>CM034149.1:907170398-908435031 GCA_019776745.2 Taxus chinensis | reverse complement strand
TCCACACCTTTTTCCCTTAAGCTCTGAGTTTCTTAAATCTGTGAAAAACTTCTTAGTAGAGTCTTATGAAGATGAAATCTCTTCCTTCCAGTTTACAGATTTGAGCAACAAAATATAAAATGACAGAGAGGTAAGAAAAAACTGGTATTTTATGATCAAATCAGCATGGAGTTGCACTAAGGACTTCACCCTATTTTTCAAAGAACTAAAAAATATGTCAAATTTTTGCTAGCACTGAAACCTTGCAAAATCTAGAAATCAGACCTTTTCTTAAATCAATCAATCACAATGCAACCAAAATGTACGAATGCGGGGAAATGAAAAAAGGGCAGCAGAGCTTGACCTTTTGTTTAAAACTTGCAAATATGAAGTCATAGAATGATATTTCATAATGTAGCCTCTCAAATACTTAAAATGAACAAATGCTCAAACTCTTCAAAAACTCAAGCACCCCAAGAACTTCCATAATTACCTAGCAGTGGCGCCCACTTCATGTGGTACCCAAATTGGTTCTCATTTCAATTGAGCATCACCAATAAATGGCATTGAATTTACAGAAAGATTAGACCCACTTTGTATGTCATTCGTTGTCGGGGATAGGTCTAACTGAGCTCAGATTTGTGGAGAGATGGAAGCACTCCAATAGAACGGGTCTTGGCCTTGTTGGTTTTAGGTTGTGCCTTGAAACCAGGTAAGAGGACCTATTTTGTAACCTTTAAAGGTGGAGGAGCTGAATATATCCTCCTTTTTCTCAAAATTCTATGCTGAAAAAGACCTTGATGAAAACAAGATTCACACCCCAGATGAACCTCATGAGTTGTCACTTCAAAACATGGGTGTGCTCTCAAAACAAGGCAAAGGTTCACTAGAGACATTGAAATAATCTATATTCATACTTTTGCAACTGGGATTGTAAATCTATAGGGTACACAATCCAATTAGGGGTAGTAGAGGGTGGATCTATTTTTTTAGATGATTTTGTGGTGGGATATTGACAAGAAAAACTTGACTATGTTCAGACTACTTTGATAACCTCTACAATACTTGAACAACTATCAGATTAAAATGCTTCAAACAATCAGGATGTTCTTTCAACTCGGAAGAGGCACCAAATGGAAGGCCCAAGTTGCACTCTTCACCCAATCTTTGATACACTCACCAAAATATCTGAAGTAAAAAAATCAAATTAAACACAAAAATCCTTGATCAAACCATGCCTAAGGTACCCCCATAAGGCTTACAAGCAATCTCAATTGACAAATAAAGGTGAAGTGATTTTAAACTACTTATTTCAGTGTCAGATGAAATCTCTTCTAACAAATAAAACTGCAAGTGCCACTAAACTATCAATAAGAATGAGATCTTTGTGATTTAGTAAATACTTTCAATGGAAGATTACAACAAGAACAACGAAACTATTTTCAGGTATTTAGAAATGATAACAGACATCATATTGCCCAGAAAAAACACATAATTAATTCAAAATCTTGTTAGATTCCTTAGCAGGGGAGATTTTCATCAACAATGCTCAGAGTATGTGTGATGGCGCTACACTTTTAACCAACTCACATCACGAAGACTAACATAGAAGGACATTAACTAGGTTTTTTGGAGGTTCTTGGAAGAGGGACTTTTCCCCCCCTTTCTCAAAAGATTTCTCGTGAATTTCAATCTCTGACCATTTGCATTTCTAAAAATTCCTTATATACCTCTTGCCACATTGGATCATTCTTTCCCAAGCAAAGAATATTCAAAGGAATCAAGTTTGTTACAAACAATCTTCATGATTTGTAGAAAGGGACATGAAACAGAAAAACGTTCATAGGATGCCAGGTGTGCCAAAAAGATTGAATCAGTACATAAATTCAGATCAATATCCATCTTGTAGGCATGTTTTTCATCATTGAGGAATGTAGACACATTTTCACTCATTATTTTACCTTTTTTACCTTTCCAAATTCACTTCTGCAATTCCAGATCTGACTTTTACGTTTTTTCACGGGCCGGAGCAAAAATTACTTATAAACTACCATGGATCAAAGAATAAAGCCATGAAAGTGATTCCAATGCTCTTGGAAGGCCAAGATGACACAAAATCATCTAAAATTTGATGAAATTTGATGCAAAAATTGTGATTCCAAGCTTCTTGGAGCTCCCATGGCGACCAAAAGAAATGAATGCATAGCAACCGTCGATTTTATTCAAATTTTAATCCTGGCCCTCCACATGGAAGATGAGGAATCAAAAATAAACTTGGGTTTCCTTTTTTAATTTTTGGGTAAGTCCAAACACATGGAAAAATATGATTGGAACGGGCCCAGGGTTACAAATATTTACTTTATAACCTTTTCAAAATTTGGAAAATTTTGCCATCTTTCCCTGCCCATTTCCTGGGCCTGCCACGTGTCCAAAAGGTGGGTCCTAATGGAATTATAGATCAATTCCATCACTTTTACCTCTTTTTTGGAAAAATACATTTTTCCCAAAATTCCCTACACTTCCACCTTTCCTGATGCCACGTGGCGCTCGCTGATTCGCTGTGGGGCCGTCTCTCTCATTCTTCCTTCAAAACTCCCTTGCAAATTTTAAAAATTAAAAATTTTCATTGGTGGCCTACGCTCCCTTTGACCTTCAAAAATGGCCACGTGTCTCATTTGGATTGGATATGGAGGCATGCTCCCCTTTTACAATTTTAACCAATTTTGCCAAAAAGGCAACATTTCCCTTTTACCTCCGAAGGCCCGCGTTCCCGCACTAGCCCAAAAAATACTCTTTGTCCAGGTTTCACACATAATTTTAACTTTAAAACATTTTGCCAAAAATACAAAATTTGCAAAGTGTCCCCTTACGTCCAAACCTCTGCCCCCTCATTTTGATCAAAAATTCGTACACGGCACTTGACTTTTGATATTTCAAAATTTTGGACACGTGTCTCCATATGATTGGAGTGGAGCTGCATTTCATTTTTCACCTTCAGAAAACAAAGAAAAAAATCATTAAGTTTTTCCATCAGCCCCTTCCTCCATTTTTACAAATTTTGGACACATGTCCTCTTTTGATTCACCGTGGAAATTTGGCCCAAATTTTGACTTTAATCCTTTTGAAGTTAAAAATTTCAAATTCACCAAAACATTTTCCCCCCCCATTCTGACCTTTCCTGGACATGTGTCCACCTGTGATTGGCCATGGGGCTTCAGGAAAAAAATTCACTTTAACTTTTTGAGCCAAAAAACACCATAATTCTCTAAGTTCCTCGGCCATCCGCATCCCCTCTGACCAAAATACTACCATGTGTCCTCTCCTCATTGGCTGCGAGGTTTCGGGCCAAATTTTGATTTTGAAAATTTTGCAAAATAAAATCAAAATTTCCTAAGGAGATCTGACTGCCCACCAATCCCCGACCAATGAGAACATGCCACATAGGCAATTTCGGAAAAGGTGGAGCCATGGAGCCAAATTTTCCATTTTGCCAAAAAAGTAAAAAATGACAAGTCAAAACAATTTTCCACCACTCCTCGACCAATAAGAACCCGCCATGGTTCCAATTCTTATAGAGGATGAATTTGATGGGAAAATGACACCCGTCTGACCATCAAAACGTAAAAAATTCAAGGGATTCCCTAGAATTCAATTTTTTCATTAAGGATGGTAGATTTTTCAATTTTGAATCAACTTAAACATATTTTTACAGCATTCCCGATCTAGAGATTGGATTTTCAAATAAAAACAAGTATGAATCGATCAATTTTTTTTTTTCATGATGGGGAAAAAGGGAAAAAATGGTAGAGCCCACAAATTTTGAAAAATTAGGGCACAAACAAGGCACACATGGGTTTTTCTTTCAAACTAGGGCAAAACAACAAGTTTGTGAGCTTTTTTATAGCATTCAACTGGAGGGGAAGAACTACAAACCATCAAACTGAAAGATAAAACATTTCTAAGCAATAATGGATTTGAAAAATTAGGGGAACATGGTGGAAGCTCAAAAATGACACCAATAGGTGGATGGGTCTATGGGTGAAGGAGAAGTGGTGGTAGTGGTAGATCCCTTAATTGGTACAAGGATATTGTTAGGTGGGTACAACATGTTATAGGTTTTGAGTGGTGACGGGTCAGCTAGGATGTTATAGTTATGTCCTTCATGTTCAAATTTTACACAACGCTGTAAATTTGAATAAACACAACCCATGACGCAAATCCAAGGTCAGCCAAGCAATAGGTTATACTAGAACTCCCCCTCTAAGACATAGAATAATTTTAAGATAGTGTGAGGGACCACACAAACATGAAGAATAATGGTTATGAGGGTGTAAGTGATGGAATCATTGAAGGAGCACAACATAACTGGGTTATTATGTAATGCAATTTTAAGGGATGCACATTTCATTGTACACATGGGAGGATATGATGTTGATGTTAGCACCACCATCAATCATAACACATCATACACGTATATTATCTATATAGATGGAGATGAAAAGGGTAGGATCATGGTCATCTGATTGGAGAGGTACGATCTCCTCATCAGACAAATTGAGTGCGGATACTTAATGAGTGGGCATAGGGGTAAAAGAAGGAGATGATTTGGTAAGAGAGGCCATGTGGTGAGGGGTGATAACTGAGGCTACTGGTGTGGGGTTGTTAGGTAAAACATCAATGCATTGTAAAACCTCCATGAGGGATTGTCGATGAGATTTAGAGGTTTGGACAAGATCGTACAATGACATTTTTAGAGGAGATTGGTGTAATTATTTTATCATTGTACAATGGGTGACCCCATCACAAATAGGGTATGTGGGTCCTGGAATGGTGATTTTAGGTGTGGGTGCAAATCGTATATTGGGCACGGGATTGGTTGATGGGCTAATTATGTTTTCTTTTCCTTTGTCCTTTTAGGCACGAGTGACAACTTGGATCATGTTAATATAAGGGAAAGAGGTAGATGGAGAAGGTATGTCATGAGTAGTATAACATAATGATGGACAAAAACCTAATGCGGGATAAGAACATTCTGAAATGTGTAGGGCACACTGGCATTTAGGTGGTTGTTTTTCTAACTCTCTGATATGCACCATGTTGATCTTGAATTATGGAGGTGGAGAAAAGGGTTATGGAGGTGGTGATGCAAGTCATTGAATAGGTAGTGGATGGGGATGTATAGTGACAGGTGAATATGGAATAGGTTCCTCATTGAGAAGATCTTCGTCATCAAAATTTTCTTTAGGAGGAAAGAAATGGAGGAGAATGGATTTGAAATCCTTACAACCCTCTACATCATGTCCTGGAACATGATGGTAGCCACAAATTTTAGTTTTATCAAACCCTTTTGGTTTGGGTTTGAGGGGGTTGTAAGGTCCAAGAAGCAGTAATGTGATGACCGAGGTCTCTAAGAGGTTGGCTAAAATTTTGGTGTAGGACCCTATCAATGGATCAAAGTGGGAAGTGAGTGTGGGTTTGGGTAAAGGTATGGATGATTATGGTGGAAGAGGTGTTATAGGAGGTAGAATAGGTTTTACCACTGGTTTGGTAGGTGGTATTGTCTTAGGTTTTGATGGTATCTACTTGGGTAAAGGTGTGGTATAAGAACTAGCAATGGAAGGTGTTGTTGGTTTAAATACCTTGTTTGAGGGTAGTGTGGTCTTGTCTTTGGATTGAAAGTAAAGCTGAGGTGGGATTTCATGATGCAGAAGGGAAAGTAGATGGTTGAAGAGTATAAGTTACCCATAATTACAATGGAGGTGCGGTGGAAGTGGTTGGCTGAGGCTAGGTGGAATGTATGGGTTGAAGTCACATAGGTAATGTTGGGTATATGGTAGTTGGTAGAGGTATAGGTTGTAATAATTGTACGAGTGAGGGTGAGGGTGTTTGTTGTGTAGGTAAATTGGGTGTAACAAACTATCGTGATGAAGAAGTAGGTTGCTTAGATTTTGATTTTCCTTAGGTAGGGGGTTTTTTGGCAAGGTTTATGGGTGAGGTCCTAGGATGGAAAGAAGGGGAAAAGGTGCCAAAGGTGTGGTGGGTGAGATTAGTGTATGCACCATAGAAGGTTGGGTCTTCCTTTTAGGTGGAGGAATATTTTTCGTGCAAACTTGGGAAAGTGTTAATAAGTCTAATTTAATGGGTGGATGGACAAGGTTGGATGTTGGAATGATACACATGGTGGTGATAGGTCTATAAATGGGTGAAGATCTAGGTGTGGGTAGGTTCTTAGGAATAGGAATGGTTTTAGTCATGGGTAAAGGTTTGTATGTAGGTAAAGGTGATGATGAAGAATCCATTTCAATAGGCATAGGCAAGGTTGATTTGGTTTCTAGATATACCTTTGGATAGATTGTGGAGATATCTATAGGAAACATTTACATTTGAGTTGAAAATGGGATCCAAAGACGTCCCCAAAGCATGGAATTATCAACATAATCCAAGCGATCATCTAGTCATGAAAATGACACTTCTGTAAGAGGATATGCAGTTGGTTTAGTGGAAATCCCTGTAAAATATGTCTTTGAGATAGGGAATTGGTTAGCCTTGGACTCAATGGGTAAAATAACTAAGACAAGTTCAACAAGATCCTAGAATGTTAATGGGGAATTGTCCCCAACAATAAATTGTGTATCTAAAATATCTCCCTTGGGTAGGAGAGATGGTAGGTGGGGTGAGGTATATTCCTCTTTCAGTGGAGAAGAAAGTGATGAGAAGAAAGTGATGATAATACCATTGATTGTTTAGTAGGTTGTGAGGTAGATGGTGAAACGGCATCAATAAAAATTGTGGAATCCTCTATGGGTGAAGGGGGAGATTAAGAGGACTCCTATTTGGGTGAAGTATTGGATGAGGTATGCTCCTCCACAGGTAGAGAAATGCGTGCCAGAATATCGTCGATAGATGGAACATGTTGAAATTGAGGAACGACTGGTATGATATCAAAACCAACGTGGACATCACGGACATTGCTATTGTTGGTTGAAGGTTTACCATTTTTATTAGATGATGGTGTATGGTTAGGGAATGAATTATTAAAGATATGAAAGTTTTGATTTTCCGGTGTGTTTGGGTTGTCAAGGATGAGGTCTCCATTATCTAACATTTCCTAGACAATGTTCTTAAAAGTTAAGCAATTACCATCACTATGGCCTTTGACACAGTTATAATTACAATAGTCATGTTCCTTATACCATGCAAGCATAGGAGGAGTGGGATCGAAACAAATATGAGGTTGTATGGGGGGAAGTGCAATGGCTCCGGCCTTAAGAATATTTTCCAAGACTGAAGAATAAAGCTCTACAATTGGAGTGTATTTTCATTGTTCCCACTGGAAATGAAAGGTCTATACAAGAGAAAGATCGGAGGGAGGTTTGGCTTGATTAGATGGATGAGATGGACCAGCTTTGAGAATTACCATGTTCGCAAATCCTTTGGATTTTGAATAATTGTTTTCGGGATTTAAAGACGAAGAATCATCATTTGATTTGAACGTGACATTTTTTGTTTGTAATTGGAATTTCTTTTCTTCAATGGCAAGAATTTCCAGTTTTCATGCCATGGTAAATGCTTCATCAAAGGTTAAAAATTTTTTACCTGTAGAGTTGGTGAGATGTGTCTGGCACAAGCTATATTGAAAAACTCTATAAGCTCAAATTGAGGTAACTAGAATGTTAATTGGTTGATAAGGCTTCACCAGCGTGCAATGAAATCTCCGATAGATTCATCGTCATACTGTCATGTTGAGTATAGGTCAATCATGGTGAATTTTTGATGAAATTGATTGAAAAGTGGTCCAAAAATGCTTGAGCCACTTGGTTAAATAAGTAGATGGAATGTCTGGGTAAACCACTATACCAATCTATGGAGGGTCCTATCAAGGACATGGGAAATTTCCGTAGGAGTAAAGCATCGTCATGGGAAACTAGATAGCACATATGTTTGAATGACTACAACTATTATTGTGGGTCTTCTTTACTATTGAAACAGTTGAAATTGGGAATTTCCCAATGTACAGGCTATGGGACAATGGGGATAGATGGATGAATAGGCTCATTAAATATTTCTTCATAAGTTAAGGAGTTGTGAGAAAAGAAAACTGATGCTTCTAATGTTTTCCTCTTTTCCATCATCATCCTAATGAGGTCATTGGTGGGTTGTGAGGAATGAGTACCTCTTGCAGTAAAGGGAGGTTGATGATGGGTGTAATATGTGGAATACATCCCAATATATGGGGGTGCTGAGTATTGTTATCCCGTAAAATTGACAAGGGAAATTTTACCGATAACCATACCAAAAATTTTGTTTCGATCCCTCGTCAGGGATCCCTTGCATTCGGAACGTTGCAAAATCCCTTCCCGGGAAATCTGGTTTTCCGAACTTAGTTATTTTTGGTCTTTCGGCTGGGCACATGGAATGACTATGTAACATCAACTTTTGATGCGCCCCCTTTAAGCCTTTGGCACATATTTTCCTATGTCAATAGGCATTTTGGTGCGCCTTGATATGTTGAGTCTTTCCTACGAACGCCAAGGTGCATGCGCCTTCATGTCAACAACACTTTTGTTGTGCCACTTTTCAGTGCGCCAAAGGCGCACATATTCTATGTCGACACCACTTCCGGTGCGCTAAAGGCACACATATCTTTGTGTTGTCAGACGATTTGGTGTGCCAAAGGGCGCATACTTTCCGATGTTGACAATGCTTTTCATGCGCCACTTGAAACGTTGGTGGCACATTTATTACTTCTTCACCTATATATAAGCGCGTCTGCGTTGTCATTATCACCAATGCAAAACACGTGATATTTTCTCTGAACTTTTCAGTATCTACCCTGTCGCTTTCAACACGTTGTGGACCCGTTCTCACGCTTTTTCATCGTTTATATCCGGGTAAGTGGTTTTTCAGTCTTTCGTGCTTTTTGTTTTTGTGGATTTTGGTTGCTAGGATGGATCAGTAGGATAAAGAGAATAGATTATGATCTTGCCCCCCCCCCCTTTTTGTTGTCTTTCCACATTTCCTCCTCTTTCCAGATCTGCTGGAAGAAGAAACTCCGTCCTAAAAATGATGTTGGCTTGATGATCCTTCTTGGTATTGCACTCCTTCATATGAACCTTGAGAAAGCTAACATTTATGTGGAAACCCCTTTGAGAGAATGAGCAGACCTAAAAACCATTTTCACCTGTGGCGCATAAACTTGCTATGCAACATCAAAAATAGTTACACCTTTGGCACATCTGTCACCTTTGTTACATCATAAAAAGATGCACCCTCATGGCACATTTCTCCCACATGCTGCAACCGCTTCCCATGTGCCCCCTTAAGTGCATCAAATTTGGATGCAACACCACAGATTCGTATGCCCTTTGGCGCACCCAGCATCCATGAAACAACCCTTTCATACACGCTAAGTACAAAGCTATAACGGTGTAGGCGTATTCCTCATTACAGCAACATCATGTTGTGTAGACACTCTGTGCACCACGCCAAGTTACCTTTAGCGCACGAAAAGTTCATGTTACACAAACAATACATGCACCTTTGGCGCACCAATTTTCCACGCAACACGAAAAATACATGTGCCTTTAGCGCATCCTGTCCCTATGTAACACCAAATCTCCATGCGCCCTTTGCAAAATGTACCCTGCAGTATCTATGCGCCATGCACCTTTGGCACTGATTTAACCCCTGCAACACCCTTTTCCTGTGCGCCTTACCTATTTAGCCTTGTAAGCTGCAGCTTTCATGCACCCTGCGCCTTGAGCCTCAAAATCGCTAACTCTTTCTTCTGTTAACACTTCAATGGAAGATCAAATGACTAATACAACCTTTTTGCGTTGGGTCTCGCTTCTTCTTCATGTAGATCAGCAATTAAGCTCAGAAGAACATATGTCTACATCAAGCGAGAGACCTACCAAATCCAAAGACAAGGCCAAACTTACAGAAGAAGAGATGAAATATAAATATCAGAGGATTAGAATGCCTGACTCCCAGGCCGAATGTGACCTAGACATCAGAGACTCAGAGTTGGGTCACATTGATATGGAGGAATTCTGGGTCAGGACTCAGAAGGTAACAAGAAGTCCATGGATGGACAAACTAATGGGCAGTGCCCTACACTTCGCTGGAGGAATCCCAGTCAGCACCATCAACAATGAATTCATGATGGTGGTTACCCAGTGCTACAACAAGGACACAAGGTGTGTCGTAAATGACAAGGGCGAGGTCGTCATTAACCTCACTGCCCGCCACTTTAAAATAATACTCGGCATTCCTCATCATCGGCACTTTGTGGCCGTCAGCCGAGAGGATTGCATTAAGGCCTGGGATGACAACGAAGATCAATGCATGCAGCTGATGAATGAGGTCTATTTGAAAAACAAAAAGGTAGTGACCCGATGGCCACAAATCATTCACCGCAGTGATTTTTCAGAGGAGCTCAGTGACACCATCACATTCCTGAGCAGGGTCTTTGGGCTTCCTGACGCCCACTTTTTCCATAAATGGATGTTATAGTACTTAGAGACCATGAATAAGAATATGCCCGATCAGCGCTTCGAATGGGCAGAGATTATAAGCAGCACAATCTCCAAACAAATTCAATAATTCAATACAACAGGGAGATTCTACATGAATTCCTATGTTGTTTATGCTGCAGCATCAGAAAGAGACTACCTAGGCCTGATGCAGAGTGGGGTTTGGCCTCAGGTCAAAATATATGAATACTACCCAGAGCTGTGGCTGGAAAATAGCATCCCTCAATTCACAAAGATCAACATGTGTTTTTCTACCACATCATCTGCCTGTTGAGGCCAAATATGACTTACGGTCGCACGACCAAGAGCATAGTGACGGCCACTGAGAAATGGGGGGCCCTGTTCACCCAATTTCTCACGTTCACCTATCTGAGGGCAGCCAACTTCTTGGGAGAGCCAACTAGACTGCCGAGGTATGATGGACCCAAGCTGATTCTGCTAGAGCTGTCAAGGCAGCTAATCACCTATCATGAGAAGTGCCTCAAAAGAAATAAGGGTGGAACTCCTTTCCCCCTCACAGTGGGCAGATATACATACCTTACCCATCACAAGGCAAAGGACATGTTCGCAGAGCTGGAGCTGCTTAATTTGAAACATGATTTCCCAGTCAAGCCTACCTTCGACCCAAGAAGTTGTCTACCAAGGGATAAGATAGATCCAATCCACATCCCTCAGATCGAAGACATCTACATCGACGTCATTCATGAGGTTGAGCTCAGGAGAAAGGACCATTCTCACTTAGCCTTGGCAGAAATCATCCAATACGGGGTATCAATTGTCCCCAAAGGCTTCCAAACTATAGAGGATGAAGTAGACCAAGTATATACTAACACAGATGGGGACAATTGGCCTTTTCCAGCCATTGATAGAACTAAGGCACCTCAGAAGATTGAGGAGAGGGTCAAGGAGACTCTGCGCAGAACATAGCATTGGTGCCGGATGAATGGATTAATCTACCTCGGGGTTGATTTCACAACCTCCCCATTAGGTAATGCACCTCCTCAATCTAAACAACAGCCTAAAGGCAAGGGAAAAGGCATAGAGGGTGAAACCAGCACCACTCAAAAAGAAGCTCCTGAGAGTCCTCCTTCCTCGGCACCCGAACAGGTCATAACTCTAGTTACGCCAGAGAAAGAAGCAGAAGAGGATATTCCAATAGGCCCATCCACTCAGGATGTCGGCATTGCTACAACAACTGAGGTCCCTTCTGTCCCTTCTTCTTCTCTTCCTTCCCCTCCTTGAGTGACTCAAGCGACCATCCCTTTGGTCGTGTCCTCTCCCCCTTCTTCTACTATTCCTCCCACTTCTTCATCCATCTTCTCTTCCCTCGCGGATCTTTCCCCCTCCATTTCTTCCCTCATCTCTGAGCTCCCTTCCCTTCCTATGTCTTCCTCAGCTGCAGTATCCCTTCCTCCCGTGGGCACTTCTTCGGCTGTTCTCTCCATGCCGCCGCCACGTGTCTCCATGTTTTTCGCTTCTTCTACTGTAGCTGCCCCCTTCTCTATTTCCGGCCCTTCTCCCATAAGTCCAGCCTGGATCTCCCAGTAGTTAAGTCAGCAAAAAAGGAAAGTTCCCATCGCTCCAATGGACTTTTCTATAATCCCATCTAAGGGGGAAAAGAAGCAGAAGCCCGTCACATGCTTCTCTCAAAGTGCTTCGGGAGAGAGGGTAATGGAGATCGCATACCCCAATCCTCTCACGGAGAAAAAGGATCTGTCTCTGACATATTATACTGTGACCCAAGTCACAATGGGGATGTCTTCTGAAAGTCTTCAGGGGGAGGCCCTTTCTGCAGTTGACGCCCTCTACAAGAAGCTTCAGGAAACAAAAGAGGAGAAAAGGCAACTGAAAGAGAAAAATAAATATCTGCTCCAAGCCTTACAGAAAATGGGCAGTGCACCTCCCACAACTACCGTCGAGACTTCTGAGCTTCTAAGCCAAGAGAAAATTAATGAATATGCAAAGATTGGCGAGCAAGGTATGGCCGTTTCCGCTTGGAGGAGCCAGATCCTCAAAGACAGTGAAAAAGTAATCGCCAAGATCTCTGACTTGTATTTGAACATCAACAAGGCGAATAAAGAGCTCCAAGTGTTAGTGGGACCCATATCGGAAGAGCTGGAACATGCTAGACTACAGTACGAGACCTTTCAACAAATGTTTGACTGTTCAGTTGAAGATTTAGTCAAGTTCGCGTCTTCGGCCATCCCAGGGCCCTCAAAAAAATCATGTCCACTCTGGATTACCGGGTGGATCAGCTGGAATTTGTCCTAGAAAAGATCGACAAGGTGAAGGAAGAAGCCCTGGACGTGATGCACCAAATGGAACGGATCGTTCTCAACATGTCACCAGGGTTGCTTAATCCTTCCTTCACTTTAAGAAAAGCTGATGAAACCATCCAGATCTTCAAGGAGATCATTTCTCAAGGGATGGGGCTAGAGGTCACTTTTGACATAGAGTCTATCAACAACCTGCTGGCCTGTCGGGACTTCATTGGGTTACTCATTGAAGCGGAAAAAGACTATTCCAAACTCCCCTAGAAACTCATAGATGAGCGGGAGACTTGTGAGGCGATCAGTGAGTGGCACAAGGATCCTTCCCAGGATCAACTAGGGCCCATGATCAACAAGTTTATGGAATACCGCTCCCAATTCCATATCTCGTCACCTGAGCAACAGCAAAAGCAGTCCACTCCCTTTCGGCCGCAGGATGACGACGACGAGTAGCTTCTTCTCCTTCTTCTTCTTCTCTCTCTCTCTCTGCTTTGATTTTCTTTTTGGGAATATCTGGAGTATGTTAACACAAATGATGACATCATCCATGTTGCATCATGGGATGATGTCATCCATCAAGTTGTCAAAAGTCAACATGACTTTTTAGATATTTTGTAAATATCTTTGTAAATAAGTGGTTGGCTCCTTTTTGCCTTCCTCTCTCTCCTTCTTCTATAAATACCCAATACTTGTTGTATTGGGCATGAGTGAATATCTTTCAGATGAAAAACAGAAGTGAGGAGAAAAGACTTTGAGCTTTTTGTAACAGAAGGAAAATATTAATACAATATTTAGACTTTGTGATGAATACATGTGTTATGTCCATTAGATCTTTCTTATGTCAGATCTGTCTGTTTATTCTGTTGGATCTGCTTCTGTTTTATTGTCATTTATTCATCAGTATTGCTTTGTTCATTTATGCAAGTAGGTTTGGCTCTGTTTACTACCAATCCCAAAACATAAACCTTCTGACCCTTCTGCTTTGGAATTTATTTCTTTTCTTCCTTCAGATCTGTTCTTTCTTTATCCTCTCTTTCATTCCTTTCTTTTCGCAGTCGGAAACACCCTACTGGGATGAGATCCCAAACCCCCGAAGGCAGAATATTGTGAGACTTGCACAAGATTCCTGTTGGTAGAATAGCAATAAACCAGTTTCACTTTGCTGACTCAAAGAGGGGCTATGCCCTGCACACTGTTGGCTCGTTTATCCATAGATCTGCCCAAGCAACAGATTTTTAGACCAACAAGTATGAAAACTTTGAAGGGGAATAAATGCAGGTGGAAGATATCCTGAAAACTAGTATATACAAGGTAAATGGTGTATATGGGTCCATGCTTAAGGTGGTTGGTGAAGGGATGGTTGACACTATGGGTATGAAATATGTCATTAGTGTAGTAGTTATAGCGGATGTGGGGTCTAGTTGAGATACCACAGGGGATAAGGTAGATGAAGGAAATGTTGAGCTAGTGGTAGTCGATGCGGAAGTGGGGGAGAGGGAAGGAGGTATAGACATGGGCATGTCATATATCAATTTTTCCGAGGAGGATCAGGTGGAGGAATGGACAAGGTAGTACTGTAGGGAAGTGAGATTCTGGTCAAGGAGTCTTGGAAACTCCTCATCATTGGTAATGATGGTGATGAGCTAAGTTGGATCCATAGGTGATAAGATAGAAGGTGGTGATTGGCTAGGTGGAAGTGGCTAAAGGATGGCATGAAACACAAGGAAATTGGTTTGGATGTGAGTCAACATCATGTTAATTAGCGTATACCTGATAAACTATAATCTATTAATAACATAGATAAAAAATAGAAATGGAGAAGGATAGATTCTGGGATAAGAACTTGGTCAGTGTTCTAATTAAAAATCAAAATAGAGGAACCGACGATAGTTTAAATAAGTGATCGATGATGGTTAAAGGGGGACCGGTAACAGTTACAGTAACCTATACTCGTTACAGTAACCTATACCGGTTCCTGTGGGAAATCAAAAAAATTACCAAATGAGGCCAAAAACTTATGAAAATGGAATGAGGAAACTGTATATGGAAATGATATTATAATTATAGGGATATGATGATGTCCTAATAATTTCAAATAGAATAGAAGAGGTGATGAATGCTTTGTTTGGTAAAATAACCAAAAGAGCTGGAAACTAACACCGGTTACATAAATTGATGAAGATCAGATGGAAACCAGTGATGGTCACTGGACCGACTCCAGTTACTGTGAAATTTGAAGAAGTGAAGAAAAATTTGTCTTTTTGAATTGAGTTAGATGGAGTATCAACCCAGAAGTTTGAGGATGATAGTATTAGACCCTGGCACACTTAGAAATAGTCAAAATACTCCAAATATGATGATGGAGTGTGAAAGGAATAATAAATTGAGGAACATAACCTCACAAATCAAAATACAACTCAGGAAAAAGATAATAAAAACACGCAATCCTATAAGTGAATTTTATGTGTTCATCTAATGTTATTTAAGACTGACTTGTGAATTCTGAACAAAATTTTTTTTTTTAGGAAGGTGTCCTATAAAGAGGAAAATTCTAAAGGGTGGTTTCAAGTTATGTTTTGGTTTGGGTGGTCATTTCTCTAAGTTAATGATTAGACAGAGAAACTAGCTGGGCACCCACTATTAATCCTTTGATCGTGTGATCGTTGACAACTTCTTCCAGGAAAGGTGTTGTTTAAGAAGATGTGTGAATTTTTATTTGTGCATTTTAGCAAAGAGAGAGAGAAGAGAAAGTGCTCCTACAATTCAATTATTTCAATCACTAGCTAGGCATGACTTCCAGCGTATAGGTTGTGTTATCCAAAATAATCCCATGCTTATTTTTGGTTAACTACCCCTTTATTTTACTCCTTTTGTTATTCAAATTAAAATTTTGCATATTTATAGTAATCAAGGGTTTCTAGAAATAGCTTCATCAGGTGGGAAATTTCTCTCCCTCTCCAGAAATGTAAATAAGTCCTTCTAACTCCAAATATTTTGAAATTTATGGGTTGGTGGGACTAGGGAAGAATATTTACCAAAAGAAATGGCAGACCGGCGGAGCGGTGGAAGACAATTCGACACTTAGGCATTTTTGTTAAAATGTGCAAAAGTCAACTTTGGGCCAGCGGGCCCGGCAAGGTTGTAAATGCATAGGTGGGGCCATGGAGGATAATTTGTTGCTTAGCCTTTTTCTGCTAAAAGGCACAAAGTAAATTACCGGCCCACAGGCCCGGTAAGGTTTATTTTCCTATAGAAGAATGTACATTTGCAGAGCCACGAAAGAAATTTTGACATTGAAACTTTGCGCAAATGGTTAAAATTGATAATTGTTGGCCTCATGGGCCTAGGCGAGCGAAAAATTTTCCCTTAAGAGGCTGAATATCTCAGTCAAACCCTGAGCAGCTTGTAAGATTGACCGAATATATCCAAAGCCAAGCTGTCCATAACTTCCCATGTCTCCCCAAAAGGAATCCTTTCCACTCCTCCTGCATCTCGCATAAATGTGGCCTCGACTTCCATGTCAGGAAAAAAATTGAACCTTTTTATCTCTCCCTCCTAATCAATGGTCACAAGCTAAGCAACTGCATAATTGATTCTGGGGGGCTTCTGATAATGTCATGCCGGAAAAAGTCACCCCCCATGCTTTGGGCCTCACTCTTACCAAGCCTTTCGGCAGATGTTACTCCATGGAAACCAAACAGGTTCCATTGATTGGTCAAATCAAAGACGCATTCAGTTTGCCTTTGGCGGCATTCCCAGAGAAAAGAGTAAAGATGACCATCCTCGTTGCTGATATCCCTGCAGCATATGGAATTCTACTAGGAAGAAGATTTTGCAAAGAAGGTGGAGAGATTTATATGGACTGGTCCAAAGCCAGAATCCCCGTCAAGGGTGTAATGCAGACATTGGAGCCTGAATCACAAAAAAGTACTTGGTCACCAATTCTGACGACCCCAAAGCCCAAATTCTCTTCGAATCATCATCAGGGATGGGGAACTACTTCTTATCTACTGAGTCTGACAAAATGGACATTCTCATCCAGAGAGAAGACCTTAACAAGATTGGACATTGCAGTTTGATGGCAGTTGTGCAACTAGTGGATGCGGTGCTGGAGCTGTGCTAATATCTCCTGAGGAGATTTTTTTCCTCTCTCTTTCAAGTTGTAGTTTTTTTTCACATGAATAATACTGCTGAATATGAATCTTTGCTACTTGGCATGCAAGCTGCAAAAAAAAAGGGAATCAAGAACCTAAAAGTACAAGGTGATGCCGCTAGGTCGTGAAAAATCAAGTAAAAAGGATATATACCAAGTAAAAAAAAAAAGGCTCAGGGCATTACCGCAACGCAGGTATGGGACAACATTGAGGAATTTGACACTTCTCAATAAAATCCATTCCAAGAGCTCAGAATGACATGGCCGATTCATTGGCCATCTCAGCATCCTCATGCTCCTCACCCAGGTTTGAAAAAAGACACATATACCATTGAGGTAGTCTTCCGCCCAAGCGTGCCAGACAATTCTCAGCACTGGCAGGTATTCAATGATGACAATCAACTTATTTCCTTTCTTTTCTGAGAAGGCAGAAAATTTCAGTGAGCTTCATTTTGAAGGATCTACTTCTGCATGCCGTGAATCTCACTGATCAAGCAAACGAATCAAAAGGAGGTGATGATGGCATATGTCAGCTCAAAGGAAATAAAATCCCAAAAGGTTTAGTCTCTCTAGAATGATTTTTTGACAAACATGATCATTTTGTCAAGAAGAAAAAGTGGCAAGATGATCCTAACTCCTCTCTCAGAGAGACCGAAATCGTCAATCTAGTACTGTGGAACATCCGCAGTTTGTGAACATTGGGAAAATGTTGCACACCCGAAGAAAAGTGGAAGTTTTTCAAATTGCTGAAAAAATATATGGATGTATTGGCATGGTCTTATGCCGATCTAAAGTCTTTCAAGCCAAGGACGTTCAACATGACATCCCGTTGAAAGAAGATGTCAAACCTTTTCACCAGAAACAGAGGCACTATAATCCCAAGATCTCAGGTACCATCCAGGTGAAAAAATACAGAAAGATGTTGGATGCAAGGATCATTTTTCCTATCCATCACAGTACCTGGGTCGCAAAAAATCATGCCAGTATGTAAAAAAAAATGGCGAGATACGCATATGCGTAGATTTTCACAACCTGAATATAAGGAGAAGAAGAATTAACTTGAAGAGTTGTAGTTGTAGACACCAAAATTGGGTCACACTCCCCTTGGCCCCTCGTCAAATAACCAACTTGAACATACTCACCTAACCATGGCCCCTTCCACCCCACATCAATATTAATTAAATTAAATTAATATATATCCTCACAATATTTATTATCTAATTATCTTAATTAAGCTAATTTTTACCCCACCACCTCACCTAGACACCTCACCCTAAATCTATTCTTAGCATGTTTCCCTACCTAACTAAGACTTAGTCCCACCTACCTTAATGAGCTAATACTTAGTTCAACCTTAGAAATCAATGCCTATTATCCCTCTAACCATATTCCCGCATAGGTAAAAGGAAACTCTCGCTCTTATCCGCAAGAATAGACAGATCTGGCAGAAAGGATTGCCATGATCTGCTATTCTTAGTAAACCTAGGGAATCCCGCCTTAACCAACACTGGTCACCCATAAACCGACACCGGTCAACAAGGAAGTTACCATTTATTCTCTTTGGTAACCTTGTTTCGAAGGTTGGCACATTCTAAGATCAAGGAAGAGAGAGAGGAGCTGCATGCAAGAAGAACCAGAGTCTTTTCGTGCATCCAGGCATCCACAACCATCATCCAGACAGATCTAGAAGCATTGTAATCACGTTAGCATTCCAGGAAACACTGCTACAACACGAGACACCATTCCGCCGATCAACTGTCAGCTCCATCCAGCCATTGAACCTGCATTACAGTAAGTATTTTGTTAACTAGCATTCATCTATTTTGTTTCAGTAGGTTCGGTTACCTCTGCTATCAGTTTTTACTTGCATTCTCACTCCCCCATCATTTACCTCTATACAATTTTGATCATTCCTTCAACCACACCATTAAATCGCTCATGCTTGACTGTTAAACACCTCTAAGTATATCTAAGATTTCCATAGACCTCTCCATTGCCCTCTCCATCTCCATTTAGCCTCAGATCTGTCCCTGTAACCAGATTGTTAATAAGCTTCTGTCACCCAACTATACCGACGTTGATTACCCATAATCATCGTTGGTCTATCCTTAATCATCATCGATTATACTAGACCGACATTGTTATTTGTGTTTTATACCTCTGCCACTAACAGAACCCAACCTTCTACCACATAACTTGAACAGCCCAAAACCTGACCCTGACCAGTCCCAACACCCTGACAATTTCCTACCTTCCAGATCTGACCATAGCTTAGCCTGTTATGTAAAGATTTTTTTATTGTACTTGAATGAGAAACCTAAATCATATCAACTATAGTAGGATTTCCTTTGTTTCTCGCATTAAATTGTTTTAAACATTGGATTGAAAGCCATCTAGGAAGTAGCACACTTCCCAAAGCTAGCACTCGCTAAGCAGTCCCACTGTCATATATCATTTAACTATTCTTTAGTGGTCTTGTTGTTTATTTCAGGTAGTTCCTCCTAGCCAAAAGGAAACTCTCACAGTCAGCAGTGGATCGAGAAGTCATAACGCGCAACAACCTTCAACTAACCAGCATAAATAGGTATTCCTCCTCACCTATTACCCTTATCTATTTTGTCACTTTCTAGAAACGTAAAGATAACGGTGAAACATTTTGGGCTGCCCAGTGGGACCCATCAGGGATTCTATTACATTTTATTCATTCCTAGGTAAAAGTTGTGTGTTTATTTCCCTTTAAAAGGCTTACACATTAATCGTCTTCTTTGGTAATCCTCTGTTCTTTCTATTTGCTCTAAAGGAAACATTTATCTTGGTGCATTTAAAAAGAATCATCTCTTCTTGCTTTCTACATTTTAGTGAAAGAGCATACCTTCTCATGTTCATCATTTGTGTCATCGAACGAATTTTTTTGATTTGGGCTTAAAATTGATTGCATTGCATTATGATCTATTGCATTTAGCTCACATTAAAATGAGGGCAACCTATATGCTGGAAGTCATGCCTAACTGATGGTTGACACAAAGAATCATAGAAAGCACACATTCTTTCTCTATCTTACCAAACTACACAAATTGAAATAAACACATCTTTCTTAAACAACATCTTTCTTGGGAATGCCTGTCAACGATTGCATGGATCAGAGGATTGGAAGGTACTCCCCATCTCGTTACTTCTGTCAAGTCATATCTCAGAGGACAGCCTGCCCCCACCATAACATAACCTAAAACCTCACCTTCTAGATTTCCTTCTTTGTGTGACGCCTTCCCAACCAAAAAATTTTGTTCTAAATACACACAGTCAGTTCTAAATAACATAAGCTGAAAAAACATAGAGGAAAAATCACTCTTAGGATCATATTCTTTCTTAGCGTTCTTGTTGGTTTGTGTTTTGAGGTGTGAGGACATGAATCCACATTTTTATTTTTCCCTTGCACACTCCACCATCATAGTTGGAGTATTCCAACTTTTTCTGAGTGTGCCTGGACCCCATCTTCTCATTCTCAGATTCTTGAGTTTGATTCTCCACGTGATTTAAATCGCAACCTAGTTTTCTTCATTTCTATCTCAATTTCACAGTAACTAGTGTCGGTCTAGCGACCGCCGTTAGTTTTTCATCTGATCGTCGTCGGTTAGACCTAACCGGTGTCGACTTCTGAATTTTTGGGCACTTTGGCTTGGGATAGTCTTCTTTCACCATTCTGTTCTAATTTTTGGTCCTTTGGGCACTAACATATTCTCCTGATATTATATTTTGTTCTATTGATATTACCATCATACAGAAACCATTTCCTTGAACTGTCTATCAACCCTATTTCATTTTCTAAAACTGGGGTTTTTCCACAGTAACAGGCATCATTTTCTGTGACCGACGTCGGTTCCCCAGTAACTGTCACTGGAAAACCTGACCGTCATTGGTGTCTATGTTTTATTTTCTAGATTCCAATCTTGACCAAGTCCACCCTCCTAGCCTCATTCTTTTCTTCCATGATGTTTTCTATGTCATTTATAGAATACAGTCTTACCAGGTCAGTATTTGCTCACATGGTGCTGACTCGCAGCTAGACTAATGCCCTCATATTCCATGCTAGTCATCAACCACTCCCACCTAGTCCCTCACCGCCTTCCATCCTATCACAGTTTGTGCGACTCCTTGATCAAAATCCAGTCGCCTTACAATTCTACCTTTCCCAATCGTCCACTCAGGATGTCTCGGGCCAGTTGATATACGTCATGCCCGTATCTATCCCCCCTTCCCTTGTCCCCACTTTTGCGTCATCCCCTACTAGCTCAAAATTACCCTCACCTGCTTTTCCCCCAGTAGTTTCGCAGCTAGGCGACACACCCGCTATGACTATCACATCTGCAACATATGTTGCACCCATAGTATCAACTGTTCCTTTATCAACCACCCATAACATAACCTCATCCGCGCCTATTATCTCACATATACCAATCGCAACACAACCACCCATGGTGTCGAAGACACCTACCCCATTCCAAAACATCATCCTCTCTGGTCTGCAATCTTTGCCCCCTATCACTACTAGAGTCACTTCGACCATCCTACCTATATATACATACTATCAGCAACCTCCCATTTTTTATGTCATTCATTTCGGGTATGTGCCCCCTATTTCAGTCCCTCAGTCTCAACCTTCCTATTCGACATCACCATACACTGGAATGCCACCCCCATAATATGTTCAACACCAACCCTCTTACATTACAGGAGGCATCCTTCCATCACAACCTACCAATGACCTCATCAAGTTAATGATGGAAAAGATGCAGACACTAGAAGCATCAGATTGTAGCTCACACAATTCTCTCACCTATGATGAAATATGTAATGATCCCATTCACCCATCCATTCCTATTCGCTCGTACCCCATACATTGTGTTGGTGCCATTTTTGAGCTTGCAGTGTCTTACCCAAATTTGTTCCTTTGGTTTGCTTGTTGAGAAACGTTTTACCTCTCAAATTGATGGTCTGAAAACTTTTCCCCTTTGTTTGAAAGATTTGAAATTGTTCACAAACTTGTTGTTTTTCCCTAATGTAAAGAAATCTCCATGTATGCCTTGTTTGTGCCCTAATTTTTTCAAAACTTGTGGGCTCTGCCATTTTTTCCACTTTTCCCGATCATGGAAGTTTGAAATTGATCGATTTTTACTTGTATGCCTTTGAAAATCCATCCCCATAATCAAAAAATGATTTGAAATCATTTTGTATCTGGCTTTGTTTCGATTTTTTTCCATCCTTAGTGAAAAAATCGATTTTTGGGCATCACTGGCATTTTCTATGTTTTTGACAGTTTGACGGGCGTCATTTGCCCATCAAATTCTTCCTCGGCATTCATTGACAACATGGCTTGTTCTAATTGGCCAGGGGATGGTGGGTAGATGTTTTAACTTATCATTTTTTTCCTTTTTGGCAAAAAGGCAATTTTGGTCCCATGGCTCTGCTTCATTCAAATTGGTTCTGATATTTCTTATGTGGTGCCTTTTGATTGGTTGAGGAGCAGCAGATTTGTTTTGTGAACTTGTTCTTTTTGCTACTTTGGAAAAAAGGCAATTTTGGTGTCGCGGCCCCATTGCATGTTGATTTGTCCACATGGCATGTTGAAAATAGTCAAAGTGAAGAAAGGGCAGAGTAAATTCTTACTTTTTACCAGAAGATACTAGAACAAGGGGAAAAAAAAAAAATGTATAACGTTCTCTGTTATAAATTATATAATTCAAACACACGTTCAAGTTTTAATAATTGTTCTCTGCCCAAACAACACAGTTTGGAACACACAATTTCCTTTTAAAACTAATGTTCCTTGTTCGCATATTTACAATATGGAACACACATTCAATGCCATTCAATCTTATAACAAATTCTATATGCTGCTGTAAATGACTCGAAGAACTGCCGATCTCCCATTTTCATGGCTCGGAGTTTCAACGATCCTTCATTTCATGACTCGGCAACAACCGATCCTTCATGTTCGTTCATGCATAGTATATTATATATACAAGTTTTCTTAACCGTTACCAGTTATCAAAGTGATCCATTTAAGAAGCCTATCTGAATATCTGTTACTGATATTCATCTGACATCCTGCATCTTAAATTAAGTGATTAGGACAACGCAACCAGCACTTGCGATACTTTGGCCAAAGATTTTCACATGCTTTGCATGATCATATTCCTGGATGTGATACACATCAATGGAATACGTCCTTCACTTCACTTCACCTGTTATCTAGAATGGTCTTTCCTGGTTCCTACCAGTCCTTTCAAATTAAGGTCAGATTTAAACTTCCAATTTCCAACTAGCAATATGAGCGAGCATAGGAAGGCACTCCTGGTAACTAAAGATACGCAGACATACGATGTCGTTCCCCACGACTCCGTGTGTCTAGTTATCTTTAGTCCTCTGGAGTCACTCCGTATACGTGATCATACTCCTATCCCTAGCCAAGAACTTCACATTCAGCCTATGTATTCTTGATGTTTTAATTCGGGAGGGCATTGTAATATGTCAGCTATAACATTGTGTCGTCATGAAGACCCCGTCTTCATGAAGACACCTTGCTGTAGCTGGCATATGTCAATGTCCTACGGAATCCTCCCATCGAGAGTACACATCCTGCTCAAGTGATTTGGATATGATCTTAATATTTAAGATCAACTTTCAGGATATGATCAACCATGTTGAACAACCATGCTGAACCTTTATCCTCATTCCCGTTACAGTTGTACATAGCTAAGAGAGACTAAATCCGTCTTCTAGCTTGCTTTACATCTTCTCCTTCTTACCGAAGGGTTGCGTTTTTTTTTCCTACTTGGTTCTCTTCTTAATCGTTGGATTAAGTAGCCCATTACTGATGGACGTGATAAGTTTAACCTATTAAACTTAACCAAGATTTTTACAACTGTAACTAAATTCAGAATTCCATCTTTTTAGACGTCATTTTAACGAGGTCTAATTCCTATAAATGTATTCATTTATTCCCCTTAACCTTACATAGTTAAGGTCCATTAGCTATGGATATATTTATCCCATATCCTTTCTTTCTGAATTTAACTTACGAGATTATTAATGGAGTTCGGAAACGAAGTTCAGTTACTCCTGAGTTAATTGATATTCCTTAGCTTCCAAGCTAATCCTGAATACCTATCAGTTATGGGATCATATTCTTCCTAATCCTTTTTAATGTCAATTAAAAATTCATCTTTACCCAAGTATGAACTAATTACACATTTCAACTTAAAAGTTGCATTTAGGTAAGAACAGATATCAATTCCTTTTTAACATCCATCCAAGGACAATTAAATAAATCCAAATCAAGAAATAACATTTTTATTTCCAATTTAATCAACAATATCAAACTGATATTGTTATTAAAATATCACACTTGTATTCAACAATTCATTTCATAATCCATACATTTGCCAATCCAACCGACTGGACTTTGTTTATATAAAACATCGTTACAACTCATAGATAGACGAATGTACTTTCTTCTTTTCGTAATTCCTCGTAGAGGAATAAAAACTAACAAATACAATTCATCTTCTGATAATCAAAAGAAGCATCAGAAAACAACCATGTCTTCGTTCTAATCAATTTCCATCTACAAAATTACTTGCACGGGTCAGTTCAATGAACTGAGCATATTAAGCACTTGTCATTAAAATGAGGTGCTTTAATTAACTGTCTCAATAAAAGAACCCTGCTTTTATAAAACGACAGTAAGAACGTCAATCAAAAATCAAGCATCAAAAGAAGGGACAACATAACAACTGAACCATCAAAATACCATCCCAATCAGCCAGAGAATTGCTGTCCTATTTTTCCAAAGAACAGTTACAAGTTCCAAATTACAATATTGTAAAGTTTAGGAATACAAGTAGCATACTGCTGACATAACTTAACTGTTATTCTTTCTATTCCTTTCCTTGGTAATAAATACAAAGGGTAAAACTAACTGAAACATAACCAATTACTTTCCTTTCAGTTCATGCAACACATTTGATTCCAAGCAATCACGCACAGACGAGAAAGTAAACAGCAATGCATATAGTTGCTCATACCCAAGCGATACAAAATTCGTTCTTCACGATTACATATTTCCAACTGTATGAAAGAAGAAAAGATCATTTTTCCAAATTATCCATCCACATTCCTATTTCTTTCCTCATGACTGTCCTAAAAACTGAATCCAAACGAGACACAATATCAAGATAACAATTCAGAGTGAAACTTACAAAATCCATTCGGAATTCACTTTCCAGCAGCAAGAATAATTTCATTCATAGTCAGCTTTAAATGAAAACAAGGAAGAATTTATCGTCCTTATCAATAATTCATTTAAATCAAGCTCATATGAATACCCAAAAACAGGTTAATACAACATCATATTTATCATAGAACAAATAGTATAAGAATGCATACTATGTACTTACTGTACTAGAAGAATCCATATTTCTTTCACTGTATTTTTAACCAAATAACAGTTATACAATCACGAAATCAATTATTCACATGACTTTCTATTTCCATGAACGCATACAGTTCAAAGTACAATTTACTCATTGCTATTACCTACAACAAGACCAATCATAGAGCACAATAAGGCTTCCAATGCTATTTCCAGAATTCAAACAGCAAAAAGAGAAAATTTCATTCCTTTAACCTTTCACTAAGAAAACAATCATTTTCTTCAGACTCAACAAGAATTGTTTAGGCTGATTCCATTTCTTCTAAATGACGATGCCAAGATCAGAAGACCACACGAAACAATTAAGTATTTCATTTGTACAGAAAGCACAACACTTAGAAAATTAATCTAAATACCGTTGTCACTTCCAAAAATCCGAACTTATAAGGTTCAATAAACCCAGTTACTATTTCTTTCGAAATCTAAAACAACAGAGAAAGGAAGAACTAGTTTCCCTATAATTTCAGTAAGAAACCATCATTTACTCAAAATGAAATAAAACACCCAAATCGAGCTCATTGCCAACAAACATTTCTACACGAAATCCATTTCTCAAGTTCATGATAATGTGTAGAACTTCAGAATGCAATAATCAGTTATCATTACCTCTATCGAAGTAAACCCGTATATGGTGTTAAATGCATAAGTTTGGTACAGTCAAGACAACCCACACAGCAAGACAACATTTCCATGCATTTATTCTTTTGCACATCAATCCAAAGCTAAGTCGTATTCACAAAGACAGTCCGAACTAGAAGATTGAACAACATCACTAAAACACAACAAATCATCCAACCCCCACAGCAAGAATCAACATAATTCATTTAATGCACAGAAATACAAGCCAAGCTTGTTTTCACGACTACTGTCCGAGCTGCAAGATCAAGTCGTTTCCATAAAACACAACAAAATCAACCTTTCATCCCAGCAAGAAAAAATGTATTCATTTATAAGTTCAGAAGAAAAACAATTTCTTTTCTAGCTCCCACGAATACCCAAATTGTATTCGTCCATTTATCTAAAAGAAGAAGCACAACAATAATTACATTACTATCATTTCCCTCTAATTGAGCTCGTAATGCTTAGATAAAACTCTAATGCCAATTCCTTTAAAATCTGAAAATGCTATTTCCTTCTAATCCCGAAACAACAGAAGGAAAGGAAAAGTCTTATTTCCTTTAAGAAAAATTTCAGTATAGAAATGACATCCAGCAACTCGTACATCATGTGCAATTTTATCACAAAAGTTCATATAACAAAAGAACAATCACACAGCAATGAAAACAACCCACACTGCCTGCACCGTTCTTATATAGCATTTAATAGAGAGAAAAAACCCATTTCGAATTCCCAAATACTGTCAACAACCAACACAACAAGTTCTTATTCCAACTCAATTCATGCAAAGACGGATCAAATCACAATAGCAAGAAAACGATTTCACCCATATCATTTCAAACAATGACAACAAGAATCGACTAGCCCAAATCGTCTCAACATGACAACAATCAGATAAATCAAAAACCCAAGAGCAGGGTTGTTTTAATGAGACGCTTAAACAAAGCAAGTGTTTTAAAGAGAAGGGCTTAACATGCCTGCAATTTCTTTTCCAAAACTCAAAGAAAACCACGTCTACCGAAGGTATTTCCTTCCACGGGTGATAGCACGAGCTTTCCAACAATCCTTTCCTCTTTAGGCTCAGCAACAAACCTCCAAATTTCCAAAGAACAATGATAAAATCCAAATGAAACTGGTTCGACAGAACCAAGCAAAAACCAAATGTAGAGCAACTTCTCAAAATCCGAATCAACACAATAAACAATCAACATTTCCTCCATACACTTTCCAAGGTGGACTGGTCGTGAAGACCAAAAAAAATTAAATGCATTAAAGACTCAGCCTTTTCCTATTTTCCCACGCCACCGCCGACTTGGGTTGGCGAACTCCCAAGTTCAAATTTTGCATGTAAAACCAAATTTAGTGCATGACCAACTAGCTACCTCCATCTTTCTCCCTGTTCCCACCAAACTGGCGCTGTCCACATAAGGACTCGCATTAACTGCCATTAATTCCCTTTCATCCTTATCCTCTTCCCCCAAGGGTCTGCGCGTCCCCTTCTAGGTTAGGATTAGTTAGGATTCATATTAGTGTTCAACATAGGTCATAGCCTAGTCTTTAGGTTAATAGAACTTAGGTTTATTTCCACTCTTTTTTTTTTCAAAATTTAAAAATCCACTTAGGATAGTAGTTTAGGATGTAAGGTAGAGCTTAGGATTAGATTAGGATCTAATTCCCTCTAACAGCCTAACACTAACCACCTTCAATCCTGTCAAGTATTTTCAACTGACTTCTAATTACCAACACTGTGCAGGACATTCCGTCCTTTGTTAACATGCCCGAGCCACCCGTATCCCGGCATTCCTTGCCTTACGGGGTCTCACGTTACGACAGGGTATGGTTCGTGTATCGAACCCCTTTTTTTCCGTTGGCATCTACGTGCCAACTGTTCATACCTGTAATCAGGTGCTGTACATTTATATCAACCTGTAATTCAGTCAAGAGTAAATCGACAAAGTGATTACAAGAAGGCCACAACATATAGAATTCAACAAGCATACGACAATTTGTCGTCACATCAGTAACATACAAGCAACAATAACTACTGTCCCATGCAACTAAATTACAGCATGCAAGAATCTAGATTTGCAACACATTCCCTTAAGATCAAAATATATATTTTAACATGCTTGCCTTCTTTTCAGCAGATACAACAGTATGAAAAATAATCACCAAGATAACTTACAAAATCAGGGTGTTACATGAAAAAGGCCGCAAGCACACTAAGTTGAATTAATGCCTTGTTCACATTTTTGCTCATAATGGAAAAGTGGAGGTTCGGAATTTCGGGGGCAATTTGGAAATTTTTCCTTTTCTGGAAAAAAGAGTTAAAGTCATAAAAGTAAGCACGGCCCCGACAAAGAGGAAATTTGAAAAGCTTGCGCGGATTGGCGGGTCATCGGGGAAAAATGAAGATTTTTCCTTTTTGGGCAAAATGAGTTAAGGTGATAATTTGAAGCGTGGCCCTGTGGCCAATCAGAGAAGGACACGTCACCTTGGTAAAATGCAGAAGGGGAGTGTGGGCCGCCGGTGAGTTTGAAAACTGTAAAGTTTTGGGGAGTTGGAGTAAATTTTAAAACAAGGTCATGAGCCCATAGCCAATCAGCGATTGACACGTGGCAAGGTTAGAGGCGCAGATGCAGGCCCCGCAGAAAAAATATGGAAATTTTGCCTTTTTAGAAAAATAGGTATAAAGTGAAATTTTGGAGCGTTGGCCTGTTAGGACCCATATCGGATGCAAAGGGTGGAGATACAGGGATATTTTGGAAAATTTTCTTTTTCCCAAAAAAGAGGTAAGGATGCAGAATCGAGCTGTGATTCCATTGGGACCCACATTGGGACACTTGTTAAGTTAATTTTCAAAGGGTGGAGGGGCGGAGAAAAATCTCAAATTTTTACATTTTCCTAAAAGTTTTAAAATGTCCAAAAGTGACCAGAAGCCCGTTTCCAATCACATTGTGACACACGGAGGGATCAGATTAAAGGATAAAGGAAGATCAACGGTAACTGTGCATTTTTTAGTTTGGCCACCATTTGAGCTCCAGGAAGCTTGGAGATGGGATTTTTGCATACATCTTCACCAAATTTTTGGAAATTTCATGTCGTTTGTGCTTGAAAAGACTAATGAAATTGATTTTGAAGCTTAATTTGTAGATATAGGGTATTTTTGAAATGAAATTTGGTTCAGGCTTGAGAAAGCACATGAAAAGTTAGATCCATTAGTTGCAGAGGTGATTTTGGAAGGAGAAAAGGTGAAATGATGAATAGAAAGGGGTTTGCATGCCTTGAGGATGAAGAACATGCCTCCAGATAGGATAATGATCAAAATATTTGCAATGATTCAACCTTTTGAAACACCTAGCAATTTTGGTTGTGAATCTATTAAATGTCCCTTTCTATGAATCATGAAGGCATTTTGTAAAAAACTTGATGCCTTGGCATAATCTTTCCTTGGGAAAGAAGGCTCAGATGTAATTGAATGATATATATTGCATGAATTTGTCATGCAAAGGGTTGGAAGAGTTTGGAAAATCTTGATAAACTTCAAAATTTCACGGGAAAATATGGGAAGAAGCCCATACTCTGAGTGACCACCTGAGATGCTCATATAATTCATTTTGTATCAAATTTCAAATCATGTTAAGTTGGTTGCACATGTATAGCCATTAAAAAACTTTGAAATTGTTTCAAATCATTTTCCCCTACTGATAAATCTGATCAATTTTGAGTTATTTCTATGTTCTCTTTGGGAGAAATTTGTGAATACTTACACTCCATAATGCTTTTCACTTTGTGTTTCTTGTTTCCTGTTGCAGTCTTGTGTTTAAAATCTCTCTTGATCATACATGATCTCATTATTGTGATAGTTTAGTGGCATTTGCAATCTCACATTCAAAAGAGCTTTCATCTGATGAAGACTTAAACAAATTTAAAACCACTTCACCTTCCTTTGATTTTAGAGATTATTTATAAGCCTTTGGGTACATGTTAGGCATGATCAAATAGTGATTACTAAATGCTTCATTGATTCATTCTAAATCAATCTTTTGTGATAGATAATCAAAGATTCTATGGAAGAGTGTAGATCTGGGCTTCCATTTGATGCACATATCCTGGTTGAAGGAGTGATTAACCATTTTGATGCTTTCTATTGTTAAGTTCTTTCCAAATTTTTCTGAAGTCCTCAAAGAGTTTGACAGACCTTGGTTTGTCTTGTCTAAATCTCCCACCTAAAAAATCATTCAAAAACCACTAATCCTACCCATACTACCCCTGTTTTGTCCTGTGTATCAAACAAATGCAAACCCCACTGTCAAAATATGCAGAAGCAAATTAGGATCTCGAATGTCTTTAGTAACCTTGCCTTGCATTGAAAATATATCCATAATCCAGAAGTGACAACTTGTGAAAGTCAGATTTGGAGTGTTGATCATATTTTCCCAAGGCCTTTTCCTACCCATTTGCATAAATTGAGGGATATCTTCATCTCCTTCATCAAACAGAGGTTACATTATAGGTTCTCTTACCTTGGTTTAAAGGAACAACATAAAGTAGTTAGGATAAGATCACATCCTTTTAAGGGTGCTACCCACTCCCCCAAGAATTTAAGTGCTAATAAGGTCAGATTTATTTGATTTCCCTGGAATATAAACAACACACAACATTCATCTATTTACCTCTAAGCATCTGGATAAATCCATGATGCTTGCTTAAGATTTGAGGAAGGCTAAATTTGGGTACCAAAATCTCTTAATGGTGCCTATTTCCAGGGACTTATTGAAAATATATGAGATATTTGGATTGATTTCAAACCTTGGTAAGGTTAGTTGCAAAGGTTGCCTACAAGTACATTTTTGAAGTAGCATTCTATATTTAGCTTTGCAAGATCTAAGCAAAGGTTTCAAGCTCTATCTACTTTTTTCCTAGTTTATAACAGTTGTTGCACTTTGGTTGCATTGTGATTTAGAGATTCAAGTAAGAGGAAGGTCTGATTTATAAAAGTTTTGCAATATTTCCAGTGCTGATAGACATTTTATATATTACTTTAGTGAATTTTATGCACAACTAAGGTGAAAGTTCTTGGTGGTGACTCCATGCTGATTTTATTTTGATAAATACCAGTGTCTTAGCTTTCTGTCATTTAAAATTTGTTTCTAATCTCTACAAAACTAGAAGGAATAAGATATCTCTTCAGTACAGAATCTGCTAGGAAATTGTTTTCTAATTCAAGGAACGTTGAGTTAGAAAGAAGAAGAGTTCGGAAGGTTGTTGGAGGTTTGAGTTCAAGGAAAAGAGGTTCCCATTGTTGAAATTTAAATTGATCAGCATTTTATTGAGGACTCCAGTTCCTCCTCAAGTAAATCTTAGCCAGGTAGTTCCCTTGTAGATTTGAATTCTCCATCTAGAGAGGGACCATCTTTTGTATTTGAAAGGCTTTCTCCTAAATCTGCCCCAGTATTTTCCAAATCTACTAGAGTTTATCAAGAAGGAGAGCCTTTAGGGGATATTCATTTTGAGAATCATATACCTATTCCAATTAGACCCCTCATTCCTCATCACCTTGCATCTCGTACAAACAGAACTCCACAAAACAATATGGCTCATCCCCCACCCATACCTCCATTTATTGTTAACACCTTTTGTCCTATAAAATTTGGGGGGATCGCTGGGTATCCAAATGTTGTTCCACAAGATGTGAGGAATAGGTTTCCAAAGTTTTAGTGTAGTAATGATATAACAGGTGATCAACACCTAAAATTATTCATTAATATGATGGAGGATTTTGAAATAGAGTTTTGAGGATGTATACATCAAATTTTTCATCCACACATTAGAAGAAGATGCTAGAGATTTGTACAAGGCTATACCTGACAACTCTATTGAATCATTGGCTGAAATGAACAATGCATTTAGGTTGAAATATGGTGAGAAAACTGATCCTATATTTCTCTTTTCTGAGTTTGAAAACATTAAAAAGAACCCAAGTTAATAAGTTCATGACTTTAACACAAGGTTTAAAAAAACTTTGAGGAGATTGCCTGTTACTTTAAGGCCATGTGATGAGTCATGCTTAATCAAATATTCAGATGCATTTAATAATAAGGTTGCATACTACCTGAGGGATAAAAACCTTGCTAATTTAAGGCAAGCCTTCACCATGGCCTTGCAATTTGAGAACAATATCAAAGCAGTTGGGAAGCCTCCCAAGAGAGAGGGTCTAAAGTTAATAAATCCAGAGAAACCTCAAGTTAGCAAGAGTGTTGATCTAGAGGAGGTTATCAAAACTTTGGCAGGTGCTGTCAAAGAAATCTCATACAAAATAACCCGGGTAGAAAAGGGGATTGGCCAAGGTTCACAAGGTCAAAAAAGATGACAAAATTATGACAGATTTGGCCATCATCCTAGGGGTGATCAGAGGCTAGATGACAGAGGTAAAGGACCTATGGGAGGGGGAAATAGCACAACCCCAAGCACATGAAAACATATTGGTGCTTGACCCTCTAACTGCCAAGGTTGCTGCTATTAAGGAAGCTAGTGAGATTGACTTGGTGTGATAAGTGATTTGTACCCCATCCTCCATGTGAAGTGGACCAACAAGTTGATGAAGCTAATAATGAATATGGTACTGATGATGATATCTGCATGGTGGGTTGTTCTTGAAGTTCACAACAAGGAGCAACATCAAACTAAGGTAATAAGTGTAAGGACTGCTGCAACCTTTTGGGATTACATCAACCTGGGTATCACTTATTCCTCCTTCTCATACTGTATGAAGCAGATGTAGTGCAGGCTTTTGAGAGTACCTAATAATGACTTTGAATATTTGAGAGCTTTGATGATTAAGAAAAGTATGATGGGGGTATACCTTTCGGAGGATGATATGACAACCTATTAACGAATGTTGTTATAGCTCATGAAAAAGACTATAACACTAGGAGAAAAGTTGTAAAGGGAGTTGGGCCTCAAGTTTGAACTAAAACTCCCTTTCTTATAATCATTCCCAAGATGGATCCTAGGAAAGATGCATCTCCCCATGCCCAAACTGTCAAAAATACAATCCCATCTGATGAGTCTGTCAATCTTCATCCCAATGTTGCCTTGCCAAAGAGTGTTCCATATGATATAGCCCAAGTTTTGATTCAAATCAAAGTTAGTTTTTCATTTATTAAGCTTCTTAGGATTCTTGAGCACAAAAAGAGAGCATTTGAATACTTGGGGTTGAAGGAAGAGAAAACTACCCCAGACAGAAATGTAAATATTGTGGAGACTCTTCCAATCATTGTAGACTTAGGAACACCACCAACATTAAAGGATCTTGGAGAAGCACCTGAGGTATACTTGGGAACATCCCTTGTTGAATATAAATTAAACATTGATCAATTCTTCACCACTTTGATTATTAAGGATAGATTGATTCATAATTGTATGTTTGACTCAGGTGCATCATGCAATGTCATGCCTCTTGAGGTCATTAATGAGCTAGATATCAAAGTAACAGCAGACATATGGAAGATGTACTGCCATGGAATCCAAAGAAGTGCATGTTTTTGGGTGTGTAAAGGGATTGGTAGTGCAACTTGTAGCTCTATCTAGGGTAAGAATTGGAAACTACATGTGGTCATTGTTGATTGCCCAGCCAAATGGGGCATGTTACTGTCAAGAAATTTGGCTGTAAGTGTTGTTGCTAGTGTTCAAATGGATATTTCCTATGTTACTATCCCAATTAAAGGCAACCTTGTCAAGTTGTATGGGGAGAAGAATATGTTACATCTAATTGAGGATCCCAACAATGCTTCCTATGAAGTGATGTTTGCTGATGTTGACACTGATAATTTTATTGGATTTGCTGATGGTAAAGAAAATAAGATGGATCAGTCAAAGTTCCTTGAGGTAGTATGTTTTCCATGGACCTTATTTTTTGATGGAGCTTGCTGCAAAATTTGGGAATGGTGCTGGTATAGTCTTCACTTATCCAAGCATGGAAGAGTTTTTATTTTCTTTCAAAATTAATTTTGAGTGTACCAATAACATTACAGATTATGAAGCATTGTTGTTAGGCTTAAGGATTGCTTGGAAGTATGGAGTGAAGGATATCATTACAATAAGAAGATTCTGAACTAGTTGTTAGGACAAATAAGAAAACTGTATGCTACAAAAAATCTAGTTGATGAAACAATGCAAACATGCAGTTTGGGATCTAATCAAGATGTTTGATTCCTTCAACATTGTGCATCATGACAAAAGTCTCAACACAGTTGCAGACAGGCTAGCAGGGTTGGGGTCAAGATTATGACAATTGTACCATTTCCCCTTATTATGAGTATGACATTGAGATAATCACTAGGCCATCAGTCCTTGATAATGTGAAGCATTGGCAAGTGTTTAACGATGATGATCAGGTTTAGAGATTCTTGCAGAATCAAGGTGAGTTTGCTGACCAGCTTATTGATTTTAAACCATTGGTATGCATAGCTGATGGCAAAGAACCCTTGTTTGGAAAGGATATTATCCAATTAAAAACTAACACCATCCCTTAGGGGATTGGTTGCCCCTAGAATCAAATTTTAAAAATGTCTGATTATATATTCAATATAAACATGTTTGCATCTAGGTATGTGGAAGAGTATGATTTGGGAACAAAGGATAAACCAAGGAAGGTCTGGTTGGGTACCAACTTGAGAAAAGAAGAAAAACAGTTCTATGTTCAACCGTTGAAAAAATATCTAGAATTCTTGGCTTGGTCTTATTCTGAGATAAAGGCATATAGAGAGGATTTGTTTCAGCATGAGATCCCTCTTGAGCCTAAGGAAAAACCATTCAGATAGAGGAAGAGACAAATTAATCCACTCCTCTCTATGAAAATGCAAGAGGAATTAAAGAAGTTGAGAGATGGAGGGACTATTCAGCCCACAAGGTATTATTTTTTGGGTGGCAAACCTAGTGCCTGTTAGAAAGAAGAATGGAGATATTAGAATTTGTGTAGATTTTAGAAATCTAAACAAAGCATCAATGAAGGACAACTATACCTTACCAAACATGGAAAACATGTTGCAGTTAGTAACGGGTTCTGAGTTGCTTTCTACATTGGATTTCTTCTTCGGATACAATCAAGTTGTTGTCAAAGAATTAGAAAGACTTAAGACAACATTTACCACTCCTTGGGGGACATATGTTTTTTTCAGGAAGCCCTTTGGTTTGATGAATGTTGGTGCCACATTTCAAAGAGGAATGGATGTTGCTTTTGCTAGTTACATCAATGTTTTTATTGTTGTTTACCAAGATGATATGACTATTTTTTCTAGGGACAAAATTGATCACTTGTAACACTTGGAAAATATGTTGATCAAATTTAGGAAGTATGGCATTTCTTTAAATCCAAAGAAGTGTCATTTTGGGGTGTAAAAGTCCAAGTTTCTTGGTCATATTGTATCAAAGGATGGTGTCATGATTGACCTTAAGAGGGTGGAAGCCATCAGCAAAGTCCCTATTCCTAGAAGCAAGAAGGGCATCCAATTTTTCTTTGGGTAGATTAATTTTAGCCGAAGGTTTGTATCTAACTTTGCTAAGTTGACTCTCCCCATTACATGCTTGTTAAAGAAAGATCAGGTTATCAAATGGAAGGAGGATGCTTTTCAGGCTTTTGGAGGAATTAAAGAAGCATTGAAGCATACACCTGTTTTGGCAGCCCCAAATTAAAGCCTTTCCAAATCTTCTCCTTTGCTTCTGAAAATACCATTACATCTGTTTTGCTACAGAACGATGAGGATGGGTTTGAGAGGCCTATTGCCTTCTTTAGCAAGGATTTACAAGTTGATGAGTTAAAGTACTCAATCATGAAAAAAAAAGCATTTACCTTGGTGAAAGAAACAAAGGTTTTTAGGCCTTATATTTTAAGTTCAAAAGTTGTTGCTTATGTTCCCCACACCATGGTAAAAGAGATCTTATCAGAGATGGAGATATCAAGCAAAATATGTAGATAGGTGAAAAAAATGCAAGAGTACGACATGGACATCCAAACCAAAAATTTAGTATGAGGTTTGGGTCTTGCTAAGCTTGTGACTGAGAGAAACTTGCAGAATGTAGAAGTGAATGAAGTAGAAGAAGAAAGGGAAAATGTTCTTGAGAAGTTGGTAAGTTATGAGTGGTACAAGGATGTAATCTGCTACCTCAGAAACCTATGCTGCCCTGATCATTTAAATAAAAATTAGAAAAGAGCCCTCAAGTTGGCTTCTCAAAATTAAATTATCACTCACTTCGTGCTGGCTTGGAAGAACCCTAAAGGTGTCATCTTGAAATGCATAACTGAAGATGAAGCTCCCAAAATAGTTTATGATTTCCATGAGGGATTTTTTGGAGGACACTTTTCTGGAAGGGTTACATCACATAAAATCTTAAGGGCTAGTTATTGGTGGCCTAATCTCTTCAGAGATACAACCCTGCTGGTTAGAAAATGTGAGATTTGCTAGCTTTTCTCTGGAAGAATAAAAGCTTTAGGCTCCCTTCCTTTACAGCCTGTATCAATTGAAGCTCATTTCAAACAATGGGGAATGGAATTCATTGGTGAGATTTCAAACCCTTCTAGTTCTGGACATAAGTGGATTCTAGTAGCCATAGATTACTTCACCAAGTGGGTAGAGGCAATCCCCACCAAGAAAGAAACACACCAAGTTGTTATAGACTTCTTGTTGAATCACATTATATGCAGATTTGGTATTCTAGTCAAGATTGTAACTGATAATGCCATGTGTTTCAGAGCCAAACCTTTGATGTCAATGTGCATAGAGTTTGGGATCAATTTAACTTATTCTTAAAACTATAATGCCCAAGGGAATGGATAAGCTAAGTCTAGCAATAAGAACTTGTTGAAGATTATTAGAAGAACGTTGGAACAAAACAAGAAGAAGTGGGGTGAACAACTGAAATTTGCAGTTTGGGATGATAGGATAACTACCAAAAGAGCTACTGGTATGAGCCCATTTGAGTTGGTGTATGGAAATAAATCTCTACTGCCCTTACATCTACAATTATCTTCATTTCAATTTGTTCAACAGCTTGAAGATCAAGAGCTCAATCCATATGAAGCAAGGATTAATCAGATTCTTGAACTTGATGAAGAGAGAAGAGCATCCCACTAAAGGCATGTCAAATTTAGAGAAATGATGAAGAAATTATTTGACAAGAAAGTAACACCAAGGTTTTTCAGTATTGGAGATCTTGTGCTATTATGGGATAGCCGGCATGAAGATAAGGGCAAGCATGGTAAGTTTGATGCATTATGGATGGGCCCTTACTCCATTAATATCAGAATTGGTGAGAATACCTTATTTATCAAGGACCTAAATGGGGAATTGCTTGAACTACCTATTAATGGTAGACATCTGAAGCATTTCTTAGATTAATCCCCAAATTTGAGTTATGCACCACTTGTATAGTGTATAGTCTTTATTTTTCTTTTTTGGCAGCTCTGTTTTGGGTGTTATATCGGTTGTGGTTTGCCCTAGTTCTTGGCAGCCATTTTTGTTGGTTTCTCAGGTGGTTCTTTTTTTGTTCTTTCTCGTGACTACATTTCCCAATAGTCTTTTGGAATTTGGTCTACTTTTTATTCTTTTGGAACTCACCGGGAGTGCCCATCCCCAAGCTAGAGCCGATGTTGGTGCCATTTTTGAGCTCGCAGTGTTTTACCCAATTTTTCCCTTTGGTCTATTTGTTGAGAAATGTTTTACCTCTCAAATTGAGGGTCTTGAAAGCTTTTCCCCTTCGTTCGAAAGCTTTGAAAGTGTTCACAAACTTGTTGTTTTTCCCTAATTTAAAGAAATCTCAATGTATGCCCTGTTTGTGCCCTATTTTTTTCCAAATCTGCGGGCTTTACCATTTTTTCCACTTTGCCTGATCAGGGAAATTTAAAATTGATCGGTTTGTGCTTGTATGCCTTCGAAAATCCATACCCATGATTGAAAAATGCTTTGAAATCATGTTGTATATGGCTTTGTTTCAAGTTTTTTCAATCCTTAGTGAAAATATTGATTTCTAGGCATCATTGGCAATTTTTGTGTTTTTGACAGTTTGACAGGGCATCATTTTCCTGTCAAATTCTTCTTCGGCATTCATCAGCATATGTGGAAAGTTCTTAATTAGGACAAGGGGTGTGGCGGGTTTGTGTTGTGAACTTATTCTTTTTTGCTACTTTGGCAAAATGATTCATTTGGTCTCGTAACCCCATTACATGTCTCATTGGTCTCTACGTGGCATGTTGAAAAAACTCAAAGTTAAGAAAGGGTGGAGCAATTTCTTACTTTTTACCTGAGAGAGTATACGTGTTCACATCCTATTGGTCACAGATGGGTAGGTCTTTTTGGGCCTTCAGGAATTTTGGAAAAAGGAGTTAAAATGAAAACAACATGCCTAAGGCCCGCAATGAATCAAAGGTGGACATGTGTCATGTTTTCATTAAAAGCGGGATGGAAGGATGGCAGAGGACTAAGAGAAATTTTTCCTTTTGGGAGAAAATGATAAAAAGTTTTGAAAATCCCACATTGCCGCTTGAGAATTTTTTTTATGTTTAGATCAAAGTGGAGAAATGGAGTTTCAAAGGTATTTGAAGCTTTTTGCCTTTAGGGGTAAAAATGTTAAAGTGATGAAAAAGGCTGCAGGCCCGTTAAAGTTGAATTAATGCCTTGTTTGCATTTTTTCTTATAATGGAAATAGCAAAGGTTTGGGATTGCAGGGGCAATTTGGAAATTTTATGCCTTGTTTTGGCAAAATGAGACTAAAGTTTCATAAAATTAAGCTGCAGCCCCTACAAGGGAGGAAATTGGAAAAGATTACATGGATTGGAGAGTCGTCAGGGGAAAATGAAGATTTTACCTTTTTTGGAAAAATGAGTTAAGGTGATAATTTAAAGTGTGGCCCCGTGGTCACTCATAGAAAGACACACCACCTTGGTAAAATGCAGAAGGGGAGTGCGGGCCACTGGTGAGTTTGAAAAACTTTCAATTTTTGTGGAGATGTAGTAAAGTTTAAAAACAAGGTCATGAGCCAGTGGCCAATCAGCGATCGACACATGGGAAGGTCAAAGGAGCAACTATGGGCCCGCAGAGAAAAGATGGAAATTTTTACTTATCGGAAAAACATGTATGAAGTAAAATTTTGGAGCGCAGATCCACTGGGTTCCATATCGGATGTAAAGGGTGGAAAAAGCGGAGATGTGGGGATATTTTGGAATTTCTTCATTTTTCCAAGAAAGAGGTAGGGATGTAGAATTGAACCGCGATTCCCCTGAGACCCACATTGGGACACGAATATCAAGCTCATTTTCAAAGGGCGGATTTTCGGAGAAAAATCTCGAAATTTTTTACATTTTTCCAAAAGTGTTAAAATGTCTAAAAGTAACCCAAATCCTATTTCCAATCACATTGTGACACGTGGAGGGATTAGATTAAAGGATAAAGCAAGATTAACGGTAACTATACATTTTTCAATTTGGCCGCCATTTGAGCTCTAGAAGGTTTGGAGATGTGATTTTTGCAATCAATCTTCACCAAAATTTCAGCAAATTCATGTTGTTTGTGCTTGCAAATATTAATGAAATCAATTTTAAATCTTCAATTTGTAGATCTAGGGTATGTATTTGAAAATGAAATTTGGTTCCCTAGCCCGTGTAAAGCATGTGAAATGTTAGATCCAAAAGTTGCAGATGTAAATTTGGAAAGGAGAAAGGGTGTAATGATGAATAGAAAGATTGTTTACATGCATTGAAGGATGAAAAATGTACCTCCACAGAGGATAATGATTCAAATATTTGCAGTGATTCGACTTTTTGAAACACTAGGCACAAATCCTGGTTGTAAACATTTTTCTGTTAAATGTCCATTTCTATGAATCATGGCAGGATTTTTGTAACAAAATTTATGCCTTGGCATATTCTTTCCTTGGGAAAGAAGACTCAAAGGTGATTGAATGCTATATATTGCGTGAATTTGTCATGTAGAGGGTTGAAAGAGTTTGGAAAAGTCTGAGAAACTTCATAATTTCATGAGAAAATCTGGGAAGAAGCCCATACTTTGAGTGATCACGATGAGAAGTTCATACAATTCCATATATATCAGATTTCAAATCATGTTAATTTGGTTGCACATGTACAACTATTAACAAGCTCTGAGATTGTTTTCAAAACATTTCCCCTACTGATAAATTTGATCATTTTTTAGTTATTCTATGTCTTGTCTCTAGGAAATATTTGTGAATGCTTACATTTCATAATGCTTTTCAATTTGTGTTTCTTGTTTCATGTTGCATTATTTTGTTTAGAATCTCTCTTGATCAAACATGATCTTAATATTGTGATAGTTTAGTGAAATTTACAATCTCACATTCAAAAAAGATTTCGTTTGATGAATATGTTAAACAAATTTAAAATCACTTCACCTTCCTTTAATTTCAGAGATTGTTTGTAAGCCTTTGGGTGCACCTTAGGCATGATCAAATGGTGATTACTAAATTCTTAATTTATTCATTCGAATTCAGTATTTTGTGATAGATAATCAAATATTGTGTGGAAGAGTAAAGATATGGGTTTCCATTTGAAGCACATATCCTGGTTGAAGGAGTGATTAACCATTTTAATGCTTTCTACTCATTAAGTTCTCTTCCAAATTTTGCTAAAGTCCTCAAAGAGTCTAGAAGACCTTGGTTTGTCTTATCTAATCTCCCACCCAGAAAATCATTTGAAAACAAGTAATCCTACCCATACTACCCTTGTTTTGTTCATGTGTATTCAAACAAATGCAAACCCCACTGTCAAAATATACAGAAGAAAATTAGGATCTCAAATTTCTTTAGTAAATTTGCCTTACATTGAAAATATCTCCATAATTCAGAAGTGACAACTTGTGAAAGAAAAATTTGGAGTGTTGATCATATTTTCCCAAGGCCTTTTCATATCATCTACATAAATTAAGGGATATCTCCATCTCCTTCATTCAAACAGAGGTTACATTATACGTTCTCTTACCTTGGGTGATAGGCACAACCTAAAGTAGTTAATATAAGATCATGTCCCTCAAGGGTGTTACCCACTCTCCCAATATTTAAGTGCTAACAAGTCAGATAGATTGCTTTCCCCAGCTGCAAATGACACACAACATCATCTATCTGCCTCTGAGCATCTTGCCAAACCCATGATGTTGCTTAAGCTTTGAGGAAGGTTAACTTTGGGTACCAACACATTGGGGAATGCCAAATTTTAGCCGATTCAATAGAAAAGAGGACCTATAGCAGCATTTGCAGTCTTTTAAACATGGGTGTTATCTAATTGTCCATGATGATGCTTTAATTTTGAGGAGCTTTCACATGTCCTTGACAGGTCCTGCATTAGACTGGTACAGTGGGTTACCTAGGTATTTTATCTACTCATTTAATCAGGTAGCCCAAGCCTTATTAGATCACTTCTCGATTAAAATCGTCAAGAAGGTTACCATGACTGATATCTATTCTACACAGCAATATGGTGACGAGTCTATCACTGAATTTTTTTCTCTTTGGCATAGCCTAATCAATCAAATCACATTCCAACTACCATAGACCGAGCTCACAGAGATTTTTACTTGGGCTTTTGCTAGACATATTTCATTGACCTTGCAGGTGCAGACTTTTCACACCTTTGACAAGGCATTCACCATGGTGCAAAAAGTAGAGATTCGGGCCATCGAAGAGAAGAAAATACATCTACGAAACAAAAACATCGCATTCAAATCAAACAAAGCTTCTTCTTCTTCGAAACCCTAGAATAAATATTCAAAATCTAAGGGATCCACCAATGTGGTGGTACTCAAGGCCAACCCTTTTCACCAATCAAACTAGGCCAAACCTTCTTCTAATCTCTCCCCCATTCAAACTTTTCAATTTAGATGGGAACAACGGAAATACACCCCAATCAGGGAGCCATATTCTTCTATTTTGGAAAAGCTTATTAAAGCTGGTGTCATTACCTTTCCACCTATAAAACCACACACTAGTTTTGACCCTGCTCGCCCCACGCCTGCATGGTATAAAGAACATGAGTTTTGCAACTATCATTGTGTCAAAGGTCATAGTGACGACAATTGCATCACTTTCAAGAACATTGTCTAGGAAATGTTAGACAATGGAGATCTAGTCTTGGATAACCCAAATGCACCTGCCAACCAAAATCTACACATCTTCAAGAAATCATTTCCTAATCATGCCCCATCTTCCAACCAAACTGGTGATTCCTCCACCAATGATAGCAATGTCTGTGAGGTCCATGCTATTTTCAATGATGTACTAGTTATTTCTCACTTACTTGCTGTTCCTTCCATAGAGGAAATAATAGCCCGAACTACCCTACTTGCACAGGAAACTACTTCACCTACTGCTCCACCAATAAAAGATCACCCTTCATCTTCTCCTTCATCTGTGGAGGAACCTTTATTTAGCATTGAGACTACTCTGCCATTGGCCTCTCCAACTATTGAGTAGTCACCAGCGATACCTCTCTGACCCATGGGAGACATATGTCCATCCCCTACACCATTACAGGGAGACCCTAACCTATTGGCACTACCTTTCCAATCATCTCATCCACCTATAAAATATCCTTTAGAAATCCCATTACCTCTAGGTGACCATTCTCTGTTAGCCTCCCAAGAACATGCTAACCTGCTTTCGACTCTCTTACCCACAGAGGATGAAATAACCATTTCCCTATTTCTCAAACATATTTTATGGGAATTGATACTCGATCCAAATCGGCCCCACTTACAGTAGTACCATTTTCATGCTTGGACGATTGACTGGATTATGTTGATAGAGCCTTTCTTTGGGGACGTCTCCTACTCACTGACTCAACCCAAATGTAGTTGCCACTCACTGATACTTCTACCATCTACCTAAAGTGTTTTAATTACACAATCCACATGTGACTATGTCTCTTGAAACACCTTCTGTTTCATCATCCTCACCTACACCCGACTCTCTTCTCACTACCCGACATACACCTATAGACAAACACCTACATCACCTACCATACCTAAACCCATTGTCACCTTAGGGGTCATGCCGACATCAAACCTTAGCCATCCTCCTGTCAAATTAGACTTGGCCACATCTTCCCAAACTTCCGTTGAACCCATTCCTATGCCTAAAAGGAAGACCCAACCTTCAAGGCTACATACACCAACCTCGCCTACCACACCTTTATCTCCTTCACCTCTACCATCAATCCTAGGACCTCACCCCTCAACCTTGACCAAACAACCTCCTTCCAATAGTAAATCAAGAACCCACACAACTTCCTTAACACGACCAGATAATATGCCCAAACGACCCGTACAACCACCACTATCACTTGTAACCTCGTTACCTCCTATACCACCACTACCTTCCATAGCTTCGTCACTACCCATGACACTCCCCTCTCTTCTACCCACACCTTAGACTCGATCTTTGTCATTAATATTTACTGCACTGTGATTATCCTCATGGGTAACTCATCCCCTCCCTCCATCTTCCTTTCCATCTACCTCATGCACTACTTCCTCATCTATACCCAAGAAGGTAAAAACGAAGTTGAAAACCTAGATGCCTACCATTGAAATGGCCAAGCCTATTACCCCCTCCATTACTAGTTCTCTCGTTGTTCCTTTACCTAAGAAGGTAAAACCCAAACCCAAGATGGTACTACCCCCAAAACCTATCATTCAACCTTCCCCTCTCCAAAACCCCCTGATTATCACATCTCTCACACCTTCATCACCCATTATTCCACCCAAACCCACACTCACCTCACACTGTGATCCATTGGAAGGATCATACGCCAACATCCTAGCTAACCTCCTTGAAAATTCTATTATCACATTACCACCTCTTAGACCTTTACGACCCACTCAAACCCAAACCAAAAGGGTTTGATGATACTAAAATTTGTGCTTACCATTGTGTGTCAAGACATGATGTTGAGAACTGTAAAGCTTTAAAAACCTGCCTTATCAAATTATGTCCTCCTAAAGATAATTTTGGCAATGATGATCTTCTTGATGAGGACCCTATTCCACCTCCACGAATCTCCCCACACCTTCCTCCAATACCTACAAAACAACCCACATATTCACCCCCATAACCTTTTTATCCACCCCCAAAATTTGAAATCAACATGGTCTATATACGAGCGCTCGCCAAACCCACACCTAAATGTTAGTGTGCTATTATCATCTCACAAGGCTCTTACCCCCCTTTAGGCTTCTATCCTTCCTGTCGTTACACCTTTCATGGAAAACCTTCTCCATCTACCTCTCACCCTCATATCAACCTGATCCAAGTTGCCACCCATGCCCAACAGGACAAAGGAAAGGATAAGGAAACCAACCTATCAACCAACCCTATGCCCAACATAACATCTGCACCCAAACCCAAGGTCACCATTCATGGTCCCACATATCCTATTTCCAATGGGGTCACACATCGCATGATGCTTAAATAATTACACCAATCCCCACTCAAAATGTCTTTATATGACCTCATCCAAACCTCTGAGTCACATCGGTAGGTCCTCATGGAGGTTCTTCAGTCTATTTAGGTTTTACCAAATGACCCTAGACCTATAGCCTCCATCATTACCCCTCATCACGTGGCCGATCTCACTAAATTACCACCTTCCTCTACACCTTCACCTACTCATCAAGTGGCCGCTCTCAGCTTTTCAGATGAAGAGATCGCTCCTCTCCAATCCTATGACTCTTATCCCACTCTTTTCATTTCCATATACATCGATAATATACACATATGACGCATTATGATTGATGGTGGTGCTAGCATTAACATCATTTTCTCCAATGCGTACAAGCAAATGTGCATACCTTCCAACTACATGCATAATAACCTAGTTATCCTGTGCTCCTTTAATGACGCCATGACCTCTACCTTGGGCACCATCATCCTCCATGTCCGTTTAGGTCCCCATATTGTTCTGGAACTATTCTATGTCCTAGAGGGGGAATTCTAGTAAAATTTTTTGCTTTTCCGACCTTAGATCCGAGCCATGGGTTGTGTTCCTTTGACTCTACACCGCTGCCTAAAATTTGAACATGAAGGGCATAACTATACCATCCCAGCTGACCCATCACCTTTCAAAACATGAAATATTCTATACCAACCCAATGATGTCATTGTACCCATTAATGCCTCTACTTCTATGACCACTTCTTCTTCACCCATGACCCCATCCACTGATGTCGCAACCACCTCTCCTGTACCTGAGTCTTCTATCCCTACCACTGCCACAACCTCCACAGCTAACCCATCTACCTATCAATCAACTGATTCCACCTGCGGCCAAACCCCTAATACTTCATCTATTCCAACTACCCAAATATCGACCACCGATCCCTTATAAGGTGTTTTTCAATGCCTCACTCTGGGAGAGTATCGCCTATACAATGTCAATACATTCCTTACTCCATAAGAGTATGGAAATATTTTCCAACACCCTCGCTATGATCATCGCATCGGTGAGTGTCTTCTTTACGTTCCTCCTCACCTTCACACCAATCTCACCTATGAGGGACTTGATACTTCCACCTATACACCCAAGCCACCATTGCAAACTTGACCCTTTTCTACTGACCTCTAATCTCTCACCAATCATCACTTCGCCCACACCTTTCTACATCAATATCCATGAAAAGGTTTTTGTTTTGTATTTTATGAGAAAGGCCATCACACTATTATTCCATGTACCACTCGTAAACATAACGACCGTAGTGGTATCAGCTTTGGTGAACTATCTTCCAAGAAGGCCCGAATTGAACTCATTGAGGACAATGACCCTTCTTCACCCCATTTACCACCCTCACCAACGGAGTCAATGGACCCAGAATCCATTCCTCCTAACTTTTTTTTCATAAACACTATTTCCTTGGGATCTTTGACTTATCAACGGGATGGTGAGGCTCCCTCTTCTCTTCCCTTCCTGTATCCTGAAATGATCAATGATGATACACCTTCTATTAACGTCGTTTAATGTCGGTATGATGAGTCTATTATCACCTATCTTAGTGCAGAATACTCTTATATTCATCGATTGTTTCCATCTGAGACACAAACCATGTTGAATAAATCAACTACCGAAGTCAACATCAACACTCAAGACAACCCCCATATTCTAAAAATTGGCCAATCTTTAGATGTTGGTGAGCAGGAAGCCCTCACTTCTTTCCTCAAAAATCATAACCATTATTTTGCTTGGTCCTACGCTGATATGCCCGGTATTGACCCCACTAGAGTGGTCCAAAATATCATAACCATTCCTGACGCCAAACCCTTAAAATAAAAACTATGGAAAATGCATCCTCTCATTGCTCTTTTGGTTAAAGAATAGATTCAACGTCTCCTATATGTTTCATTCATCTTACCCATTGACTACGCCCAATGGATTTCTAACATTTTCCCTACAGCTAAAGCAATAGGGGGACTTTGCATTTGCACAAATTTCTGTGATCTCAACCTAGCTTACTTGAAAGATGATTTCCTGCCTCCTAGTATTGATCAGCTAGTTGATATTAATGCTATTCATGAGATTATATCACTCATGGATGGCTTCTCAGGTTATAATAAAATATTTCTTTCCCCAAAAGATCAACACAAAACTACCTTCATCAACCCTTGGGGTCCTTATGCTATTGAGTCATGCCTTTTTTTCTTAAGAACACTGGTGCTACATATCAGTGGGCTATGACTTATATCTTCCACAACATCACATATCACATATTGGAATATTATGTAGATGAACTCCTCACAAAATCCAAATGTCGGTTGGAACACCTCATAGTTCTGAAGACCATCTTTGACTACCTCATCAAGTATTGTGTTCCCCTTCAACCTAAGAAATGTGTCTTCATTTTTCTCTCAGGAAATCTCATGGGTTTCATTGTTTATTTGTGTGGCATAGAAGTTGACCCTGCTAAAGTCAAATCCATTCTTGAAATGCCTTCGCCCACTAACCTTTGTTAGCTCCATATCTTACAAGGTAAGTTATAATCTATTCGCTAGTTTATTTCACAACTTTTTGACCGTTATCAACCATTTCATCATCTTCTTAAAAATGATGTCTCCTTGAAATGGGATGATGAATGCCGCCAAGATTTTGAGGCCTTGAAACAATACCTTCTCTAACCACCTGTACTCATTCCTCATAAATATGACCAACCCTTTTACCTTTATATATCTACTACTGATCACTCCTTAGGGTCCATGCTCGCTCATCGTGATGAGAAACATTGAGAACAAGCGGTTTACTACATAATTCATACTCTCCTGGACTACGAAACAAGATACACCCATGCCAAAAAAAAATTCTTAGCCTTAGTTTTTGTTTCCACCAAAATTCGTCATTACCTACTCAACCAAAAAACCTATGTTGTCACCAACATTGACCCCTTATATTACATGTATGCCAAACCTTACCAAAATCAATGTGTTGCATGTTAGCTCATGCTTCTCACTGACCTAGACCTTGAATTCATACATCAAAAATCTATCAAGGGCCAAGCCATTGCTAACTAGCTCGTTGACGCACCCATCTCTGGGAATCAACCCTCTAACTTCGATTTCCCTAATAAATCCATCGCCACCCTCTCCTTAGACGACGCCATTTACCATATGACCTTATTCTTTTATGGTTCCAAATGTCAACATGGGGGAGGTGCAAGTGTTATCCTCATCCCGCTGGATGGTGAGCCTATGTCGTTATCCTTCAAACACGATTTCAATTGTACTAAAAACATTTCCGAATAAGAAGAACTCCTATTAGGTCTCTAAACTGCCATTGTCTTAGATGTTCAATCAATTAATATCTTTAGTGATTATCAAATGGTAGTAAACTAGGTCAGTGGTATTTACCAGTGCCATAAAGAAATAATCCAAAAGTATAAATATCATGTTGCCACACTCTTAACCTCCTTTGATCGGTATGAACTACAAACCAATCCACGTTCCACTAACAAATTTGTAGATACCATGGCTTGTCTCACCTCTCATATACCTGCTTCACCCTCCAACTCTAAAATATTTGTCATAGTATAATGTTTGCAATCACCTCCTTATTCACACCATAACGTTAGTTTCGTTGGAACTTTCAAACCAAATCCACATGACCTTTGGTATAAACAACTTGTGGACCACCTCTCCCTTTCCATATTACCTTCTAAACTCACTCGTAATGGATAACATTCCTTTCTCAAAATGGCCTCTCATTATGTCATCATGGGTGGCCTTTTCTATAAATGTGGATTCGACGGTATCCTCTTACGATGCCTTATGAGCTCTGAAATTCCTTATACCATCAAGGATGTTCATGACGACATATATGGTGGTCACTTCAATGGTCTCATTGTGGCTAAATGCATCCTTTGCCTAGGCCATTACTGACAAACCCTTAACAATGATTGTTGTGACTACGTCAAACGTTGTGTGAAATACCAACAACATGCTAATCTCCATCACACACCTAGTCATGCCTTACAGGTTGCCTATGACCTTTCGCTCTTCTCCCAATGGGGTTTGGATATTGTGGGAGAAATTAATCCTCATTCTTCCCTCAGACATCAATGGATCATCACCGCTACCGAATACTATACCAAATGGGTTGAATTCATACCTCTCATTTCCACAAAAGCTGACAAATTTGTGAATTCATTAATCATCACATTATTTTTCACTTTGGTGTTCCACATCACATCATCACTAATAATGGAAAAAAGTTCAAAAACAAGACCTTATGAAAAATTTGTGATGCCTTCAGCATTCAACTCAGTTTCTCGTCACATTATTACCCACAAACCAATGGCCAAGTAGAATCGACTAAGAAAACCCTGAACAAAATTATTATGAAAGTGGTTGATGATACTGGGAAGGACTGGCATACACACATTCCTTTTTCCTTGTGGGTTTACCGCACTAGTATTCACACTTCCACTATTACCACTCCCTTTTCTCTAGTCTACGGTACAAAGGTTGTCCTACCTCTTGAAGTCTATATCCCATCTCTTTGTATCTCTCTCCAATACATGCTCAATGATGATGACTTTCTCCAGGACTGTTTGGCACAACTTGAGTTATTAGACGAACGTCATCTGAATGCGCTCAACCATCTCTAAGTTTATAAAAAACGTATCAAACGTGCCTATGAAAAATGTGTCCATGAACGAACCTTTCAATTTGGTGATCTCATCCTAAAATAAAATCATCATGTAGCCAAAGAAGAAAAAAGTAAACGGGGAAAATTTTCTCCTAATTGGCTTGGACCATATATCGTGACTCATAACTACGGATCAACTACTTATCGTTTGTCTTCCCTTGACGGTAAACCTGAACATGAGCCCCTCAATGCCTTGCATCTTTGACCATTCTATTACTGACTTTAAGTCCTATATCACTCTATGCCTATTTCACGCTTGTCCGTTGAGTGGCATTCACCTCTCTTATTTCCCACTTTCCCTAAATAACTAAACAAGGATCATGTGATTACCTGTCACCTTTCGACCTTATCTTCAATATGAGTAACATGACTTTGATCATGGCATGATCCTCATAGATACCTTTCATCTTTTTAAAGATGGAATCCATGGTCGTTCATCACCTACTCTCCCTCTATCATAGTTCACCTATGGACTCTTCACCTTGCCCCCTAAACAAGGATCAAATTTCTATCTATAGTATTGTCCATGACTTAAAATCCCAAAACAAACAAAATAATAATAATAATAATAATTTCCAAATGGGATCCAAATCCTTGAGTCAAAATTCCAATAAAAATATAAATCCCTTAAAAGGACATATTTATTTCTAATTCGCCACTATAAGTAGACTGGTCCCTTGAAGGACAACTATATAAATCTTGCCATATTATATGTAGTCTAACAAAAAATAAGACAAATCTTGCAAAAAAGAAAATACAAATATTTAGAAGCTTCCCACATTGATCATCTTCACGAATATCTCGAGGAGATATTTTACTCATCCCATATAGAATTCCTGCATCGATCAGTATATCCCTAATAAAAAACAAAAGAAAAAGAATTTTTTTTCATCATGGACTCGTCTCTCGTGATCTTGGATCTCTTGCTAAGTAGGCATGCTACCTTCCACCATGTTATACTAAAACCAACCATTTTCACCTCATTTCCTTTTTCACCCTAATTTCCTACCACCTTAAGGGACTTGCCGATGATATGACATTTCATGATCATGTGACTTTTTACACCTTTAGAATAATCAATCATGAAATGCCTTCAGGGAATTATGTTCACCAGCCTATCTAATAAATGGTCAACCTGTTATGATCCTTACCAATTAGGTGGATCTCTTGCCTCCTCTTATCTTTTGAATTCTTCATTACTTATTGATTACTCTATACAAGATTCAACCATCGACACCTACACTTTGGGAATTCCTCTTTCACCAAACTCCACCTAAGATCACCCATACCTATTCACCAACACTTCACCCAAACCTAGTTGACCTCAACTCAATCATGCCTATGACATAGAATCAAACATACCTATAACCCACCGAGCCATTCCTCTACCTCCTCAGATTATTCCCTAGCTTATGAGAGAACTGCATCAGCTTGAGGCCCCTTTTCATCGGGGCTATGAAGGTAACACTTCGAGGGCATGGGGCCCTTGAAGGTTAGCTCAGCCATTCCTTACCCTAACCAATTTCCCCCATTTTCCTACTCCCATGCTACCTTAGTTAGTTTCCATCTTATATCAACAATTGGAAATTAAAATAAACATCAATTAACAAGACACATCATAATATCACATAATATTTCTTGTTCTTTTACCCATGCCTCGGCCTTACCTGTGATGACACCAAAATTGTGTCACACTCCCCTTGGCCCCTCATCAAATAACCAACTAGAACATACTCACCTAACCATGGCCCTTTCCACCCCACATCAATATTAATTTAATTAATTAAATTAAATTAATATATATCCTCACAATATTTATTATCTAATTATCTTAAATAATCTAATGTTTACCCCACCACCTCACCTAGCCACCTCACCCTAAATCTATTCTTAGCATGTTTCCCTACCTAACTAAGACTTAGTCCCACTTACCTTAATGAGCTAAGACTTAGTTCAACCCTAGAAATCAATGCCTACTATCCCTCTAACCATATTACCACATAGTAAAAAGGAAACTCCCGCTCTTATTTGTGAGAATAGAAAAATACGGCAGAAAGGATTTCCATGATCTACTATTCTTAGTAAACCTAGGGAATCTTGCCTTAACTGACGCCGGTCACCCATAAACTGACGCCGATCACCCATAAACTGACACCAAGGAACCATCTTCGGTTACCATTTATTCTCTTTGGTAACCTTGTTTCGAAGGTTGGCACATTCTGAGATCAAGGAAGAGGGAGAGGAGCTTCATGCAAGCAGAACTAGAGTCTTTTCATGCATCGAGGCATCCATAACCATCATCTAGAAAAATCTAGAAGCATTGTACTCATGGTAGCATTCCAGGAAACACTGCTACGAAACCAGACACCATTCCTCTGATCAATTATCACCTCCATCCACCCATTGAACCTACATTATAGTAATTATTTTGTTAACCAACATTCATTTATTTCATTTCAATAGATTTTGTTACCACTGCTATCATTTTTTACTTGCATTCTCACTCCCCCACCATTTACCTCTATACAAGTTTGATCATTTCTTCACCCACACAATTAAATCACTCATGCCCAACTGTTAGACACCTCTGAGTATATCTAAGACCTCCATATACCTCTCCATTTCCATCTCCATCTTCATTTAGCCTTAGATATGTCCATACAACCAAATTGTTAATAAGCTTCTGTCACGCGACTGTACCGATGCCGGTTACCCATAACCATCATCAGTCTATCCTTAACCATCATTGATTATAATAGACCGACATCGGTCTCTGTGTTTTATACCTCTTCCACTAACATAACCCACCTACCTTCTACCACATAACTCGAACAACCCAAAACCTAGCCCTGACCAGTCCCAACACCCTGGAAATTTTCTACCTTCTAGATTTGACCATAGATTAGCATGTTATGTTAAGATTTTTTTGTTTTAATTGAATGAGAAACCTAAATCATATAAACTACTGTAGGAGTTCCTTTGTTTCTCACATTAAAAAATTTTAAATAGTGGATTGACAACCATATAGGAAGTAGCACACTTCCTGGAGCTAGCACTTGCTAGGTAGTCCACTGTCATATATCATTTAACTATTCTTTTGTGGTCTTGTTTTTTATTTCAGGTAGTTCCTCCTAGCCAAAAGGAATCTCTCACAGTCAATAGTGGATCGAGAAGTCATAATGCGTAATAACCTTCAACCAAGAAACATAAATAGGTATTCCTCCTCACCTATTACCCTTGTCTGTTTCGTCACTTTCTAGAAATGTAAAGAAAACGGTGAAACGGTAGTAGTAGAGATTGATATGGAACGAGTGTTAAGGTATCAAAAATCCATATCATACATGCAAAATATTTTATCTAGTAGGAAATAATCCATAGATGAAGTTGTTCGAGTCCTAGCTAAGAAGTTTGGTGTATGAGAGAGACCCATGTTGATGAGTTAATGGAAAAGTATTAGGAAGATGTGTAAAAACCTCTATGAGAAAAATGAAAAGACGAGGTACAATATGAACATACCCATTTCAAAGTTGGAATTAACATTGAGATTAAGTGATTTTAGGAGAAAGTAGATGTGGGATTTCTATGTAAACATTTGAAGTTATTAGAGGTTTTTTTAACCATGCATAATGTCATAGAGGCATAAAGGATCAAATTTGCATGTCTCAAAATGGAAGGTCAGGCTCTTGTTTAGTGGAAGAACATCTTTCTCTTACACATTTTATCCACTCCACCATGACCATGGCTTGGGCTTCCTCTCCCATTCTGAACACTGACAGTGACAATATCACAAGGATAATATTTTCTACCTTGCAATCCATATATATTACAACACAGTGGAACCAAAGGATACGATAAAATGGAAAGATAACGAGAAGAATAATTAACTTCAAGAGTTGTAATACTAGAGACCAATATGGAATGAGTGTTAAGGTATCAAAAATCCATATCAGACATGTAAAATCTCTTATCTAGTAGCAAATAATCCACAGATGAAGTGGTTCAACCCCTAGCTAAGAATTTTGGCATATGAGAGAGACCCATGTTGACAAGTTCATGGAAAAGCAAGGGGAAGATGTGTAGAAACATATATGAGATAAAGGAAAAGATAAGGTACAATTTGATCATACTACTTTCAAAGTTGAAATTAACTTTGAGATAAAGTGATTTTAGGGGAAAGTAGATGTGGAATTTATATATAAACATTTGAAGAAACTGGAGGTATTTTTAATCATGTATAATGTCATAGAGGCATAAAGGATCAAATTTTCATGTCTTAAAATGGAAGGTTAGGCTCTTATTTAGTGGAATACATGCCTTTTCCAACACCTTTTATCCACTCCACCATCACCATGGCTTGACCTTCCTCTCCCATTCTGAATGTTGATAGTGACAAGATCACAAGGACAATATTTTCTACCTTGAAATCCATATATATATATATCCACTCCACCACGACCATGGTTTGGCCTTCCTCTCCCATTCTGAATGTTGATAGTGACAAGATCACAAGGACAATATTTTCTACCTTGCAATCCACACACACACACACACACACACACACACACAACAGACGGAACTAAAGGAAAAAAAGAAAAAGGAAATAGAAGGAGAAGAGGAATTAACTTGAAGAGTTGTAGTACTAGAGACAAACATGGGACGAGTGTTAAGGTATCAAAAATTCATATCATACATGTAGAATATTTTAGGTAGTAGGAAATAATCCATAGATGAAGTGTTTCATGCCCTAGCTAATAAGTTTGGCATATGAGAGAGACCCATGTTGACAAGTTAATGGAAAAAAATTAGGAAGATGTGTAGAAACCTCTATGAGAAGAAGGATAAGATAAGGTAGAAATTTAACATACCCATTTCAAAGTTGAAATTAACTTTGAGATTAAGTGGTTTTAGGGGAAAGTTGATTTGGAATTTCTATATAAACGTTTGAAAAAATTAGAGTTATTTTAAACCATGCATAATGTGATAGAGGCATAAATGATCACTTTTTCATGTCTCAAAAAGAAAGATTAGGCTCTTGTTTAGTGGAACCTACCTCCTTTGACACCTTTTGTGCACTCCACCATGACCATGGCTTGGGCTTCCTCTCTCGTTCTGAAAACTAACAGTGACATGATCACAAGGATAATATTTTCTACCTTGCAATCCATACACACACACACACACAAATACACAACAGAGTGGAACTAAAGGTAAAAATAAAAGGAAAGAGAAGGATTAGAAGAATTAACTTGAAGAGTTGTAGTATTAGAGACTAATATAGAACGAGTATTAAGGTATCAAAAATCCATATCATACATGAAGAAGCTCTTAGATAGTAGGAAAGAGTCCACATATAAAGTGTTTGATCCCTAGCTAAGAAGTTTTGTGTATTACAAAGACCCATGTTGACGAGTTCATGGAAGATTATGAGGAAGATGTGTTGAAACTATTTTCCAAAATAGAACCCATGTTATTTAGACAACATTATTCGATTCATAGACTCATTCAGATCCAAAACAAAGATCCTCAAAATTAAGGAACACAATGTTCCATGGAATGAATAAATACACTGCATCGTGGGTTTGTAAAGTCGGTACAAAAAAGAAAAATAAATAGAGTTATACGCCACGAAACAAGGAAAAAATGGTTGTGTTATACCGAGAAGCAACCGAGTGAGAGTTGAGTGCAAAAGGAAAATAAAATTTTGTGGGAGGCAAGCCACACAAGGTTAAAAGTACGTGAAATAAATAGAACTCATAGAAAATTGAGAATTTCTGTATCAAAATAAACCCGCGGAATAAGAGAGCGGTCATATGTGGAACAAAAACATTTAAAAGATGCATAACAAATATGCTACGCAAAATATTCAAGCACTGTAGAAAAGCTGGTTGAAGGAAAAATAAAGCATAGTATTTAACTAAGAAAACTCATGGTACAAAGGAGGTCGCAGAAAAGAAATATGATTTTGGATCAGAAAAATAAAGAAAATGAGTCCAGAGATCATTCATACGCTGCTAAAAGTTGTAAAGACGATGAAAATATAAACAAGGCTGCAGATCAGAATAGAAACATTATATGACGTAGGAGACAAAAGCAAAGTAGTGGATTATCTAAAACCTATAATGTACGATGAAGCCATACATAATCTAGTTTAAAAGTGTGAATAAGTCCAAACCACAAGCAATAAATCCTGCATGTCAAATTCCACATTCTTAGATATTCTAATAGAATACAATACAAGAAACCTTTGTCTATCATAGAATTTTGCAAGCATTGAATAAAAATTGATCCTTGGTGGTTGACAGGTTACTGGCTCTCTTCATCACTGACACGATATGATTTTATCCCTCTCGCTTCTCTTCTTTTCATATAAAGGGAAACTAAATATTTAAAAAAGGATTCTCTCCCGATTATAAAGTCTCCATGTCAAAATGGTGGTCGAGCTTTCATGAGTTACAAACCTATGATTTGGTCACATGAGGTGATATCATTGCCCTCCCAGTCATGTAATGGATTGTTTCTATATTTTATCGATAAAAACTTGTTATTGTGGCTCATCTCTGCCATTTAATTAAATTTATTGTGTCTCTTAGGGATCTGTTCATTTTTGGTATGTTGTGTGTGGGTTATATTTACATGTGTCTTCATTTCTCTATGTCTAATATGTGTGGAATGGAATGGTTCACATATTATTGATCTATGGCATGTATTTTCCCTCTTATCATGTGTTTTATTTTCTATTCTTCACTTCATAGAGATATACCCCCTTTATATTATTTCTCCATCTCCATTCCTTTAGTTTAGTTTCATTTCATGCATTCTTCCTTCCAATTTTTCCCTACATATTCTTAGCTTAGCTTAAGAGTAGTGTTAGAGTTAGGTTAAATAAGTAGAGGAAGATGACCTTCTTTAAAGGTCTATCCCAAGGAGAAAGGTTCCAAATCTTGGGGACATTTCCATGTTTCACTAAGGTGTTGAATCTCATAGATTCAACAAGGGTACAATCTAAGACGAAAAAAGTTTTGGCATGTCTGATGGGACTTCTGGAGTTGATTACAACTCATTTCACTAAGATTGATGTGTTTCATAGTGATCTCCATCCTTCTAAGATGTTATCCCAACACATATGGTGACTCCATTGATCCAACAACCCATTTCTTTCATTCACAAACCATTTCCATTCGTCATTTTCCTTACTTTCATGAAGTGGTGCAATCGTGAATTCATTTCCTCATTCGGAATATCATTTTCAAGAGTAGTATTATTCCTCTCCATCTCCTTTTTTCAAATCTCCCCTCAAAATCAGGTTTATTAACCTTATCATGATGGATATTCCTATGATCCAACCCCCACTAATCCATATGTTTATCCTATTAAACATGATGTTTTTTAAGAATAGGGATATAAAGAAAATGGAGGAATTTTCATGTTTGGTGATGATTTCTATTTGCAGCTCCAAAATATGTAGGAAACCATGCAAAAGTTAAAATAGATGTTTTAAATCATGACATATAAACCACTTATTTTTATGTATCCCCATCCATGGGTTGGTCATTTGCTAAGCTAATATATCCCTCAACTGAAGCTAGAGATATTAGTCGAATCCTTAAATCAAATGTTAGAGTTGATTGGAATAATGGAAGCAAATCAATCTAGTTGTAGGGAACCTTGTCAATGGAAAATACTTCACTGTCATCATATAGATCTCATATTCCTTCTTTCCAATCCACACCATATCAAATTAATCTTCACATCCCTAGATTTATCAAATCTCCTCTTATTAGTTATTCTCATCTACAAGCGGATATTATACCTCCACCATAATTTGCACCCCAATAAAACCAATAAAAATCTCAAACATTTCCCCCTTTCATGTATCCAAACCAATTTTGAGATGAGATTCATGATAAAAAAAACTTGGTAGGTCATCTAAATGAAGTTCCAAATAAAGAAGATCAATTTTAAAGTCTGAAGGATTTGAGCCATAAGTTGTAGATCAAGAAAGTTCCTTACTAATAACATGACAATCAATCTCCTTATACTGCATCAAAAATGGTTTAGATGAGATCTATTATAGTTAATCATGAGATATCTGTTGAAGAAATAACTAAATTTGAAATCATGGATGAATAAATGGCCTAAAATTTTCAAGATATCCCTGATATGTTTCTTGAGTTGTTGGCAATGGAGGTTATAATGGTTGAGAACAATATGGAGGAAAAATCAAATTTTGATACCTTGAATGCAAAAGATATCATTGAGAGTTTCTTTCTCTCTTTTGGAGATGAATATGTTGATCTATCCTCACCCTAATTCTAAGAAGCAAACATGGAGTAAATCCCCAAGGAGCAGTAGGAAAAGGAATAAATCATACATGATGACCAAATTGAGCTTCTTATCAAGGAGAACAATGTCTTTCAATTTGTAGACATTTTTTTTATGGGTGAGGAGGAGAATATGGATCCCAATATTGAATCAAATATGATCATCAAGGAGGAAAATAATGAATACAAGTTTAAACAAATGGAAAACCCACTCCAAGATGAGGAAAATATGCATGAGATCTCTATTCATGGAATGGAATGTGAAAGAGATGAAAAAATCAGAAAAATCAATCCATGGGATCTTAGAGTTAGATGTCTAATTAGATATATAGCTAGATCAGAGCCAATAATAGAGTTGCCACCAGTCATGTCCACTTTAGAGTATGAGGAAATTTTTTCAAAGAACCAAAGATCATTCAATGCACCTATCTAAACCAAATACAGACCAACTAGATGAGGTGTTTGTTCTTTTTGAGGTTGATACTTTGAGCAAAAGGGAGGTGTAGATCATGTTTTAACTTTCACCATATGATCTAATTATATAACTAATCAATGTCCCACTTTTTATAAGAAATGGAAGTTATTTTTCCCATCAAATATGTGTATTTGTTTAGCTTGATTTTCTATTGTTTAAAGTAGGAGTATTTTAGGTTTTTTTTTTACAAAACAAGTTATTTTCACAATATGCATGTGTCCACTTATATCACATATGATTTCTCATTTGTACATAGTTTTCCTGAGCCTCTTTACAATTGTGCATAGTCCATATCATTCACTTATAGTGGTAGAAAATCATATATTTTTGGGGTAGTTTCCCGTATAGTATTTATTCTTTAAAATATCCAAAGATCAATTTCAAACCAATGCCAAGTACAATACTTTATGCAGATTTAGGGTGATTTTCACAATTTTTGGAACAAGTTTTCAAAATATATGCTTGAATCCATGGCCAATGGATATGCCACTCTATTGATCAACTCATCTAGTAGGGAGATGATACCTAAAAGTTGCCAATTTTTTTTTCCAAAATAGAACCCATTTTATTTGGACAAATTCATTTAAGCCATAGACTCAGAAATATCTAAAACAAAGATCCGTAGAATGAAGGAACCTACTGTTCCGTAGAATGAATAAATATAGTGCATTGTGGGTTTGTAAAGTCCATTCAAAAAGTTAAATATATGGATTTATATGCCATCGAACAAGGAAGCAATGGTCGTGCAATAACATAAAGTAGGAGAAATAGAGTTGACTATGGAAGGAAAAGAAAAGTCCATGGGAGGCAACCCATGCAAGATCAAAAGTACACATAAAAAATAGAATCCACGGTATGAAGAAATATATAGAAAAAATAAAATTCATGTATCAATAGAAACCTACGGAATAATAGAGTGGTCATCTATGAAACAAAAAAAGTTAAAAGTTATGTAACGTCATCTTGTTGGTGTAGCAGCTGAATAACACGACGAGATCCATCTCCACCATAAGTTCGAGCTTTTGGTGTGATGGAAAATCATTTGGTATTGTTAGTGTGAGTTATCTTATGTGTCCTCCTTTCATGTTGGAGGGTCATCTCACATGGGTTAGGTTTAGGATTTCATGTGAGTCCTACACTAGGGTTACTCAACACCCTATATGTACCCCTTTTCTATTCATTTATGAGTATGCCAAGACACTCCGTTGTCTTTCCTCTATATAAGCTTTGTTTCTGTTGAGAAAATTCTTCCATTACTGATCAATTCTTTCTTGCTATTGCTGGAGCTATCACGATTCTGTTGGAGTGCAACTACTTCGTGGTGCCTTGTTTCCGATTTGATTCTCCCAAACTATTTTCATGGTATCAGATCTGAGATCAGGTAAACGTGCACTCGTTATTTTTTAGTTGCGATTACTCTTTCTTCATTTCATTTTTTTTACTCTGCATGCAAGTTTTTCGATCACTATTTTCTGGAATTATTTTGCTAATCTCTCTAACAAGCTTTCTTGGAAATTTGTGTCGGTTTTTGTGCCCTTTTTTTGTGCATGTGCAGGTTTTCATCATACCTTGAGCAATCTGTGGACAATTTAGCAAATCATCCAAAATAGAGTATTTTCTAGTTTTTTTAATTTTTTATTAAAACTGGAATTTTTTATCTCTGTTTTTTGGTTTTCTCTATGTTTTTTTTGAAGATTCAGGTAAAAAAATTTTGGGGTTTGGACTCTGTCCTGAGCCTTCTCTCCTCTCTGGCCTGTGTTGGTGGATTTCTGGCTTGCTAATTGGGTTGGTGTCCATAGTTTTTTGGCTTTTTCCTGATCTCGTGGGTTCGTGCATTGTTTGAAACGTGGATTCAACATGTGGTGTTTGCTATGGTGTTTTTACGTGGAAGGCCATTTTTTGGTTTTGCTTGTTGTGGTGTCCTTGCGTGGGAGCTCGTGTTTTTTTTTGCTGTGGAATTTTCTTCTTGCTGTGGCATTTTTTTGCCCACGGCCCCTCTACTGCCACAGCCCTCTGCCCCTCTGCCACGGCCCACGGCCCATGGCCCCTCCAATCCATTGCAAACAACAATAAAAACAAAAAAAACACACGTGTAACAATAACAACTGGTAGCAGCAATAACAACAAACAACTATAGTCAAAAACACGTGCAGCAATAACCCTGCGGCGGCTTGCCCTTGCCCACGGACTACTCTACAGTCAACTTGGTAAGTATCACGATTTAGCTTTTTTAATTTTTTAATTTTGGTTTTTTGGTAAGTATTTCAAATTTCATTCAAATACATTCTTTTTTAAAAGATCAACCAAAAATATTTTAAAATTCAGACTTTATTTGGTAAGTAAGATTTATGTTTTCTTGGTAAAGTTTTTCTAAAATCCTTTCTTTTTTAAGAAAACTCTAAATTCTTTCTTAATCTCAAAAGCTTTTTAAATTACGGCTGGTTAGTTTCTTTAAGGTAAGCTTTTTAGCTTTTTGATAAGTATTTTAAAATACCTTCTATTTAAAAAAAAAAAAAACAAAAAGCTTACATTTTTTTCTTTGGTAAAAGATTTTTAATAAGTGTTTTTTCCCTTTTTAATAGATCTCTTTAAAAATTTAACCGATTTTTTAAATTATAGTTGGATTAATTTAAATTTAATTTCTTTCAAAAAAAGGGAATGTATTTTTAATATCTTAATTAGGATTTAATTTTTTAGATCTTAATTAATTTTTGTAATTAATTAGATTTAATTTAATTAAATTTATTTTTTATTAATTACAACTTAATTTGCTCTCATTTACGATTTATAGTAACTTAAAATCATCTTTAAATAAAAATTTTATCATTTTTTTTACACCTCCAATAGCTCTAAAAATAATAAAATTGGGCATTTCCAAACAGTTAAATTTAGGCGTTATTGTCGATTTTTTTGCTAATTGTGCACTTAAGTGTGTAGTGACACTTCGAGCATCTCTTTGCCTTCCGAGCTCTTTTCCGGCGTTATGAAGATTCTCTGAACTCCTTGAGTTCATTTAAAACCTTGTATTTCACCCTTATTATTGCTTGCGACTAGTGAGCGCGTCGACCACAGTCTGCAACAAGGGGGTTTCCTTTTACGACGTGAGACGTTTATTCTCACCACCAAGGTTGGCTTTCACATCCTTTCTATTTTTTGCTTGTGTTTGTTTACGGTGTCCTTTTTTGTTGTGCTCCACGAAACATTGTTGTGGTCTCCGCTTTTGCACGTTATTACACTAAATGTAAGACGAGTTACCAAGTGTTTCACAATGCACGCACAGACCCGATTGTAATCAACGCACTAAACTATAAAGTGCCGAAAGTAGGGGGTTGTTATTGTCCTAGGTGGTTGTGTTTCTTTTCTGCATTTATTTCTCTCTCTCTCTCTCTCAGTATGGATGTACTTTCAATTCCCTTGCTTACGCCGTTCAAATTTTTCGAATGGAGATCGAAAATAATAATGAAACTAAGAGGCAAAGGGTTATTCCACATCACCATGGGAACTGAGATTGAACCAAATGATGAACCTAAAAAATCTAAGTGGTTAAACCGTAGTGATGAAGCTTTAGGTCTTCTTTGCATGTCTGTTTCTCTTGACTTTCTCTTCTACATTGAGGCATCTGAAACACCTAAGTCTGTGTGGACAACATTAGATGAAATGTTCAGACAACATGATGACATGAGAGCACATGAGTTGAAAAATGAACTAATAGGGTTAAATCCTAGTGATTTTGAAAACCTACAAGCATTCTTCTTGAAGTTTGTCCACACTAGATCATTGTTAAAGGGATGTCAAGTAGAGAAGAAAGATTCTCAACTGATCTTGTCGATTCTCTCTAAATATTCTGTCTTTGTGTCAACTTTTTACACTACAAAAGCTGCCTTGGGCAAGGATTGGAATAGGCCCTCCTTCGACTATTTTTCGTCCCAACTCATTCGAGAGCAGGACAAACTAATTCAAATGGGGTCTCTCAAGTCCAAGTCACATGCCCTTGTAACAAGTACTAGTAAGGAAAAGAAGACTGTTAATGAGATAGAGAAAAAGGATTAACCTAAGAAAGAAACCAAGACCAAAACTAAAATTAACACGAACACTTCGACTTCTGATCCTAGAGCACAGAAAGAAAAGTATTTGTGTTCCTATTGCAAGAAGTCTGTTCATGATGAGCAACACTATTTTTGGAAATAGATTGATCACTTATCTCATTTACTTGAGAAGAATAAAATAAGTGTTCCTGAATCCATAAAACAAAATGCTTCGAAGGCCGAGTCTTCCACTGCAAAAGGTTCTAAATCTGATAAGAAGAAAGGAAAGACCCTCATAGCTCAAGTTTCTCCTTTATTGACGTGGATTATAGATTCTGGTGCCTTTCACCACATGGCTTCTTCGCATGTTTAGTTCTCCAACATCGAACGTTGTGATATGTCCCAAATCACATTGGGTGATAACATGAAAGTGTCGGTTTCTGGTAGTGGATCGGTAGAGATAGATGGGGGAACATTAAACCAAGTGTTAAAAGTTCCTAATCTCTCTACCAATCTCCTATCGGTTTACCAAATTACTCACCTTGGTGAAGGAATGCGAGTGGAATTTATTCCTAACTATGTGATTATTCGCGAGCTTAACGATAACACTACAGTTGCTGAGGGAAAGGCAGATCACTGTTCACGGTTGTACACCTTTTCCTACTTTACTTCTGATTCGACTTCTACTTATCTACCTACTGAGGTTCTTCAGCTCTCTAATTCAGACTCTCACTCCTTAGATGATGATGTTGTTGAGCATGCTCCTCTTCATGACTCTCAGACATTTGGGTCTTCCGATTCTGACAGTAGTGATGATGAGGACTATGTCCCTTCTCACTCGAGTGAAGAATCTTCTAACTCTGAGCTTGATTCTCCTGGTCCTCGTTTGGCTAGGAAAACTTTGCAAAGTGATGGAGATTTAGTTGGAGATACTTCAGATATGAGACATACTTTCTCAGATTTCGTTGGACCCCACTCTTTCTTCACCTCTGCTTCTGATTTAGTTGTCTCCTCTATTTCTTCATGTGATGACAGTTCCACTGATACATACTTGCTTGGTTCTACTTTTGATGACGAGGATTATGCACCTAGTTATGATGTCGAGAGTACTATAGAGGACTCTCCTCCTCCTCTCACTATTCCAGAGAGTATGGACACATCCCACATCTCATCAGATATTGATTAGTCCCCTATACAGTACACTTGTGATGTACTACAGGTTCTTCATCCATCTATAGGTATTTCAGAGGAGTTCATCATTTTTGTTATTGGGAGTTCCCCTTCTGGGACTCTTGCCACTTCCACTTTACCAGAGAATTTCATTAATCCACCCTTGTTTTTGGATCCATTTTCTATCATGGGGGATGCTTTATTAACTTCACATCAGTTGGAAATCCTTTCTACATGTGTTCACCTTTCATACTCTGACAATTCTGCACTCATGACATTACCCTCGTCTCCTTTGCACTCACTTTCTAGACCTATGTCACACTTTCATGGACCAGGCTTAGAGTTCTTCATGCTACTACCTTTAGTTTCCTTCGTGGAGTGGGTAGATTTCTAGGACATCTTTTCTGTCCTTCCTAAGGGCAGACACATAGTACGATGCAGATGGCTCTTCTTCAGTCTAGAGGTAGAGGATCTCATCATTGACATTCTTCTGGGAGACTTCTTAGAGTTACAGAGTTCAAAACCATCCATGGCATCTTCTGCATCCATCTCATCTCCCTCATCTTCTCTCTTTTTCATCTTTCTAAGAGATTGCCCCTTTGTACATGGGTACCTTTACATGCTATTCTATGGCTAGGACCCATCTTTGGCATATTTCTTAGATTAGAGAGTATTTTTTGTTCTCTTGTGGTGGATGTTTTTCCCACTGGGTTTTCCTTTGCTGCTTGGGACTTATTTTGTACATGGGTACCTCATCAGGCTTTATGATGGGACCCATTTTTCTTCTTCTTCTTCTAGGAAGATTGTGTTTGTATATGGGCACCTTACCAGGCCTTTAGTTGCCAGGCCCCATTGACAAATCTTTCTTATTTGTTTAGGAGTGTCTTCCCTTTCCATATAGCTCATCATTAGCTGCTACTCCAGCTTTGATGAAGGGTGGGTGTTAATGTGAGTTATCATATGTGTCCTCTCATGTTGGAGGGTCATCTCACATGGGTTAGGTTTAGGGTTAGGTTTAGGGTTTCATATGTGTCATGCACTAGGGTTACTCAACACCCTATATGTACCCCTTTTCTATTCATTTATGAGTATGCCAAGACACTCCGCTGTCTTTCCTCTCTGCAAGATTTGTTTTTGTTGAGAAAATTCTTCTATTATTGATCAATTCTTTCTTGCTATCGCTGGAGCTATCACGATTCCATTAGAGTGCAACTACTTCATGGTGCCTCATTTCCACTTCGATTCCTTCAAACTATTTTCACATCTTTCCAAAGAAAAGGTGGTGGAAAGAAAAATAGAGAAGTCTTTAAGTAAGAAGAGCCATGGTATAAAGGAGGCCATAGAAACATAAGTGTGATTAAGAATAAAGAAAATAAATAAAACAAGATCATAGATAATTCAAAAGCTGATAAAAGCCACGAAGACCATGAAAATAAAAACAAGGTCACAGATCATGGTAGAAACATTATATGATGCACGAGACAGAAAAAAGGTATCGAACAAGCTAAAACCTATAGGATAAGATGAAGACGCACCTAAACTAGTTTAAAATTGTGAACCAGTCCCAACCACCAACATTAAATCCTACATGTTGAAGTCAACAATCTCAAACAATTTGATAAAATGCATTACAAGAAACCTCTAGTAGTAATACATGTTTGCAATAATGGAGTTAGAATTGGTCCTTGGTGTGTGGTGGGTATTTAGATCTCTTCATCACTGGCGTAATATGATTTAATCCCTCTCTCTTCTCTTATTTCTATTTAAAGGGAAAATAAATATTTGAAAAAGGATCATCTCTTAAATCTAAAGTCACCATGCCAAAATAGTGACTGAGCTTTCAAAAGTTACAGAACTTTGATTTGGTTACATGTAGTGCATTTAATGTCTTCCTACTGATGTAATGGACTGTGTATATATTTTATTAATAAAATATTGTTATTGTGTCTCGTATCTTCCCTTTAATTGCATTTATTATGTCTCTTACATCTCTATTCATTTTTGGTATGTCGTGTGTGGGTTATATTTGCATGTTTCTTCATTTCTTTGTGTCTAAGATGTGTGGAGTGGAATTGTTCACATAGTGTTGATCTATGGCATGTATCTTTCCTCTCACCATGTGTTGTATTTTATATTTTTCCTCTCATGGAGAGAGATCCCATTTTTTTTATAACATCATCTTCATTCCCTTAGCTTAGTTTCATTTCATGCATTTCTCCTTTTCCTTTTCCCCTACTAACTCGTAGCATAGCTTATGAGTAGTGTTAGCATTAGGCTAGATAAGTAGAGGAATCTTACCTTCTCCGTAGGTTTTTCCTAAGGAGAAAGATCCCAAACCTTAAGGAAATTCCCATATTTCACTGAGGTGTTGACTCTAGTATATTTAACAAGGGTGGAATCTTAGGCAATAAAAAAAAACTCTATGAGAAAAATAAAAATATAAGGTACAATTTGAACATACCTCTTTAAAATTTTAAACCAGCTTTGAGATTAGTTCTTTTCACAAAAATTAGATGTGGAATTTCTATATAAAAATTTGAATAAATTGGAGGTATTTTTAACCATACATAATGTCATTGAGGCATAAAGGATCAAATTTGCATGTCTCAAGATGGAAGGTTAGGCTCTTATTTAGTGGAATACCTACCTCGCCATTTTTGAATAGAAGAAGAGATCGATTGTAAATAGTAGGGATGGATACAAAGAATAGTTGAGAGAAAATATTTATCCTATTGGTTATAAAACTAATCAAATAATTATATGGAAGTAGCTGAGGAAATCCAATTTTCATAGTGTGCATGATTACACTTCATAATTTTAAAGGAAAACCATGTTTCTTAATATAGACTTAGAGGATGAGGATATTATAATTTAATATTTGGCATGAATTAATACTCACCTAAGAAAAATGGTCATTTGGTGTGTATGGTTGTTGAATAGGAAGATATGGAGCTATAGATTTTGGACAAAATATTCTAGAACTGTTGTTGCAAATTAGTAGCACCCTTGGATGCAAATCAGGTTTCTAAGTTGATGTTTCAGGAATCCAGTGTGATTGCACAACATTGAAACCTCTCTCTAAGTGTGGGACTTGTAAAATGAGAGAGGAATCTCTAGATTAGAGGCTGGTTCCTCAAACTTCTCTGGTCAGATCTATTATTTGCACAATTGCAGAGGTTTGAATCCATATCCTACTCTAAATTCCAAGGAGACAGAGATAGAAAGTGCAAAAATTGAAACTAAACTAATAGGTGATACACCAAAGGAGTGGTGAACACTTCTTGTTCATGAAAATTGACACAAATTTATAAAATGCAACATGAAACATCATACACAGGCTCATAAGATGCAATTAGAGGTCTGAAATTAAGCAAGACAATACAAACAAAGGACTGAAAATTGAACACAGAGTCTGCACTGTCATTTTTCACTGTCAAAATCCTTGCATTTGCAACATCAAAGAGGTAGAAACCTGTTACAATCATGAAGAAGGTCTGATACTTGCAAAAATCACTTGTTGAAGGTGAAAGAAGAAGCTTGCTATCCAAAAAAAATGTTCAACCCTAAAAAATGAGCCAAATCTGGCTTTTACAATGCATGGGTCGAGCCCAGGAGAGAGAAAACGTGTAAAAAACGTAGGAACCATTCCCCATTGAATGCAGATGCATTAAAATAGCATAGGCATCCTTACAGACCCATGCCCTGACATTTTTGGCCATGCTGAAGAAGAATGCGACCCATTTTACATTAAAACTAGTTGTTGAAACGTCATTTCTGGCCATTACCACGTGCCAGAGACGTTTCTTGATTTTATCTCTCCAAACTGAACCAAAATTTAAAAATTACCATGGAATCTTGTAGATAATTTCACCAGCTTTCCATTGATATAAAGAACGTGAAAATCCGAGCTCTGGATCGAAAGATATGGCGATTTGAAAATTTAGGGCAAAAACAGGCCAAAATCGGATCGGCGGGCAAAAGTTTGAATTTTAACCCATTTGGTCTTTGGAATTTTTTTCAAATTTTCCCCGCGCTCCACCACTCCAGGTGCCACATGGCGGCTTCCTATTGACCGTAGGCCTCCTAAGGGAAAATTTCCCACAAAAACTCCGCCGAGCCATAACTTGAAAAATATGAGGAGTTAGGAGGAAAAATTTACCTTTCTGGAAAGCTGAGAGAGAGCTCTATCCAATGGTGCCATTTACAGAAGGTTTTGAGTGCCTAAAAATCAAAATGGAGACTGAGGCACAAGAGAGGTAAGAACACAAGGAGTTAGCCACAAAAATGAGCAGGGGCACATTTTGGATAACAAGAACTAAACATACAAATGTGGGACTATATAGAATCTATACAGACTAAGCATGAATGATATAGTCTAGGAAATGGATTGTACAATTTCATAGCCAGAGACATTTTGGATTTGAAAATTTTTGTGTGTTTTATTTATTTTGAAATGGTTCTGATTATGTTTCTCTCTTTTTTAAACAACATTGGGATGACTTGCAATAAAGAAGAAACCATAGCAACCTCCAGAACCCTTCATTAGAGAATTATTAAAAAAAGGATAAAAACATGTGTGTTTGTGTTTGAGGTTAAACTACCCTACGTGGTCAGAATCCCTACTGTTGAACTAATCTTAGTTCTTCACTACATATCCTTGATGAAAAATCAATACTCGTTTAGTTCTCATAAGTGCTTGTGTAAGTTTTAATAGTTAACTAGCCCCATAAGGGTGACTCATGTTTTTTGATTCTAATATAATGAGATAGCCACATAATATAAAATGTACCTAATATAATAGTTATGAGATATGGAGTACATAACTATGTGACCTAACAATTATGTTAATTGAAACACTTGTGAAATGCCTTGAGTAACATTTCTCTTGTTAATATATTACTCATATAATCTTTACATACTTTTAGATGGGTGAATATAAAATCCTTGACCTAATTGAGCGCATCACACTTACAGTAGGGAATACCCTAGATGATTATAGATATAAACTCACACACTTAGCTACATTTTTGGGTCATAAAAGCATACTTGCATTCATATGATTCTTGAGCGACAAAAATAGTAATTGATAGCTACCTTTTGCCTATTTTCTTAGTTTCTTATCTTCTTTATGATGATTTACACCCTATAACCCAGTCAGTATTTTACATTTTTATCTTTTATGACTTTATACATCAATTTCCAGCCACGATGCCAATGCCCATGCATCCCCATCCCCTCTAGGTGCCCATAAACTCTTTCTATCTTAGTCGCTCTTTTTGGGCGTCTTTTATTTTTTGGGAATTTTATTTTCTTATGGGTCCTGCTATTAATTATGAAATTCAATCAAGGGAATCATATAAATACAAATATATGTCACGAAAATAAAGAAAAAGCTCTGAGAATCTATTATCATCACCCAAGGTTGCATCCAAAGGCATTCTAAGAGCATCAAAGGCGTCCATATAACACTCATTCAAGGGACAAGAGACTGCATCTCATGCATACACTTCATAGGAAGGGGAAGTTCATTTTTCCATCTAGACATCTATTTACATATGTACATCTAAATACACCCACGCTATCAAGTGCACTTACACAAGTTCTTCCTAGGGCACGATTCTATCACACACACACACACAAACAAACAATACATGGAATATGAGATGTAGTGCATCACTTGGTTATAAGATCACTGTGTTAGATGACCTTTGGGGTCAGTCTGACTCCTCATATTACATCTTTCTTGGGATTTGATGTAGTTTGAGGGTTTTACAGGATATAGGTAAATTATGTGATCAAGGCGTCGCATACAAAAAACCAAAAATGACTATCAATGAAACTTGTGAGACACAAGAAAAAATAGGTTTTGAAAATTTGTGTAGTTACATACACCCAGTAGAGGTTACCAATACCAAGGCACCACTGTCCTACCCCAAGTTTCCTTTTCCATCCTCATCCAACAACTCCATAATTTATAGTGCACAGTTATAAAGGTCTTCCCTTCCTATTCACCAGTTTTCCATTCTAGATCAGTATTAGGATCAAGCATAAATCAGGTAAGTCCTCTTCTCTCTCTCTTTCACCTAGGGTTTCATATTTTATCAGCTTATTTCTTGTTCCAAATATGTACTCTAAATGTTTATTTATCATACATGAATCTGCAATTAAGGGTTATATAAAATCTTATTTTTGTTAAAAGGAATAAAGTATAATTACCATACCTTCCAATCCCCTCGTGATCTGAGAAACCATAAAAGTTTAATTACATTTTTTTTGTTTCTCTTCTCAATAGTTGAGAGAGTTTTAAATGAAAATCATCTATATTTTCTAAACTATATATATATATAAAATTAAATTAGTAGTGACATTAATTTTTCAATAAAGTTCTCCAAAATAAGGAAAGCACCATTAAAAGGAATAATTCATTTTAAAATAACTAAATACATGTTTTGATTTTTTTATGTATATTCAATAATATACATCTAAATTTATATTATAAATAAAAGTCATATTTTAAATGCACAATTCAAAGGAAACAGTTAGTTTAAATTTTTGTAAGTATATTACGGTTAAAAACACGAAAAATTGTATTTACGTCGAACCTATAGTATACCTAAGTCAAGATGGAGGTTCAAAATATAACAAGGTCATCTAAATATTGTTTGGCATTATTGCATGTTAAGAAAGAACAAAGTTTCTTAATAAGGGGATTTGTAAAATGTCACAAAAAAACTTACCCTATTCCTAGGTGGAATATTATGCCCAGTTACTAAGGTTTAGGGGTACACATTTCCCTCTCTTTTAGTATCATCACGTTGTATCTAATATCCTCTCTCTGATGATGCTCTCCCTCAAGTACAAGGGAAATATATCCTGTAACCAACTAATAAAAATAAGAAACAAGTAGTTAACCAGATCATAATATCAATTCAACATGATTTAATAGAGGAAGTTCTAATCATATTACTGTCAATGATAATATTTATCCCAAATTTCTTATAAATAAAAAAAATTAAACATTCTAGCATAATAATAATAATCCGTAGTTCCACATAATCAATCACATATGCTAATTATTATATCAAAAGTTTAATACTATGGAGAGGGATGTGACATCCCTCCCCCCTTAGAAAAGGCATTGACCCAATGACTACTGAAAATAGAACTAAACAAATAAATGTTGAAAAGTCTTGAAGACTTCATCACAGTCTTCCCATGTTGCACTCTCCTCCGAGAATTGGTCCCATTGGACCTTACACTGGGAGATTTCCCTATTTCACAAGGTGATTTTGCGAGTATAAATCACCTGAAGGGGTTCTACTAGAACCACCCCTGGATCCTGAACCTGCAATAATCTCCAATCAATTACCTATGACATATCAACATGATATCTCTTTAACAAAGATACATGATAAACATTATGGAGTTGGGCTAGAGATGGAGGTAAAGCAATATTGTAAGCTACTTGTTGTAAATATATTCCCCCCAGGTAGATATAGACAAGCAGAAGAATATGGAAATCAAAGAAGCTCAAACCCCCAACATTTTTTGCGTCACCCACAGGCAAAGAGTGTCGACATGCAAAAAGTTGCGCCAAGGCGCAGGTAAGAGGTGCACAACAAGAGGTGTCGACATGCAAAAAGTCACGCCAAGGCGCAGGTAAGGGGCGCATGACACAGAGTGTTGACATGGAAAATGTTGCACCTTGGCACATGTAAGAGGATGTCAACACAAATATGGATGCGCCTATGGCACACCTTCAGGAGGCGCAACATTCTGAGCGCTGACAGGAAGCAGACCCTGACCCAGATATTCAGACGGCCATAACTTTTCACAGGGAGCTCAGATTAACGCAAGGTTGGACTTTTCGGAAAGCTTACAAAGTCCCTTGTCCAACTAAGACTGGATATATTTAATTGGGTGAGAAAAATTCTTAAAAATGCAAAATATAGTTCGCCACTTTTTGGGTTTGCTAGGGTTCTCACCTACCGTCATAATGAGATGAATTAAATGTAATCTGGAGGTGGTTGGGGTAGATTTGGAATTCCTATCTCTCTTCCCTCTCTCATTCTTCCTATAAATTGTAAGGAGGGGATTCTTTCTAAAGGTTGGACATTCTTGTTTTTCCCCTCCCTTCTTCTCTTTGGTAGGTGAATTTGTGGAGATCAAACCTCCCATTTAAAACTGTAATGCACTTTGCCTCTTGGCACTTTGTAGTGTATTGTGTCAATATTTGGAGAAAATAATGCATGTCTGTGGATGATTCTCAACCCTCTCTGTGTTCATTTGCATCCTCCTGATCTTTCACTGCAAATCTGGTTATCTGTGTATGATCTTGCATTACATTTTAATGGTTTGTGTTTATTGGCAAGACAGGTGTTCTTCATTCCTCGGTGCATCACCTTTTTTAGTTTAGGTTTATCTTTATGCATCTTCTTACCCTGTCTCCTTGGAAAGTTAGATTAGGTTTTTGAGTAAACCCTCTACATTTTTATGTGTGCATCTGAACAGAGGAATAGGAACCGGCCTTCATCCGGAGAGCTTTTTTGATTTCGCAAGGCCCCACACTTGGGAAAAGTTCCATGTTATGCAATCGCACTGAGAGTCTCAACCCATCGAGTTGCAGATCTTCAGGGGTGTTGTGATTCACCATCAATAGTTTTGGCATGCCCGGTGGGACCAAGAGGTCATTCCACAAGATTTGAAGGAATTTTCAAGAAATTTGGACTAAAAAATTGTAGGTTTTACAATTTCAGATTTATCACCTTCTAGGATGAACTTTGAAATCAATTTTCAAGGGATTAACTTGATCAAAACAAGTCAAAATTTCACCAGTTGATAGATCAAGGGATAATCTTCAAAAGGGTATTCTTAGATTTTTGAGATTTTGACTTTCAAAATTTCATGGTTTTTTGTGTTTCAGGTTTTCCCAGGTGTTGAGCACGTACCAAGTTCTGACATAGTGCATTTCAGGTTTTGTAAGTTGCCTTGCATAATCTAAGTATCACCTATACCTTTCATGGATTAGTAGCTGCACAACAAGACCCGATAACTGGATTGAAGAACTGCATCTTTCAGGTCCTTCAAATTTTTATATTCTATTTTTAATATTGTCAGGTTTGGTGTGTAACTTGGCAGATATAGCATTTTCAGGCTCATTATCGAACACATTTGGTGACTCTTAAGGGAATAGAATTCATTGGTTTAGCAGAAATAGTTACCCAGGCACATGAGAAGAATTCGAACCAGGTCTGATACCCGAGAAGAGGGGATATTTGTCCAGTTGCAACTATCACCAGGAAGAGGAAGGAGAGGAAGAAGACCACAAAGATCACCATCTCCACATAATAGAACTTTATCAACACCTCCACCTGGTAGACCTTTCATCCAATCAACAAGGGTTCTCAGGCCAATCAGAATGGCGCAACCACCGAATCCCTTTGTCAATTTCACTGGCAGCAGCCCACTTGCCCTCAATGCACATAATCCAGTTCCAATTGCAGCATTGAAGAACATTCCATTTTTCACTGGAGAAAATCATACCACTCCTGGTGATCATGTCAAAGACATCACCAACGTTTGTGCAATCCATGAGATAAATGAAATGGATGTTGCTGTCAAATTGCTGGCATCTTCATTCAAAGGGAAGGCATTGCAATGGTTTAGGAGCCTTGGAGCCGGTTCTATCCAAAATTGGAATCAGTTATGCATAGTTCTCCATGAGTAGTTTGGGGAAAAGGGAGACAATTTGTCTCTTCTAGAACAATTGACAACTATCAAGAGAGCTCCCAATGAGCCGCTGACTGACTTCAACTTCAGATTTCAAAGGTCGTGGGATAGGATTCCAGTGGCCGTTAGGCCAACAGTTGAAGGTGCTATTCTATATTATCTTAAGGCTTTGAATTCTGATATTTATATGTTAATTCAATCTATGGGAGGCACAACCTTACTTGCTGCTTATAGCATTGCCATTAGGGCTGAAAATTGTCTTATTCAAGCTAGTAAGCTGGCTCCTAGGCCTCCCATGCCCTTGTACCCAAACTTAGAAAATCCAAGCATTAGTCAAGCACCCACTTTGGCTCCTATTCCCACTCCTAGAAATCAAAGTTCAAATGAAACTTCTACTTCATCCTCTAGAGCTTCAAATGAACTCTAAGAGGTTATGAAACAGTTGCAGAACCTTGGAAATGAGCTAGTGACTATCAAAATATAGCAAGCTCAAAGTGCTAGACCATATCAGCCTCAAGCACAATACCAGGCTAGGCCCCCATACCAACAAAATAGGCCACCATCTCAGGCTATAAATCAAAATCAAAGCCAAGTAAGGCCTCCCGCCAATAGACCATTTCAGCCCTATAACCCCAACGTTGCATCTGCTTCTAAAGCATTAGTTCCAGTGTAAAAAAACATAGCTCAAGAGTATGATTGGTGTTTCCCATGCAATGAACCTCATAACCAATCTATGTGCTTCAATGGTGCTTTGAACCAAGCCTTGATGGTGACAAATACTAGCATAGAGGGTGAAGTGGGTCAAGAAACAAATCAGCAACAAGGGACATCTTAGCAAAACACAGCTCCAAATGATACCGCACTTGCGAATTGGCAAGCTGAGGATTTTTGTGGCATAAATCAAACAATTTTTCAGAGTGTAGTAGCTAACACAAGATCAAAGAAGAGGAATATCGGTGAAGGGCAGTCATTGGCTCGAAGTGATCTACAACCTTCCATCACTCCACAAGGTGTTGGTAATCAAAATACAACCCCAAACATGCAAGGACAACCCAAACCACCTTCTAAACCAACTCAAATGCCAGCTGTTGCTGCCCATGCACAAGAAAGGAACGTGCAACCTAAAGGATAGCAAGAGATCTTTCATCCCCATTTAGCATCATTGATCAAATGAAGAAGACAAACGTGAATATATCAATGTGGGAATCTTTATCCATCCCAGGCCAAAGAGATCTTCTACAAGCTGCCATGAAGAATTGGTCAACTTTGAACCAGCAGGTCCCTATGCAAGAGAATGTCCTCACAAATGTTGCTCAGCCTGAAGGGAATCAAGAAGGACAACAAGGTAAAGTTTTGAAGCCCCCTCCATTCTACGTTTCATTAATCATTGGGGATAAAATAGTACACAATTGCATGTTTGATTCTGGGGAAAGTAGTTCTGTCATTCCCAAGCAAATAGCTGATCAGCTGGGTCTCCAATATGAAGTCATATCTAAAGGGGTAGTGCAATTGGATGGGACAGTAGTAGCAACGGTGGGAGTGATTAAAGGTTTGAATCTTATCTTGCATGCATGCCCCAATGTTACCGTTTTGCAAGATGTGTCAGTGATAGATTTGTCCACCACTCTTTGCCCTATGCTTATCAAGGGATTTCACATCTAGAATTGGAGGCTACTTATCTGCTAACTAGTCACACATGTTGTTTAGAACAAGATATGGTACTAGGGTCACAATAAGGTCCAAACCAATTGCAAACTTTCACATTGAGCCTCATAATCCAACCCAAATCAATGCCAACTGTTCAACATTTGATCAAGAAGATTATCAAAGCACAGATGAAGCTGACACCAAATTTGGAAGCATCGCAGATTTGACTCTTGATGAATGGGCGAGCAAAGATACATGGTTTTGATCCCTACCAAGAAGTAGAAGAATCTGAGCTAGGATTTTATTACATGCATGAAGAAAAAACAGCCTATTCCTAACATCACCAAACCAGAGCCATAAGGATGACAACGAGTTATGGTAATTATTTTTCAATGGATCAAGGAGTAGGCAAGGTGCAGTAGGAGGATCTATACTTGTTTAACCTCAAGGAATCAAGTATTATTCAGCTTTTTGTTTCCATTTTTCCTATTCAAAGAACACCAGCTGAATACGAGACATTAATTCATGTACTTCATTGGTCTAGGAAAAAGGGCATAAAGAACTTTTAGGTGTTCGGGGATAGTGATCTGATCGTCATCCAAGTTAGGGGACAATATGCTATAAATAATGACCTACTGAAGAACTACAAGAATAGGGTATGGGACCTCGTTGAATATTTTGAAGCTTTCAACATCGTGTCCATACCTAAGAAGAAAAATGAAGCTACGCAGATAGGCTCGCAACAGTTGGAGCAACGTTTGATGTGGTTGACAACATCAGAAGAGAAAAAACACAGCCACATATAAATGTGATTGTGAGGGCAGAAGTTCTAAATAATAACACAAGCTAGCAAGTGTTTGAGAACGATCAATAGATCATCAATTTTTTCCAAGAAGAGGTTAAATTTTCAGCTAGGAATCAGGACAGAGTAGAGCAACAATACATTGATCAAGTAGTACAACTATGGAACAAACAAGCTTCCCAAGGGTTTAGTAACATTGGAATGTATCTTTAACCCTAATGACCAGTTCCATAAGGAAAATGCTAACATACAGGTCAAGAGAGAAGATTTAGAGCCAATTATGATTGAGGAAGGTAAAACACTTCAAATAGGTAAAGTGGCCACTGAGCAAGGAGAAATCAGATTTCATACAGCTTTGCCAAGAATTTCCAGACATCTTCGCTTGGGGCTATGAAGACTTGAGAGGACTCAATCCGAAGTTAGCACAACATACCATAGAATTGGATCCAGATGCTAAGCCCGTCAGGAAGGAGCAGAGACCAGTTAACCCTCACATTGAGCCTCTAATGAAGAAAGAGCTAAACAAGCTAATAGAGGTGAACATTATATTCCTGATCATGTAATCAAGCTGGGTTGCAAACTTGGTACCAGTCAGGAAGAAGAATGGAGAGATCAGGTTATGCGTGGACTTCTGAAACCTCAACAGGGGCATCTCTCAAAGACCATTACCCACTTCCTTCCATGGAGCAAATATTGCAAGTAGTATCTAGTTCAGAGAGATTCTCTCTCCTAGAAGGCTACTCAGGGTATAATTAGGTAATGGTGAAAGAAGATGACCGGTTCAAGATGACTTTCAGCACCAAATGGGGCACCTATGCATACAAGAAAATTCTATTTGGGCTATCAAATGCTAGAGCCACTTTCCAAAGGGCAATGGATATGGCATCCAAGGGATTGATCAATAAAATAGTTTTGATATATCTTGAAGACATCACTGTATTCTCCAAAAATGTAGTGGATCACCTCTTCCATCTGAGGTAGGTATTTTAGTGGTGTAGAAGTTTTGGGGTATCATTGAATCCCCAAAATAAAGCATATTCTTCGCTCACAAAGGAAAAATTCTAGGCCATATTGTTTCAAAGGAGGGATTGACGATTGACCCAGAAAGATGTTGAAGAAATTCAAGCGTTTCCATTGCCAAGTCACAAGAAGGATCTTCAAAGCTTCTTAGGATGGATCAATTTTGTCCGTAGGTTTGTGCCCAACTTTTCCAGCTGTCTTGAAGCCAATAACGATGATGTTGAAAAAGAGCATGACCTTTAAGTGGACATCTGAAGGCAAGGCAAGTTTTGAGGAAATAAAAGAGGCTATATCTCAAGCTACAACTCTCGTCAATCCAGAATTCTCCAAGGAATTCATGTTATATGCATTTGGTGGTGGAGACACAATTTCTGCGATCTTGGTACAAAAAAACAGAAGAAGGAATTAGAACAAACAATCGCTTTCTTTAGTCAAGGCTTGGAGGAATACAAAACTAGGTACTCTTTCATTGAAAAGTATGTCCTTACAGTGATCAGGAGCTTAAAGAAATTCAAACACCTAGTATCAAACAACAAGATCCAATTGTTGGTCTCTCATGCAGGAGTCAAGGACTTCCTTCTAAACAAGGATCTGAACAAGAAATGTGTAGGATGGATAACCCGTGTCATGGAATATGACATCGAAATTAAGGTCACTAAGCTAGTACGTGGAAAAGGACTATGTGAACAACTAGCTTTAAGTCAGCAAGTTGAAGTATGTGATGAAAAATTTCATACTATCTTGGTACTATAAGGATGGTCAAGAATAAGAGAATGATGACGTGCCCACTCCTTGTTGGACTCAGAATATGATACACTTCCTACAAACAGGCCTATGCCCTCAATAATTGAGTAAAGCAAAAAGGAGATAATTCATATTACAAGCCATTCCATATGTGCTTGTTGACGGTGTTTTGTTTTAAAAAGACATCAATGGAATTCTATTGAGGTGTATTAGGACAGGTCAAATTGAGACAGTATTACAATATTTTCATGATGGAGATTATGGAGGAAATTTTTCGCCCACATGAGTAACAGCTCTCAGGATAATGAAGGTAGGGTATTATTGACCGACAGTGTTTAGTGACTGCTATACACAGATAAGAAAGTGTAAAAAATGTGCACTTTTCATAGGCAAAGAAAGGACTAACATCGCTTCCATTACATGCAATTTTGGTTGACCAACCATTTATACAATCGGGTTTGAACTTCGTCAGGGTCGATCAATCCTAACTCAAGCCAAGGCCACAAGTGGATTCTCATGGCAACAGACTATTTCACCAAGTGGACCGAAGCAGTAGCGCTCAAAGAAGCAAATGAGTCTAACATACTAGACTTTTATGAAGAAATAGTGACCAGGTTCGGTGTACCAGCCACTATCATATCAGACAATGCATTGGCATTCATAGGTTCCAATATTACAGAATGGGCTATCAAGAATGGAATCCATTTGAGCACCTCTTCAAATTATTACCCGCAGGGTAATGGACAGGTAGAGTCCACAAACAAGAATTTGCTAAGAATCATCAGAAGGACTCTAGATGAAAACCAAAGGACATGGCATACCAAGCTAAAATCAACATTGTGGGCTGACAGAATAACACCAAAGAGGTCTACAGGTAATTCTCCCTACAAGTTGGTCTATGGGAAAGAGGCAGTATTGCCTATATCATTAGAATTACCAGCATTGGAACTCATGAAGCAGTTGGAGTTGTCTGAGTTCGAACCAATGGAGGCTAGGTATGTAGAGTTGATGGAATTGGAAGAAATAAGAGAACATGCAGTTCAGATGATTGAGAAGGATCAGGCCTTAGTAAAAAGATGGTTTGATAAGAAGGCAAGAGCAAAGACCTTCCAGGAAGGGGACCTAGTTCTAAAATGGGATGTAGATCGGGCAAAACCAGGAAGGCATTCCAAGTTTGATGCCATTTGGAGTGGCCCCTACATGGTCACGGGATGTAAAAGTAGTAATGCCTTCTAATTGTCTACATTGGATGGAGAAGAAATCCTGATTCCGGTTAATGGAATCTATCTTAAACATTGCTACTAAAAAGAGAAGGTTTACCCTTGTAAATATTAGTTTATTTTTCAATTCCTCTAAGTGCGGAGGCACATTGTCTTGTTGTAGTTAGGTTTTAGTTTCCCTAAGTGCTTCGGCACAGGTTTTGTTGCTCTTAGGTTGAATTTCTGCAGTTCAACATGTTGTTGAAGAAGGGGTTGTGATATCAGGCTCGGGATCAGATATCAGGTTGGTTTCAGGTTATTGCTTATGGCTCCATGCCCAATGGATTGCTAAAAGGCCACTGATCTTCTACCTAGCAGGCAGGTGATCCCGTTGAGTCACCAAATTGTTGTAAATATCTTCCCCCCGGGTAGATATAGACAAGCAGAAGAATATGGAAATCAAAGAAGCTCAAACCCCCAACATTTTTTGTGTCACCCGCAGGAAAAGAGTGTCGACATGCAAAAAGTCATGCCAAGGTGCAGGTAAGAGGTGCATAGCAAGATGTGTCGACATGCAAAAAGTCACGCCAAGGCGCAGGTAAGGGGCGCATGACACAGAGTGTCGACATGGAAAATGTCATGCCTTGGCGCACATAAGAGGATGTTGACAAAAATATGGCGCAGGTAAGAGAGTTTCGACACAAATATGGATGCGCCTATGACGCACCTTCAGGAGGCGCAACATTCTGAGCACTGACAGGAAGCAGACCCTGACCCAGATATTCAGACGGCCATAACTTTTCACAGGGAGCTCGGATTAACGCAAGGTTGGACTTTTCGGAAAGCTTACAAAGTCCTTTGTCCAACTATGACTAGATATATTTAATTTGGTGAGAAAAAATTCTTAAAAATGCAAAATACAGTTCGCCACTTTTTGGGTTTGCTAGGGTTCTCACCTACCGTCATAATGAGATGAATTAAATGCAATATGGAGGTGGTTGGGGTAGATTTGGAATTCCTCTCTCTCTTCCCTCTCTCATTCTTCCTATAAATTGTAAGGAGGGGATTCTTTCTAAAGGTTGTACATTCTTGTTTTGCCCCTCCCTTCTTCTCTTTGGCAGGTGAATTTGTGGAGATCAAACCTCCCATTTAAAACTGTAATGCAACTTTGCCTCTTGGCACTTTGTAGTGTATTGTGTCAATATTTGGAGCAAATAATGCATGTCTATGGATGATTATCAACCCTCTCTGTGTTCATTTGCATCCTCCTGATCTTTCACTGCAAATCTGGTTATCTGTGCATGATCTTGCATTACATTTTAGTGGTTTGTGTTTATTGGCAAGACAGGTGTTCTTCATTCCTAGGTGCATCACCTTTTTTAGTCTAGGTTTATCTTTATGCATATTCTTACCCTGTCTCCTTGGAAAGTTAGATTAGTTTTTTGAGTAAACCCTCTGCATTTTTATGTGTGCATCTGAATAGAGGAATAGGAACCGGCCTTCATCCGAAGAGCTTTTCTGATTTCGCAAGGTCCCACACTTGGGAAAAGTTCCATGTTATGCAATCACACTGAGAGTCTCAACCCATTGAGTTGCAGATCTTCAGGGGTGCTGTGATTCGCCATCAACACTACTGGGTTCACAACTTATAGGACATCAAATGGTCCTACATAACATGGACTAAGTTTGAATGCCTTACCAAATTTGATAGAAATTTTATTGGGTTTGACTCTAAGGAAAACCTTGTCTCCTACTTCAAAATTTATTAGGGTTATTAACCTATTTGCATAGCTTTTTTTTTTCTATGGGCAGCTTCGAACAACATCTTTATAATTAGATTTACTTGCTCATCCATTTCTTGAAGCACTTCAGGACCAACCACAACACGATCATCTTTCTTATCACAACTAATAGGTGTACGAAACTTCCAGCCACAAAGTGCCTTAAACGGTGCCATACTAAGAGTGAAATGGTTAGAGTTATTGTAAGCAAACTCTATTAAAGGTAAGTACTCCTCTCACTTGTATTGTTGGCCCAAGTATTACATGCAAAACATGTCTTCCAATACTTGATTAACCCTCTTTGTTTTTCCATCGATTTCAAGGTAATATGATGTACTAAAGTTGATCTTTGTTCCTAAAGTTACATGCAAGGTTTTCCAGAACCTTGACGACATGCGAGGGTATCGATATGAAATTATCTTTTCAGTACTCCATGTAGCCTAAATATCTCTTGTATAAACCTCCTTGCTAAAATTGGTGAATCATCGTTCAAATTCCTAGGGATGAAATGTGCAACCTTAGTAAGTTTGTCAATAATTACCATTATCACATCATGCTTGTTCTTGGACATTGGAAGCCCTTGAACAAAATATATACTAATAGCTTACCACTTCCTATCGGGTGCATCATGGGGATAAAGTAAGCATGTTGGATGCACATGCTCATCTTTAACTCGTTAACACTCTAAACACCTTGTTACAAATCTAGTAACATATCACTTAAACCAAGGCCAAACATACAACTGTTTTATATCAATCATCATCTTGGTCACACCAGGGTGACTCGAGTAGGGAGCACAATGTGTTTCCTCCAAAAATGTGATTCACAAATCTCCACGGTCAGGCATATAAATTCTTTCATTAAATCTTAAGAGACTGTCTCTATCAATGCAATAGCCCTCATACCTATGATCTTGGCTATTAACCTCAAGGGAAGCCTTGATTTGTTTATAAAAATCATCAGATGGTAGTTGATCTTTAAAACTTGTTGTTTAAAATTGGTTCTCATTGTGGCCATGAAAGCTATATAACGATGACGGCTAAGGGCATCTATAACTCTATTTTCCTTCCCCTTTGTGTAGTTGATTTCAAAATCATGCTCACTTAAAAATTCCAACTAACGTTGTTGGCGGGCATTTAGGTTTGGCTGGATAAAGATATACTTGAGCTCAAATGGCTTTCCAATAAGGAAATGCCTCCACATTTGTAATGCATGGATAATTGCAGAAAATTCTAAATCATGTGGTGCATAATTCAACTCTCCTTGCTTGATTTTTCGAGACTCATATGCCACCACATGGTTATCTTGCATTAAAAAACCCCCCGAAACCTTCACTAGATGTATCTGTGATGACATTGAAATTACCATTTGGATCAGGTACCTTTAGGATGGGTTTCGATGTTAACTTTTCTTTCAAATTTTGGAAATCCTTTTCACAACTTTCGGTCCATACATACTTTTTACCCTTCTTCTGCAAGGATGTGATTAGATTCCCTATCTTAGAGAATCCTTCAACAAAATTTCTATAATACCTTGCTAAGCCTATAAAACTTCCAACTTTATGGACATTCTTTGGGGAAGGACATTCCATAATAGATTGTACCTTAGATGGATCAAATAATATACCTTCAGATGAAATAATGTGGCCTAGATAATTTACTTTTTGTTGGAAGAAAGAACATTTTGACAGCTTACCATAAAGATTGTGTTTCCTTAACCTTTCCAACCCTAATCTCAAATTCCCAATGTGTTGTTCTTTTCTTTGAATATATCAGAATATCATCCAGAAAAAATAACACAAACTTATCTAAATAATCTTTGAAGATACTATTCATCATATTCATGAATGTTGTTGGAGCATTCACAAGTCCAAAAGAAAGTATAGTGAACTCGTAATGCACATAATGAGTCCAAAAAGTTGTTTTTGGAATGTCTTCCTCTCGGATTATGAGTTAATGGTAACCTGATCTCAAATCAATCTTTGAAAACATTTTTCCCCTTGTATTTGGTCAAATAGATCATCTATGTGTGGCAAGGGGTATCTATTTTTTCACAATAGCTTTATTCAACATCCTATATTTTATGCAAATCCTAAGAGTTCCATCCTTCTTTTTAACAAAAATCATTGGTGCACCCCAAGGGGATGCACTGGGACAAATCAAACCCTTACATAAAAAATCTTGCAATTTTTCCTTTAACTCAAACAAATGAGTTGTTGTCATTCGATAAGGTGCATTAGAATTGGGTTCTAATCCTGGAACAATATTGATGGAGAAATAAAATTCTCTACGAGGTGGAATTCTTGGTAACTCATAAGGGAAAACATCATTGAAATCTTGGCTGAATAAGTAATCCTCATGACTTGGTCCTTTTTCAGTTTCTATATCATTGATATTCACTAGAATCATTACACACCCCTTCCTCTTGGATTTATTTAATTGCATTGCTGAAAATTTCCTTAAAATTACTTCTCTTTTGATTCCATGGATATGCACAAGGTAACCTTTGTCATCAAGAAAAATAATATCCTTGGCAAAAAAATCAAATTTTGCACGGTGTTTCCATAACCTGTTAATTCCTAGGACAACATCATAAGATCCCAAGGGTGGAACATATCAGTTAACTGTAGTCACAAATTCTGGAAGTTATAACTCATCCTCAAAAATACATTGCTCTACTTTTCTCTCTGCTCGGTTCCCATACTGAGCTGACCAAGATTTTTCCTTATATCCATATTTTCTAGAAATTTTACTAAGAATCTCAACAACTACAAAACACTCAGATTCTCCTATAGTGATAAGAATGGAAATTGGATAGCCAAAAATTTTATATGACGCTTCTATCAGTGTCACTTGAAAATCAACTTGGTAGTTATCTACTACTTCATAGATCTTTTGTTGGCTTGGTAGAGGTGCTTTAGGATTTTCACTAGTTTTTGTATGAGGACAATGATTGGCATAGTGATCAACTCCACAATTAAATCATCCTTCCACTGGACCTTTCTTTTCTAGAGGATTTCCTCCATTGTTAAACGTTCCATTATTGTTCACATTTTCATTCCTACCCTTAGGTCCTCCATTTTTCTTGAAGGAGTTCTCGGGTTTGAAATTCATTCCAAACCATATATTCCAATTCGCCCCATTTTTATTGTGTTTCCATTTTTTATTTTTAAATGGATTTGAATTTTGATGTTGTTGTCCTCTTCCTCCTTCCTTGAAATCTCTCCTTGTTGCAGCTAAAGTTTTTAGTTTTTACTTTTGCTTCATGGATTTTTCAAAAACCCGATCCATAGATGTCCACATTTGTTTCAAATTGAGGGTTTAATCCTAAGATGAACTTTTTGATCCTAAACCTTTCATCATTTTGATGTTGTGGTACATACTTAAGGAGACGTTTGAACTTCTCCTAGTAAGTAGTGACAGATATATCTCCCTGTTGGAGGTTTTGAATTCGATTATTTTCCCATCAAAGTAGAGTTGAGGTAACCATCTCTTCTAGAAGAAGGAAACAAATTGTTACCATGTGGTGTTCTCATAATTTAATTCTCTTTCTGATTTCAAGTTCTCCAACCATGTTGAGGCTTCTCCATAGGGATGGTATGCACCCCAAACTGCTTTAGTTTCCTCAGAGTAGTTACGAAGATCAAAATATTTCTCCATTTCGATGAGCCAAGAATTTGTACCATCATTGAGTACCATCCCATTTTACTTTGGTGGAGCTATCCTCTTTAAGTCTCTAGCTAGTTTTATCTCAACCCGTGCCCTCTTGGGTGGGGGTAAATTTTTGTCATTCAAACTTTCCTGTTTCTGATTCACCTGATTTGGATTTTCTTCATTCATATTTCCATTTTCTTGATGGTGGTATTGATCTTGTTCATTCCCCTAGTCATCTTCTTGTGTCAGATCATGTATCCTCTATTCGAGGACACCTATCCTATCCTAGGTGTTTGATACCAATGTTAGGATTTGATCAACCTTAATTTGAAGTTCATCTCCTTGATGGTCCTCCTCCCCATTAGTTCGTGTCCTATCCATTGCTACCTGGAGGGACCAATGAGACACAACTTAGAAAGTAGTGGGTGTTATTAGGCCCGAGTGCTGAAGCTACGACTTGCTACCAAAATGTAAGAACCCCTTGGTAGAATACTAGAAAAATGCCCTGATTTTTTTAAATTTATTTATTTATATACATTCCTTCATGTGAATTTCCATATAATTCCACCAAGGATGGGAATCAAATCCCTAGTTCTTAAATTAAATTATCCACAATGTAGAAAATAATGGGAACAACTAATAATTGTCTATTGAAGGAAAAGTACAATAATCAAAAGGCATCATCTATTTGCAATTCAATCAATTGACTAATATTTTTGTAATCAAATAAGATAATTACATAGGAGAATGAATTCATTCCACCTCATTCAGTTCACTAAGCATAGAGAGCATACTAGCATATGAATATAATGCCATAGGAGCTAATTCATTACCCATTTCCTTTTACAATAAATATACTAATGGTATGAAATATTATGTGTTTTCAAATTTGTACATAAGAGTTTTTCAAGTACGTTACATCTTCATTATGCTCAACATGATTCTCATTTTTTATAACATTAATTACAATTAAGAATACAATATTTAGTTGAGCGACGCCGATACGAAACAACATAAGGGTAATTCTCAATGTGAGCACCATCGAGATAACACCAAAGATCATGTCGAGGTCGTAATAATGAATCAGGAGAGGGAGAGCATCATCATAGCAGTTTTCCTCCAACCACAGAGCCAGTTTGGTTCTCCTGCACAACTATCATATCTCAAGAGTGGCCCTACCCCTCACGAGGAAGGTACATATGAAAACCGATACCAAAAGAGAGTGTTTCATGTATATAAATCCCTATTGCATGCATCCTAACTAGTCATGACGTAATATAGGATGCTGATCTGGAAAAGAATAATTACATTCTTATTAATACGAAGTATTAATTTCTTATGGCCATAAGACTTAGATTACAAAGGGTTACACCCGATGTATCCTAACTCGTATATGATCCATGCCTGATAACCCCAAACATTGGGTCAATCTTTGGTAACCCACCAAAGGACCCATATCCACTCCTACTGATTCATGGTGAAGACTAAACTAATTCCCTTATTATTTTAGTCCCACTTTCCAATGTTCACTATACATTAACTCGTAGCTATTAATTCATCTCATCCCTCCTAACCCTATAATCGATGACAATTGATCTCCACAAAGTAAATAAGGATTTGGATGAGAACAAGGTTTGATAGGTGTGTGTTTGATAATGTATCACATCAATGGCTAATACCATTGTGTAAAAATTTATTTCCCATGCTCAACCGAGAATTTTTATATTTGAGCAAACAAGAATCTAACAATAAATCTACGGTTTGTACGATAATTATGGACATAATAATTTGGAGCTACTTGCCCTGAATTTCTAAGTAATAGAAGAATATATCCATATATTTCAACTCATAATCCAACATAGGAATGCTAGATAAATTTTGTTCTATAATAGTATGCATGCCAAGCTTTGATGTTAACCAAATGATATTTCAAAACATGCATTCCAATATTTGATACCCACATTAATTTTTTCTACCAAATAAAATACACCTTAATTGTTGTTCGATAAATTGAACTCCATTTAGCCATGTCATAGAAGTGTACGATTCATAATTACCTATGCTGATTGAAGGAGACATATAGATCATTTTTATATAATTAACTTCTTGGTATTACAAATCTTGTACCTCAAATATGAAAAATATAATTTTAAATAACAACAAACAAATTAAATTATTCAATTAAATACTTAAATCAAACCAAATTATTCCAAATATACATTTTTATTATATAATATAATGTCCAACTTTAAATTACTTTTAATTAAATACTAAATAAGTTAAAATCTAAAATTCTCATTAAAAAATTATTAAAATCATTTTAATAATAAACTTATTTATGGGAATCCGTTATCCCAAGGATTTCTTGATAAATTTATAAAAGTTTTTAAATATGCCTTATGTTTTAATTCATTAAGCCTCACGATTTGATTTTCTTTCAATTATATATATAATAAGCCTCAAAGAAAAGTCACTTGATCTATGCAATCATGATTGATCATTTCTGCACCTTCAAAATAAAAGCTTGTTAAATTGGAATCATAATTTTTCTTACGACTATAATTATTCATATTTGGAGGACCCAGGTTTGTATCGTTATTTTTTTTAATTTAATTTTTTTTGGGTGTGTGTTTGATGATTCAAAGAAAAGGAAATTTGAAAGTGTGTGGCCAGCAAAGCACTTCATTGACAGTATCAGCCGTTTCTTATAAAATTTTCCAGATAATAAAAAATAAAATGAACCATATTTAGAATGAAATTAATAATATGCATAAATTTTTAAACTTCCTAATTTGCAACTTTATTAATATCTTGGCTATGTTTACACTTTTCCTTGGTTCTGGTATATTTAGAAAATAACATGAATAAAATATCCTATACAAATATTATGAGATTTTTATCTTACAAAAGGGGAGTACCATATCTAGAATATATTAAGCTATTACATATTTAAATTGTTATGTAAAAAATTTAATTTCAACAATTGATTATTTGAAATTTTGGTTCAAATGCAATAAAGAAAGATAAGAGGCAAGGAAAACCTGATCTAGTGCCTCCCAACTATTTATTGAGGCTGCTCTCTTTCCAAGCTCCTACTGGTCCTCTATGCTCTTCCTGTGCAATCCTCAACTCATATATTTGTAGAATAATAATAATAATAATCCCTTCACAATTTAGCTTCACCCATCTCTTTTTTTAATCTGAAATTTGTTTCCCTTCAACCATTTATAAGTTTGAGGATTTATTTTTTTAAATCTTATGAAATGAGATTTTTATTTATAATGTTACAGGAGCACATCATGTATTAAAACATGTAGCAGTAGACATTATATTTTCCCATATTATTTATTGAAAGACACACCTTCGAATCCCCTCGTGATCTGAGCAACCATAAAAGTTTAATTACCTTTTTTTTGTTTCTCGAAAGTTTTAAATGACAATCATCTATCTTTGCTAAACTATATATATATATATATATATATTAGTAGTGACATTAATTTTTCAAGTAACTATATTACGGTTAAAAACATGAAACATACACAAGGTTTTAAATTGTATTTGCGTCAAACCTATAGCAGACCCAAGTCGAGATGGAGGTTCAAACTCTAACGAGGTCATATAAATACTCTTTGGAATTGTTGCATGTTAAGAAAGAACAAAGTTTCTTAATAAGGGGATATGTAAAATGGCACAAAAAACTTACCCTATTCCCAGGTGGTATATTATGCAAAGTTGCTAAGGTTTAGGGATACGCATTTCCCTCTTTCTCTTAGTATCATCACTTTGTATCTACTCTCCTCTCTCTGATGATGCTCGCCCTTAAGTCAAAGGGAAATATATCTTGTAATCAACTCATAACAATAACACACAAGTAGTTAACTAGATCATAATATAAATTAGACATAATTTAATAGAGGAAGTGCTAATCATATTACTATCAATGATAATATTTATCCCAAATTTATTTAAAAAAATAATAATTAAACATTCTAGCTCATAATAATAATAATAATTCATAGTTCCACATAATCAATCACATATGCCAATTATTATATCAAAAGTTCAATGTTATAGAAAGGGATGTGACATCTTCTCTCTTACCCTCATACAATGCATACATGCGCGCGCGCGCGCACACACACACACACACACACACCTATATCCATTCTGGGAAACTAACTATGATTTTACAATCAAGAAATCATCTTTAAAGAAAAATATTTATTCTAATTCTCGGCAAAAAAAACAAAACACTGTCGCAGGTTGACCAATGCCAGTCACTTCCTGACCCATGATGATTGATAACTGATCGATGTCAGTCACTTCCTAACCTATACTGATAATTTCTTGACCAATGTTGGTCACTGTAAAATCTAACATGTAAAAAAAATCTTTCTTTGAAGTAATTAAGCTCCACGCTCAACAATCTCCCACTTGGAGATCAATTGTTACAATGTATTGTACACCATCATCCTTAGATCCTTTTCCTTGGCCCATTTCTTCCTCTTCAAGTCTTAAAATCGAATACCAATAGAAGCAGAGTGAATCTCTAACTTATCCTTTACCAAATTCTTCGTTAGCATATCTGCATGGTTCTCATCCATATGGATTTTCTCTAACTTCAGCTGCCCATCCTTCAACACCTGCCGTATGAAGTGATACCTCAACTGAATGTGTTTCGTTCTTGAATGAAATTTTGAGTTCTTTACCAGGTGGATTGCGCTATGACTATCACTATATAATCTGTAATCCTTTTGCTTCTTACCCAACTCTTACATGAATCTACTCATCCATATCATCTCCTAGTTAGCTTCTATAGCCGCAACATACTTTTCCTCTATATTAGACAAAGCCACAACCTTCTGCAATCTCGAAATACAAATAAATTTTGTTCCCCTACTATGAAAACATATCCAGTGGTCCTCCTCATGCCATCCAAATATCTAGCCATATCCGAATCAACATAGCCATGCAAAGAAGTATATGACCCTCCATAACATAACTCCATGTTGGATGTCCCTCTCAAATACCTAAGAATCCATTGGATTGCTTTCCAATGTTCTTTACCTGGATTAGCCATAAACCTACTCACAACTCCCACTGCCTGTACAATGTCTAGTCTAGTACAAACCATGGCATACATAAGACTTCCTACTGTTGAAGCATAGGGAACATATGCCATGTAATCAACCTCCTCGTATGATGAAGGACACTGATCTTTGTTTAATTTGAAGTGTCCAATCATAGGTGTACTAATAGGTTTTAAATTTTACATGTTAAACCTTTCTAACAACTTATTGATATAATACTCTTGAGACAAATACAACTTCTTGTTTTTCCTGTCTCGGTGAATTTGCATGCCAAGGATTTTCTTTGCAGCTCCCAAATCCTTCATTACAAATGTGTGAGCTAGCATTTCTTTAAGTTTACCATTTTTTTGCATATTAGATCCTGTAATCAACATATCATCCACATACAATACAAAAATAACATAGCTTCCATTTTTAAGCTTCTTAAAATAAACACAATGGTCAGATTCACATCTCATATAACCATGCTCATACATAAAACTATCAAATCTCAAATCTCATATATACCATTGCCTTGGAGCTTACATGAGCCCATATAAGATCTTTTTCAATCTACACACAAGTTTCTCCTTACCCTTGAATTCATAACCAAGTGACTACTGCATATAAATATCTTCCTCCAAATCACCATGAAGCAAAACCATCTTAACATGAAGCTATTCTAAATACAAATCCTTTGTTGCAATCAAACTTAGAACATTACGAATAGAAGTCATCTTAAATATAGGAGAAAAAATATCATCAAAGTTAATACCTTCTTTTTGTGTAAATCCCTTTATCAAAAGCCTCGCCTTGTACCTTTTCAGTCTACCCTTTTTTTCTTTGATCCTGTAAACCCATTTTTTCTGTAGTGTTTTCTTACCTACTGGCAACTTCACTAAATACCATGTCTAATTTGTTTCCAAGGAGTTCATATCGTTATCCATGCCATGACTTATTGCTCATGGGTATCTACCTACAATGCTTCTTCAAAGCTTTCTGGTTCACCACTATTAGTCAATAATAAATAAGAAAGGGAAGGTAAAAATATCTCTGGAGGTCTACTTCCTCTTTATGACCTTCTCACTGAGATCTAGGGTGTCTGGGGCTCATTATATGCATGTTTCATTTTCGTGTCAATATTATTCCATGGTTCTGTAACCGACCGTGGTTCCTTTTTCTGCCTACCGACTATGGTTGCCTCACCGCCACTGGTTTGAGGAGTACCAACACCTGTTCCAGTAGTTGTTTGTTCTGAACCTGATCTTGTCTACCAATACCGGTTATCCTGACCGACACCTACTTCTGTAGAATTGATTTTGGTGTATGTTTATGTCTATTTTAGATCCAAAAGTTGATTTTCCTTCAAAATCTCATCAACTTGTTCATGTTTAGGCACCAAAATCCGATCCTTGTATATTCTCTTTTCGTTGCATTCAATGTCACAACTCCTAACAATATTAGAATCTTCTAAATTCCAAAAATGATATCCAAAATCACCAGATCCATAACCAATGAAAGTACATCTCTTAGATTTAGCATCCAACTTCTTCCTATTTTCCCTATCAACATGCACAAAAGCTTATGAGCCAAAAACTCTAAGAAAATAAAAATCTACATCTTTTCCAGACCAAGCTTCTTATGGTATTCCACCATCCAGTGTTGTTGAAGGCCCATGGTTGATCAAGTACAATGTTGTATCCACTGCTTCTGCCCAAAACTTCAAAGGAAAATTTACATGTATCCTCATGCTTCTAACACGTTCCATGATTTTTCTGTTCATTCTTTCTGCAACTTCATTATTTTGTGGAGTTCTAGGAACCATTCTTTCTCTTTATATTCTATTCACTAAACAATAACCATTGAAAGCCTTGTTGAAGTAATTACCACCATTTTCACATCTAAGACACTTTAATTTTAAGTTTTTTCATTTTCCAAAAGGGATTTCCACCTTTTAATAGTTTCAAAAACATCATATTTATGCTTAATACAATAAATCCATACCTTTCTTGTAGTATCATCAATGAAAGTCACATAATATTGGGATCCTCCAATAGAAGCTACTTGAGCTAGTCCCCACACATCTAAGTGTACAAGCTCCAATTTATGCTCCTTCTTTATTAACCCAACCTTGATAAATATCACTCTCTTATACTTTTTAAATAAGCAATGCTCACAAAATTTAAGATCTAATTGTTTCAAATATGATAACTTACCCTTAGCCTTTAAGATCTGCATTCCTTTTTTAATCATATGGCCTAGACAATTATGCCACATGGTTGCATCTAAATCTGTAGTAGATAGCACAAGAAAAGAATTAGTAACATAGGTGGACAAATATAAAGTTCTTATCTTCTTACCTCTTGCACAACAAGTTATCCCTTGGTGACCTTCTAAGAATTGGCTGTGATTGTAACGAAGCATCCAGATTCACCTAGTTGCCCTGCAGATATTATATTTCTTTTGATGCTTGGCACATGCCTCACATCTTTTAATACCCATGGATTTCCATTCTGCAACTTTAGATGAACATCACCTTTACTAGTAATATTGCATGGCTCATCGTATCCTAAATAAACTTGTCCAAAATCACCTTGAACATAATTTTTGAAATAACCTGTATTAAGAGTAGCATGGAAAGAACCTCCAGAATCTAAAACCCAAGATTCTAATTTATTATCCAAAGAGAGAATAAGGGCATCTTGTTTTAACTCACTTGTAATATTTTCCTCTTTACCTTTTTATTTACCTTTGTCTGATGTATTCTCTTTGTTTTCCTTGAACCAACACTCCTTCTTTATGTGTCCTATTTTTCCACAATTCCAGCAAAGTAAATCTCTATACTTGGATCTAGATTTTCCATTTCTTGAATTTGATCTCCCATTATTCTTTCTCTTTGATGATCTCTCCTTAGATCTTCCCCTACTTTCTACATTTAAAGTGTTTCCAGATGATGATTCTCCTGAGCTTTTCCTGCATAATTCCTCATTAAGGATTACACTAACCACATCATCAAATTTCAAACCTTTAGAAGAAGATGTTGTATTACTAACAGCCATTTCCAAGTTATCCCAACTATCTGGAAAGATCATAAGAATAAAATTTCTTTCACTTCATCATAAAAAAAAACTTCTTCCGATTTTAATTGATTTACAATAGACCGGAAATCATTCAAATGATTAGATACAAATCCACCTTCTTAAACTTAGAATTAAATAATTTTTTCATCAAATAAACCTTATTTGAAGCACTATGAGTTTCATACAAGTTTTCTAAACATTTCATCAACTCTATCATAGTTTTTAGATTTGTAAAATTCAAAGCCATCGATACTTTCAGGCTTAATCTTATAGATCCTAGAGATTTTATGTCAATAACCTTCCATTATTCATCATTCATCGTGTCTGAATGTTCATGCTCATCCAACGATAAGTATAGATCCTTCTGATACAAATAATACTCCACTTGCATCTTCCATAGTTGATAATTACGACTATCAAATTTCTCTACTAGGTATTTACTATCTTCTGCCATTGTTATGCTCTCACTCAATCAGAAAACCCTATGTGAGTAAATCCTATCAACACACAAAACCTCCAAAAAAGCTATGATACAAGTTGTTGGGATTTAACCATATAACAGTGTTGCACAGATATAAAATCAGATAAAGCATGCAAGCAATGAATGCGGAAATAAACCAGAAGATAAAATAAACAAGATAAAGATAACACCGGATTTAGCATCGTTCTCCTAGTTTGGGCTACGTCCACCAAGAAATGACCAAAATTATTATTCAGTTCTTTACAGAGGAAATACAATAAAGATCTGTTGTATTCCAACACCTCACAGAATGTTTAATATTTTTCCCTCACTCAGCTACTCTTTTTTGCTCACCAAGAAAATAACATCCAAACAATTGTTATTTTCTTCTCTCTTACCACCATACAATGCATACATGCATATATATATATATATATATATATATATATATATATATATATCTTTTCTGGGTAACTAACTGTGCTTTTACAATTAATAAATAATATTTAAAGAAAAATATTTATTCTAATTCTCATCCAAAAAACAAAATACCATAGCATAGGTTGACCGATGTCGTTCACTTCTTGACTGATATAAGTCACTGCCTGATCGATGCCGATAACTTCCTGACCAATGTTGGTCATTATAAAATCAAGCAACATGTAAAAACAATTTTTCTTTAAAGTAATTAAGATCCACACTCAATAGGCATGATGCTCATATCATATTAACATTGCATACCATTCTTTCTCACTCATTCACTATATAATGCATACCTTGGTTACACTTATTTATGCTTGCTTATACTTACATGTTCCAATTTTTGTCCTATGTTAGATGAATATCTAGATTATATTTTCTATATAAACATGTGCAATCACTTGTTTTTAGTTGTTAATGAAAAATTTCTATATATATTTACACACAACATTGATGCTTGACATTGTACCTCTTACCATTCCCATTGAGGCTCCTGGGAGAATTTACATTTCCACTCTCACACATCACAAGTGTTATGGTTTCATTATTTTTTACTTCTTATTATTAATATAAAATTAATCTAAATTGATCTATACACATCTTGACATGCTCTTTAACTTCTTAACATGGTAACATATGCTTCATGTGCAACATTTTCCTTGTAAGATCTATTTGTCACCATGGTTTTCTGTGACATCTTATCTGACGTTGTTTTTTATTATATGCCACTTTTTGCGGGATATTCTCTATATCTTGTTTGGTCACTATTTTTATGATTCTGGTCGCTTTGGCCTCGATTGTCATATGACATTGTGAGTGATGTCCCATGTTTGAAATCCACTTTTCGCAGTTTATCTTTTATGCACACTTACTTGATTAAACTATTTTTATATTACATTCTTTCTATTTTTCTACTAACACATGCATCTAGCCACTGTGTTTGTATGTGACTTAGTTTCTACCATGCATGTTACCCCTTGTAGGGATATATTTGAGTTCAACATCAATTCCTCTTCTTTGGGTTGCATTATCCTAGCAACGCTGCATACACCCCGAATGAGGGGGGGCATCCATCGGGTGAATCAGTCACTCCATACAGTAGGTTAGAGCTTTAGTTCACATATGCACAATACTGAAGCAACATATTCTACAACTATAGAAATGGCCCAGAATCTGACTTGGGTCCTCATTTCAGCACATGCGCTAGCACCTAGATATAGAATCTAGTTCCTGGGAGCTCTTAACCTTTCCTGGGTTCCTATGACCAGGGGAAGTTACAATTACTTTCTTAGCTCAACATAATTCACAACAGTTTCATCGTATAGGAAACATCCTCCAGCAATCAAAATTCATTATATCTATATTTTCAATATGGAACTAAAGATGGCACAACTCGGGATAATATGGATCACACCATATGTAGTGGTGTGTAAATTCGGGAAGAAGTCATGGAAGGATAATAACACTAGAATTTTCTCCCAAACACTTTTTTTCTTTGACATGAGATCACCTAAAAAACTCGCACTTGGTGTGAGAGCGCTGAAAAATCTTATTCTTGGCATGAGATCTCCCACAAAACTTACTCTTGGTGTAATATCTCCCAAAAAACTCACTCTTCTATAACATTTTCATGACATTTTTTCTATTCTTTTTACAATTATTATCATCATCATGTACACACTTTCATTTTACTACTTTTTACACATTTACATACTTTTACATGATTTTACAGAGTTTTCATAATACACGGCTTTGATTACTCTTTTTCTCTTCTTTTACAGGTCTATCTTTAATAAACAACAAGAAACAACCCTACATAAATCCCAATAGCAGATACAACACACTACACTCTACCCCCAAGGTTACTTCCTCTTTTCTTAGCTTCTACACTTCATTTTTATCACTTAATGCTTTCACTTTCATCATCGGCACACTATCCTGATCACACTATACATGGATATCAGGTATGCATCTTCTAACTACTTTATGTTATTGAGTATTCACTCAAATACATAAATTGGGGACAAATGTAGACACAAAATCACACACTTGGGTACATTTCTAGGTCATAAAAGAATACTTGCATTCATATGATTCCTAAGAGAGAATAATAGAAATTGAAAACTACCTTTGGCCTCTTTTCTTGGTTTCTTGTATTCTTTATGGTATTTTACACCTTACATCCTAGTTGGTATTTTAGATGTTTATATTTTATGACTTCAGACACTAGCACCTAGTCAGGATGCCAATGCCCATGCGCCCCCATACCCTCTAGGTGCCCCTAACCTCTTTCTATTTTAATTTCTCTTTTTGGGCCTCTTTTATCTTTTGAGAATTATATTTTTTTATGGGTCGCCCTTCTAGCTGTCAATTACAAAATTCAACCAAGAGAATCATATTAAAACAAAGCTACGTGACTAAAATAAAGGAAAAATCTCTAAGCATCATTATCATCACCTAAGGTGTCATCTAAACACATTCTAAGATCAGTAAAGGTATCCATATTTATCACTCATTCAAGAGAAAAGGGATTGCATTTTCTACATACACTTCATGGGAAGGGGAAGTTCATTTTTCCATCCAAACTGTTGACATTGATTTTTGGTGTAGCTCCTATCCTTCACCCTGCATTCGCCTACCTTATTAGGCTTACCCATTTGAATGTATTTTCCTCCTCAATTTGAACAAATCCCATTTCTCACCAAAAATACGTGTTCAATTAATTAATCTTATTACTTAATTGATCCCCTTTCACATACTTAAACCTCATTATATGATAAATAATAAATTATTCTAGTTAGGTCATATCATCCCATCTCATAATTAAATAATCCAAAAAACACTTAAATCATGAACCCCACTCAATCAAATCAAATCCATATCAAATCTGTATCAAATCCTTAATTCCACATACTCCCTCAAATCATGTCCCCCCCACTCACTTAACCAGGGGTACTTTGTCCAACCTCGATTACTTAATAAATGCTAATCTAACCCCATATCTAGGCTATAAATACAGGCCTTCCCCCTATTTCAAACAAGTTAAGAGTGATAAAAATACCTTGACATTGTAGCATCTTTCTTATCATAATATCATCAAAGTGACCTTGTAATGCCACTTGTGTCACCATAGTATCATCTTCATTCCTTTACAATTTTCTTAGCAAGTCCACCACAACATCATCAAAGTTCCCTCGTTATACCCTAGTGTGAGTTACTATTATATGGCGATTGGCATCCCCTCTCACAAAATCACTAGCATTCCTTATTTTCTAATAGTTCAAGACCCATCAATTTGGGAACATTATGATCTATTGCATGATCTGACTATGTGTGCAATCCATCATGCTCCTTTAGAGGAACTTGATAACATCTGTGAGTTCAATCATGAAATCTACTAGAGTTTAGAATATTATTGGTTTGCGTAGTTTGAGAATATTCTAATCCAATATACACTTTCTTGCACTATATTTGAGGCTTAACAAGACCTTCCTTTCGAGTTTAAGTTCGAGCCATAGTATTATTCTTATCCGTCTCTTATATATATTTTATTTGCATTATATCAAATTATACAAGTTATCTTACCATTATAAGAAAGTTAACGTTTCTCAGGTATGCTTCGTTGGGCAACCACCGCATAAAATATCTAATTAGTTTTATTTAGTGTCTTTGAGTTGTAGGTTTATTAAGATCACAACAAGGAGCTCATTATCTACTTTGCACCCATATATACAATATCACATCTGAGGTACCTTAAGCCCTCCATCATTCAAAGTTGTTTGATTTTTTTTTACGTAAGAGACGGAGAAAAATTGAATCAACATTTCTTGCACGCCCGGTAGGGCCACACCCAAGTTTTGGTCATTATTTTGTTGCATTCCTTGTCTTGTACATGTGTCGTAAGTATAATAGATTATCTGGTAATTCATAATTCTTGTAAATTTATATTTATTTTGCGAATGTTTCATGTTTGTCGGACTCACTCACTTGTAAGGTTTTTAGTATTATATCCGTCAGTTAGGATTGTTACCTACATTTGGTAGTCTTTCTCCACCTCGAAGGTAAGTGGTTTTTGTCTGTTTTGAACCGGTTTGGTATATGGTTGGTTTACAATTGATATATAGATTTTTATTGTTGTTATCTATTGAAAAATGAAATAAATAAATAGAGAAAATTAAACAAAAAATTTTAAATAATTAAGCTTTATCCTATATATATATATATATATATCATATCTCTAACTCACTTCCCAACACATGACCATCTCGGCCATACCCACACTAAGCTCTATTCCCTATAGTCCCTCACCTCACTCCACTCTACCTCCATGAGCTCCCAACTTGCTCTAGCTTTCGACTCCACTTAGCTCCACCATCCACGTTCCTTCCCCGAGCCCTTTCCATTCTAACCATTTCGACTACCCAAGTCAACTCCCTCACCATTGAGCTACCCACACATGCTAACCCGTCTCCTCTTCCCACCTACCTCACCTCACCTTACACCCCTTCTCCCACTATTAACATTTTCCATGACTTAACCTATCTACCCACTCCCCTCTGACTCATCCCTAAGTATTCTACCCACTCCCACAGACCCAACTCAACCACTATCTCCTAACACGTTGTCAACTCCCAACTCAACTCCCTACTCTCGAGCTACCACCCCCCCAGCTCGACCTAATGCTAGCTTCCCTACGACCATAACCCGGTCGACATCCGCTTACTGCCGAGCTCAACTCTCACAGCTTGAATCCCAACAACAATAATTCACCATCCAGCTGAGCCATAATGCCCTACCCAAGCTCTCATCACTCACCGACATCATCCCTTCCTATGTCTAAATTGCATTCCCACCACATTTGAAATCAGTTGCCGTTGCTCAACATAACACAATTGCTCATAACTATTAAACTCCATCCCAGCTCCATCATCACCTACCTGATTCCCAATTCCGATGTCTTTGATTTACATGTCACCACCTCTACTCACCGAGCAATACTCCTTACTTGGCTCTCAATTCGACATACACAACTGTGATCAATTCTCCTGAATCTACTCTATTCCACACTTGCCTCTATTTTCTGGCTCATGTATTTCACTGTCTCCTATCACACAAAATGCCATCCTCTCTTTTTTTATGTTCACGAATGTTCCCCAGTACCCGAATCGCTTGGCCACTTCTTATCATCACCTGACGAGCTCACTAATACCGACCATTTTCTGATGGTAAAACTAAACTCCTCTTCTTGTGCAACTACTTTTACACACCGATCTCCCTCTCCCACGTCAACAACCCATTGATCTCAAATTTCTACCTCCCTTCAGTCTTGTCAGTCCACACCGAATCCCATTTTGATTACCCAAACTGGGTTGTATCATCGAAGCTTATATTTCTAAGGGACCATACTTTCTGAGTCGAGAGAAATATCCATTGTAGACTTCACAATGATTTTGATGCTTAATGCTTCCAACTGTTTCCGAGCTTAGTTTCACTGACATTCACGCAACTGGTGCTGACAGTGTGGGTAATCCCTTTCCTTTCCAGTAAAGTGTAGATCTCCCTTATATCAAAATCTTTAGACATACTTTTTATACTGTCTGAGATGTACAACACATTCATCTAAATAGTGCTCGTACGCCAGAATGCCATGAGCTAACTTACCATGTTCTTATAACAAGCTATTTCATATCACATCGGCGTGAGCTACTCACCGTGAACTGCTTATAACACCCACCCCAAGTCATTTTTCCTTTAGGAGCTGCAGCCATCCTTGCTAACCACATGTCCTGTTATGAAGTTGTGAGTTCATTTGTATCCATTATCATATTCCTACCATTTTTTTGCTCCCACATCCCTTTAACAATAAAACCGGTCCACTCCACTTCTATATACACTTACGATGCATGCTAACCATTTTTCAATCTTCACTAGTGATAAGGACATCGACTCATGGGTTGAATCCATATCACATTTTGTTGTTTCATCACCTAAAATCCTCTACTCATGTACATCATCACATAAAATCTATCTACCCCGTTCTACATTTTTTCCTTGTCCTCCTTCAACATCCTGTATTTTTGTCTGTTTCATTGTAAAGCTCTACTGGTCTAAGACATTTATCGTCTTGTCCTCTCAAAGTCCACATCTCTTATCCCTAAAAATCTATGTCTCCCCACCCACTTTATCGTCTCATCCTCTCAAAGTTCCATGTTCCCATCCTAAAAGTCTACTCTCCCCAGTATATAGTTTCCGTCTTGACTTCTCAAATCGTCCACATTCGATCATTTTATAGTTTATTTTTGTTTATAGTTATTCTTATGTATAGTTCATCATAAACAAATAATCAAAATGCACACATATAGATATCTTTCGTAGCTCTTTATAGGTTACTCCTAATTGAATAACATAGTTCATTTACATAATTTCATAGTCACCTCAAGTTTCAATAATACATAGTTCTATCACACGCTCTCATAATTTATAACTAATAGTTTGATTTCATACGTCGCTATTTTCGTAGTTTATAGTTCAGTCTATCATATTCATAGATCGTAATTACTTCTAATAAAAAAGGAGTGTTGAGTAATGGTTCATAGTTAATGTAATTTGATTAATTTTACTTTTTACGATGACACTTTTTGTAAACAAACTATTTACGACATCTGCATACCATTTTTATTAACTACATCAGCTAATTACACATTGTTTTATTTTGCAGGTGAAATCTATAAACACCACGAAATTGCGACCATAACATCACGCTGTCAATGATTAATTATTTTTAAACCATAAACACACTGCAAAGTCTCCTTTTGTTGATCCCATCCGTAATCGTGCATGGTGGAATTTTAAGGTACCCTAGACGTTCCTGGCCACTGACCATCGCTTTCAAGTATGACCATTATTAAGTACAATCAAATAATGAGGGAAGAACGTTTCCTAGGTATTCCTCATTTTTCTCCTATTTCTCTTCTTTCTGCATTGTAATTTCCCTTTCCTAGGTGATTTTCTGCATCGAACTTCAAATTTAAAATTTGGTGTAAAAAGAACCTGCGCATCCTGCCTGCTCACATAGATTAAATAGGGGTTTAACTCTCAACATCTCACATTCTATCACACACTGCCTAAAACTTCACATGAATCAATCAATACATCGAAACATTCTTCTTACTTGGTTCATTAATTAGGATTTGATCACCCAATAAGAAGACTGCCTAAGACCTTCCCAAGCCAAAACTTCACCTGAAACCAAACATATATTGCCTTCTCCTAGGTACCACATTATCCATTTTCACCTTTTCTTTTTCATACTTTCTTAATACAAAAACATACAAAAAGAATCGTTTTCTTCATTTGTCTTGATTTAAAATGGAACACAAATTTTCCCCCTAAACGGTTTTTTCAAAAATATCTAACACGATTGATATCTCATCCTTGTCTCCTTTTAGACCACATCAACAAATGACGATCTCCACCACTTCCTGAAATTTTCATAGAGCCCTTTCACTATACGACCATAAGATCCATCTATCTCCAACCCCCCTAAACAAATATAAGACATTCCTCAATCGATACCATACCTGAAAAACCTCTACCCCGTGCTACTTTAGAGACCTCTGAGCCTTCCTCTAGCCCCATCTATGATTTCCTATGTCAGAAATCCCCCAAAACACCTCAGATCGTGTCTATCTGCTCCATTGGTGGATCCTATTACACCTACATCATGTCATATCAATCATATCTCTGCTTCATTTTGAATACCCATCCAATCATTGCAATCTACCAACATTCAATACTTCTTGTGTCCACCAACAATCACATATTTTACATCCAACCTCAGAAATCCTATCAAACATCTCCTCTAGCTTTAACCCACCAAGCTTCCTTATATCCTTATCCATACATGCCTGTTGTCGTACAACCAAGACCATCCAGTATCTATCATACACCCACACCAACCATAACTACAACCTCCATACTTATAACATCGATTACTTCCACTACCTTGTGCATCCTTTCAGGATCGACATCTCATGTTTGCCTTCCTCTAGCCTCATATATGATTTCCTATTGTCGGAAATCCCCTGAATCCACTCAAGTCATGTCAATATCTTCTCAAGTTGGTGGATCTTATTACACCTACATCATATTGTAGCAATCATATCACTACTTCATCTATAATTCCCATCCAATCATTCACACTTCTTGTGTGCACCAACAATCACATATTTTAATCTAACCTCAAACATCCTATCAAACATCTCCTCCAGCTTTAACACACCACGCTTCCTTATATCCTTATCCATCCACTCCTTGTGTTATAAAACTAAGACCATCTAGTATCTATCCTACACCTACACCAACCATAACTACAACCTCCATGATTATCACATCAATTACTGCCACTCCTCAAACATCTAACATGATTGATATCTCATGCTATTCCTTCCTCTAGCCCCATCTATGATTTCCTGTGTCAAAAATCCCCTGAACCCCCTCAATCGTGTCAATATCATCAATTGTGGATATTATTACACCTACATTATGTCATATCAACCTTATCCCTACTTCAACTAGAATACCCACCTAGTCATCAAAATCTACCACCATTTACACTTTTCGTGTGTACCAACAATCAAATATTAATCCAACCTCAAACATCCTATCAGACATCTCCTCCAACTTTAACACATCAAACTTCATTGTATCCTTATTCATCCACTTCTTATGTTGTACAACCAAGGCCATCTAACACTTATCTTACACCCACATCAACCATAACTACAATCCCCATGCCTATCACATCAATTACCACCACTCCTCAAACATATAACATGATCAATATCTTGTACTTGCGTCCTTCTAGCCCCATCTACAAATACTTTCAATCATGTTAACTAGAGGGTCCTACTCTATCCTCGTCACCTTATGCCAATGTCACCCCTGACTTCATTTACCAAAATTTATGTATCTAAGCAATCTCAATGACCCTGCTATGTCCCTAATTCACAATATTACACAATCTCCCCAACTAATTCAATCGCCACTCCTAGATATATTTGAAAAAACCTTCCCAGATCCACCAATGAACAGATCCATTTCTACTTTCCACAACATACAATTTTGATACTTATTCAATCAATAATGTACATCGAACACCTCTTTCAATATCCACACATAAATCTACCATTGATTCTAAATATATATCTACCTCACTCTACTCCATCATACACATATATTCCATCCTTACCCATAATACCATCCATAGATCTCATCCCAGTTGTTGCACCTATCCCATCAATCATTGAAACCACATCCACATCGTCATCCCCTCCTACATAATTTGAAGAATGTTTTAAAGCAATTCAAATTATGACAACTTCAAATTACCCTTCTATCTCATCAACGCAATCGAATTAACCTTCACTTTCCTTATATTCCATCAAATAAATATTGTTCCCTACGCTTATTCCAACACCACCTCCAGATTCTTTGGTAGAAATTATTTTCATTCCTCCTAAGGACGCAACCTCACAAACAAAATATATAACCATTAATACATTACCTCAAAAATACATTATACATTATTGTAAGGAAATTGACATTCCTACCTCTAAACAATCCATAATGAAAACCTTTTCATCAAGAACATTTCATCTATCAAAAGTGAAACCATTCAACACTAAGATATTTAACGATACCAAAAATGAATTCAATCCATCACGACATCAACAGGCTCTAGATTTTTCCTCAACATCAAGATAATCTCAAACATCCACTTATTATTCAAATACCAAGATATTCTGTAAAGAAAAAAAACCTCCTAACAATTTTGTTGAATCATGTATGGATATCTTCTGATACTTGTTGCAAATTTCTGCAATCACACTTCCACCTATTAGGTCCTTTGATCCAAATAGTGATAAATCATTGTGGTTTAATTCTAACATTGTATACATATATCATCGTACCCCTGGACATGATATTAAACATTGTAGATCATTTTAAGCTCTTGTTCATAAATTCATTAAGGAAGGATACCTCCTTCCCAAACAAAACCAATATCTTCCTTCCACTTAAAAATCCATACCTTTGACCTCATCTATCCAAATGCAAATTTCCCCTTGTTCTTCATGAAATTTAGCAACCATTTCATCTCCAAATAAATATTCTTCTAAAGAGGATCCTTAATTGTCCATCAAATCTATTCAAGTGACCACTTAGTTTGGTTCACGTGACCCTGAATCATCAACCAACAGTAAAAATGCAATCAAAACACTAAAACCTCAAAGCAATCCACCCCTATCCTTAGCATCCAAATCAACTCATACATCAATATCCCAAAAATCCATGTCCAAATCCAAGTCTAATACTTCCAAATAAAAGACATATTACAATGGTAAATCCAAATCCAAATAACATAATCCTAAAAAAAATTTGATTTGTCTTCCAAAACACCTAATCTACTCATCCAATCTACATCCGTAGCTAAATCCAAGCCAAAAAAATTATGTTAAAACCCATAAGAATTATATTCCTTTTAAAACTTAGATCAGGTCCTACATAGATATCTTTTGACATTTAACTCAAATATCTTCCATAACTGTAGAAACCTATAATTACACCTGAGCAATTTAAATACTTAAATTGCGCTGATTATCTCCTTCCCCACAAATTGATGACACATCGTCAAAAGTGCTCATCATATCCTCTATTGTCGTTAATTAATTACACTAAGATAAATAATTAAGTCATCTACCTAGCAAATTCCCTGATTAATGACCTTCCATTAATTACCCCCCTTTTGTCTAGCCTAATTAATTATTATTAATTAATTATCTTCCCCCTTCACAAAGTCAATAAACCATTATTTATTGGATTTAATCCTCTTCTATAGCCTAAATCATACTAATATTCCTCTAAAAGCTTATAAAAGCTTGCACATCTATTTAATTAATCATCTTGGTTAATTAATCATTATGCTCATTACTTCTATCACAAAACTCCCAAAGTGCACCGGAGACCTCCAAAAATGCAAATTACTAAAAAACTGTTAAACGCTGCTAAAAATAGATTTCTAGAATTTTCTGATTTTCTAACTTTTTACAGGGTTCTAATAGTGGTTTACAGGTTTCTTTTCCATCATGTTTTTCATACTAACTTAGTTAAAAAAAAGTCATCCTTATTTGTGAAGGTTTGGAAATGCGTATGCTCTTCCCTCGCACCTTTCTAGGTGATCTTGGGAATCATAAATGTTTTACTACTTTCTTCATACTTGCAAAACAATTCAATTGGCTTTCAAAGTTAGTTAAAAGGAACTTATTTTTTCATTTTACTTAGGAATTTTCCATTTATTACAAAATTAAGTGAGATACCTTGTTGCGTATGATCTTTCCTTGTGTCTTAGGACGATCTGGGAAATTAAAAACATCTTATCTCCTTTATACAACGTTTTAGAAAATTACTAACCTTGGTTGTGCAGAGCTAAACACACGCTTTTAAAAGAAAGGAGAATCGATACAAAGTTGGAATTCTAATACAATTGTCTTGCAGGTTGCCAAAAAGGCGTTCAAATAAACCCCATCTAATTAAACAAGATAAAAAACACACCACATTCAAAACACTATATTGCAGGTTTCAGAAAAGGGTACGTTCGTCTATGCTCAACTGGAACATAACCCCTTTGGCATAACACATTAAGCTATAACAATGGAGGTCGTTCCAGGAACCCCAAAGTATTCCTACAAGAGATAACCCTGTGGATGAAACAGGAAGTGCTCCCTACTCACTACTTGAATAGTGAGACCTTTTGTGAGTTAGAGTTACAAGATTGTCCGTATCGCGACCCTGGAAAGAGTACACGATGGATGGAATTAATGCCCACTATACTTGTAGGGGGAAAATTTGAGATACTCCAAGGATTGGTCATTACGACTGTCCTTGGAAAACTGCACCACACTTCTAGATGACTTGTAAAACCTAGGGCGAGAGAACCACCTAGGAGAATATACTTTTTCCAGGAGTCTACTATGACCATTTCAAAACTGTGTTGAGTTGTGAGCCATTATCTCATCACGAAACATGTGGCGCATTACTTTGGATCAGTTCTTCACTTACCTTAAGGTAAGGTGAAACTTTTCCAAAGTAAGGCCAACATTTTTCACCCCCATTTTTATCCATCTCCTTTACTTTATTTTGAAACTTTGTTGTTAAAAAGAGGAGTGACTACCTTTGCGTTATCAATTGATGGTTTCACCACTTTTTTGTCTATTTACACCCATATATGTTTGTGGCTGGGTTAGTTAAGCATCTAAAGTGTGTTGAGATGTATTTATATCATTGGTAGCCTTTGTGATCTTGATACCCAAGTCAGGATCATCATCGTAGTTAGGCATGGTTCATCGCTTTGAATTCCTTAGAAAGGTTAGTTTATTTGTACCGTATCACTACAATCTTGATATTTACGTCTTGTTTCTCATAAACTGGACCTAAATATCTACATTATAAGGTTCCGCAGCACACATTTTAGCAATTCCTAGTTATACCTTAAGCTTTTGGTTTGACTTCATTGCTACCTTGATTTTGAAAGGTACTTCGTGTTACTCTTTTGTGTGTGTTACATCAATATCATCTTGATATTAATACCTTACTTTCTCACAAATTTTGGTTAACATATCTTGGTGACATTGTTGTGTCTCCCACAATTGTAACTCGTACCTTTTGAGATATAGGTATTGATTGAATTCAGGCTCACTTCTGGTATACCTTGTGTGGAGGTCGCGATTAACTTCTTGTTGTTACTTATGCCTTGTTCATTTTATTTAACTCGACATAAGTAAGGACATTTTGTTAATCTTATCTTTGGTTTCTGTTTGTGATATTAATATCCAAGTCAGGATCACTATTGTAGTTAGGATTGGTTCATCATTTGATCTCCCTTTGATGTGCTACCTTGTTCGCATTATCTCGACACAATTAAAAAACTTATGTCACGTTTCTTGTAAACATGATCTAAGTTTATACATTGTGGTGTTACGTTGCCCACATTTAGCACATGTTTAGTATACTTTGAATTGGTTTGATTTCAAACATTATCCAAAATCCTGAAAGGTATTTCTTACTTTGTTTACATCATTTAGATACCACTTTGGCACTAATATCTCACTTCTCTGTGAATCTTGATAGACGTGTCCAATTGGTGTGGCTACATGGCTTACATTTGTAAACCTCACCCTTTAATATTTTGGCCTTGTTGGTTGTTGAACACTTCGTGATATCCTTTGATTAGGAGTCATGTCTACCCTTTGTTAATATTTATGCCTTGTTCATTTTGAGTTTGACGTAAGTATTGACATTGTGTTGACCATATTTGCATCGAACTATCATTTTGTACACACATTTTACATAGGAATTATTTCCTTATTGATTGGATTTGTGTTTCACACTTGCATGATTGTTCCTTGTGATCATTCATATGGAAAAAGTGTTTTCTAGGACAATCATTTTCCATCTCATCGAGATAACATCATCACGATGTATATTTTCCTTAAGTTCCCTTAAAAAAACCATGCACGCATTTGCGTACTTCAAAACTATCTAGTTGGCTGCCATTGTGCTGCCCAAATTAACATGGAGCCTTCTTCACTTTGAAGAAGTTTGATCACACTATCTAGGTCTAGACATTTGTGCTTAAATGACCCAAGAAATGACTGATTATCATGAGGTTCCTCATGCTTATGACAATAAGGAATCTATTTTTTGGTGTTCACATCAAAGGAAACTCATCATGACCAAACCTCAATTGGTTCTTCGTGCTAGAATTCCCATCCGGGTACCCTGTTCCCCACCTTCAGCTCATAGTCGGTGGTATGGTTTGGATTCTTCTGATCTAAATTATTATTTAGGTTCCCCCCACTCTTATTTTGATTCTAATCCAAACATTTCCTCTTCTTCTAAGGATTCCAATCCAAATATTTCTTCTGACTCTTCTGATGATTTGGATCCAAACTACCATTTAGATCCAAACAACTATTCAGATTAATCTAATGTGTCTCCTAGGTCGTGGTCCTCCCTATCTTCAAAGGACCCTCTTCATCATATATTTAATATGAATCTTATGTTGCGGTCCTCCCTTTTTTCGCAGGACCCCTTTTATTAGTCGCCTCAATGATGTCTTCTTCCTTTGAAGATACATGTGACTCCAAATCCCTCCAATCAAAAATCTAATACAATTCTTGAATCTTGGTCCTCTCTTTCTTTGGAGGACCCTTGTTATTATTCATCTAATGCAATTATTGAATCATAGTTCTCCCCTTCTTTGTAGGGCCTTCTTCATCAATCACCCCCACAGAGTCTTCCTTCTTTGAAGATTCGTGTGACTCAAATTCCTTCTGGTCAAATTTCTGAAATGAACCATGCATCAAAATATGAAGACTTTGGACTCAACCCTACTAGTTTACAGATGATATACCATCATATAGGTAGGTCCACACCACCTTATTCTACTCCTGAGACATCTAGTTCTACATCTTCTTCGTCCCCCACATCATCTTCTTCTATCAATAATCATAAAACGTCTTCTAAGTCTTCCACACCAATTAAACCTATTTCTTCCAATCAACCCCTGGTGGTCGATCAACAACTCATACCGATTGACCTCTTTTAGAATGAAGAAAAAATCAGGGCATTTATAGGGGAACATGGAGATATTCCTCTAGCAGATTATGAGAAAGGTTTCTCTTTAGACTTCGATGCGTTTTCATATTGTAATGAAAAGGTTGATTCCTTTTATAAAGAAATGGAGGAAGAGCCTCAAATCATGCAACTTGATCCTCCTCTTATTCTTCCATCTTCACATTCTTCATTATGTGATGAAACTCATGGGTCTTGCATTGATCCATGGCCTATCTTCTCATCACCCAATCCTTCTCTATTTATCAAAATTCCATAATCACAATCTCTTATGGGGTGAACGCCAAGTAGCCCTTTATCTTCATCTAGGTGCGGATCACCTTATAGTAACCATCCCTCTGCTATTTGTGGGATAATTTCAAGTAGTCCAATATCTTCTATTCTTGGGGCACGTCCAACTAGCCCCTTTTCTTATATGTATGGGTCACCCCCGGGGAGTCTATCATCTTCTATTCTTGGGCCACATCCTAGTATCCCATCATCTTATATCTATGGTTTGCATCCTATTAGCCCTTCTTCTTCTATTCTTGGGTCACCTCCTAGTAACCCTTCTTCCTCTATACTGGGGCCACATCCAAGTAGCCTTCTATCTTCTATCTATGGTTCACCTCCTAGTATCCCATCCTCTTCAATTCATGGACTGTATCCTTTTCATCCATCACATCTTTCTTCTATCAATGGTTGTGGCAATCCTGCGGTCATTTCTCACATCTTTTCTAAACATCCATGTTCAATTTCTTCTCCCACTTCTTGGGATCATACAAGTCACACATCAGCTTATAATAAACCAAAATGGTTTCTTAATCAATCTCAGGCGAAAACTTCCAAGAGCTCTAAAGCTCCCAAAAAATCAAACGATCTTAAGGTTAAAAATAGAACACATTTCAAGAACACACATCAACACATCCATAAAGTATGGCTTAAAGTTCATAAACCTTTGGATATGGAGCTTAATCTCCCGCATACACAATCAACATTTCAAGATAAATTGTAGTTATTTATTGAGTATGAGTTCACCACGATCATCGAGATTGGGGATAACATGAATCTTGATAAAAAATCACGCTTAGTCTCCCTTATCAAGTAAATTTCAAACATTGTTGTTGGATCTTACCACACAGAGTGACTTTTTTGGTTCCACCTTTCCAAAAACTATCAGAAACCTAAAAATCAAAACAATACAAAAATACAAAAAATATGAGAAAACATAAGAAAAAATCAAAAGTACAAAGATCAAACATTGAAATTAGGTATTGTGTATACATGGATGTTATTTCTTCCCCTTCTTTTATTTTGCAAGTCTTCCTACCATTTTAATCCCTTTGGGGGTATTCTGGTTAGCCTATTCACATGCATTTTGTGACATTTATATCTATGGTATCTGTTTGACCCTGGTCTTTTATCACCTTGGTAAATTAAAGAACAACTGACCTCATGGAGATACTATCACATTCAACATCTAATAAACTTTCTGTAACATCTTGATCATGGTGGTTACTATGATAACTTCTATTTTTGACACTGCAAATGTTGGAAATGAAAATTGTCATGTGAAGGTGTATTCTTTGACTATTGAAATATCATGTTTGCAATGAGTAAGTATTACTGTTTTGAATTCTTGTATACTGTAACTCTGTTTACTTGGAACTGATGTCATTCTATCTTGTGATCCGCAAGTTGTGAACCTACAGAATTAATGTTTATCATACTTAGTATATACATATATATGTTGACATACCACACCTTGAATCAATTCCATTGATCCAAGGTATGCTTCAACCTTCTTTATTGTCATCTTATTAATTGACCTTCTAAATGAAATGTAGTTTGGAACCGAGCTAGAGTTTTTGTTGTAAATTGTAAAGAACCTGGTTTCAGGTATTCTTACTTGGCATCATACTGCCAACAGTAAGATTGGATCCCCTGGATACATATAACTTATAACGCTAGAAAGTGTAAGAAGGTAAAAGGTTTGTTACAAGGATATTAAGGCATATATTTAGCCTTGGACAGAATGTCCTATACTATGTTGGTTTTAAACCTAAGGTGGTAAGACCTACTCGGGACCTATTACTGAATTACTAAGGGTTATGTTTTAACCTATGTAGTAATGTTCTATCCTACATGGATTTTAATATAAAGGTTTATAATTTAACCTAAGGTGAATTCTAAAGACCTACGAGCTAAGAAGGAAACCTAACTATTAATAATGCAACCTAAAACTATTAATAATCCTAAAAGGGACCTATGGGTTACGTGGAAAGTGGGAGGATGATGGGGATGGTTTCTAGACTATTAATGCGGAATAAATTACAGTCCTTGAATTTTTGTAATCACCAAGTTTGGTGGGAGCATGGGAAGCTAGTGGTATGTCTAACTAACAATGTTGCTAGATTCAAATTACATGCAAATTTTTTAAAAATAGAACTCACCCAAGTTTGAATTGGTGGAGGCGTAAGGAAAGAGAGGGAAAATGCATTCAATGCATTCAATGGCATTAGTTTCGGTGAAAAAGACCTACCTAGGAAAAAGAGAAGTGGATTTTGAGGAGGTTATTGTTGTTCATTTGGTTTTTTCTAGTTTTTTGCTCTGCGTATGGTTGCTCTTTTGAACCTTTAATTTTCTTCTTATCTTTTTTTGACCCATAGAGATCTTTATCGCCTTTGAGTTGGTTCTGAGTGAGTGGAAATGAGGAGGAAGTTTAGATATCTGACAATAGAAGTTGTAGCAAAGAGAGGAAAGTTCTTAGGAAGCTTGGCTGTGATTTTCTACAAGCCAACAAGAAATTAAACATGCATGTTAGGCTCTTCTTGTTAAACAGCTATGCTTTTTATTAAACGTCTTCATTAAAAGAACTTTGCTCTTAGAAATGAATGGTTTTATGCAAATGTTTTAATGTGTTTTATTTTGGGGGCTGTGATTTCTTCTTGAATTTTTTATTTAGAAAAGATTCTATATGGATATTTTTTTAGGATGCATGCATGTCTATCGAAAATTACTTAAGTCATTATTCTCAATTGAAACTATGGTTTAAAGAAAGACAAGTTATTTTAAGGGAATCATGGAATTTTCTTGTTGAGAAAGGGTCACTGCTTTCAACTAAAATTAAGGTTTTATTACTGTTGCTAAGATTATGTTGAAATGAGTGTTCGGTCTATGTTGTTTTCTTATGGGTTTGAACTTGCTGAAAGACAATAGTGATATGTTTACTATTTTCTGAGTTTTATATGCTCAAAAGTTATGGATTTCATGTGGAAATGTTAAGGAATTGGGACTTCGTTTGAATTGATTCTTCTTTCACGAAATACAAGTTTAATGTGATTTGGGTTCTCTTTGAGAACTTAGTGATCATCAATATTGTCTTCACATTTGCATGTTCTAAAATGATATGTTATTTCTCTTACCTCATGGTACCCATAATTGATTGTTTTGAGGAAATAACTTATCTTATTTAAACTTGAGTTTAGACTTAGTTTTCTTACATGAAGGATTTGTGTTGGAATATATGTAGTTTTTTCTTTTCCCTTTGACCTCGAGTGATGAGTATATGTTTATGTGGATTTAAATTCCTTCGTTATTTTCATTGGAACCAAATGAGGGTAGATCTCCTTTCCTTCATGATTAAAAAATAGTTTCTTTTTTTTATCCTGGTGGAATTGGGATCATGTTTTCTTGGTTGTATACTCTTAATCATTTTATATTTGGGATATAAACATGCTTTTTTTTGGTGAATACAACTAATAACAATGGTTGCAATTGGAACTTCAGTTATTGTTGATACTTTTGGTTTAGTTTTAAAATGAATTCATTGAATACTTTTTTTAATGGTAGCTAGTAAGCTACTAAGATTGTCCCAGTTTTGCGTGGAAAGAATATACACTATTGTTAACTAGGATTGCATGTCACAGTTTTATATTTCGGCTAAGTATTGGAAAATAAGTAATGAGAATAACTCTTCTTCTCTCATCTTGATTATTGACTTCTATATTGCTCTCTCTCTCTGACTCTGATTTTATCTTCTAGTTAATATCCCTCTTGCATAAGATCTACTAGTTCAGTCGTGTTAACTGAAAGAGATTATAGAATAGATAACTATGAAGAAATACTTCTTTTCTTTTCTTCTCCTTTCTAAATTTCTTATTAAGGAGATATGGAATTGAAATGTGACTACCTTCAGGTGTATGTAAACGTGCATTTTATTCTGTTTTCTCTCTCTAATATTGGATGAATACCATGTTGTTTGTTGAATTGTGAAAAGTGATATGGGTTGCTATCATGGTGTCTGATTACTTTCCCCTTCTGCATTTGAACTCGGTTGAAGTCAAGTGAGTAGTAAAAAAAAAAAATGGGGAAGGATTTTGGTTTAAAATTATAGTCATTTCACTATAAGAATCCCATTTACAAAGATGGAACGAAATTGACCTTGATTGTGTTTTGAATAGTAATTTATTACTTCTTTCAAATGCTTCTAATTTGAGAATAGTTAGAGCTAATATTATTTGAGAATATTTGTCTAAATTTGGAATGAGACTATATTCATTTTTAGAAAGAAATGGTTAAGTAATTGGGGTATAACATTGCTTGTTTGCTGTAATTATTTTTTGAGGAGATTTGTTAATTAATAGTACTGTTTGATCATGATGCTACTTATTATGACATGGTTGTTTAAATTGTTCATCCTTTACTGGTACTTAACTCTTATGTGATGTCCATTTTAATTTTGGGATGTTTCCTAAAAGTAGGGTTCTTTTAATGAGACAGTCAGGTCAAGAGCACATCATTTTAATGTTAAGTGCTTAACATGCTCAGTTTGATGAACTGAATCCATGCTAGTAATTTTTACAGATGGATTCTATAAGTGTTAAAGAAGACCTGTTCTTTTATGATGCTTCTCCTGTTTAACTAAAGGCTAGATCTTGTATGAAGAATTATTATTATTCTTTTTTTTAATGTAATTGAAAAAGGAAAAGTTGTATCTTGTTTGAGTTATCAATGCTGATTGGCATGAGTAAAGTCTGACTGTTTGGACTTGTAAAATATGTATATTTTACCTTGAGGAATGAGAAAAAAGGATTGAGTTAATTATTTTTATTGATTGTATCATTTACGTTGACTTTATTGTAAGAGGGGGATTGTAAACCTATTACTCTGCACGCTATGATTTCATACCCGTGTATAATAATGGTAGTTAAAATTAAATGAAATAATGGGAAAGAGGGAATTGGTATTCTATTATTCTCTTAAATACAACTTCCTAAGTTGGAGTTGTATAGAGGGTTATTCCTTAAGTCAATATGGACTAGTAATTGACATTAATAAAAGAGTAAAATACATATGAACTCTTGTGTAAGTAATATTTGGAATTGGACTCTAACTAATGAATATTAAGGAAAGGACAATTAATTTCAGTAATTAGATTTTGTTAATACTCTTTTGGGGTGTCATGCCCAAAGGATATTCAGGAAGGAGGAAATTATATCTCCTCTTATTAAATCCTTAAACTAAAGTAAGGTAATAAAAAATAAATGAATACATGTGTATAGGAAATAGACCTCATTCAAATGAGGTATAATGAAAAGGAAACCTAAATTTAGAATCAGTTACAAATGAACTTGATTAAGCTTAGTAAGTTAATCTTACTATGTTAAGCTGATTTGGACTGTAAGTCTGAAGCTTTAAATAATGAACCAAGAAAACATATACAACCCATTCGGAAGGAGGAGTGATTATATATTAAGCTTCATGATAAATTAAGTCATTCATGACTATACATATTTAATGATACAAAAGGTTAAAGGATCAACAAGGTTGCTAAAACTTATTCTTAAATTATAAAAATAAGAAAGTGATCAAACTCTTAGTCGGATATGTATCCCTAGATGGGAAGATTCCGTAGGATGTTGGAACCCATGCCAACTGCAATAAGGTGTCATCATGAAGGTTGGGCCTTCATGACGACACAATGTTTTAGCTAACATGTTGCAACACCCTTCCGAATCGAATCATCTAGGTTTACATAAGCTTAGACTTGGCCTCAGTTTTACTTTGGACCAAGTTAGGAACATGTCCTTTTGTATGGAGTGACTCACGAAGACTAAAGGTAACTAGACACACATAATCGACAAGGGTCGATGATGTATGTATGTGTACGCTTAGTCATCATGAGTGTCTCTCTACACCCTTGTCATATTGCTAACTTGGATTAAGGTTCAACCTTGGACAAGAGGACTGATAGGAGTCAAAAAAGACCATTCTAGATAATAGATGAAGTGGGGTGAAGGACATATTCCATTGATGAGTATGCCATCTAGGAATATGATCATGCTAAGCATGTGAAAATATTTGGCCAAAGTATCGCAAGATGCTGGTTGTGTTGTCCTAAATCACCTAGTTTAAGAAGTAGGATTTCAGATGAATATCGGTAACAGATATTTAGATAGGCCTCTTAAATGGAACACTTCAATAACCCAAAAGGGTAAAGAGAACTAAGTATACTTAGTATACAATACATTGAATTAACATGAAGGATCGGTAAGAAGCCGAGTCATGAAATGAGAGATTGATGAAACTCCGATTCCATGAAATGAGAGATCGGTTAGTTTCATTCGAGTCATTACAGCTGCATATGATTATCTGTTATATTATTAAATGGCATGGAATGTGTGTTCCATATTATGAATATGAGAACATAGAACATTAATCTAAAAAGTATTGTGTGTTCTAAATTAGATGTCATTTAGAATAAAGAACAATTATTAAAAACTTGAAATGTGTGTTCTAAATTACATAATTTAGAGAAGAGAATGTTATGTAGAAAAAAAATCCCTTGTTCTAGTGTCTTAAAATGGGAATGTTACATCTTGGTATCAGAGCTGAAGTTGTCAGCTCTTGGACCTATTAAGTCCATAATTTAATAAGATTTACATTTTCTTGTTGAACAGAAAATGGTTAGAACAAGAGGAAATGCTACAAACAACCCGCTACCCGGGTGGGGAAGTAGCTACTTCCCAAAAACTAGATGAGATCCTTGCTACCCTGCTAGATACAAGAGATCGTCTGGACTGTTTTGGAGACAACAAGCAATGGGCAATGAGGAGGAGGAAGAAGATGTTGATATTAATGATCAACCACCTCCCGTGGACAACACCAATGGAGGAAATCAAGGTGTTGATAATAGTAACGTGAACATTCCTAATCATCCTGAAAATAAAAAGGCAAGATTAGCAGCTGAACTCACTAAATGATATAAAAAGAATAATTCCTCCTAAGTTTGATGGAACTACACTTGGGGACAGGGCTGAGAATTGGCTCAGTGAAATGGAGAAGTACTTTGTGATAAGAAACTTCTTCGAGGAAACAAAGACAATATGGGGAGCATATCAACTTTCCCATGAAGCATCATCATGGTGGGACAACCGTAAGGCTGAGTTGAACATTGTCAAAATAGACATAACTTGGGATCAATTCAAAAGTTACTTTAGGAAACGATGGTATGCCTCAACTTTTTTATGATCTGAAAATGACTGAATTTCAGAACTTGTCTCAAGGAAAGTTCAACTGTGAAAGAATACTGGGAAGGGTTTACTAAACTCCTTAAGTATGTGCCACAGTATCAAACTGACGAGAAGTTCAGGATATGAAAGTTTATAATGGGACTGAATCCCATCATAGGTGGTGAGGTGGATGTCCACAGTCCGACCACTATGGAAGGAGTTGTCGAAAAGGAAATAAGGCAAGAACAGAAATTGAGAGCAATCTCTGCTCATAGGGAGGAGATTAGGAAGAAGATTCCCAACTCTTCTTCATCTCTTGCACCTAAAAAGGGACCCTGGAAGAGGTTCGGCATGAAAATATAAAACTGTCACGGATAAAAATAAGAAAACATGGGGATGAACAAACCTGTTGCTAGTATGCGGAACAACTTTACCAAAAATAGTGGTAATGGACAAAAGTCCTATGGAAGCTCCAGAATGATAACTTCAAGGCTGGAAATAAATTTGAGCCTAGGAAGGGGCCCATTAGAGGTTATTTTAACTATGGAAAGGACCATTACGTGAGTCACTGTTCTTTTAAAGAAGGATAATCGTGATCAACAGCATAGGATACATGCTGTAGTGGCTAACAAACAAGCTGAAAAGTAAGTCACACCCATAGAAGTTCTGGGTAAGTTATTCGGTATACCCGTGGTTATACTTTTTGATACTGGAGCTACTGAATGTTTTATATCTACTAAGTTAGAATTGAAATTAAAAAGAAAAGCTGAAAATAATGGATAAGGACATGGATGGTACATTATGGAAATAATGTTGTCCATACAGTTAATTTGTGTCTTTTTGGGGCAGTCCTTGACTTGCCTAGTTTCTCCATAGAAGTTGACCTTTATGTTACCCCTTTGGGGTCATATGATGTAATCATAGATGTTAATTGGCTAGCTGAGCATAAGGTGAAGGTTAACTGTTATGAAAAATAGATTAACTGTTTTGATGACCTGCAGAAAACAATAGTCATTCATGGTGTAAAACATGAGATTTCAGTTAGGAAACTAACAACTATGCAACTTAAAAGGGCTAAAAATAGAGGCTGCATTTTGTATGCCATAAAAATGACAGAAATTTCTGAAGAATAGTAATGATTTTATGAAAAAATATCCACTGTTGAGAAATTTCAGTGATGTATTTTTCAGAAGAGTTACCGGGCCTTCCACCCAAATGAGAGTTTGACTTTGCAATTGAGATCAAACCAGGAACCAAGCCCATATCCAAGGCACCTTATAGAATTACCACCATCGAATTGGTAGAACTTAAGGCTCAGTTGCAGGAACTTTTGACCAAAGGGTTGATAAGACCAAGTGTCTCACCATGGGGAGCACTGGTAATTTTTGTAAAAAAGAAGGATGACACACTTAGATTGTGCATTGATTATAGAATGTTGAATAAGGCAACTATTAAGAACCGATATCCACTTCCTAGGATTGATGATCTATTTGATCAGATGCGTGGAGCATCAGTTTATTCAAAAATAGATCTTCGATCTAAATATCATCAGTTGAGAATAAAAGAGGAAGACATTCATAAAAAAAATTTTAGAACAAGGTACGGGCATTATGAATTCACAGTATTTCCTTTTGGGTTGACGAATGCACCTGCCGCCTTCATGAATTTGATGAATAATATTTTTCAAGAATACTTGGAAAAATTTGTGCTTGTATTCTTGGATGATATTCTCATATACTCTAAAAATGTTGAAGAGTATCAGGAGCATTTAAAGATAGTACTGGGAATCTTGAGAAAGAGAAAGTTGTATGGTAAGTTGTCTAAATGTTCCTTTTATGATACAGAAGTACACTATTTGGGACATCTTATAAGCAAGAATGGAATAGCCGTAGATCCTTCAAAGATCATAGCTATAACTAAGTGGGCCTGCGCCCAAGAATGTGCATGAAGTTAGAAGCTTCATGGGCCTAGCTGGTGGTACTATAGAAAGTTTGTTAAGGAATTTTCTAAGATTGTTACACCAATAACTTCATTACAGAAGAAAGATAAGATTTTTTTTTTGGAATGAAAAATGTGAATCTACCTTTAAGATTCTAAAGGATCAGTTAACTACAGCACCTATTCTGACTATACCTGACCCGAATGGAGATTTTACAGTCATAACAGATGCATCTAGGGAGGGTCTTAGAGGTATTCTATTACAGAATGATCACGTCATAGCTTATGAAAGTAGAAAACTCAAGTTACATGAATAGAATTATGCTCCACATGACCTAGAGCTTGCTGCCATTGTTCATGCACTTCAAATGTGGAGGCATTACCTTCTTGGTAAGCCTTTTGAGCTAAAAACCGACCATCTTGGGTTGAAGTATATTTTTACTCAGCCAAACCTGAATGCAAGACAACGAAGATGGTTAGAATTCCTATCTCAGTATGATTTTGATATAAGCTATATTAAAGGTAAGGAAAATAGGGTAGCAGATGCTTTGAGTCATAGGAAGCACATTTCTACTCTTATAACATTAAGAACTCAGTTTAAAGATGAGGTGAAAAGTGTCATGGAATTTGACTCTTATTTTCAAGCAAGTTAAGACAACACTTGCTGCAAATCCAAAATATGTAAGGTATAAAGGTTTTCATTTTGACAATGAAGGAATTTTGTAGTTTGAAAATAGGGTATATATACCCTTGGAAAATGATTTAAGAAAGAAATTGTTAGCTGAATTTCATAATTCACCTTTTTGTGGACACCCTGGCATTACGAAAATGCTTGCTAATATAAAGCAACAATATTTTTGGAAGGGAATGAAAAAGGATGTGATGGAATTTGTGACACACTGCTTGGAATGTCAGTGTGTTAAGGCAGAACATATGCATCCCTGCTGGGTTACTATACCCTCACAGCATTCCGTAATACAAATGGCAAGTGATAACTATGGATTTCATTCAAGGATTTCCTATGTCAAGGAATAAACATGATGTTATCTTGGTTGTTGTTGATAAACTAACAAAAGTGGCATACTTTATTGTTGGTAATCTAAAAAGATGATTCACTGGTGTTAGCAAGAAGATTTGTACATGAGATTTTTAGGTTACATGGGATACCCGAATTAATCATATCAGACAGAGATCTGAGAATGACATCAAGATTTTGGGAAATGCTTAATGCAGCCTTGGGAACTAAACTAAATTTTAGTTCTGCATATCATCTAAAAACAGATGGACATAGACTGAAAGAGTCAATCAAGTTTTAGAGGATATGTTAAGAATGTATTGCATGGATCAACAATATAAATGGGAGGAGTACCTCCCACTAGTTGAATTTTCTTATAATAACACATATCATGCCTCTTTAAAAAGATGGCACCTTTCGAAGCATTCTATGGAAGGAAATGCAAAACCCCTATTAGTTGGGACAGCATAGAGGATAGAGAGATAATTGGGCCAGAAAATCCTTACAGAAATGGAATAGAAAATTAAAATGATTCATGAACATTTGAAGGAGGCTACCAACAAGACAAAAGAGTTATGAAGACTTAAAACAGGTTGATAGGAAATTCAAACTTGGTGAGAAATTTTTTCTTCAGGTTAAGCCGAAAAAGAGTTCTATAACTTTTGGCAAGGCTACCAAGTTATCACCTCGTTATGTGGGACCTTTTGAAATTGTTGAAGTAATCAACCTTGTAGCTTATCGTTTAGCTTTACCTCCTACTTTATCACGAATGCATGATGTTTTCCATATTTCTTTGCTTAAGAAATATGTATCAAATTTATCACATGTGTTGAATTGGAATTCCTTACAGGTCCAAGACCCACAAATAATCATGGTTAATCCCATTCGAGTGCTGGGAACTCACCAGTTACACTTAAGAAATCGCGAAGTGAATCAATGTAAGGTCTAGTGGGACCAGTTTAGCGAAAGAAAGTGCAACTTGGGAAAATCTCGAAGAAATGAGATCTTGCTTTTGCATACTTATTTGATCTAAATTAAGTTCGAAAAAATGATAAATCTGCCAAACTTGGTCAGCTACTGAATTATTTGATGGTTATTTTAAATACTTGTTTTGAAAACTTGAATTTTAGTTCTGGTATGAACATATGAATGGAAGGATGATAACTGAATTTTGTCCTAAAACTCTATGATTTGACTAATTTGATCATCGGGACGATGATTCTTTTAAGGAAGGGAGGTATGTAAAAATCTTGATCATGGCGGTTACTATGATAAATTCTATTTTTGACACTGCAAATGTTGGAATGAGAATTGTCATGTGAAGGTGTATTCTTTGAATCTTGAAAATCATGTTTGCAATGAGTAAGTATTACTATTCTGAATTCATGCATACTGTAACTCTGTTTACTTGGAACTAATGTCATTCTATCTTGTGATCCACAAGTTGTGAACCTGCATAATTGTTTTCATACTTAGTATATACATATATATGTTATATATATATATATATATATATATATATATATATATATATATATACGTTATACGTGTGTTTGTGTGTGTGTGTTGACACACACCTTGAATCAATTCCATTGATCCAAGGTATGCTTCAGGCCTTCTTTATTGTCATCTTGTTAATTACCTTCTAAATGAAATGTAGTTTGGAACCAAGCTGATTTTTGTTTGTAAATTGTAAAGAACCTGGTTTCAGGTATTCTTACTTTGGCATCATACTGCCAATAGTAAGATTGGATCCCCTGGATACATATAACTTATAACGTTAGAAAGCGTAAGATGGTAAAAGGTTTGTTACAGGATATTAAGGCATATATTTAGCCTTGGATGGAATGTCCTATACTATGTTGGTTTAAACCTAAGGTGGTAAGACCTACTCGAGACCTATTACTGAATTACTAAGGGTTATGTTTTAACCTATGTAGTAATGTTCTATCCTACATTGAATTTTAATATAAAGGTTTGTAATTTAACCTAAAGTGAATTCTAAAGACCTACCAGAGCTAAGAAGGAAACCTAACTATTAATAATGCAACCTAAACTATTACTAATCCTAAAAGGGACCTATGGGTTACGTGGAAAGTGGGAGGATGATGGGGATGGTTTCTAGACTATTAATGTGGAATAAATTATAGTCCTTGCATTTTTTTAATCACCAAGTTTGGCGGAAGCATGGGAAGGTTAGTGGTATGTCTAACTAACAATGTTACTAGATTCAAATTACATGCAAAATTTTTAAAAGAAGAACTTGCCAAGTTTGAATTGGTGGTGGCATGAGAAAAGAGAGGGAAAATGCATTCAATGCATTCAATGGCATTGGTTTTGGTGAAGAGGACCACCTAGGAAAAGATAGAAGTGGACTTTTGAGGAGGTTATTGTTGTTCATTTGGTTTTTCTGGTTTTTGCTCTGCGTATGGTTGCCATTTTGAACCTGTAAATTGTTCTTATTTTGACCCATAGAGATCTTGAGCACCTTCGAGTTGGTTCTGAGCGAGTGGAAATGAGAGGTAGTTTAGAGATATAGCCGATATAGAAGTTATAGTAAAGAAAGAAAGTTCTTGGGAAGCTCAACTGTGATTTTCTGCAAGCCAACAAGAAATTAAACAGGCATGTTAGGCTCTTCCTATTAAACATCTATGCTTTTTATTATACGTCTTTAATAAATGAACTCTGCTCTTAGAAATGCATGGTTTGGTGAAAATATGCTGGTGTGCTTTTGTTGTGATCTTTTGCTTGAGTTTGTTGTTTGGAAAAGAAGCAGTGTGGGTATTTTCTAGATGCATGCATGGGAAAATAGATGTTCTTAGTTGAAACCGTAAGTGTAGTGGATCTCATAACTACTGTTAAAATTTTAATGAAATGGGTGTTTGGTTCTGTGGTTTTCTTATGGGTTTGAACTCGCTGAATGCAACAGTGATATGTATATTGTTTTCTGAGTTTTATATGCTTAAAATTTATGGATTTCGTGGGAATGCTAGGACAAACCTTCTTGTGAATTGTTCCTCCTTGCCCGTACTATAGTTTAATTGTAATTTGGGTTCTCTTTGGGACATTAGGTTCATTGTATCATCTTCACATTTTCTTGTTCTGAAATGATATGATGTTTCTCCTATTTTGTTTTCGGTACCCATGATTGATTGTTTGGAAATAACTTCTTGTTGAACCTGGAATTTAGATCAATTTGTTTATCTGATGGATTGGTGTAGAGCGTACAATTTTTACTTCTCCTTTGAACTCAATGATGAGTATATGTTCTGTGAACTTAAACTTCTTCACTATTTTCATTGTAACTAAACCAGGGTAGATCCCTTTCCTTCGTGATTAAAAACTATTTCTTATCCCGGTGGAATTGGGACCATGTTTGCTTGGTTGTAAACTCTTAATCGTTTTATATTTAGGATGAACATGCTTGTTTTCAGTGTATACAACTATTAATGATGGTTGTAATTGGAAGTTCAGTTGTTTTTTGATACTTTTGATTTAGTTGTAAAATGAATTCATTGAATACTTTATTTAATGGTAGCTAGTAAGCTACTAAGATTGTCCCATTCTTGCGTAGAAAGAATTACACTATTGATAACTGGTCTGCACGTCACAATTTGATATTCAGCTATGTATTGAAAAGAAGTAATGTGAATCTCCTTCCTTCTCATTTTCATTATTGACTTCTGGATTGCTCTCTCTTGACTGCTATCTCTAGTTGATATCCCTCCTTGCATAAGATCAACCAGTTTGGTCGTGTTAAATAAAAGAGATTATAGAATAGATAACTGGAAGAAATACTTCTTTTCTTTTCTTATCGTTTCTAGATTTCTATTAAGGAGATATTAAAGCAACGTGTGATTTCCTTCGGGTGTATGTAATTGCGTTTTACCTTCTATTTTCTCTCTCTAAATTGGATGAATACCATGTTGTTTGTTGAATTCTTAAAAGTGATATGGGTTGCTTTTATGGTGTCTGATTACTTTCCCCTTCTGCATTTGAAATCGGTTGAAGTCAAGTGAGTAGTAAAAAGGGAAGGTGTTTTGTTTAAGATTATAGTCATTTCACTATAAGAATCCCATTTACAAAGATGTAACGAGATTGATCTTGATTGTGTTCGAATAGTAATTTATTACTTGTTTCAAATGCTTCTAATCAGAGAATAGTTAGAGCTAATATTCTTTGAATTATTTGTCTAAATTCAAAATGAGATTTTTTCATTTTAGAAAGAAATGGTTAAGTAATTGGGATATAACATTGCTTGTTTGTTGTAATTAATTTGAGGAGTTGTTAATTAATAGTACTATTTGATCATGATGCTACTTATTGTGACATGGTTGTTTAAATTGTTCATCCTTACTGGTACTTAACTCTTATGTGAGGTCCATCTCAATTACGGGACGTTTCATAAAAGCAGGGTTCTTTTATTGAGACAGTTAGTCAAGAGCACTTCATTTTAATGGTAACTACTTAACATGCTCAGTTCGACGAACTGACCCGTGCTAGCAATTTTTGCATATGGATAATGTAAGTGTTAAAGGAAGACATGTTCCTTTTATGATGCTTCTTCTTTTAACAAAAGGCCAGATATTTTATGAGACTTTATTATTCTTCTCGAATGTATTGGAAAAAGGAAAAGTTGTATTCTTGTTTGAGTTTATCAATGTTGTTTGGCATAAGTAAGGTCCAACTATTTGGACTTGTAAAATGTGTAAATTTTACGTTGAGGAATGAAAAAAGGGAATGGTGTGTTATTTAATTGTTGTACCATTATTGAATTGTTGAAATAAAATTGTGAACTTATTCCTATTCGTTGAATTTGTACTTATATAAATGATGGCTATTAGATTGAAAAGGGTATAACGAGAAGAAGGGAATTGACATTCTACTCTTCTCTTAAATACAACTTTTAAGTTGGAATGTACAAATGGTTAATACTTAGGTCAGTATGGACCATTAATTGACATTAGTAAAAGAGTAAAATATATATGAACTCTTGTATAAGTAATATTTAGAATTGGACTCTAACTAATAAATATTAAGGAAAGGACAATTAGTTTCAAGAATAAGATTTCATTAATACTCTTTGGGGTGTCATGCCCAAAGGATATTCGGAAGGAGGAAATCATATCTCCTCTTAATAAACCTTAAACTGAAGTAAGGTAATAAAAAATAAATGAATACATGTGTATAGGAAATAGATCTCATTCAAATGAGGTCTAATGTAAAGGAAACCTGAATTTAGAATTAGTTGCGAATGAACTCGATTAAGATTAGTAAGTTAATCTTACTATGTTAAGCTGATTTGAACTGTAAGTCTGAAGCTTTAAATAATGAACCAATAAAAGATATACAATCATTTGGTAAGGAGGAGTGATTGTATATTAAGCTTTATGAAAATTTAATTCATTCATGACTATTCATCTATAATGAACAAAGAGGTTAGAGGATCAACAAGGTTGCTAAGAATTATTCTTAAATTATAAAGATAAGAAAGTGATCAAAATCTTAACTGGATATGTATCCCTAGATGGGAGGATTCCATAGGATTTTGGAACACACCAAATACAATAAGGTGTCATCATGAAGGCCGGGCCTTCATGATGACACATTGTTGTAGCTGACATGTTGTAACACCCTTCCGAATCAGATTGTCTAGGTTTACATAAGCTTGTACTTGGCCTCAATTTTACTTTTGACCAAGTTAGGAATATTTCCTTGCATATGGAGTGAATCGTGAAGAATAAAGGTAACTAGACACACACAATTGACTAAGGTCGAGGAATTATGTCTGTGTACCCTTAGTCATCACGAGTGCTTCTCTACACCCTTTCATATTTCTAACTTGGATTAAGGTTCAACCTTGGACAAGAGGACTAACAAGAGTAAGAAATGACCATTCTAGATAAAAAATGAAGTGGGGTGAAGGACGTATTCCATTGACGAGTATACCGTCTAGGAATATGATCATGCTAACCATGTGGAAATATTTGGCCAAAGTATCGCAAGATGCTAGTTGCATTGTCATAAATCACCTAGTTTAAGAAGCAAGATTTTAGATGAATATTGGTAATAGATATTCGGATAGGCCTCTTAAATGGAACACTTCAATATCCTAAAGGTTAAATAAAACTGGGTATACTTAGTATACATTACATTGAATTAACATGAAGGATCGGTAAGAAGCTAAGTCATGAAATGAGAGATTGATTAAACTCCGAGCCATGAAATGGGAGATCGGTAGTTCGTCGAGTCATTACAGCTACATATGGTTATTTATTATGTGATTGAATGGTATGGAATGTGTGTTCCATATTATTAATATGAGAATAGAGAACATTAATCTAAAATTATTGTGTGTTGTAAATTATGTCATTTAGAACAGAGAACAATTATTAAAAACTTGAAATGTGTGTTCTAAATTACATAATTTAGAGCAGAGAACATTATGCAAAAAAAAAACTTCCTTGTTTTAGAGTCATAAATGGGAATGTTACACTTGTTGCAATGAACTTTTGGAAATATTTGTTGAAACTATCTAATTTCGCCATCGCAATCACTTCCACCTCCTTCCATCAAGCCATCAGTGGTTCTTAACCCCTTGTCAAACAAGAGAGCTGAAATAAGTTTTTAGAAAGAAAAAGAATCAAAATCAATCAAAAATCAAAAGCTAAAAAGTAAAAATCAAATTGATAAATAACTCTCTCTTGGGGTATTTCCAATAATCTCTATCAGGGCTATGGACACCTAACTGGCAATAGAGCAATGTTGTGATTAGAATCAAATACATCTTCGTCAGGGCTATGGATGCCTGGCTAGTAGCGGAGCAATGTACGGCTATCCTTTCACCATCCATTCACAAAATCACCTATCAAAATCAATCATTCCTACACATTGGCTAGGGTGTCTTCACTTATTGTCTATTAAATCTTCACTTCAAGAGATAATTAATTTCAACTTCCACACACTAGATCTCTATGAGTAGACAGGGTTAGTATGTTACCAAGTGTCATTTTTGGACCTTTTTCACACTCTTACTCTAGTCTATATCTTGTCTCATGATTTGTGCCTTTGGCTAATAACTTTTTCATTGCGAGGATCTTGAGCTACATTCAAATCATTCACATTGTTCTTTTACTTCGTTTCAAAACATCCATGTGTATATGATTACCTTTTTTGCCATGTTTTCAAACACCTTTGTCCCCTTTCAGAAAAACAACCTTCTCCTTCCTTTCTATCATGTGCTTTTAGGCCAACTTACGTTGGGGGAATCCTTGCTTCTTCCTAGCACTTCATTGGTTTACGTTCATCATCATGTTGAACCTATCCATAATGGCCTTAGGTCCTGCTTCTACCCGTGAAGAGTTTGCCTTTGAATACTCCCACCTAATCACTTGAGCATTTTCACATATTCACCTTTCTCGTACGGACATGACCTCATGCCCTTGTACATCCCATCTATCTCTAGGGGCATCCACATTTCCTCGTCTTCTTGTACATAGTTTCAGAAAACTTTCAAAATCACAAAAAACATTCAAATATGTTAGAAAAATCACAAAAACATTCAAATATGTTAGAAAAAAATCAAAGACATTCAAATATGTTAGAAAAAATAAAAAACATTCAAATATGTTAGAAAAATAAAAAACATTCAAATATCTTAGAAAAATAAAAAACATTCGAATATGTTAGAAAAAAATCAAAAACATTCAAATATGTTAGAAAAAATAAAAAAACATTCAATTATGTTAGAAAAAATCAAAAATTTTCAAATATGTTTCAAGAAACATCAAAAATAATATAAATCATCCTACAAAATGTCATTCTTTGGTTCTTGCTTATTCTCGTCATAAACGACTCGCGGATCATCTTGATCTACCTCCATCAACAAAAGTTAGGCTACTTACTTCGTCTATACTCTGGGGCACAATGAGTTGCCTAGTACTGTTTCGTAGTGCACATTTCTTTTTCATCAGACCCAAGTGTCCTCCATTATCCTCCTCACATGTATCCTTGCTTGGGGCACTGTCATTAACCCTTGTCGTTAATTCACATAGGTTCGAACTGAAGCTTAATAACAAAAACATGGTACTTGTTTCTATGTTAGGTTTGGCTTGTTTACTTTCTTGTATTGCATTGCCTTATGTATGTATCATGGAGTTAGGCATCTTTTACTTTCTCGTATTGCATTGCATTTTTTATGTTTCATGGAGTTGGTGCTTTTAGCAATGGACATTTGTTCATATATGGATTTTCATGTCATACTACACTTTTGTTCATTATTTTTAATAAGGACCGATGATGAAGATCACTAGCAATATGATGAAAAATAAAGTTGTTTAAAAGGAATTGGATGGATGTTAGCTCATTCCCCCTTCCTAACACTCTTTTTCTTCTATATCCCCTTTCTTCTTCTTCACACTATTATTTCTTCTGTTCTCTTTCTATCATCTTTTTTATCATCGATCAACCTCTTTCATGACCCCATTGACAATCGAGGGGGGCATCCTCCATTCTACTCATTTTTCTTCTATCCCTTCAAAATTTTCTACTTATTTATGCTTGTCTAATTTTCTTTGAAGTGATGTCGCTTACGCCACCTTAAAGAGGGGCAAATGTATACACCTAAAATATGCTTACATTTTAGCATTTCCTCCCATTCAACCGATTGATGAAACTTTGTTAATCCACCCTTCTTCGCTCCATTCTCATATGCCCATTCACGAAACTCTTTCGGTCACATTCCTCCTATAATCATCTTATTTGGCTAATATCTCTTTTATTAGCTAAACATTCCTCCTTTCGGCCATTCAAAACCTCCCTAGTTCTCTCTAGACCACTTCTATTAGCTTTGTAGGCTATCTATCAGTCACAATTGGTTATCCAGACCCCTCCCAACTCTCAATGAGTCTCTAATCACTTGTTAATCAAGTTTAACTAGCCTAAACCAAGCTTCACTAAGCCTAAAGCATGTTTATCCTAATCTAATCCTAAAGTTATTTTTGAGATTTAGTCCCACATGCACCTAAATTCCAAACTCTCCCAAGTGAAAAACTATAAATACAAGGCTAAGCCTACCCATTCAACTTACACCTTCACACCTAGGATATCTTATTAACACTAAGAACACCTAGTTTTGGGGATTCCATTTGTATTAGCTTTAAGCTATAAGACATTTGATCTTAAACTTACTCCCTTCATTGATCTTGAGCTAATAACCTCCATTTTCATCCATAATCCAAGTTTTTGAGTAAATAGAGAGAACCATTGGCCTTGAAGCCATTAATGGTGAGACTCCATTCTTGAAAGCTTGAGAACCATAAAACAACTAATAACACCTTTGATTGCTAAGTTGATCTTCTTAGGTTCAATGTTTAATTAAGTGATATAAAGAGTAGAGAGTAGCTTTATCATGTTAGTTTAGATTTAATCTAGTTCATACAATGATAGATGTTAGTCTTGTTTATCTCTTATCATGATGGTTTAGTGTAGATTAGCTTCATGCTTTGAGGTTATAGGTTTTAACTTCATTTCCATAGCATATATAATTTATCCATGAACACAACAATCAAATCCAAAGTGGCCAAAAGCATACAAATAGTGATCAAACAAGGCATAGGGGCATAGCCCACAAATAATGGAATACAATAGAAAAAAATATCAATCAAGATGTCACAGACAACCATTGTGGCATATAGTCTTGCAAATCAAATGTTACACATGAAGCACCCATCATAATGTTAGAAAGATAAAAATTATGTCAAGACATGTATGCAGCAATGGAAATTAATGTGAGGGTAATAAGAATTAGTAAATAATGGAACAATAACACTTCTGATGTGTAAGAGTAGTTAATGTAGATGCCCCAAGGAGCCTCGGTGGGACTGGTAATAAGTATAGTGTCAAGCATCATTGTTGTGTATAAAGATATCTAAAAAGTATACATTCACAACTAAATACCGAAGTGAACATGCATGTGTATATAGAAACGATATTGACATACTAAGTATCTGTCTAGCATCAGAAACAAAATGTACATGTAACTATAAGCAAGCAAGAATAAGTGCAACCAAGATATGTAGTATGTTGTGTATTAGTGAGATGGAATGGTATGTAATTCGAATGTGATAGGAGTAATGTGGCCCTAGTAGATATGGAGGAGTATGAGATGAGGTGCATTTATAAAAGACCCCCTCAACAATCAAGAATGAACCGTAGAGAACAAGAGTGTTTCATTGGGAAATTGTTTGAAAATTTGCACTACAAGGATAGATCATGAAGTGGAGAGTGTAAAGAGTTAATTATGTGAGGTTCATTTCAGATTTAGACCCTCAGAAGTTGAGTATGAACTATGGAAATAGACTCTCATAGGGTAATGGTTTGACAATGGTTGCTAGAAAGATAGATCATGAAGTGCAGACCATAAAGTGTAGAATAGGGGAGGTTCATTTCATATTTATACCCTTCAACAGTTGAAAATTAATTATGGAACTAGAGTATGTCTTAGGGAAACGGTTTGAAAATAGATGCTAGAAATATATATCATGAAGTGCAGAGCATAAAGTGTAGAAGAAGTGAGGTTCATTTCATATTTAGACCCCTCCACAATCGAGTATGAACCGTGGAACTAGAGCGCGTCATAGGGTATTGATGATACAAGATGTGTATCAAGTTGTGTAATTATGCTTAGAAATATGAAGTATGAATAACATAGTGTAGTAGTAAAAATGGTAGACAATTGATTTTTCTAGGAAGGGGGGAAGTAAGCATGATGCCCCCCAAGTGTATGATGTGTATAAGAACCAAGTAACATCGTTTAGAATATTTTCATTGTCAATATCATATCCAATTAGACCTAGATTAGTGGGTTTGATCATATAAAGAGCGGTTGTAGTGTAAACTATACATGCCAATAGCATATTCTTCATCAAAGAAAGGTGGTTACAGAAAATCATGTGCATACCTAATGCATGAAATTTTGAGTATAGCCGAGAAATGAATCATTACAAATAGAAATGGAGGGAAAAGGCATGGGAAATGCAATACTAGTGTGTTTAGGATCCAAAGTGTTGCCAGTGTAGTTGAGTCATGATTTCCCAAGTGTAAGTGGAGAGGAAAAGGAATATGTGCAAGGAATACTTATAAATGGAAGACCTGGAGTCCAAAATCAGCAGTCATAAAGACACATCCATGATAAAGGTGAAGAGAATGAGGTGGTGCGTGGAGATCATCAAGTTTGAAACAAAGGCAGGCTAATCCATCGTGCATGCAAACATTGTTAGAGCAAGTGGGATCGAATGGAATATGAGTCCAATAAGAGTTATTTATGAAAACAGTGTATGTGAAAGGAGGAAATGCCGACACAAAGGGTTATTATCCAAGAGATGAAGTGAATGGCATGGTGTCTAATGCACAAATATATCCTCGGAGAATAAGCATGATAATGGTAGGGGAAGGAGGTTCCATGATTTTTATAATCGTCGGTGAGATATGTAGGAGTATAGGGATTACCAGCATCATATGTAGAAGTGAAGTAAGGAGTGTAATGAGTGGGTCTAGGTGGAAATATTTGAACGGGTCATGATCAGCAACAATAGTATATGTATAGCCTTCATGTAGGAATTTAACGCACCAATGAACTATAGAAGGTACTACATGCATAACATTAAGCCATAGCCTACCAAGTAAGCAATTTATTGGAGTCTGGTGTCGATAACAAAGAATATCATAGGAATGGTTTTAGGTCCAATTGTGAGAGGTAAGGTGATATTTTCCATGCACAAAAGTGCTAAAGAACCATAACTACGGATAGAAATGGATTGAGGGTACTAATATAAGCTAAGGAAATGCCAAGATGTTTAATAAATGTGAGATTACAAAAGATTGAGCTCAAATCCATTGTCGAATAGTACTCACCAAATGCTTATGTTATAGTTGATTAGTGAGTATTAATATAAATAGGAGGATCACTATCATAAATAGAAAGAGTGGTAGCTACATCAGATGGGAAAGTAATTTGTTTATAAAATACAGCTACAAATAATTGATATACATGATCCGGAGGAGTATTAGAAGGAATGTAAGTATTAACCAGGGGAGATTTGATTTTAGCCTTACATTAAGGATTAGGTTGCAAGAAGGCATATATGGAAATATCCATGGTGAGAGGATCCTAAAATAATGAAATTAGGAGGAAGTGGTGATCCAAGAGTGTTTGAATGCGAGTTCACCAAATTATTTAACAAAAATATGCTTTTGTAAAACCCTAATTACAGAGTAACAGAATGTATGCTATGATATACATCTACTAGATGCAATATGACACAAGAAATAAGCTAATATGAAACCCTAAGTGCAAGAGAGAGAGGAAAGGACTTAGCTAATTTGTGTTTGATATGGGATTGATCCATACTAGGAAAATTGTTGAACATAAATTGAATTGTTCCGTCAATTCTCAATTTAAATTTTGTGACTTTTCGAGTAAGGTTGTACTAGGGAACCTAGACTAGGTCATGGGCGCTTGTGCGCTAGATTCTACTACTGGGAACATGTGACTATGAAAATGGTCAGAACCTGGTTTCTGAAGTGTTTCAAGAGTGCCAATAATACTATTTTTTGGTAAATTTTTATGTCGCATTATGGTCGCAAATGGTACCTGTAATCTATAAATAGAGATTCAGTTACAAAACCCATAATACTGCATCAAATCCAAAAAAAGAAATATGTAATATGGGGAGTCAGAATGGCCCCGATAGTCACCTAACAGATTGAACTTACAACCGAGTGTTGTACTACATCTCAGACTCCATGAATTTCTTGTGAGTGTGTGAAATAATCGTTCCCCCAAGATGCCCTTGTCCAAGTGCACTTAATAGCGGGTTATAGCTAGATGTAAGAATATAAATAGATGTGTGGATAGAATAATGAACTTCACCCTTCCTATGCATTGTATGCAGAAAATGTAGTCCCTTATCCCTTGAATGGATGCTAGATTGACGCCTTTAGTTATCTTATATGCCTTTGGATGCAATCTTAGGTGATGATAATATATGCTTAGATCTTGGTCCCTTATTATTTATTTCTTTTCTCTATTCTACCTCCTCTTTCGTCTTCTTTACATTTTTCATCATCCTCACATCCCTCCTTTTTCCATCCTTCTCTTCATTTTTCCTAATTTTACCTGTACTCTCATCTTGTCTTCTTATTCATATTTCCTTATTCTCTTCTCTTATCTCTTCTACCTATTCTTTTTTTCTTCACCTGTAACTTCTATAGTTCATTTATTTCCTCAGCTCTATCACCTCTTTCATTTTCCATCATTTCTCCCACTTCACCCTTTGTCACTCCGTTCATTTTGATCATCTCTCCCTTTTTTTTAATTTCATCATCTACTCTATCATTTTCTTGTCTTCTTCTTATTTGTCCTTCATCATTTCCTTCCTTATTCTCTTCTACCTCTTTCATTCATTTTTCCTCCTCCTCTATCTACATTTTCTCTATCACACACCTTTGTCTTCTTCACCTTCAACTTTTTTTTTCTCTTCTCATAATCCACCTCTGCTCCTATCCATTCTGATGTTATCTTTCCACTCTCCTTTGTTACATCCCAATTTACATCTCTTTATCTACTATTCTCCACCTCTCCTTCCTCAGCCATAGTTTCATGTTAGGTAAAATTTAGTTTACCTAGGTTAATTATGCATTTAACTTAGTTAATTATTAATTAATGGAAAGTTTTTATTAACCTTTTATTATTTGTAATTGGGAATAGTACTCCCATATAATTATTTTTTCATTATTATAATTGTTATATGGTTAAAACTATATATTTGGAGTTTTTAGTACACATAAATATATTTGTTGCATAGTTGTAACTCCTTATTTTGTATGTACATGACTATTCAATATCTATAAATATTTTAGTCATACATTATGTATTTGATTTGATTCATTATTAATAAAATTATCAAGCTTCTGTACTTGTTCTTCATTTACATTTAGTACCAGAGCTGGTTAATCTGAACCTATGACAAAAAAGGTTGGAGAGAGAGAGGACAGACAAGATTGAGAAGCTTGGAGTAGCATTTGCAGCAATTGAGATCCTGTGCAACTTCCCAGCCCCATCCCTACTTCCCCACAATCTCCTGTTTGATCTCCAGATAAACGTAAAGAATATTTTTTTTCCTTGGTTCCCTCTACACCAAGAAAATTTGCTTCCTGGAAGCTAATCATATGTTGAAATATTAAAAAAAATCCCTATTAGGGGTTTCTCAACCAAAGTTAGTTGTCTATCTTTTTTTTTGCATAGTCTCTGCTAAAATAGTAGCCTGTAAAAATTTGGAGAGGTCTAATCCATCCTTCATGAAAGGGATCCTGACTGATTCCTACCGAATTAAAGATTACATTGAGTAAGCTCTATACCGAGATGGTGTCAATTTTCATGCATTATTGAACCAAGCTCTATAGTTGTTTTGAAATTGGAAAACCCTTGGTCGAGTTGCATTGGATAACTATTTTGTAGACCAAGGGTTGGGCAATGTTACTCTTACGGTGGATGAGCCATCTATCGACTCCCACACACCGAGATAGATTCTCACAAGCATCGGGTGAGTTTTTAAGATCAATCCAAGCATCGACTTAGTTGAAAACATTGAAGGGTCAATTTAAGACTCACACCGACCAAGCTTTTAAGTTTTAAATCCTTGAGCCAATGTGTTGAGCCATGTTACATCTATATTTAAAGATTGATTTGCATTGACCAAGCCGCCAACAAAAAAATTATTGAAATGACCATGTACATGATTTGAAGACTTGATCGAGCTCCAAACAGTGATCGATCTACACCCTGTAACCTGTATACAAGCTTCACCTCCATCACTGACCTAAAACACAAATGAAGAGTGGCGAAACCTACATCTCGATGGAGAATCAACAATACATCAGTCAATACAGTAAAAAAATCCAAAAAGTGGAGAAGGCATTCATAATAAACCATGACAGAGGAGAAAAAATCGTAACAAATCCAAATTTCATGGGAAAAACCTAAATCCTCCTAGCGAAGTCGATTGCCATGTGGATCCTCTCCTCTACCACATCGAGCCACTTCACAGGTTAGTTGAATATAATATTGAAAATATTTTTTAATATAAATTTGTTCAATTCATATAACAAGCACATAAATCACTTCATTAGATAGTGGCAACGCTTTAGGTGTGGGAGGTTCATGGGTCGACCCCCACCAAAGCCATTGTTCTCATATATTTTTCATAATATTGAAGTTTAGCAGTGAAAATAGCACAAACTGCCAAACTTAGAGGAAGAAAACCCTACCAAACTACTTAGTTATAACTAAACCCCTGCTAAAATTATAAGAGAAAACCCTAAAAAAGTGTAAAAATTTTTTCTCCCAATTTGCTTTTTTTTTAATTTCAGACTGCTTTTTCCAAAGGACGGGTGTTTAAAAACTTCATTTTGAGCTATTTTTTTATGGTTTTTTGCTCAGAGAGTTGTATTGAGCTCCGAAGGCCATGAGAGCCCTGAAAAACAAAAACATTTTTCCTGTCATTCAATTTTTCTGTATATTGGATGAAAGTGTAATATTTTAGTGTATTTTTTCAGTGCATTGTACTAATTTGTAGGTTGCCATATTCAATCTCAAAATTGTAACTTCTAGAAAATGACAAAGCATTTTAAAGAAAATCAGTGAAAATTTTGGTTCTGTAACACTCACGAGATCTTCAGATCTCTTTCGCAGCATTCGGTATAAATAGTGCCTTTTGGAAGCGCTTACGGGTAAATTCGTCATGACTACTAGTGCACTTAATGCCTAATATAGCTATAAAAATGTCATCTGGGAATTGACCCTTTAAATCAATGGGTGGTAATAAGGAGATAATGCACACACTTTGAGCCCTCCCATCCATTTGTGAATGATTTCTCAAATTAAATCTACACTGAGAAATTATTTGAGTATATAGTGAAGTTACGTGTGCATATGAGGATATTTCTTTGAGACGGTGTCAATAATCAAATATACCCCTTTCATTATTATCTTGGTACCACACATTGAATTATTTCACGTACCTTAACATATCTTTCACGTACCCTAGGTATATAGAAAGGGTGAGCTTCTTCCATGTACCAACAGGTATATCGAAAGGGCACATATATAGAAAGGTTTGGTATATTGGACTGACGGTATATAGATTGGGAGACTGTATACCTGGAGTGATAAGAGACTTACCCTTTATTAGTTGATTTCGTAAAATGGGCACCAAATCCCGTAAATTATCTCTTCTATATTCACAACTACTTAGAGGAAATAACTATGCACCATGGAAGACAAAAATCAAGACACAACTTGATTAAAAACTGATACTTATTTGAGTATATAGTGAAGTTACGTGCGCATATGAGGATATTTCTTTGAGACTGTTGTGAATGGTACTGTAACTAGATTAAAAACTGATACAACACATTAGAAACAATTTAATAGATCCAATAAGAAGGCCAAGATCATCATCTTGTTTAGATTATCCAATGACGTGCAACCCCACATTCGAGATGCCAAAAAATCCAGAGAAGCGTGGGATAAGTTGAGCACAGTATACGAGGCCAAAAACAAGAATGTCATACTAAATTTGGAGAGTTAGTTACACACATTGAAATTTGACCACAATGAAAAAATAAAATCTTTCTTGAGAAGAGTTAGAAAGTCGAGGGCTTCACTTCTAGCCCTAGGAGAAGTTATCACTGATGAAGCTCTCATTCCCATTTTTCTGATAGCCCTCCCTCCATACCACATTTTTGTGACAACACTAAACTTTTAAGATACGACAGTTAGATTTGACAAGTTAGTGAACCTACTGCAACAAGAGGAAGCTATGTACAATAAAAATGATGAAGAGGAGCAGGTAATTTCTTCTCATTATAAATGGAAAGGAAAAGGAAAAGGAAAACCTAATTCCTATCAAAATTCCCAAAATATTCATTAGCAAGGGTACAAACAACAAAAGAAGAAATGTCATATCTGCAAAAGAGAACATAAATTGAAAAATTATTGGTATAATACATACAAGAAAGGTTCATCAAGTAATCTTGGACATCAACACCACCAATATTACAAGGGACATTCTAACTACAATCAAGGGTAGAAAAAGGAGAACTAGAAAAGAAAACCCCATCAACAAGGAAATATTACTGATCAAGAAGAACATTTAGATACTGAAGACTACTTGTATATTTCTCAATCAAGTAAACCCTCCACATCTAGTGATGTCTGGTATGTATATTCGGAAGCCACTTGACACATGACTAGTCACAGAGATTGGTTTACTTCAATGAAGGACACGCCTTCGAAAAACCATGTTTTTTAGGTGATGATTCTTCATACATAGTTCATGGGATTGGGAACATTTATCTACCTCTTGGTTCACACAACTGTAGATTATCAGATGTACTATATGTCCCTGGGTTAACTAAAAATCTGATGTCAGTTAGTCAACTCCTAGATCACAACTTGAAAATTGACTTTGATAGTCATTCTCGAAAGAAAATGTGTTCAATTTTAGACAGATCATAAGGATAGAAAATAGTTGCAAAAGCTTCTAATGTGGGATGCATGTTATAGCTTGATTTTTTCCATGGAAATGATTAGGCACTTGTGGCTAAGAACTCTACCTTTATACAATTGTGGCATCAGAGACTTGGTCATATCAGTTCTAAGTATCTTGAGATGCTTCACTGATAATATATGTTAAAAGGATTACCATCTCTCCAAAAGGATATAGATAAGTGTCCTCACTCCCTAACAAGATAACAACAAAAAGAATTATTCCAAAAGAGTACTTATTAAGCTCATGGTAAGATTTATCTGGTTCATACCGATCTTTGTAGTCTGATGCAACCAAGTCATTCTAGATTTCAATAATTCATGCTTTATGCTGATGACTATTCGACAAAACTGTGTATTTTTTGTCTTCACAAGAAAAGTGAATCTTTTCAAAACTTTAATAAGTTCAAAGTGGCTATTGAGAACAAAACTAGTTATAACATCAGAACTCTTGGCTCATATCGAGGGGGGAATTCAACAGTTATGAGTTCAAATACTACCTACAAGCTCATAGGATTCATCGATAAATTCCTCCACACACACCACAATAGAATGATGTTGTCGAGAGAAGAAATTGTACTATCATGAAAATGGTGCGATGCATGATTGATGATTCTAGAATAGCGAGGAAATTCTGGGCTAAAGAAGCAAATATAGTAGTGTATTTGTTAAACAGAGTGCCCATAGTTTCTCTTGACGGAGTAATGCCACATGAATCATGGTCAAAGTGAAAACCATAAATTGCACACATTAGGGTATTTGGGTGCAAAGAAAGTATGCATATACCCAAACAGAATAGAAATAAATTGGATATGAAATCACAAAAACTCATCTTCATTGGGTAAAATGAAGATACTCTTGGGTACAGATTGATGGATGCAAAGACCAAGAAAGTCTACACCAGTAGAGATGTTGATTTTTTTGAGAATAAGAAAGCAGAGAATCCTCCTCCAGACTTACCTGATGTAGATTTTTCACCAGTTGTAAAAACATAAGCTTATGTTCCCACAAATGATGATAGTGATGATGGGGATGATGGTGATAATCAGATAGAACCATGACCCATGGGAGTAGTTTAGTGTATGCCCAAGTGGTATACTAGCATTCTATGAGATACAAGAATGAATGCTCCACTAGATACATCCACCACTAGAAAAAGGAATTGCAGTAAAGCAAGAGAAGAAGTAAAATTTTCTTTTATGAGTAGAGTTATTGAATCTGATGAGCTCTTTATAGTCCAGGAATCCTTATAGTCAAAATCTTGGAAAGATGCCATAGACATTGAGTATCAATCAGTGATGAAAAACAACACTTGGTAGCTTTTCAATCTTCCACCAGAGAAGAAACTCATTAGATGCAGATGGATATTAAAAATAAATTACAAAGAAGATGGGACCATAGACAAGTATAAATTAGGACTATTAGCAACGGGATATGCACAAAAAGAAGGCATTGACTACGAGGAGACATTTTCTCAACTAAGATCAAAATGATCAGGATGATCTTTTCTCTAGTTGCACAGTTTGGTTGGATAGTCCATCAGATGGATGTAAAAAGTTCCTTTCTTAATGGATATTTACAAGAAGAAGTCTATATTACTCAACTTGAGGGATATGTTACACCTAGTTAAGATGCAAACACATGTAGACTCAAGAAATCTCTGTATGGCCTTAAATAGGTGCCCCAGGCTTGGTACATCAAAATTGATGAACATCTCATACAACATGGATTTGTTAAAAATCCATACGATCCCACTCTCTACCTCAAAAAAAAAGGGGGTGAGATTGTGATTGTTGTTGTTGATGTCAATGATCTAGTCATCAATGGAAGTTCAATGAGGATGATCAATGAAATGAAGATATTAACTGATCATTTGACATGACAGATCTCAGGCTAATGCATTATTGTCTTGGATTGGAAATATGGCAGAAAGAGAATCACATCTTTGTTTCTCTGTTGAAATATACCAAGAAAACACTCAAGAAATTCAAGATGATGGATTACACACCTATTGCTAAATATATGGAGAATTGATTATAGTTATCTCGTTTAGATCCATCTCCTGGGGTAAATGCCACTCTTTATCGTCAGTTGATTGGGAGTCTCACTTACCTAACCTATATTAGACCAGATATCAAATTTATAGTGAGCTATCTATCTGGTTTCATGCAGGAACCTAGGGTTTGTTATTGGAAGGTGACAAGGTGAATCTTGAGATATCTCAAGGGAACAATAGATCTTAGTCTAGAATACAACAAGAATAATAATTTCTTCTTGTCTAGACATTCAAATTCAGATCATGTAGGAAATATTGATGACAGGAAATCCACTTTAGGGTTGTGTTCTTTATGGGATCTATACCAATATCATCGGGAAGTAAGAAACAACACTTTGTTTCTCACTCTTCCACAGAAACCGAGTATCATTCTGCAGGAAAAGCTATCTGTGAAGCGATATGGCTACGTCGCATACTTGAAGGACTTGGAATACCAAAGGAAAAACTAACCACCATGTATGTAGATAATTAAGGTGTTCTCCAACTTGTTCACAATCCATTTTTTCATAAAATAACAAAGCACTTTGAAGTACAAGTACATATCATATGCGAGTATGTCTTAAACCACAATATACAGCTTCAGTTTTTTCCAACAGATGAACAACGTGTAGATATATTCACAAATTCACTTGCATGTGACAAGTTCAAGTTGTTTAGAGAGTTTCCTCTCCTCATCCCTTGAGATAATGAAAAATTAAGGGGGGGAATGTTAGGTAAAATTAATTTTACCTAGGTTAATTATGCATTTACCTTAGTTAATTATTAATTAATGGTAAGTTGTTATTAACCTTTTATTATTTGTAATTGGGAATAGTATTCCCGTAGAAGTATTTTGTCGTTATTATAATTGTTATATGGTTGAAACTATACATTTATAGTTTTCTGTACATAGTATTATATTTTTTGCATAGTTGCAACTTCTTATTTTGTATGTACATGAATGTGCAATATCTATAAATATTGCAGTCATACATTTTGTATTTGATTTGATTCATTATTAATATAATTATTAGGCTTCCATCCTTGTTCTTCATTTACATTTCATTATTTTCTCAACTCTATCATTTCTTTTGTCTTCCTTACACTCCCCCTCTAACTCCTCTCCCCTGCTTTTTTCACCATTTCTCTCCATCATATTCTACGTCATTCTACATGTTGTATTTCTTTTGGTTTCCACTACTTTCATATTGCACATCTCTCTCCTATTTTCACCCTCTAATCTTTCATCTTTTCTCTTCTCTTTCCATTTTACTTTTCCTTGCTTGTGTTCCATTAATCCCATCACTTTTCATCCCATCATCCTTATTTTATCCCCTTTTCCCATCATATTTGTTTTTTCCTCTTCCATTCCCTGTTTCTATTTCCATCCCCATACTATTGGTTTCCTCTTCATCTGACATCCTCATTATCTTTCCATTATTGATGGTTTTACCTTCAAATTACTTCACTAACATAGCCTCTACTATCACTAATTTCCCTTGCTACTTTTAACATTTTTCCTATCATCCTTCCCTCATCTAATTACATCCCGTATTCTCCTTCTTATTTTTCCTCCCTCATCACTTTACTCTCCTATCCTTGTTTTCTATTTTCTTTTTCTCCAGGCCCATCACATCCTCTCTATTTATTCTCCTATTTTCTTTTACACTACCTTCATATTGCCCATATTCACCCCTCTTCTATGCTTTCATCTATTTTATCTCTTATATTATCGTCCTTATCTATTACTCTATTCCTCCTCTTTCCATCAAATTCAATCATGGTTCACACTCCTTGTTTTAAGTGGATGATGGTTTCTCCATTCTATTACACCCCATCCTCGTCCTCCTCTCTATGAAGTTTCTCTCTCTTCCTTTTAGGAATGGTTTCGTCTCTTCTTTTCTCATCACCCCTCTTGGTAGGACATCATCAAATATATCCCTCATCACATATTCCCATGAGATTTTTGTCTTAGAGGATATAATTATGGTCATCACCTATTACATTTTGTTTTCTTCCAAAAATGTCTACTCTACCTTTTGCTTCAACAACATAGCTTGAATTATTCTCTTATCTGCTAGAGAACCAAAATTGTTTTTCTCTTTTCTTTGTCTACTCATCTTTCATCACTTGAGAACCTTTCTTATAAAGCATGTATTCATAATACTATTTACCCCCCCTCTTGGGGCATTTTATCTTATACTTCTATCCAATATACTCTTTATGTCTTCTTTTGTGACCATACTCATTCCCCCCTTTGGGGAATTTTATTTCCACATCCATCTTCCTCTTCATCATTTTTGTGTCCTATGTTGGGGCATCATTATTTTCATCCTCGTACTATTTATGGATGCATGAGTTTTCTCTTTATTCCTCGTGTGTGAAGGATTTCCCATACCTTTTGCATTTAGTTGTGCATACTTTGATGTTTTCCTATGACCCATTGGTCATCACAATTTCATCCATATTGCATTTTTCTTCACCCACACACTGGTCCATAGAACTTTGTCGTTCGTCTCTGTTGGTATTGCAATTGTCCTCTCCTGATGTGATATTGGAGTCACCACCATATTTTTAATTATTATTTCAATTCTTTTTTCCTAGGGAATCTTTCCTTTGTTATGCGTTTCATCCATCTTTTCATCTTCACCATCTATCTCTTTCAAACTCATGATTGACTTCCTTTCCATTATTAATCCAAATTTTGAGGAGGAAGACTCAATCAACAATATTTTCATCATTTTTGTCTCGAGGTTTACGCAACGCAAACCACTCAAGGGGAAAATATAGACACCATTTTTTGGTGTAGATCCTAACCTTCACCCCGTGTTCACCTGCGTTATTAGGATTACCCATTTGAATCCATTTTCCTCCTCAATTTGAAAAAATACTATTTCCCACCAAAAATACATGTTCAATTAAGTAATCTTATTACTTAATTGATCCCCTTTCAGATACTTAAACCTCATTATATGCTAAATAATCAATTATTCCAATTAGTTAATATCATCTCATCTCATAATTAAAAATCCAAAAACCACTTAAATTATGAACCCCACTCAATCAAATCAAATCCATAATTCCATCTCATCCCTCAAATTATGACCCCCTACTCACTTAACCAGGGTTACTTTATCCAACCCTGATTACTTAATAACTCTTAATCTAAACCCATCTCCAGGCTATAAATATAGGCCTTCCTCCTCTCTTTCAAATAAGTGAATGGGGATAGAAAACCTATGACACTGTAGCCTCTTAATTATCATAATATCAGAAATGTTCCCTTGTAATGACACTTGTGTCACCATAGTATCATCTTCATGAATTTTTAATTTTCTTAGAAATTCCACCACAACATCATCCAAGTTCCCTCATTATACCCTATCATGGGGTTACTCTTAGATGGCGATTGGCAACCCCTCTCACGAAATCACTAGCATTCATTCTTTGTCAATAGTTCAAAACCCATCTGTTTGGGAACAATACGATCTATTGCATGATCTGACTATGTGTGTAATCCGTCATTCTCTTTTAGTGGAACTTTATAACATCTATGAGTTCACTCATGTAATCTACCAAGCAGTAGAATATTATTGGTTTGCATATTTTGAGAATATTCTCATCCAATCTACACTTACTTGGGCTATAATCAAGGCTGAAAAGGACCTTGCTTTTGAGTTTGAGTTCGAGACACAATCTACTTCTTATCCATAGATTATCTATATTTTATTTGCATTATATCATATTGTACATGTTATCTTATTGTTATTAGATTAATTTCTTAAATAGGGGTTGACATCCACTGAGGAAGTTAACACTTCTAGGGTCTGCTTTGTTGGGAAACCCCTGCATAAAATATCTAATCAATTTTCTTTAGTGTCTTTGAGTTACAGATTTATCAAGATCACAACAAAGAGCTCATCATCTACTTTGTGCCCGTATCTACCATATTACATCTGAGGTACCTTAAACCCTCCATCATTTGAGTTTGTTCAATTTATTTGTTTGCAAGGGAAAAATAAAAATAGATCAACACACACATCTATTTATATTTGTACATATAGCTACTCACCTACTATCGAGTGCACTTGCACAAGGGTTTCCTAGGGAAGGATTATATCATACACGCACAAGAACTACATGGAGTATGAGGTGTAGTGTTGTTCTTGATTGTAAGCACACTCTGTCAAGTGATCATTGGGGTCAGTATGAATCCTCATATTGCATATTTTTTAAGGATTTGATGTAGTTTGATGGTTTTACAGGTGAACATATATTTATAGGTTATAGGTACATTGTTTAATTAAGGTCTGACATATAGGTGACCAATACTGACTATCAACAAAACTTGTGCTACACCAGAAAATTCAAGTTCTAACCATTTTTGTAGCCACAAGAGAACACTAGAGGTCATCAGCACATAGGCACCCATGTCCTACCCTAGGTGCATGTGTCAAGCCTCATTCGATAGATCCAAAATTTATAGTGCATAGTTACAATGGTTTTCCTATCCTGTTCATCAGTTTTCTAGTCCATATTAGTTCCCAGATTAAGCGCAAATCAGCTAATTCTTATTCTCTCTCTCTCTCTCTTATACCTAGGGTTTTGTATTATATTAGCTTATTGCTTGTGTCAAATTTGTACTTTAAATTTTTATTTATCATACATGACTCTGCAATTAGGGTTTATATAAAACCTTATTTTTGTTAAATCAATTATATGCATTTGATTTAGGAATATTCAAGAACCATTTAAGTTCTTTGGAATGATATTTGGAATAGTAGCTTGTAAGAATTTTACGCAAGTTATATAATGATAATAAGTTTATTATATTGTCTTCTTTAGGTGAGATATTATGATAAGGCCAACCTTAGTAAGGTGAAATGTGATTAACAAAAATAAGACCTAAGGAACCTAAATGGGGGTATTCGGGTATTAATGCTAATCTAATTAGGAGGAATAAAATGTTGTATAAGTAAACTAAAATAGTATGGAATAATAGTGAATAATTATTCAAGCTAAAATAAAACCCTAAGTTTGCAAGAGAACGGAAGGAAATAACGTATTTGATTGTTATAGATGGTTAGATAGTGTCGTAGGCCTAAATAGAGAATCTGGAAGTGCAGATGAACACTCAGGGACAATGTGAAGGGAAGATATAGAAAATTTGAGATGATAGAGGCACTTGGGAGTATATTGGGGTGCCTTAGGGAACCCTGGTCTATAATCTGGGTGCTCTAAACACTATAAATGCTCAAAACATGAATTCAAATATGTCGCAACTTAATATGAAACTCTTCCTGTTTATTACGCTAGATCTGCGGGATGAACTAGAAAATGATCTGCAATGCAGGGAGAAGTATCAAACCCAAGAAAAATAAAATATGCAAATGAATGAGTCAGACTGACCTCAATCACAAAACTAGTGGTCTTATCACTGAGTACTACACTACATTTTCATACCCGAATGTAGTTCTGGTGTGTGTGTATGTGCATTTCATGCCCTAGGTGCTCTTGTGCCAATCACACTTTGTGAAGTAGAAAGTAACAGTAACTATAGAAAATGTAAATAATATTTGTGCATGGAATAAAATAGAATACCTCCCCTTACGTAGTGTGTGTGATGCATATCTCCTACCCTTGATGCATGGTATTGTGTGGATGCAAGTGATGCAATGGATGTAACTCTAGATGTATTGATAGTAGTGGGTAATGTTATGAGCTAACGACCCTCATTATGGTCTTATAAGCTTTATATTTATAGGGATCTCAAGTTTAATTTCAAAATTAATCCTGATAAGGCTAGATAAGAAAAATATAAAACAGACCAACAACTAGAAGTGACCCAAAAAGGAGAGGGAAAGGATGTGCATAGAATGGGGTGCCCTGATTTTGGGCTAGAATGAAAGGGCAGTTGTGAAATGGGTGTGTATGCGCTTGAAAATACACAAGAACTAGGAAATAAAATATAAATTAAAGATGGCCAAAAGGGGGTATTAATTGGTACTTTAACCACTTGAGAACCTTCTAAATATTAGTATAAGACCAGGCTAAATATTGTCTAATGTGTATATTTTTGTGTTTACAAAATGATCAAAAGATTGATTTAGAATTAAAATTAGAGTCGGTAATTAAGAAGGGGTGGGGCTGTACATTTATACCAAGGATGGGCCCCACATCTCAACCCTTCCATATGGTTTTGGAAAGGAGGGAAAAATACTTAAACTGAAATTTATGTCTTGAATATCAAAATTTTAATGCTTCTTTAATTGATTAATATTTCAACAATTTTTGACTGAGCATGGTGTAATGATAAGAATGTTGGCATGTCGTGTTATAGGTGTTTTCATTAATGTAAAATCCACTAATCACAAAGGGTATAATGGAGTAGAGTCATATTATGCTTAATAGGATGATGACATAGAGTTTCAGGTGTTGGCATGATGGAATGAGGTGATTCAATGAGATTGGCTTGATCTAACAAACATAGTTAGGTGACCTAGCTAGTCTAGGTGATGGTGCATGATGGTTTGAGTTGTTTGATGGATTGAGAAGCATGGTATCTGCATGGAGAGCATGTTTGGGGAGTTTTTAGGCATTCATATTAGTTTTAAGGTGTGGGTACATGTTTAAGTCTAATATTTTGGTGCTCAGCTAGACCACATCTAAGTTCTTGGAAGTATGAGGATGAGTTGTAGATCTTGGTGACCTTATGGATACATGTAAGTTAGTGATTCATAATGTATTAAGGTTTTTCTGACCTTTTGGAGAGTTTTCACGATGATTTACAGTGTTGGTTTAGTTGAACTTATCCTAAACCATGTAAAACCCTAAGGGCTAGTCATTCAAATGAGATGGGATCAAAAGATAAAGACATAATTGATATATGTTGATGATTAGAGATGGTGTATAGAGGTGTCCTAGTGGTTTGAGAAACTTTTGCAGTCATTCTAAAGAATATTTTGTAAGATATGTTGTTTTTGGTGAACTAAGGTCAAGAATAAGATGTTATATAGCTCGAATTGCACCTTTTGATGCTCCTTATGAATTTTGTGATTTTTGTGGGACCTTGTGTCTTTCATGTATGAATTTTCATTGAGTTATGAAGGTTTAAAAAAATAATGAGGTCATTTCATCATCATATTTTAATGAATGAATGTTAAGATGTTAAACAACTTTTGTGTGCTTAAATCCTTATCTCAAAACTAGTAGGAGATATTGATAATAAGTGCCCAAAATTAATTTCTTGTGATAATTTGATGATTGGATTTCGTATAAAAATTCTCAATATTTTGAGAAAGGTATAATAGAGCATGTGGATATGAGTGGATCGTACATGAAAATGCAAGTTTCTTAAGAAGTCCAGTTTGAGGCAAGGTTATCCAAAGGAGTTACATAATAAATTGACATTGTTTTTAGTATGGTAATTGTACTTAATTTTCATGATAGTTTCAGATCATTGTGGTGCTTATAAATGGAAATTTGTGCCCTATTTATGAATATTTGTCATAAGGTAGGTTTGGGGAAGTTTAAAGTAATTTTCAAAGATGGAATTGGTTGGAGGCCTTCCACTTGGAGATGGAAGTAAATGTGATATGTTCTAGAAATAGGATTTAGAGATATTTCTGATGGTATATGATTTGTATCATGATGATGATATTTTATGGGTTATCTAGATTTATTTGTAGAGAAGAAGGTTTGTTATTTCTTAGGACCTCTTACTAAAATATGGAGGTAGAAGATGCATGAGATGAATGAGTTGATGTTTTCTATCAATTGGAGAGAGGGACTCATTTAGTTCTTAGTGAATGCATTTTGAGGTCTTAGAAGTGGCATCAAAGGTGAAAACTAGTTCAATTTGTAAAATATCTTTCTGGGAAGCTTGATTTGATGAAGAGGAAAGTGAGTGTGATTTGCACATATGGATGTTTTATGATCTCTAACATACAGCGATGTGATTTAATGGTCTATGGGATTCTAGTAAGTGGATAAATTATATATTTTAGGTTTTTTGTTGTGATCATGAGGTCCAAAGTTGAAGATAGGGTCTGGAAATAGCTATTTTGAGAAGGATATGAGCCTTCTTGAGTTAGTTATGATAATTTTTATTTTTGCAAGATAATTTACAAGCATGGATGGTATTTTTATGTCATATTTAATATGTGTGGTTAATTTTGGATCTTTATTAATCATGGTTTTGGTTTTTTTGGTTTTATCTCATCGAGCTGATGGGGTTTTGAGTTAGTTTTGTGCTTGTTTGGCATATTTGGGCATGACCAACCTAAATGGGACCAATATGAATGTATTTTGTGATTTTTTAATGATGTTTTTAAATTTTTATTGGTAAAACCAAATGATGGAGATTGAATTGCTTCATTTTTAGAGTTGATAATGGTATAAAGTGCTTGTTTAAATTCAAATTTACACTAGTTGAGAGAGAGGGAGAAAGTATGACCCATGTGTTTATCAGAAATAGGTATGAAGGAATTTATTAAAAGCTAAAGGGGTGTGAAAAAGGATGAGGAATGTTTAAGATTGTGTGTACAAGGGTTTGATGAAAAAAATGTCCATGAAAGAGTGAGATAGAGGAGCTAGGTGAATAAGGTTTTCAAAAAGGGTTTGAAGGATTTTGGAGCTAAATATTGTGATCACTATCATTTGAGTTGTTGCAACATAACATCAGTGATATTATTTCCAAAACTTGTGTGATGCTTCATATTTATGCAAGTCTCTTATTTTGAGTAATATCAACAAGGGTTTAGGGTTTGGTGCTCCTTGTGGGCTTGGTGCCTCAAGAAATAAATCTATTTTGACGTGTAATACTCATTTGATTATTTTTGTGAGTAATATTAGAAAAAATTTCAATGATTTTTCATCCCATTGAGGGTTCCCCACTTACATATTGTGTTTTTGTGTACTCTATGTTTATGTTCTTGTGGATGATTATTTCTTATTGTTGAGATCTCATTAATGCACGGTTGACTGTTAATGGTGTATAAAAGTTAATTTGAAATTTATTAAGGTTTTTAAAGGATTGATTCAGCCCCCTCTTAGATAGTTGCACTTCCAACAATTGGTATCAAAGAAGGTCCTATTATCCAAAATAAGCCCATGCTTTTTTTGGTTAACTACGCCCTTATTTTACTCCTTTTGTGCTTCAAGCTGAATTTTGCATACTTAAAGTACTAAAGGGTTTCTGAAAATAGCTTCATCAGATGGGATATTTTTTCCCCTTTCTAGAAAGGTAAAGAAGTCCTTCTAACTCCAAGTATTTTGAAAGTTATGGGTTGACGGGCCTTAGAAAGAATTTTTGCCCAAATGCGGGCTGGTGGGCCTGGGGAAGAATTTTTACGAAGGAAGAGAGTGGGTTGGTGGAGCGGTGGAAGATAATTTGAAACTTAGGCATTTTGGATAAAATGCACAAAAGTCAATTGCCGACCCGCGGGCCCAACGAGGTTTTAGGTGGATAGGCGGGGCCGCGGAAGAAAATTTTGCTAAAGGGAAAATTGTGCATTTACGGGGCCACGGAGGATAATTTGTCACTTAGCCTTTTTTCTAAAAGGCACAAAGTAAGTTGCCAGCCCATGGGCCTGGTAAGGTTTATTTGGCTAAGGAAAGAATGTTCATTTGTAGGGCCACGGAGGAAATTTTGACACGTGGCAACTTTTATGCGCAATTGGCTCAAAGCGTCTAATTGTCGGGTCCGTTGGCCCGATGAGGAAAATTTGCCTAAGTATAATTACGAAGGTGTGGAGCTGCAGGGAACTTCTCAAAGTCAGCCCTTTTTGGCTAAAAGGGCGCAAAAGTCAATTTTGGGCCCGCGAGCTCGCGGAGGAAGAAAAGAAAAGAAGCCACGTGTCAGATCTTTTTGCAAGTCAAAGCAGTCAAAGCGGGCTTTTTAGAGAAAGTTTTGGAATTTTTGCAACTTTTGAAAAAAAGGTCGCAGTTTGAAGTCGCACTTCGCACCGAGCCCATAAGAAATATTGTTTTCAGATCCAAAAGACAAAAGAGAAGCAATGAGGTTGAGCCTTCGGAGAATTTTTTGGAACTTTTGCAAATTTGTGCACAAAAGGTGCAAATTTCATTTTTTGAACTGACGAGCTCCGCTAATGAAGACCTATTCAATGGAAGAGCACGCAAGAAGTGCGGGCCATCGGGGAAAACTTTGAATTTTTTCAAACTTTTGCAAAAATTTAATTTTGAAGGCATGGGCCCACAAGCCTGAAGGAAAGATTGTTTTAGTCTAAATGCAAAAGTGAAGCAATATGGGGCCGTTGGGCCTAAGAAGAGTTTTGGCAAAGTTTTGGCATTTTGGGCAAAAAAGTGCAAATTGCAACTTTGAGCCCGAGTTCCGCTTTTGGTCAAAGAGTATGAAGAATGTGGAGCTTGCGGGGTGCATGGAAGTTTCTTAAAACTTTGCCATTTTGGTCAAAAGGCATAAAATGAATTTCGAGCCCATTGGCGAAGACATGCACACGTGTCATTTCAGCTACGGGGGTGCAAAGATGCGGGATTTTTGGGAATTTTTTCAAAAATATAAAAGTCAATTTTTTGGCCCATGGACCCATTTTCAAATTTGATTTTTCCGCCAAATTGTGCCCTAATTTTTTCCTTGAATTTTGTGCCCTAATTTTGCCCTAAATCTTAAGATGGGCATATCTTTCGATTGGGAGATCAGATTTAGGTAAAATCAGACTTTTTGGAAAGATCTCGATCCCCTCTATGCATTAGAGGCATAAAAACATCATTTTTTTTGTAGGATTTGATGGGGAAAAATCCAAGAAACATATTTCACACCTTCAATGTAGATCCATTCGCTTTCACATAGGTTGGATTTGTTCAAACCTCCATTGTTTTCATCTCCAGCATGCCAAGGATGGAGAATCAGCTTGATTTGATGGGGGAAACCCTAAAATGTCTTCTCACGCCATTAATCTAAGATCATATTGCTTTGAGAGTTGTGTTTTTTCTCGATTCACCATTTTTTCTTCTCCAGCATGCAAGACATCATGAAGGACAGATTTGACAGGTTACATTCAGGTGTTAATGGTAAGTGATTAAGTTTCAAATCAGATATGCCCCTTTCTTCTTCTCTCTCCTTATTTTATCTGTTATAAATAAAGGAGCTTCACTTCATTATCAACATTGGACATTTTCACTTTGCATCTCCCTTATTCTCTGTTCTGCAGCAACTTTGTGGAGATTTCAAACCTTTCCCCAAATCTGTAATGTAAAAATCTATGCCTTTTGGCCATTGTAATGCCTTATATCGATTCTGTGGAGCAATAAAATAAGCCTGTGGGTGATTTTCAGCCCTTTGTTACTTCCATTGCATCCTTTTTTGATCTTTTCATTACAAATCTGGTTATCTGTGCATGTGGGTTTTATTATTTTTATGGTATGTGTTTAACAACAGAGTCAAAGTTCATCATTCCTCGGTGCATCACCTCTATTAGCTTAGTTTCTTAATTATTTCTGCAAATTCTTCTTAACCTTGGTCACTTGGAAAGTTTTAGAATAGATATTAGAATAGATCCTCTGCAAAATATGAATGCATGCACCTGAATAGAGGAATAGGAACCAACCTTTAATCTGGAGAGTTTTTTCCCATTTACAAGTCCCACACTTGGGGAAAAAATTCAATGTTATGCAAATCATACTGGATGCCATTGTCAACCTGCAGGTCTGAGAAACATCTAGGGGTGTTGTGATTTGGCACCAACAGTTTTGGCATGCCCGAGTGGGATAGAGAGTTAAAAGTTTTCATTTTTATTACAGCAAGGTCGATGTGCACTTGTTGTAGGATTCTTTCAGTTTGAAAAGAGCTTTGAAATTACACATCTAGCGACTCCAAAAGAGTCAGAATCCACTGGTTTTTAGTAGCCCAAGCTTGGTAAATTTATGAGAAGAATCTAGACAAGGTCTAGAGTTAGAGAAGAAGGATCATTTTCCCATCTCCACTTGTCCCCAGGCAGAGAGAGAAGAGGAAGAAGAGCTCAAAGGTCTCCATCTCCACCAAACAGAACCTTGTCAACACCTCCACCTGACAGGCCTTTCATTCAATCAATAAGGGTTCTTAGGCCAATTAGGATAGGCACATCCACAACCAAATCCCTATGTCAAATTCACTGGCAGCAGCCCACTTTCTCTCCATGCACAAAATCCAGTTCCAATTGCAGCCTTAAAGAGCATCCCATATTTCACTGGAGAGAACCAAACTACTCCTCATGTGACCACATCCACGACATTGTAAATGTCATGTACAATTCATGAGATTACTGAAATGGACATTGTTGTCAAGTTACTGACATCCTCCTTTCAAGGGTAAATCTCTACAATGGTTCAGGAGTCTAACAACAGGCTCTATTACTAGACTTGGGACCATATTGTGCATCAACACTTTGCAACCAATTTTGAGAGAAAGGGGACAATCTGTCTTTATTGGAGTAACTGATAATAATCAAGAGAGCTCCTAATGAGAAAATTGACATGATTTCAACTTTTGGATTCCAGAGGACATGGGATAGAATTCCATTGGCTGTCAGGCCAACTAACTGAAGGTGCTTCCTTTACTTTCTTAAGGCTTATAAACTCTGACATAGTTGCAATAATGATTCAATCAATGGGTGGATGTAACACTTACCTGGAGCCTATGACCTTTCCATTAGAGTTGAGAATTGTTTAATTCAAGTTGGTAAACTTGCACCTAGGCCACCAATGCCTCTATACCCAGACATTAGGGAACTCCTACAACCTAGCCAAACACCCACAATTGAATCCCATTCCTACTCCCTAAGAAATCAGAGCAACTGCTGAAGCCTCTACCTCCTCTTCTAGCACTTCAAATGAGTTCCAAGAGGTCATGAAACAACTACAAAATCTGGGTAATGAGTTGGTGACTACTAAAGAGGCAACAAGACCAAAGTTCTAGGCCATATCAGCCTCAAAATCAGTATCATATTAGGCCTCAAACCCAACCAAATAGACCACCATATCAGCCCAATAGGAAACCTTTTCAAGTCAGAAATCAACGAACCAAGTTCAGGCCTCCTGCTAATAGACCATTCTCAGGCTTATAATCCCAATGCAATGTCTACATCCAAATCTTTGGTTCCAACAAAACAACATGGCTCAAGAATATGATTGGTGCTACACATGCAACCTACCTCACAATCAATCCATGTGTTTTAAATGGTGCACTAAATCAGGCTCTGATGGTACAGACCATTGGTGTGTCACCAAGAAACAAGCCAAGAAGGAAATCAACAGTAAGAAGCTCAGCAAGAAGAACCTCCAACAAAAAACCACATTGGTTAATTGGCAAAATAAAAATTCTGTGGAATGAACCAACCACCTTCTCAAGGTATAATAGCCAACACATGGTCCAAGAAAAGGAACATTAGAGAGGGACAATCATCTAATCTCAGTTGTTTCCACAATCCTCAATCCCACTCCACAAGGTGTTAGTAATATAAGTGTAGCTCTAAATGTGCAGGGGTCAGCCTAAGCCACCTTCTATTGCAGCTTCAAATACATGTAGCTGTAATCCAAGTTCCAGTGCAAGATAAGGTTGTGCCAAGCAAAGGACAACAGAAGGATAATTCATCCCCTTTCAACATCATTGATCAAATGAGGAAAACACATGTGAACATCTCCATGTGGGAATCACTTGCAATCCTAGGACAACGATGATTTATTATAGGTTGCAATGGCTAATTGGCCTACTTTGAGTGAATCAAGCCAAGGACAAGAGAAGGTTCTCACTAATGCAATACAACAACATGGGGGCTAGCCAAGAAAAAATTTGAAGCCTCCACCATTATATGTATCATTGATTATTGGGAATAACTTGGTACACAATTGCATGATTGATTCAGGGGCAAGTAGCTCAGTAATGCCAAAGCAAATAGCAGATCAATTGGGTCTAAAGTATGAGCTAGTGCTGAAGGGAGTAGTGCAATTGGATGGTACATAGTAGCAACGATTGGAGTCATCAAAGGGATAAGTCCTTACATTGCATGTGTGTCCTAATGTTACGGTCTTGCAAGATGTGTTTGTGATTAACCTTCCACCTCTCTTTGCTCTATGTTTGTCAAGGAATTTCACAACCCAAATTGGCAGGTACCTATCTGCAGATTGGTCACATATGCTTTTTAGAACAAGGTATGGAGCAAAAGCAACAATCAAATCTGAGCCTAATTGCCAATTTCCATATTGAGCCACCCATGTGCCAAGTCCTATCAATGCAAATTGCTCAGCCTTCGATCAGGAGGAGTTTTCAAATGATTTAGAAGCAAGTACTAAGGTCAAGGTCATTCCTGATTTGAATTTGGATGAGTGGGAAAATAAAATTCATGCATTCGACCCATACAAAGAAATGGAAGAATCTGAGCTAGGAGTTTATTGTTTGCATGAAGAGAATCATCCTCTCCCTAACATCACCAAGCCAGACCACAAGGATGATAATGAGGTATGGTAATTATTCTTTGATGGTTCAAGAAGCAGACAAGGTGCTGGAGGTGGTGCAATGTTGGTTTCACCCCAAGACATCAAGTACTATTCAACTTTCAGATTTCAGTTTGCATGCTCAAATAACACAGCTGAATATGAAGCTTTGATTCATGGACTTCATTGGGCCAAGAAAGAGGGGCATAAAGAATTTGCAAGTGTTTGGTGATAGTGAGCTGATTGTAAATCAGGTTAGAGGACAACATGCTGTAAGGAATGATCTACTCAAGAGCTACAAGAATAAGGTATGGGACCTCATTGAGGATTTCCAAGATTTCAACATTATGTCCATACCAAGGAAGAAGAAATGAAGCTGTTGATAGGCTTGTAGTAGTTGGAGCAACGTTTGATGTGGTGGAAAACATTAAAAGAAACAAAACACAACCACATATCCACGTGATTGTAAGGCCAACAGTGCCAGATAACAACACAAGCTGGCAGGTGTTTGAGAATGATCAACAAATCGTTAATTTCTTGCAAGAGGAGGCTGAATTCTCTGCTAAAAATCAAGAAAAATTAGAGCAACAATATGGGGATCAAGTAGTGCAACTGTGTAAAAACAAACTCCCCAAAGGTTTAGTGACATTGGAATCTATTTTCAATCCTAATGATCAGTTTTGAAAAGAGAAAGCTAACGTACGGATCAAAGGAGAAGATTCAGAGCCAACTGATTCTAATTGGAGAAGGTAAAACACTTCAGATTGGAAAAGTAGCTACTGAGCAAGAAAAATATGAGTTCATACAACTTTTCCAAGAGTTTCCATATGTATTTTCTTGGAGATATGAAGACCTGAGAGGATTCAATCCAAAGTTAGAACAACATACAATAGAGATGGATCCAGATGCAAAGCCCATTAGGCAAAAGCAGAGACCAGTCAACCCACACATTGAGCCTCTTATGAAGAAGGAGCTGAACAAGCTGATAGAGGAAAGTATTATATTCCCAATCAAGAATTCAAGTTGGGTTGCAAACTTGGTCCCAGTCAGAAAGAAGAATGGATATATCAGGTTGTGTGTGGACTTTCGGGACTTAAACAAAGCATCTCTCAAAGACCACTACCCACTCCCTTCAATGGAGAAAATATTGCAAGTAGTGTCTGGTTCAAAGAGATTCTCTCTCCTAGATGGCTACTCAGGGTATAACCAGATAATGGTGAAGGAGTATGACCAGTTTAAGATGGCTTTCACCACCAAATGGGGCACCTATGCCTACAGAAAAATGCCATTTGGATTGTCCTAATGCTGGAGCCACTTTCCAAAGGGAAATGGATATGGCATTCAAGGGGCTGATAAATAAAATAGTTATGATATATCTTGATGATATTACTATGTTTTCTAGAAAACACAGCAGATCACCTCTTTCCATCTGAGACAAGTATTTCAAAGGTGTCGAAGATTTGGGGTATCATTGAACCCTAAAAAATGCATATTCTTGGCTCACGAGGGAAAGCTTCTAGGCCATATTGTTTTTAAAGGATGGGATTGTCGATTGAACTCAGAAATATTTAAAGCAATTCGGAGCATTACCATTGCCTAAGTCACATAAGAAGGCTCTTCAAAGCTTCTTAGGAAGGATCAAACTTCGTTCGTAGGTTTGTTCCAAACTTTACAGTTCTGTTAAAGCCGATCACACTGATGTTAAAGAAGAGCATGGCATTTAGGTGGACATCTGAAGGTAAATCAAGTTTTGAAGAAATAAAAGAAGCTATATCTCAAGCCCCAACTCTTGTCAATCGAGATTTCTCCAAAGATTTCACACTCTATGCTTTTGGTGGTGGGGATACAATCTCTGCAATCTTAGCGTAGCATAACGAAGAGGGATCTGAGCAGCCTGTGTCTTTATTCAATTAGATTTTAGAGGAATATGAAGTGAGATAATCCTTCATTGAGAATCATGTGCTGGCAGTGATCAAAAGTTTGAAGAAATTCAAGCATCTAGTTTTGAATAATAAGATCCAATTGTTGGCCTCTCACATGGGGGTCAAGGATTTTCTTTTAAACAAGGACCTGAATGAAAAATGCACAAGTTGGATCACTCGTGTCATGGAATTTCTCCAAGGAGTTCATACTCTATGCCTTTGGTAGTGGTCAAGAGAAAACAAATGATGATGTACCCACTCCTTGTTGGACTCATAATATTATGCACTTCTTACAAACAGGTCTTTTCCCTCCAGAAATGAGCAAAGTGAAAAGGATAAACTTCATATTATAAGCCATTCCATATGTGCTTTTTGATGGTGTTTTGTTCAAAAGGGACATCAATGAAGTTCTATTGAGATGCATCAAGACAAGTCGAATTGAGAGGGTATTGTGGACATCAAAATTAGGTCACACTCCCCTCAGCCTCTTGCCAATTAATCAACTTAAACACACTTACCTAACCATGCCCCCTTTCACCCCATACTAATATTAATTTGATTAAATTAATCCAAATATTCTCACCTTATCCATTATTTAATTATCTTAATTAACCTAATACCCACCCCTCCACCTCACCTAGCCACCTCACCTAGCCACCTCACCCTAAGCCTATTCTTAGTATGTTTTCATAACTAACTAAGACCTAACCAACACCCTAGAAATGAATGCCTACACCTCATTCCCACAGACAAAAATGGTAACCCCCCCTCCCATCTGGAGGAATAGAGAGATCTGGAAGTTGTTATAGCCATGATCTCCTATTTTTAGTTAACTTAGGGAATCCCACCTTAACCGATACCGGTTACCCCTAAACCAATGCCAGTCAGCCCGTAACCACCATCAATCACCCTTAATCCATTTTTGCAACCTTATTCTTTAGGTTGGTAATCCCATAGAGCATGAGTATGCATGCAAGACACCAGAGCAAGCATTCTTTATCACACAGACATCCAACACTCACCCAACAACCATCCAGCACTCATCCCAACACATATTTGACCCAGCCAAGCAAGAAGGAGAGCATAGGAAAACCATACAAGATCTCTTCAATGTTTAGTGATCCTCCATAGCCTTCAATCTCATACCAATACCTTCAGTCCTCACTCACAGATGTCTAGAACCAGATTCTAGGTAAGTAGAACATTTTACTCTTCTAGTTTACTTGCTTCTTCATTGTATTTTCATCCCTTATGAATGTTATTTGCTCTCCTAGCCACCCATTATCCTCCTTTGATACTTACCCCTCCCTATCCCTGTCAAAACCTTACCAAATCACATCCAAACCACCTGATACCTCATTTTGACCAACCCAGTCCTTTGTGTAATCACAAAGGGGACCAAAACCTCATTCTGAGATATTCCCAGTATCCCATAGTAACCAGCATCAGTTCTCCTTAGCCAGCATTGGTTAGCCTACAATATATTATCCTCACACCACCACCTTCCAACTCAACTTGTAGCTTAACCCAGCTCCACCTAAACCCTATTAAGTCTACCCACTGTCCTGATACCCCACCTAGACCACATAGATACCTCACTCAGCTCCTTACAAACTTGAAAAACCTCCTCCAAACCTTTGTTCTTGACCCTCTATCCTTTTATTAGTGACCGACGTCGGTCACCCTTAACCGGCATCAGTTACCCCCAGACTGACATCGGTCTTTTTTTCTACCATACTACTCAGAACAACAACCTACCCACCTATTTTTGAGTTACCCATAATTTCCTGTGACCCTTTTTAGACCTCTGTCTAACCTGTAGAAACCCAGAACCATTTACCTGACCCTCAGATCATATTCTAGCCTAGCTTATTAGATTATATCTTACTTATTGTATTTTGTATGAGATACCTAAATCATATTAACTATAGTAGGACAAAATTTATTTTATTTCTCGGATTAAATTTCTTAAACAGTGGATTGATAGCCATCTAGGAAGTATCACACTTCCCGAATCTAGCATACGCTAGGCAGTCCACTACATATACTACTTAACTCTTTCTGGTGGTCTTGTTTTATATTTTAGGTAGTTCCTCCTAGCCAAAAGGAATCTCTCATTTTCAGTTGTGGATCGAGGAGTCAACAAATGTACAACAACCTTCAACCATCTTTAACAGGTATTCCTTCTACACCCATTACCTTATCTGTTTCATCAACTTCCTAGAAACATTTAAGAATTAGATGAAATAGGTATTGCGAGAGTTCCATGATGGAGAAGCTGGGGGCCATTTTTCTCCATGGGTAACAACTCTCAAGATCATGAAGGAAGGTTATTACTAGCCCAAGGTGTTCAGTGATTTCTACACATGGATTAAGAAGTGCAAAAAATGTGCATTCTTCACAGGGAAATAAAGATTTGCAGCACTTCCATTGTACCCATTTTTAATTAACTAGTCATTCATGCAATGGGGATTGGACTTCATTAGGGTCATAAATCCAAATTAGATCCAAGGCAACAAGTGGATTTTGATAGCAACAGATTATTTTACCAAGTGGACCGAGGCAGCAACTCTCAAAAAAGCTAACGAATCTAGCATACTAGACTTGTATGAAGGAATAGTAACTAGATTTGGTGTGCCAACCACTATTATATCAGACAATGCCTTAGCATTCATTGGTTCCCATATCACAGAGCGGACTATCAAGAATGGGATCTACTTGAGCACTTCAGCAAACTATTACCCTCAAGGTAATGGGCAGACAGAGTCCACAAACAAGAACCTGCTAAAAATTATCAAAAGGACTTTTGATGAAAATCAGAGAGCTTGGCACACAAGGATCAAATCAGCTTTATGGGCTGATAGGATAACACCAAAGAGGTTTACAGGTAATTCTTCCTATAAGTTGGTCTATGGGAAAGAGGTAGTTCTACCTATATCATTGGAGCTTCCCACATTGGAGCTAATAAAGTAGCTGGAGTTATTTGAATTTGAACCAATGGAGGCCAGGTATGTAGAGCTAATAGAATTAGAAGAAATCAGAGAGCATGCATCCCAAACAATGGAGAAGGATCATGCCTTGGTCAAAATATGGTTTGATAAGAAAGCAAGAACAAGGACCTTTTAGGAAGGGGACCTAGTTCTGAAATGGGATGTAGATCGGGAAAAACCAGGAAGGCATTTAAAATTTGATGCCATTTGGAGTGGCCCCTATATGGTCACAGGATGTAAAAGTAGTAATGCTTTCAAATTGTCTACATTGGATGGTGAAGAGTTACAGATTCCACTGAATGGAATTTATCTTAAACATTGCTACTAAAAGGTAAAAAATTTTCACCCTTGTAAATATTAGCCTAGGTTTTCAATTCCTCTAAGTTCATATGCACATTGTCTTGTTGTAGTTTAGTTTCATTTTCCTAAGTGCTGGTGCACATGCTCTATTACTTCTAGTTAGCATAAAGTAGGTAGTTTTCTTTTAGAAAAATAAGTTCATTGCACACTCTGCATGTTCTACTTGTAGCATCTATGATTTCCAATTTTGTGCATAGCTTGTTTGGTGTTGTTTTGTTGCTCTTGCATAGTGAATTGGAATTAGCATTTGATGAAGATCAGTTTTAGTTTTAGTGGGTTTCCAAGTGGCTCAAGGATCAGTTTTTAAAGTTCAGATTAGTATCAAGATATCACTTGTGACTCCATGCCCAATGGATGCTTCAAGGCAGCTAATCATTTCATCTAGCAGAAAGATGAACCCTGTGGGTCGCCAAATTGTTATCCAAAATAAGCCCATACTTATTTTTGGTTAACTACCCCCTTATTTTACTCCTTTTGTGATTCAAGATTAATTTTGCATATTTCAAGTACTCAAGGATTTCTAAATATATCTTCATCAGATGGGAAATTTATTCCTCTTTCCAAAAAGGTAAAGAAGTCCTTCTAACTCAAAGTATTTTGAAAGTTACGGGCCGGTGGGCCTTAGAATTATTTTTTCCCCAAATGCGGGTTGATGGGCCTGGGGAAGAATTTTTGCCAAGGAAGAAAGCGGGTCGGCGGAGTGGTGGAAGATAATTTGACACTTAGGCATTTTGGCTAAAATGTGTAAAAGCCGGCCCGACAAGGTTCTGAGCGGATATGCGGGGCCACAGACGAAATTTATGCACTTAGAATTTTTTGCTAAAAGGCTCAAAGTAAATTGCAGGCATGCGCACTCGTGGAGAAGAAAAGGAAATTTTTTCTAAGGCCCAAAAGGGACATGTGGCAGCAAGTTGTAGGTCAAAGTCAAAGTGGGCCATCAGAGGCACTTAAGAAGTTTTGGCTTTTGTTTTGAAAATATTAAAGGTTTAAAATGAGCCACACCTCCGCTAATGCCCAGAAGAAGCCACGTGTTAGATCTTTTCAGCTGTAGGAAAGCCGGCCATCGGGGGAACTTTGAATTTTTTCAACTTTTGCAAAAAGTGAATTTTGAAGGCACGAGCTTGCGAGCGCAAGGAAGGTTTTTCCAGTTCAAGTACAAAAGCAAAGTGGTGGGGCCATGGGCCTAAAGAGAATTTTTGGAACTTTGGCATTTTTGGGCAAAAAGTGCAAATTGCAACTTTTAACCCCGAGGTTCGCTTGTGGTAAAAAAGTATGAAGAATGTGGAGCTGCGGGCTATGGGAAGTTTCTTAAAACTTTTCCATTTTTTGGCTAAAAGGCACAAAGATAATTTTGGGCCCAGTGAAATTATGTATACGTGTAATTGCAGAGCTGCGGGCTTGCGGGAGACTTTCAAAGTTTTGTAATTTTTGCGCAAAACGTAAAATATGAATTTTGAGCCCATGGAAGCAAATTTCGCGCTTGCGGGCCTACGAAGAACTTTTAAACTTTGAAACTTTTTGTGAATGGCACAAAGTGACTTTTGGGCTCGATAAAGTCATGCATATATGTCATTTCAGGAGCGAGGCTATGGAGTTTTTTGGGATTTTTACATTTTTTGGGAAAAGTGAAAAAGTCAAATTTTGGCCCACAGACCCATTTTCAAATCTGATTTTGCCACCATTTTTTCCCTAATTCTTTGCCCTAATTATTTTCCCTAGTCTTTTCCCTAAATATTCAGAGGAGCATATCTTTCGACTGGGAGATTAGATTTGGGAAAAAGAGGACCTTTTGGAAATATCTTGATCTCCTCCACACATTGGAAGCATAAACACATAATTTTTTGTAGGATTTGATGGGGGAAAAGATAAAAATTTATTTCACGCCATCAATGTGGATCTGATTGTTTCAAATAGGTTAGATTCTACTCGATCCACCATTTTTCCCTCCTCCCACACGCCAAGTATGGAGAATCTACTTGATTTGATGGGGGAAAACCCTAGAAACATCTTTCATGCCATTAATGTAATATTAGATTGCTTTGAGAGCTACGTTTGTTACTCAATCCACCATTTTTTTCTTCTCCAGCATACAAGGCATCATTGAAGACCAATTTGACAGGTTGCAGGTGGATTCAAAGGTGTTAATGGCTGGTGGTTGGGCTTCAATATCATATTTTCCCCTTTTCTTCTTCTCTCTCCTTGTTTCAGCTATAAAATGGAAGGGCTCGATTCATTATAAACATTGGATGTTTTTAATCTACATCTCCCTTTTTCTCTATTCTGTAGTGATTTTGTGGAGTTTTCAAACCTTCCATAAATATATAAATGTAATTTTATGTCGTTTGGCCATTGTAATTCTTTATATCAATTCTTTGGAGCAATAAAATAAGTTTATGGGTGATTTTCAGCCCTTTCTTTCTTTGATTGCATCCTTCTTAGATTTTCATTGCAAATTTGGTTACCTGTGCATGTGGGTTGTATTATTTTTATGGTATGTGTTTAACAGTAAAGTAAATGTTCATCATTCCTTGGTGCATCACCTCTGTTAGCTTATATTTCATTTTTTTTTATAAATTTCTTAACCTTAGTCCCTTGGAAAAGATTAGAATATATTTTAGAGTAGAACCTTTGCAATTTAATGTGTTAACCTAAATAGAAGAATAAGAACCAACCTTCATTTGGAGAGTTTTTACCATTTGCAAAGTCCCACACTTTGGAAAAAACTCAATGTTATGTTATCACACTAAAATTCTCATATTTTGATTTACAGACCTTTAGGGGTGCTGTGATTTCACATCAACAGGTCCTTTGAAAAAAGTTTGATCACTTGAAAGTAGATATTTTGAAGCACAAAAATGGTGAGTCAACAGAGTGATTTTTTTACTAGCAGGACACCATTGTTTGATGGAGTAAATTATGCCTTTTTGAGTCCATGGATGAGGAGTCACATTATGTCCCTAGGGTTTGATGTTTGGAAATATGTGGAGGATGGTTACACTGATCCTGCTCCTTAACCAAAAAGTACTGCATAAAAGAAGCTTTGTAGTGATACTTTAAAGGCTATGAATGCTAGCATGTGTGGGCTAGGTGAATATTGGATTATGATGGTGATGCATTACATGTTATCAAAAGTAGTATGAGAGAAACTTCAGATCTTGTATGAAGGATATTCCAAGGTAAGGATAACCAAGCTTCAGAATTTTAGAAATTAGTTTAAAGGGTTGAAAATGAATGATGATGAGCCTATTTTTGCATACTTTCTTAGGGTTGATAAGGTTGTCAACATCGTGAAAGGTCTAGGTGAAGAAGTGAAGGAAGAAGTTATAGTTCACAAGGTTTTGAGATCCCTAACACCTAAGTTTGATTCCAAATTTTTTGTTATTGAAGAGGCCAAGGATTTGACTCTTTTGAAGATGGATGAGTTACATGAGACTTTGAATGCCTATGAGATGATGATTTTTGATTCCAAACTAGATAAGAAATAGATTACTTTCAAATATGAAATGAAGACCAATGGAAAAAGGAATAAGGAGGTTGATGATGTTGGTGAGGTTGAAGATGAATAACTCTTTGAAATGCTTTCTAGAAGATTGAAAGTTGGATTTGGAAAATACAAAGGTAAAATTCCTTATAAATGTTTCAAATGTGGTAAAGTAGGACATTTTTCTATCAATTTTCCTCATAAGAAAAATAATAAAGATCATGACAAGAAGTATCACAAGTATGGTAAATCAAATAAGAGATCTAGAAATTTTGATGACAAGAATAAGCGTTTTTATACAAAGGAAGAGGATTTCTTATTTGGTGCTATTAGTGGTGTTTAAGATTTTGAGTCTGAATTGGATTATGAAGATGTTGGAGATGAGGATGTTTTCATGACTAAAGATGCAATGATATCTACTAGTTGTGGTTATTCATTATTGGGTGATTCTAAATTAGTTTCATTTAGATATTATGAGGAAGAAGAATATGATGTTGAAGATGAAATAGTGTGTATTCAAAATGAGTTAAGGCATGCCAAAAATATAAACAAGAAGCTAAGATATCAGATCAAACGATATAAAGATAAGATTCATGATCTAGATGAGAAGCATTGGTCTAAAACAAGCAAGCTAAATGATTCATTATGATTTTTAGAAGAAAAGGTAAAGTTTGTAGTCTCAATATTGCAATAAGAAAAAATTCAATGCACCAAATTTGAAGAGGATATAGATTTTTTGAGGGAAGAGTTTTTATATGCTAGTAAGAAGAATAAATCCTTTCAGAAATGTGACAAAATAAATAAGGATGTTAATGATCTTATTTGCAAACAAAGGTCAGTAGGTGATAGAGACGGTTAGGGGTTTAGTGATGACCTCAAGGGAAAATAAAAGATGAAAGATGTAGTGTCTCAAACAAGAAGGATAAAGAACCACATAAGAATGATGGAAAGAAGGAGAAATCCACCAAAGACAATGTGAAGACAAAATCAATAAGGCATCCAAATGCTTCATGGTATGTTAGATCATTTAATGGTTATAATTACTCATGTAATGGTTTTGGGCATAGATTTAAGGATTGTAATAGGTTTCAAAGATATAATCATCTATGGAGAGATAGTAGCAGTGAGAAAGCTAAGAGTATAGTACGGTAGACATGCAATGAGAGAGGTAATGTTACTAGATATTGTTTATATGATCCATATAGTCAAGTCAAATGTTACAAAGGAAGAAGTAAGGTAGTATGCTCCAGTTACAATAGGTATGGACATATTTCTAGGGATTTTTATAGTCATACAAGGCAAGAGAGGTACTTTCAAAGTATAAGAATGCATGATAGAAGAAAAAACATATCACAGGAGCCTATAAGGGATAAAGGTATCTCATGAAGATTAAATATTGATGCAAATTAGTGAATGTATCAAATATCAAATCAGAAACAAGTGAATGGAAGTAAAGTGTAGGCATCAAAAGGGTTTTGAGACCTCTTCAAGGAATTATTCTAGATTAAACATTATGATATATACCTTTATTAGGATTCTTAGAGGTGTATTGATCCAAATGAAGCATTAGAGAGAGGGGGAGATAAGTGTGTTGCTGTGGAGTCCTTGCATCATTGAGGTGTTAATTTCATGTGGAGATAACATTTAGTAGACCACCACTTAAAAAACCCCTGTCTTAACGATTAGTTTTTAATAATTTTAGTTGGTCTTCACAACTAAAGAGTGGAATGTTATGAACTACCACCCATCCTATATATTAAGATGATCCATCGTGGGATGTTCATTAGGATAATGAGCTAATAGACCAATTGATCTAAGATTAAGATACTTATGTGAGTTTTCATACTATGAGAAAGAATTTTGTTGTTATTTCTATGAGACCGAGGAGTGAAGTGGAATTTTTGGGTCAAAGATATTGAATTCTTAATAAAAGACAGTTCTATATCAGTGGATTTTTTTTCCTTCGCGTTTCTCAACTTAAATCTAGTGTTATATTTAGATCTTATTCTTGTCTATTATTTGATTTCAGTTCTTTCTTATTAAGCTCTATAATTCATTGTTTATTACAAGATAATTTTGTGTCTATAACTGCACATCATAATATATAGTCATCGACTTTATAAATGGTGGAACCGTAATTTGTCAATTGTATTTTTGTTAACAAATTTGGCATGGTATTAGATCATGGACGTTATGTATGTGTAGGGTTGATTTGGAAGATTTTAATGTACTAGAATGAAGAATCTTGAAGTCTGTTAATGGATCTACAAAACCCTAAAAATTTTGCAGTCATTTTAAAGAAAATCAGGTTTAAATTTCCAATTCCCTTCTAAAATATTTTATAATATTGATCAAAAAGATGTTTAAATATTGTATGAGTGTTTTATTGCTTCGATATGTGCCTCTATAACTGATTTTGAATGTTTTCAGTTTAAATATGTCATATGTGAGCATATTTTAAGTTTTTACACCGTTTATAGCCATTAGGGCTATTTTTGACTGTGGATCCGAAATTATTTCCTTAGATCTAGTTATTTCATGCATTTAAATCCTCCCCAAATTTATACATATTTATTTTTTTGCTAGGTCTTCCATTTTGAAGCCTGATAAAATATTCTTGTGCCGTTTGGCTTCACTTTGTCATTATTCATTAAATATTTGTTTAATTAAACCCTTCCATTTTTGTGAAGTTTGAGCCAATTATAAGGCTCCATCTATCTTCACATTTTCATTCATATATTTTATCTAATTGTTGGTTGTTCAACACGAGTCAATAAGAGATTTCCGGGTGTCTTCACATTGTAAGAATTGGTTTAGATTTACTTTGTATTTTTGAAATTTTATCCACTCAGGAAGCTCCAAGTTGCTTATTATTTTGTGTTGTTAGAATGTTTTGTTGCTTGTTTTAATATTTATGAAATACAGATGAATAGATTTTCTCCAAGTATCTTAGCATTTCACATTTGTCAATCATTTTTCTTTGTATCAGTGGCTATTGATTAACTACAAATGGACTAACTAATGTATTGCTAATATAGTTAATCTAATCTAGGAGGACATAAAACGTAGTAAATAAATGCACTAAACAATATGTAACTTAAATAAAAGTTTAAGATAATATAGATGAAACCCTAAATGTACAAGAAGGAGGAAAATAAATAACTCAATTGATAACTGGTGACTTTCATAGAGTGTCTCAAAGGTGACTGGAGAAAATAGGAGCAGTAACGACTATACAAAAGTGTGAAAAGGGTGGATTTGAAGGATCTGAGTAGACTAGAGTGTCTAGAGAGGGACTGGGGCACCCACGGGTGCTGTGGTCTGCAATTGAGGTGCCCTAGTATGTGAAAAATGTCTGAAACTAGATTTCAAAGGGTTGTAAGATGATTTAGAACCTTCTCTATGTGTCACATAAGATTTTTTGTCCTGTGTCAAATGTCGCCAATACTCAAGATGAAGGAAAGACCTACAAAAGACCAAAAGATCTATCAAAACCCTAAAAAAATAAAAAATGAAAATGAATGGATCAGACTGACCTCAGTTGCCACAATAGTGGGCTCACTACTTTGAGCGTTGCACTACATTATGGACCCAAATGTAGTTTTAGTGTGTGTATGCATAATGTGCCTTAGGAACTCTTGTGCCAGTCACACTTTGTGAAGTAGTGAGCAATAAATAAATGTAGAAAATGTAATAGCGTGTGTGCATGGAATAGAATAGAATCCCTCCCCCTATGTGTAATGCCCTGCCAAATAACCCATCTTCGATTGTCATGAGATCAAGTTACACAATGAATTTGTTGGAGTAAAATTTAATTAATAAAATCCATGACATTTTAATGATGAAGAAGTCACTATTTAAATAAATTAAATAAACAGTGGAAAAGACTTAAAAATAATAACATAGTTTATATATATATATATATATATATATATATATATATATATATATATATATATATATAAGAATAAATAAATATGCTGTAGAAACCAATATTATGCACTTCCTCATCATCAATAATTTTTCCCGTCTACACTTACAATTTATCATATTAATATCCATTAGTTTAAAAATTATTATTATGTAGGTTATTTAGATAAATCTATTTTTCATCCTCGACATATCTATCATAGGTCATTTTATATCCCTAAAATCCAAATATTATAATATCCTAATATAATCTATACATTATCCTAAGACATACGTTAATATATTTAATAAAACTAACAAAAACATAACCCAAATAGACCTAGGCCAAAATAAGAATATAATATAATCAAATAAGACACCTCGCCCGACAACACATCACATTAAAAAAAAAATCAATGACTTATTCCTCGAAATCCATAACAAATAAAATAAAATAAGGAAATTTTTCCAACTATTAACTAAATAAATTCAAATAACTGGTAATCACCAGTGTTTCGATAAAATGCTAGCGATTATTTAAAACTGTTTTGAACTCTTACTCAGGAACCATATTTTTGCATTCTTGAGCTAACTCTCTGTCATCCTTCCATATTTTTAATTGCAAATGTTTAATCAATCTTCGTCTAGCATAGTTTTATAATAGGATTAGTTCCATATGATTTCGTGATTTTTTTCCTATTTGGAGGATCTTCTATTGTGTGTTCAACAAATCCAAGTCTACACCCAACTACACATTTCCCTTTGTGCATTGGTCGATTCAAATATCATGTGGTGCAATCTACTTTTGTTAGTACATCCATTTTTTTCTAATGTTTGCACTCAACATTATCAGGCATGTTCAAGATTTTCTAGGAACTGACCAATCTTCATCAGCTCATAGGTTTTATCAAGTTTTTCCTTCCTTCCAATCAAGGTTTTTCATTCTATTTATATTATTTATTCTTGTTTCTAAAATTATCATTTGTTATAAGCTCTCAAATTCATTTTATACTCAAAATAAAATCGTAGATTTCTTGAAAAAGTATCATATTATCATACTATTTAATCTAACTCAGAAATGTCATCTATTTAGTGAAAATCCCGTGTTTCCCTAAAAACCCTACGTTTACTGTCAATTCTGACATCTATAGTTTTTATCAGAGTATTATTCATTCATTATATTTATTTCTGTTTTTTCTAATATATGATCAAGAATGGATTTTTGTAGATGGCTATAGGTGGCTAAGCTCATGAAATAACCAATATTAATTCTCTTCTAATCATTTGTCACCCTCTGCATTGGGAGAAATATGTCATATTGCTCAATTTGGAACTTTACACTATACATTGAGCCCCTTTAGAGTAGCTGTAAAACATCTTTGAGATAACTCAAAGGATTCATGAGGCCATGGATGAGTTTTGGGAGGCCTACTTTGAAATTTTACGCATTTGAGCTGATTTTCCCTGGTTCGAATACTACTACAAGCCAGAGTGGAAATTTGGAACTATAAAGCTGAATCAACAAACCAAACTGAATCGTTTGACCTTCCTGAATATCAATACCATGACTTTACATCTGATCATCAGTATGAATCAGAGAATGAGGAACTAGAATATGTCCCTAATTTTCTTAGTGATGTATATATCGATGATTATGACTCTAAGTCCTTTAAAGAATTTGAGATAAACAATTCAGAGATCACTTTCGAGAATCCATCATCATATGCAGATTATAACACCAAGTTTGATTCCGATTTCTAGTTGTAGCTCATATATCTAGATTTTCATTATCATCTAATAATCTTGTAATAAATTCTGAAACAGTCAGAAAAATTATCATCTTTTATCCATCTTTTATCGTGATTGGGTTTATGTATCGCTTGATTACATAAAACAGTGGGTTAACATATTTGTGAGGAAACCCTTTGTATTTCTAGGGAGTGGCCTTCGCGAGGAATCCCACTTAATATTATTACTAATTACAAATTTTGTGTAGTGTGTTTGATTGTAGTTTCATTTGCAGGTGAACTATTTTTAGAACATGACACAACATCAATACCATTTATACACATATGCGGGTATCTCTAAACCTCGCTATCTCGAAGTTTGGTAAGTTTTAGTCTCTTGTTTGTTAACTTAAATTTAATAGATAAAATTTACTCTAAATATCTTGGCATGCCCGGTGGGACCTTATTCTATTGTTAACTTTATAATAATTATTATTTTGTTTATTTCTATGTTTCCCCTGAATGAGATATTGTGGATTTCTAATTTTGATCATTTACTATGAAAATATATAAAAAACTTTCATTTATCATGAAAAATCAAGTTTGTTTTCAATAAGTTTACTTTTTGAGAAATCGCCAGCGATTTGTCAAAATGCTAGCGATTCCTACTATTTGTGATCACTTTATAAATTTCTTCCTAATCTTGGACCTAGGCTATTTTTTTTTGCTTCTGCTAACCTGGTTTTATAGGAGACTATTGTTATAGTTTATTTTACTTTCCAGATTAAATGAATTTGCTGGCCTTAAACATTGATAAAAAATATATATATAGGAAGCATTAATCATGGTGATTCCTAAAACTTTATTTTTGTTTCTAGCATTACATTTGGTTTGATTGTTTTCATTAAAAATGACATTTCAATTTTGGTCTTAAAATGAACTTTTCATCCTTCCTTTTTCATATAGAAATAATTAGGAGGATAGTTCGTTGCATTCACTTTTCATTTCCCCCACACTCAACCAAAACAAATAAATATAAAAACAAATCTACAAAAAACTACCCAGATGGATACCTACCTAGATTTTATCACTAAGAGGAGAAGTTGACTCGGTGTTTTGACCAAGTATAAAAAACCTGTCTATCTGTATATATTTTATCAACACCCAACACCCTTATCAATGTAGGACTATGAAGTTAGGGGGGTAGGCCCCAATAACACACTCATATCGATAGTATTACAGAGTTGGGCCTCATATACCTTTAGGTATAATCGAGGAATCCATCCATAAACATACCTCAAACCAAATCTATATTTCCATTTCTTAGGACCCTCATAAACCATTCTACACATTTCACCTTATAATTAAATAAAAAAAATTAAAAATCTATCTTGCTTGCTATTTGCAATAAACCCATTTTAATTCATTTTTTAGATAGTTATTTTGTGTCTGTTTTCTTATAATAGTAAAAACAAGACAACAAGATCACAACCAAGCTTCTGAAAGCATGTCTCAACAAATTTCCACACCTTTACAAAAACAAATACCTTTATCTACTACCATATCTACACCATCATTTACCATACCATTGTAATAAAAAAATCTATTCCACCAACCACTTGCAACAACTCCTCTAATTGATGCTCAATGAGATTAGAATGAAATAGAGGAACAATACAATGAGGAAATGAGGCAACGCATTTTAAAATCTACACATCATTTTCATAGTCGACTAATTCACTACATCTGAATAAGAAGATACTAAACAACCATATTCCCTTAGCTCACAATAAGAATCTTTTGAAACCACTGTCTTTGAAAGATGAGACACTGTCTTTGAACAAATGTTGGATTCAAACCCGCTTTCCCTCAATACCTATCTCATAGCTAGGGGTGTTCAAATCCAACCATTTATACCAAAACCATCTAAAAATATTCCATATCCTTTATATGATCGCCTCACAATAGTTTGAATTTGAACCATTTTCAAGTACTCCTAACTTTACACAACCCATTGATTTAAATCAACAACATATACCTAAGCCACCATCTTCATATGATCCTTCCTCTACTATCGCAAGAGTTGTTTGAGAGAAGGGACCTGTCATCCAAAAAATAAATTTGTATCCTCCTTTGAGGAAAACTTAAATTTTAGAAATTGCATATTCCATTCCCATTCTTAGCCTAAATATGGTTTCTTCCCAAAACACAACCACTCAATAACACACATCGTAACCTAAACTTTATACTAGTTCAACACCTCCAAAAATTAATACTAGTACCTCATTATCCACCTCTCCAGCATCTTTAATGACTCAAACACTTCCAGTGAGTTATATTGTTGCTACTGCTATTACATCTCAACTAGCTAGAAACATTGGTAATATTACCATGTCTATCCCAACATCAAGTCCTTTAATTAATATTAGTGCAATCACCACCACTCACCTTATCTCATATTACATACCACAATAATCATTACCATTAATTACTATGCCACAAATTGCTCCTATGTAATAAATTCCACAACAAGCACCATCCACTGTGGCCTATGCTATGTTTTTCCAACAACAACATACTTACCCACAGTTGTTTCCTTATCAGTATAGATAAGCTTCAAAAAAATTAATTTCTCATCAATACATCCCACAAAAAAAAACATCCCTTCTCAAAAATACATCCCACGAAAAATATTCCACAAAAACAAGGAATTTCTTTTCAATAATACATCCCACAAAAAACTCTTCCACAACAAAAAAGCATTCCTTCTTAACAATAAATCCCTTAACAAAATATTATGTAACAATAAAACATTCCTTCTCAGCAATACATCCCACTACAAAATCTTCCACAAAAACTAATCATTCCTTCCCAACAATATATCCCTTAACAAAATATCCCAAAATAGAATATACCTCAACAAAATATTCCTTATCAACAATATATTCCTCAAAATAACATCCCTTATAAGAAAAAAATTCCTCAACAATACCAGATATATTGGTAACCTAGTCAGTTTACATTCCAACTAGGTCCATCTTTACAGAATGACCCTCTTCAAACCCTTATGAACCATATATCAATATTAGAAGCCGCATCGTCTAAAGCTAAAAATATTCTCTCTTACAACCAAATATCTAATGAACCTATTCATCCCTTCATTCCCATACAAAACACATCCTCCTCACTGGGAGCTTCCATAATTTATTAAATTTTATAGCAAAGAGGAACCCTAGTAATATATTTGTGCATTTTGCTATGCTTTTTATCTGATAAATCATGATCAAGATCTTATGTTGAGAATATTTCCTATGTCCATCATTTTTCCTTCTCTGGATTGGTATAACAACATTCCACAATATTCTCTTCTCCCTAACATAACTTACACAATTATTTTTAGAACACTTGTTTATAAACATAGCCCACAAATTTACCATTAATGACCTTTACACCATTATAAAATTCAAGGATGACTCCATCGCTGATTTTTTTTCCACTGGAGGGGTAAAATTAATCAACTATCATTTTCGTTACCACAAACCAAATTGATTAAAGTTTTCTGTTGAGTGTGTTCCAAACATATCTCATACACATTACAAATACAATCATTCTAGAGCTTCAATGATGCCTTTACCATGGCCTAAAAATTAGAATTATGTGTTGTAGAAGATGGTCATGTTAAGCTTCGACCCAATAAACCATGAACCAAGTTTCCCTCTAAGTCATCTTCTAATCTTGATAAATCTAAGCCAAGTGCTAATGCTATAGTTGTTAGGTCAGCATCCAAATAAAATTTAACTAACGAACCTACCCATTCATAACGTTATTATACACAAATAGGAGAAAAATTATCGTGCAGGTATTTGATAAATTATTAGCTAAAAATATGATAGCTCTTCTTCCTATTTGACCTATCGACACTTCTGTATCTAAACCATCATCGTATCAAGATAATGATTATTATAAATACCATAGGGTCAAGGGACATTAAATTGAAAGGTGTCGTATATTTTTTAATGTTCATCAAGAATTGATTGATAAGGGTGAACTTCATTTAGATAATCCCCCTAATGCACTCTTGAACCAAAACCTTGACATATTAAAACAACATTTTCCAAAATATCCTCCATCCATTGATCAACCTCAAGAATTTTTTTTCCATACTCATACCATTAACTCTGTTACTAAAAAAATACTGATGCTTAAATCTTAACCAAAATCTACACCTAATAATGTGGCACCAACATCCACAAAATCTAAATCTACATTTATTGAATCAATATCTAACCCTACCTAATCAACATCCACATCCATTGGATCAACCATCATACCTATATAATCAACATCCATGTCTATACCGATAATAAAAAAAATCTCCTGAAGCTAAACTTTCAAAAACTACTATGGAAATTATTTGTCCACCTTTGTTACCCATTAGTACTAAATCAACATCTATAGTCACACCACGGTTCTCAAGTATAACTATGGTACCCATTGAAAAATTCATGATACAACCTCCTACGTCTAAACTAACCATGAATCGTATGCTTCCCCTAATACCAAACAAAGCAATACCTATAAAATCCACAAACCATAGATGTATTTTTGCATTGGAAACTCTTCCTCCGTCCCTACCTAGTTCATCTAGAACATCCAAAGGACGACAAAAACAAGGCACTACAAAAGTCTTTGAAATTCCTTCTTATATGATCCCTAAATTATATCGATTCCTCACCTCTTCACCTCATCTCTTTCCTTTTTCAAGAGGAGGCATGTCATTTACTAGTGATTATTTGGTTGTTTCATATCCAAAGTCTACTTATCATCGTCTCCCATTACATCCTCAACCCCCCATTATCCATAAATCATCAACAACAAACAAATTGATAGACTGAAATATATGTCTTATTTCCCATAGAAGATAAGATACCTAAAACTTCATCTCCATTTGCATCAACACCTAAGGGACACTATGCAACCATTCTAATGACCTTCTTCAAAAATCAGTCATAAAATTCCCACAACCAAAGTTCTTAGACCCACAAGGGTGGAAGCCTTCTTAGTATGAATTAAACATCACATGTGATTATCATAGAACATGGGGGACATTCTGTTGATTAATATAAATCCTTCAACTTGATTGCATATATGATAAAAAAATCCATCTTGTTTTACCTGATACAACATCAACAGCTACTCTTCGTTGAGAACCATAAGAATCATTATCATCATCATCATCTGTATCTAAATCTCAGGTACCTATATCTTAAATTACCTCCCATCAAGTTGATTTTGTACATATAACTACTCATTCACAAAACTATGACACAAACCTATCTAATTTTACCTAAGACCAAATTTTCTATTCTCATTGCACCACCTTCACCATTTAATTCAATGAACAATATTATCGTTAGATAATTTCATCAGGCTCATGTGAAAATGTTGCATTATATTAATTAATACAAACATCACATCTTCATAAACAAGATATGATGGAAGTTATCCTATTAATAAGAGTGCCTTCATATGACCCATCATGAAATCAACAAAATTCGTAGGATCTCTCAAAGAATCTAATGCCATATCATTCGAACCATCTGAAATACCTTCTCTCAAACTAGAAAATCATGATTTACTACTTTCATCATAGCCTAAATTAATGATGTCCGTATAAAAATAGTAATGATTGATAGTGGTGAAAATATTAACATCATTTCCTCCCCATATTTTGACCAACTTAAACTACCCAATACAATTATCACACAAACATCATTATTACTATGATTTTTCAGTGACATTATCACACCCCCATGTAAGGCACCATCATTCTACCACTAAAACTTTGTGTTAAAACTCTCCCAGAGCTTTTTTATATCATTGAAGGAGAATTTCAATATAATATGTTGTTAGGACACAAATGGATATGCAACATGTATTGTGTTCCTTCGACTCTCCATCACTGCCTCAAATATGAACATGAGGGTCAGACATTCACACTTCTTGAAGATCCCAATCCTTTTATTGATTGTTACATGATGTATCATCAAAATGACGTACTTATTTTCAGATCCATATCTGAATCATCTAATGAAGCTTCCACTAGCATGTCCATCTCTTCTTCTAAATTTCTAGATGATTATTCCCTTAGTGATGTTATACAACACCTTACGTTGGACGAGTATCATCTTCTCATTCTTAATCTTATTATCTTCACCAAAAACATTTTGTTGTCCCAGAAAAACAACCCATGTATGACCCTAATATAGGAGACATTATCCCTTATGGTCTAGCCTATCTCAAAACAAAAAAAAAATATATGGAGGACTCGATCACCCCTCATCTCGTACTATTAGTCAACATCGAGCCATGCCTTTCACATTAGACTTTAAATCTTTACATAATCCAATTTTTTCTTGTCTATATCTTCACTGCGACACATGGAAAGGTGTTTTCCTTGGATGTTATGAATAGTGTCTACATGATGTAATTTTCCAATGCTCTCTCAAAAATTATGAGAAATATCTTCTTGGTTATTAAAAATTAAGTTTATAAACATTCAAGGCCACTACATCAAAATAAGCTACATATTTGCACATTACTGAGCGAGACCCATCATCACCAACATCCCTTGAAGATCCTATTTACATAGAAAACGTTTTCCCTATTCCATCTAACTTATTTTAGTGAATAATATATCCTTAGGTACATTAAATTATCAATCTAATCACCATACTAAACAAATACCACTCGTTTGGCTAGAAATCATTGGGGAAGATGTACCCATTATAGATTTCCTCCAATGTCAACACTATCAAGACATCCTTTCACATATGTGAGTAGAGGATAACTCCCTCAAGAAAAATTTACCATCTAAAAAACCAAATATCCTTAATGAATCCACCATCGACCTTAACTTAGGAACCTCTCAGGATCCTCATATAGGTAAGGTAGGCCGGTCATTGAGTCTGCAAGAACTAGATGACTTTACCTCATTCTTATCAAAATATTTACAAGCATTTGCATGGTCATATAGTGATATACCTAGAATGATCCCAACATTGTAGTACATAATATTATCACATATCCAAATTCAAATCTAGTTAAACAAAAACTTCCCAAGATGCATCCCCGCATAGCTTTTATTTTAAAAGAGGAATTACAATGCCTTTTATCTGCTAATTTCATTGTACCTATTGATTATCCAAAATGGGTTTCTAATATTATTCCTGTAACTAAGGCATTGGGTAAGTTATACATCTACATATATTTTAGGGATCTAAATCTCTCCTGTCCAAAGGATGATTTCCCCCTTCTAAAAATAGATTAGCTCGTTGACCTAATAGCTAGCCATGAAATGATATCCCTCATGTATGGTTTTTCAAGTTACAATAAAATTATCATCGCTACTAATGAACAACATAAAACCTCTATCGTTATCCCTTGGGGAACCTTCTGTTACCGTGTCATGCTATTTGGCTGAAAAAATATAGGATCTAACTATTAGCGAGCCATAACTTATATTTTTCAAGAACTCATTCAAAAAAAAGTTGAAGATCATGTTTATGGCCTTTTAGGAAAATCTAAACAACGTAAAGACCATCTTACCATCCTCGAGTCATTTTTTACTCATCTTATCCAATATTGTCTTTGTCTTAATGCCATGAAATATGTTTTTGTGTTCTCATCAGTAAAATTTTAGGGTTCATCATATCTATCTGAGGTACTGAAGTTGACCCAGTAAAGGTTAAATCTATCTTGAAATTACTCCACCATCATACCTTACACAACTACACATCCTTTAAGGAAAATTATAGTCCATACGATATTTCATATCAAAACTTTCTGATCATTGTCATCCATTTCATCACCTCCTTTTAAGGATATGAAATTTCATTGGGATTTTGAATGTTAGAAGGCATTTGATGAAATTATATAGTATTTTTTATTATCACCTGTTCTCACTCCACCATAGGAAGGAGAACCATTTTACCTATACATATTTTCCTCAGAACACGCTCTTAGAGCCATGCTTACCCATCATGATAATCAAGGTTGAGAATAAGTCATATATTATATCATCCACATAATTCATGAATATGAAACCCACTACACTGAAGTTGACAAGTTATGTTGTGATTTATATTTATCCACTTCCGAATTGTGTCATTATCTTCTTAATCATAAAACATATGTTCTCACTAGCTTCAAACTCCTCAAAACAATACACTCGAAACTATATCATAGTGATCGTTTCATCAAGTGGTTTATGCTTATGACTAATTTTGACTTATAATTTATATCACAAAAATATATTAAGGGCCAAGCCATCTCAGATCAACTTGCTGATGCTCCTTTACTAGATAATCAAATTCCTCACAATAAATTTCCAGATGAATCCATTAATAATGTCGAAGAATACGAATCTGTCCCAGTCAATATGAATCTCTTCTTTGATGGTTCTAAATGTCATGAAGGAGGAGGAGTTATTATCATTATCAATTCACCTTGGGGAATTCCTATCCCATTATCATTTAAACTTAATTTTGAATGTAACAATAATATGGCTGAATATGAGGCCTTAATCATGGGACTTACTACCACTATTATTCTAGGTGTTCATATCTTAGAAATTTATGGAGATTCATAACTTTTTATTAGCCAAGTCAAGGGACAACATCAATGTAAAAATTAAATTCTACAAAAAATAAATCTAATGTCAATTTTCTCCTCGACACTTTTTATCATTACACCATCCAATCCATCCCATGATCTTATGATAGGTTTTCTGATTAAATGGCCTCTTTAGGAGCCCTTATCCCATTAAAAAATGAAGAGTCAAAAAGCAACACTAAATTATCTGCTTTCATCCAATAGCAGGATCATCCTTCACATCAAAATGAGCTTCCTCCCATCCAAATTGTTGACAATAATATAATTGATTCATGGTATACTCAAATATATGAATATCTTGCTAAATCCAAAATCTCATATGATCTATCACATTAGTGGAATTATTTATAATAAAATTTTGATGGTATCTTATTAAGGTGCCTGAAGTCACATGAATCGACTAAAACCATCGAAGAAGTACATGATGACATTTGTGGAGCTCACTTCAATGGAAATGCTATCACAAAATGTGTTATATAGATAGATTACTACTGGCCTACTATCACCAAGGATTGCTATCAATATGTTAAGAAATGTGTAAAATGTCAAATCCATTCAAATCTTGTCCATGTCCCCAGTCAAGTATTACAACTTGTTCAAGACTTATGGTCTTTCGCCCAATGGGTATTAGACCTCATTGGAGCCATTAACTCAAAATCATCTTAGCAACATCATTATATTATCAAAACTACTAAATATTTCACCAAATGGGTTGAATCTATCCCCTTAACATCAACTAAGTTAGGACCTATCATCAATTTCATATATCATAACATTATATGTCATTTTGGTATCCTGTATAAAATCATCACAGATAATGGGAAATCTTATAAAAATAAAGAAGTTAAAAAGATCCATGACACTTTTAATATTTAAATCATATTTTCATCACCATACTATCTTCAAGAAAATGGAAAGGATAAGGCCTCTAATAAATCACTTAACAAAATCCTTATAAAAACAGTAAATGATGTAGTAAGAAATTAGCATCTACAAATCTCATTCTTTGGGCGTATTGAACTAGCATTTGCGCACCCACAGGAGCCACACCCTATTTAAGTTTTTTATGGCTCAAAATCCATCACACCTCTTGAAGTTAAAATCCCATCACTTCACATTTCACTCAAATACTTCATCTTTGATGAAGAATATCAACAAGATCATCTAGCACAACTTGAACTATTAGATGAAAAACATCTAATGGATCTTGAACATCATCAAGTTTATCAAGAATGTATTAAAATAGTATATGATAAACATATAAAATAACATGAATTTAAAATATATGATCTTTTTCTTAAATAAAATAAAAATATCACTCAATTAGAATGGAGTAAACTTGGAAAGCTTTCCCCCAGTTAGATTAGTCCATACATCATTACTCATAAATATGGGTTAGGAGCATACCATCTCACCTCTTTTAATAGTGAACCTGAATCAGAACCTTAGAATGCCTTGCACTTGTGGCCTTTCTATTGTTAAATGATTGATTGTCATGAAAATAGTTATATCTTATCATTTAATTAAAACCATCCATCATATCACAATAGTGATTAGAAAGTATCTGGTTATCCTTCATTATCTTAAACACCTTAAAGATGAGCACCATGGCTATGTTGATCACATATTTCTCTATGGATAAGTTTCTCTTCATCAGTAATTCTGCAATCACTACATCCATTCCCTCCTATACTAATTAAAAGGGAACAAAATGTGGGATACAAATGAGGAGATCATATATAACTCTTTACCTCCTTGAAATAGTATATTAGGGACTTGTCCCTAGAAAAAAAAAATGTATTAAAAATCATTTGGATGCATTTCTCAAAAATAAATGGTAGACTGATCCCTTGAAGGACAACTATCTATTATAGACCGATCCCTTGAAGGATGACTATCTGTAAGAAAAATAAAAAATAGCATAGACCATACCCTCGAAGGATTCCTACCCATAAAAAAGGGGCTTCTCACATTGATTAGCCTTTTAAAATAAATACATAAGCATCTAGGAAAGTGTCCCGCATTGATCATATTTCCCATTATAGAAAACTTCCCACATTGTTCAATTTTCTTCATTTATCAAAACTAAAGTTTGGGAATCTCTTCTTAAGATTTGTAGAAAAGAAGAATTTGTTTCCCCCATTGATCTATACTTGTTCAAACCCCCATTCATGTCCTAATATAAATAATTCCTCTTACCTTTTGTTAAGTATTATATATAACTACTCATTAATGATCATATTTAACATTTGTTAAAAGGCTATAAGTGCAAAAGAATTCAATCTTTCAAAAACATCGTATATAAACCAAATCCATAGTGGAAAAAGGATTCCATGTTTAATTTTAATGAACCACATTTTGATACTATTAAGATCACATTTTAAGTTGATCCAAACACATAACATCATATCTGTTAGGTTAATTTATGCATTATATTACCTTAAGTAATTAATTATTTATTAAGGTAATTAGTTTATATATTGTTATATGGTTTTATAAAAATAATTTTCATATTATTTCATAGGTTATATTGTTACATAGTTGTAACAATTATTATCTATTTGTATTTAATTATTGTTGCTTCCTGGGTGTATTTTGGAAGTTGTGATTTCGGTTGTACCTGTGTAACCTTGCATTTTTCTACACATGGTTGTTCAATTCCTATAAGAATTATAGCCCATCTATTGTAAATTGATTTTGATCATTAATAAAATTCTTGAGGCTTATGTATCTATTTTACATTTGGTACCAGAGCTAGTTGAAGCTCCTGACAAGGTTAGAGAAAGGTTGTAGAGGAAGTAAAAGTCTTGGAGAAGAAATCTACATCATTGGAGAGCTAGTGCTGCCTCCAGCAACTTACCAGATTTCCATGTAGTCCCATAACCTCTTGTTTTATCTCTAGGTAAATATACAATTTTTTTTGTGCCTTGGTTCCCTCTGCACCAGGAAAATTTACTTCCTGGAAGCTCATCATATACTGAAATATTAAAAAAAAAATCCCCATCAGGGGTTTTTTTTTCTCTAAATTACTTGGTTACAGATAATATTATCTATCTTATCAAATTTAGCAGAAGGAATCCATATAGCCAAACATTGAGTTTTTTGAAGGAGCCCCACCGTGTCACTAGGTGAGCTAAGAGGGTTGAAAATGAGTTGGCTCATACCAAGCTCTGCATTTGCACACTAAGTTGGTTACTTACTTTGACTAGTGAGTTGTTTTATAAGGAGCCAAGCTCCTACCAAGCTTCCTCTCTACACTATTGACTGAGATGAGTTCAACACAAGTGTGTTTTTATTTAATTGACATGTCACATTAGGAGAGTTGTATCCCACATTGAGGTTAGGCTGTGTTTTATTGACACTACAAACCCAAACAAATCATTGGTAAGCCCGTTCCAAGTTTCTATGGACCATTACAAACTTAAAGTGACCTATAATCATTACTAGCAGATCCATTTGAGCCTTTCAATGACCTGTATAAGGAAAAAAAGTGAAATTATACAAAGAAATGGTTTAGCAAAAAGTGAGTCCACCTCCATAGCAAGTTGGCCCTCTCCAAATACACAAAACCTACACAATACACAACATATACAACAAGCAACAATGAATAAAAATAAAAAACAAAGCATATACAACAAGAAGTGGATCAATACTAAGTGGTCGTGCAAAATTCAAAGGAGGATAAAAGGAAAAGGGGCAGTTCATATCCTTATTTCACGCAAAATATTAAATGCAACGAAGATCAAAAGGAAGAACCCTAAATGAATCCTCCTAGCACGAAACCAAGTGAATAGTCTCCTCCAAAGGAGCCACGTCATTTTAAAAAGGTTAGTCTATTTATGTTGAATATAAATTCATTTTCCTTCATTTCATATCCCAAGTGCAAAAGATTCCTAGTTGGATAAGTGGAAGGATTTAGGTGTTGGAGGTTTAGGGTTCAACCCCCACCCCTAAATTACTTTTCAAACCATTTTGACATTTAGTGGTGAAATTGGTAGAACCACCAACTATAGAGGAAAAAATAGCAGAAAAAAATCCTCTAAAATGCTTACTTATAACTAAAGCCACAACTATTTTTAGCGAGGAAAACCCTATTTTAGGGAAAAAAGTTTTTTTCTTCCATTCTGCATATTTATGCATTCTAAGAACTTTTTACTAAAGGAGGGGTATAAGAAAACTTCATTTTGATCCAATTTGTTTTTACGGTCTTTTTCTCAAAGAGTTGTATTGGGCTTTAGAGGCCACCAGGACACGAAAAAAAAACAAAATGCTTTCCATTCAATTTTTCAAAATTTTTGAATGTAATTGTATACTTTAGTATATTGCACTAATTTTCAGGTTTCGATAGTCAACTGAAAAACATTGTAACTGCTCAAAAACTGGTAGAGAATTGTAATAAAAAATAGTGAAATTTGGTTCTAAAACACTCACGAGATCTTAGATCTCATTCGTAGCATTTGGTATAAATAGTGCCTCTAGGAAGTGCTTACGGGTAAAGCCATCATGACTACTACTACACTCAATGCCTAGTATAGTTGTAACAATGTTATCTAAACATCGACCCTATAAATCGACAAGGAGTAATAAGGACACAATGAACACACTATGAGCCCTTCCATATATCTATGAAGGATTGCTCGACTTAAATCCAGACTGAGAAATTATCTGAGTATATAGCGAAGTTACGCACGCGTATGAGGATATTTATTTGAAGTGGTGTCAATAATCACATAGACCCCTTTCAGTACTGTCTTGGTACCACATATCAAATTATTTCATATATGTTAATGCATCTTTCACATACCTCCTGTTATATCGAAAGGCCAAGCTTCTTTCACGTACCGATGGCTATATCAGAAGGGAACATATGTAGAAAGGTTTGGTATATTAGACTGACGGTATATAGATTGGGAGACCTTATACCTTGAGTGATAAGAGCCTAACCCTGTCACTAGATTCTACAAAGTGGGCACCAATGCCCCCAAATTATTTCTTCCAAATTCACAACTACTCAAAGGAAACAACTATGTTGCATGGAAGATAAAAATGAAGACACAGGTTGATTTTGAAGAGATCTTGACTTTTTTGAATGGTACTCTGACTAGATCAACTACTGATACAAAAAAATGATAGTTTGATAGATCATATCAGAATTCCAAGCTAATCATATTTTTTGGAGTGTCTGACAATGTGTAACCCCACATTCGAGATGCCAAAACAGCCAAATAAGTGTGGGATAATTTGAGCATGGTATACGAGGCCAAAAATAAGAATGTCATATTGAATTTGCAAAGTTAGTTACACACACTAAATTTTAAGAAAAATGAGAAAATTAAATCTTTCTTGAGAAGAGTTGTAGAGTTGAGGGCTTCACTTCTATCCTTGGGAGAAGTGGTAACTAATGAATCTCTCATTCCCATTGTTCTAAGAGCTCTCCCTTCTTCATACCAATTTTTTGTAACATTGTTAAACTTGTTAGATACGACAGTTAGTTTTGACAAGATGGTAAACCTACCGTAATAAGCGGAAGTCATGTATAATAAAGATGATGAAGAGGAGAAGAAACTTCCTTCTCATCAAAAATAGAAAGGAAAAGGAAAAGGAAAACCTAATTCCTATAAAAAATCCTAAAATTGGTATCAACATCAAGGGGACAAACAATAAAAGAAAAAATGTCCAATCTGTAAAAGAGGACACATGAATTAAAATATTTTTGGTATAATACTTATAAGAAAGGTTCATCAAACAACTATGGACCTCAATACCAACAATATCACAAGGGACATACAAACTACAATCAAGGGTAGAAAAAGGGGAACTGGAAAAGAAAACCCTATCAGAACGGAAGTATTGCTGAGCAACAAGAACATTCAGATAATGAAGACTACTTGTACACTACTTGATCAAGTGAGCCATCCATGTCATCTAGTGATGTCTGGTATGTTGATTTTAGAGCCACTCAACACATGACCAAATAAATATAATGGTTTACTTCGATGAGGGACATGCCTTCAAAAAACCATGTTTCATTGCGTGATGATTATTCATACATAGTTTAGGGGATTAGGAACATTTCGATACCTTTTGGTTCATGCAAATGTAGATTTTCATATGTATCATATGTTCCTTGGTTGACTAAAACTTTTTTATCAATCAGTAAAATCCTAGATCAAAACTTGAAAAATGACTTTGATAGTCATTCTGGAAAGAAAACATGTTTAATTTGAGACAAATCACGAGGGCCAAAAATAGTTGTAAAAGCCTTTAATGTTGGATGCATGTTCCATCTTGATTTTATCCACAAAGATGATCAGGAACTTATGTCTAAGAATTATACCTCTACACAATTATGGCATCGGAGACTTGGTCACATCAGTTTATAGTATCTCGAAACACTTCACCGATGCAATATGGTACATGGTTTACCATCTCTTTAGAAGGATATAGACAAGTGTCCTCACTTCCTAGAAGGAAAAAACACAGAGATTTTCGAGCTCATGGTAAAATTGATTTGGTTCATACTGATCTTTGCGGTCTAATGCAACCAAGTCATTCTAGATTTCAATAATCCATGATTTATGTTGATGATTATTCAAGAAAAATTTGGATATACTGTCCTCATAAGAAAAGTGAAGCTTTTGAAACCATCAAGAAATTCAAATTAGTTGTTGAGAACAAAACTGGTCATCACATAAAAAATATCTTCTCATATTGACAAGGGGAATTCACCAGTGATGAGTTCAAAAACTACCTAAAATCACATGGGATTCATCAAAAAATTCCTCCTCCACACACACCGCAGAAGAATGGTGTTGTTGAGAGAAGAAATTGTACTATCATGGAAATGGTGTGATGCATGATCGATGAATCTGAACTAGTAAATACATTTTTGGTAGAAGTAACAAAGACAACTGTGTATTTATTGAACAAAGTTCCCACAATTTCTCTTGATGGGGTAACACTAAATGAAGCATGGTCAAAGAAAAAACTATCTATTACACACCTCAGAATATTTGATTGCAAAGCAAGTATTCACATACCCAAGAAGAATAGAAATAAATTGGATATGAAATAACAAAAACTCATCTTCATTGGGTACAATGAAGAGAATCTTGGGTACACATTTATGGATCCTAAGACTAGGAAAGTCTACACCAGTAGAGATGTTGAGTTCTTTGAGAAGAAAGAAGCATAGTCTTTTCCTCCAGACTCACCTAATGTAGATTCTTCACAAGTTCTAAAAATTTAAGCTGATGTTCTCACAGATGATGAAAGTGATGATGGGAATGATGGTGATGATCTAATAGAACAACAACCTATGGGAATAGTTCATCGTAATCCTAAGTGGTATACTATCATGTTACGAGATGCAAGAATGGATGCTCGACTAGATACATCCACCCCTAGACCACGGACTCGAAGTAAAGTAAGAGAAGAACAAAAATTTTATTTAATGAGTAGATTTATTGAATCATATGATCCCTCTACAGTCTAGGAAGCCCTACAATAAAAATATTAGAAAGATTCCATGGATGCTGAATACAACTTAGTGATGAAAAAAAACACTTGGAAACTTTTCGATCTTCCACCAGGAAAAAAAGCATTGGATGCAGATGGATATTCAAAACAAATTACAAGGCAGACGGGACCATAGAAAAGTATAAAGTGAGACTAGTATCAAAGGGGTATGCACAAAAAAAAGAAATTGACTACGGGGAGACATTTTATCCTATAGCTAAGATCAAAATGATCAGGATGATCTTTTCTCTAGGTGCACATTTTGGTTGGAAATTCCATCATATGGACATAAAATCTACCTTTATGAATGAATATTTACAAGAAGAAGTCTACATGACTCAACTTGAGGGATATATTGTACCTATTTAAGAAGAAAAGGTATGTAGATTCAAGAAATATATGTATGGCCTTAAAAAGTCACCCGGGCATGGTACATCAAAATTGATGAGAATCTCATACAACATGGATTTGTTAGAAATCCATACGATATCGATCTTTACCTCAAAAATAAAGGGGGGGATATTATGATTGTAATTTTCTATGTCGACGATATAGTCATCACTAGAAGTTCAGTGAGGATGATCGAAGAAATATCTTAATTGATGACATATCTCAAGATGTTTCACTATTGTATTGGATTGGAAGTATGGTTGAAGGATAATCACATATTTGTTTCTCAGTTGAATTATACCAAGAAAACACTTGAGAAATTTAGGATGAGGGATTGAACACTGATTTCTACACCTATGGAAAACATATTGCAGTTATCTTGTTCAGATCCATCTCCTGTGGTAAATGATACTCTCTATCGATAGTTGATTAGGAGTCTCATTTACCTAACCTACACTAGACTAGATATCATCTTTGCAGTGAGCTATCTATCCAGGTTCATGTAGGAACCCAAATTTTTTCATTAGAAGGAAGCAAGGTGCATCTTGAGATATCTCAAGGGATTAATGGATCTTGGTCTAGAATACAATAAGAATGAAAACTTCTTCTTGTTAGGATATTCAGAATCAGATCATACAAGCAACATTGATCATAGAAAATTCACTTCCAGGTTTGGGTTCTTTATGGGATCTGGACAAATATCATGGGGAAACAAGAAACAACACTTTGTTTCTCACTCTTCTAAAGAAGCCAAGTATCATTCTATAGGTGAAGTTGTTTGTGAAGAAATTTAGCTACGTCACATACTTGAAGGACTTGGAATACCACAAGACAAACCGACCACCTTGTATGTTGACATTGAAGGTGTTCTCAAACTTTTTCACAATCTATTTTTTCATGAAATAACAAAGCACATTGAGTTATAAGTACATTTCATATACGAGCATGTCTTGAAGTTTTTTCCAACAGCTGAACAATGAGCAAATATCTTCACAAAGTCACTTACACATGACAAGTTTGGGTTGTTCAGATATTTCCTCTCCTCATCCCTTGAGGCAATGAAAAATTAAGGGGGGGAATTTTAGGTTAATTTATGCATTATATTACCTTAAGTAATTAATTATTTATGAATTTAATTAGTTTATATATTTTTATATGGTTTTATAACAATATTTGTCATATTAGTGCATAGGTTATATTATTACGTAGTTGTAACAATTATTATTTGTTTATATTTAATTATTGTTTCTTCCCGGATGTATTTTGGAAGCTGTTTTGATTTCAGTTGTACCTGTGCAACCTTGCATTTGTCTGCACATGGCTGTTCAATTCCTATAAGAATTGCAGCCCATCTATTGTAAACTGATTTTGATCATTAATAAAATTCTTCAAGCTTCAGTCCCTATTTTACAATATCATATATTTATCAAAATTCATCTAACATCAACACATTCAAATTTAAAAAAATACATCACCATGCATATTAAGATAAACACATGAAAGATTGAAATAATATAAATCATAATATCCCATCATCATCATATATATCAATCAAGTTCATATATATCAGTATCAAAGATAAGCCTATATGATCCATATCATCTAAATACATAATATCAATATAAAAAGAGGCTTCTATGAGCCATAAAACTATATATATCATGAATCGATAAACTGAAAATATCAAAGGGACTGACCATGAGAGGCTGTACTACCCTCTCATACATGAGCACCTCCTCCCTTAGCTACTCTTACACCACCCACAAAATCAGTATCTCCTCTAACCTCTCCCCTGATATCTCCCACTCACTCAGGTATCTGAGGTGGATGGCCTACACTCAAACCACTAGTAGTAGGGCCTACTGTCCTATCATTCAAATGGTCAACATACAAAACTGCATCCAAAAAATCATGAGTAACTATATCAATATAATACTATAACTCATCCCACAATTACTCATAGTGATCCCTAGAAACTGTCATAAACCCTATAGGTGTCCTCGCTCCACTATTCCCTAGCCTCTGTCCACTAACATGTGGCCTTGATCCACTAGTCCCTAGTCTCTACCCACTGGCCTATGCTCTCTGAGTAATATTAGCTAACTCTACACCATAAAAAGAAGGCCCAATAATCCCTAAGGCCTTCCTCATCGCATCTCTTTGACTCTTGTATCTATCACTATTTGCAATGGCCAAGTCCAAGAGAGCTCCATAATCCTCTCACTTTACTACCATGTTCTCTTACTCAATAATTAGGCCATCCAACTTGGTAAACAAGGAATCTTATATACCTAGGAGATCATCCCTCTCCTTTCGGGTCGCATCCCTCTCTCCCTCCACTATGACATTCTCGGCCATCATTACTACTATGGCTACTACCAAATCATCATAACCACCCTCCACTACCTCATGTTCCACTACTCCTCTTACAGCACGAGCGCGTACTCTTCTGACTCTTTGTGTTTATATCTTGGAGACCTAAGCCCTATAAAATATCCTTGTACACAAGTCCACCATGTTATATAATTAGGAATCACCCCTAAATCATCAATAGGAATAATCTAACACTCGTCATTGGGACCAATAGCTCATGGCTGATTAACGATATCCTCAGGGTCTTTCACAATGGCCCTCAAAGTCTCTATATCACCATCCTCTTGTCTTTACTATATAGGCTCCACTAGCACTCCCTATGTTAATCCGAATTACATCCTAACATGATCAAAGTGGAGTAACTCGTGCTCACCTAGTCGACGAGCCTATAATCATATAGGATGTTGTAAACTAACCAAATCATCATGAACTCAGCCAAACAAGGAAATCTAGGTATGTCCTCCATACCACATCACTAATCTGCAGTCCAGACAATAGCTCTCTATAATATCTTGATCTCCTCCTCTTCAGCATTTGGTCAGCATCCTCACTCCATCTCTTGAAACTAGGATGCTCATCACCCATCACCTGAGGAAATCCCTCTAATCGAGTAATAACAATGTGCTTAAAGACTCAGGCCTGTAGTAGAAACCCAATATCAATGTTATACCTCTTATGGACCTTCTAGGCCCATAAATCTCTATATGTCCAAGCAAGTAGGGTAGGAACCCACTCAAAAATAGTCCACTCCTCCATCATCTTGGCCACAACTCCTGTCATCATCCAAGGAAACCATCCACCTCTTGAATCTTGAAATGCATAGCAAATAATGGCCTTCATCCTCATCTGGGTATGTCCTTCTCTCTTAGCCAAGTATGATCTAGCATTACCAAAACCCCCTGACTCAAGTATAATATCACATGTATCACCTCCATATAATCTATTTTTTTATCATCTCGCTCCTCCTTAGTGATGAGATAAACACCCTCACCCAAGATAGGAAATTTAAAGATGCGATGAACATCCTTTAGGGTGACTATATTCTCGCTAGTAGGTAACCAAAAAGTGTTGGTGGAATTATTCCACCACTCTAATAAAGCCAACATGAAACCCCTGCATCTATGTAACTACCAATAATATATCATACCACCAAAAACCTATGGCCTCGACATGCTCCCAATCATCCTTGACCTGATCCAAGTTTAATGGTAGGTGATCCCAAACAGCTAATTTCACATCCACCTATAAGATAGAAATAATTTAACATTAGTATCTTAATTAAGAATATATAATTAGAAAATTAAAACCATCCGTAACATATCAAAAATTCAACATCAACATCATCGCCTAAAAAACATTAATACCAACTACATCTAAAACATTAAATAATTAAGTGCTTCACTATTTAAATTTTTTTATTTCCATATTCAAAAGTAAAAATAATAGATTGAATTAAAATTAGTATCATCACGAAGAAAAAATATAAAACACCATCCCACATCCTACATCAACTACATTTCACAACAATTACAATTATGAAAGCATACACATTATGGGTAATTATTCAAAGTACCTCCATTACAAATAAACACTCAACTATCTACAAAGTAGAAAATCACTAGTGATTCACTACAAACGCCAGTGATTGTATAAATCATCGGTGATTCTTTTGATTTTTCCCTAGGGCATTCACACCACCCTGAAAATGGCCACACAACCCTAAAACTATAAAAAAAATATTTTTTTTACAAAAAATTTCAAAAATGAAGGTAGATCACCTACCTCGACCATCATAAGATTTTGTTGCCTACTCAAACTCTCAATTTCATCCATAAATCACCATTTTACCTTCAAAAAGATGTTTTTACCACTCCGCTCACACTATCAAATCATTTTCACTGTGTGGTGAAATGATCCTGTGAGTTGGCTTTTATAGCCCAAATTTTACATTGAGGGGAATTGCTGCTGATTCCCCTAATCAATGGTGATTTTTCTATAAGTTACTTACAAATCATACCTCGTTGGAACATGTTCCCATTTTTTCTGTAAATCATGGCAATCAAAATTTTCCATAAGTGTGTCCAATTTTTAGTGGACCTTAGTCCTCAAAATATTAAAACAAACAAACAAAATTTACATCGGGATCCACCATTTGTCTATGGGACATGAGCCCTTTGGCCCCCATCATTTGGATTTCTCATTCTTCTAGTCTACCATTACAAATCATATGTCCATAGATATCGAAAACATTGGTTCCCTTATAACTTGGTCCAACAGTAGCATATCTTGTTTCGATATCCCCTCGGATTGGGGAAACTGTGAAACACATGACACACAAACATAGGTGTTCTCCTGTATTGTGTTACAACGAGATCACTTATAAAATAACCATCATTTTCATCCAACCCCTTCACCAAGGCATTAGAAAAAAATGGGAAAATATAGACACCAAGATTCTACAGTTCCCCATCATCAATAATTTATCCCATCTACATTACAATTTATCATATTAATATCCATTGGTTTAAAAATTATCATTATATAGGTTATTTAGTTAAATATATTTTTTATCCCCAACATATCTATCATAGGTCATTTTATATCCCTAAAATCTAAATTTTATAATATGTTAATATAATTATACATTATTCTAAGACATACGTTAATATATCTAATAAAACTAACCAAAACATATCCCAAACAGACCTAGGCCAAAATAAGAATATAATCTAGTCAAATCAGACAGCTCACATGACAACACATTACATTAAAAAACAAACCTATGAATTATTCCTTGAAATCCATAACAAATAAAATTAAATTAGGAAATTGTTCCAACTATTAAGTAAATAAAATTGAATAACCCAAAATTGCTGGTGTTTCGATAAAACGCTAATGATTATTTAAACCCATTTTGAACTCTTATACAGAAACCATATTCTTGCATTCTCGAGCTAACTCTCTGTCATCCTTCCATATCTTCAATTAAAATTTTTTATCAGTCTTTATCTAGCATATTTTTACAATAGGAGTAGCTCCATATTATTTTGTGAAGTTGTTCCTATTTGGAGGATCTTCTGTTGTCTGTTCAAGAACTCCAAGTCTCCACTTAGCTGCATATTTCCCTTTGTGCATTGGTCCATTCAAATCTCACGTGGTGTAATCTAATACTGTTACTACTTCCATTTGTTGTCTGATGTTTTCACTCAACATTATTACGGACATTCAATCTCATCTAGGAACTGACCAATCTTCATCACCTCTTAGGTTTTATTAAGTTTCTCCTTCCTTTCAAACAAGGTTTGTCATTCTATTTGCATTATTTATTCATGTTTCTGAAAGTATCATCTATTATAAGCTCTCAAATTCATTTTATAATCAAAATCAGATCATTTATTTCTCGTAAAAGTATCATATTATCTTACTGTTTAATCTAACTCAGAAATGCCAACAATTTAGTGAAATGCCTCTATTTACTACCAATTCTAACATCTATAGTTTTTATCATACTATTGTTCATTCATTATATTTATTTCTCTATATCGTATAACATATGATCACGAATGGATGTTTGTAGATGGATATACATGGCCGATATCATGAAATAACCATTATTAATTCTCTTCCAATCATCTTTCACCCTCTGCATTGGGAACAATACAATGTATTTCTTGATTTGGAACTTTGTACTATATTTAGCCCCTTCAGACCATCTATAAAAAATCTTCAAGATCACTCATAGGATTCATTAGGCCACGAATGAGTTTTGGGAGGACTACTTTGAAATTTTACACATTCAAGCTGATTTGGCATGGTTTGAATACCACTACAAAGCCGAATTGAAAATTTAGAACTCTAACGCTAAATCAATAAACCAAGCCAAATCTTCTATCCTACCTGAATATCAATACCCTGAATTTGAATTTAATCATCATTACGACTTGGAGAACTAGAAACGAGAATATGTCCCTGATTTCCTTGGTGATGAATATATCAATGATTACAACTTTGAATTCTTTGAATAATCTGAGATAGAATATCCAGAGATCACATTCAAGAATCCATCATCATCTGAATATTCTAACATTGAATTTGATTATTATTTCTATTTATAGCTCATATATCTAGATTTTTGTTATCATATAATAATCTAAAGTTTGAAAAATTTAGAACAATTATCATCTTTTATCCATCCTTTATCGTGATTTGGTTTATGTATCACTAGGTTACATAAAATAGTGGGTTGACATCCTTGTGAGGAAGCCCCTTGGATTTCCAAGGAATGGCCTTTGCCATGTAGCCCACTTACTATTATTACTCATTAAAAATTTGGTGTAGTGTCTTTGATTGTAGTTTCATTTACGGTTTAAATATTTTGAGCACGTGACGCAACATCAATATCATTTATACACATTTGTGGGTATCTCTAAACCCCACCATCTCAAGGTTTGGCATGTGTTACTTTCTTGTTTACTAAATTAATTTGAAGAGATAAAATTTATTATAAACATAAGAAAATTGAAATATTCTTACAACTTGTAAAAATAAAATAATGAAAAGAAGGGGATAAAAGTAAAAGAATGGGGAATGGCAGTGGAAGGGATTTAAGGAGAAGTAGGTAGAATCTAAATAACATTGGTGGAGGATCGTGGGATGTGCCAGGTGGTGCCGTGTGGAAGGATATATGGCAAGGTATGAGCAGATATAAAGTCATTTAGACCTGTCATTTCACATGCAAAATAATACAAGATCTTTATTAGAGATCCAGAGGTTATAACCACCCTGAAACCCAAGTTAATGTTGAAAATTTAGTAGTAATAGGATATCTGTAGTGATTGAAATGTATATATAATTTTATATATAAATAAATAAAAACTACAAGGAACTGTGATGATAGAATCTCTCATTAATAGTTGTCCTAAAACTATCACCACTATGGTCCAAATTAGTCATGTGCATGGGATAAATCTATAATCCCAATACCTCATCATTTTCTATATAAAAATTGATTGAGCTATATCTGTACCTATATCTGAAGGGGGTTTGAAGTATCTGGGAATATCTTCTACCTACTAGTGACTTATTTGACGTATTCAAAATAAGAAGGAGATGGTTCAGTAATAGGAGGTGATTCAGCCAAGGCGTAATGTCTATTTGGATTGTCTTGATTTTTTTTTAATTCTAAAAAACCTATGCTACATGAAAAAATGCATTGTAACACCATTAATATGGTATATGTTGGATACTACTTAATTCTCCCACTCATTATCTATTAATTAAAGTGGCAAGTGTTTTATTAAGATAGTCGAAGTGCCCTTTCCTATCATTCCACTTTTATTTCTGCAAGATTTTTCTCTTTAACTTATGCAAAAATAAGAGCTTAGAACAGGGTGTGGATATCTACCCCAACATAATAAAAAGGGGGTTTTTGTCAAATGTAGTATTTTCAAGTGCCCTGGTTAACATGGATGCCAAATGTGGGAGCATAGACATGGCATGTGAACTGTTTGACAGAGTGCCTCAGAGAAATGCAATTCATGGAAGGAATGGATTTCAAAGTATGCACAAATGGGGTTATTTAAAGGCCTTGGAATTTTTTAAGGAAAATTTATATGGCAGGTGTAAATCCAAACTTTGCAACCTTTACCAACATGCTCTCAGTTGTGTCAAAATGGGAGCTTTACTAATGGTTTTAGACATCCACCCAAGAATTATGGAAAGGGTAATTTTCACATATAATACAATAACAGGGTATGGATGTACATTAAAGCATAATGGAAAGTGATTTATTACATACATTATAGTTGTAGGTTACATGATTGATATGAATACAAAATGTGACAGTATACACGAGACATGGGATCTATTTTATTGAATTCCCCAAAGAAATATGTTTCATGGAATGTCAGCGTTGCAGGATTTACACACTCTATTTATGGAAGTATCTAATGGAAATGGAAATTATTTGAGTGCAATGATAGGAGCTAGGATGGTCCTTTTTAAGTGTTTATAACTAATTTTTATTAAAGGGTAGGAATTTAAATGTAGAATATTGCACTTGACATGTGTAGTGTTTAACGGAAGGCCTGAAAGAGGGATGGATCCTTGTGGAATGTGGGTGAACCTACTTGGAGAACCTCTTACACTGCAGACATTACTATTTTCAAGCATGCTCTCCTTACCTGCATATTTTATAATTTTCATATGATTGGTTCTTCATTTGCAATATAATATAAATATTAAACTATTAGATACTCAAACAATTAGATATTTTAACTAGATGACTAGTGAAATCAATAAAACAACACCTCGTAATTTATGCTACCAAATTACAATTTGACCCTTAACCATTTATTGACCACAACCTTATACATTTCTAAACCTAGGGTGTCATAAATTTGTTCTCGTGTCCATTGGTATTGGTGAGAGCTAGATGAGTTAACTAAAAAAACCATTTTTATGTACCTTACAAAGTTAGAAAAATGTAATATCTAGAGACATGTAAAACAACATAATGTTCCCCATAAAAGATATGTCAAACATCGTATGTGTTGCTTATTATGAGGATAGTTCTATCAAGCTATAGATTGAACCCAATCGACCGTTTATACTCTCTTCACCACTCCTCTGGGATCCCTGTTACATTGTTTTACACTTTTAGGAAGCTGTTAAAACTGAAAAGTTGACTTTCATTTTGACCCGCCATTTAGACCTTGAGTGAAGGAACGTTTTTCCGCCTTCACAAAACTCTAATGTTTCTACTATAAAATTTCCTACAACATTCATTTTGGGGAAAAACAATTTTTAATATAGTTTGGCAATGGGGTTTTGTAGGCCTCTAGTCATAATTTGACTAGGTCAAATTGGATCAACTACGACTGGTGGCTCCAAAAAACCCATCGCCGTTTGTAACCCCTTCGTTAATTCTTAGTTCTGTCAACTCTGAAAAATTCTCCATCTATAGGGGAGATGTAGGAATATTCTTGTGGGTATTCCATCCATAGTGAGTTGGTTTTTGGATGAGGTTTCTTAGCTCTCGAGATAAAATTGGTTGTTGTTGAAACTAGCTCAATTACAATCGATGGGCCCAGAAACCTTAGCCACCAATTGTAAATTGTTTACTAGTTATAAATTATGTTAGTTCCTCTAAATTTTTTGTATGTAGGAGGACATGTATAAATTCACCCATTTTGTATTTTCTCATTGGAAGACAATTTTTAAATGTAGTTTCTTAGCATCTGAGCCAAAATGAGACATTTTTGCAACTAGTAGAAAAATGTAACATAAGGTCACAAGACCCTAGCCAAAACAATAAACCATCATGAAAACTTATTGAAATGTATAAGTAATTGTATAAAACTCTTATGTGTGGCTTGTGGTGTGAAATGTGACTTTTGGAAAAATAGTATTTCTCTCTCTTCCCTATCTCTTTCTCTCTCCTTAGTTAGAAATGGAATGAAATGAATATATGTCTCTAACCCTATCTTTTTTAGTGTAAATTATTATTATTATGTAAATAGAAAAATGAAAAAATGTTAATTATGTTAGATTAAGGTGGATATCATGCCAGTGATTTATGAATGATTTCATGCTCACATGGTTTTGCATGTTGCAAGTAGGATGGTGAAATGGCATGGTTGTAATTCATTGTGCATTATTGTAATTTATGTATGTTAATGGATGTGTGTGTGTGTGTGTGTGTGTGTATTGTTATGTTATAATAAAGTTTATTCTTAAAATTTTGTAATGTGTATGAGTTGTAAGTGTTTAGGGTTGTTTGGGAAACGTGTACCTAACCATGAATGTCATGTTGATTCAAAATTATGTATTGTAAAAAAGTTGGATATGTGTTAAATGAAATTGAATTTAATAGATTATAAAGAAATCTCAGTGTTCAATTGATGATTAAATAATTGGTGTGTTGTATTTCTTACCTTGAAAATTTATTAAAGAGATCTAAGCGAGTCAACCCTAGTACACAATTCGTGTATAACTACCCTTCCTATGTGATTTCTTTTAGCATATAAAACTAAAACCTTGTAATGAACTTATATATTTACACTCAATTGAACCTTCTAGCTTTAATAAATAAGATCCCTAGTTTGATTTTATCTTCGTAGACTATATACTTAATGACATCGTCATGAACCCATCAGGTAAGAACAACATGGAAAAACATTACCTAGAGTATGTGATTCCCTTCTAGGATTGGTAATATTGTGTGTAGTAAGGAGAATATGTTCTCTTAATGTAGTAATCTTGGGAACCAACATTAAACATAGTGTAAAATCCTCCTAGACTAACATAATTGTTGAGTGGAGAAGATTGCCAACGAACCTTGGAAGTCACCTCTAGGAGTTGGAACATTAATGAACTCGATATCTAATCTTAATTATTGTTTGGATTTTATGGTGCAATACTAAAAGTTAATTGTGAAACTTAATAACATTTGAATTTATGCTTAGTTGGTGAAAATGTAACCATAAGATGATGTTCTTGGAGAAATCTGAAATTTAGGTCATTCTCATATCATGTTTAAACCATCTTGTGGTGAGAAACAAGACCCACTTTGTGTAAAATCTAATGTGAACCTTAACCCCTTAAAAAAACTACTCCATCTTTCTCTCCCACTAGTCTTATTAGGAAATGGATGTCTGATGTGAAACTAGGTGATCATGTTCTTAGAGACAAATCCCCTAAGTTAGGGACTAATGGTCTCAAGAGGATACAAATGTCCCTATTAAAAAATAGGCTATGCAATTCATTACAAAAATCATATGAACCTAGTTAGGGAAAACCCTCTTATGTTGAACGTAAACGATACTTAAAAAACCTAATATAGGAACAAAAATAAGGGAGTATGTTTCCATGTTAAGAGCCTTATAATCCTTAACTAATTATTGGGGCATAACTATAGTAAAATTATAATTGACGCTTGGACTTAGAAAGAATAATCGTGAGATGTTATTCCACAGGAAAAGTGAAACATGATCTTACTTGTAATGTGATTAAACCTTCTTGCTGTGAATGAATAACCTATTTTGTATAATACTTATTTTGTAATAAATAAACTATCAATTTATAAATGAGTGGAAGAAATGGGACCTTAAATCCTTAATTAGAAAAAATTAACTTCACATCCTTTGGACTTACACTTGTTTCCATCTTGTAACAGAGGTTTGATATAAGATCAAGATGCATGCCCTTAGAAGTGAATCCTAGAGGTAAGACCTAATAGCTTTGTGTGTAAATAAATACTGTATTAATGATCGAGTGAATTAAGTAAACAATTAAAATAATGTAGATGATCCTTAATCAATGAGATAAACCAAAATTTAAATGTTAAACAATATAGAGGAAATATAGCAAAAAGGAAAAGGAATGTATGACTCTCACATTATGAGTCATTGTAGAACTTAAGTTAATGATTGAAACATGATTGTAATAAATGTGTAAACCTAAAAATAGTGTGTTGTGAGAATACCCTAACTATAATTTTATACTATTGTTGAACCGTTATTTTGTGCCTTGTCATTTTAAAAAAATGGGGTGGCCTTGATGTGCATCATGTGTTTTCATGTTATCTATGTGGGTTAATATTTGTGAAAACATGTAATGTGTTTTGGGTTGTCCTAAGTGATCTCCTGTAGTGTCATGTAAACTACAATGTAAGTCAAAAAAGATTATTCCATTATTTTTACTATTGTATTTGTGTGTGTAAAATGTGGGCATTACATTGTGTGATTCAGATGTCATAGCCTTGATGATGGAACTATGTGGATACAAGTGATCTCCAGTGAAATGGATGTAACTCTAGATTGAGTGATAGTAGTAAGTGATTCTAGGTCCCTCATTTTTGTCTCATAACTTATTATTTATAGGGTTCTCTTGATCTAATTTTGTAATTAACCCTAAAAATGTTGACAAAAAAATGTAAAATGGCTAGAATGAGTCCAAAAACATTGTGGGAAGATTTGAAAAGGATCGGGGCAACCTAGGTGGGATAAGGGTGCCTATGGGTGCCCCAGTACTAGTCTAGGATCCCCAGTAAGGGCTAAGTTGATGGGAAGCGACTAAAACCAACTAGGTATGTGGATGAAAATGGTAGGAATGACAAAGTAAAATAAAATAAGATGGCCAAAATATGGGGGTTAATTAGTAACTTATTCACTCAAGAACCTTCTAAATAGTAGTATGAGACCGGGATAAATAATTTCTAAAGTGCATGATTTTGTGACTACATTTTTACCCACTTTATGTTGGTGAGCTGAAAGCTCAGTAACATAAAGTAATTAGATATGCATACTTGATATCCATGAAGAGTGTGTATAAATGCACTGAAGGATAAGAAAAAAGCATGGAATGATAAAAAGATGGAGGAGTGTGGAAACTAAAGATGAAAAATGTGAAAAAAAAGGTGATGAGAGTGAACCTAGGGTGGAACGTGTGTGTAAATATTGGGATGTAGAGTATGCCTACATGGTTAGTAAAGTGTGTGTTGTCACGGAGTGTTGTTGTTTGCATTTTTTTTGTTGTTATCTCCAATTTGACTGATTTTTTCTCATATGGCCATACCTGTAAGGAGAAAATGATCATGTAGTCAAATATGTATGTATATGAGTGTAAAAAATGCTATGTAAAATATGCATGTATATGAAAGTTTGTAAAGTACACAAATGTAAAATATATAAAATACAAAGTGTTAATGGAACATGTGCACTTGATCCATGTCAAGAAAAAGGGTGTATAAGGATATACTGTACTAGGATGTTTTTGGGTGTTCTCATGCCACCCTGGCTGAAGAAGTGTAGGAAGTAAATGCTATGTGTCCTCCACGATCTAACTGATTCTACTGAAATGTGTGTGAAGATATCTTTGTATTGTATTGGTTTTTTGGGTGATACGACGCTGCTAGACGAGGTAGTTGTTAGATATTTTCCCCACAGGAAAAATGGAAAATGGGTACTTAACAGAACCTGGGAACCAGAAAAGGGACCTAAGGATGAAATTTGGGTTACATACAGTTTCCAAGGTCTCGGGAGCACTTTCAATGAGTTCAGGAATGAAAATCATATTGAGGAGTTGTTTTCTCTTTTGGGTTTTGACCTTCAAGGATCAACTTGAAAAATGATGAAATAAAGGCTCCGTGGGCCCGCACCAAGCCAAATTGAGAAAAAAATGGAAGGAAAAATATAATGAGCCTTAAAACCCCTTGCATGAAATATCCATCAGTCCTCTGACGTGAATAAATTCAATAACTCACAAACTGGGAGCTCCGGGATCAAAAGTTTACATTTTAGCCTAATTAAGGCCACCGAGCAAAAAGTAGCTCATTGAGCATCTCGGCGAGCTAGTATTATGTAGATTAAGGGTGAGTCAGGGAGATCTCACCGATTAGATCAGCAAGCTACTTGGAGAGAAGATTTACATTAGAGGATGGTTAAGTTCTATGGAGGGATCGATGAGCTCTTGACACTGTGAAGGGAATCGAGGTTTGCACCTAGTGGGCAAGATCATCGGAACTGATAGGATGACACCAAGAAATGGATCAGAGACATGTAGCGAGATCCCCTAAGCTAAAGTTCCATTGATCACTTGGCCATTACAATAGGTCTGGATAGATGATCAAATTGTCGAGCCAAGACAACTCTTGAGGAGATGTGAAAGGGCCAAGTAGACCAAGGAAACATTGAAAGTGTCTTAGGAAACTATAAATGGGGTTTGGGGTTGAGGTGATCATGGTAGAGTGAGTTATAGTGGGGACATCAAGAGGCTTCAGGGGTGAGTTGAATGGAGTTAGTGAGGGGATGATTCAACATAGGAGGGGTGATAACTTAGCTTATGAGCTCAAGTGAATGTATAATGAGGTTGGTCATGGATGCAGAGGCTAAAGGCTTTTGGTGAGCAAGAGGCTAGGTATTCGTAAATGATAAGGCCGATTCACTCAATGTGAAGAAATAGCCTGCCACGATGAGATGTTGAGTGTCGATGGAGGGGACGTCTCGGCCATGGCAAAGTGATGAAGGTTGGATCACATACGAAAGAGATCGTGTGAATGATATATGGTGTGAGCATAAGCACCGAAGTTGACAACACAATAGTGAACCCTGAGGGGTAAGAAATTTTGAGGTTAGCGTAGTGCTTGGGGATTGACTGAGTTGGATAAGTTCTAAGGAAAAAATAATTGATTGGGGTCCGCTCACCTCGACAGATGGTGGTGAGGCCAATTTTACCTTTGTGGATGTTAATGGCAAACCACGTCAAGTGGGGAAGAGAAAAATTTGGCTCACAAATGCAAGCGAGAAGTCAATGGGCCATGGGGTAGAGTCTGAGTTCAAAAATGAGTCTTAGGAGAGGAAAAAAAGGTGGCATGAGAGTTCAGAAATTTGAAAAAGAGGAGTTCGGGGAGAACATAGTGAGTTACTCACTCAGGTGAAGAAAGTTACAAATTAAAAAAAATCCCAAACTACGAAGTATCTTGGGAGTAAAATTACCATTCAAGTTAAACAAGGCATGATTTTTAGATATCAGAAAGCTATCAACATCCGAACTTAGTGGGTACGAAGTCTAAAAATTTCAGACTTTGGAAGTGGATAGGTTTGGAGTCTTGAGGGGTCGATGAGATAAAATATCCAACCTAAGAGAAATACAAACCCTAAAGCATGGAAATCATAAAATGCAAGGGGATCGTCACAAATTCAACTCAAGGAGGTTGTTTTCAGAGGTTGGAGCACCTAATGTCTGAAGTGGGGTGGATTTAAACTCTAAAACCTACCAACATAAAATATCTAAAATCTGTTAGAAACCTACTGAGCTACATTGAGAACAAAGTCATTTTAGAGATTGTGGGTGGATAAAAAATTTAACTCTGAGCTCCACAATGGGTAGGTAAATGTGTAGGTTAGCGACCCAATCCAGATCAGTGGCATGAAATGTGAGTGATCTACATTCAATGCAGATCTCGGTGGTTGGGAGGGAAACTCAAATGGTGTTTGAATTCAAACATGAATAACTTGAGAAAAGTTTAACCAAAATTAATGAATTTTTACTTGCTGGAAATTATTTTTAGAGGGGAATTCAATGGAGAGGCCAAATTTCAAAGATTAGGGAATTAGGTGAAGGATAAACCCAGACAAGTAACTTGTGCAAAAATGATGATAACTTCCTTTGCATTCCACCATTTTTTACAATTTTATAGTCAATGGAAAGGTATTTTTGGGTTCCACAACATGAGATGATCATAGGGGAACAATTAATGAGTTTGGTGTGAAAGAAACCATGATTAATTTTCAAGACTAAAGGCCATACCCATGTGTATCATGAAGTCATTTCTTGAAACACAAGGAAGGGTGCAAGGAGTACGATCTTTGTACGTTTTTCCACTATTGTAGGAGGATATTGATGATTTTGACGGGTTTTAGATAATTTCATAACTCTATTTCTCTCTCTCATACTGGGATCTTCTTCTATAAATTTTAAGAAGGGGCTCCGTAAAATTGGTTAGATACTTTGTAATTTCCCCTCCCTCTTTTCTTGTCTATGAGAAATATGTGGATCTCAAGCCTCCCATTTTACTATTGTAATAAAAATTTCATGCCTTTGGCCCCTATGTAAATGGATTATATCAATTTTATGGAGCAATAAAACCATACTTTTATATGTTTCTAACCCTCCTATATATTTTATCACATATTCTAGTATTTTAATTACATACAAGTTTATTATGCATTATTATATTTCTATTACAGGGTTTAAAATGGGTTGTGCTTATTAGTAACTGGGTTTATAATTGGTGTTTTGATCTATGATACTAGACAACCCTCCTCAAATTTACTTGTTTCATTCCTATGTAGTGAAAGTTATTCAACACTCGTTAGTGCATTACCTTCCCTTAGAGTAGATTTCTTTTTCATGTAATCCTTATATCCTTATCCCCCTTAGAAAATCATTATAGTAGGGTCATATTTGCAACTCTCTGTACTTTGGAGTAGTTGGAACTAGATTAGGATAGGAAGCTAGTCTTCTCCATAGAACTATCTTGTTTCGCAAGGTCCCATACTTTAGGATAGTTCAATGTTTAAAAAATCACACTAACTATCCAATCAATCAACTTATCCATTCAGGGGTGTTGTTATTTTGCTTCAATAGTTTTAGCATGCCTAGTGGGATAAGAGGTCACTTCAACCTCTTTGGAGGCATTCACGAGGAATTTAGACTTTGGATTTTATAGATTTTCTATTTCGAAGTTTTCGTGCAGGGCTAGAGTTCTAAAATTTCCATGAGCAAGACAAAACCACATTTCATCAAAAGATAGATAGGGTATAAATATCAAAAGGGTATTCTTAAAAATCCAAATTTATGATTTTTCAGACATTTTAGAATTTCAAATTTCAGAATTTCAGACCTTTTTTGGGTTTTTTCAATTTTAGACTTTTCCAAATTTTACAATTCTGGTTTTTAGAATTTTAGATTTTTTTTCATTTCGTAATTTTGGGTTTTGGAAATTTAGAAATGTTGATACACAATTTTTGGAAATTTAGATTTCAGAATTTCAAAACTTTTGAGATTTCAAATTTTTTGGAAATTGAGGTTTTAGAATTTCATAATTTCAGAGGTTTTGTTATGCACTGTTTTCAGATTTAAGATATTCTAAACTTCTATATCTTGGGGATCTTTGCATTTCAAAATTTGGGACTAGTAGTTACAAGATAAGTTTTGACTTCCAAACAACAACATTCAATCCCTTCAAAGTTGTTTTCTTCTGTTATCAAGATCAGGTGTGTTTCTTGGTAAAACCCTAGCCTTTAGAGGCTCATTTATAACTACATATTTGTCCTCACGAGAGTAGAACTCAGTGGTGTAGCAGCACAAGTTTCCCAAGTATAAGAGAAAAATCCAAACATATTTGAGGACTAGAGAAGAAGGTGTTTACGAGTATTTATAATTATCTCCAGGTAGAGGAAGGAGAGTAAGAAGACCATATAGATCATCATACCCTATGAATACAATGTTATCCACACCTCCACCTAGTAGACATTTCCTTCAATCAACTGGGGTCCTAAAACTAGTCAGGATGGCACATCAATAACCACCAAATCCATATGTCAACTTCACCGTCAGTAGTCCATTTTCCCTTAATGCTCAAAATCCTATCCTATTGGCAGCGTTAAAAAGCATCCCCTAATTCACTTGAGAAAACCATACAACTCCTACTGACCACATCCAAGACATTACAAATGTCTTTATAATTCATGAAATCAATGATATGGATGTTGTCATTAAGTTGTTAGCTTCCTCTTTTAAGGGTAAAGATTTGCATTGGTTTAGGAAATTGACAACAAGATCGATTACAAACTAGGATCAGTTGTACACAACCCTCTGTGATCAGTTCAGAGAAAGGGGGGATAATATTTCTTTATTGGAATAATTAACAACAATTAATCGAGATCCAAATGAGAAAATGGTATATTTTAATTTATGATTCTAAAATACATTGGACAAAATCCCAGTGTTCATAAGATTAGCTACTAAAGGTGTGTTCCTCTACTTATTAAAGGCTCTAAATTTAAACATAGCAATAATGATATAGCCAATGGGAGAAATAATGCTGCAAAGAGCCTACAACATAGCCATCAGGGCTAAGAATTACTTGATTCAATCCAACAAGCTAGGACTGATGCTACCTATGTCTTTATATCCATAAATGGGAACTCCCACAACAAGTCAAACACTTGAGTTAAATCCCATTCCAAATCCTAGAAATCAAAGCAATAATGAAGCATCCACTTCTTCTGGTACTTCCAAGGATATTTAAGAGGTTATAAAGAAGCTACAAACTTAGGAAATAAACTAAGAACTATTAAAAGGAAGCAAGCTCAAAGCCTTAGACCATATCAGCCTCAAGGTCAAGTAAAAAAAACTCTATATCAACCAAATAGGCTCCTATCTCAAGCTACAAACAAAATTCAGAACCAAAGACAACCTCAAGTTGCCACGCCATTCCAACCATACAATATAAATGCAGTTTCAAAATCCAGGGTTTTAGTTTCAACTCAAAAAAACCATGCTTAGGATTATGAGTGGTGTTTCCTATGAAACCAACCTCATAATCAAGAAACATGTTTCAATGGTGCACTGAATCAGGCCTTAATGGTAAAAACTATCGGTGTGTCCCAGGAGCCAACTAAAGAAGAAAATTAGTAGAAAACAAGAAAACATGAGGTACCTCTAATTGAAAACACACTTTTTTATTAGAAAATAAAAGACTTTTGTGGAGTTAACCAACCTCCTTTCCAGGGTGTAGTTGCCAACAAGAGGTCAAAAAAGACAAACATAGAATAAGGGCATCAATCTAGTTTGATTGTTTCTCAATCTCCTACCATGCCATAGGGTGTCAGTAATACAAAAGAATCCTCAAGCTTGCTAAGTCATCCTAAGACACCCGTTGTAAAAAATCATGTACCATATCAAGTAAATGAAAATATTCCGCCAAATAAGGGACGAAAAAGGATAATCTATCTACTTTTAGCATTATGGATCAGATAAAGAAGATAAATATCAACATTTCCATGTGGGAATCATAGGGAAACAAGATTTTTGGCAAGGAGTAATTACATATTGGTCTGCCTTGAATGGGTCATCCAAAAATCAGGAGAAATTTATTACCAATATAGTGCATCACATTGAGGGGGGGTCAATTAAGAAAACATTTGAAGCCTCCAATGTTCTATGTGTCATTGATCATCGAGAACAACTTAGTACACAATTGTATGATCGATTCTAGAGAAAGTAGTTCACTAATGCTAAAGTATATAGCAGTATAATTGAGCCTAAAATATGAACCAGACTCTAAATGAGTTGTATAAATTTATGGGAAATTATTAGGAAGATTTGGGATCATCAAGGGATTAAGTATCACATTGCATGCTTTTCCCAATGTCAAAATATTACAAGATGTGTCAGTCATTGACTTTCCACCACTCTTTGCATTATGCTTATCAAGGGAATTCACTGCCAAGATCGGAGGCTACCTATTAGTTTATTGGTCTCATATGATTTTTAGGATGATATATTGAGCTAAATCCACAATCAGGTCAGAACTGATTGCCAACTTTCATATTGATCCTCATGTGCCAAGTCCGATCAACATAAATTTATCTTTTTTTATCAGGAAGATTTCCTAGGAACTCCAGAAATAGGCACTAAAGTCGAGGTAATTCCGTATTTAACACTAGATGAATGCACAAAAAAAGACATGCTTTTGATCCATACAAGGAGATGGAAGAAGTTTAATTAGGCCTATATTGATTTCATGAAGAGAATACACCTCTCCCTATAATCACCAAGCCAGAAGATAAGAATGAAAATGAAGTATGATAGTTGTTTCCTGATGGGTCAAGAATTAAAAAATGTGCAAGAGGGGGTACAATGCAGGTGTCACTATAATACATCAAAAACTATTCATCTTTCTTATTTCAGATTTCTTGTTCAAACAACATAGCTGAGTACGAGACTCTAATTCATGGATTTCATTGGGCAAAGAAAAGAGGTATAAAGAACTTTTAAGTACTCGGAGATAGTGAATTAATTATGAATCAAGTCAAGGGACAACATTCTATTAAAAATGGTCTCAGAAAAATCTATAAGAATAGGTTTTGGTATCTCATGGAATATTTCAAATTATTTAGCGTCGAGTCCATTCCAAAGAAGAAAAATGCAGCTGCGGACAAGCTTGCAGCAATTGAAGAAACATTTTATGTGGTTGATAGTATCAAGAGAGATAAAACAAAGCCTCATATTCATGTTATTGTAAGGCCAACAATGCCAGACAATAACACAATCTAGCAGGTGTTTGAGAGTGATCAACAAATCATATATTTTCTACAAGAAGAAGATGAGTTCTCAACAAGGAATCAAGATAAATTACAGTAGCAATACAGGGACCAAGTAGTGCAACTACGGATAAAAAAACTACCCAATGGATTACTAACTATGGAGTCTATCTTAAACCTGAATGATCAATTCTAGAAAGAAAAGGAAAATATTCTGGTCAAAGGGGAAGACTCAAAACCTATTTTAGTCAAAGAGGGAAAGGTACATTAAATTGGAAAAGTGAGCACTCAACAAGAAAAATATAATTTCATACAACTTTTCCAAGAGTTCCCAAATGTGTTTTCTTGGAGCTTCGAAGACTTGAAGGGATTTAATCATAAGTTAGCACAATATACCATTGAACTGGATCTGGAAGTTAAGCTTATTAGATAGAAACAAAGAATGATGAATCCCCATATCGAGCCTCTCATGAAGAAGGAGATGAAAAAAATCATAGAGGATAACATCATATTTCCAATCAAACACTCAAGTTGTTTTACAAATCTAGTTCTGTCCTAGAAAATAAATAGAGAGATCAAGTTATGTGTAGACTTTAAAGATTTAAACACGACATCTCTCAAAGACCACTATATACTTCCATCAATGGAACAAATATTGTAGGTAGTAGTCAGATATGAAAGATTCTCACTCCTAGATTGTTACTCGGGCTACAACCAAATTATGGTGATAGAAGAAGATCAATTCAAAATAGCCTTCACTACCAAATGGGGCACTTACACCTATAGGAAAATACCATTCGGGGAATCAAATGCCAAATATATTTTCTAGAGATAAATGCACATGGAGTTCAAGGGGTTGATAAACAAAATAGTTCTTTTATACTTATAAAACACACATTGTTTTCAAAAAATGTAGCAAGTAACCTCTTTTACCTTAGGAGAGTGTTTCAAAGATCCAGAAGATTCAGAGTATCTCTGAAAGTTTAAAAGTGCATATTCCTTGCCCATAAGGGAAAATGTTTTGGTCACATTGTGTCAAATGAGGTACTAAAAATTGATCCAGAAAGGGTAGAGGCTATCCGATCATTTCCATTGTTAAGCCACAAGAAGGCTCTCTAAATATTTTTAGTGAGGATTATTTTTTCAAATGTTTGTGCCATATTTTTCCACTCTTGTCAAACCATTGAATATGATGCTAATAAAGAGTGTAGGTTTCAAGTGGACAATAGAGGGAAATAATTTTTTAAAGCTATCAAAAATTCCATTTCTCATGCCCCAAATCTCATAAATACGGACTTCTCAAAAGATTTCATGTTATATACTTGCAGCGGTTTAGACACCATTTCCACATTCTTGGTACAATAGAATAAGGAAGGATCTTAGCAAACAATTTCCTTTTAAAATAAAATTTTGGAAGACTACGGAGTGTGGTAATATTTCATTGAGAAGTATGTCCTTGCAGTTATCAGGAGCTTAATAATGTTCAAACATTTGGTCTCAAACAACAGGATCCAATTGTTAGTGTCTCACACAGGAGTCAATGATTTCCTCTTGAACAAAGACTTGAATGAGAAATGGGAGGTTTGGATCACCTAGATAATGGAATATGACATAGAGATAAAAATCACCAAATTAGTCCATCGAAAGGGATTATACATGTAGCTATAATTCAGTCAACATGTTAAGGAAAATAATGAACAAGAAGTTGTTTTAGTATTATAGGATAATTAGGAACAAGAGTATAATAATGTGCCCATTCCATGTTGGACTCGGGATATAATGCATTTCCTAAAAATAGGTCTATTCCCTCTAGAGTTGAGAAAAAAAAGAAGGATATATTTCAGACTCCAAGCCATCTCATATGTCCTCATTGATGGTATTGTTTTCAAGAAGGATGTAGAAGGAATCCTATTGAGATGCATTGGACCAAGTCAAACTAAAAAGATATTGTATGAGTTTCATGATGGAGAGGCCGAAAGTCAATTTTCGCCATACATAATAGTCCTTAAGATAATGAAGGAGAGTTATTATTGGCCTACTTTGTTAAGTGGTTGTTATAGATGGATAAAGAAATGTAAAACATGTGTGTTCTTTACAGGAAAGGAGAGGCTGGAACTTCTGTTACATCCTATCTCAGTTGAGAAACCTTTCATGCAATGGGGATTAGACTTCATTGGATTCATTAATCCTAATTCAAGCCAAGGTCACAAGTGGATTCTGACGGCAACATATTACTTCACTAAGTGGACCGAGGTAGTAGTGCTTAAGAAAGAAAATGAGTCTATCATACTAGACTTCTATGAGGGAATTGTGATAAGGTTCAAAGTCCTGAAAACTATAATATTAGACATTTCTCTAGCATTCCTAAACACGAAGATCAAATAATGGGATGTTAGGAATGGAATCTATTTGAGAACCTCATCGAATTACTACCCCCAAGGTAATGGGAAAGAAGAGTCTATAAATAAGAACTTGTTAAGGGTCATTAGGAGGAATTGGGATAAAAACCAAAGAACGTGGCATACCAAGATAAAATCTGCCTTATGGGATGATAGAACCACACATAAGTGGTCAACAATAATCTCTCCTTACAAATCGGTATACAAGAAATAAGTATTACTACCCATATCATTGGAGCTGTCAGCATTGGAGTTCATGAAGTAGCTAGAGTTATCATAGTTTGAACCGATGGAAGCTAGGTATGCGGGGCTGATGAAATTGGAAGAAATAAGAGAATACTCAATCCAAATCATGGAAAAATTTCAGGCTTGAATCAATAAGTCATTTGAAAAGAAATATAAAAAAAAAAATATATTAGGAAGGAGACTTAGTTTTGAAATGGGAAGAAAATCTGAAAAAACCAAGAAAGTATTCTAATTTCGATGCCATTTGGAGTGACCCATACATGGTCACAAGATACAAGAGTAGTAATGCCTTTTAACTATCCACTTTGGATGGCGAGGAACTTTCGATTCTTGTAGAAGGAATCTATCTCAAACATTTCTACTGAAAGAAAAATTCTCACCCTTGTAATATTAGCTTAGGAATTTTAATTCCTCGAAGTTCTTCTGCACATTTTTCTTATTGTAGATTAGGCTTCAGCCTCCCTAAGTTCCTTCAGTACATTTTTTATTGATCCTAGTTGTATCATTACAAATTTAGTATACCTCCTAAAGGAATGTTGTAAAAAGAAATAAGTTCATACTTATAGGGAATAGTTATAGATTTCAAGATAAAACAAATGCAGAGTAACTAAAATTAGGAATAAAGATAGGTTTTACTAATTTGCATTCTTTAAGTCCTTAAAGATCAATCACATGTGAACTTCTAGTGTCCCCACAAGGCCAAAAATTTAGTAGGAAGAATATCCTATCCCAAGTTCATTTAGTGGTTCCCTATCATTGAAAGTAGAAGATCAACCTCAAATTTTTCTTTCTCACTTTTTAAGTTTGTTTCGGTTGAAAATCTAGTGAGAAGCAGTTCCAGTCTTTGGTGATGTTCTAAGTGGTCTTGCAAAAGAAATATAAAAATCAGATTTAATAGAGTTTCATGATGTCTAAACTCAATGAAGGTTTTACAAAACTTTGTAGTGTGCCATGCATGCCAAGCAATCATCAGTTTTAGTTTAATTCATAATTGACGGGGTCAAGTTCAAAACATGTTTCGATTGGTCATCTTCCATCATGTGGATCATTATTGTATGAAGAGGAAGGTTTTTGGTTTAAAATAATTTTCTACCTCATAAAAAATTCTCTTGAATATTTTCTTACAAAAAATTAAATAGGAAAGCAGTGGGCATGAGAAGGTCAACATAGGTTCAAAAGTGTGAAAGAAGTATCCAGGGAAAATTTAGAAGATTGATTAATTAGAGGATATCACTTGTGACTTCATACCTAATGGACATATCAGGACTACTAGTCTATGAGAATCTAATAGGTAGATGCCCCCAGAAGTCACCAAACTGTTATCCATTCCCACCCCGAGAAAAATGGACAACGGGGACCTAACAGAATCCGAGCACTAGACAAGGCACCTAAGATTGAAATTTTGGTTACATGCGGTTTTTGAGGTCTTGGGAGAACTTTCAATGATTTTAGGAGTGAAAATAACGTTCAGGAATTTTTACCTCTTCTAGGTTTTGACCCTTAAAGATCAACTTGAAAAATGATGAAATACAGGCTCCATGGGCCCACAACAAGACAAATCAAGAAAAAATGGAAGGAAAAATATAATAATCCTTAAAACCCCTTGTATGAAATCTCCATCAGTCCTCTAATATGAATAAATTCAATAATTCCTAAAATGGGAGCTTCGGGGTCAAAAATTTACATTTGAGCCTAATTAAAGTCACTAAGCTAAAAGTAGCTTTCTGAGCAGCTCGATAAGATGGAATCATGTAGAGTAAGGACGAGTCAGGGAGAGCTCGCCTCATGGCTTGGTGAGCTAATTAGTGAGATAAGTTGTATTGGAGAATGGTAAATTCCTATGGAGGGCTCTATGATCTCTTGACACTTTGAATGGAATTGGGGTTTTCTCCCAACGGGTGAGCTCGTCAGCATTTGTGGGGTTACACCAAAAAATGGATCGACAACATGTAGTGAGATCCCACGAGCTTGGGTTCATTTGATCACTCAGATATTGTAGTAGGTTTAGATAGCAGATCAAATCGTCAAGCCAAGATAACTCTTGAGGATATGCGAAATGGCCATGTCAACCAAGGAAACATGGAAATTGGCTCAACAGTCTATAAATGGGGTTTAGGGTTGAGGTGATCAATGTAGAGCGATTTGCGGTAGGGGGAATTGAGTAGTTTTGAGGGAAAATTGAATGGAGTCTTCTAGAGGCCAATTCAACATAGGCAGGGAGATATCTTAACTCATGAGATCGAACAAATGTGTAATGAGGTTGGCTATGGATGTAGAGGATGAAGGTTTTCAGTGAGCATGAGGCTAGGTGTTCTGAAATGATGAGGCTGAGTCGCTTGGTGTGAAGAGATAGCATGCCATGACAAGCCATTGAGTGTTTACAGAGGGGCCAAATTAGCCATGGAGGATTAGTGAAGTTTGGATCGCATACGAAAGATCTCAGGTGAATGAGTTATGGCGTGAGCACAAGTGGAGATTTCAAAGGCACAACAGCGAACCCCTAGGTGTGATAAATTTGGAGGTCAGAATAGGGTTTTTTGGTTGAGTGAGGTTGATAAGTTTAGAGGCATAGATAAGTTTCCATCATTCCTTTGACTCCATGAAACCATAACAACCCTTGCTTGCAGTCTCTATCAGGCCTGCAACATGAAGAAATTCAAAAATTCCCAAACTGGGAGCTCTAGGGTCAAAAATTTAGATTTGGGCCAAATTAAGGCCACTGAGCTAACATTTAGCTCCTTGAGCTACTCGGTGAGCTGTTTTGTAAGCTAGAATCATGTAGAGTAAGGAAGAGTCAAGGAGATCTCAACAAGCTATTATGCAATCCAAGTTGCATTAGAGAATGGTCAGGTCCTAGGGAGGGCTTCATGATCTCTTAACATTGTGAATGCTTTCGGGGTTTGTGCACATCAGACAAGCTCATCGGCATTGGTGGGGTGGCACTAAGAAATTTCCCAGTGACATGTAGTGTGCTCCCCCAACCTCGGGTTAGATGGATCACTCAACCATTGTGGTGGGGTCTGGATAGAGGATCAACTTTTCCATAAAAGAAGGCTCTGGAGGAGATGTGAAATGGCCATTTTGACCAAGGAAACATGAAGATATGCTTAGGAACCTGTAAATGGTTTTTGAGGTTAAGGTGATCAAGGCATAGCAAATTGTGGTGGGGGACATTGAGCGGTTTTGGGGGTCGGTTGAATGGAGTCAGATAGGGGCTAATTCATCATAGTTGGGGAGAAATATTGGATCATGAGCTTGAGTGAATGCATAATGAGTTTATTCATGGATGCAGAGGTTAAAGTTTTTTGGCAATCTTAAGACCAAGTGTTTGGAAAGGACAAGGCTGAGTTTCTCAGCGTGAAGGGATATTTTTTCATGACGAGTTGTTGAGTGTCAATGGAGGGGAAGAATTAATCATGCAAGATCGGTGAAGGTCATATCACATACAAAACATCTCACAAGAATAGGCTATGGCATGATCCCAAGTGGCGAAGTCGATAGCATAACAACAAACCACGGAGCTGAACAATTTGGAGGTCAACATAGGGCTCAAAATTCAAGTGAGTTAAATAAGTTTGGAGGTGAAGAGAAGTTGCTAGGGTCAGCTCACCTTGACAAATAGTGGTGAGGATGAGTTTATCTCAGCGGACGTTAACAAGAAACCATGTTGAACGGGGACGAGATAAATTGAGATTGAAAAGGTGAGCGAGGAAGTCAACAGGCCATGGGGATGATTCTGAGTTCAAAAATGAGTCTGAGGCAAGGAAAACAAAGTGGCATGAGAGTTTTGAAATTTAACAAGGCTGAGTTAAGGGATAACGTAAAAAGTTTCTCTCTTGGGTAAAGAAAGTTCCGAATTCACAAAAACCCAAAATCAAAAATATATTGGGAGTCAACTTCCCCTTCAAGGTTAATGAGGTGTGTTGTTTAGAGATCAACAAGCTATCAACGTCTGTAATCGGTGGGGTCTGAAATCCCAAACTTTTGGACTTTCGAAGTGGATAGGTTTGGATTTTTGAGGGGTCGGTGAGCTAAAATATCGGAACTCAGAGAAGTCCAAACCATGAAGCATGGAAATCCCTAAATGTAGGGGCATCATTGCTAAGTAAAATTGAGGAGGTTATTTTTGGAGGTTAGAGTGCCCAATTTCTGAAGTGGGGTGGGTATAAACTCCAAAACCCACCAAAATAAAATCTCCAAAATCCGTTAGAACCCCACTAAGTTACATTAATAACCGAGCCATTTCGAAGGTGCCGGGTGGATAGAATGTTGAATGCTGAGCTCCGCAATGAGTATGTAAATGTGTTATGTGCGGAGCCAAGATAGGTGAGTGGCATGTAATGCGAGCAAGCTGAATTCTATACAGAGCTCGATGGCTAGAAGGGAAGCTAAAATGGTGCCCAAATTCAACAAAAATTAATGAAATTGTACTTTTTGGAAAGGATTTTCAGGAGGGAATTCAATAGAGAGGCCAAATTTTAGAGATCAGGGGAATAGGTGAAGGATAAACCTAAACATGAAACTTGTGAAAAATTGATGATAATATCCTTTGCACTCCACCGTTTTTGGAAATTTTATAGTCAATGGAAAGGTATTTTCAATATCTACAACATGATTTTATCAGAGGGAAGTAATTAATGAGTTTAGTGGGCTATAAACCATGTTTAAGTTATAATACTAGAGGCCATACCTAGGTGTATCATGAATATTTTTCTTTAAACACAAGGCAGGGTACAAAGAGTATGATTTTTGTAGTTTTTCACATTATTACAAGAGGATAATGATGTTTTTTGTTAGGTTATGGAAAATTTTGAAACTCAATTTATCTCTCTCATGTCAGGATCTTCTTCTATAAATTGTAAATAGGGGCTCAGTAAAAATGGTTGGATACTTTGTAATTTTCCCCTCCCTCTTTTCTTGTCTATAAGAAATTTGTGGAGATCAAGCCTCCCCTTTTACTATTGTAATACAATTTTTATACCTTTGGCCCTTATGTATATGGATTGTATCAATTTAATGGAGCAATAAAACAAGAATTGTGGATGTTTTCAACCCTCCTCTGTGTTTTATCACATATTTTGGTCTTTTCATTACATACAAGTTTACTTTGTATTATTATATTTTTATTCCAAGGTTTAAAATGGGTTGTGCTTTGTTGGTAACTGGGGTTGCAATAGGTTTTTTGATCTGTGGTACTAGAAAATCCTCCTCAAATTTACTTGTTTCATTCCTATGTAGTTCAACTTATTCAACACTCCTTGGTGCATCACCTTCCCTTAGAGTTTAATTTTCATGCAATCCTTCTATATGTATCCCCCTTGTTAAATAATTAGAGTAGGGTCATATTTGCAACTCTCTGCACTTTAGAGTAATTAGCACTAGGTTAGGATAGGAAGCTAGTCTTATCCACATAACTATCCCATTTCACAAGGTCCCACACTTTCAGATAATTCCATGTTTAACAAATCACACTAACTATCTAATAAATTAACTTAGCCATTCAGGGGTGCTGTGATTTCACTTTAATAGTATTGTAGAGAGGCACACCCAATATAACCCCCAAGATTTTAAATGCTTCCCATAAATGCTAATGACACCATGTATTATAAAATCCATTGTGTATGGATTTCAGAGACTGATATGAACTTACTTGTTGTATGTAAACCCTCAATTCCAAGGGCGGAAAGTGCACAGTACTGAAACATTGTAAATTTTTTGTGTAAACTGTAAACCCAAATGATTCCCCCCTCTTTGGGGCTACATGCGACATCGCTGATAGGAGAATGTGGCCCCAAAAGAGGACCAACCACATGTACGTTATAACCATGGAAAGTGTTTGGTAGAGACCAAGGCACGTGAAAATAATAATGGCTATCCAAAATAAGTGTTAGTGAAAAAAAACATGCATACAATAATACAAGTTTAAAAGACACAGAAAATATAAATATAGTAGTGTAAATATGCAAGAAGACAAGTAGGTTGCATAAAATGGGTAGAAAACATGGGACATCACTCACGATATCAAAAGACATGAAAGGCCATGATGGCTGCAAACCACAAGCAAGTGTGCATGAAAAGTATAGGGAAAATCTCGTAAATAAGAAGAAAATAGACCACACACATATAGAAAAATAAACAAGTAGTCATGGAAACATGTAATCCTACAAAAAAAAATTCCACACATGGAACACCAGTTAACATGTTATAGAAATAACCCATATGTCAAAATATGTATAACCAAGTAATGGAAAGTGCTAAGTACAAAATTAAACAATAGAACTTGAAAGAGATGAATGTGGATGTCCCCAGCGACCAATATAGGAAGGGTAGAAGACGAGCATTATTGCCACATGTAATATTCCTATATCTTTGATCACACTAAATAAAGGCACGAATGCACATATGTGTATGATATAGATAATGACATATAATCAATTAATCTAACATGTGTATTAAAGTGATTATGTAATATACTAGTTAACAAGATTAAATGCTCCGAGACAATGCAATATATTTTTGATGGATGGAATGGAATGGAATATGACCTTATTTAAGCCACATTCCCCTTGAGAGGATGGAGTATATGTAATGAGATTCATTTTTTCCCCCATCAGAAGTCAAGAATGAACCGTAAATGAGAATGCGTCATCAGGAAATGGTCATAGTATGTGTCGTATCTAATGCGATGTGATGAGTTTGCATGTTGTGGTGAAGAATTTTTTTTTTTTGAATAGATGTGTGTGAAAATTATATATGAATCGTATATCATGACCTGATGGATGTATATGTGATGATTTATCCTAAGCGTATATCAATATAAGATGAAAGGAGGAGTGATGATTTATCCCTAATTGTATATAACTATAATATTAAAGGATGAGTGATGATTTATCCCTAAGCGTATATCACTATAGCATGAAAGAGGGACTGATGATTTATCCCTAAGCGTATATCACTATATAATGAATAGGGGTGAGTGAAAATTCAGCTATAAGATGAAATAATGGAGGTGGTAATCTATCCTAAAGCGTATACCACTATTAAATGAAAAGGGGGTGAATGATGATTTATCCTATAGCATATGCCACTATAGGATGAAATAATGGAGGTGGTGACCTAACTTAAAGCGTATAAAACTACTAAATGAAAAAGGGGGGTGAGTGACGATTTAGCCTAAAGTGTATGTCACTAGCCAAGGAATGTCCCATGATGAAATGTCACATGATGAGTGCAATATCCATTTGATTTGTAAACCCTTGGTAGTTGAGCATGGACTGAGGAACTAAAGTGAAACATAGGGTGGTAAGTGAAACACATAGAATAATGTAGTATATGTAGTAATGGTAAAAGGACTATAAGACTAAATGTGCGGTCTATATAATTCAATGTAGGAGGTGTAATATGTGATGTGTAAAATAATATACAAAATGGTGAATAACATGTATAATATGTGATGTAACATGTGTAATAATGTAGAGTGTGGGGATGAAATGTAAATCTAGACTCATATACAATGTAAAATAGCGTAGCATGTAGAATATATATGATGTAGAAATGCATAGTGTATGAGGTGACAATGTACATAGATAGCCAAATAATGTATGTAATGTGTAAATGCATAACATGTAATCCTAAATGCATAGACGATAGAATCATGGAAAAAATTGAAAAGAAATATAAATAAAAAATATATTAGAAAGGAGAATCAGTTCTGAAATGGGACGCATATCCGAAAAAACAAATAAATTATTCTAATTTCGATGTCATTTGGAGTGACCCTTACATTGTCACAAGATACAAGAGTAGTAACGCCTTTTAAGTGTCGACTTTGGATGGAGAGGAACTTCTAATTCTGGTAGAAGGAATCTATCTCAAACATTTCTACTAAAAGAAAAATTCTCACCCTTGTACATATTATCTTAGGATTTTTAATTCCTCAAATTTCTTCTGCACATTGTTCTTATTGTAGGTTAGGTTTCAACCTCCCTAAGTTCCTTCAGTACAGTTTTTATTGATCCTAGTTATATCATTACAAATTTAGTATACCTCCTAAAGGAATGTTGTAAAAAGAAATAAGTTCATACTTATAGGGAATAGTTGTAGATTTCAAGATAAAACAAATACAGAGTAACTAAAATTAGGAATAAAGATAGGTTTTACTAATTTCCATTCTTTAAGTCCTTAAAGATCAATCACATGTGAACTTCTAGTGTCCCCACAGGGCCAAAAATTTAGTAGGAAGAATATCCTGTCCCAAGTTCATTTAGTGGTTCCCTATGGTTGAAAGTAGAAGATCAACCTCAAATTTATCTTTCTCACTTTTTAATTTTTTTTCGGTTGAAAATCTAGTGAGAAGTAGTTCCAGTATTTGGTGATGTTCTAATTGGTCTTTCAGAAGAAATATAAAAATTAGATTTAATAGAGTTTCATCATGTCTGAACTTAGTGAATGTTTTACAAAACTTTGTAGTGTGCCATCCATGCCAAGCAATCATCAGTTTTAGTTTGATTCATAATTGACGGGGTCAAGTTCAAAATATGTTTCGATTGGTCATCTTCCATCATGTGGATTAGGATTGTAGGAAGAGGACGGTTTTTGGTTCAAAATAATTTTCTACCTCATAAAAAATTCTCTTGAATATTTTCTTACAAAAAATCAAAAAGGAAAGTAGTGGGCATGAGAAGGTCAACACAGGTTCAGAAGTGTGAAAGTAGTATCCGAGGAAAATTCAGAAGATTGATTAATTAGAGGATATCACTTGTGACTTCATGCCCAATGGACATATCAGGACTACTAGTCTATGAGAATCTAACAGGTAGATGCCCCCAGAAGTCACCAAACTGTTATCCATTCGCACCCCGAGAAAAATGGACAATGAAGACCTAATAGAACCCGAGCACTAGACAAGGCACCTAAGATTGAAATTTTGGTTATATGCGGTTTTTGAGGTCTTGGAAGCACTTTTAATGATTTTAGGAGTGAAAATAATGTTCAGGAATTTTTACCTCTTCTAGGTTTTCACCCTTAAGGATCAACTTGAAAAATGATGAAATACAGGCTACATGGGCCCACACCAAGACAAATCGAGAAAAATTGGAAGGAAAAGTATAATGATCCTTAAAACCCCTTGCACGAAATCTCCATCAGTCCTCTAATATGAAGAAATTCAATAATTCCTAAAATGGGAGCTTCGGGGTCAAAAATTTACATTGAGCCTAATTAAAGTCACTGAGTTAAAAGTAGCTTTTCGAGAAGCTTGATAAGATGAAATCATGTAGAGTAAGGGCAAGTCAGGGAGAGCTCACCTCATGCCTTAGCGAGCTACTCAGTGAGACAAGTTGTATTGGAGAATGGTAAAGTCCCGTGGAGGGATCTATGATCTCTTGACACTTTGAAGGGAATTCGGGTTTTCTCCCAATGGGTGAGCTCATCAGTATTTGTGGGGTGACACCAAAAAATGGATCAATAACATGTAGTGAGATCCCAAAAGCTTGGGTTCATTTGATGACTCAGATATTTTAGTAGGTATAGATAGTGGATCAAATCATCAAGCCAAGATGAATCTTGAGGATATGCGAAATGGCCATGTCAACCAAGGAAACATGGAAATTGGCTCAGCAGTCTGTAAATGGGGTTGAGGGTTGAGGTGATCAAGGTAGAGTGAGTTGCGGTAGGGGGCATCGAGTAGTTTTTAGGGAAATTTGAATGGAGTATTCTAGAGGCCAATTCAACATAGGCAGGGAGATAGCTTAGCTCATGAGCTCAAGCGAATGTGTAATGAGGTTGACTATGGATGCAGAGGATGAAGGTTTTCAGTGAGCATGAGGCTAGGTGTTCTGAAATGATGAGGCTAAGTTACTTTGTTTGAAGAGATAGCATGCCATGACAAGCCTTTGAGTGTTTACGGAGGGCCAAATTAGCCATGGAGGATCAGTGAAGGTCGGATCACATACAAAAGATCTCAGGTGAATGAGTTATGGGAGCACAAGTGGAGATTTCGAAGGCACAAGGGTGAACTCCTAGGGGTGATAAATTTTGAGGTCAGAATAGGGTTTTTTGGTTGAGTGAGGTTGATAAGTTTAGAGGCATAGATAAGTTTCCATCATTCCTTCAACTCCATGAAACCATAAAAACCCTTGCATGCAGTCTCTATCAGGCTTGCAACATGAAGAAATTCAAAAATTCCCAAATTGGTAGCTCTAGGGTCAAAAATTTAGATTTGGGCCTAATTAACACCATTGAGCTAAAAAATAGCTCCTTGAGCTACTCGGTGAGCTGTTTTGTAAGCTAGAATCATGTAGAGTAAGGGAGAGTCAAGGAGATCTCAACAAGCTATTATGTAATCTGAGTTGCATTGGAGAATGATCAGGTCCTAGGGAGGGATTCATGATATCTTAAAATTGTGAAGGGCTTCAGGGTTTGTGCACATCAGACAAGCTCATTGACATTGACTGGTTGACACTAAGAAATTTCCCAGTGACACGTAGTGAGCTCCCCCAACCTCGAGTTAGATGGATCACTCAACCATTGTGGTGGGGTCTAGATAGAGGATCAGATTTTCCATCAAAGAAGGCTCTGGAGGAGATGTGAAATGGCCAATTTGACCAAGGAAACATGAAGATATGCTTAGGACCCTGCAAATGGTTTTTGAGGTTGAGGTGATCAAGGCATAGCGAGTTATAGTGGGGGACATTGAGCGGTTTTGGGTGTAATGGAGTCAGATAAGGGCTGATTCATCGTAGTTGGGGAGATATCTTGGATCATGAGCTCGAGCGAATGCATAATGAGTTTATTCATGGATACAGAGGTTAAAGGTTTTTGGCAATCTTAAGACCAGGTGTTCAAAAAGGACAAGGCTGAGTTTCTTACCGTGAAGGGATAGTTTTTCATGACGAGTTGTTGAGTGTTAATGGAGGGGAAGACTTAATCATGCAAGATCGGTGAAGGTCATCTCACATACAAAATATCTCACATGAATAGGATATGGTATAATCCCAAGCGACGAAGTCGATAGCATAACAATAAACCCCAGGGGTGAACAATTGGGAGGTCAACATAAGGCTCAAAATTCAAGTGAGTTAAATAAGCTCGGAGGTGAAGAGAAGTTGCTAGGGTCAGGTCACCTTGACAGATAGTGATGAGAATGAGTTTATCTCAGTGGACGTTAACGAGAAACCATGTTGAATGTGGCAGAGATAAATTGAGATCAAAAAGGTGAACGAGGAAGTCAACAGGCCATGGGGATGATTTTGAGTTCAAAAATGAGTCTGAGGCAAGGAAAACATAGCAGCATGAGAGTTCTGAAATTTAGCAAGGCTGAGTTCAGGGAGAACATAACAAGTTTCTCTCTTGGGTGAAGAAATTTCTGAATTCACAAAAACCCAAACTCCAAAATATATTGGGAGTCAACTTCCCCTTCAAGGTTAATGAGGTGTGTTGTTTAGAGATCAACGAGCTATCAACATCTGTAATCGGTGGGGTTTGAAGTCCAAAACTTTTGGACTTTCGAAGTGGATAGGTTTGGATTTTTGAGGGGTCGGTGAGCTAAAATATCAGAATTCAGAGAAGCCCAAACACTGAAGCATGGAAATCCCTAAATGCAGGGGCATCATCACTAAGTAAACTTGAGGAGGTTATTTTTGGAGGTTAGAGTGCCCAATTTCTGAAGTGGGGTGGCTATAAACTCCGAAACCCACCAAAATAAAATCTCCAAAATCTGTTAGAACCCCACTAAGCTACATTAATAACTGAGCCATTTCGAAGGTGGTGGGTGGATAGAATGTTGAATTCTGAGCTCTACAATGGGTACATAAATGTGTTGTGTGCAGAGCCAAGCTAGGTGAGTGGCATGTAATGCGAGCAAGTTGCATTCTATACAGAGCTCGATGGCTAGGAGGGAAGCTAAAATGGTGCCCAAATTCAACAAAAATTAATGAAATTGTACTTTTTGGAAAGGATTTTTAGGAGGGAATTCAATAGAGAGGCCAAATTTTAGAGATCAGGGGAATAGGTGAAGGATAAACCTAAACATGAAACCTGTGAAAAATTGACGATAACATCCTTTGCACTCCACCCTTTTTGGAAATTTTATAGTCAATGGAAAGGTATTTTCAATATCTATAAGATGAGTTGATCGGAGGGAAGTAATTAATGAGTTTAGTGGGCTATAAATGATGTTCAAGTTGTAATACTAGAGGCCATACCTAGGTGTATCATGAATATTTTTCTTTAAACACAAGGCAGGGTATAAGGAGTATGATTTTTGTAGTTTTTCGCATTATTACAAGAGGATAATGATGTTTTCTGTTAGGTTATGGAGAATTTTGAAACTCAGTTTCTCTCTCTCATGTCAGGATCTTCTTCTATAAATTGTAAATAGGGGCTTAGTAAAAATGGTTGGATACTTTGTAATTTCCCCCTCCCTCTTTTCTTGTCTATAGGAAATTTGTGGAGATCAAGCCTCCCCTTTTACTATTGTAATACAATTTTTATACCTTTGGCCCTTATGTATATGGATTGTATCAATTTAATGGATCAATAAAACCAGAACTATGGATGTTTTCAACCCTCCTCTGTGTTTTATCACATCTTTTGGTATTTTCATTACATACAAGTTTACTTTGTATTATTATATTTTTATTCCAAGGTTTAAAATGGGTTGTGCTTATTGGTAACTGGGGTTGCAATAGGTTTTTTTGATCTGTGGTACTAGAAAATCCTCCTCAAATTTACTTGTTTCATTCCTATGTAGTTCAAGTTATTCAACACTCCTTGGTGCATCACCTTCCCTTAGAGTTTAATTTTCATGCAATCCTTCTATATGTATCCCCCTTGTTAAATAATTAGAGTAGGGTCATATTTGCAACTCTCTGCACTTTAGAGTAATTGGCACTAGGTTAGGATAGGAAGCTAGTCTTCTCCACATAACTATCCCATTTCACAAGGTCCCACACTTTCAGATAATTCCATGTTTAACAAATCACACTAACTATCTAATAAATTAATTTAGCCATTCAGGGGTGCTGTGATTTCACTTCAATAGTATTGTAGAGAGGCACACCCAATATAACCCCCAAGCTTTTAAATGATTCTCATAAATTTTGAGGACATCATGTATTATAAAATCCATTGTGTATGGATTTCAGAGACTGATATGAACTTACTTGTTGTATGTAAACCCTCAATACCAAGGGCGGAAAGTGCACAGTACTAAAACATTGTAAATTTTTTGTGTAAACTGTAACCCCAATGATGCCCCCCTCTTTAGGGCTGCATGCAACATCGCTGATAGGAGAATGTGGCCCCAAAAGAGGACCAACCACATGTACATTATAACCATGGAAAGTGTTTGGTAGAGACCAAGGCACGCGAAAATAATAATGGCTATCCAAAATAAGTGTTAGTGAAAAAACACATGCATACAATAATACAAGTGTAAAAGACACAGAAAATATAAATACAGTAGTTTAAATATGCAAGAAGACAAGTAGGTCGTATAAAATGGGTAGAAAACATGGGACATTACTCACGATATCAAAAGACATGAAAGGCCATGATGGCTGCAAACCACAAGCAAGTGTGCATGAAAAGTATAGGGAAAATATCGTAAATAAGAAGAAAATAGACCACACACATACAAAAAAACAAACAAGTAGTCATGGAAACATGTAATCCTACAAAAAAAATTCCACACATGGAACACCAGTTAACATGTTATAGAAATAACCCATATGTCAAAATATGTATAACCAAGTAATGGAAAGTGCTAAGTACAAAATTAAACAATAGAACTTGAAAGAGATGAATGTGGATGTCCCCAGCGACCAATATAGGAAGGGTAGAAGACGAGCATTATTTCCGCATGTAATACTCCTATATCTGTGATCACACTAAACAAAGGCATGAATGCACATATGTGTATGATATAGATAATGACATATAATCAATTAATCTAACATGTGTATTAAAGTGATTATGTAATATACTAGTTAAAAAGATTAAATGCTCTGATATAATGCAATATATTTTTGATGGATGGAATGGAATGCAAGATGACCTTATTTAAGCCAAATTCCCCTTGAGAGGATGGAAGTGTATGTAATGAGGTTCATTTTTTCCCCCATCAGAATTCAAGAATGAACCGTAAATAAGAATGTGTCATCAGGAAATGGTCATAGTATGTGTCATATCTAATGCGATGTGATGAGTTTGCATGTTGTGGTGATGAAATACAAAATTTTAAATAGATGTGCATGAAACTTATATATGAATCATATATCACGACCTGATGGATGTATATGTGATGATTATCCTAAGCGTATATCAATATAAGATGAAAGGACGAGTGCTGATTTATCCCTAATTGTATATCACTATAATATGAAATGATGAGTGATGATTTATCCCAAAGCGTATATCACTATAGCATGAAAGAGGGACTGATGATTTATCCCTAAGCATATATCACTATATAATGAATAGGGGTGAGTGACAATTTAGCCTAAAGTGTATGTAGCTATAAGATGAAATAATGGAGGTGGTAATCTATCCTAAATCGTATAACACTATTAAATGAAAAGGGGGTGAATGATGATTTATCCTATATCCTATGCCACTATAGGATGAAATAATGGAGGTGGTGACCTAGCTTAAAGTGTATACAACTACTAAATGAAAAAGGGGGGTGAGTGGCGATTTAGCCTAAAGTGTATGTCACTTGCCAAGGAATGTCCCATGATGAAATGTCGCATGATGAGTGCAATATCCATTTGATTTGTAAACCCTTGGTAGTCGAGCATGGACTGAGGAACTAAAGTGCAACATAGGGTGGTAAGTGCAACACATAGAATAATGTAGTATATGTAGTAATGGTAAAAGGACTATAAGACTAAATGTGTAGTCTGTATAATTCAATGTAGGAGGTGTAATATGTGATGTGTAAAATAATATACAAAATGGTGAATAACATGTATAATATGTGATGTAACATGTGTAATAATGTAGAGCGTGGGGATGAAATGTAAATCTAGACTCATATACAATGTAAAATAGAGTAGCATGTAGAATATATATGATGTAGAAATGCATAGTGTATGATGTGACAATGTACATAGATAGCCAAATAATGTATGTAATGTGTAAATGCATAACATGTAATCCTAAATGCGTAGACAATAGAAATATTAAAAAAATAGTAGAAATGCATAATGCATGAATTCCTAAATGTCAAATGCTTGTAGAAATAAATGTAAGAATGTGTGATGTGTGACGAAATGTAAATATGTAGTGCCAATAGTGAATGTATTCATTTTATGTATCCTCAATATTACTTTCTAACCCCAAGCGTGCCATCCTATCACCCAGTGGGCATTGGGTGCTCACCCGAGGAATGCACGGGTGTTTAGAACCTCCTTTATGTGAGCATTGTGAGAAGGTTTTTACATTACTGGAGGAATATTTGTAGAATGAGAAGTACATTCACTTAGTTAAAATAAAATTGGAAGGGAAAGCTTAAAGAACCATACATTAATGCATTACAGACACTTAATAACAATTTAATAAACATAATACATCAGATATGAGTCATGACAGTCATATAACACAAGGGTTTACACCCTTAAGCATGATATAAAAAATGAACCCTTATATGTATATATTCATTTAGAACAGTTCCAATACCCACATTACAATCAAAATAGGTCATCATAGACCATACATATCAAATGACTGGGACTCATCTCCTATAGATATCTCCTAATATGAAACCCTAGCTATACCCTTTCATCTTAACCCCTATTACATATTCTAGTGCCATACAATGTCTTATGACATCCTTCACAACCATTAGCACTAAGTGCTCTAAACCCTAGAATTACTGCAACACTCTATTACTTAACATCTTACTCTATGCATTCTTAATTCCCTCTCCTATCTCTATATATCTTCTTTTTTGTGTCTTCCTTACTTATGAGTATCTCTTTTTATAATATCAACACCCACCACCATGCCTTCTCTCCTGAACATATCACATGCCAAGTGTTGATGTGGTCCTCCAATGATGAATGCTCATCCCTTTACAAACCCTCTACTCTCTGTAATTATGCCTTTTGGGAATATTACCTGCTGGAAATATCCTTTTCTTGACCTTCAATGTTCTAGGATGGGATCTTATCCACTCATCATGCCTATTCAAGTCACGTTTTACCTCAAGTGCCTCCAGAATACCGAATATGGCTAAGTCCTTTGAACCCATATTTTCCCTTCTGCGCATGCCCTAGTTTCTCCTAAACCCCTCTTAAACCCTTTCTCCATGCGTGCCCTTTCTCTCAATGGTCCCGCACGTGCGCCCTTTGGTACTTAGCCAATATTTCAAGGCCCAACATTACCCCACACTAAGCATGCTATTCTTCCTCAGAAACATTCTACTTATCCAAAGAATAAATAATAGCGGGACACGGAAAAATTGATTGAATAATGAAATAATGGAAGAATGGAAGAATATGTTATTGTTGTAAGAGTAGTGGGAACTCCTTCCTTACTATTGTTTCAATATTTTCCCAGGCATCCACTTCACCCTGTGCCTACTAAAGTAGGTCACCCACTAGAGCACTCACCTCCTCAAAACTCAATTTGTCTCCCTTAGCATTCAACGTATCTATAATTCCTTATAACTGCTTACTAAGGTCATCTAATGTGTCCATTATGCGAGTGACCTAGGGATACAACTCCTTAATATGATTCTTGATCAAAATTTTCAAGGATTTGATTACTTCAACTTCTTCTCGACTTCAGATAGGATCTTATCCCGCTCCTTCGTATTTACTTTTTTCTTCTCTTGAAATTCCTTTAGTTCCACCTCATGTGTAGAAACTAGTATGTTTGTTACCTTGTCTCTTTCAGGGAAGTTATCATACAGATCCTTAGCCATTTGTGAGGCGGTCTTCACAGCGGTGAGGATCTTGGAATATCAAGTATCTACTTTCCCGATCTTTAGTATTTCTTCCTCCTTCTGGTGTGCCAATGCCTTTTTTGTTGATTCCAATGTGAGTGGACACCTTTCCATGGTGAGGATTTAGGTTAAGTCTTCTAGGAATTACATGGTTGACTCATATTTTTTCTCAAGCGGGGTGAGGACTGGGTGCTTCAAAATTATCACATTTGTAATCATCTCTATTTTCTTCTAAACATCACACACCTTTTCCTTTTCCTCCCTTAATGCATACCTTAGTTAGGCATTGATCAAATCCTCCTGCTTTAAATCCTTATTCTTCTCAATGATTTCTTCATTCTTCTTCTCTAGTTATTCCTTCAGGATACTTACTATGTCATTTCTCATGAAGAGCCTCACCTTAACTTCCATCAACACTTTGTTGAGTGCATTGCAAACTTTCTCATCTAATAATTTTTGAGAATTTACCAGAGGTTTTGCTCCCTTGGTATCCGGTATCTTCATTAGCACCTCTTTGTTAACTTCAAACTCGGGCTCATCAACATGGGACTCAAAATCCCATGATAGAATCTTTATTTTAAGTGGGTATGTACCCTCTTCTTTGAAGGAAGACCATGTAAGGAGTTGGTTGGAAGGAACAATACTTTTGAAAGACATGTGCAATACCTTATTTGTATCATTGATATAACTCATTCCTTGCTCTTGTGCCACTACCACACTCTTCCATCATGTGCGCGCTACCTTTGGGAAGCTTACCGTTAGGCTCGAATATCTTCCCATGCTTCCATATTCCTTCTCTACACTTTTTCTCTCTATTTCCTTGAGAAATTCATTGACGATATGCTCCACCTCTTACTCCACCAAGTCCTTTATTATGCCTACTACCTCCCTTTCTACGTCATCTTCTATCTACTCCTTTTTCAGGCTTGGAGTCCTTTGATTCTTGGTGTTCACTTCCTCACTTTCCCCTTTTCCGTGAGTGCCCTCTTCTTCCTCATCCTTTGATTCATTACCCTCCTCATGTAATTCATGTAAATAGTACACAAGATGGTCCCAAGCCTCACTGTAATCATCTTCATCCTTGTCGCCCTTGTCAGCCTCCATGCTCTCCATTTCTTCTGAGTCCACCTTTTCTACTACTTTCTACTTCTTCCTAACTATTTATTCTAGTATAGAAGAATATTATTTTTCTTCTTCTTCAGTAGGTGACTCCTTCCTTTCCGTCAAATCTTCTTTCACAGGGGGATCTTCTTTCTCTAAAGCCTCTTCCTCAGGGGTATTCTCCTTCTCTTTTGTGGGGGACATCTTCCTCCATGCATCGGTGCTTGGCCTTGTGCTTGACTCTTGTGTGCTTACAAATTGAATTGTCTGTGCACTTAGTGCCTTTTTCTTAGGGCCCTCCTCTCTCTCCCTTTTCCTCAGCCTAGCCTTCTTCCTTATGGTAGGGTATTCTAGGATTGATACATCACTTTCCACATGAGATCCCTTCTCATACTTTAGCCTAATGCATAGGTATACCCTTGCTGCAGTTCTCCTAGCAACAGGTAAGGTTATTGGATTCATCATGTGTACATCATGGGAGACATACTTCTCTACATTGGCATGCTTCTTTGGGTATATCAGAGTTCTACGTAGTTCATGGTAGTCCTGGTCTACTGTGCTGAGGTCAACTATTAAATTTTTTTCCTCTTTGAATATATTAACACTGGCCTGGAAGTATTGTGTTGTGAAGGAGAATGACAACTTGCACTAGGGACCCTTGGTGCCATCTGTTCAAGTGAACTGACCAATGCAAAAAATGTTGGTATACGGTGAATTCAGATTTGCCTTGTAGCAAAACAAGTAAATGTTCAAATATGCTCCACTCTACGCTGAGTGCATCATGCATCTGCTTATACCATTATTATAGGTGTGCCTTGTGGGTGGCCATACTTATTTTGAAAGTGTACTTCTCAAATATTTTGGTAGGGGATGGGTTATTGTCTAGATACTCTCACAAAAATGTGTCTATCCCATTAGGCACTCCAATCTCAAAAAAGACGATGGTAAGGAGGACGTTACCAAACATTATTTTCTCTCCATTACACGTGGCACTAATGATTTATTCTGCTATGAATGCTAAGAGGTTATAGATGATTCCCTCTTATATCTTTTAGCAAACATTCAACCAAGCCTTGTTGATCTATGTCCATCTCTCCTACCCATTTATTTTGGATACTAAGGACACTGCCATCCTGATCACATTGTCAAAAATTATGGAGATGTCAAAGTACCTGACCCCTTCTTGTATTCATAGGCTTCCAAAATCTTCTTAATGGCATCCTTTTCATCCAAGTCATCATAAAAATATTCCCCTTTGCAGGTAAGACTAGTAATTTTAGAGATCAGATGGGGAGTTATCCACATTCTTCATCCTGTAAAGAAGAAATGATCTTCATGTACGTGTGACATTAACCACTGGTACAGTCACTCAGGCTTTCCTAAATAGGAAAAATCATAGATTTGCAACAACCTGGCATTCTTCATCTTCACCTTTACTTTATCATCATAGATGGGCATTCCATCAGATGTCCTTTTGTCTATAGGGATAACCATTTAAAATGTCATATATTTCTCTATGGTCCTCATTCGATGGTTGTAATCTCTTATGGCATACTTTATTACGTGAGACACCCATTCTTTTCCAAGCATTACGTCATCTCGGTATTGCATTTCCATGTACCATTCATTGTTAAAACTAGTGGAAAAAACTTTTTTCCCTTTTCCCTTTCCCTTCTTAGGTGAAATAGTGGTTACTTTCCTTGGTTCCATTTCTCTTGTCGGTTTATTAAAAGTTCTTTCTTCCTTCTAATCCTAGTTCTACTTAACTCTGCGACTCTACTATTACATGAAAATCCCTTCACTCATGTGCCCTAGCTATGAAACCCTAACTTGGGAAAACCTTTCCTTCCACAAGATGGTATATTCACTTCTATGTTTTGAAAAATCCTGCAACCTTCTCCCTTACACCCCTGTACTATTTTTCCACCATGGTTTGTTGATAAAACTAGCTATACACTCATATCTTCACAACCTTATTTCACACAATTTTTTCACAAGGATGCCCTAATTCACAATATATATTTGATAACACAAATGCAAGGTAACAATAATGTATCTAGACCTTCTACGTATAGCGTTTTATTCTTTTCTGTGATAAATGCAATACAACCTACCATCATACTTTTGTAATAAAGGAAATTTTTTATTTTAAAGCCAACCTTTAGTGATTTTACCCCCGCACCCAATCCTACATGAAAAAATACCTACAACCTTCTAGCACGTAAAAATCCTTACTGACCGAAGATCCTTACATGCATTCTTGCAGCACTGAAAGCACATATTCTGTCCTACCCTAATGTTTGACATCACTTACCTCATGTTGTTCCTACGCTTCTCATCCTTGTACCTAGTTTTTGTAAAGCCTTCCTAACACAAAAATACTTATGTTCACCTTTTCTATGCACACCCTTTTAAACTACATGCTTTTGATCCTCTAATTTAGGCCATCAAAACATGTCTTCTACTTACCAACTTCCATTCCTTGTCGCATTACTCCACCGCACACAAAAAATAGATGTGTGGTCCTCTGCGCATAGAATGTTTTTGAAAATAATAAGTGGCTACGGGTGCATAACGTGAAAACAATGAACAAAGAGAAAGGGAACAAGAAATGAGGAGGGGAAACATAAAGAAATGAAAATGAATTAAGGGAAATTTTAGGCTAAATAGAAATATTGCCTTATTTATGAACACAAGGAAGACTTATTTATAGTAAGGCTTCATCCTACTCCCATTAAAATGGCCTGGTAACTCTGTTCCATCCAGCACTTCTACCTAGAAAGTGCCTGAATCAAGTATATAGGATACAATGTATGGGCCTATCCAATGGAATTTGAATTTCCTAGGATGGCTCAAAAACTTGGAGTCATATAATAAAACCATATGCCCAACCTTGAATTATTTGTTCTTGATGTGTCTATCACACCATGATTTTTTCCTGGCCTTTTCTTTTTTTTGACTCCAGCGAGATAGCCCACCTTTCATCTAACTGCATTAACTTATCAATCCTCTCCTCAAGAACTTGTTAATCAGCTAACCCTCTTGTGCATGATATATGCAACGATGGTAATATGAATGCAATAGGTAACACTACTTCCGCGCCAAACACCAATTGAAAAGGTATGGCATTGTTTAATGTTTTGTAATTAATCTGGTATGACCATAACAAAAAAAATTTATCATCCCAATCCTTTCATCCCACATCACAAATCTTGGTTAACGTTTGATTCAAAATTTTGTTAAATGCCTCAGTAGTTCCGTTATCCTATGGGTGATAGGGGGTAGTCTTATGGTGGGATACCATGAATTTTACCAACAAGATTATGATTGTTAAGAAATGGGTACCCCTATCACATGTTAAAATTAGTGGACATCCATATCTGCTGATTATATTTTCCCATAAGAACCTATCTATTGTTGTTGTTGTGTAGTCCTTTGTAGGTGCTACCTCTACCCACCTTGTTAAGTATTCAGTATAGGTAATGATATAGCGTGAACCAGTCCTTTGCACGACAGTGAAATTGGTCATAAAAAATAAATGGCCCACTTCTCAAATGGTTATGCACTATTTATCAGTATCAAGGGAATCTCATCTCTTCTTCCTTGTTTTCCAAGGTGCTAGAAATGGTCATAGGCCTTGTAAAACTCAATACAATATTTGTAAACTGTTTCCCACCAAAATCCTGCTAAAAATATCTTGCACCTGGTTTCATTTCCTGCATAGTGTCCTCCTACAATCCCACCATGTGCTTCCTCCATAATTGCAACGCATTCATGTTCTAATACACACCGGTGCAAAACCTCATCAGGACTTAGTTTATATAAGTCTCCACTAATTAACATGTAGGGCATGGTGCGTATGGATAACTACTTTCATTCTAAAGTCTTCATTCTTTCTAGCGCCATGCCCGTTTTGAGAAACACAACAATAACTTCCAAGTCAAAAGGCACGTTCCATAACCTAAACAATTTTACATATGGCATTGTATCCTCAATGCTCTACGCATCCTCCCCTGAGTCAATCCTTGATAAATTATAAGGTCCTAAGTTACTTTTTCCTTGTTTCACAACATCTGTAAACTCAAACTCTTGAAACAAAAGGACCCACTGACATATGTGTCCTTGTAAAACATGCTTGTTTACCAAGTGTTGGTGCCATTTCTAAGCTTGCACCATGTTTCCCTATTTTTCAAATCCATTTGTGCTTAGAAACATTTTATCCTTCGAATTGGTGATCCAAAATTCTTCCCCTCTAGAAAAATGCTTTATAAATTCTCAAAAACTTTTTGTTTTGCCCTAGTTTCAAAGAATAATCCAAGTTTACCCTTTTCTATGCCCTATTTTTTCCAAATTTGGGGGCTCTGTCATTTTTCCCTCTGCTTGATCGTGAAAAATTTGAAATTGGTAAAATCATACTTGTGTGTATTTAAAAATCCAATCCCAAGGTCGAAAATGCTCTAAAAACATGCTTCAGTTGATTCAAAATCAAAAACTCTGCCATCCTTGGTGAAAAAATTGAATTCTAGGGAATCCCTGGAATTTTCTACGTTTTGACGGTCATACGTGCGTATTTTCCCGTCAAATTCATCGTCTGCATGCAATGGAAACATGGCGGGTTCTTATTAGCTGAGCAGCGGTGGTAAATGTTTCTAACTTGTCATTTTTTATTTTTTGGCAAAGTGGCAAACTTGGCTCCACGGCTCCACCTTTTTCAAAGTTGCCTATGTGGCATGTTCTTATTGGCCGAGGAGAGGTGGGGGAGTCAGATCTCCTTACAAAATTTTGGCTTTATTTTGCAAAATTTCCTAAGCCAACATTTTGCCCAAAACCCCGCAGCCAACCGGAGGAGGACACGTGGACATTTTTTGGTCAGAGGGGATACGGGTGGTGGAAAAACCTTGTGAAATTTTGTGTTTTTGGGCTCAAAGGGTTAAAGTGAAAATTTGGAGCGAAGGCCCGCAACCAATCATAAGTGGACACGTGTACAGGAAATATCAAAATGGAGGATCAGGCCAAATTGGGGAGTTAGAGTTTTTAACTCTATTTTCTAAAGTTGTAAAATCATTTGTTATCCCCGCTCCAATCAAGAGAGGCCGCGTGGAAGTTTCTTGGGCAGAAGGGATGCGGGTGGTGAAGAGTTTTTTTTGATCTTTTGTGTTTTTGGGGGTCAAATGGCTAAGGTGAAATTTTAGACCACGGCCCCGTGGCAAATCACAGGTGGACACATGTCCAGGAAAAGTCAAAATGAGGGGGCAGAGGTGTTGGTGACTTTGAAGTTTTTAACCCCGAATGGTTTGAAGTCAAAATTTGGGCCGAAGTTCTGTGACGAATCAGGAGAGGACACGTGTCCAAGAGGGCAAAAGTGGAAGAAGGGGTCGAGGGAAATTTTAATGAATATTTGGCTTGGTTGTCAAAAAGGTTAATAAATGAGATGTGGCTCCATGACCAATCCAGGTGAGACACATGGCACATTTTTAAGGGCAAAAGGGAGCGCGGGCCAATGGTGGAAATTTTGAATTTTCAAAAATTTACGAGGCAGGTATGAAGGAAGAAAGGGAGACTTGGCCCCACGGTGAATTGGAGAGCGCGACATGGTGGGGATGATTTCAGCGGTATGGACCCGCGGAGGTTTTAGGGAAAATTTTCCTTTTTTCCAAAAATGAGTAAGATATGCAGAATTGTCCCGCGGTTTCATTGGGACACACCTTATGGACACGTTGCAGGTCCAGGAAGGAGGCGGGGAAAGGTGGAGAAATTTGCCAATTTTTTCAAAGGGTCATAAAGTAAATGTTTCAAAACTGGGCCCCATCCAATCATATTTTGCCACATGTCTGACCTTATCCAAAAATTAAAAAGGTAACCTAAGCTTAATTTCGAGTCCCCATCTTCCACTTGGAGGGCCAAGATTTAAAGTTGAAGGTAGATCAATGGATCCTATACGTCGTATCTTTTTTCCACCACGAGAGCTCCAGGAAGCTTGGAATCATGATTTTTGCATCAAATTTCATCAAATTTATAGTGATTTTGTGTCGTCTTGGCCTTCCAGGAACATTGGGAGCACTTTCATGACTTGATTCTTTGATTTTTTGTGTTTTTGAGGTAAATTTTGCTCAGGCCTGAGAAAAAATGAAAAAGTCAGATTTGGAATTTATAGAGGTAATTTGAAAAGGAAAAAAGGTGAAAATGATGAGTAAAAGGTGTTTGCATGTCTCAATGATGAAAAACGTGCCTCTAGGATGGATAATGATCCAGATATTTGTAATGATTCAATCTTTTTGGCACATCTGACAACCTACAAATGTTTTTCTGTTTGATGTCATTTTCATTGAATCATGAGGTTTTTATAACAAACTTGATCCCTTGGCATATTCCTTGCTTAGGAAAGAAGGCTCCAATGTGGCATGAGGTATATAGTGCATTTTTGAGAAATGCAAGAGGGGAGATTGATTTTTCACGAGAAAAATTCTGAGAGAAATCTCATTTTCTGATAAATCCATCGTAGAACCAGGTTAATGTCTCATGTGTTGGAAATTCATGTATGTGAGTTGGTTACAAGTGTATAGCCATCACACAGCTCTGAGATTGTTTATGAAACTTTCCCCTGCTGTTGAATCTAACAAGCTTTGAATTAAATCTGTATTTTCTTTTGGGCAATATGATGGCTGCTGTTATTTTAAAATACCTGCAAATACCTTTCATTGTTCTTGTTGCAATCTTGCATGGAAATATTTAATAAATCACACAGATCTCATCCTCATTGATAGTTTAGTGGAACTTGCAGTTTTGTTTGTCAGAAGAGCTTTCATCTGGCATTGGAAACAAGCAATTTAAAATCACTTCACCTTCATGTGTTAATTGAGATTGCTTGTAAGTCTTTGGGGGTACCTTAGGCATGGTTTGATTAAGGATTTGTGTGTTTAATTGAGTTCTTTACTTCAAGATTTTGTGGTGATTTCTCAAAGATTGTGTGAAGAGTGCAACTTGGGCTTCCATTTGTGCCTCTTTTGGTTGAAAGAACATCCTGATTATTTGAAGCGTTTTATCTGATAGTTGTTTCAAGTATTGTAGAGGTTGTCAAGATCTAATCTATCCCAGTTTGTCTTGTCAATCCCCCACAAAAAATCATCTAAACAACAAGGTCCTATCATGTACTACCCTTGATTTGTATTTGTGTACCCATAGAAGATCAAAATCCATTTGCAAAAGTATGCATAACAGATCCGGATTTTTAATGTCTCTAGTAACCTTTGCCTTGTTGTGAGAACATACCCATGTTTTGAGAAGTGAAAAATCGTGAGAGTTCAGATCTGGGGTGTTGATCATGTTTTCATCAAGGTATTCATCATAAAATTTCAAGCAAAGAGAAGGACATCTTCATCTCCTTCACCATTACAAGGTTACAAAATAGGTCCTCTTACCTTGGTTGCAAGGCACAACCTAAAACAACTAGGACAAGATCAAGTCCTATTGGAGTGCTATCCATTTCTCTACAAACTTGAGTGCTAACTAGACTATATCCCCAGCTACCAACGACATACAACATGGTCTAATTTGTCTTTAAGCTCCATGAAATATCTATGGTGATGCTTAGATTGAAAAGGAGAACAAATTTGGATACCAACATGAGTGGCACCACTGCCAAGGACTTCTTGGAATTTCTTGGGGTTTGGAAATGTTTGAAGAGTTTGAGCACTTGTGCATTTAAGTATTTGAGCAGCTACATTGTTGAAATATCATCCTATACTTCAGATTTGCAAGTTTTAAACAAGGGTTTCAAGTTTTGTCTGCCCCTTTTCCATTTCCCAGCAGTTCATACACTTTGGTTACATTGTGATTGATTGATCTAAGAAGAAGAAGGTCTGATTTATAAGGCCTTGCAAAGTTTTTAGTGCTAACAAACATTTGAAAAATTATTTTAGTGCATTTGCACAACTAGGGTGAAAGTCCTTAGTGGGGACTCCATGCTGATTTGATCTTGAAAATACCAGTTGTCTTACCTCTCTATCATTTTTAATTTTTTGCTCAAATCTGCAAAATTGGAAGGAAGAAGATCTCTTTTCATTAAGGATTCTGCTAAGAAGTTGTTTACAGATTCAAGAAACTCGGAGTTAGAGGGAATAAAAGTGTGGAAGGTTGTTGGAGACTTGACTACAAGAAAAGAGGTTCCCATTCTCGAATTTGAAAGTGAGTAGCCTGTTATTGAGGATTGCAATTATTCCTCCAGTAAATCTGATTCAGACAATCCTATTGTTGATTTGCATTCCCCATCATGTGAGGGACCTTCTTGTGCATTTTAAAGGCTTGCTCTTAAATATGCTCCTGTATTTTCTAATTTTGCTAGAGTTTATCAAGAGAGAGAGCCTTTGGGGGGTGTTCACTTTGAAGATCATTTATCTATTCCAATTAGACCCATCACTCCTCATCATCAATTTGTTACTCCTCCAAGATCACCACCACAAAATAACATGGCTCACCCTCCACCTAGGCCCCCATTTGTTGTTAACACCTTTGGTCCTATCAATTTTAGAGGAATGGTTGGATATCCAAATGCTTGTCCCACAAGATGTGAGAAATAGGTTACCAATGTTTCAAGGTAACAATGCTATGACTGGAGATCAACATCTCAAACTTTTTGTTAACAATATGGAAGAATTTTGAGATATATTTTGAATATGTGTATGTAAAATTGTTCATCCACACCTTAGAAGAGGATGAAAGGGATTGGTACAAGACTTTACCTGATAATTCTATTGACTCATGGGCAGAGATGAACAATGCATTTAGATTGCAATATGGAGACAAGACTCATCCTAGATTCCTCTTGTCTGAGTTCAAGAATATAAAAAAGAACCCAAATGAAATGGTTCATAATTTCAATGCAAGGTTTAATAAAAAATTGAGAAGGTTGCCTGTTATTTTAAGGCCTTGTGATGAGTCTTGTTTAATTAAATATGCAGATGCTTTTGATAATAAAGCAACCTATTACTTGAGAGACAAAAACCCTACAAATTTGAGGTAGGATTTTACCATGGCACTGTAGATTGAAAACAATATTAAAGCCATTGGTAAACCTCTCAAAAGGGAGGGGATGTTGATAAACCCTGAAAAACCTCAAGTTAGTAAGGGTGCTGATTTGGAGGATGTTGTCAAAACTTCGGTAGGGGATGTCAAAGAAATTTCATATAAATTAGCTCGGGCTGAGAAAGGAATTGGCCAAAGTTCACAAGGTCAACAAAGAGCACAAAATCATGATAGATTTGGCAATCATCCTAGGGGTGATGAAAGACAAGATGATAGAGTTAAAGGACCTATGGGAGGGGGAAATAGACAACCCCAAGCACGTGAAAGTAGATTAGTTCTTGACCCTCTAACTGCCAAGGTTTCTATTGTTGATGAAGTTGCTGATATGGATTGGTGTGATAGATTTTTTCTTCCCCATCCTCCATGTAAGTGGACCAACAAGCCAGTGAAGATGATAATGAGGATGGAACTGATGAACACATTTGCATGGTGGGCTGCTCTTCAAGCTCACAACAAGTAGCAACATCAACATAAGTAATAAGTGCAAGGACTGCTGCAACATTTTGGGATTGCATAAAGCGGGTACCACTTATTTCTCTTTCTCAAACTCATGAAGCAGATGTAGTTCAAGCATTTGAAATTCCTAATAATGACTTTGAATATTTAAGATGATGATTAAGAAATATGATGGTGGTATCCCTTCAGAGGAAGATAGGCAATTACTAATGAATGTCGTTGTTGGTTAAGAGAAAGAGTATAATACTAGAAGAAAAGTTGTTAAAGGAGCTGGTCCTTAAGCCAAAGCTAAGACACCCTTGCTCACAAGCATTCCTAAAGAAACTCCTAGAAGGGAAACACTTGCCAAGAACTCTGCTGTCCCATGCAAAAATCTCAGTCCTCCTCATGCCCAAGCTGCCAAGAATCCCTTGCCATTTAGTGAATCTACTTATATCCCATCCAATGCTGCCCTACCAAAGAGTGTTCCTTATGAAATAGCCCAAGTATTGAGCCAAATCAAAGTGAGTGTTCCAATCATTGAGTTACTTAGAATACCCGAGCACAAGAAGAGAGCATTTGAATACTTGGGATTGAAGGAGGAAAAAAGTACCCCAAGCATAAATGTGAACATTGTTGAAGTTCCTCCTCCCATTATTACAGACCTTGGAACACCACCAACATTGGAGGATCTTGAGGAAGCTCCTAAGGTGTATTTGGAAACATCCTTAGTTGATTCCCAATTGAATGTTGATCCATTCTTTGCAACTTTTCTCATAAAAGATAGGCTACTTCACAATTGTATGTTTTATTCCGGTGCATCATGTAATGTCATGCCTCTAGAAGTCATGAATGAGTTGGATATCAAAGTGACAGTAGCCTATGGGAAGTGTACTGCCATGGATTCAAGGGAAGTTCCGGTGGTTGGTTGTGTGAAGGATTTGGTAGTGCAGCTTACAGCTTATCCGGGTAAGAATTTGAAACTTGATGTTGTAATTGTTGACTGCCCTGCCAAATGGGGCATGCTTTTGTCAAGAAAATGGGTTGTAAGTGTTGGTGGCACCGTTCAGATGGACATGTATTTTTCCACCATTCCCATTGAGGGAAACCTTGTCAAAATTTATGGTGAAAAGAAGATGTTGCACCTAATTGAAGATCCCAACAATGCTTCCTATGAAGTGTTGTTTGCTGATGTGGATACTGAGAATTTCATTGGTTTTGCTGATGGAAAATAAAATAAGATGGACAAATCAAAGTGCCTTGATATGGTAGGTTCTCCATGGACATTGCTATTTGATGGAGCTTTCTCCAAATTTAGAAATGGTGCTGGTATAATTCTGTTTTCTCCTAGTTTGGAAGAGTTTGCTTTTTCCTTCAAACTTAATTTTGAATGCACTAACAACGTTGCTGAGTATGAGGCATTGTTGTTGGGGTTAAGAATTGCATGGAAATAAGGTATCAAGCACATTATTGTCAAAGGGGATTCAGAGCTGGTTGTCAAACAAGTAAGGAAACTATATGCTACAAAAAATCAGCGTATGAAACAATATAAGCATGCAGTTTGGGATCTAATTGAAATGTTTGATTCCTTTAACATTGTGTATCATGACAGAGGTCTCAATGCTGCTGCTGAAAAGTTGGAAGTGCTGGGTTCTAGATTTGGGAATTACATCATTTCACCTTATTGCGAATACAATATTGAAGTGCTAACTAGGACAACTGTCCCTGATAATGTGAAACATTGGCAAGTTTTTAATGATGATACTCAAGTGCTAAGGTTCTTAAAAAACCAATGTGAGTTTATAGATTAGAATATTGATTGGGAGTCAATGGTATGCATGAATGAAGGAAGAGAAAATTTGTTTGAGAAAGACATCATCCAATTAAAAACAAACACCATTCCTAGAGGTCTTGTTGCACTAGAGTCAAATTTTAACAATGTTGATTGAATCATAAATAGAAACATGTCTGCCTCAAGGGATGTGGAAGAGCATCACTTGGGCACTAATGATAAACCAAGGAAGATTTGATTAGGCGGCAATTTAAGTAAAGAGGAAAAACAGTCCTATGCCCAACTCTTGAAAAAATATCAAGACTGCCTTTCTTGGTCTAATTCCGAGCTAAAGGCATATAGAGAAGACTTGTTTCAACATGAGATCCCTCTTGAGGCCAAGAATAAACCATTCAGACAAAGGCAAAGGTCAATTAATCCACTTCTCTCTATGAAAATGCAAGAAGAGTTAAAGAAGTTGAGAGATGGAGGTATTATTCAGCCCACTAGATATTCATCTTGGGTTGCAAACCTTGTGCCAGTTAGAAAGAAGAATGGGGATATCAAAATTTGTGTAGATTTTAGAAATCTAAAAAAAGCATCCATGAAGGACAACTACCCCTTACCAAACATGGAAAATATGTTGCAGCTTGTGACAGGGTCAGAGTTTCTTTCTACTTTGGATGGTTTCTTCGGATACAATCAAGTGGTTGTTAAAGAATCAGAAAGACTTAAGACAAAATTCACTACTCCTTTGGGGACATATGTTTTTTTTAGGATGCCCTTTGGTCTGATGAATGCTAGTTCCACTTTTCAAAGAGCAATGGATGTTGCTTTTTCTGGTTACATCAATGACTTTATTGAAGTTTACCAAGATGATGTGACTGTGTTTTCAAGGCAAAGAGGTGATCACTTGCGACACTTGGAGAAGATGCTGATCAGATGTAGGGAGTATGGCATTTATCTTAATCCAAAGAAGTGTCATTTTGGCATGCAAAAGGTCAAGCTACTTAGTCACATTGTGTCTAAAGATGGGGTCATGATTGATCCCGAGAGAGTGGAAGCAATCAACAGGGTACCTATCCCAAGGACCAAGAAAGGCATCCAATCTTTCTTTAGTCAAATTAATTTTATTAGAAGATTTGTTTCCAAATTTGCTGAGCTGAATCTTCTAATTACATGCATGTTAAAGAAGGACCAAGTTATCAAATGGGAGGAGGCTGCCATTTAAGTTTTTGAAGGAATTAAGGATGCACTTAAACATGCACCTGTTTTAGTAGCCCCAAACTACAAGAGGCCTTTCCAAATAGTTTCCTTTACCTCTGAGTGTACCATTGCTTCTATTTTGCTGCAAAAAGGATGAGAGTGGGGCTGAGAGGCCTATTGCCTTCTTTAGTAAGGATTTACAAGTAGCTGAGCTGAAGTATACAATCATGGAGAAACAAGCATTTGCCTTGGTGAAAGCAACAAAATTTATTCAGGCCTTATATATTGAGTTCAAAAGTTGTTGCTTATGTTCCCCACACCATGGTGAAAGACATCTTATCAGAGATGGAGATCTCAAGCAAAAGATGTAGGTAGGTGAACAAACTGTAAGAGTATGATATGGACATCCAAACCACAAAGTTGGTACGCGGTTTGGGTCTTGCTAGGCTCATGGCTGAGAGCAACTTATAGAATGTAGAAGTGAATCAACTAGAGGAAGAAAGGGTAGATGTGCTTGCAAAGTTGGTAAGTTCTGAGTGGTACAAAGATGTGATCTTCTACCTCAGACACCTATGTTGCCCTAGTCAGTTAAATAAAAATCAGAAAAGAGCCCTCAACTGGCTTCTCAAAAGTATATCATCATAGACCTTGGGCTGGCTTGGAAGAACCCAGAAGGTGTCCACTTGAAATGCATAACTGAAGATGAAGCTCCTAGAATAGTTGCTGATTTTCATGGGGGAGTTTGTGGAGGAAACTTTGCTGGGAGGGTAGCAACACATAAGATTTTGAGAGTTGATTATTGGTGGCGTACTCTCTTCAAAGATGCAACCCAGCTGGTTAGAAAGTGTGATAGTTGCCAGCATTTCTCTGGAAGACTAAAAGCTTCAGGCTCCCTTCCTTTGTAGCCAGTGTAAATTGAAGCTCCTTTCAAACAATGGGGAGTGGACTTCATTGGTGAGATTTTAGATCCTTCTAGTGCTGGCCATAAGTGAATTCTTGTAGCCACTTATTATTTTACAAAGTGGGTTGAAGCAATCCCATCTAAGAAGGCAACACACAAATAGTTATGGACTTCTTGTTGAATCACATCATATGCAAATTTGGAGTTCCAGTCAAGATTGTAGCTGATAATGCAATGTGCTTTAGAGCCAAAATTTTAATGGTAATGTGCAAGGAGTATGGAAGTAATTTGACTTATTCTTCAAACTATAAACCCCAAGGGAATGGACAAGTTGAGTCTAGCAATAAGAATTTGTTGAAGATCATTAGAAGGACCTTGGAAAAAAACAAGAAGAAATGGGGTGAACAATTGAAATTTGTAGTTTGGGATGATAGGATAACTTATAAAAGAGCTACGGGTATGAGCCCATTTGACTCAGTGTATGGAACTCAGGGTTTGCTGCCCTTACATCTGCAGTTGTCTTCATTTCAGTTTGCTCAGCAGTTGGAAGATTAAGAGCTCAATCCATATGGAGCAAGGATAAATCAGATTGTTGAGCTTGATGAGGAGAGAAGAGCATCCCACTAAAGGCATGTCAGATTTAGGGAAAAAGTTAAAGAGATTGTTTGATAAGAATGTCACTCTTAGAGCCTTCAATGTTGGAGATTTGGTTTTTTTGCGGGATAGTAGGCATGAAGACAAGGGAAAGCATGGCAAATTTGATGCATTATGGATGGGCCCTTATGCCATTGATAGTAGAATTGGTGAACATACCTTCTTTCTCAAGGACTTAGATGGGGAATTGCTGGAAGTGCCTATTAATGGCAGACATTTGAAGCATTTCTTGGATTAATCCCCAAATTTTAGGTATGCATCAATTGTACAGTTTTATAGTCTTTGTTTTTGCTCTATTTTTGCTATTTTGTTGGTGTGTGGTTTTCCCTTGCTCTTGGCAGCCATTCTGGTCGGTTTCTCAGTTCATTTTTTGAAGGATGCATCTAGTTTTTTGCTACCTTGTGTGTCGAATCCTTTACCCAATGGATATTTTGGCACTTTGTCTACATTTTGTTCTTGTGGCACTCACTGGGAGTGCCCATCCCCAAGCAAGAGCCAATGTTGGTGCCATTTTTGAGCTCGCACCATGTTGCCCTAATATTTTCAAATCTTTACTTGCTCAAAAACATTTTATCCTTCGAATTGGTGATCCACAATTCTTCCCCTCCAGGCAAATGCTCTATAAATGCTCACAAACTTGTTGTTTTGCCCTAGTTTCAAAGAATAATCCAAGTTTGTCCTTTTCTATGCCCTAATTTTTACAAATTTGCGGGCTCTGTCATTTTTCCCTTTTCCCGATCATGAAAAATTCGAAATTGGTCAAATCATACTTGTGTGTATTTAAAAATCCAATCCCAAGGTCGAAAATGCTCTAAAAACATGCTTCAGTTGATTCAAAATTGAAAAATCTGCCATCCTTGGTGAAAAATTTGAATTCTAGGGCATCCCTAGAATTTTCTACATTTTGACGGTCATACGGGCATCATTTTCCGTCAAATTCCATTGTTATGCATGAACATGGAAACATGGCCCAACTTCTTATTAAATAGTTTGCTAAGGAGTAGGTGGAAAATGTTTATAACTTGCCATTTTTTCTATTTTTTGGCAAAGTGGCAAACTTGGCTCCACGGCTCCATCTTTTTCAAAGTTGCCTATTTGGCATGTTATTACTATTGGTGAGGAGAGGTGGGGTGGTCAGAAAACTCCTTAGAAAATTTTTTTTTATTTTGCAAAATTTCACTAAGTCAACATTTTTCCCGAAACCCCGCAGCCAACCGGAGGAGGATAACATTGGTATAATTAAAATGTACATTAAGGGGATACGTGAATGAAAAATGAAAAAAAATGTGAAATTTCATGGGTTTTGGGCTCAAAACGTTAAAGTGAAAATTCAGAGTGAAGCCCCAAATAGCCAATCATAAGTCGAAACGTGTCCAATGAAAGACCAAAATGGAGGAGCAGAAGCCAGATTGTGGGAGTTAGAGTTTTTAACTCTAATTTTCTAAAATGGGCAAAATCATTTGAATTAAGAAATGCTCCAATCAGGAGAGGCCACGTGGTAGTTTCTTGAAGAGGGATGCGGGTGGCAAGAGAATTTTTTTAAAATAAGCTTGTATGTTTTTAAGGGCTCAAATGGATAAGGTTGAAATTTTGGACTGTTACAGGTAAATCACAATGGACACATGCCCAAAATAGTCAAAATGAGGAAGTTGGCGGAGGTTATTGGTGAAAGATTGAAATGCCATTGAGGGACAATAAAATGGTTTGATTGTAAAATTTTCATCTGGGCCGAAAGTTCCGTTATACGTGCAATTGAATTGCCTCCACATTTCTAGGATTCTAGACACGTGTCCAAGAGGGAAAAAGTGGAAGAAGGGGTCGAGGGAAATTTTAATGAATTTTTGGCTTGGGATGGGGAAAAAGGTTAGTTAAAATGGAGAATGTGGCTCATACTTTCCAAAATAACTAGGTTCAATTAGCTATAATGTGGCATTAATTTTTAATCATTTATTTAATACATGATAATCAAGCTAACTAAAGAGGAGCGTGGATTAATTTAATTAATCCAAAGGGGTGTAAGATCAAAATTGAATTTGAATTTTCAAAAATTTGTTGACGGAACATATGAATGAAGAATATAGGAGAACCCCGTGGTGAATCGGAGAGTGCCACATGGAGGGGATGATTTCAGAGGTAGTGGACCCGCGATAGGTGGTTTGGGAAAATTAGTTCCCTTTTTCCAAAAAGGAGTAAAATGGTAGAATTGTCCTAATGTTTCATTGGGTCCTACCTTGTGGACACGTGGTAGCCTCAGGAAGAAGGCAGGGATACATATGGATGAAATTTGCCAAATTTTCAAAGGGTCATAAAGTAAATTATTTTAAAACTGGGCCTGATCTTAATCAGTTTTTTTGGTGTTCCGGCATTATCCAAAAATTAAAAAGGTAATATGCACAAGTTAATTTCGAAGTCCCCATCTTCCACGTGGAGGGCCAAAGGATTTAAAGTTGGATACGATCAATGGTGTCCTGTGGTTCTTATTTATTTTGGGAGGAAACATGGGAGCTGACAGGAAGCTTAGTGGAATCATGATTTTTGCATCAAATTTATGACTGCTTTTGAGTGATTTTGTGTCGTCTTGACCTTCCAGGAATAATTGGAAGAATACAAATTTTCATGGCTTGATTCTTTGATTTTTTGTGTTTTTGAGGTAGAATTTTGCTCAGGCCCAGAAAAAACTCCCTCAAAAAGTTAGATCTGGAATTTCCCGATCAGAGGTCAATTTGAAAAGGCTAAAAAGGTAAAATGATGAGTAAAAGGTGTTTGCATGCCTCAATAATGAAAAACGTGCCTCCAGGATGGATATATGATCCAGATATTTGTAATGATTCAATCTTTTTTCACACCTGGCAACCTGCGAATGTTTTTCACGAAAATGATTCATTTTCATTAAATCATGAGGTTTTTGTAACAAACATTAATCCCAACATATTCCTTGCTTGGGAAAGAATGCTCCAATGTGGCATGAGGTATATAATGCATTTTTGAGAATATGCAAGAGGTAGATTGAAATTTCACGAGAAATTGAGAAAGCTCATTTTCTGAGAAATCCACCGTTAGAACCAGGTTAATGTCTCATGTGTTGGAAATTCATGAATGTGAGTTGGTTACAAGTGTATAGACATCACACAGCTATGAGATTGTCTATGAAACTTTCTGCTGATGTTGAATCTAACAAGTAGAATTGAATTAAATCTATGTTTTTCTTGGGAAATATGATGTCTGCTGTTATTTTAAATCTACCTGCAAATACCTTTCATTGTTTGTTGGAATCTTGCATTAAATATTTAATAAATCACACAGATCTCATCCTCATTGATAGTTTAGTGGAACTTGCAGTTTTGTTTGTCAGAAGAGCTTTCATTTGGCATAGGAAACAAGCAGATTAAAATCACTTCACCTTCATGTGTTAATTGAGATTGTTTGTAAGTCTTTAGTGGTACCTTAGGCATGGTTTGATCAAGGATTTTGCTGTTTAATTGAGTTCTTTACTTCAAAATTTTGTGGTGAGTTCTCAAAGATTATGTGAAGAGTGCAACCTGGGCTTCCATAATGTGCCTCTTTTGGTTGAAAGTAACATCCTATTATTTGAAGGATTTTATCTTTTAGTTGTTTCAAGTATTGTAGAGGTTGTCAATCCAATCTAACATATCAAAATTGTCTTGTCAATCCCCAACATCTAAATCATCTAAAAACAAGGCATCCTATCATGTACTACCCTTGGATTTGTATTTGTGTACCCATATTGGAGATCAATTAATCCATTTGCAAAAGTATGCATGTAACAGATCCGGATTTTTAATGTCTCTAGTAACCTTTTCCTTGTTGTCATAAGAGAACATACCCATGGTCTTTGAGAAGTGACAACTCGTGAGAGTTCAGATCTGGGGTGTTGATCATGTTTTCATCAAGGTTCTTCATCATAGGAATTCAAGTCAAAGAGAAGGACATCTTCATCTCCTTCACCATTACAAGGTTACAAAATAGGTCCTCTTACCTTGGTTTGAAAGTGCACAACCTAAAACAGCTAGGACAAGATCAAGTCCTATTGGAGTGCTATCACCAACCAATAAAGCTGATTTTCCCTAACAACACAGTCAACCAAAATCACAATGGAAATATATGCACTAATAACAATCAACCTACCATGAATGTGGTTTATTTTAATATGGCTCCCAATACTAATCTAAATTAAAACTTAAATCAAAACCAACCACCAATTTAGAATATGAACCGAGAGAGTCAATATCATAACAAATTTGGTCCCAATCACAGCTATCCCGATAAATTTTACAACTTATAAAAATTTATAGATCACCAAAACCTGTAGACACCGAAAATTGGTTACCCAATTTGGTGTCCCTCACATTCGTTTATCTTCTTAGGTAACCTGGGGCACGTTCATATCACCATGGCCCCCTTGGGGTGTTATTCAATTTGTGATTTAAACACTTATCCTAGGTTTAATTCACCCCATTATGTTTTACCCATGAGTAATTAAATATTAACTACTCAATTACACTTTTTTACATGTATTATAACCACTTATCTACCCCATATCTATTATATCCATATATCCCCCCTATTTCTCCTCCTCCCAAACTGAGCAGCGGGATATTTCCCGTATTTGAGGTGACAGGATCACTCTCATCATTCCAGAAATCGCTCCTTTTGGCCATTTCGGGAGTTTGTTCCCTGATCGGCGCCGACCGGTACTCGGTTGATGCCAATTTTTCGGAATGGCACCGATTTCATCTTGGTTGGTGCCGATTACAAATAGAGGCCCAGAACTCAATTCTGGTTAGACAGTCAGACGATGAGATAGACAGTGAGTTAGAAAAGGAGAACGAGAGATTTCCAAGCATCAAGTCTGAGCATCATCTATCAAGTGAGACCGAATCCTGTCCAAACCAATCCTTGAGAGGAGTACCATTACTCTGCTCCTGCCACATCAACATCGTGAGTCCTCATCAGTCTCTTGGTGACTTTGTTCCTGCATCCAGCACAGGTGGAGCCTTGACAGAATCCTTACGACACTTGCAGATCCAACAGAGATCGACGATCTAGTCTCCACTGTCTGTTTCTCAATCTTCCTGCAAATTTTCCCAAGTTGACATCGATTTATATCAATCAACGCCGACCTGCATCAGTCGACGCCAATTTGAATAAGTCAACGCCGATTTTCCTAATCGACGCCGATCAGCCCGCAGATAGGTAGAAGAACTCAGGTAATAGTAATCCAACATCATTTTTTTAGAATTTTCTATTTCCTGCTACTTTCTGTCCGCTGTTTAGATTCTATTTATTACTTTTGATCAGAAAATCTAGTCCTTTACATACATATTTTATCATGTATGCTTCTTTCCTTAATTGAAAACGTGGACTGACATCTGTCGAGGGAGCTTATTGCTTCCCGGACCTGCTTTTCAGGTAGTCCACCCAAAGAATATTTTAACGTGGTCTTTTTCTGTCAAGAATCTATGTCTTGCAGGTTTCTTGGATCTACTTTGTAGGATTACTTATGTGCGTCCATCTAGTCTACATCGGATTTATTTTCCGTCTACATTTCCGGAACTTGTCTATCAGGTATCGATTTTATTTGAGTTTTTCAAGGCTTTTGTGTTTAGTTTGGTACATTAACTTGGACAGGTAACAAGTGTGAAATTCTTGATCTACATTCTGGCACGCCCAGTGGGACCCAACCAAAGTCCCTTATTGGTAAGTTCATCTCTTTTCCAATTTTGAGCTTTGTTCTTTTTCTTCATTGATTTTTATCAGTTGTTCTTAAGCATTTCCTTCCATCGTTTTAGTCTTGTTGCTTTTATTTCTGAATTTGCAAAGTTAGATCCTTTCTTTTTTTTGTAAATCTCAATTCCAATTTCTATTTCTAAAATTAGTAAATATTTCATTTGATTTCAAGATTGCATGCTCGATCCATCTCTTTATGCAAAATTGTTATTTCCTTGAAATTTTTCTAGTTCCCAAAATAGAAATTTTCATTTTGCTATTATCTGGATATATCTTTCTGGATTGGTTTGTATGTTTGCTTAACCTTTTCTTGCAGAGCACTTTGCTTGTTCGTGGGATTGTTCGAGGGGAAGGGCTCAACAACGTGCTTTTTGAAGTCCACACACCTTGGAGAGATAAATCTACAGGTATTTCTCTTTTATGGTATTTTCTCCTTTTTAGGAACTAAGAAGAAAAAAAAAAGACTTTGTTTGTTTTCTATCACACTCAAACATTTCGATTTTGGTGCTTAAAAAGAATTTAATCACATTTGGGAAAGAATTTGTTTGACTTGTCTTCATCGAAATCAAACACTTCATTTTTAGTGCTTAAAAGGAACTCTTTCTTCATCATTTTTGTTGTGTGTTTTCCATCTAGTTTTAATTAGGTTGGAAAATTTATCAAAATCGGTAGTGACACTATTTGATTTTTATTTTTCACCCTTGCACACAAAGCCAAAATCACTAGGTATAAAGCATTTAAACAAGAATTCCTCCCCTGGCCTCACCTACTTGGAAGTGATATCCAAGAGGAAGAGCCTACGTGGTACTCGGGTCGCACTATAAATTCACGGAAGTTCTAGTATATATTGGCAAAGCACCCGACTCCCTTATCGCAGCGGTGTGTGAAGTGCGGGGGTAGGCCCCTATATCAAGCCACGTACCGGTCTTTTACTGAAGTGCCTTCGGGACTTCTCCCCAAACATTCCCCAAACCATCCTTAGTTTGGCTATCTGAGTAGTTCCTGTTCTAAAAAGCCTTCCCTAACATTTTCTTTCTTAAAAGCATAAAAATTTAAAAGAGATAATCACCTACACTTCTTGATCTGTCTGTGCATTAGTTAGGTCAATCTTCTTTTTTCTCGCTATATTTCTGTTTGTTTATGAATGTCATCACTCTATTATAATCTAGAAGAATGGCTCAAATGACCCCTTCTTCCTTCGAGATCACCACTACTATGGATGTTTCGGCACCCCCCAGATCTTCCTCGGGACCGCTGTTAGTTGGTTCTCCATCTTGGTCATATAATCCTTTCTATCATCCTAAAGCAATCCCTTCACGTCCATCTTCTCCCAGTCCCTCAGAAATATCATCTGCTTCTGACATAGAGTATGTTCCTCGTGGGGACCCTGAATTTCAGGCGCTCCTTCATTGCAATCTGGTAGCCCTCATGGACTACCTAGTACACAAGTCTATTCAAATATCTGATCAGGGACCACCAATCCAGCAAGTGTACGATTATTCTCGTGAACCATCCTAGGATTTTGTAGAACAGTTAGCATCATTTTTCTCACCTCGAGCCATGGAGGAGGGTGGCACACCTGTGCCTCCTTTTTCTCTTCCACCGACCATATCGACTAGTTCTCAAATAGTCTTACCTATTCCTAATGCTGCAGTTACCTCGACTATTCCACAACCTACTTCTGAGAGGTCCTCTTCTCTGGCTATAATGAGTGCGTCTGTGCACCCACATATTGCTGTTAATTCATCTATACCATCCATTATGTCCTAGGGTCAGTACCTCTTTATGAGTCAACCTCCTTCGACTAGTCAGTTGGTTCCTGCTTCTCCTCCTCTAGTGGGTTTTTCTTCCAATGTTCCAGCAACAGTGACCTTCACCCATCCTCTAGCATTGGTGCCCTTAATAACTAATCCGGCAGTAAAAAGCCTCTTTCAGGTCTTGTTCCCCACCATGTCCAATCAAATCGGAACCCATGTTCCTTAATCTATTCCGATTCAGTCAACAAGCATAGGAGTCCACCAATCACAGGTCCCGTCCGTCATTCAACCTTCATTTTCTTAACCACTTATTATCTCACAACCTACCTATACACAGGCTCCTTCACAGCAAATACCCCACCAGGCGTCACCCAAAATGCCTGGTTACTCCTCTTATCATCCTATCAATCAACAGATGAATCCCCCATTGACACCTCAACAACATCCACCATTTTCTTCTTATGTAGGCTAGGCCAGTGTGCCTCCTCCTCAATCTGACGTGGTTCAAATTCTTTTCAAGAAAATCGTAGACTTGGAAGCCTCCACCAAAGGGGCTCATCCTTCATACTCTTTTGAAGAAGTGTGTAATGAACCCATTCACCCCTCAGTGGCTTTTAAGCCTTATCCTCCCCAATGGGAACTTCCTAAATTTTCAAAATTTCATAGTCGGGAGGACCCTCAACAGCATTTGTGAGCATTCAAACATGCTTTCTACCTCATAGTCCAGGATCAGGAGCTTATGCTCCGTACTTTTCCTATGTCTCTAGCAGGTCCTTCTTTAGACTGGTACAATAACATTCCTCAACATTCCTTGTTTTCTTTCTCTCAATTGGCCCAGATGTTTGTTGAAAACTTTTCAATAAATATCACGCATAAGATCTCAATTACAGATCTTTATAACATTCGTCAATTCGATGATGAGTCTATTGCAAACTTTGTCACTCGTTGGAGAGGGATAATAAACCAATTGTCTTTCTCCCTTCCTCAATCCCAACAGATCGATTTGTGTACTCGATCTTGTGCTAATCATATTTCTTCCACTTTAAGGATCCAGAACTTTCATACATTTGAAGAAGCCTTTACGATTGCACGCAAACTTGAATCTCGCGCCATTGAACAAGGGAAGTTAAAACTTCGCTCTAAATCTAAACCAGATTTTTCTCGGTTTACCAAATCAAATCCTTCCACTTCTAAAGACAAGAATCAGGGATCCACCAACGCTATCGTATTAAAAACATCACGAGTCGATAACACTTCTAATCAAACACCACGAAGAGACTCCTCATCTTCTCGAAAAGGGTCCTCGTCATCTCGATCTTTCACTTCGTTGGAGGAATCATATGCTTCTATCCTGGAAAAAATGTTGGAAGTCCACATGATCGAACTTCCCCCCATTAGGAATATTGATGAAAGCCAAGAACGTCCATTCTGGTATAGGGAAATGACTTTTGTCATTATCATAGAACTAAAGGTCATGACATCGAACGATGTCAGACCTTCAAAAATCTTGTCCAGAAATTCATTGATAAAGGCGAGCTCATTCTGGATAACCCAAATGCTCCCCCAAATCAAGCACTAGATGTCTTTAAACAACCTTTTCCCAATCATTCCCCAAACCATGATGCTTCAGAGTCTCAAAAACCAAACACTCATACTATCAGCTTCATCTCTACTGAAGAATCTTCTTCTAAAACTAAGCCATCTGCGAACACATCAACTGAATCAGAACCTCCTTCCGCTTCGTTAATCGTTGGGATTCCACCATCTTCAGATAGCCTGTCTTTGAATATTCCAACATTGTTAGATACAGATTCACCTCTCTCTACTTATTTGTCTGATCTTCTGTCCATACCCGAGACAGTGTCATCCTCATCTGTCTCATCGTCAGACATTATTTCAATGCTCGAGGCAATTACATCGCTTCGAGTTTCGACCCCGGATACATCTACTTCTATTTCTCCCATTTTTTCTGTGACTATGCCATTGGTAAACGTACCTATAGTTGTGCCAACTTCGACGGAAGGCGTCTTCGATTTTGATCTTCCTGTTCCTTTCCTATAGTAGTTCACCCACAATTACTGTACAGAAGTAGTTCCCTCGCAAGGAACTGCTTCTTCAATCACTCACTTCTTCCATCACCAATGCTACTTTGCCTATTAAGGGAAAATCTAAAGAAGTAGCACCAACACCTATACGCTCGGTTCCTGAACTTAGACCGAGACAAACCAAAATCTAACGTTGCGTCATCAATACCTCCCCATTTGCTTCCCCCAAAACGGTTACAATTCACCTTATGCGGTTGAAATGTCACCATCCCTAAAAAAGGAAGCCCAATATTTCGAACCATCAAGACTCTTGGTTGCTTTTCCCACAAAATTCTCTCTCTGCGCCTCATAAAAGATTGGATTTGTCCGCTGAAAAGGCATCCTCTCTTCTAAAAACTTATCAAACCCATCATCTTCTTCTACAACAACACTTCTTCACCAACACCTCGAAAAGTGGACTTACCTACTAAAAAGACGTCACCTCTTTTATCAGAATCACCATCTTCGTTACCAAACACCAGGGCACCCTCTGTTCCTCTGATTATACCTACTTTGGGAGCTTCTCCCTCATCTAAATCGACATTATCTAAATCATCATTAGTTTTGACAAGCAGCCTCCCTTATCTCTGAAGACCACAACACTTGTCAATCTCCATCATCTTCAAAATCTATTTTAGGGGCTCCTCCTCCATCGAAATCAATCATGTCTCACTTACTTCCATCTCAAGCGCCTAAGGCTGCTCCTCTAGATGGCCAAAAAAATAAGATGATCCCTAAAAAGACTTTCAAACCTAACATGCAGGTTCTTTTACCTCGGCAGTCTGTTAAAGTAAAAGAGGTGCCTTCATCATCTCTGTCCTCATCTTTGTCTATCGGGTTCTATACTGAAATCCTTCACCAACTTATCCAATCTTCATCCATATCTCTTCCACCAATTAAACCCTATAACCCTAAAGGAGTTAAACCTACCTGGTTTAACTCTGATTTGATTTGTGCTTACCACTGTACCCCGGGTCATGATACCGAGGGATGTAAAGCTCTTCAATCTGTCGTCAACAGCCTTTTGGAAGAAAGTGATCTTTTTCTGGAGGAGGAGGAACAAGTATCTCCTGTCATCTTAGCTCCATTTGAGCCCCAACGATCTACTCAGACCTCTACTTCTAGTGATTCCACTCCAAATGATCTTCCACTTTCTCAAATCGACACAATTCATATCGCCACTAGAACCCAATAGTATGATAATCCATCCTCATCTACAACATCTCGACCACGGGTTGTCATTTCTGCAGCTCCTGAAGGAGTTCCTCCTTCCTCATTAGCCCCGAGACCTCGGGTCTCTATTTGTGCTGCACCTCGGGCTCAAATTCCCATGTTAGTTGAGGAGAGTGTTATGAAACAACTCACCCAGGCTCCGGTCAAAATGTCTCTTTTTTACCTCATTCAATCCTCTCCGCAACATCGCCAGGCTCTAATTGATAATCTACGTCACATCGCAGTGAATTCAGATGAGCCCCAGCCCTTTGAGATGGTTGTTGGATTTAATAGACCATCAACCACCATTTCTTTTGAAGATTCAGAAATTCCTTCCCTTTCTTCCGAGGATTTGGAGGCTCCCCTCTTTATCACAGTCCAAATCGACAACACTACATTAAAACGCATTATGATCGATAGTGGTGCTACACTCAACATCATCTCCTCACACACATTCGAGCAACTTAAGTTACCGAAGAACGTAGTGTTACCCCCGCCTTTCGCTCTTCGATCATTTAACGATCAACTAGCAGTTACTTTAGGAACTATGGTCATACCCATTTGAGTAGGTAAGAAGTTGCTTCACGAACTCTTTTACATTGTTGAAGGGAAATTCCACTTATAATATGATCCTCGGACGCTCCTGGAATTCGGCAATGCATTTTGTCCCGTCCACCCTCCAATCGATGCTTAAAATATTCCATATGATGGGAAAAAATCTCTACTATCCAGGAGATCCCTTTTCCTTCCGCACAATGCGACATGCCCACGGGTCTACCTCAAAGGAAAAATGCTGTCTCCTGACGAGGCCTCATCTTCTTCCCATTACTAACCAAACTACCGAATTTAAAAATTAGAAGAGACATTGCATTCAGTTCTCACTAGGAAGAGCTCCTCTCCCTATTTGACGGACCATCGCAAACCTAGTGTAGTATGGTAGACCAGACAAACAAACCTGAATATCAGCCAGGTCTTGGTAACATCGTTCCACCATTGGTCTGCCAATCAACAGACTATTTCATTTACGGTGGTTTGATACAACCTCACTATACCTGGATTTCTACTCCTAGGACCAAACTTATTAACAGGGTTCGATTGTCTACAGAATCCCACGTTGCAAAAACTTATTTATAGAGATGCGTTGTTGGAAGGGCTTTGGCTTGGTAAATATGAACAAGGTGTGCATGACCTCGCGTCCATTCCAACTCTCAAGCCACATCAAAAATTTGGTTTAGGTTTAAACCTCTTTCAAAAGCCACCATCTTGTTCTCGATGAGCCTCTTCCTATGGAGGAACCATCTTTTCCCGCTAGGTTAGAAGCATCACTCGATGTGGACGACGCCATTTTCCATCCCGTCTAACTTTTTTTTTAGTCAATACCATTTCCTTAGGGCCACTAGCTATATAGACTAATGACAGGTCCGCTCTTCCATACTGTTAATTGTTCCCTGAAATAGTTGGGAGACGACTTCTCCTACTATCAACACTATCCACGTGACAGATGCTGATTCTGTCCTCACCTATTGGGGGTAATGCCCCCGGATTCCTATCTTCCTAAACAATTCCTTCTGACACGGCTACGCTTCTCAACAGAAGCCACTGTCGACCTTAATATTGGGGCTTCTAAAGACCCTCGCATCATTAAGTTCGGCCAATCCCTTAATCCACAGGAATTAGGAGATTTACCACCTTTTCGTTCCAAACCATCCTCAAGCCTTTGCTTGGGCATATGAGGATATGCCAGGACTCAATCTAATAATCGTGGTCCACAATATCGTTACTCTTCCTGACATCAACCGGTTTCGGTTATTTTTTTAACAAAAATTGCGTAAATGCACCCTAAAGTAGCCCTTTTGTTAAAGAAGAATTGCAGTGCTTGCTCTGGCTAACTTCATCCAACCCATCTATTATACCACAATGGGTTCCAATGTAGTACCAGTAACTAAAGCTACTGGGAAAAATTTGAATTGTGTACCGACTTCCGGATCTTAATCTGGCTTGTCCAAAAGAGATTTTCCTCTACCTAATATCGACCAACTCGTGGATTTAACTGCGGGTCATGAGATGCTTTCTCTTATGGATGGTTCTCTGGGTATAATCAAAATTCTCATCACACCAGAAGACCAAACATACGACTTCTTCATAACTCCTTGGGGGACCTTTTGTTATTGTGTATGCCTTTTGGTCTTAAGAAAGCAGGAGGGAGGAGCAACTATCAGCGAGCAATGACTGCATCTTCCATGAGCTATTAACAAAACTATGGAAGATTAAATCGACGATCTCCTCAGTAAATCCAAACGGCATCAGGATCACTTTTCATTCGTGCACCTCTCCTTTGCGAGCTTATTCACTTTGTTTCGTCTAAACCATCTAGTGGTTGTTTGGCATTCTCATGGTAAACTTTTAGGTTTTACAGTTACATTAGGGGTATGAAGTAGTAGTAGAACCCCGCAAAAAATAAAAATCTATCCTTGAGCTGCCCCTCCCCTTCTAACTTTAAAGGGCAACCCGAAGTCTCAAGGACGTCTTAATACAGTGATGTTTTATTCCCAATTGTCAGGACCGTTGTCAAACCTTTAATATATCCTCCGTAAGAATGTTAATTTTGAATGGGCATGAGCATTGCCAAAAGGCCATTTGATGATCTCAAAGTTATCTTCTTTCTCCAGCCTGTGCTACACCTCACCCGTGAGGAGGAGCCTTTATATCATTATATCTCTGTGATGACCATGCTCTAGGAGCCATGATCTCGCATCGGACGCTTGCGGTAAAGAACGAGATGTCTATTACATCAGTCGCCCACCCTCCATTGAGTATGAAAACATGTTATTTGAAGCTGAAAGCTATGTGTTTCTATCTTCTTCGCCCCAATTCTAAGGCTTGTCATTACCTCCTAAATCACAAAAAACTTACAGGCACAAGGGTCAATCCACTCAAGGACAATTTCATGCAAAAGCCTTATCACAATGATCGTATCATTGTTGGCTCATGCTTATGAAGAATTTGATCGCGAGTTATCACGAAAAGTCTATCAAGGGTCGGTTTCATTGCCAATTCAATTAGCTGATGCTCCTCTCCAAACACTCAAGTCCCCCTTGCTCCAATTCCTGATGAATATATCCAACAAATTGATTTTGTCTGGGTTCCATTTAAAGAAGTCTCTTGATGGATCCAAAGCCAGCAAGGGGAGGTGCAGGTTTCGTGATGATTCCTCCTGGGGGATGCCGATCCAGTCGCAACAATACTAAACTTGAGTGCACCAATAATAAGCGAATTGAAGCTCTGGTCTTGGGTCTTCAAAATGCCATAATCTCACGCTCATCATATTGACATCTTTGGTGCTCTGAACCTCATCGTTTGAATCAAGTCACAGGTTGTCTATCAAGGCAAGAAATGATATCCTTCAAACATATCGTGATATCATTCTTGTTCAACTCCAATTTTTGATAAATTCCACTATTCCAAAGCTATTCCTCGTACGCGAATCGATTCGCACAGATACAATGGATCGTTAGTCCCATTATCCGCTTTTACCGAGGACATCAAGACTTTATGGGCTGTGCACAACAATTAGATCAACCATCTCATCTTAGGCAACTAACTTCAAATCCAGGTTGCAAAAAACCATACTCAGGATGAGTGGTTATCATAAATAGATCATGTAGCTTCTCATTCAGTGATTCCTCAAGATATGACTTCCAATGGTAAGAAGATCTTTTTATTCCTACGCGCTAAGCGATATACATCTAGGTGGGATCCTTACAAACGCGGCTTTGATTGGAATTTTGCTCGGTGCCTCACAACCTGAATCATCTTAAAGCTATCCAGGAGCGGTCCATGACGGGGTATTGTGATGCGACATTTTAGTGGCTTGGCCATGCTAAAAATCTACGTTTGGGATTTATTGGCTCTTCTCTTATCGAGATTGTTGTGAATACACTAAGAAAAGAAAGTGTCAAGTGTCAACCAATAGCCAATATCAACACAGATCCCTAGTCAAGCTTTACAACTTACAACGGATTTGTGCCTTTTCGCAATAGGGTATTGATCTCATGGTCTCATCAATCCCCGTTTCACAGGGGTCATTCATTCTATTTCATTACTACCCTAAACTTTACTAAGTGGGGAGGAAGCTTGATCCCTCTTTCTTCACAAAAAGCTAAACCCATTTAGTTGATTTTGTCTATCAAAAACACACATTTGGCGGCTTTGGTTGTCCACCACAAACTCAGCACAGATAATAGTATAGTCTTTCAAGACATGATTTGCAGGAACCTATGTGACGCTTCAATATCTCAAAACTCAACTTTTCTTCTCCTACTATCCTCAAGCTGTAAATGCCAGGGCCGAAGATTCTAATAAAAAAATTTAGCGTAATATCCTCGCAAAGGTAAAACTAGCGGCTGGTAGGGATTGGCATTACATATCCCTTTTGCTCTCGGGGCTTATCGATAGCATTCGTACTCCTACTAGTGAGACTCCATTCTCTCTCGTCTATGGGTCTGAGGAGTTATTCCTTATTGGAAAATTCAAATCCACATCTCATCTGTGTTCTCTCAGATAATTTGTCTCCTGATGACGGGCTATCGTCAAAACGTCTAGCACAACTAATTATTAGATGAGCAGCATCTCAACGCTCTTGAACATCGTAAATCTCATCTGAGATGTCAAACGTGTTATAACAGCACTTGAACACACCGATGACTTCAAAATTGGTGATCTTGTTCTTAAAGAAAAAAAAATGTCACTACACTTGAAAGGAGTCGCGGGTAGTTTCTCCCAACTGGATGGGTCATACGTTTATCACTCATAAATAGGGTCTAGGGCTTTCGTCTATCTTCCATGGATGGTATACCTAAAAGTGGAACCTCTTTAATGCCTGATCTTAGCCCTTCTCCTGTTAATCTATTCTTACACAAATTTAGTGCAAGATAAGATAGATCTTTCATCCATCTAAACAACAAGTCATCTACTTTCATGGTGAATTCGAAAAACTATGTGGTTCTCCACTATTGCTTTTACCTTAAATATGCGGTATCGCGGCTCTACTCATAGCATTTTTCTTCTAGATTGTTTCTCCTAATGTAGGAATACATTAATTCACCGACCTTCATGTGGTCCCAAGTGTATCTTAATCGGATCTACTCGGGGCCATGAGTGCGTGCTCTTTATAACATTTTCTTCCCATCTATCTGATCTATACTAGGTCTTAAACTCAGCTTATTCCAAAAAGATTTTCAAAAAAAAAAGAAAAAAAACGAAGAAGGAAGATGCATCCAAAAAAGATAGACTGATCCCTGAGGGACCATCTATCCATACATTAATCAAATGAATCAAAAGATAGAGGACCAGCCCTCAGAAGGATGGCTATCATTAAAATTTTAAAAATACAGGACCGTTCCCTTGAAGCGGTTGTTTCTCAAAGGAAATTCTCAGGATTATTGCATTGATCAACCTTTCAGTCAGTGATACACTTTTTAGCACAACTATAAAAGACTTCCCGTATTGATCAGTTTTCCATATAGAACTTCCCACATGATCCAATTTTCTTTTCTGCCAGAAATCATGAAGTGGAGATATAGACCTTTTGTCGATCTATCGAGAATCCTTATTTTCCCAGTATGAAACAGGTATTCTGTCCCTTGTAAATTCGATGAGTTACTAATTACTGCTCCTTTCGTTTCCCTCCTACATCTGGTTACGGCTAGTTAGTTAGTGTCAGGTTTATTTTCACATCATATAGGCCTTGTATCATTGATCTTTTGGTTCCTATCCAGATTTTATTTTTGGGCGGTTGGGAGCCCAGCTTATCATTTATTCTTATCTGGGTGTATTTCTGTATTTTTAATCCAAGGTCCTTTTCATTAAGTCCTGGCTCTACAGCGTATGTTCTCAGTATTTCATCTAGCTAAATTAACATTTAAATGTTAATTTTAATCAAAACTCTATCATTTATCCAGGTCACTGATCTATTTGTCCAAACACATCTGATCACCTCCTATGATAAAACATGGGGGCGATCTATCGATTTGGATGAAAAATGGAATTACAATCTCAAAAAAAGAGCAAAGCCTTCCAACTATCAAACTCCCACCGATCCATCACATCATCTAAACACTTGTCAATCCCAAGTAACCATTACATCTATCTATAGCTATTTTCTCATCCAAATTAAATCCCACATATCAATCCCATCAAAATCACATCTGTATTTATAGCTGTACAGCTATTGGTCTATCCCCACACATCGATTTCCTCATTCTATCAGTCTATGTCTATATCCTCATAAGTAACTACATCTGATCACTAGTATATCAAAATTAAAAAGCATGAGAAAAATTATATGACAAAAGGAATGATGAATATATATATAAATGAGTGGCTGTTGTACAACAAAAAATGGGTGGCTCTCAATCAAGCCATCTATAAAATGCTTCCTAATCGAGGCTACATAATCTACATTGATCACAAAAATACATCAATCTCTATATCATGAAATCTTGATACGTGAAGACATTTCTCCTCACCCTCCTATGGATCCAGGTTTGTCTCTCCTGCGCCAAACGCGATCGAGATATAGACAACCTGTAATAGAGGCCTCTTCCCACTCGAGTCTCTTCGATGCTCTCCCTCTGATGCCCCGCCGCTGTGGCTGTCGCTGATATCCTCCGCACCCCGTACGAGGCCACACTGGGGCATGCTGTGCTAGGGGACATCCGTTCGTTAGTATCTCACCTCAGCGAGGAGAGACTGATATGTACTAGGCTCATGGTACCAGGTGCTCGTAGTGGTGCTGATGGTGCTGTAGTGTACCCCTCTATGGTGTGCCCTGTGTGTCCCAGACTCTGGACATGGTACTGTATCACCATATTTGGCCCTGAGTGCCCCCTCCCTCTGTCGATGGTAGCAAATCCCTATATGGATCCGCCGGGATTCGATCTTGGATGAGTGGTGTCTATCTCCAAAAATTAGGGCATCCCTCTCCACTGTCAGAGTCTGATTCGTCGAGATCCGCTAGTGTGTTGTGTCAGGGTGGTGTGCATCCCTCAGTCTCTCCAGCATGTAGCCATATCCTCCCATCGGAATCTATAGATGCGGGAAAGGTGTCATGGTTAGATCTATCGCCTATACCATGTGCATAACCATCATCCACCCAGCGTCATCATCCCTGTCTATGAAGGGGTGGGCTCTCCAATGGATCTGCGGGATCAAATCGGCAGATCAGTCTCTCTTTTGGTCACCTATAAGGCCTGTAGGTAGTCTGGCACTGTATGTACTAGGCGAACTGTGCTGGACTCAATCCTAATATCGTGGTCCACAATTATCGTTACTCCCCTGACATCAACGGTTAAACAAAATTGCCGTAAAATGCCCCTAAAGTAGCCCTTCTTGTTAAAGAAGAATTGCAGTGCTTGATCTCGGCTAACTTCATCCAACCATCTATTATCCACAATGGGTTCCAATGTAGTACCAGTAACTAAAAGATACTGGAAATGTGACTTTTGCTAGCCGACTTCCGGGATCTAATCTTGCTGTCCAAAAGATGATTTTCCTCTACCAATATCGACCAACTCGTGGCTTTAACTGAGGCGTCATGAGAGGCTTTCTCGTAGGATGGTTTCTGGGTATAATCAAAGTCTCATCACAACAGAAGGGGGGAAAACCAACATACGACTTCTTCATAACTCTTGGGGACCTTTGTTATTGTGTCATGCTTTTGGTCTTAAGAAACGCAAGGGACGACAAACTATCAGCGCGCAAGACCCTGCATCTTCCATGATCTCTTACCAAAACTATGGAAGATGTACATCGAGATCCTCAGTAATCCCAAACGTCATCAGGATATTTTTCATTCTTGCACCTATCTTGAGATGCTTATTCACTTTTTGTCTTCGTCTAAATCCATCTAAGTGCGTTTGTTTGGCCTTCTGCATGGAAACTTTAGGTTTTTGGTTTTATCATTTCCTTAGGGGGATTGAAGTAGACACCGCAAAAAAATAAATCTATCCTTTGAGATGCCTCCCTTCTAACTTAAAGCAAAACTCCGAAGTCTCCAAAAGAGACGTCTTCAATCAGTGCATCGTTTTTATCTAACAATTGTCCAGAACGTTGTCAACCGTTTTCATCATATCCTCCTTAAGAATGTTAATTTTGGAATGGGAGGAGTTGCCAAAAGGGGCTTTGATGATCTCAAAGATTATCTTCTTTCTCCACCTGTGCTTACACCTCCACGTGAGGGGAGGAGGCCTTTTCTATTATTTATATATCTGTGATGACCATGCTCTAGGAGCCCATGATCTCGCATCGGTGACGCTTGCCGGTAAAGAACAAGAGTCTATTACATCAGTCGGCACCCTCCATGAGTATGAAAAACATGTTTTCTGAAAGCTGGAAAGCTATGTTTTTCTCTCTTCTTCGAACTTCTAAGCTTCGTCATTACCTCCTAATAACAAAACTTACAATTTGTCAAAAGTGTAAATACTCAAGACATTCATTTGCAAAGACTTATCACAATGATCGTATCACTTGTGCTCATGCTTATGACAGAATTTGATCTCGGTTATCCCGCAAAAGTCTATCAAGGGTCAGGTCATTGCAGATCAATTAGCTGATGCTCTCTTCCAAACACTCAAGTCCCCTTGCTCAATTCCCTGATGAATATATCCCAACATAATTTGATTTGGGTCTTGTCGCCATTTATAAAGAAAAGCCTTCTTTGATGATTCAAATGCAGCAAGGGGGAGGGTTGCAGGTTAGTGATGATTCCTCCTGGGGGTATGCCTATCCCAGTCGCACACAAAAACTAAACTGTGATGTGCACCAATAATATAGCGAATATTGAAAGCTTTGTCTTGGGTCTTCAAAATGCCATTAATCTCAGCGCTCATCATATTGACATCTTTGGTGATCTGGAACTAAGCGTTAATCAAGTCACAGGTGTCTATCCATGCAAGGAATGATATCCTTCAAAAATATGTGATATCATTCTTGTTCACCCAATCTTTTGAGAAATTCACTATCCAAAGCTATTCCTCGTACTGCGAATCGATTCGCAGATCCATGGCTCGGTTAGTCTCACTTATCCCGCCTTCACCAGGACTCACGACTTAGTGGCTGATGTGCAACAATTAGATTCAACATATAATCTTAGGAAACTACTTCATATCAATGTTGTCAAAAAACCCATACTCAGAGAGTGGTATCAATTAGATTCATTGATTTATCTATCTATTCAGTGCTCCTTCAGATCTGACTCCAATGGTTAGAAGATCTTTTTATCCTACGCGCTAATCGATATACTTTATAGGTGGGATCTCTACAAACGCGGCTGTTTGATTGGAATTTTTTTTTTTTTTTTGCTTTTTCGGGGCCTCAAAACCCCTTGAATCATTAAAGCATCAAGGAGGTCCATGACGGTATCTGTGATGGACAGTTTAGTGGCTTGGCCATAGCTAAACACATTATTACTTTGGGCTATCATTGGCCCTTCTCTTAATTCGAGATTGTTGTGATACACTAAGAATGGTCAAGTGTCAACAAACATTCCAATCTCACAATTATCCCTAGTCAAGCTTTACAACTACAACGGATTTGTGGCCTTTTTCGCAATAGGTATTGATCTCATTGGTCTCCTCAATCCCCGTTCTTCACAGGTGTCATCATTTTATCATACTACACTAAATACTTACAAGTGGGTGGAAGCTATCCCTCTTTCTTCAACAAAGTAAACCCCCATAGTTGATTTGTCTATCAAAACATCATTTGTCGCGTTGGTGTTCCACAACAAACTCATCACAGATAAATAGTAAGTCTTTCAAGAACATTGATTTGCCAGAACCTATGGACAGCTTCAATATCAAACCAACTTTTCGTCTCCAATATATCCTAAAGCTTAATGGCCAGCAGAAGATTCTAATAAAAAAATTACGTAATATCCTCGCAAAGGTAACTAGTCGAGCTGGTAGGATTGGCATTTACATATCCCTTTGATCTCTGGCTTATCGGAACTAGCATTCGTACTCCTAATAGTGATACGCCCTTCTCTCTCGTCTATGCGGTCTGAGGAGTTCTTCCTTTGGAAGTCCAAATCCCATCTCTCTGTGTTTCTCTCAGATAATTTGTCTCGATGACGGCTATCTCCAAAATAGTATAGAACAACTGAATAGTTAAGATGAGCAGCATCTCAACGCTCTTGAACATCGTCAATCTACTCTTGAGCATGTCAAACGTGCTTATAACAAGCACTTGCAACACCGTGACTTCCAAATTGGTGATCTTGTTCTTAAGAAAATAAAAATGTCACTACACTTGAAAGGAGTCAGCGGGGTAAGTTTTCTCCCAACTGGATGGGTCCATACGTTATCACTCATAAATATGGGTCTAGGGCTTATCGTCTATCTTCCATGGATGGTATACCTAAAGTGGAACCTCTTAATGCCTTGCATCTATGGCCCTTCTACTGTTAAAATCTATCTTACACAAATTTAGTGCAAGATAGATCTTTCATCCATCTAACAACCAGTCATATACTTTCATGGTGATTCGAAACTATGTGGTTCTCCACCTATTGTCTTTTTTACCTTAAATATGAGTATCGCGGCTTCTACTCATAGCATTTTTTCTTCTAGATATGTTTCTCCTCATGGTAGGAATACCTTAATCACCGCTTCATTTTGTCCCAAGTGCTTATCTTAATCGGATCTATCGGGGCATTGAGTGCGTGCTCTTTATACATTTCTTCCCCTCTATCTGATCTATCTAGGTCTAAACTCAGCTTCTTCCAAAAAGCTTTTCAAAAAAAAGAAAAAAAAAGAAGATGCTATCCAAAAAAGATAGACTGATCCCTTGAAGGACATCTATCCATACATTATCAAATGAATCAAAAGATATAGACCATGCCCTCGAAGGATGGCTATCATTAAAATTTAAAATACAGACCGTTCCCTTGAAGGACGGTTGTTTCTCAAAGGAATTCTCAAGGCTTCTTGCATTGATCAACCTTTCAGTCAGTTTTATTACACTTTTTAGCATCACTAAAGACTTCCCGTATTGATCAGTCTTTCCATATCTAGAAAACTTCCCACATTGATCAATTTTCTTTTCTGCCAGAAATCATGAAGCTGAGATATAAGACCTTTTGTCGATCATATCGAGAATCCTATTTTCCCAGTATGAACATGTATTCTGTCCCTTGTAAATTTCGATGAGATACCTACTTACTGCTCCTTTCGTTTCCCTCCTAAATCTGGTTTACGGCTAGTTAGTGTCAGGTTTATTTTAACCTCATATAGGGCCTTGTATGCATGATCTTTTGGTTTCCTATCCAGATTTTATTTTTGGTCGGTTGGGAGCCCAGCTTATCATTTTTCTTCTTATCTGGGTGTATTTCCTTTATTTTTAATCAAGGTCATTTTCATTAAGTCCTTGGCTCTCACAAAGAGTATTTCCAGTTATTTCATCTAGTTAAATTAACATTTAACATGTTAATTTAATCAAACTCTATCATTTATCTCATTTCATCTGATCTACTTTGTCCAAAACACATCTCATCACCTCTATTATAAACACATGTGGGTCTATCTATCTATTTTTATCAAAATTTAATTAAATCTCAAAAATATCAAATCCATTCCAACTATCAACTCCCACCTATCCATCACATCATCTAAAACCTTGTCCATCCAAGTAACATTACATCTATCTATATCTATTTTCTCATCCAAATTAAATCCACATATCAATCACATCAAAATCACATCTATTTATATCCTTTACATCTATGTCTATCCCATCACATCTATTCATCATCTATCAGTCTATGTCTATATCCATCATAATTACACTACATCTATCCATGTATATCAAAATTAAAAGCATGAGAACCAATTATATGACAAAGGAAATGATGAATCTATATATATACATGAGTGTCTGTACAACAAAAAATGGGTGGCTCTCAATCAAAGCCAATCTATAAAATGCCTTCCAATCGAGGCTACATCACTACATTGATACAAAATACATCAATCTCTATATCATGAAATCTGATACGTGGAAGACATTATCTCCTCCACCCTCCTCTGGATCAGGTTGTCTCTCCTGGCCACCGCCTATCGAGCTAGACACACCTGCTACTAGAGGCCTCTTCCCACCTCGGTCTCTCTCGATGCTCCCTCCCTCTGATGCCCCGCTCGCTGTGGCTGTCGCTGATATCCTCCTCACCCCGTACCGAGGCACATCTGGGGCATGCTGTGCTAGGACATCCTCGTAGTATCTCACCTCAGCGAGGAGAGACTGATATGTACTTAGGCTCATGGTACCAGGTGCTCGTAGTGGTGCTGCTGGTGCTGCTAGTGGTACCCCTCCTATGGTCGTGCCCTGTGTCCCAGACTCTGACATGGTACCTGTATCACCATATTTGGCCCTGAGTGCCTCCCTATGTCGATGGTAGCAATCCCTCTACTGGATCGCTGTATCTCGATCTTGGTGAGTGGTGTCTCTCTCCAAAATTAGGGCATCCCTCTCCACTGTCAGAGCTCTGATCTCCTCGAGATCCGCCTAGTGTGTATGTGTCAGGGTGGTGTGCTATCCCTCCAGTCTCTCCAGCACTGTAGCCATATCCTCCTCATCGGCATCTATAGATGCCGGAAGGTGTCATGGTAGATCTATCGCATACCATGCTGCATAACCATCATCCACTCCAGCGTCATCATCACTGTCTATGAAGGGTGGGGCCTCTCTCAATGGATCTGCCGGGATCAAAATCGGCAGATCAGTCTCTCTTTTGTCTCACCTATAAGGCCTGTAGGTAGTCGGCACTGTCTGTACTAGGGCGAACTGTCTCAATACTCGTATAAACGGGACGCGCTCCCACATATCAGGCCTGTGGCCCCTAACCATCCTGCTCCATCTCAATCCCACCAGGTGAGCATCCTGACCGGCCCATGTTGGAAATACCTGATATGGTCTCCAGATGACCTGCTCTGGTGTCAGCGTCCTGAAATGCTCAACATACCAATTTGCGGATCTCCCTGTATCTCCTAGGGCCATATCGGCCTGCCATCGCCGGAATCCGTAATCAATAGCCCCCACTGTTGCTGGCATCCAAGGAAGCCCGGATGGCCTGATCACTGCTATGTGCTCATATACCCAGCAATGGAGCAAAAAAATGACATCAATTCTTGTCCTCCGGCGAGTGGTATACATCCATAACTCATAATATATCTGAGCTATCAAGGCATCAGCAAATGCGAACACCTGTCTGAACTACAGGATGTCACAAACGTAATCTAGTAATAACAATGGGAATCTCCCACCTCCTGAATCTGGTAGAGCAAAGTAGGAGATCGCCATCTGAATCAACACTATACGTCTGCTCCTGGGAACATCCTATCTATACTGCGAGGATATCCTCACTACCCCAGACACTATCTTTGAATCATCCACCCTGTCTCCATACAATCGACCTAGGGCCCTCTGCTGCTGCTCTCGTGGCATAATCTCTATCGGGTCCCCAGTGATCGATAGCCTCAAAATCCTGTATATGTCCTCGTGGGTGATGGTCATCTCACCCGTCCTGAACCAAAAAGTGCAATTCTGGCTATCCCATCATCGCACAAGTGCTCACATCAACTCTACATCTCGCGGCACTCGTTTATAGTACCGAAAGCCCCCGAGCCCGGCTAACTCTAAGTGGTACCAATCTGCGTCAGTGACGTCAGGGAGAATGGTCTCCAGTAACTCGGGAATCGCATCCCTCATGTGTAATACCTCTCGTACCTGCATCCACGACATCAAGAGCAATGTTAGCTTCATATTTTTCCAAATCTGAAGCATCCAAAACACATTCTATCATTTTTATCCAAATATTCTATCCAAAATTACAAACGGAGTCGATCAAACTTAGTCGACGTCGATTGTATTCAATCGGCGCTGCTGTAATAAAATCGACGTCGATTATATCAATCGACGCCGATTGGAAGGCAGCATGTCAGAAACACTGGCCTCCCACCAAACAAAATATAAAAAATAATAATAATAATGATGGGTTCAAGAAGAACCACTTACCCCAGGTCGTGTACTCCTCCGCTTCTGACCGCTTCTAGAGGCTTCCATGGTGCTCAAATCCAATTTTTTATTCTCTCTGAATCAATCGTCACGGTGTAAATAAATCGTTCACGTTTCCCGTTGGCATATTTATATGTTCTGGGCACTGTCGGCGCCGATTTTTTTAGTCGGTGGCGATTGTTCTTATCTTTTTCTGTCGGCATCAATTTGTCTAAATCGACACCGATTTATACTCATTTTTTCCCGTGGGTTGCAGTATCGCTTCTCCACATCGTTTACTTCCATCTCCTAATATTCTTGCCATGGTGTTGATGCTTGGCTTATCTATCTGGTCGTCATCCTGCCCTGAGTGTTACCTTTTGGCGCATACTTTTTTGATATTATCATCCATTTCGAGTTTGTTACCTTTACATGGGGCACTCGCACGTTTTTGGCAGCTTAGAGTTAACAGGTCTGTAGGCACTAACGTCGTCTACTTTGCAGACCGTCTGGTTGTCCCTACCAATGTTTCTCTCTTTAGATGCTGACTATTTTGCAGCCCTCCTTACACTCATGGGTCTATAGGTACTAACGTCTTTTCATGAGGAGACCATCTAGTCTTCCCTACCAATGTGAGTTCCTTAGGTTGCTGCCTCTTTATTTATTTTTGTGCGTCATTAATGATCTGGTCTACTCCAGACATCTAGCTGGGGCTTCTTGCGTTTTCATCTACCTTTTTCAAACTTGGGATCGTTTGTTCTATCACCCATCCCATCCCTAGTTTGAGGGGGATCACATCATCACTTTTTCTTCCTTTCTTCCACCTCCTTGTTTTTGTCTCACAACCTTGCTTATCGCAAGTTACTTGACAAAAAGGGGCAAAATGTAGACACCTAAAATTGGTTATCCAATTTAGTGTCCCTCTTGCGCGTTTGCTCTCTCAGGTAACTTGGGGCACGTTTATATCACAACTATCCCCTTGGGGTATTATTCAATTTGTGATTTAAACACCTATCCTAAGTTTAATTCACCCCATTATGTTTTACCCATGAGTAATTAAATATTAACTATTTAATTACACCTTTTTACATGTATCCTAACCACTTATCTACCCCATATCTATTCTATCCATATATCCCCCCTATTTCTCTTCCTCCCAAACCAAGCAGCGGGATATTTCCCATATTTGAGATGGAGGGATCACTCTTATCTTTCCAGAAATAGCTCCTTTTGGCAATTTCGGGAGTCTGTTCCATGATCGGCGCCGACCGGTACTCGGTCGATGCCGATTTTTCGGAACAACGCTGATTTAATATCGATCGGCACCGATTACAAATAGAGGCCCAGAACTCAGTTTTGGTTAGACACAGATTGTAAGAGAGAGAACGAGAGAGTTTTGAGCATCGAGTTTGAACATTATCTATCGAGTGGGAGTGAATCTTGTCCAAATCAATCCCTGAGAGGAGTACCGTTACTCTGCTCTTATCACATCAACATCGCACGTCTCCATTGATTTTCTGGTGACTCTGTTCCTACATCCAGCACAGGTGGAGGCTTGCCAGTATCTCTCTGGCTTCTGTAGATCCAGCAGACGTTGATGATCTTGCCTTCGTTTTCTGATTCCCAAACCTTCTCACACTTTGTCTCGGATCGATGCCGATCTATATCAGTCGACACTGATCTGAACCAGTCGACGCTGATCATTCTGTAGACAGGTAAAAGGACACAGGTAACACAAATCCAGATTTGTTTTCGTCGTTCCCTATTTTCTGTTGCTTTATGTCTGCTATTTAGATTCTGTTTATTACTTTGATAAGAAAATCTAGTCCTGTACGTACATCTTTTATCATGTATGCTTCTTTACTTAATTGAAAACATGGACTGACATCCACTATGGGAGCTTATCGCTTCTCGGACCCGCTTCTCGGGCAGTCCACCTAAATATCTTTTAACGTGGTCTTTTTCTGTCAAGCATCGGTGTCTCGCAGGTTACTTGGATCTACTGTGCAGAATTACTCGTGTGCGCCCATATTATCTACATAGGCTTCCTTATCCGTCTACATCTTCAGATCTTGTCCATCAGGTATCAATTTCATTTGATTTTTTCAAGGTTTTTGTGTTTAGTTTGGTACATTAACTTGGACAGGTAACAAGCACGAAATTCTTAATCAACACATTGATAGTGCTTTGTGCTCAGTAGTAGTAAAATTCTACTTTATTGGTGTCAACTTCCTACTAGCAAAAAATAAGGGGTGGTTAATCCTTCTCTAGGTTGTGCTAAGATTGCTCCAATCTCTATCTCTGAAGCATCAACATGTACATGTAATGGATTATCCCAAGAAGGAAAGCGTAATATGGGCGCAGTGATAAGATTATTCTTTAATGTATCAAACACCATCTGTTACGCCTCTCCCCAATGAAATTCACTTGTTTAAAGTAACTCCTCCAATGGCGCAATGATCTTGGCATACCCTTTCATAAACTTCCAGTAGTACCCCGTATGCCCAAGGAATCAACACATTACACTTTGGCTTGTAGGTTCCTCCAATCCCACAATAACAAAAACTTTGGTGGGATCCACTAGAAATCCTTCCTTACATATGATATGCCCCAACAAGGTTCCAAATGGAGTAGAAAAAACACATTTCTTAATATTGAGGGATATCCTCAACTACAAATAACTTTCAAACATCAACCATAAATATTCACAATGGTCTTTCACTAGTCCATACACTTTCTAGTTTTCAAGGTAGACTTGAAGGAACTTATGGATGAAGTCTTGGAATTCCTGTACCACAATGTGTGAGAATATAATAGGTGCATTCTTTAGTCTAAATGACATGAATGTGTAGGAAAATATTCCTCATTCAGTGGTGAAAGTTGTTTTTCTTGGTACTCCTTTGCAATTATAACTTAATGATATCTTGAGAATCCATTTATGAAGGAATAGACCTCATGCCCAGCTACTCCCTCCAGGATTTCCTCGATAAAATGGGTTGGAAAAGGATCAATTACACATACCGCAATCAGGTCCCTGCAGTCAGCATAGATCCTTATCTTTCCATACTTTTTAATACTTATGACCATGGGGCTTATTCATTTTGATTCCTCAACAACTTCAATGATTCCTGATGCGATCATTTTTTCTATCTCATCCTTGAATTTGACATGAAGGTTCGGATTCATTTGATAGGGTCTCTTATGAATTAGGAGCACACCCTCCTTTAACTTGATTTTCATTTCCCCCAAGGAGTGTTGGAAGCCTTTAAGCGCATGGTAATCATGTGAAAATAAGTCTTGAAACTCACACAATAGATCAATGATCTTTGAAACCTCTTTTTCTGACCAATAGTCCCCAATAGTAGCCTCCTTAGGTTTAGCCTTTGAAAAAATGCTAACCCTCTTTATTTTCAAGGGTTTATGGTAGGTGCATGCTTGCTCATCACCACTATCCCTAACTTTGTGTGTACCTTTAGTATGGTTAACATATAAATTTTCCACCTATTCGTCGTCTATCACATAGACCAATTTCCCCTTTTCTTTCTCCTTGCATGTGCACTCAAGATGTGTCTCTTCTTATTCTTCCTCATGAAAACACGCTTCCAAACCAGGTTCACCTAATAACTCCACTATTCTATCCTCCTTCATTGCACTATCTCCCATCGTAAGGCTCTTAACAACCTGTAACTCCCTATCCAATGATGTTTTAGTACTCTGATATTCAAAATCTTGAAGGAGGTCATCCGTTAATTCCTACCAATTTTCTGTTTGACGATGCATATCTGAGTGAATGTACCATATGTACACATAACCTTGTAAGGTGGAGTATAAATTATGTACCCATAAAATAGGAGGCAGGTCTTCCATGAGTTCCATCCAGGCTTTCTATCTTTCTTGGATGTGAAGTAAGGAGGTTTCCTTCCCATGATGGTCTTGTACGCTAGTGGGTGCATTGCTCTAGGAAAACCTAACTGAGAACGTGATTCTTACTTTTTGCCACTCTAGAAGGTTATTGATGAGGAGGGTTGTTAATCCTTGCCATTAATAATGTCAATCCAGGGCTGGTTCCTGATGGTTGTATTCATTAAGAGAAGAAAATATTTGGAAATAACTCCTTTAAACACAAACTAAACTTGAATAAAATAAATCACACTTGGAGAAATGAATTTTTCATGCAATAATTCACACTTGCATGAAGGAAATCACAATTAAAGGAATTCAAACACACTTGCATAAATTTAAATTGCTGAATTGAAAATAAACATAAACGAAACACCTGCAGGTTCACAACAGACTGAATTTTCACAATATAAAGATAAAATCAATAAAACAGAATGAATTATAGACAAATGAATAAACATAAATATAAATACACAGATCCATCTTCCTTTAAATAAGTGGCCATATCATTCCTTGGAAGAGGATTTAAATCATACTTCTGATATTTTAAAACTACATAATATTTGAGAAGAAAGAACATATCTTTATTTCTTGGGAGAAAGAATTACATATCTCAGTGTGGAAGGTTGCATTTATAATTCATGCATCAAAACAACTCCTTATTTTATGAAATACAATCTTATCTTATCTTTATTCCAATCCTAACAACTAATATCTCCATCTCCACAAAATTTGGAGAGAGATATATTATTGGAGTCAAATCTTATCTTGCTTATTTTATGAAGATTTTCTCCTGAATTGCTCCCAAATCTTCTCATTGATTTTTGGTAACAAGAATCATAATGATTTTATTCTCCTAATTTATGGGAAGAATGTTTTTCCTCAAAATATAATTTTGACTAAATACCTTTCCCAGATTTTCCAATTGACTTTGCTGGTTTTTTTTGTGGAACTTTTGACACTTGTCTGATATGATTTTTTTTGGACTACAGTTCACTAAAAGTTAGCTTTGTCTTCATTAGAAAATCTTATAGAAAAAATGGAATGAGGTTTTTGTTAAAAAAATTTCTATGAAGAAAAAACTTTCTCATAATTTTTGTTTGAATTTTTATTTTCCGTTTATGGAACTTTTAGTGCTCGTGTGATACACTTTTTCCTTAGACTGTAGATCACTAAAAATTAGATTTCACTTCATTGGTAAAACCTACAGAAAATATGAATGAGGTTTTTGTTAAACACATATCTATGAAGAAAAACCTCTCATATTTTATGTTTGACTTTCTGTTTCAGTTTATGGAACTTTTAGTGCTTGTCTGATACACTTTTTCTTTGGACTATTGATGGGTGTCATTATTCCCTTCATTTAATCAACTTCATGTTGATGTCATATCAAACCAGGGGTGTGTCCAAAGCTATATACAATAAGAGTAATCTGATTGATCTAGTAATTGGTTATATTTTTGTATTTTCTAGGGGATCTTCTCAATGTCTTGAGAACTTATGGTAAAACCTTATTTAAATCATTCTATTGAAAACTTGCTGAAAATAAACACACTGAAAACTTTGCTGAAAGGAAACACACTTGCATTTATAAATAAACACACTTGCTTCTAAAAGTAAACACACTTGCATTTGAAAATAAACAAACTCAATTTAACATGCTTGAAAATGATTGCAAGAAATATAAAAATCTATATTAACACTTGAAGGATTTAGCACATAATAGAGTTTTAACTGAAAAGATTAAAACAATACAGAATGAACAGATCTAAGCTATTACTAAAATAAATATAAATACCAACTAAATGAACATCCTGGTTCTTAGGGGAGTGGGCCCTTTCTCCTCCTTGAATCAAAATTCAACAACTCAAAATTCTCTTAAATGAGAATGGCAATTTATTCATGAAAACATTCGATATTACAAGAACTTACTGGAACTGAATACTTAATCTATTTATCTTCTCTGTTCTATCTCTATTACATATTATCTTTTTATATACTACTGCAGGTCTGCATTTATATATGTTTACAATCATAGTTTTTTCTACAATCCTGATGAAATAGAATCATGCCTAGAGTGGATGTTGGATCAGATTGTAGTTGATCTAGCAGCTACAAGATAACTTCCCCTGGATCTACGTTCATCATCTTCTTATCTTTTCCTGATTGAAGGGGTTTTTACTGCAAAATCTTTGGGTATGGCTTGAAGTGGATAACTTCAATCGGTTCTGGAACTTTAGAGAAGTTCAAGAACCATAGGAAATTGTTTGTGATCAAAATAGTGTGAGGTTCGGAACTATTCCAAGGAGTTCCAAAACTTAGCTTAAAAATTTAGGAACCAGATATTGGATTTCTGGAACTAACTTCTTAAGTTCTAGAACTAACTGATGACTATATGTTGGAGTTCCAGAACTAGCTTGGAAGTTCCAGAACTAAGTTGTGTGGAGATAGATACTTCTGAAAGCATACTAAATGCCACCTGCTTCATTTCCATGATTGATTAGACCTACTTATTAAAAAATTGAATTGAAACACACACTTGTCAGGAATATCAGAGCTTTTAACATTAGAATCGCAATCAATCAAAAGATAGAAAACTACATCTTAACTCATCTCAGATTAAATAAAAGTCACAAAATGCTATTGAACTTAATAAAAAGAAGAGTAAGATGAGATCATATATTATATATTTATCAGGCATATACTGGTCTCATCATTTCCCCCAAACTTCCTTGTTTGTAAGTTCCTTTACAACCTTCATTCTTCAAATGTGGGGTCATACATTATAGATTACATGTGATCACTAAGATCAAATGGTTGGTACTATATTTCCCAATGTTTTGACTAAGAGGTATTGTATCCATCTCCTTCTTCTATTTTTATTTCCCACTTTTCAAATTCATCAGGGTCTTGAGGTCCTCTATTCTGCCAAGGAGCCATGGGGGTGAGAAGAAGAGGGGACCTAGTTCACATTCCTATCCATATGTCCCCATAGGTCTCATTCATCCTAGGGATGATCTTGCACAATGATTTTTCCCTTTCTAAACTCCAGAATAGATTTGTAGGGGATATTACTTCCCGTCTTCTTAAGGGAAAGTAAGGAGTTCCCACCTCTTTAAGCATCCTTCATAAATTTCATCAAATTTTTCTTTTTCATAAGACGTAAAGGAGTCTATAATATTTTGTAGAAGGGCAGGATAGTGTGTTTTGAACCTCTCATGAAAGGCATGAGTTCTAAAGTCTATGTGGAAGGTAGAAGGTTTACCATAGTGGATTCTCATTTAGAGACTAGTTGAGCCAGCTTTTAATAAAAACTTAGCTTCCCTTTCCTTCCATGCAATTTGGTTATGTAGAAGAGAGACAAATGCATTGAGCTGGCTCTCCCCCACATAAATTAATCATAAATCCTATTTTTTTTCTGCAGTAAAAAGTTACAAAGATAAAATTCACACAAAAGATTTTTCTACTCATGAGTGGATAGAAGGTAAGCTTCCATGTAGTCATGTTCATCATCTAGTTCATGAGGAAGTCCCAATGCAATCCTAGATAGTTTCCAGCAAATGAACTGCTCTTCTAAAAACATACTATATGCAGGAGAGGGTCTCATGCAAGCAAGAAACTTTTGACTCATAATGTAGACCATTTGAATTTGTTTTCTTCTTCCTTATAAAACTTCTCTTTCCATTATGTTCTTGCTTTTCTTTCTTCTTCAATTTTGGTCTTCAATTCTTTGTTTGATGTTTTGGTCTCTCTGAGCTCCCTGCAAGTGTCATCCCACAATTCTTTGACTAGTAAATGAGTTAACTCCATTTTTGCAAAATTTATGGACACAACATTTGGACATTGTTCTTCCTTTTCTATCAGTTGTTTCTTAGTTGCTGATAATTCCTTAGTTCTAGCTGTAAGCTGATTTGTTAGCTCTTCAATGAGCTTCTCTCTTTGTTCCATTTTGATCTTGAGGAAATCTAATTCCCCATCCTTTTCTCTAATGATGAGCTCTGCACTTGATAAGAATAGAGCCTATTTGACTTGATGTCTTTCCTCTTCTTTTGAAATTACTTGAGGAGTTGGGCATTCTTCCTCTATCAAAGGAAAATTTCCTTTTCTTCTTCTTGATGCCAATTCATCTTCTTCTTGTGGCAATATCAATGGTTTTCCTAGTTCTCGAAACTCTTGCACTTCAATTCCCTCATCTCCTTTATCCATTTCATCTTGGCTTGACTCCGAAGGAGTCATGGCCAAGCTATCTAGAATATCAACAACCTCAACTTCCATTTTCTGTTCACTCCTTTCCTCTGAGATTTCCCTTGTCCTTTTATGGATTTTCCTTTTCTTTGGAATTTCAACATGCTCAGTGGTAGTTTTATTCCTCTCCCTCCTTAATTTTTTTTCTTCCTTTTACACAGGAGTTCTTTCATCTTCAAAGATAGATATGGGTTCCCCGTGAAGCTAGTGTAGAAGAAATATTTTCCTTCAAAGGCACAGAAGGCTCTGTTGTATTAATTATTTTCATAGAACTTATTCTTTTTGGGATACCTCCTCCTTCTTCAATTTTCAAATCATATGAAGGATATTATAGGTCTGGAATTGACCGTTTATTGATATTAAGGTTTTTCTTGAACTTGCAAAGAAACTTGTCCCACATTTCTTCTCCATTTTTCTTTGAGAAAAAATGGTGTTGGCAGAGTAAAGCAATTAAACCATGATGTTGAATTGTCCCTACATTCCAAGAGTATCTCTCAGCCATGGTCTGGATAGAATCAAACAGAAACCCTGGAAGGTTTACTATATAATCAGGTTTTGTGGTTCCATATTTCAAATATATAAGAATTTTTAGAACCTCTTTTCCTAAAGACCCAAATTGCCCATCACAGGTTACATACTTCATTGTCCAGAATGCCACCCTATCAAAAGGTTTGGGTAAACTAGTTCTTCTAACCCCTTTTATGATTTTATTAATATTGTAGATGTACTAGGGTTCAGTTTCTTCCCCTTGCAGTAAAATTTCAATCAATTCTTTCAAAGTTCCTTTTGCAGGTTGTGGAACATGCACAATTGGCACTCTGGATACATGACTTACTGTATTTACAGAAAAAGGGATAAAGACATTCCTCACCTTTGCCCTAGATTACTCTAGATTTATGACAAATTCTTTCACTAATTCATCATTATACTTTGTAAACTTCCTTAGGAACTCCATCTATCTCGCATGCTCAAATATTGCTGCTACTTCCTCATTCGCGAGCAGCTAGGAGTAATCCTCTACTTCACATTTCTTCTTAATCCCCATATTAGATTGAGTTCTATTTTTATGAAAATTGGTTGCAGGACCTCTTGGTTAGCTACAGAACTGAAGACTTTTAGCTGCGGAACCTTTTTCTTCGCTACGGAACTCTCTGTTCTTTGTTATGGAACACAATTTTATCTTTATTCCCCTTCAAAAAAATAGCTCTGTAATTTATTTCTCTTTGACTTTCCTTAATTATCACCAATAATAAATATGACACCACTTATCCCATCCTTATCATCTTCATGATTACTTATTTGTAATCATAATGTACAAATTGATGACTCATCCAACTAACTTTTAAATTAAGTCAAATCACACATGCAAACATTTAATTCAATCCTAAATGAGTTAAAAGATATAATTACCATTCTTGGTGACACAATCCTTTGCTATAATGACTCATCATTCCTACAAGTGGAACAAAACACGTTAGCTAGGACAACTGGAATTTTTAAAAGAATTCCCTTTTATTTGAATTAGCCAAAAGAAGAGGTCAACCTCCATTTGCTAGTTTTCAATTGACCTTTGAGAGATTTTATTTATTTATTTTTATTTTTCTATATTTTTTTTCTTTTTTTTTTGGGGAAGAAGACACCATTTACTGGTTTTCATCTTCTTCCCTTTATTTGAATCTATCATCAGGTTATTTGATCATATTAGAAGAATTGGGTTCTTCCATATGATCAAATTCTTTATCTGCTTCCATCTTTCTCAAGAATTCATCCTTAGTGAGAGGCTTCCTATAAAGTTTCAGCCTATGTCCATTGACCAAGAGTGTTATGTTGCTGCCATCAATTGGAGTAACTGAATTGAACCATTGTCAAAGATATACTCAATTTGATAGGGTTCCAACCATTTGGTTCTCAAATTTCCCTTGAATTGTTGGTACTTAGAATCAAACAGCAATGCCCAGTCTCCTACTTTGAACTACCTTCTCTTGATGTGGGTGTCATGCCATTGCTTTCTTTGGTCTTGAATTATCTTTTTCTGCTGAAGTGCTTCCATCCTCAATTCATCCAACTCATTGAGTTGAAGGATTATTTCTTTTTTGGTTGCATCTAGCTTAATGCCCTCCTTAATTGTTGTCCTTAATGTCTGTAGTTCAAAATCTATAGGCAACAAGGGGTTTTTCCCATAGACTAACTCATATGGTGAAAACCTTGTTGTAGTTTTCCAAGTTGTATTGTACGCTGAGACAACTTCAGGTAGTCTCTTTACCCAATCTTTTCTCCCATATTCAACTGTTTTGGTAAGGATATTCTCCAATTCTCTGTTTGTTACTTCAGCTTGTCCATTTGACTGGGGGTGGTAAGGAGATGAATTTCTATGATTTATTTGATAATACATTATGAAAGCTTGAATCATCTTAGACATGAATTATTGTCCTTGATCTGAAACTATGCTCCTTGGTGCTCCAAATCTTATCATGATTGTGTTCCAAAGGAAATCAACAACTGCTTCTTCAGTGGCATTTGTCAATGCCTGCACTTTTTCCCACTTTGTCACATAGTCAATACACACAAGAATATATTTCTTCCCTTGTGAAGGAGGATTAAAGGGACCAACAAAATCCAATCCCCATCTTTCAAATGGTTCAACCACTACTTGAGGTTAAAAAGGCATTTCATTGGTGGAGGTTGGCTATCCCATCCTTTGGAAAGGATCACACCGCTTGATATATCTCTTCACATCATTGTATAGAGATGGCCAATAGTAACCGGTGCCTAGTATCTTATGAGCTATTCTTTTCACTGAATAGTTTCCTCTACTTGGTTCACCATGACATGCTCTGAGGATGTCAAAGATTTCATCTTTTCTTACACACCTGCATAAGACAAAATCAGGACCACATTTAAATAGAATTTCATTCAACCATTTGAATTGTGTACTAATTTTGATTAAACTCTTAATTTGTTTCTTAGTGAAAGGAGGGAAATTCCTTGTTGCAAGATAATTTTCCATATCAGAAAACCATGGTGTACTTGCTGAAATTGCAAATAGTTGTTCATCTGGAAAGTTATCCTTGATTGGATCTTGCTACCTTGTAGTGATTAGTCTTGACAAAAAATCAGCTACCACATTAGATTTTCCTGGATTATCCACAATGGTAATATCAAATTCTTGCAAAATTAATAACCATCTAATTATTCTTCCTCTAACCACTTGTTTGTTCATTAAATACTTAATTGTTGAGTGGCCTGTGTGTATAAATATCTTGTACCCTATAATGTAATGTCTGAATTTATTGATTGCATAAATCACAAAAAGAAATTCTTTTTCAGTGGTGGTTTAATTCTTTTTCAGTAGGAGTAATATTCTTGCTAAGATAATAAATGACATACATCTTTCCTTCCTCATCTTTCTATCATAAAGCTACACCAATAGAATAATTTAAGGCATCAATTTGGAGATGAAATGACTTTTCTCAATTAGGTCCTCTCAATATTGGAGCATTAATTAATTTTTCTTTAATTTCTTCAAAAGCATGTTGACACTTTTCATCCCAAATAAATTCATAGTCTTTGGTTAAAAGTTTAAACATGGGGGTAACAATTTTGCTGAAATATTTTATAAAGTGCCTATAGTACCCAACATGCCCTAGAAATTATTTGATGTCTATGGGGGTCTAAGGAATAGGTAAATCTGAAATGATTCTAATTTTGTTTTGATCCACCTGAATTCCTCTTTTTGAAATATGGTGTCCTAAGACAATCCTCTCATCTACCATCATCAAACATTTTTTTTCACTAAGAGACAGGTTGTGTTGTTCAAATCTTGTTGACACTCTATCCAAATATCTCAAAGCATCTTTAAATGTATCTCCATGTACAGTGAAGTCATCCATATATACCTCAATACAATCATTTGTTAGATCAGCAAAGATTGCAAGTACAACTCTCTGAAAATTTGTAGGAGCATTGCATAACCCAAATGGTAACACCTTATAGGAAAAGGTTCCCCATGGACATGTAAATGTAGTTTTATCATGATCTTCAAGAGAAACTCTAATCTGATTAGATCCACTAAAGCCATCCAAGAAGGAAAGTTACTGTTTACCTGAAAGGTTATCTAGGACTTGATCTATGAATGGTAAGGGAAAATAATCTCTCATTGTGGCTTTATTTATTTCCCTATAGTCAACACATATTATCCATTTCCCATTTTTTTTGGGAACAATTACAAGAGGAGATACCCACTGACTATCTGAGATAGGGTAGATAAAACCTACTTGTAATAGTTTTTCAATTTTTTGTTTGATTATATCCCTTAAGTATGGATTGATCCTTCTCTGAGGCTACCTAACTGGTTTAACATTTTCAGTATAGATGTGATGAGTGCATATACTTGGGTGAATTCCCTTCATGTCTTTGTATTCCCAAGCAAAAGATTTAGTATGATTTTTTAAAATATCAAACAATTTAACTTCTTCATGATCCTTCAACCAGCTATTAATGTTCAAAGTTGTTCTTGGTTGAATCTCAACATGCTTGGTTCCAATGTGTGATGAACTAATTTGTTGAATGGGGTTCATTAGAGTATTTAATGGAAATGCATGTGGTAACAACATATGGTATGTAGAAACATCTCCAAAATTTCCTTGAGACAAAACACTGTACAAAGGATAGTAATGAAAATTATGATACTTATCTCTTTGCAGGCCAAACTCTTCATCATTGCTACTTTCTAGAAATTCTTCACCACTTCCTAATGTATTTGAAATTGAAGCTTCTGATTCATCCTCTCCCCATGAGAGATCTCGTTCCTCTGGAAAAAAATTATTTCCACTCAAGGAGAATTGTTGTTGTTGTAGTTTCGAAATGAAATATGGTGATTTTGGAACAATAGCCGCAAGTTCCAGAACTATAGTTGTGAGTTTCGAAACTAAGTTCACAAGTTATAGAACTAAGTTCATAGGTTCTGGAGCTATATATGATTGTTCTGAGAAGAATAGGTGCTCATCCAATGGTGGATTAATCATATATTCTACTTCTCTCACATGATCCTACAATGTAATCATAGCCAGAGAAGACATATTTTTCTTATTAGTTTTAGGAGAATCAACCCACTATTGTTCATGATTGTCAGTAAAAGGTCATGCAATAGGATATAAGGAAATTTTTTTAGAGTTCTTACCATTCGAGATTGTCATGTCACATGACCTGCAATCAATTAAAGCAACAACTATAGCTAACCATGTTCTACCCAAAATAATGGGGTAACCCAATGTTTTACCTTTTGGCTACAGTATAAGGAAATCAACTGGATTGTCCCATGACTCCACCATTACCACCACATCTTCAATAATTCCTTCTGGTTTTGCTATAGACTGGTCTACCATCTTCATTATGGTATTAGTAGGTTACATACCTATTAATGGTAATGTTTTTAGGGTATCTACTATCATTACATTGATAGCCACTCCCAAATCTACCAAAAAAATATGTATATCCTTATTCCCTATAGAGACAAAAATAACAGGACTTCCAGGGTCTCCATATTTGGGAAGTAAAAGTTTTCCTGCATAAATCAACAAGTTTCCCATCTACTTTGATAGTCTTGGGGTACTGTTTCTTTCTTCTAGGATTTTTTAATTTGTTCAATTCAGGAATGTCCTTAATTTCTTGTAACAATGGTATCTCAATATTTAGTTTCCTTAATTCCAGTACCAATTCAGACTCTTTAGCTTCAACAGATTCTTTGAACCTTTTTTGAAATGGAGTCTCAGTGCTGTTGAAATCTGGGTCTTTTTATTTTCTTCCTATATCCTCTTCTGGAACAATATTACTAGGGGTTTCATTTTCTTCTGTCATTTCAGTGATTATCACAGGTGGACTGCTAATGATTTTTCCAGATCTAGTGTGAATGTCCTTATAATCCATAACACGTAAATTAACTGATTTTTCAGGTTTTGTTCCATAAACATGATTTGTTTGTTTGTTTCTTGGGTTTTCTACTGACTGTGCTGGCATTTTTGTTTGAGCTAAATTTTCAGTTTTTGAATTTTGTGTAGGGGATCCCATGATGGCCTATTGATTCTGATTTTGATATGTTCTTCCTTAAGCATTATTGCTAGTGTTCCATCTAGGTTGTGACCAAGGATTTCCTTGACCATCCCATGGTTGTTGGTATCCCTGAGCATACCAAGCTTGATTTTACCAATCTTGAGGGTTCCATGTTGGTTGATGTCCCCAAGGTGGTTTTCCCCAATTCTGCGGTACTGACTGAGCAGCCCATGGCATTATCCAGGGAACAGGAAATGATCTTGGCATAAACTGCCCCTGGTTAGCTTGTCTCTGAATAAAATTCATTTCTTCTATTGTGGTTGATGTACTGGTTTGTTTAAGCTTATTCTTTATTACTGGAAGTAGAGAACAAACATCAGTATCGTGTTCTTTAGATTCACAGATAAGACACATTTCTATTTTATACAAAGGACATTCTCTAAGTGCATTCTTCTTCCTACATCTAGGACAATACATAGATAATGGTTTAGTTTTGGCATTTTGTTTAGCTTGTAATCCATCCATAGTAGAGGTTAATTGAACTAAGATGTTTATTTTAAAATTTTCCAATTGATCCATTAGTTTGTTCATATCTGGATTCAAAATTTTCACTGATTTTCCTTTTCTAGATCCACCCCTTGTTTTGGAATAGCTTCTACAAACCTCCTTAATTTCAGTCATTCTTAACTGATCAATGTTTTGACCTCCTATCAAGTTAAGAGATTCCCTAGATTCATCATCCAAAACTTTAAGAAAAATGGTTTTTCTTAACTCCTCTTGAAGTACAAATCCACATCTTTTTCCCACAAAGAGGAATCTATCTAAATAGTCTTTCAGATTTTCATCTTCCTCTTGTTTGATTTTGAAGAATTCTTCTTTCCTATTTCTCCCTCTATAATAATCTTTGTATTTGTCTATGAAGGTAGTCTCCATTTGTGCCCAAGTGAGAATAGAGTTGGATGTTAATCCCATGAACCACCTCATTGCTGCATCCTTCAAAGTGGATGGAAACAACTTGACTTTTTGATTATCTATTTTATAGTCATAGGTCTGACATAGCACCTTAAACTCAAACAGAAATTGGTCAGGGTCTTTAGATGACGTCCCTCTAAATATGGGTAAATGTGCAGGTGATATATTCTTCATTGATGTTTCATCATCTTCCAATTGGATTAGATAAGTAAAGGTTCTATCAAGTGCTCTTTCAGCTGCATTTGCCATGCCTAAAATATTTTCTGAATTTTCTTCCCAATCAATGTGATATGTTTTATCCCTAGGGGGAGGAGAAAAATTAGGAGTAGGAGGTTGACTACTCAATTGAGATTCAATACTTACCCTAAATGGATCTTGAGTAATAAGCCTTTTTCTAAAAGTTCTACTTCCCTTAGGTGACTGATATAAGAATTCCAAAGGTGGAAATTCTATTTCTTATCTGACAGGGAATAATGGTGCCTCCAATTCTTCATCAATTTCCCTATTTGTGAATTCTTGTGAAGATGTTTTGGGGAGGAATATACCCTATGAGTCTCTTGGTCTACTCATATATTTATATGATATAGTAGGGAAGATCCTTCAACTACTATATGTAATATTGTTTCTCTTGCTAACACTTAATTAGAAGATTTCTAAATGTTTTCCTCGGTAACAGCACCAAAAATTATGGGTGTTGTTATTCCCTTTATTTAATCAACTTCATGTTGATGTCATATCAAACCAGGGGTGTGTCCAAAGCTGTATGCAACAAGAGTAATCTGATTGATCTAGTATTTGGTTATATTTTTGTATTTTCTAGGGGATCTTTTCAATGTCTTAAGGACTTCTGGTAAAACCTTATTTAAATCTTTCTATTGAAAACTTGCTGAAAATAAACACACTGAAAGCTTTGCTGAAAGGAAACACACTGGAATTTAGAAATAAACACACTTTCTTCTGAAAGTAAACACACTCAATTTAACATTCTTGAAAATTATTGCAAGAAATATAAGAATCTATATTAACACCTACAAGATTTAGCACATAACAGAGTTTTAACTGAAAAGATTAAAACAATACAGAATGAATAGATCTAAGCTATTACTGAAAGAAATATAAATGCCAACTAAATGAATGTCCTGGTTCTTGGGGGAGTGGGCCCTTGCTCCTCCTTGAATAAAGATTCAACAACTCAGAATTATCTCAAATAAGAAAGGATATATATCCATGAAAACATTCAGTATTACAACAACATACTGGAACTGAATACTTAGTCTATTTCACTTCTCTTTTCTGTCTCTATTACATATTATATTTTTATATACTACTGCAGGTTTGCATTTATATATATTTATAATCAAATCTATTTCTACAATCCCGATGAAATAGAATCATGCCTAGAGTGGATGATGGATCAGATTGTAGTTGATCTGATAGTTGTAAGATAACTTCCCTTGGATCTGTGTTCAACATCTTCTTATCTTTTCCTGATTGAAGGGGTTGTTACTGAAAAATATTTGGGTATGGTTTGAAGTGGATAACTTCCATCAGTTCCGGAACTTTAGAGAAGTTCTAGAACCATAGGAAATTGTTTGTGATCAAAATAGTGTGAGTTCTGGAACTATTCCAAGAAGTTTTGGAACTTAGCCTGAAAATTCCGGAACCAGATATTGGAGTTCTGGAACTATGTTCTTAAGTTATGGAATTAAATGATGACTATATGTTGGATTTTTGGAACTAGCTTGGAAGTTCTGGAACTAAGCTGATGACTAGTGATGGAGTTTCAGAACTAAGTTGTGTGGAGACAGATACTTTTGAAAGAATACTGAATGCCACCTGATTCATTTCCTTGATTGATTAGACTTGTTTATTACAAAACTGAATTGAAACACACACTTGTCAAGAATATCAGAGCTTTTAACATTAGAATCACAATAAATCAAAAGATAGAAAACTACATCTTAACTCATCTCATATTAAATAAAAGTCACAAAATTCTATTGAACTTAATAAAAATAATAGTAAGATAAGATCATATATTGTACATTTATCGGGCATATACTAGCCTCATCAACTGCAAATCACTAAAAGTTAGATTTCTCTTTATTAGTAAAACCTATAGAAAATATGAATGAGGTTTTTGTTAAAAAAATTCTATGAAGAAAAAACTCTCTCATATTTCCCATTAGATTCTCTCATTTTAGAAAATTCATAAAAAAATGTCATTCCATTGATGCAGGTTCCGGAGCTATCTCCAATGGTTCCGGAGTTAACGTTACTTTATTTATTCAGTATGTAAATATAAATCCAATGGTTCTGGAGATAACTCCAATGGTTATGAAGCTAACGTTGTAGGTTCTGGAGATAACTTTGCATGTTCTGGAGCTAATTCCAATGGTTCCAAAGATAACTAAAATAACTATAAATTTTTCATGCAATATTGGATTGAGATGATTCTTCTTTTGAACTTGTATAATTTTTTGGGAGGAATCTAGATATGAAATAATATTTTATTTTAGATGTAATCTTCATGATCAGTTCCATTTTTCCCAATACTAGCATTATCTTTCCTTTATGGCTTGCATACACAAGACTTTGCATCTTTTCCCAAATAATCAATAGGATTAGTCAGCAAAATAAATAACCAAGTATTTCTAAAGAATAAAAAAGATATATATCCTATATTATATCTTAAGAAAACTATAAGTTCCTAGATTACATTTATATCCACTTTCGAAGGTAACTTGGATGGATAAAATAATGGTAATTTATGGCCAATTTATGGCCTCATCAATTATCACAATGTGTCACCCACCAACGCACTATGGTCCAGAGAAAGTTATAGTTGAGCATCCTTCTTCTTTAGATATCACTTTTCCACTGGGTCTCCATCTCTCATAAGAAAACATTGGGATTGGCTCCTCCAAAATAACTTTGTAACTTCTTTCCTCCCAAGCGCTTGACTGAGCATGCCTTTGTCACTCTTGTCACAGAGCCTCTCAATTACCTTTTGACCAACTCATATATTCTATGTGCCATATTGTCACATGCCACACTAGTTATATCACTCATGGATTGAGAGTCCTCAAACTAAATAACCCCTTTCATAGGATTAATCACCTTAGGGTCCCTGATAGAGCACACATAGATCCTATCCATAACTTCTTTTCCCAAAGAATTAGTATAAGGTTCCGACTTCCCATCGATTAAAGGGATGATAACTTGTTCTTCCTTGTTCTCAAAGCTTATATACCTCGTATTGAACTGTAGGTCATCATTGTTCTTATAACACCAGGGGTGCCCATGTAATGCTAGAAAGTTGTCCACCTCGGCTAGCACCAAGAATTCAAAATCTCTAGTGAATTTCTCCCCTTGGATAGTGATAAAAGTGGGCATGGCCTATTTCTTGTTATCCATATACAACACATTGGAACATGGCTGTAATGGGGGACTTCCCATTTGATGACATATGTCTAGAGTGAGAACATTAAATTTTGTAGTCATGTCTAGAATGTGAGGAGGAAGGTTAGCATGCAAAACTTGTCTCTCATGCTCTGCTCTGGCACGTAGTACTTTTTACCGTAACCATTCTCCTAGCAACAAAATTATATTCTCCTACCTCAACATTTTACATACCTCTCTGACCTCATCCAACTCTTTTTGCGGGGCCTCAGCACTCTTCCTTTGTTCTAACTTCCATGACTACTCCTTCAGGCACTAAATTTCTCCTTGTAGGCTCTGAATAAAATCCATGGTCTTCTAATAAACCTATTTCTGATCATTAGGGTCTGGATACTTCCCATACACCACCTTTTCTCTTGTAAATAGTGGCTTTGTCCTAGGTACCTCCCTGTCCCGCATATCCTTAGTTCATGTCATCACAAGTATAGGTTCTAGTTCTAACTCACGCTCCATCGTTTGTATCCATTGTGAGTCGGCCTTCTTTATGATTACCATTTGTGCACCTTTATCCTTATGCTATTGTTGGATCATATGATCAAATAACTCCAGACACTCCTCATACTTATGTTTCTTTCCACACGAAGATAATTATAATAGATATAGGAACTCATGCTTATAGTGCTCTGTACATCCACAGTTGTAACAAGTTCCATGTGGGAACTCACTTCTTCCTCCTCTGTAGTTACCAAAACCATGCAATACTCCTCAAAAACCACTTTCATGCACCCCTCCATCCACATGCCCTTCATAGTGATGACCATCATCCTTGGAACTGTTATCTAGGTTGGTATGGTGTACACCAATATCAATTGTATCATTTATCTAATCAATCAATCTACAATCATTGGTGTCATGAGTAGTAGATGTGTAAATCTTACAATAGCAAGACACATTTTTATGGATCACGTGTTGCAGTAGTGGACACCTACTTACATCTTGATCTCCATGGAAAATTTTACAGTCCACTGTCATGGCACATATCGATCTTTGAGGACAACTTTCCTTTGTATGACCTTCTACCTCAGAATATGTGCAACATAGGCCACTGCGAGTCTCATGCACTGAGTTCGCAAATAGCTTCTCCACCTTCTTTTCCATTGCATTAATCTAAGCCTCAAGAAAAGGGCTAACACTAGTATCCATGCTTTGACCAGCCTCAATGCATAGGATAGCCTCTAAGGCCTCACATAGGTTTGTGAAAGTCTTGTGTGAAAGCTCTCTCCTAAATAGTGTTATCAACCCTCCAAGAAACAATTGAGCATACTGAGAAGGATGGATATCGTAAGATAGTTTTGATAAGAGAGTCTTAAAATACACATCATATTCCCACACACCCTCTACCATACCTTTTTGAATCTCCTTCAATGCGTTAATGCTTTTTTGTTCAAACTCAAGGATATGAAATTCAGCTAGGAAGGCATTTAATAGTGCAGTGTAATCTACCACTGTCTGGTGGGGGTCATACTTCCGGTACCAACTATACGTGCATACTTGCAACGTTGCTACAAACTAACTTTCCTTCTATTCTGGAGTAGTGATCCCCTTCATGTTCCATAGAAACTTACACTTATATACATGCTTTGCAGCATCCTCAACACCTTTGTAATCTAGTATATGAAAATACATTTAAAAAAATACTTGTTGAGGCTATTGAGGCCCATGTATACTTGATCCAAAACTTTAATTCCCTCTGGTGTTACCTCCACCACAAGATCCATTAGATCCAATAGGTCTTGTTCCTCTTGATCTACCAGATCCTCTAGATCTACCAATTCCACCAGGTCCTCTAGCTCCTATTACACCAGACCCACCTCCCATAGCTAGAAAAGGCCCTGAAGTGGTTGTGCTTAACACCTCCACTGTCCCACTGAACTATGCACCAATAGTTTGTGATATTGTACCACTTCCAGATGTGTTTACTTCACTACTTCCAGACACAATACCCAAGGTTTGCGTACCCATACTTTTCCTAAATGCCATCCCAGACAATATTTCTCCAAACATAGGAAATGCTTGTGCAGCCATAGATGTGTGAAGTGAAAATTTATACCTCCTAGGTGGTGATCGATCACTCCCACCAATACCAACTGTGTTTTCAATACTTATTTATCGATTTGGAATACTAACTGCTAGGGGTTGGTCACTAGGTGGATTTGCCAACATGGGGTAGCATAGACTGTTCAGGCTCCATGTCCTCCACGTGAACCTCAATTCCTTCCCAAAATGTTTTCTTCCATAAATCTATCGCTCCTGCAACTTCATGTTGTCTAGATAACTCCCTTTAACATGCTTCATTATACTTGAGTCATCTCTCTTCCCTCTCCTATTTAGCCGTAAGGTCCGCCATCTTCCTCCACCCTAGCTTCCTTTCCCATCGCTTAGAAAAATCTTAGATGACCATAGGAAATGCTTCCAAACTCATTGTAATGATTAGGATCTTTATGGATAAAGGGATAACATGCCAAAATGATCCTCTAAGCTCCCTTAATAACTCAAACTCAACAACCTATGGAAAATAATATGTATAAATAATGTATTCCAAGGTATAACTAGTCAGTAATATTCTCCACCAATGATCAACAACACGTGTCCAAGTTAGATCATCATCTTGTATCATCTTATATTCATCTTGGGTCCACACGTGAGATCTATAGTACCAGTTTGATCTAGATGCATATGCTAAAATTGATTTATACAACTCCACTGGAAAGTAGCAAAATAAGATATCATACAACTCATGATACATATGCTATCCTACCCATTTACATGCATAAAACATAGGTCCATTACTAGACCTATGATAAATCATCCTCCGTGCTCTTAAACAATGCTTTGACACTGTCCAAGGTCAAGTGCTCTATCATCAGGCATCTTTCTCACAACAGCTTTGAAAAGAGGTCCCAAAAATAGATTCAAGATGTAGTCATTTTATCTATCCTCAATATTACTTTCTAACCCCAAGTGCATTAGCCTATCACCCAGCGGGCATTGGGTGCTCACCTGAGGAACGCATGGGAACTAAACGCCTCCTTTATGTGATCATTATGAGAAGGTTTTTCCATTATTGGAGGAATATTTGTAGAACGAGAAGTACATTCACTTAGTTAAGAGAAAATTGGAAGGGGCAGCTTACAGATCCATACATTAATGCATTACAAACACTTAATAACAATGTAATAAACATAATAAACCAGATCTGAGTCATGAAAATCATATAACATGAGGGTTTACACCCTTAAGCATGATATAAAAAATGAACCCTTATATGTATGTATTCATTTAGAAAAATTTTGATAGCCACATCAAAATCAAAAGGGGTCATCACATACCATACATATCAAATGATTGGGACTCATCTCCTACATATATCTCCTTGTATGAAACCCTAGCTATACCCTTCCATATTAACCCCTATTAAAGACTCTAGTGTCATACAATGGCTTATAACATCCTTCACAACCATTAGCACTAAGTTCTCTAAACCCTAGCATTACTACATGTCAGGAACTCATGTTCCTACCCTTTTATTTTCCTTATAATAGATTAGTTAAATGCATATGATTTTTTAGTTGTCCTTTCATCATATTTGAATAATCCCACATGTATGGGAAGTAATAGTTTCTTAGATAAGAATTAGTATATAATAAAGTATTGTCGCTCAATGAAGCATCAATGAATATATTGTATTGAGCTTGCTTAAAGGTGATTTCCCCCTCGAAGAGGCCTACAATTTAATATTAATTCAAGTTCTTTCTTTAGTTATTTGTTACAGGTTATTTTTATGATTGGGTGTTGTACGGGCCTTCACATCTATTATCAGAGCTCTTTCTGCATCCAAATTTTTTTTTCTCTGTAGCAAATCACAGCGATATGATTCTTCCCACCATATGTTCTCACCTCGCCCAAATGGGATCTTGGTGATCAGAAAGTGGTCCAAATCTGGTTTACCTTCTGTTCGTAGATCTGGGTAGAGATGTTCATTTATAGAAATATTTTCATTTTTTCTCATTCTATTCACACGCATAGGAAATCCTTAAAAATTTCAAACAGAAACTTGGCTCAGGCATTGGCTAGAGCCAGGAAAACTTGAAAGTCCAGGTGGTTGTCCACTTTTCCAAACCACCGGCATCAAAATCCATCCTTCATCATTTTGAACGATACCATTCTTCTCTTTACAGACCAAATCGGGCCAAAATTATTCCATTTTTCTCAATTTGAGGTAAAGTTTCATTTTGGTTTGTGTATATGGTGTTCGATGGATGCATGAATGGTCTCCATTTCATGAACGTAGTCAAGGATGAACAAACACATCCTCCTGTTCAAGCACGTAGGCATTGGAAATTTTATTTTTGTGCCATATATTTCGTATTATATCTCTGTTTCTTTTAAAACCTTCCTGGAACACCCAAAATCCAACTCCACCCATTTCATACATTAAGGATCCAAGACCCAATTCCGCTTCTATCACTTATAAATCACCATTTTAATTTTTTTAGGGTTTTCCATAACTTCTTTATTTTTTACCCATTTTCTCTGAAATTCTCACACATTATTCCTTTCCCTATTCCGCTCCTTTTTTCCTCAACGAATTTTTTTTCATTTCTTACCATTACAGCCCCCAAATTACAATTTTCCTCCATCAAAATTTCCTAGAAAGTATCAAAAACCCTGTCCAAGTCCATTTTCCCTATTGATTTCTGCTCAAATGCCAAATTTCCATTCCTAAACGTGTTTCAGAAAGATTTTTTCTATCCATTGCAAATTAAATTAAAAAAAAAACCCTAGTTATAGTTATCACTCGTACAAGCATCAAATTCATGGAAGAACTTGAGACATTGAAAGCCCAGGTCACAGAGCTGGCTCAATGGCTACACGAATTGAATTAGCAACATGAAATTTTTATCACACAACAACCAACAACAAAGTCATCACACAACACCTTCTCTGACCCCTCCCGTGGGCCCAAGTTGGAATTCCCCAAGTTCAATGGTATAGATCCTACAAGATGGATTTATCAGGCCGAGCAGTTCTTTAACATTCAGGACACTTATTCTGTTAATCAAGTCCCAATCGCCTCCTACCATTTGGAAAAAGATGCACTACAATGGTATTGTTGGTATATCATAGCCAATGATGAACCCAATTGGACGAAATTTACATCCCTCATTTTGGGAAGGTTTTGTCCCTCTGAATTCGAGGAATTCGCTAAAGCTCTCACTAAACTTTGACAAACTAGTAATTTTTAGGACTATCAATAGGAGTTTGAGAAATTTGCTAATCACACTAAAGGGCTAATAGAAGACTTATTCAAGAGTTGTTTTGTTAGTGGCCTCAATGAGCCAATCCACTCAGAAGTGAAAATTTTTCACCCCACCAACATGATGGAAGCCTTGGGCCTGACTAAGTTGGATGAAGATAAAATCTTAGTGTAGCATTGACTCCCACTGTCATTCACCTAAAAGAATCAACCCAATCAACAGCTAATGTCCTAGATCTAGATCAAGCATCTTACCAAGGATGAGATGTGCACATGGATGGATAAGCGATTATGTTACAACTATGATGATAAATGGGTTAAGGGTCACCAATGCGTCACACAAAACAATTGCCTATTAGATGTGGAATCCTCACCAGAGATAGATAAAAAGGTCTATTACTAGGACTTTGAGGATGTTCTAGATGAACCAAGCCCCGCAGAGGATTCCACACCCCATGAGGATCAACCAAAAATCTCCCTACACTCACTCACTGGAATTACCACCCCGCAACCCTTTGAAGGTCAAAGGGTTATTTAAAAATATTTCTCTCACCATCCTCATTGACATAGGAATCACACATAATTTCATCGATCCCCGCATTGCTAAGTAGGCATACTGCTTTGTATACCCTTGTTCTAGCTTCAAAGTAATGATTGCTAATGGGGGGAAATTTCCTTGTAAAGGGAAATGTTGGAATGTATGCATTGCCATAGGTGAATACACTCTGCGATCAGATATTTTTTCCCTACCTATAGGTGGATGTGATGTGGTTTTAGGTGCACAATGGCTCCACAAATTAGGACCCATTCTATGGGATTTTTCTGAGCTCTAGATGTAGTTCACAGATAACGACCAGAAGAACACATTAAAGAGATTATTACCCATATTTACTTCCATCATTAGCTCCCATCACATGGAAAATATTTTGAAAAAAGGCTCCCATGGGGTAATTTCCTAGTTGCACTCTATCCAACTCCAACACCCCAGTACTGCTCAAAACCCTGTGGACTTACAAGCCATCCTTGACAAACATGCTTCTATTTTTCTTGAACCAATCAGGTTTCCCCCTTCACGGCATGAAGATCACCGCATCCCACTCCTTCCAGGAAGAATTCCCCCTAGCATCCATCCCCACCGCTATCCATATTTGTAAAATACTAAAATTAAAAACCTAGTCCGGGACCTCCTCAAATCCAACATCATTTTCCCTAGCACTAGCCCATACTACTCCCCAGTACTTCTTGTCCACAAAAAGGATGGATTGTGGCAGCTCTGCATTGAATTTTGTTCCATTAACTACCTCACAATCAAGGATAAATTCCCCATTCTAGTCATTGATGAGATTCTAGATGAGATTCATGGGGAAAAGTTTTTTTGCAAATTGGACCTTCACTTTGGATATCACCAGATTTGATTCCATCCTGAAGAAATTCCAAAAATAGCCTTCTACACTCATGATGGTCACTATGAATGTTTGGTCATGCCTTTTGGCCTTACAAATTCCCCTTCACCATTCAAGCAATCTTGAATAAAATATTTCATCCTTTCCTCTGTCAATTTTTCTTTGTTTTCTTTGACGATATCTTGGTTTATAGCCACACATGGGCCAACCACCTCCAACACCTTGATAGGGCATTAGAAATTTTGGCATACAATACATTATGTGCCAAACAGTCCAAGTGTTCCTTTGGCCTCAAAGAAGTGAAATATCATGGGCACATTGTCTCTATCGACGAGGTCCATGTGGATCTAGACAAGATAAACACAATGCAGGAATTGCCTCGGCCAACAAATTTCAAGATCCTTCATGTTTTCTTATGCCTTATTCGGTACTACCGCAAGTTTGTCAAGGACTATGGAAATATTGCGACTCCCTTGAATTCCTTATTGAAGAAAGATGCCTTCACCTGGAACACCGTAGTTGACCAAGAATTTGTGGCTCTTCAACATGCAATGTATAGCACACTCATTTTAGCCATGCCAGACTTCACAAAAACTTTCACCATTGAAAGTGATGCATGCGAGAATGGCTTAGATGCTATCCTTCTTTAAGAAGGTCTCCCAATTGCCTTCACTAGCAAAGCTATTTCAGATAGAAACTTAGCCTTGTCTACATATGAGAAGGAAATGATGGAAATTCTCCATACAGTACAAAAATGGCGGCCATACCTACTGGGGAATAATTTTTGCATCAAAACCAACCACCAAAGTTTGAAATATTTCCTATAACAATGGTTCTCCCCCCCAACACAATAGAACTAGGTCAACAAACTCATGGGGTATGATTATGAGATAACCTATAAGAAGGGTAAATACAATATTGTGGCCAATGCTCTCTCACGTGCATTCGAGGACCATGAATCAATGTCGTCCATCTCCATTCCCATCCCAAATTGGATGGAATCTATAAAAATGAGGTATGCACTTGATCCCTCCTCACATCACCTCATCCAACGTTTGGCCATTGACCCTGTAGCCGTACCAAATTATTCATGGGATTGTGAATTTTTGTACCGTAAGGGTCATCTGGTATTTCCCCATTACCGATACCTTCATCAAGCTTTCTTCTATGAAATTCATGCTGATCCATTCGTAGGACACTCCATATTTCCCAAAACTTATGAGTGGTCATGCTGAAACTTCTTTTGGAAAGGAATGAAGGGTTCTATTAAATAGATGGTGATAGAATGTGATACCTACCAACGCAACGAAGGTGAGACAACATCAATTTCTGATTTGTTAGAGCCCTTGCAAATTCTGTCTAGGATCTGGACAAATATTTCTATGGATTTTATCAAGGGTCTTCCTTGGTTAGGAGGTAAATCAGTGATATTGGTTGTGGTCAAACACCTCTCCAAATATAGTCATTTTTGTTCCCTCACCCATCCATATAAAGCCTACATGGTCACCCATATTTTTATGGATCATATTTTCCATCTTCATGGCATTCCTTCCTCTATTGTCTCTGATCATGATGCAACTTTCATTAGTAAATTTTGGACAAATATTTTTTGAAACACAGGCACCCAACTAAAGATGAGCTCTGGGTATCACCCCTAGACAGATGGCCAGACTAAAATTGTCAACAAGTGTTTATAAATGTTCCTTCATTGTTTTGTTTCATAACATAACACCATTGGACAAAGTGGATTCCCCTTGTAGAGTGGTGGTGTAATACCTCCTACCACACTTATACTATAATTACCCCATATGAAACAGTTTATGGTCAAAAGCCACCAATCCTTCTTTCATATAACCTTGGAAGTTTAAGAGTTCATGTAGTCAAAAATACTCTTTACAACTGAGATCAGATTCATAGCACTCTACGAGATAATCTCCACATGGCACTAAACCACATGAAGTAGTAGGGTGATCAGCACCACTCTAAGCACACCTTCTAACCAGGTGATATGGTCTTTCTTTGTCTCCAACCTTACAAGCAGTCATCCTTGAAGCTCAAAGGGTGTAATAAGAATTATCTAAATTTTTACGGGCCCTATAATAACCTCTAAAAAATTAGTTCAGTTGCTTACAAGTTGGAGCTTCCCCCTTCCTTCCAAATTCACCCTGTTTTCCATGTATATTTTTTGAAGAAAGTTATGGGAAAAAATGTCCAAACAGAATCAATTTTACCATAGATCAATAATGAAGGATCCATCCTTCTTGAACTAGAAGCCATACAAGACAAGCAAATCCTCCAACTCTACTCCCGCTCCATAACAAAATTCCTAATACAATGGCATGACATGCAACCAGAAGACACAACATGGAAACCACTTCTCCATATTCAGCACCAATTTCCACATCTGCAGCTTTTAGGACAAAGGTTTTTTCAAGAGGGAGGGAATGTTAGGAACTAATGTTCCTACCCTTTTATTTTCCTTATAATAGATTAGATTCATATGCTTTGTAAGTCATGCTTTCAGCATATTTGAATAATCCCACATGTACGGGAAGTAGTAGTTTCTCAGATAAGAATTAGTATACAAGAAGGTCTTGACGCTCAATGAAGCATCGACGAATATATTGTATTGAGATTGCTCAAAGGAGGTTGCCCCCTCGAAGAGGCCTATGATTTAATATCAATTTGAGTTAATTCTTTAGTTATTTTTTGCAAGTTATTTTTATGATTGGGTGTTGTAGGGTCTTCACACTAAAACACTCTATTAATTAGCATCTTACTCTATGCATTTTATTTTCCCCCTCTTGTCTCTGTATATCTTATTTTTATTGTATTCCTTGCTTATAAGCATCTCTTTTTATAGGATTAGCACCCACCGCCATACCATCTCTCCTAAACAAATCGTGTGTCAAGTTTCAATGTGGTCCTCAAATGGTGAATGTTTATCCCTTTGTAAACCCTCCACTCTTTGTACTTATGGCTTCTAGGAATATTCCCTATGTGGAATATCCTTTTCATGGCCTCCAAGGTTCCAGGTTGGTACCTTATCCCCTCATAATGCCTAGTCAGGTAAAATTTTTCCTCAAGTAACTCCATAATACCGAATATGGCTAAGTCCTTTGAACCTACGTTGTACCTTCTGCACATGCCCTAGTTTCTCCTAAACCCCTCTTAAACCCCTTTGTCATGCGTACTTCTCCATATGTGCCCTTATTCTCACTCATCCCACACATGTGCACTTTGGTACTTAGCTAATATTTCAAGGCCCAATAGTGAAGTGTGTGGGGTGAATTGTAATAGTAATCCTACAATATTCAAGTGTGAACCAAAGCAAAAGAGTTTGTCATCAAGTAATGATGGTGCTATAATGTGAAAGAGTATGCATATGTTAGGAGATTGATTGATGAGAATGCATAAATGATGAATGCGTCTATGAAATGATGAGAAATGTTCTTGTGATGATTTTATGGGGGGGGTGATTCTATTCCCCCCAAGTGTATGAATGATGGAATTTTTATTCAAAAGACCCTAAGTGGATCAATGTAGGGAGTAGTATCATTAAAAAAAGTGATGGGACACTGAGGTTGTAATGTCACAGACAACTTGAGAGGAGAGGTATTTGATTTTAAAAAATTATTAGGAAACATAAGTGGAGAAGGATGAAGATAAATCTTGAATGGAAGCTTAGGCAGTGCTTTCCTTTTCAAAGAAGGTGTATGCAAAACGGTGGCGTGATGTTCATCAATAGAGATAGAAGAATCATGGTATGGAACTATATTATTTTTCAGACTAGGAGAAGAATCATTATTCACATGTGAGTGATTTTCGATATCAAGCATGTAATGAATAAGATAATCATCTAAAAATTCAATAGAAAGAGTAGAAGGAGGATCACTAGTAGCCGCATAACATGGTATAGTAGTTGTAGATGGATGAATAGGGGGTGAACTAATTATGAGAGGTTGTGGACTTTTTTTATTTAGGGATACCATAGGTGATTGCTTCGATGGATCGTGACTAACCGAAGGAGTATCCTTAGGATCCCATGTGGATGTAACCTTTGTAATAATATGTTGTGTATTAAATGAAATAAGACCTTGAATCTTAATAAATTTAACTATTCAATGAAATGCATGGCAATCATTGTCATTATGTCCTTTGATTCGATGATAATTGTAATATAGATGTACTTAATATTTTTATAACTGATAAGGAGAATAATGTTACATATGTGGTAGAGTGATTAAACAGGGATTAAGGAGGTGAGGAAATATGTCATGTGGTGTAGAATTGTGCTTGAACATGAGAAGCTCTGGAATGTCATATCTTTAAGTTTAGCTAGATGACATGTAGTGGACATAGATTACACATAAGATATAGAAGGATCATAAACATGTGATTGAGAAGCAGCCTTAAGTTGTTGAATTTCATATCTGAGAGATGTAATGGTTGATTCCACAACATTAAATTTGTCCTAAAATAATGTATGTAAGGCTTGAATTGAGTATAATAGTGGTTGATGATGTGGAGGATAATTAATACTAGTGTTGAAAAATAGATAATAAAGCACATAACTTAATTCTTGTGGTGGCGTATTGTCATCATAATATTTTGTGTCTAGGGATTTTTACAAAACAACCTAGAAATTGGGATATCTCTTAAGTAACTCAGATAAAGAGACTTGATGACTCATGATAAAATAAAGAGGAGGATCATAAGCATGCAAGATCTGGGGTTCACCAAAATGATTAACTAAAAATGGACTAACTAATGTAGTGCTAAGATAGTTAATATAATATATGAGGACATAAGACATAATAAATAAATGCACTAAACAATATGTGCATTAACTAAGTGATTAAGTTACTATATATGAAACCCTAAATGTGTAAGGAGGTAAGGAAATAACTTAGCTGATAACTGATGATTGTTGTAGAGGTGACTAGAGACAAAAGGAGAAGGAATGACTATACAAAAGTACTAAAAGGGTGGATTTGGAGGATCTGAGTGGACTGGAGTGCCTAGAGAGGGACTAGGGCACCCATGGGAACTCTGTTCTGCAATCTAGATGCCCTAATCTATGTAAAATCTCTTAAACTGGCTTTCATAGGGTCAGGAGACTATTTATAACCTTTGCCATGTGTCAAATCAGATTCGTTATCCTGTGTCGAATGTTGCTAATACTCCAAGATGAAGGAAATACCTGAAAAATACCTAAAGAAGTATCAAAAACCTAAAAATATAAGAATAAAAATGAATAGGTTAGACTGGCCTCAACTACCACAACGGTGGGCTTACTACTTTGAGAATTACACTACATTTCAGACCCAAATGTAGTTATGTTGTGTGTGTGTATAATGTTCCCTAGGTTCTCTTGTGTCACTTGTACTTTATGAAGTAGTGAGTAATAACTAAATTTAGAAAATATAATAGCATGTGTGCATGGAATAGAATAGAATTCCTCCTATGAATTGTGTGATACAGATGTCCTATCCTTGATGATGGAACTATGTGGATGGAGGTGATCTCTAATGAAATAGATGTAACTCTAGATGGAGTGATTGTAATAAGTGATTCTAGGTCCCTCATTATGGTCTCATAAATTTATATCTATAGGGTTCTCTTGATCTAATTTCATAATTAACCTCGAAAATGTCAAACACAAGAAAAATAAAGATGTAAAACGGCTAGAAAGAGCCCAGAAAGTGGTAGGAAGATTTTAAAAGGATCTGGGCACCCCATGTGGGACCAAGGAACCCATGGGCACCCCAGTACTAGTGTAGGCACTCTAGTCAAGGCTGAAATGATGAGAGATGACCAAAACCAACTGGGCATGTGGATGAAAAAAGGTAGGAATGAAGAAGTAAAATAAAATAAGATGGCCAAAAGATGAGGGTTAATTAGTAATTTCTTCACTGAAGAACCTTATAAATAGTATTATGAGACTAGGATAAATAATATCTAAAGTGCATGATTTTTTGACTACAACTATCTAATAGAAATCATTCATCTTGTCACATTTTTCAGTCTTTGTCAAACTTGCAAAGTACAAGCCATTTAAAAAGATCCATGTATCTTCATTTTTGGCTTAGTCTTTTTGGTTTCACTGTGAAGTGTGAACACATTAATTTTCGACACATACATTAATTCTTTGTTGTGTCAGTCTTCACAAGTGTCAAACTCTTTATTTTGGGGTGTTAGTATTTTCTCTGACTTAACCACTAAGATTGTGACATATATCCTTTATTTTTTTCTATACCTGAACTTTATTTTTGATTTTAGCCTATTACGGGGACTTTAAATCTACCCAAGGAAATCTATTAAAAGTTTGGTGGAAAGCTTCCAAGTGTCTAATATTTGGTAATTAGATCTATGATAAGTGGCATTTCTTGAATAATAATTTGTCAGTATCTGTCATTTTTGAACCAGTTGAAAGTGTTCACGTTCCTTCGCATATTGTTTGTTTTTTGTTATAACCATGTCAGAGTGTGAAATAGTGAACTAATTAATTAAAGACACGTGTATATGGTTTTATTGTCTATTTTTCAATTAATTTTCTTCTTTCTTAGTAGCTACACTGCAAGGTGTGAGCTAATTGAAAAGTGACATGTGTATTATGCTTTTCAAAGTTTTTAGAATTATAGTTTTTGGACGTGTGTTTATCTTGTTTTTTGTCACAGACCCGATAAGTTATCTATTTTAATTAAATTCCGGGGACTTCACCTCAACTAGGGGGATTTGTATTAGAATTTTCTGGGAAGCTGACACATGCCTTGTAGCTATGGTTAAATCTTTGCCAAGTGTCCCATCTAAATTCTTTTTGTTGTGCATTTTTTTAAAGTTTGCTTATATCGCGGGTTTAATATTTTCTTTTTATCGTGGCTTTCAAAATTTTCCTTTTTCCACGTATTTTTCAAAGTACCTTTATTCCATGGGTTTTTCAATTCTTCTTTGGATAGTAGATTTTGAATTTCCCTTGGACCGTGAGTGTCTATTTCATTTTTAATTTGGGTTTTCTAATTTTCTTCATTCCATGGGCTTTTAAAGTATGTGTTATACGGATTTTCTAAGATTCTTTTTCTTGTGGATTCCAAAATTTTAATAGCTTATATATTTTTCTCTGCAACCTATTTTTTTTCTTTGATAATCTATTTACAAGAATATAACTAAATAGAATATCTATAGCTATTTTTTTCATAACCATCTGAGAATTAAAATGGCCAGTTATACCAGTTTTTTATGGATAAGTCTCAACTTTTGAATGGATATAATTATAGTATTTGGAGATTTCATTTAAAATCATGTTTTATGGCTAAGAAGCTATGGGATCTTGTGATTGGTGTATAAAAATTTCCTTCAAGTAGACAATATACCCCTGGAAATCTTAGCTTCTTCTCTTAGAGATCTCAGGAGGCTTTTTCCATCCTTTTAAAAATCATAAAAGATGAATTTTTGATGCATATAGGTCATATGAACTCACATGCTGATGCCTGGAAGAAATTAGAGACTATACATGAAGCCAGTAGGCTGTCTAAGATAATTAAGCTAGTTTTAGAGTTGTTTACAACTCTTATGAAAGGGGATGAGAAAATAGTCAATTATTTAGCTAAAATTAAGAAAGTTAAAGCTCAATTAAATGCTTAAAACTTTGAATTATTTTAGGATTAAATTCTATATTTCATTATTAAGATAAATATTCATGAGAAGTTCAGAAATTACATCTCAATTCTTAATTCTAAGTATCAGAATGAGAATGATCTCCCTGATTTAGACACTTTATCTTCTTTGTTGATTCAAGAAGAGAGTCATGGAGAATTTTTATTCAAAAGATATTTGTTCTCAAGCCTTGTTTTCTTAGAATCATAAGGTAGCTAAATTTTTTTTAATAACAACCCATATCAAAAGTCTAATATCATATCAAGATTCAAAGAAAATTCCAAGTGTAATTCTTCTAAGAACAATTAGAAATTTAAAGCCAATTTTTAAGGAACTTGTAATAAGGGTGGAAAATTTGGGCATAAAGAGTCTTATTATAGAGTAAAACCTAACAAAATTATTCAATAATGCTAAGAACAAGTTTTAAAATAGGAAGAAAGGTCAAAATCAGAAGCAAAATCAAACAAATGCAGTTAGGTAGTCTATGTCCATGTATACTTCCCTTTCATATTCAAATGAAAATGGGTGGATTATTGATATTTGTGCATCTAGAAACATGACTTGCACTCCTGATTTCATCTAAAACATAGTTAAATGTGAGGAAAATATCTATCTAAGAGACAATTCCATTATTAGGTCTGAAGGTTGTGGTAATGTTAAGCTATAAAATGGAGAAATTAGGAATGTATTATATGTTCTTTAGCTCAAAAAGAATATTTTATCTTTCTCTCAACTAACTAAGGAAAATTACAAAGTTGTTTTATTATAAGATAAGTGGTATGTGAAAGATAAGTTTAATAATATAATTGATTTTCGTATTAAAAAATATGGCTTGTATATCTTTGATGGTTTTGTGTCTGAGTCTTATTTTTATTCCTCTTCTAGAACAGATATCCAAATCTGGTATGAAATATTACGTCATGTAAATCTCAAAATCTTGTATGAAATATTTAGACTGAATCTTATTGTTTATATTCTAAATATAAAAATAAGATCATGGAACATGTGAAAGTTTCCTACGTGGTAAGAAACGTGCTACACCATTTCATAAACATCATGATCCCAATTCGTCTTAGTTATCAGAACTGATTCATAGTAATGTAAAAGGTCCAATTAAGGTTCCTTCACTCAATGGTGCTTCGTATGTTGTTTTATTTATTGATGACTTCTCTAGAATGAGTATTATTTTATCAAGAAGAAGTATGATTTCTTGTATAAGTTTAGGGAATTTAAAGTTCTAATTGAGAATGCTTCTAATATGAAAATTAAGAGAATTGGGATTGAAAATGAAGGTGAATATGTCAGCAAAATTTTTGATGAGTTTTTTGGTGTCATTTGGGATTCAAAGAGAGTTGACTACTCCTTATTCCCCTCAGCAAAATAGCATTGTAGAAATAAAAAATAGGGATGTCTTAGAAATGGATAGGACCATGATTCATGCTTCTAATGTGCCTAAGTTTCTATGGGTTGAATCCATGAATAATTCCATATATATTCTTAATAGAGTGCCTACTAAATCTCTTCATCAAGAAATTCCTTATGAAGTATGGAAAAAGAAAATCCTAGATATTTCTCACTTAAATATATTTGGTATTATTGCATCTATATTTATTCCTAAAGATAATAGGAAGAATATTGATCCAACCTCTATTTCATTTATATTTGTTTGATATGGTTGTAGAGCTAAAGGTTGGAGACTATATGCTCCTTTCAAGAGTGATACAATAGAAAATAGGAATGTTCTTGTCTTAGAAAATACATTTTGGGATGCTTATCATCAACCCTCCTCTACTTCTATTGAGATAGAACCTAATAATATTCCTCCCAATGTTATGGAAATAGAAGTTGAGGGGGATAATTATCTTGATATAGACATGATGGAGATTAAGGGGGAGGAATCTCAAAATATCTTACATCACACGATTCCTAAATGGGATCAAAGTATTATTCAAAACCATCAACCTGATAGTATTAGAAAGCTAACTTGAATTCAACATATTATCATGCCTTGATTACTCTCTATGAGGTTAAACCAAAATATTGTTTAGAATCCTGTCATGATGATAGATGGATTTACGTTATAAAAGATGAATACAATTCTTTAATCAACAATAACACTTGGGAGCTAGTCCTTCCTTCTTTTAGGATAAGCATTGTAGGATCTAGGTGGTTATACAAGATCAAATATAACTTTGTAGGATAAATTGAAAATTTTAAGGAAAGGATGGTAGCTTGAGGTTTCACTCAGAAACCCAGTCTTGACTATGTTCATACTTTTACTCCTATTTCTAAGATGAACATGATTGTATTTCTTCTTGCATTAGCTGCAAAATATGGTTGAAAGATTCACCAAATGGATGCTAAACATGCATATTGAAATTGTGACTTAAAATATATATATATATATATATATATATATATATATATATATATATATATATATATATGAGTCATCCTAAATTTTTTGAAGAACCTAGAAAATAAATATATGTTTGTAAGCTGAAAAACTTATTTTATGGCCTAAAACAAGCTCTTAGAGAGTGGTATGCTAAAATTAATAGTTTCTTTTAAGATCTTGGTTTCACTAACCGATGTTTTGATAATGATATATTTGTCTAGTTTTAAAATAACAATATTATCATTATTATCCTATATGTTAATGCTCTTTTGATTACTAGCAGTGATAGAAATTTAATTGATGAGATCAAAGAAAGATTAAAACAAGAGTTTGAAATAACTTATTTAGGTTTGTTAAATCATTTTCTTGGCATGGTTATATTTCAAGATCATATGTCTATTGTTGCATCTCAATATCAATATGATATGAATTTTCTTAGAATATTTTACATGATTGACTATAAGTATGTTTCCATTCCTATTTAATTTGGTGTCAAGTTACATCCTAAACCATCTTGCGATAAATTTGACCATACACTATATAGTCAACCAGATGATAGTCTAATTTATTTTTCTATTACTAGACTTGGTATTTTTATACAGTAGGAATAGTTTCAATATTTATGCAAGAACCTTATGAGTATTATTGGAAAATGAAAAAAATAGTTTTGAAATATATTAAAGGAACTGTCAATTATGGTATTTGTTAGGATTAAAACTTATCTTAATTCATCATTAGTTTATATTTGAATAAATGTAATAAGTTAAAGTATTTAATTTAAATACTTAAAAATTATATCAATAGGTATTATTCATCCTTAGTTGTTAATTAACTAAGTGATATTGTTCTCATCCCTATGTTTTTGGAATCATGTTCTATCTAGCATATTTTGTTCCCATATGATTTCCATGAGGGGCAATAGGGTAGCTAGGGGCAATATGATATTCCTGCATATTTTATCATATTAGATGATTTGTTTCCATATATTGTGGATGAGATAGAATTTTTCCAATATCTATAAATATTTCAACTCTCTCATTTGTTTGTAATGCTTGATTTTGATATTAATAAAATACACAAAAACCATCTTGTTTCTATGCAAAAATTTTGTGTCAAATATTTTTTTCAATTATTCATTTTCAAGATTTGGTATTAGAGCCAAATTTGTAATAGGACCAATAGTGCCAAAAATTCATTGTACATGTCTGAAAAGGATCTTGTTGTCGTGTAAATGTGCAATAGGGAAATTGACAATTTCCAAGCACAACAACTATACCCATGTGCCAAACGTTTCAATTCTATGACTCCAAGACACCCCAGATATGTCCAGTAAGTCCAAGTGACCTCTGGAATAATTTCCTATCATCCCCCTAGGTGGTTTAGGAAATTCCATTCATTCCCCCCTGAGTGATTTTAGGAGTTAATTTGCAAGCTATAGGCAATTATGGGAAGGGCTATCGATTGCCTTCCTAGGACTGGTTCAACAGCCCTGAAGTGGAACAAAAGGAAAAAATTCAACATGGAGGTGAATTGAAGACATTATAAAATCATGGAAATTATTTTATAAGGTTTTTGAAAGTTTTGAAAAACTTGGAGCAGTCTGAGTGAAAACAGGGTTCACAAGCCTAGGTAGTTCACAGGCCTAAAACAATTGTTGGGCTATAGAAGAAGATTATGGGAGCTCTGGATGGAGTTAGAAGTTAAAAAAACATTAATGGAAAGAGGATTATAATACCTATATGATTATAAAATCATATTTTTCACAACACCTTGGCGCTTAATATTTGCAAGAAGTTTTATCAGGTATAAGTGGAGTCTCAAATCAAAAATCCACTTTTTAAGGGATCATATGGATGAATTAATACATGTGACCCCACCATTGGATTCAATATTCCATTTCTATTCAAGATAATATAAAATTTCACCAAGAAATTCCACTAGGATCTCAATTTATCTTCTTTCTAAGTTGCCCTCTCAAAGGTAGTTCAGGACTTAGTCATTTTTCGGGACGACACATGTCAACACCAGGAGCCTTATGGGATTTCATGTTCCCAACATCCCTAAGATTAGGTACACCAACCATTTAAAAATTCACCCAGCCCCCATTTGACCTTGAGACTTGACAGTTCAACCCCCAAGTGCATTTTTGGAGCATCCACTCCCTACCGTTGGATCAAGTGCCACGTGTCAGCTCCATGACCACCGTGGAAAATAATGTCCCTTATTTCCCTAAGGTGAGGGACATCAGACATAGAAAAATGTGCCCAGATCCTATGGGGAGTCTTTTGGACACCCACATGACTGACTTCCATCCACTCTGTGCTTTAAAGATGATTTTGGAGCACTCATTCCCCGCCGTTAGATCACTGCCACATGTCACCATCTTGCACATTGTGGAAATTTATTTCCCTTACATCCCTAAGGTGAGGGACATCAAACATGAAAAAATTCACCCAAATACAACTCAAAAATTTGAAAAATATTCTAACTGTTAGATGCTTCTTGCTGCTTCTCCATTACTAGAAGAAAACTGTAGAGAACACTTCAGTCCTCCACTCCATCATTTCCAAAAATCAAACCAGATTCACCAAAACAATAAAATAAAATATCACATGGTGATACATAATTATCATAATAATAATTAATGTAGTTAAGAATAATAAATGGAGAACAAAGAATAAGAATAGTGTAAATCCCCATAGCCATGAAAACGAAGATTCGAACATATCTTGCAAACCGGTTCTCAGATTGATGAACCATTTTTTGCTGAGTTTTTCTCTCTTGAAGGAAAATAAAAAAATAATTTTAATCCTCATTTTTGATACATAGAACATTCATAGTGAATAAATCTTATTTCTGGATCAACGAAGAAAAATTTGAATTTCCCATCAAACTGTTTGTCGGATCGAAGAGAAATTTCTCCTGAAGCATAAGAAGCAAAAACCTATCGCAATGGAATTTATTTCATCATGAATGGAGAAAATAAACCATACCTAACATTTTCAAGATCAATTAATGGCTGCCATGATACAGTGATGGAAAAATTTAGTGAGCTACCTCTCCACTTCTAAGGGTTCCGATGGGTGAAATCACCAGAAAAATTGGAGGAAACTATCGTCGAAAAATCTAGTTTCGCTTGAACTAGTTTTCACACCATGAAGTCACTATTTTTTATGGATATGGAGGGCTATGTTTTTAATTATAATTCTTCCCTGTTTGAATAAATTTTTGAATTCCTGAAGATTCAATGGATGAAATCATTTGAAAAGTTAAGGGAATGATCATTGAAAAATCTAGTTCCACGTGAACTAGTTTCTGTGCCATGAAGCCCCTATTATTTAGGGATATGGAGGGCTGTGTTTTAGGTCAATATTATTCTCCTGACTATGAAAACTTAATTTTCCCACTTTTTCAAATGAAGGAATTACTCAAAATTCAGAGCGTGGAACCTTGGAATAAAACCCAGAATTTCTAGACCCATTTTGTCGATATTTGACATTTATGGCACACTTACTAAAAATAGAATGTATCCTTACATAATGGTATGTTACTTTTGGTAAGACACCATTTTAATATTCCACGAAGAAGGTGGTGAACACATAGGTAGCATCGCAGGTAAGGTCATCAAAAAGGTCATCTCGGCTCGTAATTCACACTTACTAAATATAACAGGTTATTCTGAAAGGGAAAGTTTGACATAATGGGACGTTAAGGAATGATCATTCAGATAAACATCATCATGCAAGATCATCATAGGAATTTCTCATGGGGAATGATAGATTCACCTTAGATAATTCAACAGTGTCTCCTAACATTCACTCCATGACTCGAGTTACAGGAGTATCTTGTGCAGGGTAGAAGTTGCAGTCATCTGCAGCTCCATTCAGCAGTGTTTTTAAACACTCATTACAAAGAATCTATGAGCCCATTTAAAGGGTTTTTCCATGAGTTTGAAGATTCAGAGTTTCATCGTATTAGAGCTTTTAATCAATGAGGATCATTGGACTTCATCGGGAATGACATATCCTCTTCTTCTTCTCTCTCTCTTTCTCTCTCCTCTTCCCCCAACTTTCTCTCACTTTCTAATATTCTAAATTCATGTTCGAGTTACACTTTTTCATATTTCCTAATGTTATTAATGTAATAAGTCACCTTTATGTTATAAAAAGGGACTTAATATTCTTCTAGGATGTTGAAAAGTTTTAAGTTGCACAAGGACATATGAAAAGTCATTGGGGGGTAGATGATAAGTCACCTCTCATTCTATAAATTGTAAATCCACTCCCATTTAAAAGGGTTTGAGATTGTTCTTGTAAACTCAAGAGTGAATTATACCTAGAGAAAGAAAAGGAGATATCCATTTTATTCTAATTTTCCCCTTCTCAAAAATGTCTTCTACTCCTACACTATGTACAAATTATATTTGATCTTCAATAAAGGAAGAAGATATTTTAGCCTCTTTGATTGAGGATTTTATTAGTACTTTGTGTTCATTAATCTCTATTTAGTCTTGTTTTTGTTTTATAGATTTGTTTTCTTTTGAAATTCAAGTGCATGTAACGAAACTTCTAGCTAGTGTGTGTAAGTCTCTGATTATCTACTTGCAACATTGGTTATCCTACCTCAATTCTCACTTCCTTTCCCACTTTCAGAAAAAGTCTTCCCTAGCAAGAGATTTGCTATCTTTTCCACAGGGTCAGTGGAGTGCCCCTGTTGAATCCCTAGTCTAAAGGACACCACATAAATCCACATTTTCTCGTGCATGCACCTATGGTAGTTGCACTAGTTAAGTAGAGGGACTTACATTCCTAGAGCATTGGAAAGAAATCCACAAGTTTATCAACGTAATAAATTTTCTCGCGAATAGATCCCAAAATAAATAAAATAATTTTTTTAGAGGGGTGTGCATGCTTTAAGCGGGAAAAAGTGTTTGATTTTTTCTTCTACTGTTTATCACTTTTCACAATGGCCATAATTATGGCACAAAAATTCTTTTCGCAAGATTCTCAACTTTTGCATTCTGATAATTATCTAGCATGGAAAAAAAAAATTTGCACACAACTTGATTTTGAAAATCTATGTTCCATTGTTTCTGGTACATTAAGAAGATCTACAACATATGTTACATAACAAGCTACATTTTATTGTGCGAATTGAAAATCAAAGTTAATAATCTTGTTTAGTGTTTCAGATGAGGTACAACCTCATATTCATGAGACCACAATAGAAAAATAATCTTGGGACAAGTTAAAAATAGTATATGATTCAAAAATTAAGAACAAAATACTTCATCTCCAGAGCCAACTATTAAACTTGAAAATGCAACCAACTGAGAAAGTTGAAATGTTTTTGAGAAGAGTGGAAAATTTGCGTGCATAAATTCAAGCTTTGGAAGAAGAAGTAACTGACACATCACTCGTGCCTAATTTATATCTCTTCCTCCTTCATATAGGATTTTTGTGACACGGTTAAACATAACTAGTCAAACAACAACTTTTAAAGAGTTAGTGAATATGCTACAATAAGAGGGTGAATATGCTACAATAAGAGGAATCTATTCACTCAACTGCTAAAATTGAAGAGAAAGAACTTGATTCTAATAAAAAAGGAAAAAAGTAGGCTAAGGTTAATAAACAACCTCAGAAGTAAGGTAATACTCAACAAGGCCAAAAGGACCAACGACAATGTCTTATTTGTGGTCGAAAAGGACACAAGTTAAAGAATGTTGGTACAACACATCCCAACAAGGATCGTCAAGTGGTAAAAATATTGATTACCAACAAACAAAATCAGGCCAACAACAGAGTAAATAGGGACAAAATTATCAAAAGTGGAAGAAGAAACCAACTCAACAAGGAAATGTAGCCAAACAAGAAGATCAATTCGATGATGATGACTTCCTATATTCTGCACAGTCAAATGAAGTATCAAATTATACAAATCAAATTTGGTATGTTGACTCAGGTGCAACTTGAAACATGACAGGAAATAAAGATTGGTTCTTCACAATGAGTAAAACATTCACCGAAAATCATGTCTCTTTAGGTGATGATACATCATACAGTGTTGAAGTCATTAGTTCCATTTCACTACCACTTGGGCATCATAATTGTAAAATTGAAGATGTTCTTTATGTCCCTAGTTTAACAAAAAAAAATTATCCATGATTCAATTATTAGATCACAATCTCAAAATTGACTTTGATTGTAAAGGCGGTAAAAATATGTGCCTAATTCAAGATAACTCACGAAGCTCCAAAATTGTTGCAAAAGCTTCAAATGTGGGAAGAATGTTTCATTTTTATTTTGTTCAATGAAATGATCAAGCACTGGTAGCCAAGGATACATCATCAACTCATCTTTGGCATCAAAGACTTGGACATGTGAGTTTTGGCTATCTTGACACACTTCGTCGATACGATATGGTTAGGGGCTTACCACCTCTAAAAAAGGGTACAAATAAATGTCAGGATTGTTTGGTAGGAAAAAAAAATAGAGCACCATTCAAACATAGTACATTTCAGGCTAAGGAAAAAATTGACTTGGTGCATACTAATTTGTGTGGGCCAATGTGACCTAGCCACTCTGGGTTTCAATATTTCATGCTCTTAATTGATGATTTTTTAAGAAAAATGTGGATATACTGTCTTTCTACAAAAGACCAATCTTTTTTAACTTTCAATAATTTCGAAGCCCTTGTTGAAATAGAGTTTGGTAGGAAAATAAAAACACTCTGCTCAAATCAAGGGGAAGAATACACCAGCAATGAGTTCAACGATTTTTTAAAACACATGACATTCTTCATCAAATGGATCCTCCTCACACACCACAAAAAAATGGTGTTGTTGAAAGGAGAAATCATACTATCATGGATATGGTGTGATGTATGATTGATGATGCAAGTTTATTAAAAATATTTTGGGCCGAAGCAGCTAAAACATAAATCCATTTACTAAATAGATTTCCCACTATAGCTCTTGATGGAGTAACACCTCAGGAATCATGACCAGGGCATAAGCCATCTATTTCACACCTTAGATTTTTTGGATGTAAAGCGAGTATGCAAATTCATAAGAAATAAAAAACTAAGCTTGATATGAAATTAGAAAAACTTATCTTCTTGGGATACATTGATGAAGCACTTGGTTATAGACTTATGGATCTAAAAACAAGGAGGGTATACACTAGTCGAGATGTTGAGTTCTTTGAGAAGAAAGAAGTAGATTCTCCTTCCATACACTCGCATGATGAAAAAATCATCCCTACAGTGAAAAAAGAGGATGGTAATCACTTTGATGATGATCGTGATGATGGGGAAGATGGTGAAATTCAACCTCCCGTAAGAACCACAAAAAATATTCCTAAATTGTATACAAGTATGATTAGACATGCAAAATTGGATAGTGTCCCCGACACATCTACCACTGGAATGAGAACTCGCAGTATGGCTCGAAATGAGGTCAATTTGGCCTTAATGGGTAAATTTGTTGAAACTACTGAGCGATCCACAATTTCAGAAGCCCTACAGTCTAAATCTTGGAAAGATGTTATGGATGTAGAATATAAGTGACTTCTGAAAAATAATACATGGCAACTTACAAATCTTCCATCATGGAAAAATATGATTGGATGCAGATGGATCTTCAAAACAAAGTACAAAGAAGATGGAAAAATTTATAAACATAAGGATAGACTAGTTGCTAAGGGATGTGCTAAAAAAGAAGGCATTGATTATGAGAAGACTTTTTCTCCCACAACTAAGATAAAAAAATTTCATGTTAATATTTGTTGTAGCTACATAATTTGGCTGGAAAATACACCAAATGGATGTGAAAAGTTCCTTTATTAATGGTGATTTATAGGAAGAAGTTTATATGAATCAACCAAAACGTTTTGTCATACCAGGTAAAGAGGAAAAGGTATATAAACTCATAAAATCACTATATGGTCTAAAACAGTCTCTTAGGGCATGATACATAAAAATTGACGAGCATCTCATTCAACATGGATTCAACAGGATTCCATACGATCCTAATCTCTATATCAAAAATAAAGGGGGGAGATAGTGATAGTTATAGTATATTTCAATGATCTATTCATCACTAGAGGATCAATGAGTATGATTGAGTCAACAAAGAAATATATAACACAATCATTCTACATGACTGATCTCGGGCTTCTGCATTTTTGTCTTGGACTTTAATTTTTGCAAAGATAAAATCATATCTTTGTGTCACAATTGAAATACGCCTAGAAAACACTTGATAAATTCAATATGATGGATTGTAAGCAATTTTCCACACCTATGGAGACAAGACTTAAAATATCTCAAACAGAGGCATCACCACAAGTAAATGTAACTCTCTATTGACAGTTAATGAGGAGTCTCATCTACTTGACTTATACTAGGTCAGATATCAGCTATGTAGTCAGCTATCTTTCACGGTTTATGTAAGAACTAAGGGTTTCTCACAGGAAAGTAGAAAAGTAGATACTGAGGTACATCAGAGGAAGTATGGACTATGGCCTAGAATATAAGAATAATAATAACTTCTTCTTGACATGTTATTCAAATTTAGATCATGGAGGAAACATAGATGATAGGAAATCCACTTCAGGATTTATATTATTTTTGGGATCTATATTGATATCATGGGGGAGTAAGAAGAAAATTTTTGTTTCAAGATCCTCTAAAGAATCAAAATATCGTGCAATAGGTGGAGCTGTCTGTGAAGCGATATGGCTCCGACGTATACCTAAAGGATTGGGAATACCATAGAAAGATCCAACTATCCTACATGTTGATAATGAAGGAGTAGTAAAACCTGTTCGGAATCATTTTTTCATGAGCACACCAAACACATTGAGGTATAGGTACATTTTATTCATGAACATGTTCATAACAACAACATCCAGCTCCAATATTGCCCAACAAATATGCAACGTGCAAATGTCTTCAAAAATTCACTTGCTCGAGGTAAATTTGAGGGTTTTAGATAATTTCTCTCATGTTCACTTGAGACCATGCTAAATTGAGGGGGGGAATGTTAGGAATAAAACATATCTTAATTCATCATTATTTTATATTTAAATAAATGTAATAAGTTAAAGTTTTTAATTTAAATAATTTAAACTTATGTCAATAGGTATTTGTTATCCTTAGTTATTAGTTAACTAAGTGATATTGTTCTCATCCATATGTTTTTATTATCATGTTCTATCTTGCATATTTTTTTCCTAGATGATTTCCATGAGGGGAAATAAGGGCAATATGTTATTCCTGCATATTTTCTCAGATTAGATGATTTGTTTCCAGATATTGTGGATGAGATAGAATTTATCCAATATCTATAAATATTGCAGCTCTCTCATTTGTTTGTAATGCTTTATTTTGATATTAATAAAATACACAAGCACCTTCTTATTTCTGTGCAAATATTTTGTGTCAAATATTGCTTTCAAGTATTCATTTTCAAGAGTATTTTGTATTCTTATTCTATTAAATGAAATTTATTTGGCTATTGTGATTTTGATTATGTTGGTGATGTTGCAGATAGAAAATCTACTTCTGGATACATTTTCAAGTTGGGTGTAGGTTCCATCACTTGGAGCAATAATAACCAACAAACAGTGTTTATATCTTCTACTAAAACTACATATAGAAGTGTTATGGAAGATGTAAAGAAAGATATGTGGCTGAAAAGACTGTTGGATAATCACACATGCATGTCAAAGGGAGAACTACTCTTCTATGTGACACCTAGAGTTGTATTTATCTTACAAAAAGTCTAGTCTAACATCAAAGGACCAATAATATTGAAGTTCATATGCACTTTATTCGAGAGAAAGTTCTGAATGGTGATATTGATCTCAAGTTCTACTCTACAGAAGATCAAGTTGAAAATATCATCACCAAGACTTTATGTGTTGTGAATTTTTTTAAGTTTAGATCCTTGTTGGGCCTATCAGAGTTTTAATTGAGGGGGAGTGTGCATGAAAATTCCACCTCTTAATGGTTGTTGTAAAACATCCAATACTTCCTCCGTTTTGTAATAAGTAAATGTGTTACTCTATGTGAAGTTAACTATAAATCCCAATGAAGATTTAGTTATGGGTATGAATTAGTTTATAAAAGGATCCATAATCTAATGTAAGTATTCATATGAAAATTACATGTCTTAAGAATTCATGTATAGGAAGATCTGTTGATTTCCCTTGTTTGCATGCCATCATGAATCACTGATTCAAGGATCTGTAAATGCTTTTGTAGAGAAAGGTAAATTTGGAATCTCTAATTTCATTTTCCTCACTTACCATTAAGGGGGAGTGTTAGGGTGTTAATTTCAAGTGGGGATACCATTTATTGGAACATCAATTAAATAGCCCCTTTTCTTAAAGATTATTTTTAATAATCTTAGTCGGTCTTCACATATAAAATTTGGAACGGTACAACCAACCACCGAGACTATGTATTAGGTTGATCCCTCATGGGAATGTTTACTAGGATAATGAGCTAGTATACCAATTGATCTAATATTAAGCTACTTGTGTGAGCTATTATACTATGAGATATAAGTATTGTGTTATTTATATGAGATTGAGGAGCGAAGTGGAAGTGTTTGGTCAAAGCTATTGAATTCTTAATAATAGACAATGCTTTATTAATGGATTTTTTTTCCTTCTGGTTTCTCCACTTAAATTTGGTGTTATTTGTCTCTTGTTCTTATATATTATTCACTTTCATATCTTTATTATTAAGCTCTGTAATTCATTGTTTATGATAAGCTAATTTTATGTCTATAACTGCACATCATAATCTATAGTCTTTGACATTATAAATGGTGGAACTGTAATTTGTCAATTATATTTCCCATCACAAATCTAACATGCATTATGTCATGACTAGTCAAGATCTTTCACCATGTTGTCAAGGCATGTTAGTATCTCATTTTTGTTGCTTCAGATATAAAATGTGTGGTTATATTTAAAGAATCTTTGTTTTTCATGTCATGAGGTGTTGGTGATTGAATTTTTTACAAAGTCTTGTCCTGTTCTTTCAACGTATTTTTTGTTCTACATCCGTGTTTCCATTATATGTCAAATAATATAGGTTTGAGCATGAGGATTTTTTTTTATTCATCAATGTGTCAATCAAGATGGTTAAGTTCAAAGGTTGTTCATGTTATTATGAGTACTTGTCAAAGCTATGTGTCAGTCTAGAGGACCTTAACAAACATGTTTATATTTTCCCAAGCATGTAGAGTGTGTGAACCTCAAGAATATGGTGTGAGGATTGTCTAGGTATGTATAAGACTCATAAATAGTTATGTCAAATCTCCAACTTATTATCTAATTACTATATTTTGTATTCTATGAAACCCTATCCAGGGTTTAATGAGTGTTTGTGAAATGAAGGTCTTATAGGTTGATTTAAGTTTTGAAACTTTGAACATATAAAAGTGACATCTTCCTCCAAATTATTTTGATGGTTTTATTACTCAAGAAATAATTTATTTCCTATAGTTCACAAGAGGTTCAGTTCATAGTGATGACATGGTTCAAGAAAGGATAATTGTAAACATGCAACATTGTAGTTGACAGGGCTAGTATCTTGTGAAGACATAGTGGAGAAGAGAAAGAGGTATTAAATCTCTTAACTTATAATAGACTCATCATATGAGTCTGAGATATGATGTCAAGAAAGTATAGAGGATTATAAAAATGGTTTAAAAGGTATCCTTGGCTCATAATGAATAATTAAGGTCTGTTTAAACTCTATAAGTGCATCATGAGTAAAGAGAAACTATTAATTTCTTAGAGTGTTTTCAATAAGTAAACATGGTATTTTGAATTGAAAGAGTTTTTTTATTTTATGTTACATGACAAGGTTTGAGGTTTGAGAATCTCTGAGTTAGTGAATGAATATGCAGTATGGTGTAGAAACTTTATTATGTCTTGTGGAGACTTATAAGATGAAGAATGAATCTAAAGTTGTATGTTTATGAAGTGTCGAATCTATCAGAGTAGTATTTTGTTTCTTGTACAAGGTTGAATTGTGTTAGGAGTGTTCTTACATCATATAACTTATATGAAGAAAGGTGGAGTTGGGATAGAATTTGAAATTGATCTATGATGATGAAGACAAAAACAAATTATCAACCATATAAGTGCTTAGAAACAACTCCTTCATTCATTCTCTACATTGGAGGATCATTCTTCAAGATAAAATGGTATATTTTTCAATATTTGAAACAAATTTACTATGAAAAATAATTGAAAAAAATTACCCCCTCCCTTAACTAAGAATTCCAAAGTAAACGTAGTCACCAATTAATCCAAATCTCAAATAAGGTCCTTATGTACCAAACATTTCCTCAATTTTCTTTAACCTCCCTTGAAAATTCTTGACCTTTGTAAGAAACCCAACTAATTCTTACTCACCTATATTTCTCCATGTCCCTAATATTAAATAAAATATTATAAACACTAAGAAAATGAGTTCAAATCAGTCCAAGTCTTCCCTTTTCATTGACCTTGCTAACTAGACATTTCTAGCTCCTTCCACCTCTAAGCATAATTTATTACTTCCATGCCTCTTGGATTTCTCCAAGGATATTTATCTCCTTGATCCTATCATATGCTTAATACATTTTTATAATCAACAAGTGAATTAATTCAAATCATTAATATACAATATTTTGTATTCTTGAGAAAAATTGTCCCTTAAAGGCTCTTAGAAAAGGTTACTTTTTTCATTTAGGACAACTGACTTCTAGGACTGCCTGCTAGGGTTTATCACCTTCACTAGTGTTCTTTCAACCCCTTTATTATGATTTAAAATATTCAAGGCTTGAATCTTTTTGTAACCATCGATGGTTCTCTTTTTTTATTTGATCTCTTAACCTTCAATTAGGTTTACCTAGACACACTGTCATGCATATATTTGTCATGTGGAGGTTTCAATATGTAAGAATGAGATTTTTTAGCTCTCACTAATGTTCTTGAACTCCATATAAAATTTCAGTCTTGAACTCAAATTATAAGACATACTTCCTTTGTTAAGCTCCCCTCAGAATAAGCCTTCCTTAAACTGTGCACATCAGCTTAGCAAGACTGGTAAGGTTCTCTTTTTCCTACACCATTAAAATTCAATATTTCTTATTCTAACACTTCAAGAATTTGGTCAAGATTATTTCTACCAATTTTATGGATATAATCTTTGTTTAAATATTTTTAAGCACTCTTCCTCTTAGAAACTCTAACTATGCAATAAAGGGACACGAGGAGTTTCCTCTTGTTATACCTTCTACTGCCACTCAATTAAAAAATTTAAAATGTATATGGAGGTCTATTGCAATGTTCAAAATAATAATTCCTTACCATTGGAGGTGGAGAAGTCCCAAAAATATAGGATTTGATAGTTTCCCTTCATGGTACATGTAAATGATTGTCATAATTCAAATAAGGGTATAATATTTGGCTTAATGATGTCTAATTTTGAATAGTTGGCATGTGTGACCTGATAAAAACTCCTTAGGGACTCTACCCTCTATCAAAAAACCAAATACATCAAGATTTAAATTGACACACCTCATCATTTCATTCACAACCAGATAAAAAAGGATTGCAATCAAACTATTATAGTATACATTTAAAGGTTCATGGATCCCTCTCAATAATAAATTTTATATTCAGCACCCCTGGAGATCTAACATACACATATGTACCATTCGAGAAACTTCATCTCTCTCATAACCTTAGGCCTACTCAGTTCCACTCAAATTTTGTCTTTTCAAGTGCTATGATCAAGTTAAAACACATTCTATAGTATACCATGTTCAAGATGGTTTTTAAACAAAGTTGGAAACCTATTCAAAAGGTAATAATATAATAAAATCAAAATATTTACCCTTCTATCATGCTTGGAATAATACCAATATAGATGTCTTACTCTAATCTAGCTTCAAATTTTCATTCTAACACAATGACATTTCACACATGTTTAGCAAAAATTCTCTTCACAGGACAACTATAACCTTCTAAAATACATGCATATGTTCTCCATGATCATTTAACAACTATCATGGTATTCACATTGTTATAAGTTGGAATGCATACACAAAAAAACAATATTTTCTTCGTTGAAGTTTTTTATTGATTTCCATTCAAATGGGAAGGATAGAAAATAGTTACAATCAGGATTTTATACCCTCTCCTTTGAGTTTCCCACCAAATTTCCACCTTTTAAAAGGTCTTCAAAATATAAATTACATTTATTTCATCACCTAATAGTTCCTATTAAGCCAAGGACTTAAAGGACTAGGTTATTATTCCATCTCCAAGGTTTCTAGTTTTTAATAGGCTTTTCCACATCCTTAATTCATGTAGTAATTCCCCAAGAACCCTTACTCACTCAAAAAAAAACAAAAAATGCCTTGTACAAATTTGAAATATTTTTAGAGGGAAAATTCATATTCAAAATTTGTAAAGGCTTAACCCAAAATCAACCTACTAGATGACTACACATGACTCCTACAACATATAATGACACCTTTTAAGAAAAAATATGATGAATCAAGACATATTTACATAGTGGAGTGATGCTCCTTCATCATACTCTAGGGGTAAGAAAATTTAAGCCCCATTATTTTCTTTTCTTCTTCTTTTTCTAGTTTCTTTGTGTCTTCATCCTTAATCAAATAGGATCTTTACCTTCCACCTGCTCACTCTTCATTTCTTCAATTCTATTCCTTGTTTGGTTCCTATACTACTCTTTGTCTTCATGAATGAGGTATGCTTAAAATATAACTTGTTCATGATCTCTTTCTTCTTCATTTTCCTATTCAATCAACATATATTCCTCTAGGACCTACTGTTACTAATCATTTTTTACTTGATTGGCTTCTTCATAGCTTTTGTCTTCTTCTTCATCTTGTATTATCTTCATAATTTCTCCTTATTATTTTGTGTAGTCTTATTCATCTTAAAATAAATCTCAAATCTCAAATTCCTTCATGATTTTCTTCCACAAAAACTCTTCCTCAACCGTCAATCCTTCTTCATCATCATTTCTTTCTTCATTTTAAATTCTTTAACCTTTTCATTATCAATTTTATTCATTTCTATACTTTCATATCTATCACCTACATACACACATTCAAATTAAACATTAGAATAAAAACAAGGAGGACTTTTAGGATTCATCCATGAGCTCTTTCTCATCTTCACTCTAATTTTCTACATTACCACTCTCTTCTTTTTCCTCTTCAATGCAAGCTAAAAATATTGCAATCACCTCTTCCTCATCCAATATTTTAATTTCTTCATAGATTATCTCTTTTTAAGTTCTCTCTCTTACCTTTTCATCCTATTTTATTCTTTTCTCAACATTATCTCTTCTTTTCTTATATCCTTTCTCAATTGATCTCTCTTTCGCTTCCTCATAGGAAGCTCTAATGTCCAGTCATATTTCTTCTTAATCACTATCCCTGTGTATTTTCCATTTTCTTCTTTATGAGCACCATTAGTTGTGCTACCTCTTGATTCAAATTTTTGATATCCCGCTTAAACCATATCTCTCTTTTCTTCCTTATTTATTATTTCATGTTTATCTCTCTTCTATTGTTCTCTCTTCTTTTTCCTCATTATTTTTATCAATCCATGAATCATCTCTTCTTTTGGTTCCTCTTCATCATCTGTCAATTCATATTTATGAGGCTTAATATCCATCCTTCAACTCTATTTCTTAATATGTTTTCCTTGTTTCCATTATCCTTGTTATTCTTCTCATCTCTTCTTGTTCTCTTATATTCTCATTTCTTTCATTAATCTAGTCTCTTCTCTCTATGCTACTGATTCCTCCATCTAAGCTAGCATCCTGTAACCATAATCAAATATTGATTTCACACTCTTCCCTTTACTCATCTTCATTATCACTTTCATTATACACACAATCACCAAACAATTTTATCTCCAATCATATCCATTCATTCAATATCAAACCAAATAATAAAAAAATAGACACACATTGATACCAAATGATGTAGAAAAAAATTTATCAAGCATATAGGTGATTAGACACAACTCCTTCATTCATTCTCTGCATTGGAGGATCATTCTTCAGGAAAACATTACATATTTTGTAATATTTTAAATAAGTTTACTATTAAAAAAAATTCAATAAGCCTTACCCCTTTCCTTAACTAAGAATTTAAATGTAAAATCATTCACCAATTAATATACAACTCAAATAAGGTCTTTTTGTACAAACCTTCCCAAAATTTACTTTAACTTACCTTTAAAATTCTTAACCTTTTAAAGAAACCTAGTAATTATTACTCACCTATCACTCTCCCCTATCCATTCTCTTCAAGGAACTATTATAACCACTCATCAAATGAGTTCAAAATAGTCCAAGACTTCCCTCTTCATTGACCTTGATAACTAGACATTTTTAGCTCCTTCCACCTCTAGGAATACTTTAGCACTTGCATGCCTCTTGGCTTCCTCCAAGTCTCTCTAGTTTCTTGATCCGGCCATACACTTAATACACTATTATAATAAAAAATTGAATGCATTAAAATCATTAAGATACATGCTCTTATATTTTTGGGAAAACCTATCCCTTAAAGGATCTAAGAACAAGGTTATTTTCTTCGTTCATGCCAAAAACTTATAGGACTACCTACTATGGTTTATCCACTTAACTAGTGTTATCTCAAACCCTTTAGTATGCTTACAAATATTTAGGACTTTATTCTTTGTGTAACCCTCTATGGTTCTCTTTTTACATTTGAGCTCTTAACCCTCAACTAGGTTTACCTAGACACATTGTCATGCATATATCTATCATGTGGAGGTTTTAATGTAGAAGAATGGGATTTTTGAGCACCCACTAAGGCTATTGAAATCCATATAAAATTTTAGTCTTGAAATCAAATTCCAATACATAATTCCTTTGATAAGCTCCCCTCACAATAAGCCTTCCTTAAATTGTGCACATAGGCTCAACAAGACTGGTAAGGTTATCTTTTGGTTACACCATTGAAATTTAAAATTTCTTCTTCTAACACTTTAAGAATTTGGTCAAGATTGTTTCTAGCAATTTTTAGGGCTAGAATATTTGTTTAAACATTTTTAAGCACTATCCTTCTTAGAATCCCTAACTGTGAAATGGAGGGACCTAAAGAGTTTCCTCATGTTATATCTTCTACTGAAACTCGATTAAATAATTTTAAATTTATATGGAGGTATATTACAATTCTTAGAATAATAATTCCTTATCAGTAGAGGAGGAGAAGTCCAAAAACTTGAGGCTTTTCTAGTTTCCCTTTGTGGTTCCTATAAATGACAATCATAATTGAAATAATGGTATAATAGTTATCTTAATGATGTATAATTTTGAAAATTTGGCATACATGAGTTGATCTAACTATTTCACATTTTTCTTAGATGTTGATGAAATAGATAGGGTAACGGGCATAGGAGGAATACCTATTCAAATGTCAGTTGATGGGTTATTGCGCGCATATGAATTTCAAATCTACAGCTGATCGTGAGAGATTCCTTTTGGCTAAGAGGAACTACCTGTAGTGAAAGAAAGACCACCAGAAATAATTAAACAATATGGGCAGTGAACTACCTAGCGTGAGCTAGATCCAGGAAGTATGGTACTTCCTAGATGGTAGTCAGTCCACTGTTTTAAACAAATTAATGTTGTAAACAAAGTAAATCCTATTGTTATTTTAAAATGATTTAGGTATCTCACTTAAAACACAATAAGAAATAGATCTAATCTAACATGCTAAGCTAGAATAGAATCCACAGGTCAAATGGTTGGTTTTGGGTTCTGCAGGTCTAATAAAGGTCTCAGGTAGGTCACAGGTGAGTGAGGGTGAGGTAAAATTAGGTGGATAGGTCTTTATTTAAGGCTATGTGGGCAAACACAGAGACCGGCGTCGGTCAGGGGTGACCGACCGCGGTTAGGTATAATCAGCACCGGTTACTATGAGATCTGGGAATGTCACAGAATGGGGTTTTTGGTCCTCTTTGTGATTGCACAAAGGATTTCGGTTGGTTGGGACGAGGTAATGGGTGACTAGAGTAGGTTTTTGGCAAGGTTTTGATGGGTCTATGTAGGTGAAAAGTGTTGGAGATGGTCAATAAGGAGCAAGATAAACAATGGGTGATAAAATAATGATGAAATGAAATAACCAGGAAAGTATGATGTTATACTTACTTGGATTTCATTTTTGAAAGTCTGTGTGTGAAGATGGAGGTGTTGATGATGGGTTTGAAGGCTGCAAGTCATCACCAACTGAAGAAAAGCTTCTGCATGGGCTTCATGCACGCTCCTCTTTTGCTTAGATAGATCCGAATGTGGCTGAGATGGTTGTGCAGGAGAAGATGCTCAATCTCCTTCCTTGGATGTGAGTTCTTGCTGGAATTGGTTCTCTAAAGATGCATTTATCTTTTGAGATATTGTTCTTGCTCGTCAACTTTCTTGCTTCCAACTTCCAGGTTCCAAATTCCAACCTTGAGAATAAAGTTGTTTTGGGGTTAAAAAGGGGTAACCGACGGCATGGTCCGGCTTAACCGGCGACGGTTAGGGGTAACCGACATGTAGGTCAAGGTGGGATTTTCTAGGTTTACTAAACTTAGGGGAGATCCTCCTAATTTTCTCGGATCTTATGTCATTATCCCACATGGATTAACTGGGAGCTTCTTGTGAGCATGCAAGGAATGTGGTTAGAGGGAATGTAGGCATTGATATTTAGGGTTTGGATAAGTCTTAGTTAGTTATGGTTACTTGCTAAGAATAGGTCTTAAGGTGAGTTAGCTTGATGAGGTGTCTGGGTGAAGTGTTTGTGTGGATATTATCTAAATTAAGATATTTAAATAATAAATATGGTGAGGATAATGAATTAATTTAATTAAATTAATACTAGTGAGGTGAAGGGGGCCATGGCAAGGTGAATGTGATGAAGGGTGCTTATTTGTCGAGGGACCAAAGGGGAGTGTGACCTAATTTTAGTTCTACATAGCTTGTATTGGTAAGCGATGCTAACAAAAATAAGATGTGGTTGCCCCATGTGTGGGTGAAGGTGATCCCCCTCAAACCAGGAACTGACGAAGCAGCCGGCTGAAGCGGTGAGTGGTTTGATAAAAGGTAAATGTGAGGAAAAGGTAAACAGTAGGGGAAGAGGGTGAAAGGTCTACTCGGGTGATCTAGGTAATGGGTCAGGGTCAAAGGTAGCAACAATCAAATGCACGTATAAAATGCAGCACGCTACCAGGTTAAAGAGCAGGCAAACTCTACATCATCTAAGGTTGATAGGTTTATCCAAACAAGGGTGAAGTGAATCCGGTATCCAAGGTATAGGATAAGGTCAAGAAACACAACGTAGGTTAGGTGTAGGAACATTTAGGTATGTTCAGTACACCAAAGGTAGGGTCAGGATAAATGGTCACAGTAATAGGCTAGGTAAGGTCATTAGGTCAACAACACAGGTAACAGTGCCGCAAGGTATAGTGAACACATGAGGTCAAAGGTCACTAGCGATGGTCCAGGTCCAAATATATAGGTCACGGCACTGGGTAAGGCCGAGGTAGTAAAATAAAAAGGCATCAACAGTAGACGCGAGGAGGTTGAAGAGGGTGGAGGGCCAGAGGTGAAGGTAAAGTGGTCCAGATAGGTGTAGGGAGGCAAAAGAAAGAGGAGGTAAGGAAAATGAGGTAAATGTGAGGGTAATGAGTATGCAGGGTAACCAACATCGGTCATAATGAATTCGATGATGGTGTAGGGTAACCGATGGTGATAGTATAGGGCAGAAGACCGGTAAGTGGTCAAGGGTTAACCGACGTCGGTCGGGTCAGGTAGGGTATAAAAAGTGAAAAACCCACATTTGAAAAGTCAGTTGTGCATTTGGAAAAATGAGAAAAGGACAAGAAGATAAAAAAGAGGAATAGGACAAAAGAGTACATAAGAGAGCTTGGTTGGTGAGCCACATAGGTGAGATTGATTGATTGAGAGGTGGGACAACGCGAGATCAGGTGGCACGAGTTCGTGTGGCTAAGGATTGGTTGAGAGACTTGGAGGTAAGTTGAGGATGGCAGAGGCCAGAGAGGGCTCGAGAGGAGTGGTGTGGAGATGGGAGGTGCCACCACGATGGTGGCAGCGAGATCAGGTAGGATTTGAACCTTTGGTTTTTATTTTTGAGTCAATTTGATGTAAGATGTAGAAAATATTAAAAAATGGGGGGGTTGGGGGGTAAAAAATTTCAAAATGGGAAAAAGAGAGGCGAAAAGGTAATAGTGAATGGTAAGGGGTAGGGAAAAAGGGTAATGTAGGAACAATGAAGGGTGTAAAGAGGGATTTGGGTGGGTAGAATGTCGAGGAAGGGAAAAAGTAGGGTTGGAAAGTTAGGGGCTGGTGGTGCGATAGTGACCGACGTCGGTCAACTTGGGCCATCCTCGAGGGATCGGTGCCGGTCACAAGAACAGTGACCGATGCCGGTTAAAGGGAGACTATGGTCAGTTAGGGGATAACCGGGGTCGGTTAACCTTAGGTTTGGGTAGGTTTGGGTGAGGGTTAGGTTAGATAGGTTTGGGTAGAGGGGTTTGGGTAGTTTGGGTAGATAGTGTCGGGTGGATGGGTTTGGGTAGATTGGGTCGGGATGTGGGGTAAAATGGGTAAGTTGGGAAAGGTATACTAATACAGTGCTTTTGTGGGATGCAGGTGAGAGACGAGATGCGGATGAGAGCTCAGGTGCCACCCTTGTTATTGAGAGTACGGGTGAGCGCAATGCAAGGGGAGTGACAACATGTGGCAGAGGTGGGATTGATAGGGGTGAGGCGCTACCAGCATGTAGTCTAGGAGGTGAGTCTTATGGTTTCCCTCATCGATAGATGGGACTCGGTGACCAATACCTTCCATTTGCTGATGGGTGAGATGGCGATCACCCTGGAGGACATATACAGGATCCTGCGGTTGCCCATATTGGGGGCCCAGGTTTATTCTATCTCTTCAGAGGCATCTGAGGAGTTACTGGCACCCATTTTTGGTGAGGGTGTAGCAGACCTAACGTTCCATAGTGCTAGCATGAGCTATGGAGCTATGTATAGAGCTCATCGAGAGGAGATGAGGTTAGTGGTACTTGTGATGGAGGCAGTGTGCTGCTTCACACTGCCGATGTAGAGGGGGGAGATTCCCAAGGTCACTGATGGGAGTCCTCCATGACATGATGATACATCAGACACGATTCACATGGGCACCTACATTACTGACACAGTGTATAGAGAGCTATGGGCCTACGGGTGACTGCGGAGGTTCAACATCTGTTGCGTCGTACTACTACATTGCTGGGCATACGAGCACATTGTTTGTGTTTGACTAGTGGGGATGCCCCAGGTAAATGCATTCCCACAGAGAGTTTTGAGAGTGGGGTACAGGCAGTGGGTACTGACCATGGGGAGGCCCAAGGTTCCAGAGCTACACATGATGTAGCTTATTACAGGAGGTTGTTGGAGGGGCTGTCTGGGGTGGATGTCATTTGGAGGCCATATGTGGGCTTCCCTTCATATGGACAGATGGCCACAGAGCTAGCTGGGCTACAGATACATTTGTGGATAGAGGGGAGGAGAGCGGGGGAGCATGAGTGGATACCTGTAGAGTGGGTTAGACACTAGTTTGGATTAGTCCAGGATGTACTACCTTCGCCCTTCCCTGCAGTACTAGAGAGATGATGTGGAGAGACCTATGTCTCCACCATGACCCACAGTGCCAACTGGACAGGAGGAGGATCCCGTGTAGATACTCAGATTGATGATGTTGGGGTTACAGATGGGTATAGGTAGTGGTGGGTGGCACAATTGAGATCCATACCACCGAGGCCAGGGAAGTCAGACCTAGCCACCATCACAGTTCAGAGAGATTCCTTACAGGGGCAGGTGGCTACATTGGTGATGTAGCTTGGGATCATGCAGGGGTAGCTGACAGGTACAGAGGCATAGGTTGCCACATTACATGCCCAAATAGTGACGCTAAAGGCTCAGGATAGGTAGGGATAGGTACCTACACAGGCGGAGGTAGGGGGAGATGGAGATGGAGAGGAGGTAGGTAGAGATGGAGGGAAGATAGACGCCCTACAGGTGCAGGTTCAGGATTTACAGGGCTAGTTGGCCATAGCACAGGGACAGGTTATAGGCATTTAGGGCCATCTGATAGCAGCACAGGAATAAATTACTACCTTGCGGGGCCAATAACAGGCACAGGCATAGATTCTAGGGCTAACTCAGGCTCTAGCACCAGTACAGGGCTCAGTGTAGGTTTAGGGATAGGGTCCCATTATACAGGTACCTACGTAGGTAGTGGGACCCATGGCACCTCCACAGACAGTGCCCATGGCCAGGTTCAGAGATGCTCTAGGAGAGGCACGATATTACCATGATCATTTGTTAGTTTTTGGGCTAGATATGCCCTCCTATGTTGAGTACAGAGCACAACAGGCCTCCAATAAGAGGACTAGATCCCGCACTCATATTTTGAAGAGTACATGGGGCCAGCGAGCCCACGGACAAGGTCATGGTGAGGTCACTAGTGTTTAGAGGCTAGCTCTAGGTGAGGGTCCATTAATAGGAGGTGAGGTAGGTGTCGGATCCCAGACAGGTGTAGGAGAGGGGTCGGGAGAGACACATTGATTTGATAGACTATGGACCGGCCTATGTGCCAAGTAATTTTTGTATGTGTGATATATTATAATGTCCTGCATGTCGAAGAGATATTGTATTTACTTTTTGTACATGATACCAGCCTGCGAGCCGAAGAAATTTTTGATGATACCGGCCTACGAGCTGATAGTTATTTATAGTATATCGGCCTACGTGCCGACATTTTTGAGATGATAGCCATGATGAGATAGGCATGTTTATGGAGATACACATTTATGTGATATGGGTGTACATTGTATTGATACACACATGTATATATGAGGAGATAGATGATATTCAGGTGATGCCATTGTGATGTGTATGAGTTTTACTTTTCTTATGATATGGATGGAAAATAGATGAGCTAGGCATAGATAGAGTCAGGTCAGGCATGGATAGTCAGCATGGATTAAGTCAGGTTAGGTCAGGCATGGTTCAGGCATGGATTGATGGTCAAGTCGGTTTAGGCATGGAGTCGGTTGTTAGGCATGGTTGAGTTGTCGGTTTAGGCATGGATTGAGTCAGGTTGGTTTAGGCATGGATGAGTTAGGTTGTTAGGCATGGTTGAGTTATTTTGGTATTTTGATAACAAATGGTAATATAAATGCATGAGATAGTGTAAAATGTGGAAAATGTTGGTTATGTATGAAAATGTGAAATAATATAAGTGGTAAAAGTTATGTGGTATATGGTTTAGATGTCGAGGTTTTTGATATGAACAGGAAATTAGGTAAGGGTGAGGAAAATGGTTAGGGTAAAGAGTGGCCGAGCTAACCTTCCAGGGCCCCATGCCCTGGAAGTGTTGCCTACATAGTCCCAGAGAAAAGGGACCTCAGACCAATGTAGTTCTCCCGTAAGCTAGGGAAGAAGATGAAAATGAGTTGGTAGGTTTGTGGTCATGTTATGGGTTTGGGTTTAATAGGTGGAGGTAGATGATAGTAAAAAAATTTGCAGGTGAGGGTGACTATGGCGAAAGGGGAGGATGACCCCAAAAGGTAAGCATCGAGGACTAAGTCCTGTATAAGAAAATCAAAAGGTGATGAAGAAGAGAAAAGATAAGAGGGGGCAAGAAAGCCACCCGATTGGCAAGGATCAAAACATATGAAACACATATATAGATAAGCTAATGAATGTAAGACGCTAAAGACATTACATGATTGATAATTCTAAGAGTGACGAAGAGTCACGTGATCACCAAATGTCATAGGTTCAGCAGGTCCCTTGAGGTATGAAGTGAAAATACAACAGGTAGAGAGGTGCAAGTAATTGGGTCATAAAATGGGAAGTAGAATGCCTTGGGCAATAGAGCCAACATCAAAATAGGCAAGTCCATGACAAAAAATCCTTTTTTTCTTACTTTGTAGATAGACTGATCGATGTGGGAAGTCTACACGGGATGAGTATATGTCTCCTTGAGGTCTTCGTGAAGCTGATCGATGTCAGAGGCTTCTGAATTTTGATTTTTGAGAAACAATAGTCTTCTTTTTGGAAAAACTATGTAGAGAGTTGTGAGCTTTTTATAGCCGTCCTTCGAGGGAGCAGTTTACTTATAGTGACAATTGAGGGTGAAAGATGTCCTTTTGAGGGATTCATCTTTTATATTGGAAGTTTGAATCAAGGAGTTGATCCCTTATTTTGGATGATGTCCTTCTGAGGGATTCATCTTTTTTTTTTGGATTTTAAGTCATGGATGAAACTATAATGAAGCATTTCAATCTTGTTGAGAAGGAAAGGGTGAACGACCATGGGATCTCATCTAAAAGAAAATGAAAAGTATCCATGAGAACCATGCCATGTGCAGAGCCGTGGTGCACATATGTAAGATAATGAAAAAGGGTGATGAGTAATCACATGATCCTTGTTTAGTCATTGGAGAGGAGGTGAGGAAAAGGTAAATGGCACTCAAGGGATGAGCATGAACTAGATAAAATAGTGATGTAGGACTAGAGGTCAATAGTAGAATGGTTGAAGATGTAATGCATTAAGGGGCTCAGGTTTGGGTTTACCCTCAAGCGAGGACAAACGATAGGCACCTGATCCATAGGTATGAGTTACAATGTATGGTCCAAGCCAATTAGGAGAAAATTTTACCCACTTTATTTTCTCTTCTTTGGTTACATGTTGATTTTCTTTCAAAAAAAGGTCACCAACTTGAAAGGTTCATTCATGAACACGTTTTTCATAAGCACGTTTGATATGTTTTTGATAAACTTGAAGGTGATCTAGAGCATTAAGACGACGTGTTCATCTAATAACTCCAGTTGTGCCAAGTGGTCCTAATGAAAGTCATCATCAGTAAGCATGTCTTGGAGAGAAATTGTAGAAGTGAGGGGATCTAGACTTTGAGAGGCAGAACAACCTCAGTACCGTAGACCAGTGAAAAGGGTGTGGCCGTATTGGAAGTGAGAATACTAGTGCGGTATGCCCATAGAGGAAAAGGAATGTGTGTATGCCAATCCTTCCCAGTATCGTCAACCACTTTCATGAGAATTTTATTGAGGGTTTTGTTAGTGGATTCGGCTTGGCTATTGGTTTATGGGTAATAAGGTGAGGAGAAACTAAGCTGAATGTCCGAAGGCGTCGTAAAATTTTTGCAATGTTTTGTTTTTGAATTGTTTTCCATTGTCAGTGATGAGGTGATGAGGGACACCAAAGTGACAAATGATGTGATTGTTAATGAACTCACATATTTTCTTGGCTTTCATGGAAATGAGCGGTATGGCTTCTACCCATTTTGTGTAGTATTTGGTAGCAGTTATGATCCATTGATGGCGTTGGGAAGAATGAGGATTGATTTCTCTGACAAGATCCAAACCCCATTGAGAGAAGGGCCAAAGGTCATGAAGTGACCTGTAAGGCATGACTGGGTGTATGATGAAGGTTGGAATTTTGTTGACATTTCATGCAACATTTGAAATAGTCACAACAATCATGGTTAAGGGTCAGCCAGTAATAGCCTAGGTGAAGAATACGCTTAGCAACAGCAAGGCCACTAAAGTGGCCTCCACATATGCCATCATGAACCTCCTTGATGGTATAAGGAATTTTAGAACTTGTGAGGCATCGTAAGAGAATACCATCAAAGCCACGCTTATAGAGGAGTCCCCCTAAGGATAATGAAATGGGAGACCTTATTAAGGAAGGAACGTTGTCCGTTACGGGTGAGATCAGGAGGTAAGATGGAGAGGGAAAGGTAGTCGGAGTATTGTTTATACCAAAGGTCACTCAGGTCAGGGGTGTCAATGTCTGATTGTGTAAACATCATGAGGTAAATAAGAAGGTGAATGGAGGTGTTGTACAGTGACAAATATTTTGGAATCAATAGGGGAAGTGGGTATTTGGGAAGCTAAGAAGGCCATAGTGTCTGTCAAATTTGTTGGTTGACCGTGGGATGGTTTGAAGGGTGTAACGATCAAAGGTGGTCAAAAGTATGTCTACATGATGTTTATACTTTTGAAGTATCTCATTACGACATTGGCACATACCATTAACTTGGTTTATGACCAATTGTGAATCACTGAAGATGTGGATTGATTTAACATCGAGGGCATAGGCAGTCTGGAGACCTAGTACGAGCGCTTTGTATTCAGAAATATTGTTGGTGCATTCAAAGTCTAGTTTGAAATAAAAAGGCATGGGTTCTCCATCCAGAGGGATGAGGATAACACCAGCTCCACCCCCATGCTGACACTTGGAACCATCGAAGAATAATGTCATTTGGTAAGGGGGTTCATCCAGGGAAAGGGTAGCAATCGACTCATCGGGAAAGTCAAAATTAGAGGGTTGGTCCCTGGCAATAGGTGCATCAACCAGTTGGTCAGCATATAGCCTAGCCCTTAATGGACTTTTGGTGGATGAATTTGAGGTCAAGATCAGCTAAAACATAAGCCATCACCCAGTGTGCTGATTTTGATAAGGTTTAGCGTACATGATGTGTAAAGGGTCAGTGTTGGTCACAACATAGGTTTTGTGGTTGAGTAGGTAATGGCGGAGTTTGGTGGCAATGAAAACTAAGGCTAAGAAAATTTTTTTAGGGTGAGTGTATCGGGTTTCATAGTCCAGAAAGGGTATGGCTTATATAATAAACTGCCTACTCCCTATGTTGTTCATCACGATGAGTGAGCATGGCCCCTAAGGAATGATCGGTAGCTGATATGTATAGGTAAAAGGGTTGGTCATCTTTAGGTGGAATGAGTACGGGTGGTTGGAGAAGGTATTGTTTTAAGGCCTCAAAAGCTTTGTGAAAGTCATCATCCCATTTGAAGGAGACATCCTTCCTAAGTAGATGATGAAATGGTTGACACCGATCCGATAATTGTGAAATGAAATGGCAAATGGACTACAATTTACCTTGCAGGCTATGGAGTTGTTTAAGGTTAGTGGGCAGAGGCATTTCTAGAATGGCCTTGAATTTAGCTGGGTCAACTTCTATACCATGTAAGGAAATGATAAATCCCAGGAGCTTTCCTGAGAGAACCGCGAAGACACACTTTTTAGGTTGAAGGCAGACACAATATTTAATGAGGTGGTCAAAGATGGTTTTGAGGATAGTGAGGTGTTCGCACGACATTTAGATTTGGCCAAGAGATCATCCACGTAATCTTCCAATATGCAATGCATGATATCATGGAAGATGTAAGTCATAGCACGCTGATATGTAGCACCAGCATTTTTAAGGCCAAAAGGCATGACTCGATAGTAGAAGGTCCCCCAAGGGGTAATGAATGTGGTCTTGTGCTGATCTTCTGGGGCAAGAAAAATTTGGTTATAACCCGAGAAACCATCCATGAGTGAGAGCATCTCATGACCCACAGTAAGGTCCACCAGTTGATCAATACCGGGCAAGGGAAAGTCATCTTTTAGGCAGGCGAGGTTGAGGTCACAAAAGTTCTGTACAAATGCGGAAGTCCCTCTGTTTCTTTAGTAACAGGGACAATGTTATAAATCCAATGAGGATAATCAATGGGTAAGATGAAGGAAACAGAAAGAAGGCACGCTGAAGTTCTTCTTTGACGAGAAGGGCAATTCGAGGGTGCATTTTCCTTAGCTTTTGTTTGATAGGTTTGGCATAGGGAACGGTTACGATATTGTGGACCACTATGGTGGGGTCAATACTAGGCATGTCTACGTAAGACCAAGTGAAAGCATGGTTATGATCTTGGAGAAAAGAAGTGATGGATTCTTGTTTAGCAGCATCTAAAGATTGTCTGATCTTTAGGATGTACGGGTCATCTTGAGTATGAATGTTGATCTCGATAGTCAATTCATTCAACATGGTTTGCATCTCAAAGGGTAATGACTGATGAATATATGAGTCTTCTACACCAAGGTAGGTGAGTATGGATTCATCATCCTAACATTGAATGACGTTAATGGTCGGTGTGTCATCGTCGATCATCTCAGGATACAAGGAATGGAAGAGTGGAAGGGGCCTCAGCCTTCACATTGATAAGTCAAAGGCCCCAAGGAAATGGTGTTTATGAAAAATAAAGTTAGGAGGGATAGATTCAGGATCCATCGACTCCATCGGTGAGAGTGGTGATGAAGGTGGAGAAGGGCTAGGGTCTGCAATGAGTTCAATGTAGGCCTGTTTGGTAGGAGGTTCGGGGAAGCCAATACCACTATGGTCATTATGTTTGCAGGTGGTACATGGAATAATGGTATGGCGACCTTGCTCGTAGAAGCCAAAACCAAAACTCTTCCACACACAATAGTGCTAGGAAGGTGTGGGTGAAATGGTGATTAGTAAGTCATTGGAAGTCAGCGGAGAATGGGCGGGGCTGTGATAGTGGTTCAGGTGTATAGGTGGTAGTATCAAGTCCCCCATAGGTGAGAATAGTATGAAGATGAGGAGGGCCATAAAGGAGGCATTCTTCGATACGATGATCATAGCAAGGGTGTTGGTGAAGGCTTCCATACTCGTGTGGAGTAAGGAAGATGTTGAAACTATATAGGTGGTACTCCCCCAGAGTGAGGCGTTGAAAAACACCTTCCAATGGATCAGTGATTGGTATGTGGGAAGCTAGTATGGACAATGTGTCAGAGGTCAATGCGGAGGTGGTGTTAAAGGTTTGGGAAGCTAATGGGTCAGCCGTGGAGGCTATAGTGGTGGTAGGTGTGGAGGAGGTATGTGTGGTAAAAGTAGTGGTGGTACTGGTAGGTGTAGGTGTAGGTGTAGGTGAAGTGGTATTGGTTGCGGAAGTAGACGGCTTGACCGGTATGAGTACATCATTAGGTCGGTAAAGCATGTTGTATGTTTTGAAAGGTGATGGGTCAGATGGAATGGTATAAGTGTGTCCTTCATGTTCAAACTTTACACAATGATGCAGAGTGAAAGGAACACAACCCATGACATGGATCTAGGGTCTACCAAGTAACAAGTTATATTGGAATTCCCCCTCCAAAACATAAAACAATTCTGGAATATTGTGGGGGCTCACACGAACGTGAAGGATGGCAGTGCCTAGTGTGGAGGTGATAGCATCGTTGAATGAATGCACAACATGACTAGATGTTTATGCATGTAATTTTTAGGTATGCACATGTGAGAAAATGCATGGGATGAAATGATGTTAATGCTAGCGCCTCCATCAATCATCACACGGCATACCTATATGTCATCAACATGTACAAAGATGAAGAGGGTTAGATCCGGGTCATCATTTTGGTATGGTGCAATGATCTCTCCTCTGAGAAGCTAAGGGAGGCCACTTGGTGAACAAGGTGAGGTTAGGGATGAAGGTGGTAATTTGGTAAGAGAGGCTACATGATGGGGTGTGATGATGGAGGCTACGTGTGTAGGGTCATTGGGTAAAACCTCAATAGATTGAATAACTTCCATGACGGCTTGATGATGGGATTCCGAGGTTTGGATGAGGTCATATAAGGACATTTTGAGGGGATATTGGTGTAATTGTTTGAGCATGGTATGTTGTGTGACACCATTAGAAATGGGGTTATGTGGGGCTGCGAATAGTTATCTTAGGTATGGGTGTAGATGGTATGTTGGGTATAGGATTGGTTGGTGGGTCAGTTGCCTTTTCTTTACCCTTCTGCGTATGTGTAGTAACATGTACCATGTTGATTTGAGGGAATTTTTCAAATGGAGAGGGTGTAGGGTAAGCAGTATAACGACATGAAGGGAAAAAACCTACGGGAGGAGAAAAACCCTGTGAGGTCAGTTGGGTGCAGCGACATTTGGGTGGTGGCATGGAAAGTTCCCTAATGCGAACCATGTTAATTTCAATTTTTGTGTGTGGTTCTAGGAGTTGTGAGGATGGAGTTTGTGGTTGTTGAGTGGGTAGTGTAGGAATGGATGTAGGTGAAGCAAGGCCCTTGTCCAAAAGGTTGTTGTCATCAAAGTTGGTTTCTGGTGGACACAATTGGATAAGGACGGTTTTCAAGGCCTTGTAGTTCTCCACATCGTGCCCTTAGCACACGATGGTATGCACAAATTTTAGTATCATCAAATCCTTGTGGCTTGGGTTTGAGGGGGTCATGAGGTCGGCAGTGGTAGTAATGTGATAACATAATTCTCAAGGAGGTTGGTTAAAATTTTGGCATAGGACCTTGCTAGTGGATCACAATGGGAAGTGAACATGTGGGTTTGGGTGTAGGTGTGGTTGGTTATCGGGGAATTATTTTTGGAATTGTAGGAAGGGGTCGAGCTATGGGTTTAGGTGCTGGTATGGTTTGAGGTATCGTTCGGGTTCATTTGGGTAGGGGTATAGTAAATGGACGGGTAGGATGGTGTGGTTTTGTTTTGACTACCTTGTTGTTGGGGTAGCGGGGTTTTGTTTTTGGGTTGAACCTTCTTAGGTAAAGGTGATGTGGGTATATGGGGTCTATGAAGGAAAATTAGATGGAGGAAGAGGGAAAGTTACCCATGGGGATAATGGGGGTGCTATCAAGGTAGATGATGCGGGTCATTCTTGGGGTGTGATGGACAATGAATGAAGTGTAGTAGGTAGGGAAGCAATGGCTGAAGGTATCAGAAGGTATTGGTGATAAAGAGACTGTAGGTGTGGGTATGATTTGTGTTATGTGACTAGGTAGGTTAGTGATTTGTGAGGTAGGAATGGGTGGTTGTGTTATTGGGTTATGAATGGGTGAGGGGTGCTTGACACTATTGGGTAGCTGAGGTCTTAAGGAAGATGGGACAAGTGCGAGTGTGATCGGTGCAGTAAGGGTATAAGGTTGATGAGTTTTTTTGTTTAGCTTGGGTGTCGAAGTAGGTGTGGTTTTAACATTGGAGGATGTAGTTAAATCTAGTTTAATGGGTGGATGAGTAAGGATAGTGATCGGGGTGACCCCTAAAGTGGTAATAGGTTTAGTGGAGGTAAATGTTGTGGGTATGGGTTTGGGTTTAGGCATAGATCGGGTTATAGGAAAGGGTGTGGTGTGATTGTTAATAGATATCATGTAGAAGGGGTTACAACAGTCATTGGTTGTATCTGGTTTGATGGGTGGAAATGTGTTCGGGTAGATAGTGGAGCTGTCATCGAGGGATCTTTGCATCTATGTTGAGACATGGGAGTAAGAGGCGTCCCCATAACAAAGCTCTATCCACATACTCTAAGTGATCAACCAAACATGAGAATGGCACGTTTGTGGGTGAAGTTGGTGAAGAACCTAATGGGAATTCCTGTAAAATGCATCTTAGAGATGGGGAATCGGTTGACCTCAGCTTCTGTGGGTAAGAGAGCTGAAAGTAGGTATGTTGAATGTTGGGTAGTGGATGGAGAATGTTCGCCAAGAGGTAGAAGGTATCCCCACCGGGTCTATGATGGGTGGAAGGGATAATGGGAGTTATCTCTATGAGCGAAGGAACTGGATAGGTGCTCCTCTATGGGTGGAGGAGGTAATGGGTGCTCCTCTGTAGGTGGAGGAGGTAATGGGTGCTCCTCTATGGGTGGAGGAGGTATGGTAGGTAAAGGTTTTTCTAAGTGGAGAAGCTAGGGGTGAGATGGTCTCAATGTCGGTAGAAGACTCCTCTGTAGGTGATGTAGGAGATGAAGGGTGTTCTTCTATTGGGGAAGGAACAATGATAGTTGGTTTAGACACGTGGAAGGAGGATTTCAGGCTAGGATTTTCCTCTATGGAAGGGATGTGAGGTAATTGAGATGCAATAGGTACCTCGTTAAAGATTGCATGAACCTCACGAGTATGGGTATCGTGAGTGGATGTCTCACCTATTTGATTAGATGAAGGGGCATGATTGGGAAATGGTTTTTTTAAATATTTGTAGATTTTGATTAGGGGTGGCGTTGGGATTATCCACAGTCAACTCACCTTTTTCGAGAATTTCCTGGACAATATTCCTAAAAGTGATGTAGTTATCGTCACTATGTCCTTTCACTTGATGATAGTTACAGAATATATTGTTCCTTATACCATGTAGGCATTGGGTGAGCAGGGTCAAAACCAATGTGTGGTTTTATGGGTGTAAGGGTTATGGCATCAACTTTGATCAGCTTTTCTAAAACAAAAGAGTAAGCTTCCCCAATTAGGGTATATTTTCGTCTACTCTTGTCTGAATCGAAAAATCCTTGTACGGGTGATGGATTAGATGAGGGTGTGGCTTGATTGGATGGATGAGCTAGGCTGGCCTGTGAGTACCACTACATTATTGGTACCTTTATCCTTTGAATAATTGGTTGGTGGTTTGGAAGAAGAAGATTTTTTAGTCAACTTGAATGTCTGAATTCTTATTTTCGTAATTTGATTTTATTCTCTTTAATAGCCTAAATTTCTAATTTTTGTGCTACAGTAAATGCCTAAATCGAATGTTCTGAAAGTTTGGACCTGCAAGGTTGCGGAGATATTTCTGGCACAAAACTCATGTGAAGAGCTCGATGAGTTCAGTTTGTGGTAGTTGAAAGGTAAGTTGATTGATCAGACTACGCCAGCGAATGACAAAATCTGTGATAGATTCATCCTCGTACTAACGTGTGGAATATAGATCGGTCATGGTAACTTTCTTGGCAATGTTGATAGAAAAATGATCCAAGAAATCATGGGTTACCTGATTGAATGAAAATATGGAGTGTTTGGGTAACCCACTATACAAATATAATACTGGTCTAGTGAGGGACATGGGAAAATTTCTCAAAAGTAAGGCATCATCATGAGCAATCAAATAACATCCATGTTTAAACGAGCGCAAATGTTGTTGTGCGTCTTCCTTACTATTGAAGCGGTTGAATTTAGGCATTTCCCAATGCACAGGGTATGAACAGATGGGGATGGATGGGTGAATAGGCTTGTTGCAAATCTCATCATAAGTAAGAGTGTTACGGGAGATGGAAACTGATGCCTCTATTGTTTGCATCTTATCCAACATCAATGTAATTAGGTCGTTAAGTGGGTTGTGATGATTCGATGCCTGTTATAGCGTGAGGAGGTTGGTTTTGGGTGTATAATGAGTGTGACATTTCAGTGTATAGGACTACCATGTAAGGTGTTGGAGAAGAAGGCAATGAAATAGGGGGTGTGTTACCCGGAATGAATAATAGATGAAACGAGCGGCTTGTTGGCAGTATGTATAGGGGGGAGGAAGGGTTGTGGTAACCCTAGTGATAATAGGGGCTAAAGATTGTAGAATGGAAAGAACTCACATTATGAAATGGGGTAGGGGTCACTAACACTAGAGGTGGGAACATAGCTATAGGTATGTGTGAGACATGAGGGGCATGGATGAGGTTGTGTTTCGGGTAATTGTCGAAGGTATGGTGAATGTAATGGGTGCCATAGAGGTAACAGACATAGTAGTTATGGGGGGTATAGAAACCTAACTGTGAAACAATGACTGGGGATAGAGTGGATGCGGGTAGCATATGGAGTTAGATGGGGCTAAGGCGGAAGTGGGTGCGAGAGTGTGAAGGGTGATAGGTATGAGCATGTCATATATCAACTGACCTCGAGGCATGTCTCAAGTGGATGAATGGGAGAGGTAAAACTGCAAGGCAACAATGGTTCTAGTCAAGGAGTCATGTGCAAACTCACCTCATCTCTGGTAGCGATATTGGTAAGTTGGATGGGATCCATGGTTGGTGATAGAAGAGAGGGTGGTGAAGGACCATGGTGGGAGTGTTTTGTGAACTGACATGGAACACGAGGGAATTTTCTTGTCTTCGGGTCAGTACCATGTGAACCAGTACTGATCAGGTGGGGGTGCTTCTCTGTAAATAATACAGAGAATAACAGGAATAGGTGAATAGGGTAATAAAAAATGGATGACGTAACAAATGGTGCAGTGGAATATGAAACAGGCTAACCAATGCCAGTTAAGGAAAACTGACGTCAGTCAAGGGTAACCACTGCTGGTTACTGTAGAAAATGGGTAGTGAGTAAACAGTAAAGCAGAAGGCAAAATCTGAACAAGTATGCCAAATCTTGGGGATGTGTAAAACGTTAATGGGAAAAGTGACCGTGACAGAGACTGTGGAAAGTGGAAGAAAGTGAAGTGAGAATGTCCTTTTGAGTAGGTTAGAAAAAGGACCTTGGAACCGACATCGGTTGTGTTTAACCGTTGGAGGTCAGAGGTAACCGATGACGGTTACTGTGATATTGAAACAACGATGAGAAAAAGTGGTTGTGAATTAGAATTTGATGTGGAATCAGACCCATAAATTCTGGGAATGATGGTGATATGGCCCTAGGCACACTCAGGTGAAGCCAGAATACACCAGCTATGATGAGGAGTGTGCAAGGAAATACAAAAATAATGATCGAAAAGCTCTCACCTCAAAATGCAAATCAAACAAAACACTAAGAAAGAATATTCCTAGAGTGCCTATTCTATTACGTTTGTTCAGCTTATGCTATTTAGGGACTGACATATGAATTTTGAAATAGAATTTTTTGGTGAGGATGGCTTCCTACAAAGAAGGATATCTAAAGGGTGAGGTTTCAGTTTTTTTTATGGTGGGGGCGGGCTACGCTCTGAAGTATGACTCGATAGAGCAGCGAGTTAGGTGCCCACTATGCCGTGATCATGTGATCACCTACAACTTCTTCCAGGTAAGATGTTGTTTAAGAATGTATGTATTTGAATTTTTGTGTGGTTTGGTAAGACTCAGAGAAAGAGAAAAGGATAGAAGTGCTTTTCTATGATTCATTTGTCAACCATCAGCTAGTAATGACTTCCAGCGTATAGGTTGCCCTCAATTAATGTGAGCTAATGTAGCTAAATCAGAATGAAATGCACTTGATTTTAAAACCCAAATCGAAAATTATAATATTTGATGACAAAATATAGATGAATAGGAAGAGGGATGCTCTTTCACTAAAATGTAGAAAACATGAAGAAATGATTCTTTCTTAAATAAACTAAAAGAAAAGTTTCCTTTACAGCAAATAAAAAGAAGGAATGGATTACCAGGTAAGAAATTTAGTTTGTAAGGTTTTTAGAAGGGAGATAAACACACAAATTTCTTCCTAGGAATTAATGAAATGCAAGGAACCTCGAATGGGTCCCACCAGGCATGCCAAAATGTTTCACCTTTTTCTAAGATCATTTCTTTGAATTGTTGATGACATAGATAGGGTAACGGGTGTAGGAGGAATACCTGTTCAAATGTCAGTTGATGGGTTATTACGTGCGTATGACTTCTGAATTGACAGCTGATCGTGAGAGCTTTCTTTTGGCTAGGAGGAACTACTTGTAGTGGAAGAAAGACCACCTAGAAAGGAATTATACAATATGGGCAGTGAACTACCTAGCATGTAAGCTAGATTCAGAGAAGTATGGTACATCCTAGATGGTTGTCAGTACACTATTTTAAACAAATTAATGTTGTAAATAATGTAAATCATATTGTTATTTTAAAATGATTTAGGTATCTCACTATAAAACACAGTAATAAATAGATCTAATCTAACAGGCTAAGCTAGAATAGAATTTAAAGGTCAAATGGTTGGTTTTGGGTTCTTGCAGGTTTGATAAAGGTCTAGGGTAGGTCACAGGTGAGTGAGGGTGAGGTAAAATTAGAGTGGGCATAGGTCTCTATTTAAGGCTATGTGAGAAAACATAGAGATTGACGTCGAGTCATGGGTGCCCAACCATGGTTAGGTATAACTGGTGCCAGTAATTGTGAGATCTAGGAATGTCACAGAACAGGGTTTTCGGTCTCTCTTTTTGATTACACAAAGGATTTTGGTTGGTTGGGACGAGGTAATGGGTGACTGGAGTAAGTTTTGGCAAGGTTTTATTAGATTTGCAAAGGTTAAAAGTGTTGGAGATGGTCAATAAGGAGCAAGATTAACAATGGGTGATAACATAATGATGAGATGAAATAACTAGGAAAGCATGATGTTATACTTACTTGGATTTCATTTCTGACAGTCTGTGTGTGAAGGATGGAGGTGCTAATGACAGGCTTGAAGGTTGCAAGTGATCACCAACTGAAGAAAAGATTTCTACATGGGCTAAATACACACTCTTCTTTTATGTAGATAGATCTGAACATGTGGTTAGGATGGCTATGTGGAGGACAAGATGCTCAATCTCCTTCCTTGGATGTGAGTTCTTCCTAGAATTGACTCTATGAAGATGCGTTATCTTCTTGAGACCTCGTTATTTCTAGTCAACTTTCTTTCTCCCAACTTCCAGGTTCCAAGTTCCAAGCCTTGTGAATAAAGTTGTTTTGGGGCTAAAAAGGGGCTAACCGATGATGGTTCGGCTTAACCGGCGACGATTAGGGGTAATCGACATCGATCAAGGTGGGAATTTTCTAGTTTTACAAAACATAGGAGAGATCCTCCTAATTTCCTCAGATCTTATGTCATTATCTCGTGGATTCAACTGGGATATTCTTGTGAGCATGTGGGAATGTGGTTAAAGGGAATGTAGCCATTGAGTTTTACGGTTTGGGTAAGTCTTAGTTAGTTATGGTAACTTGCTAAGAATAGGTGTTAACGTTGAGTTAGCTTGGTGAGGTGTTTGGGTGAAGTAGTTTGTGTGGATATTATCTAAATTAAGATATTTAAATAATAAATATGGTGAGAATTATGAATTAATTTAATTAAATTAATTAAATTAATACTAGTGAGGTGAAAAGGGCCATGGCTAGGTGAATGTGATGAAGGGTGCTTATTTTTCGAGGGACCAAAGGGGAGTGTGACCTAATTTTAGTGTCTACACTAACCTCCATAGGGACTCTACCCTCTATCAAAAACCCAAATACATCAATATTTATATTGACACAACTCGTCATTTTAGTCACTTTCAGATAAAGAAAGCTTGCATTCAAAATATTATAGAAAATATTTAAAGGTCATGGATCACTCTCGATAATACATTTGATATTCACTACCCCTAGGGATATATCATATACATATGCACCGTTCAAGAAAATTCCTCTCTCTTATAATCTTAGGCCTACTCTGTTCTACTCAAATTTTGTCTTTTCAAGTGCTATGATAAAGTTGAAACACATTCTACAATATACCATGTTCAAGGAAGTTGTTTAAAAAGTTGGAAACCTCTTCAAAAGGTACTAAGATCATCAAATCAACATCTTTACCCTTCTACATCAATTCATGTATGCTAGATGGATTACACTTATCAAGTTTCACAATTTCATTCTAACACAATGACATTTCACACAAGCTTGGAAAAATGATCTTTGCGGGATACCAATAACCTTCTAATAGACATACATTATTTCTCCATGATCATTTAACAACTACCATGGTATTCACACACTTACAAGTTAGAATGCATACACAAAAACACTATATTTTCCTTCCTTGAAGATTTTTCTTAATTTCCATTTGAATGGGAATGTAAAAAATAGTTACAATTGAAATTTTATACCCTCTCCTTTCAGTTTTCCATCGAATTTTCACCTTTTATAAGGTCTTAAAAATATAAATTGCCTTTATTTCATCACCTAATAGTTCATACTAAGCCTAGGAATTAAAGGACTAGGTTATTATTCCATTCCCAAGGTTTATAATTCTTAATAGGCTTTTCCACATCCTTAATTCTTGAAAGAATGCTCCAAGAACCCTTACACACTCAAAATAAACCAAAAATACCTTGTACAAATTTGAATTATTTTTGGAGGGAAAATTCATATTCAAAATTTACAGAGGCTTAACCCAAAATCAACCCTCTAGATGACTACACATGACTCCTAAAATAGACAATGACACCTTTCAAGAAAAAATATGATGAATCAAGGCATATTTACATAGTGGAGAGATGATCCTACATCATATGAGACAAAAAATCATGAAGAAAAAAATAATAATTCAACATTATTACTTAAGGAATTATGCTTTCCAGGTCAGAAAGAGTATCACTGAAATGAGAGGACCATATAGTTTTTAATTCTTCTTGTCTTAGAGTGAAGTGTTAATATATTATTTAGGTATGATAATCTTATTCAAGATCAACAATGAACCAAGGTAAGCCTTTTGGGTTCATTCATGGAGTTGTAACAATGTTTCAAGGGAATGAAAGAAGTTACAATCAGAGGGCTTGTAGGCTTACTTCCCTTGAAATGAAAAGAGACTTTGTTGTAAGACTTGTGATATTAATTTCTGGCACTTTGATTGAATAAATTATTTATGTTAATAGTATGATGCCCTATGATAACATGCTACAGGACTTTAGGAGGCTACTAAGATAAGGGGAGCCATTAAAGGTATTTATCCAAGATCTTTAGTTAATAAAGTGGATTAAATTGCATGAGGTTGTACTTACAAAATTAGTAAAGGGAATTTAAACCCAGGTATGTGAGTTACTTTCATCATTTGAAGTAGGTATAATATTGTAGATTTCCAATAGTAGTTGCACAGGATGAGAATGAAAGGTTATTGAGGTTTTCTTCATAGCATATGATAAAGGGAAACTTAATTTTCCTCTATCTCATGGAGTTGAAGTTATATGACCAATGTTGTTTAGTTAGCACATTATTATTCGGGTATAAGTAATGCGACAAAACTACAGGAAGTTTGTGAATGAGAAATTATGGTGCTACGCATCTGAAAAGGAAGTTGGAGGTAGGGGGAGTCATTAACGACTTTGACTCATGAGTTTCAAGTGTCAAGGCATCCTAGTAAGACAAGGAAAATATATGTAACCTTAGATTATGTAATTTAAGAGAAAAGGTTTATTTAGGGTAATATTTTCTTTAACTTTTATAGTGTTACAGGGTTAAACAATAAAGCTACAGGCCTATAAAGGTTTTCTAAGGTAAAGATAATTATGCTGATATCATACAACTGAACTAGATGTCAAGGAAGTTATTAAGGAAAAGTGACATTGTTTGTAATTAAATTGTGTTGATCATGTCAATTTCATCATTTATAGGTTTGTGAAGAACCATCAAAGCAGTGGAATCTTGGTTGAGCTCTAAAATCAGGTATACAAGGTGCTTAGAGAATTTATATGGTATAATAGAATATTATTGTAGGATCATTGGCTTGTGGAGTAGGTTAGTTGTCAAATAATAGTAAGATAACATGTTTTTGAGGTTGAAAGGACTAAGAAAGAGTTTTATAGTAGAGGAAGTATGGATGATGCATCTAGGTCTCATGAAATCAAGGTAAGGTCCTTTTTTTTGTGTTTTTTATTAGAAAACGGTGTAAAACGTCGAGGGGGATTCATAGGGAATGAATTCATAACGTGATTGATATCATAGGGCTTGTAAAAATTTGTCTAAAGCACACAAAAGAAGTTGATTAGGGATTTCAATCCTTGAAGGAGATGTGTGAACAAGTGTGCAAGAAAAAAGAAAGTTTGAAGCCCAATAAAGATGAGATAAGAAATAATTAAGGTAAGCATGGAATTTTTGGCTCTCATTCATCATTGTTGGTATGTTTTTGATATATTATGCATCTATTCAAGGTCTATTACAGTAGCTTCAAGCTATGAAAGACGTAAAAAATAGAGTTTAGTAAGAAATGACAAGTTTGTGAGCTAATTTTATGTTTTTGGTTAATTTTTCTAACCAAGAGGTGATCCTATAAAGTTGATAAATATGAATAACATGTAGGTATAGGTAATAATTTTCATTAATTTAAAAAGAGGGAAAACATTAGGTAGTTTTCTATCAATGAAAAAGGGGGAGATTGTTGGCATGTTGTGTTCTATGTGTTTTCATTGATGTAAAAGACCATTAATTAAAAAGAGTATGATGGAGTAGAGTTATAAGATTCTTAAAAGGATGATGATATGTATTTTTAGGTGTTTTGATGATGGCATGAGGTGATTTAGTGAGATTGGCTTGGTCTAGCAAGCCTAGTCATGTGGCCTAGCTAGTCTAGGTAATGGTGAATGATGGTTTGAGTTACTTTATGGATTAAGAATCATAATAGAAGTATGAAGAGAATTTTTGGGGATTTTTTAGGCACTCAAATTATTTTCAAGGTATAGTTACATGTTGAATTCCAAGATTTAGGAGTTTATCTAGACCAGGTCTAGGTGCTTGGAGGCATGAGGATGAGTTATAGATCCATGTGAGATCATATACACATGTAGTTGATTGATTCATGATGTATTAAATTTTTTAGGACATTTTGGAGAGGTTTCATGATGAGTTAAAGTATTGGTTCAATTGACCCTAACTTAAACCATGCAAAACCTTAAGGGCAAGTCATGAAAATGAGATGGGATGAAAAGATGGAAACCTATTTAAGATATTATGATGATTTCATATGGTGTACAAAGGTTTCCTAGAGGTTTGAGAATTTTTTTTAGTAATTCTAAAGAATATTTTGCAAGATATGTTGTTTTTAGTGAAACAGGGTCAAGAAGAAGGTGTTTCCCAACTCGAATTACACCTTCTGATGCTCACCATGAATTGTGTGATTTTCCTTGAAAATTTTGGATTTCAAGTTTGGTTTTTCATTGAGTTAAGAAGGTTTTAAACAACTAATGAGGTAATTTCATTGTCTTTTTTTTATGAGCAAATGTTAACAAGGTAAACAAGTTTTTGTGTGTTTGAATCCCTAGCTCAAAAGTGGTAAGGGAGATATTTATCACAAGTGCCCAAAAGTTATTTCTTGTGATAGTTTTATGATTTGATGTTGTATAAGGATCATCCATATTTATATTAATTTATGATAGAGCATATGGGTATGAGTGAACCCTACTTGAAAATGCAAGTTTATGCAGAAGTCTAGTTTGAGGCAAGGTTGTCCAAAGGAATTGTAAACTAAATTGAAATTATTTTTAGTATGGTGATTGTACCTGATTTCCATGATGTTTTTAGATAATGGTGGTTCTTCTAAATGGAATTTTTTTCCTATTTATGATTTTTTTTCATAAGGCAGTGTTTCACCATTTTCTTTATGTTTTTGACAAAACAGATAAGGTTTTGGTTCAAGGAGGAATACCTGTTGAGATGGTTGGTTTGAGGTTTTTGCGCGCATTATGACTCATCGATCCAAGGATGACTACGAGAGCTTCCTTTTGGCTAGGAGGAACTTCCTGAAATACAAAACAAGACCTAAAAAATGAGTTAAACAATATATGTCAGTGGGCTGCCTAGTGTATGCTAGATCCCAGAAGTATGATACTTCCTTGGTGGCAGTCAACCCACTATTTAATACAATTTAATGCAAGAAATAACATAAATAAACAATTTCCTACTGTAATTGCTATGATTTTGGTATCTCATCCAAATACAATAAGAAAAACTAACATAATACGCTAAGCTATGATCAGATTTGGGAGTAAGGTAAGTGGTCAAGGTACTGGGTCAAGTCAGGGTCAGATTCTGAGTCACTCGGGTCAATTAGGTGAAGATTGATTAGGTTCTGTTATTAGCAGGAGTGCCAAATATAGAGACCGATGTCAGTATGGTATAACTGACAATGGTTTAGAGGGATCCAACAACGGTCATGGGTAATCGACATCAGTATGGGTGGGAGGATATGAATTCAATAAAATCTTGGTTGTGGGGGTTTATCTGAGGTGAGTCAGAGATGGAAAGGGGAATGATGAGGTCTGTGGAGATGTTAGGAACACTCAAAGATACTCAGGGAGAAAGTATAGGTGATTAAAATAGTTATGGGTGATGAAAATGGTTGGGTTCACTAGGAAGGTAATAGTGCTGAGGTGAAAAGGTAACTGGTGATTGATAAACAGAGTTGAAGAGACCTTATAAACTGAATAGAAATGAAATGATGTAGGTTAGAAACACACTTATTGTTGTGTAGGTCCAATCATAGGTGGTGGTGATGGTTGATCTATGAAATGGTGGTCAATGCCATGGAAGTGCCTCCCAGAATGCTACCGTGAATGCAAAGATCTTCTGATCGATGGTAGTGCTGGTTGTGGCTATCTAGATGTATGAATGGGCTCTGGTTCTTGCTTGCATGCAAATCTCCTTTGCTCTCAAACTCGAGAATGTGGCTAACATATGTAACAAGGTTACCAAAATGGTTATATGGTAACTGACAATGGTTTAGGGTGACCGAAGTTGGTTTCGGGTTGACCGGTGTCGGTTAAGGTGGAATATCCTAGGTTACCTAAAATAGCATATCCAGGCTATCCTTCCTGATTTTCTTGTTGGTGTCGGGTCTAAGTGGAATGTTATGCTTAGATAAGCGGGAATATGGTTAGAGGAAGAATAGGCATGTGACTTTTAGGGTTACACTATGTCTTAGCTCATTAAGGTAGGTAGGACTAAGTCTTAGTTAGTTATGGAGACATGCTATGAATAGGTCTATGGTGAGGTGTCTAGGTGAGGTGTGCATCCATTTAATTAAATTAATTAAATAAATAAATTGGGTGAGGATATGGATTAATTTAATTATAGATATTTAAATTAATATTAATATGGGGTGAAAGGGGCCATGGTTAGGTGAATATGTTTAATTCAATTATTCGAAAGGGGACCAAGGGGAGTGTGACCCAATTTTGGTGTCTACATTTTTCCCCTTTTTGTCGCGTGGCTTGTATTGGTAAGCGATGTTGAAAAAAATAGGAAGTGGTTGGTTCAGGTATAAGTGGGGGTAGTGATGCCCCAAGTGTAGGTGGAGGTAACCCCCCTCAAACTAGGAACCTATGAGGTAGAAGGTAAGGTCGATAGGTCTATCCAAATAGGGTTGAATAGATTTCAGTATCCAAGGTATAGGCTATGGTATGAGGTGCGAACATGACATAGATCAGGTACAGGAACATTTAGGTATATTCGGTTACACCAAAGGTCATCCAAGGTAAGGATAAAAACATCATGGAAATAGGCAAGGTAAGGTCAGCAGGTCAAACAACATGGGTAACAATGTCACAAGGTACAATGAGCATAAACGGTCAAAGGTCACAAAAAGTGTTGCAGGTCAAGGTATATAGGTCATGGCATGAGTAAGGCCAAAGTGTGGGTAAAATAAAAAGTCCCTAAACATAATTAAGGACAAGTGGAGGTAATTGGGGCTTGTAGGTAGGTTGTAATAAGTGTGTGTAAGGTCAAAATATGTCCAGAGCTGAGGAGGTTGGGTCAAAAATGGATGAAATGGGGTAAAAAATGAAAATGGTAGGTAACCAATGTCAATTAAAGTATAACTGACATCGGTATAGTAGGGCACGACTTGACCGATGTCAGTCAAGTCGATTTGGGGCTAAAAAGGGAAAATTCTTCCTTTTACAGAATCATTTGTCAGTTACCATTTGTAGAAAAAGGCAGAAGAGAGGTGGAAAGTAGGAAAGGTACAGAACGAGATGGAGAGTTGAGTTGGTGAGTTCTTGTAGTGGGTGATTAGTGTGTGTTTGGAGGGTCCACAAGATAAATTCGGTTGATTTGATTGGTTGGAGGTTAGGAGGTAGAGTCGGGGATGGCAATAGGTGGGAGAGGGGTCTAGTGGTCCACCAGTGCAGCGACTGAACATACTACCACACTGAAGGTAGCGAGATGAGGTAGGATCTGAGTCACGTCTTTGTTTGTCAATTGAAATAAATGAAACAAAGAAGGTTGGGTAGAAATGGGTTGGGTAGGAATTAAAGTGGTAAGTGGAAAGAAAATCAATGAAATTGGTAGGGAGGGAGGTCTCATGTAGGCTAAAGGGGGTTAGGGATGAGGGTAGGTTAGGTTTGGGTAGGGTAAGGTAGGTTTTTAGGCTAGATTTGGTCAATTTTGTAGAAAAAAATGTGGGTTTTGCAGATTCGGTCAATGCGACAGAGACCGACATCGGGAAAGGGTTGGCCGACTTCGGTTGGCCCTGGTCGGCATTAGTCAAGCAATAGACAACTGATGCCAGTCTAGAGGAACTGAATACCGGTCAACAGTGACCAATGTTGGTCAAGTTTAGGAGAAAAGAGGTCAAGAAAAGAGATGGGGTGGGAGGGAAAAATAGGTAATGAAGAGTAACGGGTATAGGTAAAAATGGGTAGTCTTTAGGGTTAGGGGTGTAGGTATAGTTGGAGTAAATGAGAAGAGTGTTGGGAATGGGGTTTGTGTCAGGGTGTGGTCAAGGTTTAATAATGTTGTGGTTTGTTAGATGTAGGTTGCGGAACCAGTTGCGGATGCGCGATAGGGTGCCACCGCTACTACTAGATGTACGGGGGAGCATGGCTATGGAGTAGTGGCAACACATGACAGAGTTGGGGTTGAATGGGATCTGATGCTATAGGCACATAGCCTAAGATCGTAGCTTGATAGTCGCACTCATCGATAAATGGGATTCCGCAACCAACACATTCCATTTGCCGACGGGTGAGATCACGGTCATCCTAGAGGATGTGTACATGATCCTGTAGCTTACCGATAGTGAGGACGCATGTTTATTCGATTACATCAGAGGTGTCAGAGGAGCCCATAGTGGTTATTTTGAGAGGTGATGGAAGAGTTGAGGTACCATAATGCCAGTCCTGAGCTATGGGGAGATGTATACAACCCATCTTGAGGAGATGAGGCTAGTGGTTTTGATCATGGAGGCAGTGTGTTGTTTTGCACTACGTGATTTAGAGGGTGGGAGATTCCCATGAGCACTGATGGGGGTCCTCTAGGACATGATGGAGGAGAGGACCTGATGTTTTGCATGGGTACCAACATTCTCTGGTGCAGCTATATAGAGAGTTGTGGGCCTACGGGAGGTTATGGAGGTTCAACCTATGTTGTACCTTTATTCTTTACATTGTTGGGCATATGAGCACATTGTATGTGTTCACCTTGTTGGGCTTACCCCGACTAGATACATTTGAGGTGGGTTTGATTAGATTGGGCTATAGGCGGTGGGTACTCGTAGTCATGGAGAACATAGGGTAAGCAGGGCTACACATGATGTGGCATACTATAGGCGAGATGTTGGAGGGTTTATTCGGATGTGGATATTATTTGGAGGCCATATGTTGGATTTCCCTTCATACAGGTATATGGAAGATGGAGCTAGATGAGCTACAGCTACTTAGATGGATAGAGGGGTGTCATGTCTAGTGAGCACGATATGATCACCATTGACAAGGTTGAGATGGAAGTTGGGGTTACCCCAGGATGTGCCACCACCATTCTCATAGTACATGAGGGATGACATGGAGAGACCTATGTCTCCACCATGACCTACAGTGTTGACAGGGTAGGAGGAAGTAGCCAGTAAACTAGAAGATTGATGATGTAGGCTGTACAGATGCATACAGATGGTGGTGGGTAGCCCAGCTATGAGCAGCACCACCCAGGATGGGGCATCCAGATGTGGCCACCCTCATAGTTTAGAGGGATACACTGTAGGGAAAGGTGGCCACCTTACAGGCCTAGATTACAGTTTTACAGGGGCATTTCATAGGGTCACAGGCAGAGGTGGCCACATTACAGGCCCAGGTGGTGGCCCTTCAGGCCTAGATTGCATAGGGTAAGTACCCACACATGGGTGGGGATGGATATGGGGGGAAGGTAGCCACCCTATAGGAACATGTAGCAGGGTTGCAAGGCTAGTTGGCCACTGCACAGGTGCATAGATTGTGGCCCTACAAGCCCAGGTCATAGCACAGGCACCGACACATGCACTAGCACAGGCTCAGGGACAGGGTCCTATGGTATAGGTACAGGGGTCCAGGCCACTATTAGAAAAGGCAGAGTTCATAGGTACATGCGAGACCAATGGCACCTCATAGACAGTACCAATGGCAAGATTCAGGGATGCCCTAAATGAGGCCAGGTATTATCAAGATCACTTGACTATTGTTGGGACAGATGTCCCATCTTATGTTGAGTACAGAGCACAATGAGGCCTCGAGTGAGAGGACTAGCTCTCACACACATAGTGCAGAGAGTAAAGGGATTCAGCGAGCCCAAAGACAGGGTCAGGGGAGGCCACTAGATCACGGAGGCTATATCCAGCTGTAAGTTAGGAAGAGGCCAGTCTGAGACCTATACAGGGTGGGGAGATGTTAGCAGGGTGCCGCACTAAAGAAGAGGAGGAGGAGACAGATGAGACCGGTATGGACATCATATGGGGAGATCATTGAGCCCCACGTGCACCATCATTTTGATTATATTTTGATATATATCAGCCTACGTGCCGAAGATAGTGAGGATGTATATGAGATTTTTTGAGATTTTGATATATTATATTGTCCTGCGTTCCAAATATTTTGAGACATTGTACTATGAGAGACATAAGTATTGTCGATGTACCTATGTATAAGATGTGTATGGACACACAAATGTTGATGATTTATATAGATATGGATGACAGTTATATGTATGGTATGATGTTGTACTTATGTTTGTGATTTCCATGATTATTGTGTATGTGATGGAAACTAGGTGGATTAGGCATGATGGAAAGGTCGTAGGCATGGTTGAGTTAGGTCATAGGCATGATGGTTGAGTTAGGTCAGTTTAGGCATGGTTGAGGTTAGGTCACTTAGGCATGGTTAAGTCAGGTCATAGGCATGGTTGAGTCAAGTCATTTTAGGCATGGTTGAGTTATGGCTGTATGATTTTGAATTGAAGTTCCAAGGTATTGGTAACGTGGGAAATAAATGGTTGATTGAGTTAGGTCATGTTTAGGTCAAAATTTCATGGTTTGATTGTCATGGTTTAATGGTTTTGATTTAAGTTCCAAGTTATTGGTAACATGGGAAGTAAATGGGTAATGTATATTTGTTATGGTTTAAATTTCCAAATATTTGATTATGGAAATATGAAATTAATAAAATGGAAACATGTTATGATGATGTGTAATAAAAATTGAGGGAAATGGGCTAGGTAAAGATGTGGCTGTTAACCTCCATGGTTTGTTTGGTTTAATGTTGCACATAGTTGATATAAAAAGGGACCTCAATGATGTAGAATGTCCCATAAGGAAAATGGGAAGAATATGGAGGTAGAATAAAGTGTGGGCTAACTTTAAGGGCTCCATGCCCTCGAGTCTAGGTAGATAGTCCCATGGTTGAGTGTCAGGCTGATGTAGGCATCCCATAAGCTAGGGAAGAATTTTGAAGTAGAGGAATGGGTGGGTAGGTTTTAGGCATGATTGAGTCTAGGTCATAGGCATGATTGAGTGTAGGTCATAGGCATGGTTGAGTCCCAAGGTATAGGTGATTGAGTGTAGGTCATAGAGGTTGGGATTAGGTCATAGGTATGGCTCAGTTTTAGGTGAATCTGTAGGAAATGTAGATGTCGATGGTCTGGTCCTGTATAGGAGAATCAATAGGTAATGAAGAAGGTGGATGTTAAGAGATGACAAAAGAGCCACCTAATTGACAAGAACAATAACAAGTCAAGCATACCAAGAGATGGGCTTATGAACGTAAGGCCCTAAAAGCGTTGCATAATTAACTATTCTAAGGGTGAAGACAGTCACATGATCACAAAATGTCATATGTGCGACACATCCCTTGAGCGGGTAAGAAATGAGGGTGAAAAGGCGATGAGGTGAGGTAAGTTGATTTGATGGTAATATAAGTGCGAGGCAGTATGTCCTCATGACAAGAGGTCCAAGATCAAGAATAGGCAAGTCCATGATGAAAATGTTATATTTTCTTCTTTTGCTTTTTGCTTTTTTTTAATAGATTGATCGATGCGGGAAGTCTATGTGGGATGAATATATTGTTTCCTTGAGGTCTTCATGAATTTGATCGATGCAGGAAGCTTCTGAATATTTTTAAGTAGTCTTCTTTTGATGATAGACTATGTATATTTTATGGCTTGCTTTGTATAGTTGTCCTTTGAGGGAGCAAGTCTATTTATAGCAGCGAGATAGAGAGAGATGTCCATTTTGAGGAATTCATCTTGTTACTGGAAGTTTGACTCAAGGATTTGAATCCCATTTTGATTTTTGAGATTATTTTTGCTTGGTGGAGATGTTTAAGTCATGGACAAGACTATAGAAGAAGCTCAGGCTCTTGTTTAGAAGACAAGAGTGGAGCGAATAGAGGTTAATCATGAAAGAGGGGTTTTGAGTGATGAACGACCATGGGATTCCATCCTAAAAAGATAAAAAAAGTATCCATGAGAATCATGCCATGAGTAGATTCTGTGGTACTCATATTGAAGATAAGGTTTGAAAGGTGACGGGTAATCACATGATTCTTGTTTAGTCGTTGATCTTTAAAATAAGGATATGGAAGGTGGAAGGCGCTCAAGGGACACACGTAAAAATAGAAAAAAAGTGATATAGGACTAAGTTCAATAATAGAATGGTCAAAGATGCAAGGCATTAAGGGGCTCAGGTTCAGGTTTACCTTCAAGTGAAGACAAATGATAAGCACCTGATCCATAAGCATGTGTAATGATATAGGGTCCCAACCAATTAGGAGAAAATTTTCCCCGCTTACTTTTTTCTTCTTTGGTTACATGTTGATTTTCTTTCAGGACAAGGTCATCGGCCTGGAAGGTTCATTCATGGACACATTTTTCATAGGCACATTTGATATGTTTTTGGTAGATTTGGAGATGGTCAAGAGCATTGAGATGGATGTTCATCCAATAACTCAAGTTGTGCCAAATGGTCCTGGTGAAATTCATCATCATTGAGCATATCTTTGAGTGAGATACGAAGAGATGGAATCTTGGACTTTGAGAGGTAGGACAGCCTCTGTACCGTAGACCAAAGAGAAAGGTGTGGCAGCAGTGGAGGTACAAATACTGGTGTGATAATCCCATAAGGTGAAAGGAATGTGTGTGTGCCAATCCTTCCCAGTATCATCAACTACTTTCATAAGAATTTTGTTCAGGGTTTTGTTAGTTGATTCTACTTGGCCATTGGTTTGTGGGTAGTATGGTGAAGAAAAACTAAGTTGAATGCCAAAGGCATCACAAAGTTTCCGTAAGGTCTTGTTTTTGAATTGTTTTCCATTGTTAGTGATGAGATGGTGAGGAACACCAAAGTGACAAATAATGTGATGATTGATGAATTCACATATTTTCTCAGCTTTAGTAGAGATGAGGGGAACAAATTGTACCCATTTAGTGTAGTATTCAGTAGCGGTTATGATCCATTGGTGTCTTTGGGAAGAATGGGGATTGATCTCTCTGACAAGATCCAAACCCCATTGAGAGAAAGGCCAAAGGTCACAAACGACCTGTAAGGCATGGCTAGGTGTGTGGTGAAGATTAACATGTTGTTGAAATTTCATACAACATTTGACGTAGTCACAATAATCACAATTGAGGGTTGGCCAATAATAGCCCAGGTGAAGGATGCATTTAGTGACAACTAGACCACTAAAGTGACCTCCATAGATTCCATCATGAACCTCCTTGATGGTATAAGGTACTTCAGAACTTGTAAGGCATCACAAGAGGATACCATCAAAGCCACATTTATAAAGGAGACCACCCATGATGACATAGTGAGGAAAAACTTTTGAGAAAAGTGCATTGTCCATTGTGAGTAAGATCAGGAGGTAGAATGGACAGGGAAAGGTAGTCGAAAAATGCTTATACCAAAGGTCATGTGGGTCAGCTGTGGTGGTTCTGAAAAGGTTGACATCCTCAAATAGATAAGAAGGTGACTACAACCTTTGTACTATGATAAAGATTTTGGAGTCAGTAAGTGAAGTAGGTATCTGAGATGCAAGGCAAGCCATGGTATATGCAAACTTATTAGTGGAACACGTTGAACAGTTTGAAGTTCATAATAGTCAAAGGAAGTCAAAAGTATGTCCACATGATGCTTATACTTTTGAAGGAGTTCATTACAAAACTGGTATATACCATTGAATTGGTTTACAACCAGTTGGGAATCACCAAAGATATTAATTGATTTAACATCTAAGGCCATGATGGCTTGGAGACCTAACATGAGTGCTTCGTATTTGGAAATATTGTTAGTATAATAAAATTATAATTTGAAAGAAAAAGGCATGGGTTCACCATCAAGAGGAATGAGGATAACACATTGCACCACCCCCACGCTAACATTTGGAACCATCAAAGAATAAGGTCATCTGGTAAGTGGTATCATCCAAAGATAGGGTAGCAATGGATTCGTCAGGGAAATCGAAGTTAGAAGACTAATTCCAAGGAGAGTGGTGCATCTGCAAGCTGGTAAGCAATGGTTTGGCCTTTGATATATTTTTTATGAATGAATTTGAGGTCAAGGTCTACAAGAAGCATGAGCCAACATGTAGCATGTTGATGTTGGTAAGGTTTGGCATACATATAATGTAAGGGGTCAGTATTGGTGATGAAAAATGTTTTTTGGTTGAGTAGGTAGTGACAGAGTTTGGTGGCAACAAAAACCAAGGCTAAGAAAAGTTTTTTGGCATGGGTATATCTAGTTTCATAGTCTAAAAGGGTACGGCTTATATAATAAACCACTTGTTCCCTATGTTGCTCATCGCGATGAGCAAGCATCAGCACCCAAGGAATGATCTGTAGCAGAAATGTATAGGTAAAAGGGTTGGTCATCCTTAGGAGGAGTGAGCACTGGTGGTTAGAGAAGGTATTGTTTTAAGGCATCAAAGGATTTGTGGCATTCATCATTCCATTTGAAGGAGACATCCTTTTTGAGTAGATGATGAAATGGTTGGCATCGGTCAGAAAGTTGTGAGATAAAACGGTGAATAGATTGAAATTTTCCTTGCAATCTACGCAGTTGGTGGAGGTTATTAGGTGGAGGCATTTCGAGAATAGCCTTTATTTTTGAAGGATCAACTTCTATGCCACGCAAAGAAATGATAAATCCAAGGAGCTTACCTGAGAGAATAGTGCAAAGACACACTTCTTAGGTTGAAGGTGAACCAATACTTGATGAGATGGTCAAAGATGACCTTGAGAATGGTAAGGTGTTCAGCTCGATGTTTGGATTTGGCGAGGAGGTCATCTACATAGTCTTCCAAGATATGATGCATGATGTCATGGAAGATATAGGTCATAGCCCACTGATATGTAGCACCAGTGTTTTTAAGGCCAAAAGGCATGACTCGATAGCAGAAGGTTCCCCAAGGAGTGATGAAGGTGGTTTTGTGTTGATCTTCTGGAGCAAGTAATATTTGATTATAACCCGAGAAACCATCCATGAGTGATAGCATCTCATGTCTAGCTAGTAAGATCAACTAGATGGTCAATACCTGGTAGAGGGAAAGTCATCTTTTGGGAAAGCTAGGTTAAGGTCATGGAAATCTGTGTAAATTTGTGAGTCCCCCTATCAGCCTTTAGTGATAGGAACAATATTAGAAATCCATTGGGGGTAGTCAATGGGTAAGATGAAGGAAATCGAGAGAAGATGTTGAAGTTCTTCTTTGACAAGAAGAGAAATGTGAGGATGTATTTTACGGAGCTTCTACTTTACATGTTTGGCTTCAGGAATAGTTACGATATTGTGGACCACAATATTTGGGGTAAATACCGGGCATGTCAGGGTAGGACCAAGAAAAAATGTTGTTATGATCCTGGAGGAAAGAAGTGATGGCTTCCTGTTCAACAATATCTAAAGATTGGCCTAGATTTAGAATGTGTGGGGTCCTCCTGAGTGTTAATGTTGACTTCGATAGTCGATTCATTCAACATGGTTTTTGCATCTCAGAAGGCAACGACCGCAGTGAATATAAGAATCTTCCGCACTAAGGTAAGTGAGGATAGATTCATCATCCTAACACTGAACGACATGTTAATAGAAGGTGTATCATCATCGATCATGTCAGGATACAGGAAAGGAAGAGTGGAGGGAGCCTCACCATCATGTTGATAAGTCAAAGGTACCAAGGAAATAGTGTTCATAAAAAAAAAATAGGAGGAATAGATTCAAGATCTATAGACTCCATGGGTAAAGGTGGTGAGGTGGAAGAATAGGGTGAAGAAGGTTTATCATCCTAAATAAGTTCAACATGGGCCTGTTGTATATATATTTCCCCTGGGTAGATATAGGCAAGGAGCAAAAGAATGGAGAAATCAAAGAAGCTCAAATCCCTGACATGCACCCAAGGCGCACAGAATGGGCGCACGACACAGAGTGTCGACAAGGCAAATGGTGCGCCCAAGGCGCACAGAATGGGCGCACGACACAGAGTGTCGACAAGGCAAATGGTGCGCCTGAGGCGCACAGAATGGGCACACGACACAGAGTGTCGACAAGGCAAATGGTGCGCCCAAGGCGCACAGAATGGGCGCACGACACAGAGTGTCGACAAGGCAAATGGTGCGCCCAAGGCGCACAGAATGGGCGCACGACACAGAGTGTCGACAAGGCAAATGGTGCGCCTGAGGTGCACAGAATGGGCGCACGACACAGAGTGTCGACAAGGCAAATGGTGCGCCCAAGGCGCACAGAATGGGCGCACGACACAGAGTGTCGACAAGGCAAATGGTGCGCCCAAGGCGCACAGAATGGGCGCACGACACAGAGTGTCGACAAGGAAAAGGATGCGCCCTTGGTGCATGGAAGAGGATGTCGACACACACACAGATGCGCCTATGGCGCACCTTCAGGAGGCGCAACATTCTGAGTGCTGACAGGAAGTAGACCCTGACCCAGATATTCAGATGGCCATAACTTTTGACTGGGAGCTCCGATTCACACAAGGTTGGACTTTTCGGAAAGCCTACGGCATCCTCTACCTAACTACGACTGGATATCTTTAATTGGGTGGGAACAAGTTCTTGAAAATGCAAAATACAGTTTGCCACTTTTGGGGTTTGATATGGTCCTCACCTACCACCATAATGAGATGAATTAAATACAACCTGAGGTGGTTGGGGTAGATTTGGACTTTCTCTCTCTTTTCTCTCTCATTCTTCCTATAAATTGTAAGGAGGGGCTTCTTTCTAAAGGTTGGACATTTCTGTTTTGCCCCCTCCCTTCTTCTCTTTGGCAGGTGAATCTGTGGAGTTAAAACCTCCCATTTAAAACTGTAATGCAGCTTTGCCTCTTGGCATTTTGCAGTGTGTTGTATCAATCTTTGGAGCAAATTAATGCATGTCTATGGATGATTATCAACCCTCTCAGTGTTTATTTGCATCTTCTTGATCTTTCACTGTAAATCTGGTTATCTATGCATGATCTTGCATTACATTTTTATGGTCTGTGTTTATTGGCAAGACAGGTGTTCTTCATTCCTTGGTGCATCACCTCTGTTAGTTTAGGTTTTATTTTATGCATTTTCTTACCCCTGTCTCCTTGGAAAATTAGATTAGGTTTTGAGTAGACCCTCTGCATTTTTACGTGTGCATCTGAACAGAGGAATAGGAACCGGCCTTCATCCGGAGAGCTTTTCCGATTTCGCATGGTCCCACACTTGGGAAAAGCTCCATGTTATGCAATCATACTGAGAATCTGCAACCCATCGAGTTACAGAGTCCTAGGGGTGCTGTGATTTTGCATCAACAGGGCCTTCTTGGAGGATAACATGGAATAACCAATACCACTGTAGTCATTGTGTTTATGGGTGGTACATGGGATGACAGTATGATGACCTTGTTCATAGAGTCCAAATACAAATCCTTTCCAAGAACAACGGTGTAGGAAAGTGTGAGTGAAGTGGCGGTTGGTGAGATATTGGAGGTCAGAGGAAAAAGGGCATGTTTGGGATGGTGGTTCAGGTAAATAGGTGGAGGTATCAAGTCTCCCATATGTGAAGTTTCTGTGAAGGTGAGGATGGCCATAAGGAATTACCTCGCCCATGCAATGGTCATAATGAGGATACTGGTGTAGGTTACCGTACTCTTGCGGAGTAAGGAATGTGTTGACACTGTATAAGCGGTACTCCCCCAGAGTGAAACATTGAAACATGATTTCTAATGGATTGGTAGTAGGTATGTGGGTGGCAGGGATAGATGAATCACCGGGTGTTTGGGATGAGGAAAGAGGATTGGTGGGTTGATAAGTGGATGGACTAATGGATGGGTCAAATGTAGAGAATATGGTGGTAATAGGAATAGAGGGGTGGGGTATAGGAGTGGTAGTAGTAAGGGTGGTAGATGGGGTCATGGGTGAAGAAGAACAAGTGGTTGTGGTATATTCCCTAACTAATACAAGGACATCGTTGGGTTGGTACAACATGTTATAAGTCTTAAATGGTGAAGGGTCAGTGGGTATGGTATATGTATGTCCTTCATGTTCAAATTTGACACATCGATGCAAAGTTGAAGGAAAAAATCCCATGACACACATCCAAGGTTTGCCAAGCAACAGGTTATACTGAAACTCACCCTCCTAGACGTAGAATAACTTAGGAACAATACAGGGGCCCACACAGACATTGAGGATGATGGTGCCAAGCATATAAGTGATAGCGTCATTGAATGAGAGCAACATGAGCGGGTGTTTGTGAATGTAATTGTGAGGTATGCACATTTGGTTTTACATGTGGGAGGAAATAATATTAATTTTGGCACCCCCATTGATCATAATGCATCATACACGCATATTATCAATATGGATGGAGATAAAAAGGTTGGGATTAGGGTCTTCCCCTTGGAGGGGTGAAATTTCTTCGACAGATAAAGTGAGGGTAGCCACATGATGAGTGGAAGAATTGGTAGAAGAAGGATATGATTTGGTAAGGAAGGATATGTGGTGTGGGGTAATGATAGAGGTGACTAGTGTAGGGTCGTTAGGTATAACCTCGATGGACTAGAAAACCTCCATGAGGGCTTATCGGTGATATTCCGAATTTTGAACGAGGTCATACAAAGACATTTTTAAAGGGGATTGGTGTAACTGTTTCAGCATGGTATGATTGGTATTCCCATCAGAGATAGGATATGTGGGACTTCAAATGGTGACTTTGGTGCTGGTGTGGATGGTTTATTAGGCACATGGTTGGTTGATGGGTTAGTTGCTTTCTCCTTTCTTTTTTCTTTTTGGGCATGATTGGAAACGTGGATCATGTTGATTTAAGGGAGAGAGGTGGATGGAGAAGGTGTGTCATATAAGGTATACATGTATGAGGGAAAAAAGCCTAGTGGGGGATATGAACCTTGTTAAATGAGTAAGGCGTACTGACATTTTATTGGAGTTTTAGATAACTCTCTGATATAGACCATATTGATCTCAAATTTCGGAGGTGGATAAAAAGGATGTGGGGGCGGAGATATGGGTCACTTAATAGGTACCGGAAAAACATGTTGGGTGTTTGGAATAGGTGGAGGTAGGTCTTCGTCAAGAAGGTCATCACTATAAAAAAAATTTCAAGAGGACACAATTAAATAAGAACTGCCTTAAGAGCATTACAGTTCTCTACATCATACCCTAACATGCGATAGTAGGCAAAAATTTTGGTATCATCGAACCCTTTTTTTTGGCTTTAAGTGGATTGTATGGTTGAAGTGCTAGTTTTGTGATGACAGAGGTCTCTAAGATGTTGGCTAGGATAATGGTATACAACCCCGCCAATGGATCACTGTGTGAGGTGAGTGTAGGATTGGATTGAATGATGGGTGAAGGTGATCGTAGAGATGTTACAGGAGGTGTAATCAAAGGAGAGATAAGGTGAACCATGGGTTTGGTAGGTGGTATGGTTTTGGGTTTTGGTTGTGCCTTCCTGGGTAAAGGCACAGTGGATGTACTAGTAGCAGGAGGTGTTTTCGGATTAACTACCCTTTGGGAGGGTAGGGGATTTCTCAAATTTGGTTTCACCCTCTTGGGTAAAGGCATGCAAGGAGTGCATGATATAGAAGGAAAATCAGATGATGGAAGAGGATGGGTTACCCATGGGGATAGTATAGGTACGGTGGAAGTGATTGGTGAAGGCCAGGTGGGAGGTATAGGATTCAAAGTAGAAATTTTCATAGGTAGTGATGGATTTATTGTAGACATTCAGGGTATAGGTGGTAAATAAGATACATAGGGCATGGGGCGAGCCAGATCAAAACCAGTGTGTGGTGTTATAGGTAGAAGGGTAATGACACCAGATTTAAGAATAAGGTTCCCCTATTGGGGTGTATTTGTTTTGCTCTCATCTACAATGAAAATTTTGGATGGGAGAGAGATTAGAAGAAGGTTTGGCTTGGTTAAATGGATGGGATGGGCCAGCCTTGAGAACCACCACGTTGGCAGATCCCTTGGATTTTGAATAGTTATTCTGGGGTTTTGAAGAAAAAGAAGCATCATTTTATTTAAATGTAGAATTTTTGTTACGTAGCTAGATTTTCTTCTCCTTGATGGGATGAATCTCAAGTTTTCATGCCATGGTAAAGGATTCATCAAATATGTAGAATTTTTTCACTTGCAGATTTGGTGAGATGTTTCTGGCACAATCTCTAATGAAAAACTCTATAAGTTTAGCCTGTGGTAAGTGGAATGTAAGCTAGTTAATTAGGCTGCACCAACGGGTGATGAAATTAGTGATAGACTCGTCATCGTAATGACATGTGGAGTAAAGATCAGCCATGGTAACTTTATTTACAATGTTGATTGAGAAAATATCAAGAAATTCTTGGGCAAACTAGTTAAATGAATATATCAAATTTTTGGGTAACCCACTGTACCAATCTAGCACGGGTCCTATTAAGGACATGGGCAAGGTCCGTAGGAGTAAAGAATCATCATGGGTGATGAGGTAGTACCCATGTTTGAATGACCACAAGTGTTGCTGCGGGTCTTCTTTACTATTGAAATGATTAAATTTAGGCATTTCCCAATGCGTGGGGTATGGGTGAATGGGAATAGATGGATGGATTGGCTTGTTATATATTTTGTCATAGGTTAAGGAGTTGCGAGATCTAGAAACAAATATGTTTCTAGTGTCTGCATCTTCTCCATCATCATTTTAATGAGGTCGTTTGTGGGTTGTGATGAATTGGGTACCCCTGTAGTATAAAGGGGTGGAAGAGGTAGGTATGAGCTGGGTGGCATCCTAGTATATGGTGGTGTCGAGTATGAGAACTGTGAAGGGGGGGATAGATGTGAGTGGTACATGTCCAGAATAAATGGTAGAAGAGATTGGAGGGTGTTGGTGATAAGTATAAGTAGGTGGGATAGTCATAACGACTCTGGTAGTAATTGGGGTGCAAGGATTATGGGATAGAATAGACAAGGTTTTGGAATGGGGTATGGGTTACGCTGACACCAAGGGTGGTTGTCAATGTAAAATGTACATATGAGGCAACAGATGCAGAGAGGGCTATGACAAGGTAGTGGCTGCTATAGGGATGAATGATGCCACAGGTCCAATGGAGGTCATAGATGATGTAGACACAACAGTCATAGCAAGGGTGTGGGACCTAGCTGGGACACCACAGGTGGTAAAGTGGATGAGGGAAATGCTAAGCTAGTGGCAGCTGACATGGAGAAGTGGGGGCGAGGGTAGGAGGGATAGATATAGGGCATGTCGTATACTAGCTGTCCTGAGGAGTCTCGGGTAGAGGAATGGGTGAGGTAATAATGTAGGGCAGCAGGATTCTGATCAAGGAGTCTTTTGAACTCCTCGTCACTCGATAGTAATGGTGATAGGATGAATTAGATCCATGGGTGACAGGATAGAAGGGGGTGACGGGCTAGGTGGAAGTGACTAAAGACTAACTATGTCGAACACAAGAGCGTTGGCTTGGTTGTGAGTCAACTCCATGTGAATAAGCGTATATCAGGTGAATTGTACTCTATAAATGACACAGGGAACAATAGAGATGGGAAAAAAAAATTCTGAGAGGGAAATTTGGTAAGTGTTTTGATTAAAATCAAATTAGAGTGACCGACGTCGGTTGCACTAACTGATGACGGTTAAGGGGTGACTGATGGTGGTTACAGGAACCGATATCGGTTACTATGGGAAAATAACAGTTTCAGCAAATGAGGTAGAAACTGATGACTGTCAGATAGGAAAGCTATATTTGATGACTTTTATCAGAGTACAAAGAATACAATGATACATAGAGACTCTAAATAGAATAGAATATGAGATGAGTGTTCTTTGGGTAAACTGACCAAAAGAACAAGGAACTGACACCAGTTAGGTAAACCGATGATGGTCAGAGGTAAACTAATGACAATGGTCATTGGACTAATGTTCAGTTACTGTGAAATCTAAAGAATGAAGAAAAATGGATTTTTTGTGAATTTAAATTGGATGAAGAATCAACCCAGAAGTATGGGGATGATAAGATGAGGCCCTGACACACTCATAGAAAGTCAGAATACTCCAACTATGATGGTGGAGTGTGAAAGGAAGAATGAAAAATCAAGAACCGTATCCTCACACCTCAAAATGCAAGTCAAGAACAAAGATAAGAAAAACATGCAATCCTAAAAGTGAATTTTATGTTTGTTTTAGCTTATGCTATTTAAGATTGACTTGTGAATTTAGAAAAGATTTTTTTTGTTGGGAAGGCATCCTATGAAGAAGGAAATCTAAAGATGAGGTTTCAGGTTATGTTATGGCAAGGGTGGTCCTTCCTCTGATGGGTGACTGGACAAAGATAACCAGTTGGGTGCCCACTGTCAATCCTTAGATCATGTGATCATTGACAATCTCTTCTAGGTGGGATGTTGTTTAAGAAGATGTGTAAATTTCCAATTTGTGCAGTTTGGAAAAGAGAGAGAGAGAGAAGAGCAAGTGCTTTCTACGGTTCAATTGTGTCAACCATCAGCTGGGCATGACTTCCAGTGTATAGGTTGCCCTCAATTTTAAATGTGAGCTAATAGTGAAACATACAAGGATGAAATGCAAATGTTTTATACCCAAATTGACAGTGTGATATTCGATGAAGCAAATGGTGAATAGGTCAAGAATGATGCTCTTTCACTACTATGCAAATTCAAGAAGGAAAAGAATTAGTTTGTTTTAAGCACCAAATGAAAAATGTCGTTTAGACAATTTAGAAGAAAGGAGTATTACCAGGGAGAAGATTAAATGTGTATTTTTCAAAAATAAAGAAACACACAAAAAAATTTCCCTATATGAAGAAAATGCAATGAACCCAAGAGAGGGTCCTACCGGGCGTGCCAAAATGTTTCACCATTTTCTTTATGTTTTTGATGAAATAGATAAGGGTATGGGCCAAGGAGGAATACCTATTGTGATGGTTCAGTTTGAAGGTCATACATGCGTTCTGACTTCTTAATCTACTGTTGATTGCGAGAGCTTCCTTTTGGCTAGGAGTAACTACCTGAAATACAAAACAAGACCAAAAAAAAGAGTTAAAAATATATGTCAGTGGGCTACCTAGCATGTGCTAAATCCAGGAAGTGTGGTACTTCCTTGGTGGTAGTCAACCCACTGTTTAATACAACTCAATGCAAGAAATGACGTAAATAAATAATGTCCTACTGTAGTTGATATGATTTAGGTATCTCATCCAAATACAATAAGACAAATCTAATATAACAGGCTAGGTTATGATCAGATCTAGAAGTAGGGTAAGGTAGTCAAGGTGTTGAAACAGGTCAAGGTCTGATTCTGGGTGATTTGAGGTTGTGGGGGGTAAAATTTATTTGGTTTCTGTTATGAGCAGGATTACCAAATATAGAGACTGACGTCGGTCAGGTATGATCGACGATGGTTAGAGGGTAGCCGACATCGGTAGAGGTAGGATGTTAAGAATTCAATGGATCATGGTTTTTGGGGTTTGTCTGAGATTAAACAGAGATGGTAAGGAGGATGGTTAGGTCTGTGGAGGTGTTGGGAGTACTCAGAGGTCTTCAGGGATTATGAGGTATAGGGGATTATGAGTGATGGGAATGGTTGGGTTCACAGGAAGGTAAAAGTGGTGGGATAAAAATGTAAATAGATGGCTGATAAACTGAGGTGAAGAAACTTTGTAAAATGAATAAGGATGAAATGATACAAGTTATAAGCACACTTACTTCTGTCTGCAGGTTTGATGGCTAGATGATGGTTATGGTTGATCAATGAAATGGTGAGTGTCGCAGATAGTGCTTCCCAGAATGCTAACGTGAGTGCAAAAATACCTTTGATCAATCTTAGTACTAGCTATGGTTATCTGGATGTGCGAAAGGGCTCTGGTTATTGCTTTCATGCAGATATCCTTCATTGCTCCAAAACTTGAAAATTTGGCCAACCTCTCAAACAAGGTTACCAAAATGGCTATATGGTAACTGATGATGGTTTAGGGTGACCGGCATCGGTTCCGGGTATAACCGGTATCGGTTAAGGTGGGAAATCCTAGGTTGCCAAAATAACAGATCTTGGCTATCTTTTGGCTAGCTCTTCCCATTGGTGTTGGGTCTAAATGGTGTTTTGTGCTTAAATAGGAGAGCATGTTGTTAGAGGAAGAATAGGCATGTGATTTTAGGGCTAGACTAAGTCTCAGTTAGTTAAGGTGAGTAGGACTAAGTGAGTCTTAGTTATGGAAACATGCTAAGAATAGGTCTATGATGAGTTGTCTATGTGATGTGGCTAGGTGAGGTGTGCATCCATTTAATTAAAGTAATTAAATTAATAAATGGGGTGAGGATGGATATTAATTTAATTGTAGATAATTAAATTAATGTTAATATGGGGTGATAAGGGGTCATGGTTAGGTGAATGTATTTAAGTTAGTTACTCAAAAGGAGACTAAGGGGAGTGTGACCCAATTTTGGTGTCTACACAAGGACAACCAATATATAGGAAGAATATTTTATATGGTTCAAAGAATAAGTGGAGAAATAATTTTAAGAAAAGGTGACCTATGCAACTTCTAGGGAGTCAAAGCTTCCATTGACATTTGATGATTGATGGGATAAGAACCCTCATGCAAGGGCATAAGGATATTGCCAAAAAATTTGGGTTGTTGTTTCTCAGGACATAATTGCTATTGCTAGAAGATGAAGGTATAATATGTATGAGATAAATTCGTTTATTATTTATATCAATTAAGGAATGAAGAGGGATGGATTTTGTTCCTATTGAATGAATTTTGAGGTATTATAAGTAGTAGCAAGGGTGTAAACCAGTTGAGTTTGTAAAACTACTTTCTTGGAAGCTTGATTTGATGAAGAGGAAAGTGAGTGTAGTTTTCAAATATAGATTTTTCAAGATCTCTAACATTGATGTATGTGAACTAAAGATCTAGGGGATTATAATGAGTGGTATACCATATTTGAGGTGTTTTGGTTTGTTCTTGAGGCCCAAATGTGAAGATAGGGTCTTAGAAATAAGTATTTTGAGAAAGATATGAGCCTTCTTGAGTTAGTTATGATAAATTTGATTGGTTAAAGCTAATGTTTGACAATTTATAGTGCTGATATGTAATATTTGACATGTTTTATGAATTTGGGATATTGAATAATCATGGTTGTGTTCAAAGAAATGTTGCAAAAAGACATAGATTTGGGATAAGTATCTCTAGAGAATCCCCAAAGGCTTTAAACAACCGATCAGTTGACCATCAGATAAGAAATGAGCAAGGGTTCCTAATTTGCATACATTAATTCGAAATAAACAAACAAATCAATAAAAATGAAACTAACCTCTATTCTTCAAAAGCTTAAAATAATGATCCTAAGAGGTTCTAAGCAATCAGTTTTGGTGCTTAAGAGAAAATGATCTCCCCATTACTGGCTTCAAGGCCAATGGTTCTTCCCTTTTACTCCAAAATGGAATTATAAACTACAAAAGTAATGCTAATAGCTCAATAATAGAAATTGAAATGAAATCTAGAACCTAAACAAAAATGTTATAGATTATGATAGGAAGAAGGGAGAATTCTTAGAAATGAGGGAAGGTGTCCAGCCCTATTTATAGTTTTTCATTTAGGAAATGGGAGGATTTTTGGTGCATGTGGGACTAAAAGGGAGTCAATAATTTAATTACCAAGTCAAAGTAATATTTGACTAGGTTTAGAAGAAGTTGATCATGGTTTAGGGTAATTAACCTAGGTTAGACTAGTTAATCATGTTTAGAGAGGAATTAGGGTTTTGAGAGGTCTAATCAATCCAATGAAATGGATTGATACTCTAGGAAGCTAGTAGAAGTAGACTAGAATGGAATTAGAAGATGACAGAGTCAAAACGAGGCTATAATAGCCTAGTTTAGTTGGTTTATAAGAGGGATACAACCAAGAGAATGTCATAAGAGGGTAGTTAGATAGTTCTAATTGACGGTATGTCATCAATTTGTAAGGAGGAGAATAGTTAGTGAAATATTAGGAATAGTAGTGCATTGATAAAACTATAGGTGTCTACATTTTCCCCTCTTTGAGGTTATGTAAGCTACATCACTTTAGATAAAGTAGATAAATACAAACGAGTAGAAAATTTTTGAAGAGGTAGAAGAAAAATAAATAGGATTAAGGATGCCTCCTCGAGTGTCGATGGGGTGATAGAAGAACTCGATCGATGATTGAAAAGAGAATAGAAGATAGGAAAGATAGAAAATAAGAAGAACAAGAAAAAGGGATATTGAGCTATCCACAAACCAGTGGCAACAATATTTAATCATAATTTTTTTTAGAATCCTCATCATTGGTCCTTATTAAAAAGAATGAACAAAAGTGTAGTATGACATGAAAAGTCATATATGAACAAATGTCCATTGCCAAAAGCACAAACTCCATGCGACATACAGAATGTAATTCAATACGAGAAAGTAAAAGATTCCTAACTCCATGTAACATACATAATGCCATGCAATACGAGAAATTAAACAAACTAACCTAACAGAGAAACATAATGTAATTTTTTTGTTATCAAGCTTCAATTACAACCTGTGTGAGTTAACGACAAGGGTTAATGATGGTGCCCCTAAGTAAGGATACATGTGAGGGTAATAACGGAGGATACTTGGATCCAATGAAAAAGTAATGTGCACTATGACACAGTACTAGGCAACTCATTGTGCCCCATAGTACAGATGAAGTAAGCAACCTAGCTTTTGTTAATGGAGGTAGATCAAGATGATCCTTGAGTCACGCACATGAATAGGTGAGAACCAAAGAGTGATGTTTTATAATATAATTTATATTGTTTTTGATGTTTCTTGAAACATATTTGAATGTTTTGATGATTTTTCCAACATATTTGAATGTTTTGATTTTGAAAGTTTTCTAAAACTATATATAGGAAGATGAGGAAATGTGGATGCCCCTAGTGATAGATGGGATGTACAAGGTCAAAAGGCCATGTGCATATGATAAAATTGAAAATGCAAAAATTCCCCATCAATTAGGTGGGAGTATTCAAAGGAAAACTCTTCACAGGTAGAAGCGGGACCCAAGGACATTATGGATAGGTTCAACATGATGATGAACGTAAACCAATGAAGTGATAGGAAGAAGAAAGGATGTACCTAGTCTAAGTTGGTCTAAAAGCACATGATAGAAAGGAAGTAGGAGATTTTTTTTGTGGAAGGGGACAAAGGTTTCTGAAAACATGTCAAAAAAGGTAATCTTATACACATGGATGTTCTGAATGAAGTAGAAGAACAACAAATGATATGAATGTAGCTTGGAAGCCTCACGATAAAGATGTGATTAACTAAAGGCACAAATCATGAGACGAGATAATGACTAGAGTAAGATTCTAAACAAGGTCCAAAGAAAGAAACTTGGTAACATACTAATCCTGTTTACTCATAGAGATCCAGTGTGTGTATGTGGAATTTTATTACCTCTTGAAGGGAATATTTTATAGACAACAAGTGAAGACACCCTAGCCAATGTGTAGGAATGATACAATTTCGATAGGTGATTTGTGAATGGATGGTGGAAGGATAACTATACATTTCTCTGCTCCCATCTAGGCATCCATAGCCCAAACGGAGATGCATTTGATTCTAATCACAAAATTTCTCTACTGCCAGTCAGCCATCCATAGCCCCGATAGAGATTATTGGAAATACCCTAAGAGACAGTTATATATCAATTTGCTTTTTCTTTTAGATTTTAGCTTTTGACTTTTGATTGATTTATTTTGATTCTTTTTTTTTCTGAAAACTTATTTGAGCTCTCTTTTTTGATAAGGGGTTAATAACCATTGATGGCTTGATGGAAGCATGTGGAAGTGATTGTGATGAAGAAATTGGCTAGTGTTAATAAATATGTCCAAGATTTCTTCGCAACAATTTTATTACACGTGGAATGTGATACGATCTCTAAAAGGTCAGTCATTCTTTAATTTACCAAGGTGATGAAAGACCAAGGTCAAAAAGATACCATAGAGATAAATTTCCCACCAGGCATGCCAAATGTGTTCAAAGAAAAGTTGCAAAAAGCCACAGATTTAGGGTAAGAATATCTAAACAATCCCTAAAGGCTTTAAACAACCGATCAATGAACCATAAAATATGAAATGAGAAAGGGTTCCTAATTTGCATACATTAATTTGAAATAAACAAACAAATCAATCAAAAGTAAATTAACCTCTATTCTTCAAAAGCTTAAAATAATGAACCTAAGAGGTTCTAAGCAATTAGTTTTGGTGCTTAAGAGAAAAGGATCTCCTCATTAATGGCTTCAAGGCAAATGGTTCTTCCCTTTTACTCCAAAATGGAATTATAAACTACAAAATTAATGCTAATTGTTCAATAATAGAAATTGAAATGAATTCTAGAACCTAAACAAAAATGCTTTAGATTATTTTAGGAAGAAGGGAGAATTCTTATAAATGAGGGAAGGTGTCTAGCCCTATTTATAGTTTTTCATTTAGGAAATGGGTGGATTTTTGGTGCATGTGGGACTAATGTGGGACTAAAAGGGATTCAATAATTTAATTATCAAGTCAAAGTAAGATTTGACTAGGTTTAGAAGAAGTTGATCATGGTTTAGGGTAATTAACCTAGGTTAGACTAGTTAATCATGTTTAGAGAGGAATTAGGTTTTAAGAGGGTTTTGAGAGGTCTAATAAATCCAATGAAATGTATTGATACTCTAGGAAGCTAGTAGAAGTAGACTAGAATGGAATTAGAAGATGACATAGTCAAAACGAGGTTATAATAGCCTATTTTAGTTGGTTTATAAGAGGGATATGACCAAGAGAGTGTCATAAGAGGGTAGTTAGATAGTTCTAACTGAAGGGGTGTCGTCAATTTGCAAGGAGGAGAATAGTTAGTGCAATATTAGGGATAATAGTGCATTGATCAAACTACATGTTTCTACAATGGTTTTTGTGTTTTTGGTTTTGGCTCATCCAGGTGATGTGGTTTTGAACTAGTTTTGTGCTTTTTTGGTGTATTTGGGTCTGGCCGACATACATGGGCCCAATATGAGTACTTTAATAATGTTTTTAGGATTTTTTTAAGTTTTATTGCTATAACCAAATGAGGGAAACCAACTTGTTTAAGTTTTGAGAGTTGAGTAGGGTATAAAGTGCTTATTTAAATTCAAATTTACACTAGTTGAGAGAGAGGGAGAAAGTGCGACCCATGTGTGTGTTTGAAATAGGTATGAAGGAATTTATTCATATCTGAGATAGTGTGAAAGAGGCCAAGGTATGTTATAGAGTGTGTGTGAAATGGTTTCATGTAAAATAACTCCATGAAAGAGTAATATAGATAGAGCTAAGTGAATAAGGGTTTGAAGGAGTTTGGAGCCGAATCTTGTGATCACCATAATCTAAGTTGTTTGAGTATATAATCAATGATATTATTGTCAAAATATTATGCAATGAGTCATATTCATGTGATTATCTTGTTGTGAGTAATATCAATAAGGGTTTAGGGGTTGGTGCCTCACTAATTAAATCTCTTATGATGTGTAATATTAACTTGAGTCTTTGTTGTGAGTAATATCAACAAAGTTTTCAGTGGGTTTTCTTCCCCTTAAGGGTCTCCCACTTACATATTGTTTTCTTATGTACTCCTTTATTTTTATGTTCTTATGGATGCTTATTACTTATTGTAGAGATATCATTAATGCATGGTTAAATGTTAATGGTGTATAAAATTTAATTTGAAATTGGTTAAGGTTTTTAAAGTACATATTAACCCCCCTAAGTCCATTGTGCTTCTAAAAAGTAATTTTTATATTGCTTAGAAAATTGAGGACATTGGATTCCAAATGTGATCATTTGTCTTAGAAAGGATACAAGGTCAAACTTGTGATATTTTAGTCTTTATAGTATCATCCTAGCTTACTATGTATTTGTAAAGTAAGAATTGAGGAATCTTAGATCATCTTAAGTATTTTCATCCTTCTTCCATAACTATGTTAGATTTTATAGATGCATAATACATGTCTCCGTCTCTTTTCGTATGTCATGTTACATTTGAAACTTATTTTAATTAATAAATCTTAGATTTTTAGTTTAACATTATCCTTCAAATTTAATTTTTTATTTTCTTGAAAATAAATGGTGTTTGAAACCCTAAATTAAATTTTCGGTCAGTTTAATTAGGTTCTTACTTATAGTAATATAACAGAGATTATAGTAATGAAATCACTCACATTTATACCTTATATCATAAAAATAAATTATACAACCATGAATATATAGTTTGAAACATAAAAATTATATAAAGAGGCTCTTAACTGATTATAAATGAATTCTAAAGAGATTTGGAACTATGAAATAGAGAAATCAAGAGATATGAACTTTAGTGACCCATAAAAACTGAGTTAAAATTATAATTACACCTATGTCGGAACCATAAATATTAGTGAGGATTATATGGTAGCCCTTATGTATAGTCTTGTTCCTTTTATAAGTCATCTTATACAACATTTTTTGGTGCTCACCTTCTTAGATTTTTTTTCAATGTGAAACCCTAGTTTTCATGCATGCAACAAATCTCTTTATGTGAATTGATCATAATCTCAAACCCTAACCATGGATGAATATTCCCTTAGAAAAAACATTAGATGGGTTATTTCCACCCCCGTTCACCACTGACATTGGCACTACTCTGAAGATCCCTCAACCGCACACCCTTCTCCACCTAGCATGTGATGTTTAGATAGATCAATCATATTTGATATTTTCTTTAACCATTCTTTCTTTGAATTAGATATTTCTAAAAAACTTAGAGAAAGGATGTTTAGATTCTTTAATAGGATAGATATGGCTTCCTTGACCTAGTTTGTAGCTTCATACATGATGTGGGTTCTTCCCTAATTTATATAGATGTGTAGATAAGAGATTTAGGGAACTTTGGATTCCTTTTGCAAGTGAATAAAGTGAGTGCTTCAGTGCATTAATTTAGGAGTCCTAAGTTAGAAAATGAGGTAGTGTTTAATTAGTTATACATTATTTTGTAGATTATTTATCTAAGAAATGTTGACCCAGATGAAGTATAATACCTAATGAAAGATTTAAATTTGAAAGTGTAGTTTGATTACATGCCATTCCAAAGTTTTACAAAGACATCAGGGTTGTATGGTATGGGGTTAAGCATGAGTAGGAAATGTTCCAAATGAAGTATGGAGCTTATAAAATGATGTATCACTAATGGTTTTGTGAATTGTATTATTAAGATCTATCAACATGTCAGTGTGCAAGGCTAAAAAATATATAAAATATACCTCAGGAATGCTAAACATGAATGGATAATTAAAATTTATCATGGAAATACTGCATCATGGAATCAAGGTTTTCCATAGTGCAAGTTCCAAAATTTATTTTCTACATTTCCCCCTTTTTAAGTATGAACTTAAAAAAGTGAATGCACAAGGGAAACTATACATAAGTGTGTAAGCATATTTTTCCTTTTCTTGAATGTTTGTTTTGTAGTTGAATTTTTTATGCTTAGTGTTGGCATGCTATGTTAGGTTGTGGAGCTAAATTGTTTCACAGATAGCCTGTTTTACACCTTTTTGGTTTACACATTAACCACCATCAGTTAGGCAATCATCGCTAGTCAGGTAACCATCGCCGGTCAGGCAACCATCATTGGTCAAGTAACTGTCATCGGTGAGAAAACCAACACTTGTCAGGGTAACCGTCGCCGGTTACCTGTGCATAAAAGTTTATATTTAACTCATGGGATTTAATCTAGATTTTGTTTTAAATAAAATATAAAGGATGTAATTGCATGGGTATGGTGCCCTAATTTTTTCCAAGCTTATATAAATTATAAAACAAGGGTTAGAGGAGATATATGAGAAAAGAGAATAATTGAGCTATCCTTGGTTGAAAGCATGATGAAGAAGAAGAAGATTGCATGAAGACAAAATATTTCTTGGAGAGAAGATAAATAGAAGGAAAGTGAAGGTACACTATTAGTGAGAAGATGGTATTATCTTCTACTATATTTCATTTGTATTATTTAGTCTCATGTAATGGATTGCATAGTATGCAAAGCACTTAGTGTTTCTTATTATTAGATCCATATGTTGTTGTGAGATCTTGTTATTACTCATTCTTGTAGATCCACATGTTGTGAGAGCTTGTTTTGAAAATGCATGAGATCATGTTGTATTTTTGATCCATAGAAATCTAGCATGGTAGAGGAAGTTGTCTTCATGTTTGCACAAGTTGAGAAGTGATGGAGGAGAGACTTACTTCTTGGTGCATCTTCAGGTATGTGAGATCTGGTGGTGTTTCAGAGGCACGGTTGTAGTGCACTCAGGTGGATCTGGTTAGAGATCTGGAGAAGACATAGGTGGTGATATGGAGGCACGGTTTGGTGTACTCAGGTAGATCCAGTTGGAGATTTGGGAGGAGGAGATACTCTTGTAGATATACATGTACTCTTGTACAGAAGAGTTGTTTTGTAATCTCTTGTTATATTATATATATGAGATCTCTATCATTTGTGGACATAGCCCACATTAGATGAACCACGGTACATGTTTATTATGTATGTGTGTACTTTTGTGTGATTTTTATTATTCTTGTTTATACTTCCACTACTGTAGATTTTGTGGGGATTGTTAGATCCGTATTTTCATGTTTTTAATTGATATTCTATAGTTGCAAATTTTTCCAGATAGACCCATCCCAAAAACTATTATCAGAGCATTGTTAGACAAAGTGATGGATTTAGATTTCAAAGAAAGGTTTTAATTCATGGTTTTGTTAGTGGTTATTACTGACATGTATGAGAGCAGGGTTTGTTTTTCTTGATGTGAAGATCACAGGAAGAGATTGAATCTCAAGTGGGAGGTGGAAGAGTAAGGTTGATGGAAATTACATTGACCGGTGTTAGTTAGGTGGAATCCAGCATCAGCAGGGTGATCGTGGTCGGTTACAGGGTAACCATGGTCGGTTATAGGGTGACCATGGTCGGTTACTGGGCATCTTGTTTTTAAACAGAAAATCACCGATCTAAAGAAATGGAGATATGCATGGAATGTATCTTGTTTCCTAAGGTGTTCCTTGTTCTTGGAGGCATAAGCATGTTGGTCAAATTGTATATAATATTATTGATGTATGGTTTTCTCTTGGTTTTGCAATGCTTGTATGTTTTGGTTGCACATGCATGATTTTGGATTAAAGATCTAGAAAGATAAAAGGAGTAGGTATGCATCCTTGGTGCAGTTAGATTCATGAGGCTTGGGTAGAGAGGTTGTAGCACAGAATGAAGACAAGGATTCCATTAGAGAAGAATGTAATTAAGTTTAGTTGAATATGTGGTTGAGTATCTTGGTTCTGGTAAGGTGATGTATTTCATATTGATCCAATTTATTGCATGGATTTGCTATATTGTTTTTTGTACGAGATTTGGATGCTTCTTGAAATGACTGGCTCAACTCAACTACCAGCTTCAATTGAAGTAGGCACCTGGTGTGGTGTTCTATGCAAAATTGTGTGGCATTGGGTTTTTTCTAATAGCATCGACATCAGTATGAGAACCGAGGCTAGTCATAGAGGAACCGGTATCAGTTAGCGAACCGTGGTTGGTTAGGAGATGACTGTGGTCGGTCTCTATGGCAACTTATCTATACAGGGTTCTTGTAGCATGAGAGGGATGATGGTTTTTTGTCCTGGTTTGGAGGATTTAGTTTCATACAAAGAGTATACATGGCAAAGATGGTGTAGATCACTTCAGGGTTTGGATCAGAAAGAGGACAGAGTTGGCTCGGTTAGTCTAGTGAGACTTTGATTCAGGTATCTCTATATCATTTAGGTTTTCTTTCTTTCATTTGGAGAAACTGATATTATGTTTGGATAGTGTGCACATATTTACACCATGATTTTTTGGTGTTGTATGACTTTTATTTCCCAGTTGTGTGGAATCTTGAGAATAAGGGTTTCTAGTCTAAGGATGAGATCCTCAATGAAAAGTCATTATTAGACACAGTTGTAAGTAACGATATATATTGAGTACATGTAGATGGAAAGAAGGTGATTCACCTACCTCACAAGAATTCCAAACTTCTGTGATGTAGAGGTATTCTTAGAGAAGAAAGGGAATCAATTTTATAGTTCTTTCATCTGGTTTTATTTCTCATTGACTTATTAACTTTTGAGCTTGGTGTCAGATGCAGTGCAGGGAATTTGATGTTTAGTGGGAGCAAGCCATGGTTGTTGGTTTTGCAGGATTGGATACATGATGCACATGCAGAGTGAGAGGAGATTGATACTATTTAGAGTGGCAGGAGGCACAAGTTGTTTTTTGAGGGAAGTCATAGTTTTGTAGGTATTTTGAGTTTATTGCTTTGTGATGTCACTTCTGGTTTATTTTTTTGTGCCTAGATATTCCTTTGGGAAGGTAGTTGATGGTTGATTCATCTCATTTTAAATGATAGAGCAATTTTTTAGAGTTTAAAGGGTGAAAAAGGAGAAAATTTTGTAGTTATAGAGACCGATGTTGGTTAGTGTTAACCGTGGTCGGTCATCTGGTAATCATGGTGGGTCATGAAGTGACCCGTGTCGGTTATGAGAAACTGTGGTTGGTTTGGTCACAGGTTTGACAACAGTGTTTATTTACCATTTTTATATGGTTCTCTTGTTTTTATTTCATCTTGGTTGATTGTGTAGAGTATGTTGATGACATGTTTGCTAGTATTTACACTTGGTATTAGTGGCATGGTTTAGCATCGATGTTTGTTATCGACATTGATGAGCATAAGGTTCATATTCAGTTTTGGAGTTAGTCGGTGACACACTTGGAGCTTCTGGAGAGCCTAGAGATATGGATGGATGTACATGGTGAGTTTGTACATGTGGATAGATTCAGTTTTGTGAGTCTATGATGATGCAAATCGCACATGGATGCCTTGAGCATGAGTAGGTGATGTTTATATTTCCTCTTGATTACTATGTTACTCAATGGGAGATGTTATCTACAGATGGTTGTCTTGGACATGCTAGTTGTTTATGTAGGGTTAGATTTACATATTTCACTATTTGGATTCTTTGATTTATGCAAGTTTGTGGATTAATCACCCAATTTAGTAGGTAGAACTCATTTGGGTTGTCTTTACCCAGGATCTTGTTTTACTTTCGAATATTCCAGTTTGACTTGTCTTGGTCAGTTGCATTAGTGGTTTCATGGAGATATGGATATATGGTTGGAAAACATGCTTGGTTTTATAGGTATGGCTATGGATCTGATTGAGGCTCAGTACTTTGGTTTTAGTGGGATCTCTTACAAGTGTGTTAGTCATGATGGCTTGTTGCATGAGGAGATAGGTTGGCTTGTTTTCCTGATACCAACAATTGGTATGGTGTTACGATTTAGTGGGATCTTGAGGCTTGGTGTTACGGATTAGTTGTATCTTTGTGCAAGTTTGGTAAGTCATGATTTTATCTTCTTGGTTTGAGAAGATGGTTTGATTTTTCTAGTTTTAATGTTTTGAGAGAATTGTTGAAGGAAAGAATAGATGGTCTTCATAGTGTGTAGAGGATGGTGATGTACATGTACATATACAAAGGTTCAACAATTTATCTCTAGTGGGAGATTGTTAGGCTGTGGAGCTGAATTGCTTCACAAATAGCATGTTTTACACCTTATTGGTTTACACAATAACTGTCTTCAGTTAGGTAACCATTTCCGGTTACATGTGCATAAAGGTTTATATTTATCTCACAAGATTCAATTTAGCTTTTCTTTTAAAGAAAATATAAAGGATGAAATTTCATGGCGATGGTTCCCTAAGTTTTTCTAAGCTTATATAAGATAGAAAAATAACGTTAGAGTAGAGAGATGAGAAAAGAGAAGAATTGAGCTATCCTTGGTTGAAAGGATGAAGAAGAAGAAGAAGAAAAAGAAGATTGCATGAAGACAGTAGCTTTCATGGACAGAAGTTGAACAGAAGGAAAGTGAAGGTACACTACTGGTGAGAAGATGGTATTATCTTCTAATGTATTTCATTTTTATTATTTATTCTCATGTAATGGCTTACATATTATGTAAAACACCTATTATTTCTTCTTGTTAGATCCACAGGTCGTTGTGAGATCTTGTTTTGTAGATCCATGAGATAATGTGTTATTGTTGATCCATAGAAATCCATCATGGTAGAGGAATTTATCTTCATGTTTAAAAAGGTTGAGGAAGTGATGGAGGAGAGAATCAATTCTTAGTGCAGCTTTAGGTATGTGATATCTGGTGGTGTTTCAGAGGCATGGTTGTAGTGCACTCAGGTAGATCCAATTAGAGATCTGAAGGAGACACACGTGGTTGTATGGAGCATGGTTCAGTATACTTAGGAAGATCTGACTGGAGATCTGGGAGGAGGAGATACTCTTGTAGAGATACATGTACTCTTGTGTAGAAGATTTGGTTTGTAATCTCTTATTATATTATATATATGAGATCTCTATTTTTGGTGGACGTAGCCCACATTGGGTGAACCATGGTACATGCTTGTTATGTGTGTGTATAATTTTGTGTGATTTTGATTATTCTTGTTTATACTTCCACTGCTCTAGATTTTGTGGGGATTGTTAGATCCGTATTTGCATGTTTTGAATTGATATTCTATAGTTGCAAATGTTTCCACATAGAGCCATCCCCAACATGCTCCATGATGAAAGATGAAACACAAAGTGTATCCAACATATATAATAGATAATTGACTATAGCTCAAATATAAATTATAATAGACAAGGTTCGCATTTGCATATATGTAAAGGGAAAAAATGTAAACAAAGAAATAATACACTTATTTGTTTGTTATTTTATTTTTCTTGGATTTTTATATTTTCTAAACTTATTTGAAGAATTGGGGGTGATTAGTTCCCAATTGTGTCATGGAGAATCTAGATTTTTAGATGTTTTTAACCCAAAACAAAGATGTCCAAGATAGAGAAGAAGAATATAGGCATAAATGCACCCTTATAAAAGGAAGAAGACTGTGTATCAAATTTATTCAACAACTTTTATATCCTCCCATTAAAGTGTAATAAGAGATAAAAGTCTTCCCATAAAGATATATGTTTCTTTACTACATTCCATAACCCCATGGATCACACCATTGCATATAGATCTAGACCCAAATCTAAAAATAACTACATATAGTACAAAAGAGAATAGGGGCCCCTAAATGCTCACCATATACCAAATAAATGAGTATTAAATGAAATAAACACTAAAATATGCTAAAAAATGTGCAAAAAATGTTGAACTATGAAATAAACACATACCCCCAAGCTTCCTGAAACTAAAACTAAGTGAATGATCTATTAAATCTTCATGCCTCATGTATTGATCAGAACGGAGTAATAACGATGTGAAACTCTTTGGAAAACCCATGTATATATGTGAAAATATGGAAATGTTGAAATTTTATGCTAAAATTGTCCTCAGTAAAAAACATATAGCATTTCATGACCATAGCATATATTTTTGGCTTAAGTTTATGGTATTTACCTATTCTGTTTGCTGTCATGCAATGTGCAACAAGGAAATTGTTAATTTCCTAGCATGACAACGATACCCTTGTGCCCAAATTTTTCATGTTTTATCCTTCCAAGGCATCCTAGGGCTACCCAGTTAGTACAATGACCTCCCAGTTGATGTTAAATAATTCTCATCGGTGATGTATGAAATTTAATTAAAAACCCCTAGGTGATTTTAGGAGTTCATTGAGAAAGGTAAACTTTGGGTAGCTATGGGAAGGGCCATCACTGACATTCCTAGGACTGGAGCAACCCCATGGAGAGTAATAGAGAAGACAAACCAGGAATGGAAGTGAATAAAAGCACTTGGAACATATTAGAAGTGATTTAGGAATATTTACAAAGGATTTGGAGAGGTTGGGGAAGTTTTACCAAAATTAGGGCTCATAGGCCTAGGCAGTGCACATGCCAAAATAACTGTTGAGATTCAAAAGATGATTCCAAGAGCTCTGAAAGGATTTAGGGGGAAAAAAGACATCATGGGAAATTTAATTACAAGACCTATAAGAAGGTGAAATTATATTTTTCACAACAATTTGTCAAAATGGGTTTGCAAGCAGCTTATCGCATGTACAAGTGGAGTACCAGATCACAAATCCATGTTTTCAAGGATCAAATGGAGGAATAAAGAACTGATACCCCTAAAATTGGATCTAGAAGGAATTTTTCAGTCAATATCATATCAAATTTAATTAAAACATTCCATCGAGAGCTCAGGATATTGTCATTTCAAGTTGCCATCTAGGAGCGAGTTTGGGAGTTAGCCAACTTTTTAACAGGACACGTGTCAGCTCCAAGATCCTGGTGCATTTTCATGTAAATTAAATCCCTAAAAAAAAGGGACATGAGAGACATAAAAAATTTCCCATACCCTAAAATCATCTGGATCCTCATACGACCTCTCGGACAGCCAGTTTCATCTCCCAAGTGCTTCCCAGGCTCATTTCCTCACTCACTCAGATTGTGACAAGTGGTGGCTTCTGGTACACCCTAAAATTTGATTTCCCTCATGTTTATTTGTGATGGGGGACACCAAGGTCAATAAAATTATCCCATCCCCAAAGGTGACTCCTGGTCACCCATGTGACCCCTTCAAGAGTAGTTTTTCAGTCCCCAGGTGCTTGATAGGCCTTCACTCTAAACTATCGAAGCAAGCACCACATTTCATATTCTGGAGTTGTAATGCCCACTTCAACTACCACTTGAGACCAAGAAACAAACTAGGAAAAAAATATGGAATAATTTTTTTTTTATAAGAAGAGTCTACAACTAAGTTGCAAGACACTAGTTTGAACTAACAAGTTCCAGAACAGATTCTGATTAACCAAACACAAGATTTCCATTTTTAAATTATAACAATCTCACAAGGTTCCAAAATTAGGGTTACATGTTTTACTTAGGTTTAGGGAGCAAATCTCCCTCATGCATACTTTCAAATAGGCCCAAAATTTCAACTAGATTTTTCACACATTTAGAGTTATCAAAACTTTCCTAAACTAGGCTCATTGGATAGAAAATTTCCTCACCTTTCCAACTATATAAGGAAGTCCTCCTAACTCCTTGTAAAAGTCAAGATATGGCCGGGCAGAGTTTTAGGGGAAAATTTTCCCTTAGAGGTCCACGGGGTTAGGGAGAAAATGCCTTCGTGCCCCGCCAATGCCCCCAAATGCCACATGTCATCATGTGATTGTTCCGAGCTGGCGGGTCGCAGGGAAAAACATTAAATTTTTCCCAAAACCAAGTTTCAATTTTCCAAAGGAAAATTCTCCTCCATGCCTCTGTGCTTACCCAAATGGCCACATGGCACCTTGTGATTGGCCATGGGCTGGCGGAGAGAATTTGGATTTTTTTCCCAAGGGGTTAAACGGTTAAAAGAATTGCGTAGACCCATCCGTCTGTTAGGACACGTGTCAACATCCTATTGGCTGCAGGGGTGTGGGTCCATGGGGAAAAATGTGAAAATTTTCCCAAAGACCAAAAATAGTTAAGTTTTCAATTTTAACCCTCACACCTCCCTGCCACGTGTTAGCACATGATTGGTTCAGGGCTGCAGGGTTGTGGGAAAATTTTTAAAAAATTTCCAAGACCAAATTTTAAAAAAATTAAATTTTTCAAAAAGCTCTGCCCCTTAGGATGCCACGTGGCATCATCTAATTGGATAAGAGGGTGGCAGGGCCATGGAACTTTTTTGAAATTTTTTCTAAAGTTCAAAATTTAAATATTTAAGGTTGAATTGTTTCATTTTTGGTTTAGGATGGCCATTTCGAAGTAAAACTTCAAATGGCCATAAATTTTGATAGGAAGCTCCATTTTAGGAAAACGAGAACTTTCTGGAAAGCTCCCAGAGTCCTCTTTTCACAAGAATCATCAATTTTGATTTTTGATAAAACTTTTAAGGTCAATTTTGAATAAATGATCTACAGGGTTTTAATTGATGGACTGGCAGTTTCAACTTACGTTTTTGATAAAATTTGAACTCCTCCTTTACTCAACATGTCAAACAGACATGGAGGATCAATATAGGAAGGCTTTAGAATGTTTTAGTGAGGTCAATTTGTTCAATTATTCAAGTTGTATTTTTCTCCAACAAGAGACACAAAACGACTTAGGAGGGGAATTGATTTAAAATTGGAATGGTTAAATTGTTTCTCCAAGTTCTATTTGTCAACCTGGGTTTAAATAGGTCCTAGAATATTAATTTATGATCTTTTGAATTTGATTATGAAGTATAAATGTGAATTGTTCTTTTATTAAAAAGTGAATTGCCAGAATTGAACTTCAAAACAGTGAATTGTTCCTTTTAAATTGACTTGAAAATTTGTCATTTGAATGTGCATAATAATTCTAACTTAATCACTTACAATAATTCTTAAATCATCCATCCAATTATAAATGAAACTACATTCCAATTTTTAGTTTTACTATGCATCATGCAAAGAAATAACATTGGCTTTCATTCCATATGCATCTTTTAACATTCCAAAACAGAGGTTATCATTTCTTTTCAAAACAAAACTTCTTTCAAGGACAACAATACAAATCCAGAATACATTGCCATATAAAATTTAAAAGAATCATTGCTAACACTTTATTGATAGTTAAAATAACTTACAATTGATTTCCTTTTCAATTTGATTTCAATTTGTCTAATACATTGTATGAAACATCTTTCACATTTTCTTTCCAAGTAAAACAAGGGATATAATTCTTCTTTACATTTCTCAAATCAATTACAACTTCCATTACAATTCCATCATTTCACATTAAAAGATATATACACTCATCCACTCAAAGTGGGAAAGGTTACATTCAAATCTACTCAAGGAGATGACTGTCAAACTATTGTCTTTCTTCTCCAAATAGCAGCAAGCTGATTTCTTTAATTCTTCTAATCACAAAAAGGAAAGGGGAAAGGAAACAATCTCCACCCAACCAAGACATCCAATGGGAAAGGAGAAGCCATCTTTCCCCATTGGCCCCCGAGCCCCAACCATATTGGAATGGAACATGATGATACAACACATGGCAACATGGCTTCTTCACATATAAGCATATTTTACAATCACAAATAAACACAACACAAGAAGATGTAGTTCTCAACTACAATAATAAATTTCCAAACAAAATGAGGGATCCTTCTCCAAACAAGCAAGGTAATCAAGAGAAAGAACTATGGAGGTCTCTTTATGCCTCCCAAGTTGAATTTTGGGCATGCGCCAAAAGTAAACTACCAAAATCATAGCAATCCCATAAACCTTATCCCTCCTCAACCCCTCCTTATCCCTCCGCCAAATTTATCCCTTATACCTCCCCCAAAGTAGGAAATGCAAGCAATTTCCTCTCCTAGGTGGATCCCAAACCAACATTCCCTCCCAAGAACAAATAACAATGGCAAATCCCTTATCCCTCCTCTGATAAACCTCATAGTATTCTCTCCATACCATGCCCTAAGCATTCTACCCATCCCTCTAAGAATGTAACCACAAAAACCATTCAATAATTTACATGCAAGAAGGGGAAAGAAAACATCAATATAAAGGGATAAGACCCTACCTCTCCATAATGCAGATTTACTTTCAAATAGCATATTCTTTGTTGCACAAATTAGTCCCAAACAACAAATGAAAGGCATGCAAAATAGTCCAAGCTCCTTCCACAAGAACAAGCTCCCAAGGCAAGAGGAAATTCGACCCCAAGAAACAAATAACAAAATTTCAACAACCTCTAATGAGGAAGCAATTCCCATTTTAAAGGGAAAGGGTAGAAGAGGATGATGTGGATTCCAAGTGGGATGCCACATCATTTTTCCTCATCCCAAAATGAAATCAACATCAAGGCAAATAAATCAGCAAAAATTTGAATGAAAAACTACTAACATACTTTACTTGGCCCATACTCAAAAGGAAAATGCATAAAAATTTTGTAAGACAAGTGCAATCAAATCTTACACAAAAAACATGTCAAAATGCAATAAAATAAATTGATTTTGAATCCTAAATAATAATACCGGTTGGTGGAGGAATTTGAGAGGTGTGGGACAAGTTTAACTTGTCCCACAATCCTCCAAATTTGTCCTCTAAGATCAAATTCGAATTTCAAGAGAGGAGTGTTTGACCTTCCAAAATCAGGCTTACAACTCTTACAAATTCCTACACAATCTATCTCTTCACTTACACAACTCTTACATGGCAACTTAAACACTCTTTTCATTTCTCTTACACATGCATTAATAACTATGACATTCATTTATTACAATATTTTATAAAGATTTATTTAGTTTACCACAAGGTTATACAATATATAAAAATCAAATTCATTATCAACCAAGACAATAACATTTAATTTATAGTCCACATCCCAATTAATTTTAATTAAAATTTAACTATATGAATTCTCACATTTAACTATCACATTTGAGTAATTAAAATAAAGATCACATCATAACTAAAGTACATACAACAATAATTAAAAAGGGAACACATAATAAAAACACATATATGCCCCAAGGTCACAATAATGGAAATTTTCCCCATGGGAAATCCTAACACAACACAACACACAGATCAAACACAGTTGCCATGGTGACCCTTGTTGATGTCACATTGAATTCCAATATGGTTGGTCTCCAGTCCCCTAACATTGTTGTGATTTTTACCCTGCAAAATGACAATACCTCCTTTAGCCTTGTGGCCATATCAGAACATCCAAGAAGATATAAAATCAACATATAATTATTAAATCCAGATCACAACAATATTAAGAGTTTATCATTATCATTAAATTCAATTGCAACTATATCATCATCCAATAGATCTCTATGCTAGATCTATTCATAATATCAATGTTACATGTCTAAAATCAACATCAATAACCTGTCCATGTCAACCATTATATCATCATCCACATAATAATAATAATGTCTCAATGATCATCAAGAAAAATATTTGAATCCAGATCAATACTAATCTAGGATCTAACATCTAACCATCATACTAATCAAAACATAATATACAAAATATGATCAATAGTGTCAGGATCAGTATATAAACAGTGTCAAAGGAGAGTGGGCACTACAAGAAGAAATATAAAATAACCTAGATCTAAGATTAGGAAGAAATTTATAAAGTGGTAATAACTAGCAAATATTGTGAAAATAACCAAAAATTAAAAATAGATACTTCTTTTGTCTATCTTGTGTCTCCTTTAATATTTTCCTAATCTTTAACACTACCTGCTACTCCATGTCCTACAAAAGATCTAGTCTAAGAGATACTCTATCCTCCAACCTATCCTAGTTAAGGGGTGTCCTGCACTCCCTACCATACAAGGCCTAAAAAACAGCCATGCCTATAGAACTCTAGAAGCTATTATTGTAGGAAAAATCCACAAGTTACAAATACTCCTCCCATCTAACCTGGTGATCCATCACATACATCTTAAGCATGTCCTCCAAAATTTGATTCACCCTCTTAGTCTATCCATCTATCTCAGGGTGATAAGTTGTGCTAAAGTTAATCTTCGTCCCGAGAACATACTGCATGGTAGTTTAGAAATGGGAAGTGTACAAAGGATCGCGGTCACAAATGATCTTCCACAGGATCCCATGCAACCTGATGATCTCATCCAAGTAGACACATGCCACTGCACTAGCTATATATGTGGTCTTCACCAGAGAAAAGTGAGCTACCTTTTTCAATTTATCAATCATGACCATGATGACATCGTGGTGATATCTCGATATCGGTAACCCAACAATGAAATCCATGGAAATGGTGTCCCATTTCCACTTCGGTATATCATGAGGAAATAAAAGGCCAGCTGGATATTGATGCTTGGACTTCACTTTCTGGCACTCTAAACACCATGACACAAACTGAGCCACACCCCTATGAATACCTCTCTAGTGATATAACTTTCTCAAGGTAGCATGCATATTCTTCACCCCAGGATGGGCTGAATAGGGTGCATGACATGCCTTTGTCAAGATGTCTTGCCTCAAGCCTCCATCTTTGGGAACATAAATCTGACCTTTGTGCCTGAGAAGACCATGTACCTCTAGTGAGAAACCATCAAACTTCCCCTCAAGGGGTATCTAGGACTCAACCTTTGCTCGAGCTACAATGTAGAAACTGTCAAGAGGAAGCTGCTGAGAGATCTTGCTCCACAAATCTATGCTCACTTAAGTAGCCATACTCAAATGTCTCCATCTATTGAGAGTGTCTACAACCACATTCTGTTTCCCCTTCACATGCTCTATCTCTATGTCATACTGACAAAGAAACTCCATCCAACGCCTCCGACGAGCGTTTAGATTGGAATGCATGAAGAGGTGGTGAAGACTCAAATGATTTTTCCTGAGTGTGAATATTTGACCAAGAAGAAAGTGTCTCCATCGAACTAAAGCATGCAAAACTACCGCAAGCTCAAGGTCATGAGTCAGATAATTAAGCTCATGATATTTGATTTTGTGAGACTCAAATGCTACAACTCTACCCTCCTGCATAAGAACACCTCCAAGGCCTACCAACGAAGCATCTGTGCATACAAAGAACTCACCATGTGGATCCAACACTACAAGAATGGGTGCTGAAGTGAGATATTCCTTCAGTTTCTTGAAGGCTTGGTCACACCTGTCTGACTAAACAAACTTCTTCCATTTCCGCTGAAGGGAAGTGATGGGGTGTGCTATCTGAGAGAAGTCCTACACAAATCTCCTATAATACCCTGCTAACCCCATGAAGCTGTGCACCTCTATCACTATAGTGGGTACTGGCCAATCCATAATGGCTCTAATCTTGGAAGGATCAACTGTGATACCTTCCCCAGAGATGATATGACCTAAGTACTATATCTCTGATTGAAAGAAATCAAACTTCTCCAAGTTCCTGTAAAGTTACTACTCATGAAGACACTGAAGAACCTGTTGAAGGTGCCCCTCATGCTCCTCACGCATACGTGAGTAAATTAGAATGTCATCAAGAAAGATGAGCACAAAGTGATCTAGAAAGGTCCTGAATACCCCATTCATCAAACCCATGAATACTACGGGGGCATTCATCAAACCAAAGGGCACCAATGTGAGCTCATAGTGTCCATACCTCATACGGAAAGCAGTCTTATGAATGTCTGCCTCCGTAATCCTCAAATGATGGTACCCTGACTTGAGATCAATCTTAGAGAACACCATGGCTTCCTTTATTTGATCAAACAAGTCATCAATGCGAGGTAGGGGATAATGATTCTTGATCGTTCCCTTATTCAACTGGTGGTAGTTGATACAAAACCACAATGATCCATCCTTCTTCTTCACAAAAAAGACTGGTGCACCCCCAAGGGGATACACTAGGATGGATAAGGCCCTTTATCCAGAAGGTACTCCAACTACAACTTGATCTCATAGAGCTTTGGGGTGGTCATTCGATAAGGAGCTCATGAGATAGGCTCTGCTCCTGGAACCAGATCAATATGGAAATCAATCTCACATGGGGGTGGCATACCCGGTAGCTCCCCTGGAAAAACAATCTACATACTCTCTCAAAATGGGATGGTCATCTAGTGATGGCCCACTAGATCCATCCTCTACCTTTGTCACTGACTGTCAGTACATACATCTAGAAGCCCCGTTGCACACACCCGCTTGAGTTACATAACGGAGATAGTGTGAATAGAAATGGGTCTCCTGACCCCTGAAATCATCGACTAAACTCTGAGATCATCTACAAGAAGATATATTCTTGTGATAGCAATCCATCCTGGCCCTATGTATAGCTAACCAATCCATGCCTAATATGACTCCATACGAGCCCAAAGGAAGTATGTGGAGATCTGAAGTTGTGGTGAAAGGTCCCAAATTAACAACACACTCCTTTACTAAGGAGTCTACAGAGACCTTGGCTCCCAAATCCATCTCAACATCCAAAACTATGACCCTGTCTAACATCCAATAGCATGCACTTCTCTACTAAGGATGGTGCAATAAATGAATCAGAAGAACCAGAGTCAAACAATATAGAATTAGAAACATCTCCAATACTACTTGTGGTCTTTATGACCGTGCTCTGACACTTGTCCTGGCAGTTCTTGACCACTACATAGATCCTGTAATTCCACCCCATGTCTCTGACAGTAGGCTCTGAGATGGGTGCCTTACCCTTATTATGGTTCTAGGGGAAATCTCTCCAAAAGTGTCCCACTACTCCACACCTAAAAAAACCCACCCCCTTAACCTCTCCACAAACAACAGCAGCTCCAGAAGGTGCCCTAGAGGTAGGTGATGTGGATTCTGATGATCTAGCTATAGTCTTATGTGGCCTCTATGGTCGAGCTCCTGCTGACTGAGCTCTAGCTCCACCCTTTTTCCTGGTGGGTCCCATAGGAGGAGGTCCCATACTACGACCTCTCTGTGCATCAGCTCTCTGAGGAGGCCTAAATGGTGGGCGGGACTACTACTGCTACTGCTACTACTAGGGTCTGAAAGATGACTGTGAAGAATTGCTGACCACCATGAGGAGGAGGAGCTAACTCCCTTGATCTGCTATCTTGTAATTGCTGAATATGGCTCCTAACTTGGTCTCTAGCCTATTGGGTTTTACCTTGAGTTTCCTCTGTAATTTAGGCCTTCTCAACGGCCTATGCTAATGTCTGTGGGTAATGGATCTGAAATACACCTCCAATATCTAAATTAAGGCCCTGGATGAACATGTGGATCCACACCTACTCATCCTTCATGTAATCAATGTACTGAAGCAGGTCTAAGAACCTACTCTCATACTCAGCCACTATAAGGGAAGCCTGTCGAAGATCATGGAACTCATTGATCCTCTGCTGTATGAATCTCTATGGAAAATATCTACTCCTGAATCTCTCCTCAAATAGCTCCCAAGTGACTGTCTCTAAATCTATATGGAGATTCTACTCCTTTGTCATCCACCATACTCTAGCTCCATCCTTTAGTAGCTGGATCGCAACCCGATCTTTCGTGTTGCTAGAACAAGGAAAAATCTTGAAGCAACCGCTTAAGCTAACCATCCAGGCCTCTACCTAGAATCCCCTTGTGTCACCAAAATAATGTGATGGCCTAAGCTTCAAGATCTCCCTGATTTGATCTGTAGTTGTGGTCTGATAGCCTCTAGGCCTCTCTACCTACTTGTCCCTGCGCCTAGGGCTCCGAGACCTCTCTCTCTATCCTGAAATACGATCACCATGTCCCCTCAAAGGAGACTCTACTCTAGCTAACTCTCCATGAAAATTCTCTCCTCCATCCTCCTCAGTATGTGGAGGAGGTGCTATCCCTCAATGAAATTATCTCTGTCCACATCTACCTCAATGCCCAAAATCCTACTGAGTCCTCCACATAGTTTGCTGCATTGTGTGTCCTGGAGGGTCTACATAAACTATTTTAGTATGGATCCATTCTATGTTAGCTCTGATTTGGTGGTGGTCCCCTGGCAGTAATGGAGGTAGCTCACTCTAAAGGTCTCAGTCTACATTATCAAAAATCCATGCATATCGTTTTGTATGTTCCCTACATCATACCAGACTGGGAGTAAGTTCGTGAATTTGAGTTCCTTCAGTTTCTATGTTAATTAAAAATATGAGAGCATCTTCTCAAACAATCTTTGGTTTCATTTTATTCTCTGTTTCATCTACTTTTACAGTACCATGTCCCATGTGTTGATATCTTGAATGTATGGTCAATCATCCAATGATTTCTAAACCACTTCTCTAGATACCAATTGTAATACCCACATTCAATATGCTCCAAATCAGACATTAAAGCCTATCAATTAATTGGGGAAAAATTTTTGGAATTATTATTTTTTTCTTATAAAAGGTTGTAAGGATTATAAATATCAAACTAACGTTTAGAATATAGTCTGGTTAATAACCTTTACATCTTTCATAAGGTAGTTGTAACTAACATTTAATAATTTACTCATTTCTATTAGTATATTTTTATGAATCAAGCTCAGTCCCTATAATTTCACTTAATCTATCAAGGTTCCAAACGTTATTTATTTTTACACATTTAACCCCTAGTGAGACAACTCTATGGAAACTATATAGTACTCTTATTATACAATCTTCAACACCTTTCACACCTATGAAAATAGACTCTACAACCTAAGAATATCCCAACAAAGATTCAATGGTGACCATTGTTACAACTCATCAGATATTCCATGCTACGGTTGGTCCCCTACCACCTAGTTTATTTGTTCCCTTATACAATCACCTACCAAATCAAAATACCTCCTTCACACCTCATGGATGCATTAAATACATCACAAAATAAAATACATGTCCATCCATCAATTTTAAACAATTAATCATATCATGAAATCATCACCAAAGCTAAGTAATTTTATCATTCATTTACAATTTCCTAAATGGCATGTGGCACTCATTTAATTCTACAATTTCTTCAATATCAATTGAGATGAAAATATTAGTTCAAACACCAAAACATAATCAATTACAACGAGAATTTAGAATGGACCCATGTAGTATATATATAAGAAAACAACACATCATCATCATCAACAATAAAAATGTACTATCCATGCCTCTAAGACTGGATACAAATCATAATATTAGTCACAACATATGAATACTCAAAATATTAAGTTTTCAATTTTTTAACAAAACTAATCCCTGGGAAATTCAATATAGTAATTGTAATTGTCTAGAGTTAATTCAATTTGGAAATCAAAATATGATACAAAATTTAAAAAGGATTATCAATAGTTTAAAGTTGTCTTTTCATATATGTAAATGGATCATTTTGGATAATATGAATTTTTATGGGTATAAATCTTTTCTAAATTTAATGTCATTGGGGGATAAATGGATTATGCTAAATTGCCATTATTTTAAATTTTTGTTTTTGGTATTTAAAAATAAAATTATAAAGTTTTGGATTAGCTTAAGATCTTCTAATGTCAAGGTGGATTTTATGAAGTTTACAGTCTTAATAAATATAGGTTGATTTGCAAATACTCATCAAATGTTGTACTTTTCTAAATTGTTTTAAGTTACATATATCCAATTTTGGAATAATCAATGCAGGAAATTTAACCTGTTAAGATATTTTGGATTCTAATTTTACCCTAAAAGTTTCGACTCTTGGAGTCTAAAATGTCAAATTCTGACATTGTTTGGAGGTTAACAAAATTATTTTAATTTTAGATAGTGTACAGTTAAAGTTACAACGACATAATATTTAAGTTCATACTTATTTGACTATGTAATAAAATGACACTACAATATTCAACAAGAGAATTCTTGCTCATTATTGAAATGTTAGAAATGTAAATCTAAAATTCAAGGTTGTCAAACCCTTGGTTTAAGAGATTCCAAGTTTATCATATATAAACCCTCATTCTTTTGTTTTAATCAATGCATTCACTTTAATAGGAAATTAATAAAAATGAATATAATGTTATTTGAATTTTACAAAAAAATTTAAATCATAGAATTTGTTGATTTTAATGTTAGGTATGTGTACAATCGATGGTCACCATAAGGATGTGTACATGTTATGTTTAATGTGAACTCTTATAATACTTCTAAGACATATGATTTATTAAGTGAAACCTAGGCTCACCCATGTAAGTTGTTTAAAGGAAAAATTCATCATACAAAAAACAACATTTACAACCATACCACATAATATCTTTGCATAGGACATTCCCAAGGATAGTGATAAACTTTCTATCCCCCATAATTATCAGGTGGTCATAATGTCCTTGTTCCATCATTCCATATGAAAATGTTAAATCAAAATCATTGCAAGCACTTTCAAGGTGTTATTTAGACATAGGATCTTTTCAATGGCTTTGGAAATGGTTCTTTTTGATCCTTCCTAATCATTGTGGTAAAATGGCAGTCGGATCTATGAAGGCATAGAATCTTCATCAGCATGTCAAGGATCTAACATGGCAGATTCTAATAGATGTTGTACAACTTGGGGTGATTTTGGGAAGTTTCAAGGTTTTGGGAAGGAAACAATGGGTTTCTGGAGGTGGCTTAAGCAATTGCAGTGCAAAAATAGCACCCATAAGCTGGAAACATATTCTAGAAGCTCCTGTACCAAAGTTGTAGGTCAAACTGTTTCTCATTGGAAAGGTATTTTAAGATAGCAAGCTTAAGGTGAGTTTTCATCAAGATGCACTACATGGATCAGGTAACAGGAACAGGGGAAAGTTATGCTCTCCAGGTACAACAAGCATTCAAAGGAAATATCCTATTTTGCTAATTGGTTGCCAAGGAAGACTTCAAAGGGGGTTCTACATCATTTGAAATTGTTTCATGAAATGGCCTGATTCAGATTACAAGAATTTTCAAGGAAGTCATGAAATGGTATTCTTTAACTACCTTCAATTGGAGTCATCTGACAAGACATTCTCTCCAAGGTATTATTTGAGTTAGTCAATTTTTTGAAATATACTTCCAAAGAGAGCGCACTTAACTCCGCTAACCATCCTAACCTTGTTTGGGATTAGTTGGGAAGAAATATTACTTGTCAACCCCATTATAGACCCCTAGACCCTAGAAGTGAAATTCATTGACCTAAGAAGTATAAACCCATGCGCACCATGGTTGCCCTTGTCCTCATAAATCTTATCCCTGCCTCAGGAGCCTGGCTGAGGGTGCATTTTTACACCATCCAAATGTTATTGGGATAATCATTTAGGAATTCCACCCATGCCTAGTTCCTTTTAGTGATTAATTAATACCTTAACATTTCCCCTCTTAAGGTGTTTATGGTGTTCAATTTTACTCTCTCCTTGGAAAACGAAATAATCTCTACCACTTATCAAATTTAGAATATTTAGGGCACTATTTTTTTGATTCACCATGAAATACTAAACCCTTTAATGGTTAGATCAAGAAGTTATTCCCAAAGGATTACCACAAAATAAGTTTTTGCATCAGACTTCTATTCCTCCGGATGTGCGAGTGAAAACCCTCACTGACTTCTGTGTATCACTTCATTGTTGTTGCATATGGACCCCCAGTTATCTTGTTGCAGATATTTCAATCTTAACCTTCCATTAGAACATCTATATACACAAACAACTTTCTTTTCTTTTCTATGTCACCTCTTGGTCATTTTGTTTTAATTTGGTCCATTGCACCTGTAATTGAGGAAGAAATTAGCTTTCATGGAGTTTCATGATTAAATCTGATATTGATTCCCTTGAAATGTTTAGATCATTATATTCCTCCCAAATGCGTGTGAGATGAAACCAATATACATTAAAAGTTTCACCATATGGGTAAACAGTAACTTGAATTATTGGTTTGTCAAAAAAAGACATCCTCTTCAATTTCCCATGTGATCTGTGTGAGTGGGCGAATCTAAAATTTACATAAAACAACTAGGGACAGACCCATATTCATAAAGAAATTTATTTTTCAAATCAAATAATTGTTGGAAAACCAAATAACACTTCCAAAATATGTGTTAGGAAATAATAGATAAAATAATGCAGAATAATCCCTCACAGAATCGCAACAGTAGAAACTAATATGCAAAAAATATTACAGATCTAAAATAAAAGTGTAGAATAAATAACACAACACAAAGAGACAATATTTAACGTGGTTCACCCAATTTGGGCTACGTCCACCAAGAATCACTTGCTCAGATTTTATTACAAGCCAACACTCTCTCAATACAATACCCAGATCCGTTTGGAGCTATGCTCAACAAACTCTACAGAATTCACACCCGAATTCAAAGCACATCTGCAATATTTGCTTGTACCTATCATATGCATAAGACCATATAAATAGACAATTGCTTAAGCAGTTTTACAAAACCGTGGGTATCAAAACCATGGGCAAAAACCCGTGGTTATACAAAACAATGGGTACCGAAAAACTCATGGGCCCAAAAACAACCCATAACGGTTACCCATTACCCATGGGTTAATAAACCACCCATGAAAATTTTTTTCGGGGGCTTCGCCCCCAACCCCCTTTGACCCTTCCTCACCGGCAAGAGAGGACCGGCCATAAAAAATATCTGAGTGTAACACATGTCTTAGTGGTGTACCACACTCTAACATGAAAACAGGCTCCACAAACATAACAATCTCCCACTTGGAGACTTGATTTCCACTGAGCAAGCTTCTCAACCCTTCACTGTCATCTGCGAAGGCCAACCAAAGCTGAACACAGCTTTAGTTTTATCCCTTGTGACCACCTTGGTCATCATGTCTGCAGGATTCTGACTGGTATGAATCTTCTCCAACTTCAACTTATCTTCCTCCAAAGCTGTCCTGATGAAGTGATATCTTAACTGTATATGCTTTGTCCTAGAGTGGAAAGCAGAGTTCTTAGCTAGGTGTATAGCACTCTGACTATCACTATGCAGCTTACATTCCTCCTGCTTATGCCCCAACTCCTCAAGCAATTGTTGTAACCAAATCATCTCTTTGCTTGCCTCTGTGGCAGCAACATACTCAGCCTCTGTGGTTGACAAAGCCACCAACTTCTGTAGTCGTGAAATCCAGCTCACTGTTGTCCCACCTACAGTGTAAATATAACCTGTCATGCTCCTCCTGCTGTCTACATCTCCAGCCATGTCTGAATCTACATAACCACGTAAAGTGGTGTCTGATCCACTGTAGCACAAAACTGTCCCCATGGTCCCTCTCAAATACCGAAGGATCCACTTTACTGCTTGCCAATGCTCTTTACCTGGATCACTCATAAATCTACTCATAGCTCCCACTGCATGGGCAATATCAGGCCTAGTGCACACCATAGCATACATCAAACTGCCAACCGCTGATGAGTAAGGTACCTTGGACATCTGGTTTCTTTCCTGCTCTGTCTTGGGACACTGCTCCTTTGATAACTTAAAATGGCCTGCCAAAGGAGTCCCAACCGGTTTAGCATCCTGCATGTTAAACCTATCCAATACCTTCTTAATGTACTCTTCCTGAGATAAAGTCAGCTTCCGTTCCTTCCTATCCCAAGTTATCCTCATACCAAGGATTTGTCTGGCTGCCCCCAAATCCTTCATATCAAAGGATTCACTTAGTTGTTTCTTGAGTACTTTTATTTCCTGCATGTTTTTACCTGCAACCAACATGTCATCAACATACAAACACAGGATAATATAACTTCCATCCTCAAATTTCTTTGTATACACACAATGGTCAGAATGACATCTAATATAACCTTGCTCCATCATGAAGCTATCAAACTTCTTATACCATTGACGTGGAGCTTGTTTCAGGCCATACAAGCTCTTCTTCAGTTTGCACACCATCTCCTCTTTACCTTTGACTTCATATCCTTCTGGCTGCTGCATATATAGCTCCTCCTCCAAATCACCATGGAGAAATGCAGTCTTTACATCTAACTATTCTAAGTGCAAGTCTTCTGCTGCCACTATTCCAAGAACAGTTCTGATAGAAGTCATTTTTACTACAGGAGAAAAAATCTCATCAAAATCTATACCTTGTTTCTGTGCAAACCCCTTGACCACCAACTGGGCCTTATATCTTTTCTTTCCTCCTTCTTCGTCTTTAACTCTGTACACCCACTTGTTCTGCAATGCTCTTTTTCCTTCTGGTAGCTTCACCAAATCCCAAGTCTGGTTCTCCATGAGAGACTTATGCTCCTCATCCATGGCTTGCTCCACTTCTTACTGGCATCTACCTGCATTGCTTCATCAAAGCTCTCTGGCTCTCCACTATCAGTGAGTAATAAATAATAAAGAGAAGGAGAAAAATGTTCAGGTTCTTTTCTTACCCTAGAAGACCTCCTCACTGTAGGAGTTTGGGGTTCCTGTTGAGTAGGTTCCTGAACTGATTCATGGGTCACTTTCCCATCTGGAAGATCCTCTACCACTGCATATTCTTTCTTGGATTCTTCCCTGTTTTCCTGCAACTGTTGCTTATACATGACTTTCTCATTAAAGACCACATCCCTAGACCGAATGATTTTCTTGTCCTTAATACTCCAACATTTAAATCCAAAGTCATCACCACCATAACCAATAAAAGTACATTTTTCTGATTTAGCCTCTAGCTTGGTCCTATCATCCTTGTCAATATGAACAAACACCTCACATCCAAAGACTCTAAGAAATGAATAATCGACTTTCTTACCGTACCAAGCCTCCTCAGGTATGCCTCCATCCAAGGCACTTGAGGGTCCTCTGTTTATCAAGTACACAGCTGTGCTCACCGCTTCTGCCCAAAAATAAAGAGGCAGTCCTGCATGTATCCTCATGCTCCTAGCACGTTCCATTATTGTTCTGTTCATCCTTTCTGACACCCCATTCTGCTGCGGGTTCCTGGAACCGTCTTTTGCCTGCAGATTCCATTCTTAGAACAATAATCATCAAATTCATTGCTGTAATACTCCCCTCCATTATCTGACCTGAGACATTTTAACTTAAGACCTGTTTCATTCTCTACCAAGGCTTTCCATTTAACAAAAGTGTCAAATACATCAGATTTGTTTCTAATACAATAAACCCAAACTTTCCTTGTTGCATCATCAATAAAAGTAACATAATAACTTGAACCCCCAAGAGATGATACCTGAGTTGGCCCCCACACATCAGAATGTACTAGCTCTAACTTACTCTCTTTCTTCGTAGGTCCAACCTTGAGAAACCTTACTCGCTTCTGTTTCCCATATATGCAGTTCTCACAGAAATCCAAACCTGTTTCTGTATATCCAGGAAAATTCTTCTTTATGATGTTCATGCCCTTATGGCTCATATGACCGAGCCTATAGTGCCATAATGTTGTATCTGCATCTGAAGCCACAAGATTACAATCATTAGTACTATCAGTGGTTAAATACAAGGTTCCAACCTTCTTACCTCTTGCCACCACAAGAGCACCCTTGGTAACCTTCCAAGAGTTAGCTGTAAATATCACAGTACAACCATCACTTCCCAATTGCCCCGCCGATATCAAGTTTCTCCTTAATGTAGGCACATGTCTGACATCCTTCAATAGCCATGTATTCCCATTCTGCATCTTAACCTGAACAGAACCTTTTCCAACTATGCTGCAAGGCTCATCATCACCAAGAAAAACATGCCCAAAATCCCCTTGAACATAATCAACAAAATAATGCCTATGTGGAGAAGCATGGAAAGAAGCCCCTGAATCTAAAACCCAAGATTCAGTAATATTATGCAAAGAAAGAATCAAAGCATCCTGACATACATTACTCGATGCCACATTTGCCTCCTTGTTTTCTTCCTGTTGTTTCTTCTTATCTCGAAGCTCCCAACAGTCCTTCTTTGCATGCCCAGGCTTTCCACAATTCCAGCATATAATCTTGTTCTTGGATTTTGACCTTGCCCGTTCTTTTGATTTTCCACGGTTTCCTCTATTCTTCTGTCTCCCTCTAGTTTCCACTGTCAAAGCATTCCCTGAAGTAGAAGATTCCCCAGAGCTTTTTCTTCGCATTTCCTCTCTTAGAATCACCCCTACAACATCCTCAAACTTCAACTTCGAGTTAGCTAGAACCGAGTTACTTACCGCCATTACAAGGCTATTCCAACTCTTAGGTAAAGAGCACAGAATTAATAAAGCCCTAACTTCTTCATCAAATTCTATTGTAACCGAAGCTAGCATATTCACTACCGTATTGAAATCATTTAAATGATCTGCTACTGAACTATTCTCAGACATCTTCATATTAAACAACTTTTTCATTAAAAATATCTTATTAGAGGCAGAGGGTTTTTCATACAACTTCCCTAATGCATCCATTAGATCTTTTGTAGTCTTTTCCTTTGAAACATTAAATAATACCGAAGATGCAAGACACAGCCGGATTGTCCCAAGTGCTTTCCTATCCAACAAATCCCATTCCGCATCTGTCATACTTGAGGGTTTGTTCACCTTCTCAGACAACGGAGTATAAAGATCCTTCTGATAAAGGTAATATTCCATCTGCATCTTCCAAAGACTGAAATTCTGCCCGTTGAATTTATCAACCCTAGATCTTCCTTCATCTGCCATAGCTCCCACTCAAGCTAAAAACTTTCCCTGTGATTCAGCAAACCAAACCAGGTTCTGATACCAATTGTTAGGAAATAAGGGATAAAATATGTGGAATAATCCCTCACAGAATCGCAACAGTAGAAACTAATATGCAGAAATTATTACAGATCTCAAATAAAATTACAGAATAAAATAACACAACACAAAGAGACAGTATTTAACATGGTTCACCCAATTTGGGCTATGTCCACCAAGAATCACTTGCTCAGATTTTATTACGAGCCACCGCTCTCTCAATACAATACCTAGATCCGTTTGGAGCTATGCTCAACAAACTCTACAGAATTCACACCCGGAATTCAAAACACATCTGTAATACATTTGGTTGTGCGTGTATCATATGCATAAGACCATATAAATACACAACTGCTTAAGAAGTTTTACAAAACCGTGGGTATCAAAACTATGGGCAAAAACCCGTCCCATAAACCTATGGGTCAAAAAACTTGCCCATATGAGAAAAGCACATTTTCCCGATATTTTGGGTGTAATTTTTTTAGGCCAAAAAATTTACGCCTAAATTTATTTATTTTTCGGGGGCTGCGCCCCCGGACCCCTGCTCGGGGCCCGGCCCGGCCCCAAACCCTGGCGAGGATACATGAAAAGTGTAAAGTACTCTTAGTGTACAGTCTTCAACACTTTCACACATGAAAATAGGCTCGACAACCTAACAACTTGTCCCACAAGCCTCCAAATTTGTCCTCTAAGATCAAATTCGAATTTCAAGAGAGGAGTGTTTGACCTTCCAAAATCAGTGTTACAACTCTTACAAATTCTTACACAATCTAGCTCTTCACTTACACAACTCTTACATGGTAACTTACACACTCTTTTCATTTCTCTTACACATGCATTAATGACCATGCCATTCATTTATTACAATCTTTTATAAAGATTTATTTCGTTTACCGCAAGGTTATACAATATATAAAAAATCAAATTAATTATCAACCAAGACAATAACATTTAATTTATATTCCACATCCCAATTAATTTCAATTAAAATTTAACTATATGACTTCTCACATTTAACTATTACATTTGAATAATTAAAATAAAGAGAACATTACAACTAAAGTACATACAACAATAATTAAAAACGGAACACATAATAAAAAGATATATATGCCCCAAGGTGACAATAATGGAAATTCCCCCCAAGGGAAATCCTAACACAACACAACACACAAATCAAACATAGTTTCCATGGTGACCCTTGTTGATTTCACACTGAATTCCAATATGGTTGGTCTCCAGTTCACCGACATTGTTGTGATTTTTAACCTACAAAATGACAATACCTCCTTCGGCCTCGTGGCCATACCAGAACATCCAAGAAGTTATAAAATCAACATATAATTATTAAATCCAGATCACAACAATATCAAGAGTTTATCATTATCATTAAATTCAATTGCAACTATATCATCATCCAATAGATATCTATGCTAGAGTTATTCTTAATATCAATGTCACATGTCTAAAATCAACATCAATAACATGTCCATGTCAACCAGTATATCATCATCCACATAATAATAATAATAATGTCTCAGTGATCATCAAGAAAAAGATTTGAATCCAGATCAATACTAATCCAGGATCTAACATCTAACCATCATACTAATCAAAACATAATAATGTCCATAATAATCCCTGATACAACATACTACATCAAAACATAATAATATCCAAAATATGATCAATACTGTCAGGATCAGTATCTAAACAGTGTCAAAGGAGAGTGGGCACTATAGGAGTGCCATGCAATTTTATGTCCCTAATGTACCTTTGTTTTGGGGGACATCATGGTCAATAAAATTTTCCTAGCCCCTCCAAGAAGCCTCATGGTTCCTCATGTGACTAACTTCCATCCTCTCAGTCCTTTAAAGTTGTATTTTGCTCAAATCTTTTGCCATTGGATATCTGACATGTGTCACAACTAGGAGACACATTAAAATTGATATCCGTCTCATCCCTTAATGTTTAAGGGACATTAGGGACATAAAATTGTGTTTCACTTCTTTCCTTGAAATATTTTGAATTTTTAAAAAACCTTCCTGTCTCCCGCTTCTAACATCTAACTCTCTTGTGCACAACTTCATTCCACCATTGCTATGCAACTTTCTCACACCAATTCATATGTTTGATGAACTTCAAATGAGATCCGATAAAAAAAATAAACTCCTATACTCCAAGATAATATGCAGGTCTTAGAAGAAAGATTGACCAAACAAGGGGGAAAAACAAAGAACGAAGAAGAAGAAAGAGAGAAATCCTTCATAGCTATGAAATAGAAATTCAAAGAGATATTGAAAATGGTGTACAGATTGAAAAACCATTTTTTCTTTTTTCTTAACTCATAGAGGCCATAAAAAAATAACCTTAAAACCCTCCTTTTGCACATAGAACACTCATAATGAAGAAATCCTCTTTCTGGCCTAAAGAAGATTTTTTTTTGATTTCCTCTTAAACCAGAAGTGAAATCAAGGAAAAATTTCACTGACAGAGTCAAAAGAAAAAACCTAATATAAAATGGAATTTATTTTGTAAATAGAAAAGAAAACCAAAAATGTAATTTCGAGGTCCATTAATGGTTGGGTTCAGAAGCACTGCTAGATCAACATTTTGAAAGTTTAAAATCTCCCAAACCACTGATTAGGTGGGCCCAAGATTTCATAGGGGAAATATTGGGTAAAAATCCAGATTAAAAAAGTTTGTTCCATGGAATTTTGATCACCAAAAGATCACTTTCTAAAAATAGCATGTCTTCTACATAGAGGACTGTTATTTTTTGAAATTCACCAATTGAAGTAGCTGCGAAGGAGGCAGTGAGCACCAGAGTTGTATTGCAGGGAGAAACCATTAAAATGATCATCTCAGTCCAAATTTTACATGTACTAAAAATAGTAAGTGGTCCCTTGAGAACAATAAAAAAAATAGAAAATTGGTCCAGAAAGTAAGAGGAGCACAAAAGGAAGAAATATCTTTAGTAATCACAACCAGTTAAGGACTGAAGGGGACAATTTTTAATACATGTTAAAAATAGTAATTTTCTTTTTAGTACTTATAAAAATAGTAGGTTATTCTAAAATACGGATGTCACAGAAGGAGTGTACCAGTGATTTATCATCCAAGTTGGCATCATCATTTTGGGGACCTAAGAGGAAAAATATTAACAATCACCAAAAATAGTTTCCCTTTCTAGATATAGTAAGTTTCAAGGAACAATGAAGTTAGGGTCCAAAAGGGGGGAACCAATGAAGTATCTATCTTCATGGATCTCAACATTATTATTTGACACTCGTTTCATTCTTCAATCAATATCTATAAGGTGGAATTCACACTCAAAACCATCATACTGTTCATAGTATGTCCCATCAGGATCATGTTCAAATAAACTAAGCAGTGTGATAATGTTGCGAGGAATTTAGACAAGGTTTGTTCCAAAGATTTAGTATTTCCTGAAGGGATCTCCATGAGTAATACTCAAATTCACCAATGGATTCGATTCATTCTTCATATTTTTTAAACATGTATCTCAATGTGTTCACGTGTTTTTTAAAAGAATTATCTCTTGGTATAAGGAATTCAAGGATCCAAGTTTCACTACATCGAAGCATTGCATGGTTCAGGTCACAGGTATATCATACGAAGGGTGGAATTTACTGTCATCAATGAAACAAGTCCATTCAACCTCGCATGATTGGTTTTGAGTTCATATTTCTTCAAATTCAATGTTCATAGTCATCAGTGAAGTCTTTTGATAAGTGTTTTAAACACTCATTCCAAAGCATCCGTGAGCCAATGTGAAGGATTTTCTCAAGAGGAAAAAAATTCAGAGATTTGTAGTCTCACTACATTGTAACTTTCCATCAACAAGGATCATCAAGAGTGACGTCTCTTTTTCTCTCTCTTATTCCTCCCCCCAAATTTCTCTCTCTTCAAATGTTCTAATTCTTTATTGGGGTTCCTATTTTTTGATATGCCTTTAAGTCATCTAAAATTGAATTTAGAAACATTATGTAAATTAAGTCACCTTGATTTTATAAAAGGGAATTAATATTTGGAAGGAATATGAATAGTCAAAATCCATAAATAAGGCATATGGAGGGTCACCAAGAAGATGGAGAGTTTCTCCTCTTCTATAAATTGCAATGATCTCCTCATTCCAAGGGGTTCTAATTTTAAAATAATTCTAGCTTGTTTTATTCTTGTAATTTTGTGAGAGATATTTTTCTCACTTGTGAGTGAAAAGAGTTAGCCACTTTTCCCCTGTTTTCAATGTCTTCGAATCTCATACTATATACAATTTCTTCTTCATCATCAATATAGGAAGAAGTAATTTCGAGCCTTTTTTTACTAAGGGATTTACTGATACATTGTGTTCATTAAATTCTAATGGGTCTTTTTACTATTTGTAGTATTGTTTCTTCCTAATTTTAGTGCATGTGATGAAGTTTCTAACAAGTGCGTGCATGAATCTTATTTTCTACCTATAACATTAGTTCCCCTACCTCATATTATCACTCCCTTTCCCACTCTCCTAGAAAATTCTTCCCTTATAGATAGTTGTAAGATTTTTCCATAGGGTAAGTGGAGTTCCCCTGTTGGATCCTTAACTAAAAGGCCACTAGGATAAAAATTACTTTTTACTCGCGCATACATATACGGAAGCTGCATCGGTTAAGTAGAGGGACTTAGACTCCCAGAGCATTGGAAAGAAACCTAATTATTTGTTTCCTGAAAACAATTTCTCCAACAATTTTTGGCACTTTTTATGGGGTAGATTTAGAAGCATATGTACCCAAAATATGATTGCAAGGTCAAAAAATTCAAAAAAATCAAATATTGAAAAAAAATAAAAATAAGTTGATGAAAATCCATTGCTGAAAGAAACAATGTCAATTCCTACACGTGAACTTTCATATTCCAGAGTTTTGTTTTGTATTCCCACTACAAGAATTTCTAAAAGCTGGCTAAAAGGAGATACACCAGGTTGAATAGATCAAGAGAAATTGTCAACCCCTCTTTTGAGGCTTTGTAAAATTAGGAAGAATGAGTTAGAAATAATCCCTACTACCTTTCTCAAGCCTCATCCCCATCCAAGTCATCAAGTAGTTCCTCTGGAAGTCCCATCCAAACTCCTATTGATACCCCCCTTCAAATTCTCCCCTTTTTTGACCACTGTTGAGCATTGAGTTTCCAAAGTAAGAATAATTTCTAGAAGTGAGAGCATAAACATAAAAAATGATGGTGGATGAAGAAAAAATACCTCAACCTATTGTTCCATTGGGAAGAAATATAGTCCTACTCGCTCTCGAACCACCTCTTCACGACCTACCAACTGGTTCCTGTAAAAAATTTCCAAAGTTTAAAGCTGATGGAACACAAATACTTGAAGAAAACATCGCCACTTTTACCACATCATGTGGGATTCTTGGAGTTGAACATGAAGACATTTTCATAAGATTGTTCCTGGAATCTCTCCAAGAAACAAAAGTAGAATGGTTCTACCTCCTTCCTTCCCAATCTATCACTAGTTGGAACGACATCAAGACTTCCTTGGAGGAAATATATAAATCAACTAAAGACTATCAGGACCTCTAGGTGGAGTTTACTCAAATGAATAAAGGATAAATTTAAACTATGAGAAACTTAGTGGCTCGTTTCAAATAGTTTCTTCACAGGATATCGGAAGAATATTTTTCATCTGAAAATAATATCAAGATATTCTTCATCAATACTCAATCACGTGAGGTAGGATTTTTCCTATAAATAGTTTAACCAAGGAACATTGCAGAAGCATAAAGGATGGCCATTGAACTTGGTGATGATCTCATATTCTCTAGAAAGATAAGGAATCCATTAAAGGGAAAGGCCCAATGTCCTAGGGATGAGAGAACAAATCCATCACTAAAAGTAATTGGCAAATGAGATGGCATATTTGAAGAGGGAATTATTTGAATGAGTATCTTCTCAAAGAAACAACCATATCAAATTGTAGGAATACCTTGAAGGCTTTCCTTGGAGGCCCCACTCTTGAAATAAAATTGTAGGATTCATGAAAGTGAAGAAGAGCTTGAACAAGAAAGTGAAGGTGATGATCTCCTAGAATTTTATGATCTTGAGAATGATACACAAATCATATTCTATGATTATTCTAGAGGAAATTAAGAGGATGAAGAAGATGACCCCAACTTCTCATGTGTGGTATTCACTCATTATTAGTCTAAGAAAGGAGCTTCTTCCTCCACTATTGTTAAAAACAAGAAGACTAATGATCCTCCTGTAGTGACTCTGCAAAAAAAAATCAGTTGAGGATCTCTGCTCCCACCCTTCAAGGATTCTGCATTGTTGAAGTATGATCCTATAGCAAGTAATAAGGCTCCCGTAATTGCAAGTAAGTATTTGTATGCCTCTTCCAATTCTAAATCTAAATTTGCTCCTATAAAATCTAGTACTTTGAAAGCTCCTAATGTACCATTCAAAATTCCCTCCATTCCCAAAACATCAAACCCTACTTCCAAACCTTCCCCAACTCCAAAATCAGTCCCTTCATTCCCCTTTTCCACATCTTCTCCTTTGACTTCATATAATATGTGAATAGAGCCAAGGTTCAAATTACTGAAACTAAATATCTGTGGACTCACCCTGAAAAATTAAAGAGATTTGTTCAATACATCATGAATGATATTTTAACACCCAATGTTGTAACTCCTAGTTATAAAGGAATATTACCAAACCCACTTATACCTCCCTCACAGAACATGCTTTCTTTGAGTTCATCCAAAAGTAATAAGGCTAAACCTTTATATGTCTTCCTTCTCGTTGGAGAATATGTATATAACAACTACATAATAGATTATGGTGCCTCCAAAAATGTAATGCATATAAAGGTAACCAAGGATCTAAAAGTCACCATGACTCCACCTAGTGGCTCTTGTTACTCCCTAGAGTCAAAAGTGATCCCACTTTTAGGGAAGATAAAATATGCACAATTTTCTCTCACCAAACTTCCAAAAAAAAAGGTTTTAGTGATGATTTTGGTAGTAGCCATTCCGGATTCATTTGGAATGTTGCTAAGTAGGATTTTTTGTTAGCATTTGGGGGGAAAGATATGGATGAACTGGTTTTCTACAACCATTCCATTTAAGGGAGGAAATGAAAAATTGCTTCCAAAGAATAAAAAGAGGTATATGGTGTAAAAAGAAAGAAATCCGAAAGCCAATATTTTATACCAAAATAGTAGGAGGATGAATGATGCAGCCTAGAATTTACCAAGAATAACCCAGGCGCGTTGGCACATCACTCATCCTAGACTGAGCGCTCAACAAAGTGCGTAAAGGTACGAGGCCCCTCTTTAGGGCTTTTTATGTAGTATGTTAGCATGATGAAGACTTAATGCATTCATATCCATAAATAACATAATATTCTACATGAACAAATTCTAGATCTATATTTTAAAGAACCATGAATCTAATGATAAACATAATGAAATCATCCATGCAATAACTAGTTACAACCTTGTTTAACACCTTGATTCAGCCAAAACACTCCATTATATTAAACATAGTAAATACACATAATCTTCTTACAATAATAATATCATATGCTCATGCGCACATCAAGTCTGGCAACATAACTCTATATACATCTACCAATTTCTTAACTACATAGTTCACTACATCTTTATATGGATGGGGGATTTCCCTTCACCGCTTACATAATTACCAAAATAGGTTGCACACTGAAAACAGCCATGTGCCTTTACAATAATAACCATCCATACAGGTGAGCTAATAATAGAACTCTCCTAGTTAACTGTAATGGTAATTCTATTAATAACACGAACCTATGCAAAGTGCTTAGTAGATGCTCTTTCAAAAATAGATTATGCATGACGCACAAATATTTATCCAGATTGTGTGCTCCACATGTTATCTCCAAAAATATCCCATAATGTAAAAATGGCTAAGTCCCAAGTTTGTCCTTGTCTTTTTTGCACGTTTCCTTCCCTATCCTTCCGCACAGCTTTGACTGTGTTGTACTTCTACACGTGAATCTTCTGTGTGCCTTCTCCTTATTATCATACTCTTTATTTTCTCAACATTACCCCACACTAAACTGCATTACCTCCCAAAAAATGGTTGCCTCCAATGTTCAATGAATAAAGAATATGAATGGAAGAATGTAATAATTTTCTATAAACAAATAATTACTTTACTTGGCTACGCCTTCTTCCTCTACAAGGATAATCAATTCAGGATACTCTTTTATTTTTTCTTCTAAGGTATGCCAATCAGATAGCGCTACTTCTTACTTGTCTGGAATGTCCACTACAATGGACTCTAGTTCATCCTGTGGAATCTCTTCCTTTTTGTTTTGTAGTAATAGAAAAATATTAGACATCGCAAACATTCTTCCCTCCAACAAATCCATCTTTTGTGTTATAAGTTTCCCAATCTCATCCAACATTTCCTTAGGGGGTTCTTGTGCTACTGCAAGGGCCTCACACTTTTTCTTGACTAGAACCAACCTTTTTGCACATACCAATATTTCATCTTTCATAGCCTTCAGGGCTTCATTGTCCTCAACTATCATCCTGATTCTTATTACCACTTCTAGAGCTGCATAAATATTCAATGCCTGGTCTACTTTCTTCAGATCTTATTACATCGTCCGTAGCAATGCTTCATAAGATGCAATCTTTCTACCCACCGAAGCCTTTGCTCTCTCTGCTTCGTACATGGGGTCCTTTGATGCTGGCATGTGAATGGGTCCATATTCAAGCACCAAGTCAACCAATGTACACACATAGTGCATAGCTAAAGGAAATATTTCAGGCACCTTGGATTCCAAGTGTGGTTTTTCTTTCAGGACATGATCTCCAATTTCCTCTTCCATGTTGATGAAAACATTTTTCTTCTTCTACTCTAAGTCCTTTTCTCCTTTTAGGTGCACTATTTCTACATCTTTAGCTTTGATTTCTTATCTCAGCGCCCTAATAGTTTCAGCCTTATCCACATTCCTTCGTGCTACCTATGTAGATACCTTCACCAAGGCATTACTTGTTCATCCGACATAATTGTAGGCTTTACTGTTATGTGCCTTGTCTGAGGTGCCATCTTTAACCTTCTTGACACACAAGATTCTTCGCACACATCAAACTTTGACTCATCCATGTGAGTCTACATGGACCAGGACAATTACTTCCTTGTGCACGTGGTAGCCATGTCTTCATCCATCATCTCCCATCTGTATAACTCCTTAGGGCTCACCTTTATTTGGAAATGGGCGTGGATAATTTTACTTGTGTCCTCAGCATATCCCATAGATGGAAGAATTTACTCTCCACTTGTCCTCTTCGATCTTGGCCCCCTAGAAACTTGAGCACCAAGATTTGGAGCTGGATCTTTTATGTCTTTACTAGTACCTTGTCGTGTTTCTTCTGTATCCTTTACTCCTTCCTCTCCATCCTTCATCTCTTCATCCTTTGGCTCCTCCACATCTACTAGTGGTACTGAGGTGTAGGCACACTTTCTGCAGACTCCTCCCCTTCTTCGTTCAACTTCAGCTTTCTCCTTCTTTTCTCAACTACCTCTTTCTGAGGAGAGATTCGTGGCAATATTTTCACTGATTGTGGAGTAGCGCCTTGTGTTCTTCTTCATCTGGACACTCTCTTAAATCATCGTTCTTCTAGCACTGCTCCCACCTCCAAGTCTTCTTCTTCTTCTTGTGCCTAAGGTGGAGTACTTGCATGCCTAGCCTCCCCTTTATTTATGGGCTACCTCTGACATCTATGCTCTAAAACCACCACTATCTTCATGCTCCTCTTCCTCCTCATCCTACTAGTATAGTTTTTTGCGGGCTTAGGGGCTGACACGTTCTCTATTGTATGCTTACCCTTAGATGGCCATGGGAGTGCGAACTCGTTCTCCACACAGTTATTTTTCCCATCTTGGGATTGAGTTGAAGATATAGAAGTGTTGCTCTGATGTCCCCAACTGCCAAACTTGTAGGTTTCATGCTTATAACATCTGAGACAAGCCTCTCAATAAAGGAAGTCCGTCCTGGGTATACATATGTCTTTCTCAGAGTATGATAATCATAATCCACCTTATCCACAATAAATTTCAAGTAGTGCACATCAGTAAAATGGTGGGCTGATGCCTGGAAGTAGTGTGTTGTGAATTCATACTGTAGTTTGCACCATGGGCTCAAAGCCCCATCCTTCATGGAAAATTGCACAATGTAGAAATGTTGGTACACTGCGAACTGAACTACCTTTCCCACCACTGAAGGCAACTCCTTGGGAATTTTCCACTCTTCTTTAAATGCCACGTAGATTCTATCATACCACTTCTCATCCCTCTGCTTGAATGGCCCACTCATTGATTCTTCACATAAGTAATTTTTAAATCTTTCTGCAAGTGACTTGTTTTCCATGGGATACTCCCATATCTTGTCCTTTGGCCCATCGGGCACTCCAATCTCCATAAATACTAGAGAAAATAATATAGTGCCAAAATGTATTTTATCACCTATGCGTGCTTCTTTGATAATGGTCTCTGCTATATAACCTGCTATGTTGTAGATCACCCCCCTGTGACATTTTCTTGGCAATGTGTAGCCACATTTTATCTACTTGCAACCACCTCTCTTGGTTATTCAACTTTATTACCAGATGTGCAGTGGCATGTATCACTCGGTACTTCTTCAACTTGTCAATGTCCATGCCACGTGGACCCTTGGTATACCCTAACTACTTTCTTGTTTCCATGATTATTTCCTTATCAGTTATATCACTATCTAGATCTACTCATGTGCCTTTTAATCCTATCAATGTTTAAATTAAGGCTACAGTAATCCTTACCCTTTGTCCGGTGAAATAGAAAAAGTCTTCATGTACCCTACTCATTAACCATTGGTACAAAGGTTCATATTTTGCAAAATATGGGAGCTCCTACAACTGGTAGACTTCGATCTGCTTCAATATTTTTTCTCCAGCGTCATCATACACTGGCATGTCCTCTATTGTGTGCTTGTTTATCTTCATACACAATAACGCGTCCAATTCCTTCTTGTTATCCGATGTACAGTGGTTATAATCACTGATCTTGCACTTATGGATGTGAGAATCCCATTCTTATCCCACCATCACACCTTCTAGGTATTGCATCTATGAGAAATTTGTCTCGGGAGTAATTTTAACCTCTACTTCCACTTTCTTCTTTCCCTTGGCTCCTGCGACAGGTGCTTTTTTCGGTTCCATCTATAACTCTCAACTTTCTATCCTATGTAGTGTTCAAATACTCGCCTTCTTTCTTCTACAATGAGAAATTTCAATCCTAGCTCGAATCCATGTGCCCTAGATGAAATCACATGCCCTAGCTCCTACGCAACGCTCTGATTTGCTCAAACCCTTCATCAATGGAGATGCAAGATTCTCCTGTACACAACTCTACTCTACACGTCTTGTTTCACACTCTTCACACCTCAGCACGACTCGCAAGGCTTGTTGGCACTTAGATCTTTTCAAATTATTGCGATTATAATGGTAGGAATGAACTCGTATCCCATCCTTATATCAATTTTAAAAAATTTAGTGCATTCATTGCTCCTTCACTGACCAACAATCCCCTCATTAATTGACCATTTTCAAGCTTTCCGCGCAGTACATCTTTGGGCCTAGCTATAACCTTCTAGTGTTCCTTTATACCTCCTAGAGATAGACTTCTCTTCAATACACTTCCATGCACCCGAGTACCTCACCACTGCACCTTCTCTTGGTAGTCCCTACAACCGCTAATCACCTTGTGTTATATTGTTCCTTCATTTTCACATCTATGGTCATTGTTTAGAAGCAATCTCTCTTCCAAAAACTCCTTTCCAAACTCAAATTGCACCTGTAACAGTTTATTCTTGATGTGTACCCAGTTGTGAAAAAAAAGTAGCAACCACCCCACACAAATGGTATGTGTAGTCCTCTGCACATAAAAATTCTACAAATGGTAATTAGCTTGTGGCGCAGAAACACACTTATTACATAAAACACAAACTAAATTGACAAAGCATAGTGACAAGAGAAGGAAATACATGTAAAGGAAATGCATACAGGAAAACCTATTCTAAATGGAAATACTTCCTTATTAAAAACACCAAGAAGACTTAATTATAGCAAGGCTTCAACCTACTCCTGTTGAAATAATCGGGTAACTGTATTCCATCAAGCATTTCTAACTGAAAAGTTCCTATTTCAAGTATGTGAGTGATAACATACGGTCCTAACCAATGGAATTTAAGCTATCCTAGATGGCATGAAAACATTAAATCATAAAGGAGAACCATATGTCCAATATCAAACTTCTTATCCCTGATGTGCGTGTCATGTTATACTTTCTTCCTAGCCTTTTCCTACTTCTAACTCCAACGTGATATTGCTCATCGTTCATCCAGCTGTATAAATTTATCAATCTGTTCTTCCAATGCTTTCTCATCAGCGAGACCTCCAGTGTGCGTAATACACAAAGAAGGTAACATGAATTCCATAGGAAGAACGGATTCTACTCTAAACACTAACTGAAACGGTGTGGATTTGTTCAACCTCTTATACGTTATTCTATACGCCCAAAGCACTACAGAAACTTTATCATCCCAATATTTCCTTCCAACATCACATATTTTTGTCAAGGTCTGGCTCAAAATTTTGTTAAAGGCCTCAGCAGTACCATTATCCTGATGATGATAGGGCGTAGTCTTATGGTGCACAATCATAAATTCATCCAATAATATCCTAATTGTCTCATTCAAAAAATGTGTGCCCCTATAACTTGTCAAACTTAACGGGCATCCAGACCTTGTAAGAATATTTTCTCATAAAAACATGGTTGTTGTTGCTGTTGTATAGTCCTTGGTGGGTGTTGCTTTTTCCCACCTTGTCAAATAATATGTGCAAGTGATTATGTAGCACGATCCAGTGCTACTTGCGGCTAGCGAAATAGGACCCACAAAATCTATAGCCCATTTTTCAAATGGGTTTACATTGGGGATATGCCTCAACGACATCTCATCTTGTTGTCCTAGTTTACCAAGGCACTGGCAGTGATCACACACCTTACAATATGATTTACAGTCTTTAAATAGTGTCTCCCACCATAACCCAGTGACTAGAATCTTGCTCCCAGTGGCATCACATGCATAGTGTCCACCTACAATACCACCATGAGCATCTTCCATAATAGTTGTGTGCTCATGCTCAGTACACACCTGCGTAGTACTTGATCTTTGCCTAACTTGTATAAATCACCACTGATCAACATAAAGGGTGATGCACAAATTGTAATTTATTTCTTTTCCAAGGCTTACATACCTTCTGGCACCATACCTGTACTTAGAAAGACAACAATATCCCCCAAGTCTAAAGGTGCGCGTTGTAACCGGTACAAGTGTGCATCTTGCATTGTATCCTCAATTGTCTGCGTGTCCTCCCCTGACTGAATCCTTGATAAATGGTCCGGCCCAGAATTACTTCTACCTAGTTTTACCACTACTGTGAAGTCAAATTCCTGGAACAATAACACCCAGCGACATATGTGCCCCTATAAAATGGGCTTGTTGATCAGGTATTTCAATTCCATATGATCAGTATATAATTCAAAGGGTGTTGCTAATAAATATTGTCTAAATTTATGCAGTGCGTAGATCATCAACAAGGCCTCACACTCTATTGTTGTATAGTTTTTCTCTACAGGAGTCAACTTTCTACTAGTAAAATAGATAGGATGATCTACAAGACCTTCTCAGGTTGAGATAACACTGCACCAATGGTTTTTCCAGAGGCATCAACATATACATGAAATGGTTAGTTCCATGAGAGAAAGTACATAACAAGTGATGTAGTAAGTCTCTCCTTTAGTGTCTCAAAGGTGTGGTGCTACAGTTCTCCCCAATAAAATGTTCCTTTTCCTTTGAATAACTCCTTTAATGTTGTGGCAATTTTATTATACCCTTTAATAAACTTCTTGTAATATCTTGTGTGACCCAATAATCTATGCACCTCACTTTGACTAGTAGGCTTCTTCAGGTCCATAATAAGGACAACCTTAGTTGGATCCACTATACAACCCTCCTTGTAGATTATATGTTCTGACAAAGTTCCAAAGGGTGTAGCAAAAACACACTTTTTGATGTTTAAAGAGATGTGTAACTGTTGACATCATTCAAAAATTAGGTGCAAATTGTCATAATGATCCTTAACAAGTCTATATGCCATCCAGTCATCCAAGTAAACTTATAAGAAAATGTGAACAAAATCCTAGAATGCTTGAAAAATTAGGCTCGAAAACATGGCAGGTGTATTTTTCATACCAAAGGGCATCACAGTATATGCAAAAATTCCCCATTCAGTGTTAAAAGTTATTTTTTCTTGATCTTCCTATGTAATTCAAACCTGATGATACCCAAAGAACCCATCTGTAAAGTAATAGATTTTACGCCCTACAACGCCATCTAATATTTCTTCTTTGAAGGGTGTAGGAAAAGGATAAATGACACATGTAGCATTCAGATCTTTATAATCCACACAAATTATAATCCATCCATCTTTCTTTATATTGATAACCATGGGGCTAACCCACTCATATTCTTCTAGGGGATTAATGATGCCATATTTCAAATTCTTGTCAATTTCTTCCTTAACCTTGACACGCAGGTTAGGATTCATTCAATAGGGTCTCCTTCCTGACTAGGTTTGCACCTTCCTTAAGCTTTATCTTCATCTCTCCTAATTATTAATGCACACCTTATAACTCATGATATCCTCTTGGGAATAAGTCCAGAAAATCTCGTAATAACTCAATGATTTTTGCCACTTCATAGTCAGACCAATAATCCCCTATTATGGCCTCCTTAGGTTCAACATCTATGCCAATGTTTACTTTATTTATCTTCATAGGTTCATGATAAGCACACGTAGTCTTATGTACATTGTCCAAAACCTCATGCATCCCTACTGAATGATCTATATCTAGATCTCCTACATCCTCATCACCTACTAGATAAACAAGATTTTCTTTTTCTTTCTCAAGGAAAGTGTGCTAAAGTAATATAGTATCAGTCTCTTCTATCTCATCAAAATGCACTTTTGAGTTTGTCTCACCGAATAAATCCTGAAGGAGTTCTTCTGTCTTTATACCATCTCCCATATTTATGCACTTTATAAATCTTAATGCTTCTTCAACTGGGTGTTTAGTAGAAAATTAATCAAATGTCTAAGTCATTCTTGCAATCAAATCCTACCAATTCTAAGTCTATTTATAGAGTTCTTCATATATATACCAGGCACATGCACAACTGACCAATGTGTAATAGAACTTATGCACCCATAGTGAAGGTGGTAAGGCTTCCTACCCTTCTGTGTAGAGTCTCTCACACTGCTGAACATAGTGCTAAATAGGTTGATCACCATTGTATGAATTGATTTTAGTAGGTGTGTTGCTTCTAAAAAATCGAGTGGGCAAAGAAATCCATATTTATTTCAATTCTACAAGATTTTCCCTATGAACCACCCACCAGCGTGTTGTTGTCCAATGTAGTATATACACTAGCATATTTCTCCTTTCATCCTAAATTTTCCACTGCTCCTCCATGGTGAGTAAGAATACTATACGATCCCCTTCTCAATTGTACCGAGGTACATAATTTTGACCTTGTGCCCAATAATCTCATAAGTAAGTTGGTTGGATATTTTGTCAAGCCAAAATATGAGGTTCAACCATAGTACACGGGATTAAATCCCTCCTCAAAGATAGGTGAGGTAGCCTATTTATTACTAATCTAAAAAAAAGTAGAAAAAATATGTATAATATTCACACTATTCTAACCATTAGGGTTGGGATACAATCCAAAAATCCATATCAACACAAGATGGAGATGTTACAGTTTCAGAAATAGAATGGATTAGAAAGGAAACTATTATAGAAGAAATAGAGTGGAAAGGGAATGAGAGGAACATATTTTATTTCAAGAAAAACCAAATCAAGAAATACTTATATGAGTTTTAGATAATGGGTGTAATGTTTGAAACGATTAAAATAATCAAGAACACTAAACAAATAATAACTTAAGATATTTTACGTAAGAAAAATCTCTCAAGATAGATGAATCCAACAACACAAAGTTTGAAAAAGAACACATGTTTCTATTCCTCAATGATTAAAATAAAATATAAAGTTTTTCTTCTTCTTCAAAATAGCTCTCAATATTATAAAAATCTTAACCCCATTGGAATGCACAAGCATTCCTTATTTATAATAGAAAGAGTAGAAAGAAAATAGGAAAAATACTAGAAAATAGTCATTTAACAATAATCTTATTGTACTTGACTCTCATGCAGGAGACCAAGAAAAAATTTGCTTCCTATGTGATGAAACGAAAAATTAAAAAGACATGTCAATCTCTGGATGGAGATGACATGCAACATTATGCTTATCCTGTTTTGACATCCTTGTCTTCATCCAGTGAATCCTGATTGTCTTGAACTTCCTGGAACTTCCAAATTGTGCCCTACATCTCAGCTTCATCTGGCGTACTGGAATGATCACTCAGGACCTCACAATTTTCCCGAGTGTTACTTGCATTTCTAGGAAGTTTCCTCAATCTCTTGTTGAGTTTCTATAATGATTCCAAAACATTCTCATTCCTTATGAACGTATCAATGTTTTTCAGATTGAAGATGGAAGCATGTTCGTGTTGGATTGATTCTTGTATTTTTTTTATAGAAATCATCAGTAGATAGAATATTTGAGATTTCATTCAACACCTTAGTGAAGATCCTAGACACCTCCTCTTCTATGTCATTCATGGCATTAACCAATTGATTGATCTCTAGATTCCCTCAACTTGATACAAGCTTCACTAAGAATATTTATCCTGAATCTGATGGATTTGGTTAGCTGGAAATGCTTATCCCCCTACAAAATGATTCCTTCTTCAATCAAGATGCCGGACAGAACCTGTTTTAGCGCATTGAGAGCCTCAAAATTTAACTCGAGGTTCTCAAATTCCTTTGAAAATTCATCATCCATTTTGTCACCATCCTTCTTTATCTCCTCCAAGGATTTATAAACCTCCACTGTGTCATCAATGACCTCTCTTCCTTATAGGAGTAGATTCTAAATCCATTCATCAACCATTCTCCCCTTCTTGTTGATATTTTCAATCCTGGGTACCGATGAGAAATCACACCTAATAGGATTAGGGGTAAGGGAAAACGGTGTTGAATGAGAAGGCTTTGAGAGCTTGAGTAATACCTCCGTCAACTACTCAAATTTCTCCTTTAGCTCATCTCTGCTCACCTTGGTTTCCTTCAGCTTCTGGCATCACACGTTCATGGCATCCTGTTGTGCTGCCTCTGTTGTTTCATTTCCCAGATCAACCATTTTGATCTGATAATAAGTGACCATTATATCCTCCTTATTTTTGTTGGCTACGGGAGTGGAAATCTCTATAAACTTATACCTTGAGGCATCCACTAAAACCCTTGAAACCATTTTTAGTTTCTTGGCATATTTGAAAGGAGAGACCTTGATGGAACTGAAGTCGAAGGTTAGTAGAGGAACTACCACCTTCCTCTTCCTTGGGGTTTTATCAACTAACCATTGAGGTATATTGGAAGAATTTTCCCCTATCGTAGGTATTGTGGTTACATTTGTAGGTGGAGGAAGTTTTACTTGTAAAGTAGTGATGACTGCAACTATGGTGTCTGTGGGGATAGACTAAGTGAATGAAGGTGTAGAAGGACGAGGCATATCTATGGCCATCTTAGGTCTAGCAAAGATAAGTGAGAGGTTGGAGAAGATGCTGGCCGTGGCTGATGAAAGTGGTGAATAAATAGGAGGTGGGGAAGATTGGAAAGGAGGAGGTAAGGATTTTGAAGTCAAATATTGAGAAGCAAGAGAGAGACTTACCTCTGATGAGAAATCAATAAAAGGAGAAATGAGAGGTTGACTAACCTCGAATTCTGAACGAATTTTTCCTTATTCTTATGGAGGAGGTGAATCCAATATCTCAATGATTTGTGAAGGAGTGGTAGATGATGTGGCTCCTTACTTTTCTCCTTTTCTGATAAACTTAAATTTTATCTGCCCCTTGGTAGGACTTTTATATTTTTCCCTCTCTCCCTTGGAGGGTCCCACCTCAAAAGTGGCTATCTTCAAAAATATATTTTCCTTATAACTCATTCCCCAAGAAATGAGCCATGCCCTGGTACGGACAAGATTCTAAGCAGCTCTTTCAGTGGTAGAAGCTTTTTCAGCAATAGACCAATCAATGGTTGGGAATCCGTGTTGGTTTCCATTCGATTGTTTGTACATAGTGTCAAGGAAAATTTCATACTCCACGGTGCCTTCAGGGATATCAGCTAGACCTAACATCTAAATTTATTCAAGTGTCAGTCTGTTGTTGTCCTTTCTTCGGATGGAAACTTCATCCCGAAGATCAACCCAGATGTCTTCCATATTGGGTACATGCAGATACAAGGTTCCATATGACTTGAGGACTCTTCGGAAGTCAAATCCCTCTCTGAGCTTCATATGTTTCTTCAATTTTTCCTGAAGCTCATGCACCATGTTCTTGGCCTTAACTATTGTAGAGCATGTATACCTTCTAATGGAAATAAGGAAGGAGACGACGGCTTTGTGCTTACTTTGTTAGAATATGTGAAAATGCAACAATTGTCTAACTAACTCCATAAGGATTAGTTTGTCACTTGGGAACCTGGGAAAATAGAAAGGGTTACCTTGGAACCTGACCACCTGAAGATAGGTGAAATTCTTGAATTGCAAGAAGATGTAACCCCATTTTGACACTTTGGCCCATAATTCATCAGAAACCCTTATTTTCCTCAGATCATGATTCAACCTACAAGTGTTGTCATAGAAGAAGGCGTCGTTCACTCTTCTATATTGATCTTTAGACCCTCTTATTTTCAGTTGAGATAAGTATCGATATATGTGTTTCATTTCCTGGTTTCCTTTTGAATCTAACCCTGGGTAATTTCTCATGCCTACTGTTGCATAGGTGACATATGAAATCATATAGAACTTGTCGGTAGACAAGACTATTTTCATTTGGTACATCCACCCTTGGAAATATATGTACTCTAGGAGTCTAAAAAATTGATTCAACAAGGTGATGATATCACTGATTTTGAGTATGAAATCACTTCTAGTGACCAACTTGGAAAACCTATAAACGGCTGGCTTAGCCTTGAGAAATAACTTCTTGTTTACATGCTTGATGTAGTCTTCCCGATCTCAGTCCCAGGCCCTTTGTTCTGATTGAAGGTTTGAATCAACATATTCCTCAAATTTGGGAAACCTTAGGAGTTGATCAAAGTAACCTTCATCTAATTTCACTATAGACTCTTGTGCTTGATTTCTTACGGAGCGGTAGGGAGAGTCATATTTGGAAGCATAGGCCAGGATGAATTTAGGGCATTGAGCTGATATTGGAAATCCTGCTGCAAGAGGGAGACTATTTCCAGATATCTACTTCATCTAGGAATTCTGAGAAGAATCCTTAATTTTGTTCCAAAAGTTATCCATATCTATATTGCCAAGCTCTATGTCCTGGATGTCATAATTGTAGTCTATGTAAGAAGGGGAATTCATCTTCATATACTTATACTTCATCTTTCCTATCCTATCTGACTTATCCTTAGATTGGCTAGGGTCCGACATGAGGAGTCTCGAAGAAGAAATGCCCTGATGATTTCTAGAAGAGCAATTAGGGTTGAAAGTTTTTTGGAAAATTGCACAGGCCCGCCACACTGTTCGTATTTTTAGAATTGCAAAACACCTTAGGAAACCTGACACAATAGAGTGTATGTCAAAAGTTTAAGTCATGTCAAACACCAACAGAAACCCAAAATACTGGTGGAGTTTGGAGCATGTCAAGCACTTTGAGAAACCCAAAAAAATGGAGTGTATGTCGGAAGTCAGGACATGTTGAGAATCGATGAAAACCCAACACACTAGGGAAGTGAGGAAGTGTTGGACAAGTGGGAAAACTTGACACACACTGCGGATCTTGATGGATGTTAAACACCCTAGAAAACCTGAAACAAATATATCAGGCTTCTAACATATCAGGATATGAGAAATTCCCTCCTTGTGATCACTTAGGAATTTTTAGAATCTTTTGAAATCTAAAGGATACAACCTATGAAAAAATAAGTAAATATCCTAGGGGTGAATTTCAAACAAGAATCAAGGAAAATGACCCAAAACCCTAAACTAGTAATGGGGGAGGAAATGAAATGGAAACCCCAAACAAACACCTCATAAATAACCCAAAAAGATTCAAAATAGAAAGAAGAGAAGAATACCTTCAACAAGTTCAAAAAATGATTAAAAACGGATGGTGAAATCTATCAAGAAGCTCAATCGGGTTTGGAGGTGGAAGAAGCATAAATGGAAATCCAATGCATCAAAAACATAAAAGATAACAAATGACGTGGAAAACCAACTATTTATAACAACCTAACATTAATTACACCTCACTTGACACATGTTCCAACTGCCAAACAACTAGACATTAATGACATGTCATCATGCTTGGAGCATCTGAAAACTTGATATAAAGGATTTGATTCAATTTGGGTTTTGGCTTTCGGGAAACATGAGGCATGATGCATGAGATTTTGGGTTTTAGGTTTCGGGAAACAAATGACATGAAACATGCATTTGGAAAAGCATGTTCCGATGCTTGGAAGTTCTGAAAAACCCACATGAAGGACTTAGGAAATTGGGTTTTGGTATTTGGGGAACATGAGACATGTTGCATGTAAGGAACATGTTTTCATGCAATTAAAACCTGAAAACCTGAAAATATCTTTCAAAGGGAATTTTAAGATATTTTTCCAAAGTTTTCCTATGGTTATCTCAATTTTAGCTGAAATCACTTAAACAAGATAATAACTGGCTCTAGTTGGGGACTTTATTTGAGACATCAAAGGAAGAGAACTCATGTATCAAAAATATTTATCCATTGGGATACAGAGTCTAAAGAAGAAAATCCAAAAACAAACAAACAAACAAAGAAATAAAGCAAACACATAATCAGAAAATAAATTATAATACAGTGCAAGAAAGCATCTTGCATTACTGATGGAACAACTTCAGATGTTGGCCACTAAAAGGTAGAGGGAGAAACTCTCCATCAAGATACGATAGACATAAGCTATTTTCACCATTTAATTGATGGATTTTGAAAGGATCTTTCCATAAAGAATCAAACTTGCCATGCATCCCTTTCTGTTCTCTTCTCTTATCCCAGAGAAGTTCTAAATCTCCAATCTAGAAATTATGTTTCTTTGATTTTTTGTCAAATATATTTTTGAATTTTCTCTGATGATCTGTAATGTGATCCACCACCTTGCTCTATTCTTCTTCTATCCTGGCTAGGTATATTATCCTTTTCTTAATGGAACTTTGAAAATTTTCATCGTCAATTGCTTTAGCCAACTGTAAGGCTAGAAATTCTACAAAGATAGAAATCTCAGCATCAATTCCATACAACACCTGGGATGGGGACATTCCAATAGCTCACTTAGGAGTAATCCGATCTTCCCATATTGCATCATACAATGCTTTGTGCCATGTCCACTGATTCTCATCGACCAACTTTCTAATTATGGTCACCAGGTTCTTGTTGCTTGATTCAGCCTGACCATTACCTTGGGGGTAATAATCAGATGAATAAGCCAACGTGATCCCAAATCCATAGAAAAATTATATCAACTCATGTGATGAGAAATTTTAAGCATTGTCAACAACGATCTTGTGAGGCACACCGAATCTAAAAGTTGTATTCTCCTTGAGAAAGTTACACGTAGCTTCGGAGGTTGCCTGCTTGATTGGTGTAACTTCCATCCACTTGGTGAAATAGTCTGTGGTAGTGAGCACATAATTATGACTGGCACTGTAGGTAGGATTCAATACTCTAATGAAATAAATTCCCCATTGGTGAAAAGGTTCTTCACTTATCATAGGCTTCAAGGGAAGAGCTTCCAGCTTAGGATGGCCAACGAAATGTTGACAAGATTCACACTTAGCCACCCATTCAGTTGAATATTGAAAGAGAGTAGGCCAATAGTACCTGGCCCATAAGATCTTGTAAGCCATCATGGAGGAAGATAAATTTCCTCTGCACGCTAGATTGTGGAAGGATTATAGCAACCTTATCTACTGAGACTTATCGACACAAAATAGGAATACACCATCAATACCCTTCTTGTATATACCATTATCCCATAGAATGTCTCTTACATAACTTAATTTAATTTTCCTCTTATCTCTTTGGGTTAAATGCAGGGGACATTCACCGTAAGTTAAAAACAAAGCAATATCTGCGTACCATTCATCGGTTGTGCTTAAAAAAATCACCATGGGAAATTCTAAAGAAGTGCCTTCAATTTCTTTGCATTCTATCTCAGAATTGTTTTCTACAATCAATTAGCACAAGCATCTTCCTTGTACCAACTTGGTAGGTCTGATGTCCAAGTCATATTATTGGAATTTGGCTATCCAGTTACCATGTTCACTACCCAACTCTTATTGAGTCAAAATGGATTTAACTGCAGTATCAATAACAAGAACAAGAGTGTGAGAACTCAACACATAATACCGGAAATGCTTCACTACTCTCACCACTACATAAGCATGCTTTTTAATTTGTGACATCTTCAATTCATGTTCCTTTAGTGGGCAGATCATGAAAGCAATGGGAGCTTCGATTCCTTCTTTGTTCTCCTGTATCAGGATGGTTGATACTGTATGTGTAGAAGCATAGCTGTACATAATGAAATCCTTCTTAAACTCTTGGCATACCAGAATAGGAGCATGAGAAATTACCCTTTTGACTTCTTTGAAAGCAAGCCTCCCTTCAGTGCTCCATTGAAATGGATTCTTACCTTTCATCATTCCAATGATATCCTTGGTTTTATCGGTAAAGTTAGGTATAAATCTTCTTACGAAATTGACCTTTCTGAAAAAGGAAAGTACCCCAATTTTGCTTGTAGGTAGGGTAAGGATTTGGATGGACTTCACCCACTCTGGGTCAATCTTGGTTCCTTCTTTAGTCAAGATGTGACCCAACAACTTACCTTTTGTTACTCTGAACATGGACTTTTTAGGATTTAATGAAACCTGATGACACCTGCATATTAAGAGTACCTTCTCCAGGTGATCATAATGATCACTTCACTTCTTAGAGAAGACCATCAAGTCATCCAAATATACAACTAAGACTTTTCTCATCAAATATCTAAAAGCTAAGTCCATAGCTCTTTGAAATTTGGCTCTAGCGTTAATCAAACAAAAAGGCATCCTCCTGTAAGAAAGGTACTCCATGGGGTGGTGAATGTTGTTTTATGTTAATCCTTAGTAGCTACTTCGATCTGATTATACCCTGAAAATCTATCAAGCATGGATAACATTTCTGATCCAGTGACAGTCTTCAATACTCTATCCATGATAGGCAATGGGTAATTATCTTTCAATGAAGACTAATTAAGGTTTCAGAAGTCAACACAAGTCCCGATCTCACCATTCTTCTTTCTGACGGGGATGATGTTAGAAACCCAGGTAGAATGATGGATTGGGAAGGTAATCCTTACATCTAACATCTTTTTAATTTCTGCAAGAATAGTCCCTAATATATTTGGGTTGTAATGCCTTTTCTTCAGACTATAGGGTTTGACAACAAAATTCAAAGGGATGCTATGTTACACATCCTTGGGCTTTAAAGACTTTAGATCTGCATAGGACCATGCCAAGATGTCCATATATCTCTTCAGGAATGAAGTGAATCTTCCTTTCTCCTCAAGAAAATAGCATTTTCTAATGTTTAACATCCATGGTTGGTCAGAAGATCCTAGATTAAATTGATCTACCTCTGACAAGGAATCACCTTCATCTTGCCTTTTATTCTAAATAAAATGGTCATGCTTGTCAAACAGACCTTCCAGAGAAACCAATCCCTTTGGAATATTATTTCCTTTTAGCTGGATGAATTCAGCATCAATCTCTTGATATGAATTCGAGACAGACTCATGAAAAGCTAATTTTGATCCTTCAAAATAAAGCTCGCTAAAATTATCAGATTTCTCAAGAAAATACAATACCTATTGATCATCATTGAACACTTGCCAATGCACTAAATTATCTGGAACACTCGGATGATACACAATCTCAATGGTATACTTGTCCTATTTGAACTTTTGTTGATGAAGGAGAAGATATGTAGACACGGCTAAAGAATCATCTTTATCATTATCAAAACTTCCTTGATGGAAAAATCATCAAAGCATTATATGTTATCCCACACCTTGTTCCTATAATGCCTTAGGAGATCATATTTTACATGATAGATCCCCCTTACTTGATTTACAATCAACTCAGAATCTCCTTGCACTTTGAGGTTTAGGATTCCCTTTTGCCTTGCTATTTATAATCCTAATAACAAAGCTTCATACTCGGCTATGTTATTAGTATTATCAAATAGCAGCTTGAAGGCAGAGGAAAAGATCTCGAAATATGGAGATATAAGAACCACACCAACGCCTGACCTAGTAGTTGAGCAGCTCCCGTCAAACTCAAGGGTCCAAATAGCATTAGTATCTTCTTCCTTTATACCTACAGAAGGCACCTCTGATTTCATGAAATAATTTCCTAAGCCTGCATCTTCAAAGATAATTTGAGCCTAGGGGTCATCTGATTTAGTGACCAGGTACTTTGCTTGCACTTCAGGGTGGAGGACATGAGGAACTCCATTCATTGGAATTTTAGCTTTGGTATAGTCCATATTGATTTCTCCTCCGACATCTTTGCAAAAAACCCTTCCTAATAGAATACCATAAGCAGTTGGGATATCAACAACCAGGATAGTAATTTTTACTCTCCTTTCTGGGAATGCGACAAATATAAACTGTGTATCCTTGATTTGGCCAATCACGGGGAATTGATTGGTTTCCATGGAGTAACACCACCCATAATATTTAGTCAAGGTAAGTCCAAGGGTGTGGGATAATTTTGCGGGCATCACATTATCAGAGGCTCCTAAGTCAATTATGCAATTGTTGAGTTTAAACCCGTTTATATGTAAGGACAAGTAAAACAGTTCAATATTTCCTGAAGAAGCAAAAAAGATCATATTATTCTGAGGTGAAGGCTAAGAGGGGATAGGAAAAATGCCTTTTGAAGATGAAGGGATAACAACCTTTCTTCTAATGAATTTGGCAAGTTTCTCAAATTTCTCAGGATTTGACTGAAGGTATTCAACTTCTGACATTTGGATCTTAGTTTTATTTACATGATCAATAATGTCAAAAGTGATATATGAAGGAATGATGGTGGGCTCAGTTATGGTTAAATTGTTCTGTGCCGAGGTACTGGTCTTGGGAGTAAGAGAAAGAGAGTTAGAAGAAGAATTTACCTTTTTAGTTGTCTCCTTTTCATTTTACATTGAGATAGGAGAGCCTCTTTTAGCCATAACCACGGGAGATTTTTTACCCTTCTCCTTAGAGTCTTCAACCAGATTTTTGGGGTTCTGGGATTGAGATCGAGTGAAGATTACAAAATTACTGACCATCATGCTTGCATCCATATTCCTCGTATTCCAAGTACCCAATGTTGGAGTCGCCAACAGAATCATCAAAAAACTCATCAGCATATTCTGAAGCTTCAGAAGCTTCATGAGAACCTTGATCTTCTGGTTCTTCATCTTCCTCAACTATTTCCACTATTGCATTTATAGGAGGAGCTTCAATGGCCAGCCTTGGTTGAGAAACAGTAAACCAATTCCTATCTTTTGTGGGAGTGCCATTGGTATTGTTGAAATTCCATCTAGGAATATCCCGATAAGAAACGTTGGTCACCTATTGAGACAGTTTATTCTTCAAAGTGATCAAGTCGTTGGCCATCTTATGGATCATAGGATCAGTAGTACTTTGAGAAGAACTCTAATTTTTAGGCTTAGATGACTCTCTTCTGAGCTTTCCTGCCAAAATGAGATCATCTTCTATTTCAGTGGCTGTAGTTTGAGCAATAGCCAAATCAGGGATAATTGACCTTCTTAATAAGAAGCTCACATTAGGGGGCAGAGCGTTGATGCAAATAAACTTTATATTTTAAAGAGTGGGAACAACTAACTCCAGAATATTCCAAATCATCTTTTTGAATTTTTCCATTAAGTCCCTCATGGGCTCATGAGACTCCTTCATATGTGTAAGTTATGCTAACAAGGCATGATAATCTTTAGCTAGTTTGAACCTTGCTTCAAATATGGATCTCATGGTAGCCTATTTTCTAATGCATGCATTCGAAAGATGGTAGAACCATTCTACTACCACAACATGCAATTTTTCAATGAAGATTCGAATAGAGACATCTTCATGAGATACCCCAAGGATGCTGCATGCTACAAAGAATGAGGCAATGTGTTCATCAGGGTGCTACTTCCCATCACCATTGAATTTGAGAATATTCTTACGAGATCCATGTGGTAGCTCATGCAATGATGGAGTCAAATAAAGAGGACCAATATCCACACCCTAAGGTACAAGTTGTGTTTCCATCCTTCTTAATGAAGTGCGTACAAAAATCTGAGTATAAGACAAGAATAATGCATGGCAGGTTGCAGATGCTTCTTGTTCTTGAGGAACCCAAGTTCTTCGGATAGGCGAAGAAATTATTTCTTGTCTAGATATAACATTGTTAGGGGAAATTCTGAAATTGTGTTGTTGAAGCATATCAAAGAACAGATCAGTTTCACCCCTGGCTTGGCTTTACCGAGTGAAGATCTTTCTACCCATCTTGAATCAGAAAATGGATCTACCAAAAATAAGGAAAATACGGAGTTGCTAGACACCAATAGGATAATCTTTGTCTTATCAATCCGTATTCCCCAATGGAGTCATAAAAAATAGTTGGTTGGATATTTTTTTAGGTCAAAATATGAGGTTCAACCACAGTACATGAGATTAAATCCCTCCTCAAAGATAGGTGAGGTAGCTTGTTTATTACTAATCTAAAACCCAACAGAAATAATATGTATAATATTCACACTATTCTAACCATTGGGGTTGGGATACAATCCCGAAATCCATATCAACACGAGATGGAGATGTTAAAGTTTTAGAAATAGAATGGATTAGAAAGGAAACTATTATAGAAGAAACAGAGTGGGAAGGGAATGAGAGGAATGTATTTTCTTTCAAGTAAACATAGATTAAGAAATACTTATATGAGTTTTAGGTAATGGGTGTAATGTTTAAAATGATTAAAATAATCAAGAACACTAAACAAAGAATAGCTTAAGATCTTGTACGTAAGAACAATCTCTAAATATATATGAATCCTACAACACAAAGTTTACAAAACAACACCTATTTCTATTCCTCAATGATTAAAAGAAAATACAAAGTTTTTCTTCTTCTTCACAATAGCTCCCAATATTCTAAAAATCTCAACCCCTTTGGAATGCACAAGCATCCCTTATTTATAATATAAAGAGTAGAGAGAAAATAGGATAAATCATAGAAAATATTCATTTAATAGGAATCCTATTTTTCTTGAATCTCACGTAGGAGACCAAGTCAAAATTTGCTTCCTATGTGACAAATGAAAATGAAAAAGACATGTCAATCTCTAGATGGAAATTACATGAAACATTATGCTTATCCTGTTTCGATGTCCTTGTCTTCCTCTAGTGAATCCTACTTGTGTCAAAATTCCTAGAACTTCTGAATTGTGCCTTACATCTCAACTTCATCTGGCACACTGGAATGATCACTCAGGACCTTGCAAGTTTCTTGAGTGTAGCTTGCGTTGCGAGGAAGTTTTCTCAATCTCTTATTGAGTTTCTTTAATGATTCCAAAACATTCTCAGTCCTTATGAACTTATCAATGGTTGTTAGATTGAAGACAGAATTTGGTTCATACTGGATTTTTTCTTGGATTTGTTTATAGAAATCATTAGTAGATAGAATATTTGAGCTTTCATCCAACACCTTGGCGAAGATCCTAGACACCTCCTCTTCTATGTCATTTGTAGCATTAACCAATTGATCTCTAGATTACCTCAACTTGCTACAAGCTTCACTAAGAATATTTATCCTGAATCTGATGGCTTTGGGTAGCTGGAAATGTTTATCCCCATGCGGAATGATTCCCTTCTTCAATCAAGATACGAGACAGAACCTGTTTCAGTGCATTGAGAGCCTCAAAAGTTAACTCAAGGTTCTCAACTTCCTTTGAAAAATCATCATCCATTTTGTCACCATCCTTCTTTATCTCCTCCAAGGATTTATAAACCTCCACTGTGTCATCAATGACCTCTCTTCCTTATAGGAGTAGCCTCTGAATCCATTCATCAACCGTTCTCCCCTTCTTGTTGATATTTTCAATCCTAGGTACCGATGAGGAATCGAACTTGATAGGAGTATGGGTAAGGGATAATGGTGTTGACTGAGAAGGGTTTGAGAGCTTGAGTAATACCTCCATCAACTACTCAAATTTCTCCTTTAGCTCATCTCTACTCACCTTCATTTTCTTCAGCTTCTTGCACAGCACGTTCATGGCATCCTATGCATCCTATTGTGCTCCCTCTATTATTACCTTTCCTAGATCAACCATTTTGATCTCATAATCAGTGACCATTATATCCTCCTTAGTTTTTTTTCCGCAGGAGTGGAAATCTCTACAAACTTATGCTCTGAGGAATCCACTGAAACCCTTGAAACCATTTTAGGTTTCTTGGCAGATTTGGCAGGAGAGACCTTGAGGGAACTAAAGTTGAAGGCTGGTAGAGGAACTACCACCTTCCTCTTCCTTGGGGTATGATCAACTAACCATTGAGGTATAGTGGAAGAAGTTTCCCCTAATGGAGGTATTATGGTTACATCTATAGGTGGAGGAAGGTTTACTTATGGAGTAGTGATGACTGCAACTGTGGTGTTTGTCGGGATAGACTTAGTGAATGAAGGTGCAGAAGGAGGAGGCATAGCTATGGCCATCTTAGGTCCAGTAGAGAGAGGTGAGAGGTTGGAGAAGATTTTGGCCATGGCTGATGAAAGTGGTGAAGAAATAGGAGGTGGGAAATACTCAAAGGGAGGAGGTAAGGATTTATGATGTCAAAGCTTGAGAAGTAAGAGATAGACTTACCTCTGATGAGAAATCAACAAAAGGAGAAATGAGATGTTGAATAACCTCGACTTCTGAAGGAAGTTTTCCTTATTCTTGTGGAGGAGGTGAATCATATATCTCAACTGTTTGTGAAGGAGTGGTAGATGATGCAGCTCCTTGCTTTTCTCCTTTTCTGAAAATCTGAAATTTTATGTACCCTTTGGTAGAGCTTTTATCCATTTCCCTCTCTCCCTTGGAGGGTCGTACCTATAAAGTGGCTATCTTTGAAAATATATTTTCCTTATAACTCGTTCCCCAAGAAATGAGTGATGCCCTGGTATGGACAAGAGTCTGAGCATCTCTTTCAGTTATAGAAGATTTTTCAGCAACAAACCAATCAATGGATGGGAATCCATGTTGGTCTTCATTCAATTATTCATACATAGTGTCAAGGAAACTTTCATTTTCCACGGCGCCTTTGGGGATATTATCTAGATATAATATCTAAATTTATTCAAGCATTAGTTTGCTATTTCCCTTTATTCGGATGGAAAATCCATCCCAAAGATCAACCCAGATGTCTTCGACATTGGGTACATGTAGATACTTATACTTCAGTCCTCCATATCTATTTTTCCAAGCTCTATGTCCCGAATTTCATAATTACAGTCTATGTAAGAAGGGGACTCCATCTTCCAATACTTATACTTCATATTTCCTATCCCATCTAACTTATCCTTAGATTGGCCAGGGTCTGACATGAGGAGTCTCGAAGAAGAAATGCCTTGATGATTTTTGGAAGAGAAATCAGGCTTGAAAGTTTTTTGGAAAATTAGACAGACCCGCTACACTATTCGGATTTTGAGACTTACAAAACACCTTAGGAATCTTGACACAATAGAGTGTATGTCACGAGTTTCAGCCGTGTCAAACACCAAGGGAAACCCAAAATACTGGAAAAATTTGGAGGATGTCGAGCAATTTGAGAAACCCAACAGAATGGAGTGTATGTCGGAAGTTAGGACATGTTGAGCATAGATGAAAACCCGACACACTGCGGAAGTGTTGGACAAGTGGGAAAACCCGACACACACTGCAGATCTTGATGGATGTTAAACACCCTGTAAAACCCAAAACAAATATATCGGGTTTCTAACATATCAGGATATGAGAAATTCCTACCTTGTGATCACTTAGGAATTTTTAGACTCTTTTTAAATCTACAGGATACAACCTATAGAAAAATAAGTTAATATCCTAGGGATGAATTTCAAATAAGAACCCATATAGGAATAAGACAAGAATTAAGGAAAATGACCCAAAACCCTAAACCAGTAATGGAGGATGAAATGAAATGGAAACCCCAAACAAACACCTCATAAATAACCCAAAAAGATTCAAAATAGAAAGAATATAAGAGTATGTTCAACAAGCTCGAAAAACAATCAAAGACAGATGGTAAAATCGATCAGGAAGCTCGATCGGGTTTGGAGGTGAAAGAAGCATAAACAAAAATCCAACGTAGCAAAAACATACAAGGTAACGAATGATGTGGAAAACCAACTATTTATAACAACCTAACATTAATTACATCTCATTTGATGCATTTTCCAACTTCCAGACAACTGGACATTAATGACATGTCATCATGCTTGGAGAGTCTTAAAACTTGATACAAAGGATTTGATATAATTCAATTTTTGGGTTTCAGGAAACATGAGGCATAATGCATGAGATGTTTAGATGCTTCTAAGTCCCAAAAACCCAACATGAAGGCTTCATTTTGGGTTTTGGGTTTCATTTGGCAAAACATGTTCCGATGCTTGGAAGTTCTGAAAATGCCACATGAAGGACTTAGGAAAGCAGGTTTCAGATTTCAGGGAACATGAGACATGTTGCATGCAAGGAACATTTTTTCATGCAATGAAAACTCGAAAACCCAAAAATCTATTTCAAAGGGAATTTTAAGAGATTTTTTGAAAATTTTCCTATGGTTATCTCAATTTTAGTTGAAATCACTAAAACGAGATAACAATGTACCATGCACTAAATTATCACAAACAACACTTGTAGTACCACTAAATGACTGTGCATCTTCCCACTATAGAATCCCTTCTTTAGATGGCTCAAGTTCTTCTAGGTCCCGAATGACACATACATAAATCCGATTTAGATCTTCCTCACTCAACGGATCAACATAAGGCACATATTTCCCATCCGATAAAGGGATAATAACTCTTTCTTCCTTGTTCTCAAAACTGATATATACCTTGTTAAATTAGAGATCAACATTATTTTCATAGCACCAAGGGCACCCAAGTAGAGTTGGGAAGTTATCTGCCTCTGCAATCACTAACACCTCAAATTCCCCAGTGAACTTGGCTCCCTGTATAGTAATGGATTCATCTTTTAAAATTCTGATGGGAGTGGCCTTAGTCTGATTAGCCATGAACATAAAATTTGAGGATGGATGTAATGGAGGTCTCCCCATTTGTACCCATGCATCTAAAGTAATAACATTAACTTCTTCACCTATGTCAATCAATATATTGCTCAAGAGCCATGTATCCAAAATAGTATTCAAAGTGATAGCCTTATCATAATCGAAACTATGCGAGGGAATATTGGCATGTAGGATTTTCCATTCATTCTCAATACCTGTGTGTGGAGTATTCCCCTTTAGCCAATGCCCTACTAATGGAATGATATTCTCCTAGTGTAGCATTTTGCATATTTCTTTCAAATCATCAATATCCGTTTGAACCATCTCTGCTACTTTCTTTTGTTCCATCTTTCATGATTTATCCTTTAAACACTATATTTCACCCTGGAGATTCCTGAGTACTTCCATGGTCTCTTGATAAAACTCCTTCTAATGTGTAGGATCTGGATACTAAGAATGTAAAATCTCTTCTTTGGTAATAGTAGGCTTCTTTTGTAACACATCCCGGGAGTGCGCACCTTTAGTGTGTGTAGTAATATTTATAGGTAGTACCTCAGGTTCCGATGTCAACTTTGGAATCCACTAATTTTCCATAGTGCATTGTATCTTAACCATCTCTGCACCTTTTTTTTCCTTTTTATACTACTTACTAAGATGCCCATATAGATCCTGGCACTCCTCATAGTTGTGATTCTTCCCTCAAAAAGAACAAGTAATATTCTGAGGACACTCATGCCTGTAGTGGTCATGAGATTTTCATGTGAAACACGTTCCATGAGGAAAATCACTCCTTCCACCACCATGGCCTTGGCCTCTATATCCTCCTTGAAATTCTTGACCTCTTCCATGACCTCCTTCAAAATTCCCTTCATTTCGATCATAGCACACTTGATTGTGATCTTGATGCTCACCTTTTTCTTTAGAGGTATTTGTTACTCCTATTTATCATACACTAATATCTATAGCATCATGGATCTTACAAATCATCTTGCAATCTTCATTATCATGAGTCGTGGACCTACAAATTTTACAATAGCAGGATACATTCTTTCTTATCGCACATTGTAACAATGGGTAGTGGCTAACATCATGGTTCAAATGACATATCTCACAGTCCAATAGTAATGAATGCACTGATCTGTGAGGACAACTATCCTTGGTGTTCCCTTCTACTTCACAATTTGTACACCAAATCCCAATGCGTGTCTCATGGGCTGAATTTGCTAAGATTTTTTCCAACTGCTTGGCCATAGCTATAACCTGTGCCTCCAAGAATCATCTAACTCTAGTGTCTATGCTCCCAGCTACTTCAGCACGTAAATATTCTTCAAGTGCTTCGTGTGGATCAATGTACATTTTATGTGACAGTTCCCTTCTAAAAGATGTGATCAAACCTCCAACAAATTGTTTTACATTCTCACTTACATGAATATCATACAAAAGCTTTGATAACAGGGTTTTGAAATGGGCATCATATTCCCTAACACTTTCAGTGTTTCCTTTCTTAATTTCCTTGATTGCGCTTATGATCTTCTTCTCTAACTTAGGGATGTGAAACTCCTTAAGGAAAACATCTTTTATTTCTGCATAACCCATGAAATTATGAACAGAGTCAAAATTCTTGTACCAACCATGTACATGTCCTTGTAATTTAGTGGAAATTTTAATTTCTCTGCACTCAGAATCTATGATCCCCTTCGTGCACTATATTATTTCACACATGTGTACATGTTCAACAACATCTTCTATGCCCCTATACTCTAGAAGATGAAGAGACATATCCATCTAAATATTTTAAGGCTGATGCGGACCCTTCCCACCAGATCTAGATCCTCTTGTGTTACCTCTACCTCCAGAACCACTTGATCCACTAGAGCTAGAGCCACCTATACCACTTGATCCTCCACTTGTAGCCAGAAATGGACCAAAATATGTACTTCCCTGTGTCACAATAGTTTTACTGAATTGAACCCTTATCATTTGTGAGGTGGTACTACTCCCAGAAGTGAGTCCAAAATTCTATGCACTCACATTCTGTGCAGATGATACACCTGAAAAGGTATCTCAAAAAAATAATGAATATGCTTGCCCTATGATAGTCGTACTTTCCACCAGACTCACTCCTACCCCTCTACTTCCCAAACTATTATGCCGACTATTTGTCGTACTATATACTAGAAAACAAAGCACTACAATAATGTTTCCAGGTAGATTCAGATTCAAAGATGCAGCCTAGGTCATCTCTTCTAGTGCACTTCCATGTGAGGCCGAGGAGGGTTCCTTGTCATGCTTTCCCATATGGGGGAGTTCCGGGTTCTCTGGCTCCACACCTCCTGCGTGAGCTACAAATCCTTCACAATCTATCTTTCTCTACAATGCCATCCTCTTTGAAATATAACACTTCCTCTCTATCTCCCTCTCATCCACCTCATTATACTTAAGCCTCCTTTCTTCTCTCTAACTTTCTACTACTAGGTCTGTCATCTTTCACTAATCCTACTACTTCCCCTGTGCATGGTGGGGTTTAGCTAGCCATAGGTTTTTCTTCCAAGTTCAGTATTACCATCAGAATCTTATTTTGCTAGTGGAATTCCTTGCAAGTAAGTCCCCTTGGGATATCATGAAAACAAGAACTCAGCTACCTCTATGAAAGAATAAGTAGAAATCGAGTACTCCAAGATATAGATGTTCATAAAACTAGCAAACCACGTATCCACATCACAATTCCAAATCAGATCAACATCATAAAGGGTTTAAAAATATTTCTTTAAAAATATTTCTATGTCCAAACAAGTGTGTGATACCTCCAATTCCATTTAGACACATAAAAAACTATCCACTCGTATAGCTCTACCAACATGATAGCAAAGAATCTCTCATAAAAACTGTAGTATAAAATCTAATCCACCCATGTGCGTGCGTCAGACTTAGATCAAGGGTTGAACCTTCATGTGTATCCTTCTTCCATATATTTAATCCATTCCTCAAAAGTTGCAAGGGTCAACTGGTACATCTTCATCATGAACCATCCTGATAACAACTAAAAAAGAGGTCCCAAAAACGGAACCAATGATGCAGCCTAGAATTTACCAAGAATAACCCAGGTGCGTTGGCACATCACTCAGCCTAGACTTAGTGATCACCCAAAGCATGCAAAGGTACTAGGACCCTCCTTAGAGTTGCTTGTGCAGGATGGGATCATGATGAAGTATTAATGCATGTAGATTCATAAATGGCATAAATATTCCACAAAGCATATTCTAGATCTAGATCTTAAAGAACCATGAATCAAACGATAAAGATAATGAAATCATCCATGTAATAACAAGTTACAGTCATTTTTAACACCTTTCTTCTGAAAATATACTTCATTATATTAAAAACAGTGAATACACAGAAGCATCTTACAATAACGGTAACATACGATCATGCGCACATCAAATATGACAGCATAACTCTGTATACATCTATCGATTCCTGACTACACAGTTCAAACTATATTTATAAGGGTGGGGACTTGCCCTTCACCACTCACCTAATCCTAACATAGGTCACATGTTGAGAATAGCCATGTGCCTTTACAATAATATGCCCACATGCAAGAATGCCAATAATAGATCTCTTACAGTTAACAGGAAGAAGTAATTCTATTATTATCTCGAATATATGCAAAACACTTAGTTGAGGCTCCTCCAAATATATCCTATGCATGTTGCACAAGTTTTTATCCATTTTGTGTGCTCTACACGCTATCTCATAAAATAGCCTATACTCATGAAAACAAATAAGTCCTATATTTGTCTCTATCTCTCATGCATGTTTCCTTCATGATCCTTGCACACCTTTGAAGATGTTATGTTCCCACATGTGAACATTATGTATGCCTTCTACTAAGTATCATAATTTTTCTGCACAACAATTAATCTTTTCATAACTGTTATCCAATTTTACCCCCTTGGGATAAAATTTGATCTCGGGACCTGAAAAGTCTTTTATAGGAGTACTCCAAGGTTATCAGGCACATTCCAACCTTTAGTAGTGTTTATGGTGTTCCATGAGGTGTTGAGATCATATCCAATAGTTTTTTCTCTTTTTCAGATATTAGATGCTCCATATAAGCTCACAGTGAAGGATGGGCCCCAATAGGCCACTTTCGGTCATCATTATATCAATTAATAAAAACTGATAAATTATGCTTAGGAAGTTTTACTAATTCTCTTGTTGCAAGCAAAATGTGAGAAAATCCAAAATCTTAGGGAAAAATTATGGAAATTTCTAAATGAGCCATTGAGCAAGATAGCTTGATATGAGCTCATTTGAGAGCCTAGTGAGGTACTGGTCAGAGTTAGGTGGGATTAAATCAGAGCACTGAGTTGAATCCATGATTTCAACTATATCAATCTGTCAAGGCCATGAATCATTTCAATAAAGGGATGAGTAGTGGTGATTAAGAGATGGTGGAGTGTAGGAATACATAGGCATGGCGAAATCACTCAGCTCAAGTAGGTTAAGGATAGCTTGGGCTACATTATTGGCCCATGAAAGATATGGGGTAGTCAAGAAAATATACAAAGGAGAACTGAGATCGTCGTGATCAAGAAAATTCAGTCCCTAATAGATCGAGTTTGGAGTAAGGCTAGTTGGCATATGGGCAAGAGATCAGAAAATAGCATGGGATGTGTGCATTGTGGGACTGGAAAATTAGCCACAAGGAGAGCTCAAAATCGTTCATGGAGGATGGCGAGCCAAAAGTAGCGGTGAGCTAGTGTGGCTTGATGGGATGATTGGAAGGATCTTGGCAGAGTTGAAAGAGAGCTCACCCTAGGAAAATAGCTTGACGAATTGAAATAGATCTTGTTGGGGAAAATCAACCCATTTCCATCACTCGACAATTCAGTAAATCAGATCAACGTGGGAGGAATGATTGGAGAGCATTAATCCAAGAAATTTGAGCGTCAGTGAGTTTAGGGTTTCATAAAGTGAGCTTGTTGTTCAGGAAATGGAGCAAGATATTTTTGGAATCAACTTGGACACTTGAGGGATATATCTCAATCGGAAATAGTGAGCTCACAAATAAGATGGTGAAAACAGAGCTCTGAAATAATACCATTTCCAAGCATGGCCAAGCTCAGGCAGAAGATGAAATGAAATTTGCAGTGTCGTCATGCATTAGAAGAAGGATTTTAGTGGATTATTAGGCACATACACAAGTGAGAGGCTCGCAAGAGGATCGACTCAGAGACTGAGTGCTCGAGTTGGGAGACAAAGGTCACAAGGTTGGAGTATTTAGGTACGAATCAAGCATAATGATAAGGTGTTTACCAATATGGATCCAAATGAATGAAATAGGAGTTATTTCGGACATAGCCCTTTTGGGATTTCAGATATTTTTAATTTGGAATTCACTCACCATTTTGACAAAGATAATTTAGAAGAGCCCAAAACTATGAAATTCAGATTTTCAGGTTTTTATTTTGACAAAGTTCAATTTAGAAGAGCCCAAAACTATGAAATTCAGATTTTCAGGTTTTTGGGTTCAGAGGTATCTCATCATTGGAACTTAGCGAGCAGAGAGTTTAGTTTCTGAAGTTTGAAAAGTGATCTCGGTCAGGGTCCGAAAGTGATTCAATGGAACACAAAGCATGGCAAGTCATCCGATGATCACGAAATGGTGCTTGGAGCTCAGAGTTGGAAACAGTGACATGGTGGAGTGGTTTCTGTTTAACTCCGGCGAGTTAGTTGACCACTGAGAAAATCAAGGGAGGATCCCAAACCGAGTAACTCAGTGGATATTCCATGTAGCTTGGTCAGTATGAAGGCACCCACCAAGTAATTCAACGTGGATTTTTAGGGAAAGTCTAAGGTAAATATCACCATGCACGTGAAGATAGATGATAGCTTGGATTTGGTACATGATGACTTGCTAGTAGGATCCTGGATCAAGTAGTTGTGTGAAGCGAGTTTTGGTTAAGTGAGCTCAATCATGTTAGTTTGTCGGGGGCTTGCTTAATGCATGAGGAGGTCAAGTCATAGGAGCTCAATGATTATATGGTAGGAGCGAGTTTTGGTTAAGTGAGCTCAATCATGTTAGTTTGTCGGGGGCTTGCTTAATGCATGAGGAGGTCAAGTCATAGGAGCTCAATGATTATATGGTAGGAGCAGTTCAAAAGTAGCATAGAAGAAGTCCAAGTAACTCATGACTACGAACTTGAGCCGAAAGGGAGTTCAAATCTTTCTTAGAAGGTTAAAGCTGAGTCAATTAGTGAAGCTTGAGAAAATCGAGTGAGCTCACAATATGGAGGCAGGTGTAACTTTCTTTAAGAAATTTAGTAGGAAGATAGCATAGTGCGGGAATGGATCATGGTCGAGCCACGCCGAATGAAGAGCTCATTCTGACGAGTGAGAGGTTGAGGCCTACAGGATCTGATGGATAAGATTGGCGGTTTCATAAAGGATATGGATACCTGAACTTAGCTCAGTTTGAAGGATGAGACAGAGCTTGGAGATGAGGCTTACACAAAGGATTTTCATGATGAGACATAGCTCGGCGCAAAGTGGTTGAAGTAGGCTAGCTCACAACTCGATGATGAGATTAAATGGCCCTTGAAATGACCGGGGAGCTCTATCTCCATGCGAGGTAGGATGGCTTGAGCTTGTAATGAGCTTGAATAGATCAAATCAAGTTTTAAGTTTGGCCCTAGGTCACTCATAATATCTCAAAGGAGATGGCTTTCGAGAGAAACAAATCAATTAACAAGGTATCATTGACTCATGCATTATGATGAGCTCGGCAGATATAGCTCGACGTTGAGGGTTGTTTCAGGCTTAAAACGAGATGAGTTTATTTTAAAAATGGTTTGTCAAGAAAGGAGGGAGCTCGTCTCTCCTAGAGGGCGATCCAATGATGCAGAGCTCGGTGGCAATCTTGACTCAAAGTGAGCTTGGTTATGGTGAATGGTGGTAACGAGCCATGATACACTCGGTTGCGGTGGTGGAGAACCATCTCGGTACATAATTAAGACATGTTGTGGTGAGTCGTTAAAGATGAAGCTCGATTTTCCATTCAGGTGAGGAAAAATCTTCTCGATTGGAAGAACTCAGTAAAAATCATGCAAAGCTCACTGATTTATAGGGAATGGAACTTGGTAAGAATAATAAGGCTCGGTGGAGAGTACAGAAGGAGAAATGGTCATGAGCACTCTAGTGTTAATTAGAGAATGTCACTCGGTGTTATTAGAGCCAATGTGAGCTACACATGCGTAGGGAAGATAAAACATAGAAAGCTCAGTAACCATGTAATGAGTCAGTCAAGACAAGAATGGAGGTTGAAAACATCGACACAGAACTCAACAGTGAGTCATGTAGACATGAGAATTTCATTGAATTGGAGAGGAAGGTAGCTCGTGGAGCGGTGAGCTGACAAGGAATAAGAAGAGATCGGTTCGTAAATGGAGATTGGCACAGAAGCTTGGCTCAGTTGTAGAGTAAAATACAAAGCTCATTTTGGAGCTTGATGCATTGGTGGTGAGATGGTATGTGAGTAAGGTGAAAGGTGGAGCTTGGTCGATATGATGGCAATGGACTCGGCCAGTACATAGTGCAGTGGAGCTTAGACCCGACTCGGTGAGTTGGCTTGGCGAGCCAACCACCAAGTTGGGTTGTTTTTGGCCTTTTTCCCATAACTTCCCCTTCAATGTAAAACAATTTTTAGTGAGGCCCACCATATTTTAAAATTAAATTAATATTTATATTTTAAATATTTTATTAATAATATTTATTATTATTATAAAAATATTTTATTTAAATATTCTTTTAATTAATTGAGAAGACTAAGTCAACAGGTAATTAATGATACATGATGGAACCTTCTCAGGTGGTTCAACCAAATGTAATAAATATATCATGTGCCTTCAATTTAGGAATGTAATTATGACCTTTCCTCTTCTCTCTCACACATTCTTCTATAAATGTAAGTTGGAAGCTCATTCCAAAGGGTTCTGACAAGTCAAACAAGTTGGATAGTTAGACACTTTCCAAGCTTCCCCCTCTCTTCACAAGCTGAGGATGTTGTGAATTTGTAGGCTCTCAAGCCTTTCTTCTCAAATTGTAATGGAAACCCATGCCTTCTCCCAGATGTAATGATGCACTTTGCAAGTTCTTGAAGTAATGGAAATTATGTTTTGTGATCAATTATATGTTCTTTCATGATTTTGTTACTTCTATTTGCCTCTCTCATGTTTGCAGGTGAACTGTGTAACCAGGGTTCCTTTTACAAGTTTTGGAAGTCATTGTGTTTTTCAAGGAGTGAAGTATTGTATGTAAAGTGGGTTTGTAATGCATGTAATTCTTTCTCATGATCATCTCTCTTCATCAGCAAGCCAGAAAGTTGTTCTAGCAACACCCTTTCTTGGTGCATCACCACTTCTAGCATAGGTTTTATTTTTGTGCAAATCTCTCTCCCTAATCCCATGAAATGTTAGCATAGGTTTAGTTAGCCATTTATCTTCCATTAGAAGTAGTGTTGTGTTTAGTTTAGGAAGAGGAGGACAGCCTTCTCTAGAGGTTTGCCTCAAGCCTAAGTCCCACAGATTGAGAGGTGATCCCATGTGTACCCAATCACACCGAATTTTGTGTTCACTTTAAAGCCATTCGAGGGGTGCAGTGATTTGGCGATAACAGTTTTTTTGGCATGCCCGGTGGGACAAGAGGAACATATTTCATAGGTGTGTGTATTGTATTCACTTCATTTCATTATTTTTTTGTGCTCTTAGTAAAATTTCAACCTTAAAAGGTATTCCCAAGCACAACTAGCGAATCCATTAGTGAAAGTACCCCACTCTCTGTGTTGCAGAACTTCAATTTTACTCATTTCCATCTAGTTTTCTTCCATATCCTTCCATTTTTCCTCCCATTCATGAAGTTGTTCAATCATGATTTCATTTCCACAGTTGAGTTCCCACTTGTACCAGTAGCAACACTTTCCATCTTCAATCTACTTTAACCCACCCCCAGCTCCATTTTATGATCAGAATCAACAACATGCATATGCCTCTGAGAAAATTCATTATCAGTTTGATTTTTCTCCTAACTATGTAGCTTTTCAAGTTCAGGAACATGCAGATGATGGATGCTATCTTACAGATGAAGATAAAAAATTACGACTTAAAATGCAGAAACTAGAGGCATGCATGGTACAATCTAGAGCCACAACTCAAATGAGGGCATTCAAGAATGGCTTCAAGGCAGCTTGTCCATGGGTTGGCCCTATGCCAAGTTTTTACAACTTGTAGGAAAATATTGCTTTTATGACTAAAATGTTGCCTCCTCTTAAAGGTTGGATCGAAGAAATAGAGGCCTATGAGTTTGATGCAATGCAATCTTGTCAATTGGTAAGCCCTACTCCACCACTTCAGGGTTCTCTTTCCATTTCTCAGTAGATGCCATTTCAGTCCACACCTCAAATTTCAATATTTTCACCATCTGCACATGTTGAGAGTCCCATTCCTTCATTTCCTATCTTTCCATCTCATCATGAATATTTTGTTCCCCATTCTTTCAGAGTTCCTTCTTTTCTGAAAATGGCACACACAAGAATTTATACCTCTTCCGCTATCTCAAACAGTGAGGGAGGTCATTGAATCCCAACCCACCCCTCTTCTTATAGTTCCAAATCCATTTTGGGAAGAACATGCTTATACTAAAGATGAAGAGGGGGATGTTCAAGAAGCTTAATAAGGATGAAATTTCAAAAAAAATTGAAGGAGTGGGCTGCAAGATTGAATGCAAAGCATGTTCCCCTGTTAACTCATCCTCTATTAAAATTTGAGATTCAAGAGAAAATGGTGGAGACAAAAAATTGCACAAGAACAAGTACGAGATAATGGTGAGCATCGGTCTATGTGTTTCAAGATACAACATACATGTTGACACTATGTTTGTAGAAACTGTTGATTCCTCACCAATTGCAAAGTTGATTAAAGAAGAAAATGTGCAAGATAAAGAAGGAGGACTCTGAAATGAACAAGGTGATTTTTATGAGTGCAATGATCCTACTTGTCAGGCATGTCAAGAACTCACTGCATTTATGGAGGATTGTAGAAAATTTACAATATCTTCATCGAATGCAACAACCAATCATAGCGGGATTATTTCCATGGTAGATTCAGAAGTTTCAAGTGTAGATTATACCATGCAGGAAGTTTCAAATTCTTCCCTTTCTTTGTCTTTTCAAAACTCTATTTTCTTAGATAAATTTTATCTTGAAAATTTTATGTTTGAAGATGAGGAAGGTCATGGAGAACCATTCGATTATTCAGGAAACATCATAAGGGAGGTTAAACCCTTTGCACAGTCAGAGAACAAAGAAGAAAGTTTTCCGTCAGATTTGGAAGAATATTTGGATGAAAAATAACCTATGGAAATACCCATTTTTGCTATTTCATTATCTAGCCTTCACTGTAAGTTACCTAGTGCTATACAAGAACATGCTCAAGGACCACATGTAGTTTCAAGATATCCTCTTGAATTTGAATCAAAAGGATTAGATCTCTTACAACATTCATTTAATGAAAAAAGAGAGGAGTACGCTGGAGAAACTAAGTCTAATTTAGAGGCTTTGGGTGGAGATGAAATTATTGAGAGTTTCTTACTCTCAATTGTGGATTCAAATTTGTTTGATGAACAGGTAATGGTGGAAGAAAACCAAGGGGGTTGTGCTTCCCTTAATTATCCTAAAAAAAAAGGTGAAAGAGTTTGGTCTTGCAGGTTTCATGTGGGATGAGGAGATTAGAGATGCAAAACAACTTTGTCTTCAAATGGAAGTGGAACTCTTATATGAACAATATGCTTCAAACACTTGTAGTGATTTTCAAGTGATTCCATTAGAGCCTGTGAGCAGTCCAAAGTAGCTGCATGTCATAGAGGAAATTCTTGTTGTCAAAGAAGGGAAAATAAATGGAGAGGACATCAATTCATTACCAGTCATTCATATGGGAGAATATTTTTTTATAAATGGGGAACATGAGGAAAATCATATAATAGACAATCATTCTTTTCAAGGAAGCATTCTGGTAGACATTCTTGTCAAAATTGTAGTTCATGGAAGAAGGAAAATTCATAGGGTCAGACCATGTCCCATAAGGTATTTGGATTCTTTGAAGAAAAATGAACAATTACATCCAGTCACATTCATTTCAGAATGTGAGGGTGAGTTTCAGAGTCCCAAGGATCATTTCTTATATCTCTACAAAGAAAATGCAGAGAAACTAAAAGAGGCATATTTTCTCTTTCCAGTTGATGCCTTGGTGGACCAGGTGAAGAATTGGGCTTGTTTCAGTTTTTCATTTTCAGTTTCAGCCATGTCCGTTATCACAGCATATTCATGGCTTCCCATTGTAAGGACAAGAAGCTATTTTACACATCCAGTTACACAGTTTGTTTAGATCACTTGTGCTTCCGGTTAGTGTATGGTATTATAGGTTTTCTTTTAGCAGAATAAGTGCATTTACACATCCTTCATGTTTCAAATGGGGCATGTATGGTTTTCAGTTTTTGTTGTGTTTTTTTTTTTCCATTGTTGCTCTTGTGTTTTTATGCACACTATTGTGTCATTGGAAGGTGTCAAGGAGAAGGAAGGTTCAAATATTCCATAAGAGTTTCATGATTTTCTTCAATCAAAATTCTACAGTATGCCATAGATGCCAAACATCTAATATATTCAATATAATTCATGCTTAGCATTATATCAAGGTCCAAGATTACCTATACCCAGGAGAATTCTAAGATGTATCACAAAGGATCAAATTGCTGTTAGGATTCCAATATAGCCTCCAGGCCCAATGGATATATAAGGATACTGGAACTATGCTTAGTAGGCAAGCATCCCCGATAGGTCACCAAAAATGTTATCCAATTTTACCCCCTCAGGGAAAAATTGGATCTTGGGACCTAAAAATTCTTTTGTAGGAGTACTCCAAGATTATCAGGTACATTCCAAGCATTAGTAGCATTTATGGTGTCCCATGAGGTGTTGATATCATATCCAATAATTTTATCTCTTTTCCGGATATTAGATGCTCCATATAAGCTCAGAGTGAAGGATGGGCCCCAATACGCCACTTTCAGTCATATTTACATCAATTAATCAAAATTGATAAATTATTCTTAGGAATTCTTACTAATTCTCTTTTTGCAAGAAAAATCTGAGAAAATCCAAAATCTTAGGGAAAAATTATGGGAATGTCTAAATGAGCCATTGAGAAAGATAGCTCGATATGAGATCATTTGAGATCCTAGTGAGGTATTGGTTAGAGTTATGTGGGAGTAACTCAGAGCATTTATTTCAAGCCATGATTTCAATTGTGTCAATTTGTCAAGGACATGAATTGTGTCGGTGAAGGGATGAGTAGTGGTGATTCAGATATAGTGAAGTTTACGACGACAAAGGCATGGCGAAATCACTCAGCTCGAGAAAGTTAGGGATAGCTTGGGCTACATTATTAGGCCATGAAAGAGATGGGGAAATTAGGAAAATATATGAAGGATAATTGAGATTGTCATGATCAAGAAAATCAAGTCCCTAATAGCTCAACTTTGGAGTAAGGCTAGTTGGCATATGGGAAAGAGATCAAAAAATAGCATGGGATGTGTGAATTGTAGGAATGGAAAATTAGCCATAGGGAGAGCTCAACATCATTCACGGAGGATGGAAACTGAAAATTAGCGGTGAGCTAGTGTGGCTTGATGGGATGACTAGGAGGAGCTTGGAAAATATGAAAGAGAGCTCACCCTAGGAAAATAGCTCAATGAATCGACACAGAGCTCATTGGGGAAAATAAACCCATTTCCATCACTCGATAATTCACCAAATCAGATCAACATGGGAGGAGCGTTGGAGAGAATTAATCCAAGAAATATGAGCATCGGAAATTTTAGAGTTTCATAAAGTGGGCTCGATGTTCGGGAAATGGAGCTCGAACACAGCTCAAGGAGTTTTCTTGGTTTGAATTCTCATGTTAGAGAGCCTAAAACATCAGCGAAGACCTCATCTTGGGCTCACATAGGAAGGGATTTTTGGGATAGCTTGTCAAAGCATAAGCTAGGATGAAGCACATTATGGAAGATCAAGCTACGTATGAAGCTATAAGAATAGACCTCAGCAGTGATAGGTTAAGATTAAAAATATCGAGATAAGCACAGAAAGAGGCATCAGAAGGCTCAGAATGCATCAACTCAGGAGCTCAAGTCACCGAGCTCAGAATCAAGTAAATCACAGGTACCGGAGGTAAACCAGGTAGGTAGGTCAATGTAGGAAATAGCTCTACAAGGAATTCAAGGTTTCATGCATTGGTTCAATGTGTCGGCTAGGTTATAATGATTCATAGGTAGGATGTAACATAATATTGAATGATGGTTCAAGTTGAACATGGACTTGGCTGCAAGCTACATCGAAGGAAACATTAGAGGCATGCCAGATATGTTGTGCATCAGACGTGAGATGAACCTATTAGTTTGGTTGAATACATCGCCAAGCAAAGAAGTTAGGGAGCATGGTAAAATTGGGCTCTATTTGAACGAGTAAAGTGAAGGCCGAGCATGAGCCAAATGGGTGGGAAGGATACTGAGCCAAGTGGATCACATATGTTACTGAGTTTGACACAGGGATCAACTCAATGTTGGAGGATTTCTTGCTCTAAATGAAGAATTCACCGAAATATTGGATGGAAACTGAGTTACAGTGAGCTTGGGAAATATTAAATGAGGATGGTAGTGTTCATGGAATTTTTGGTTTTTTAAAGATATTTTCAGACACGGCCCTTTCTGGTTTTTAGAATGTTTTGTTTTGAAACTTACCCCAGGTGAGTTGGAAAATTTTGGGAAAAATTTCCGAAGCCCAAAACTCCGAAACTCCAAAATTTGGAGTTTCAGGTCTTCAGGAATCATAAGCTGGGAAGTGATTGAGGTGGTCAAGATCCAGTTCAAGTAGGTCACCGAGTTATGGGGAGGTCCAAGTTAACTTCCAAGCTAGCTAGGTAGGAGTTATTTGAGCACATTGGAGTGGTTGAAGGACCGGTAAATGTGTAATTTGGGAGACCTGGTCAAATTGGAGGGCTGTACTCGACTGAGAAGTCACTCAATACATCTGTGGTGAGTTGGTCTACGAGTAAGGTGAAAAAGGGAGCTCGGTCGATGCATAGGAAATAATGATATCAAGCTGAGCATGAATGAAGTATAATTGGTTGTGATAATACAAAGCAACTCATAAATTTGAGCTCGTAGAATGGGGCTGAGTTGTTATCAAGTTGTGCAAGGGGTGGTTTCGCCACAAAAATGGTTACACGAGCTCGATCAGTTATAATTACATCAAAAGCATGTTGCAACATTCAGAAGAACCACTTGGCCCTTGTTGAGTTGATGAAAACCATATCAAACTAGGATTCAAGTTAGAGTTTGACCGAGCATGATGGAATTGAGTTCTTTGAGTTTGACAAGCCATGAAGCTTGTCTGCAGTATGTCAAATGATTAGCGAGCTCACAAAAGGAGTAGGCAACTCAGTTGTGGAAATATAGAGAGATATAGCAGGTGGTGAAGTCGCTCAATGCAGTGAGCTAAGAGTTGAATCTCAGTATTCAGCGGTGGAAGAATGATGGTAGGAAATATAGAAGTATAAAGGGAAGCTTGAGTCATGCAATATCTTGGAGTGAGTGAATTATGGTTGAGCTCAACATGGTATTGGTTTGTGTAAAGAGACGAAGCGATCTCACTCAAATTGGTTCACCAAATGAAGGATCTTGAGTGCATTGGAAGTGAGGATTTGTTGTAAGTATGAATGATCTCATTAATAACAATGATAATTCAGAGGTGGGTCCAACATCGAGTGACTCATCTTGATTAGCTGAATTGTGGAGTAAGTGATGAGCTTGGTCTTATCAGCTCAAAATTTGAGGAGAGCATGGATGGGAACCAAGGAAACTTGGTGGCAAGTTCAAAAATATGGAGGAACTTGATGCAAATATGGAGATCGATACATAATGGAGCTCAGCTTCTCAGATGGTTGAGAGCTTGTTTTGTGAGCTTGACATGGGGATCTTGGTGGTGGGTCGATGTGAGGAAGCTAATTGAACTCATAGGGAGCTCGATTACGGTGGAAGCACTTCGATCTCGTGGAGCTGAGTAGATAATTATCACAGGATTCGATGTTGAGCTAAGTTGGTATGGTAAAATTCGTCAGATACGACTGAGTTACTTTGAAGTATGTGACTAAGCTTGAGCTCATTAGTTTGGACGTGGTTATATAAAGGGCTCAGTTTGGATCCGGCAAGGAAAATTGAGCTCAGTGTAGTTACACAGTGAGCTCCGTTACATGGAAAAGTGGAGGAGCTTGATCCCAACTTGGTGAGTTAGCTCGGCTAGCCAACCACCGAGTTGGTCTTTTTTGCCTTTTCTTCATGACTCCCCCTTCACTGCAAATCAATCCTAAAGGGGTTCCACCATTAATATTTTTAATATTAATTTATCAAAATTATTTTTTTATTTAAATATTTTAATAATAATATTTATAATTATTATTTAAATATTTTATTTTATTTTAATTAATTGAGAAGGCTATGTCAACAGTCATTAATGACACATGATGGAACCTTATAAAGTGGTTCAACCAATTGTAATGGATAATACATCATGTTCCTTCCATTTAGGAAGGGAATTTATGAATCCTTCTCTCCTCTCTCTCAATTTCTTCTATAAATGTAAGTTGGAAGCTCATTCCAAAGGGTTCCAATAGGTCATACAAGTTGGACAAATTAGACATTTTCCAAGATTCCCCTCTCTTCACAAGCTGAGATGTTGTGATTTGTAGGCTTTCAAGCCTTTCTTCTAAAATTGTAATGGCATATTTTGCCTTTTGCCTGATGTAATGATGCATTGTGCAAGTTCTTGAAGTAATGAGAATTATGTTTTGTGAAAATATATATGTCCTTTCATGATTTTTCTACTTCTATTTTCCTCTCTTGTGTTTTCAGGTGACATGTGCAACTAGGGCTTCTTTTGCAAGTTTTGAAAGTCATTGTGCTTATCAAGGAGTGAAGTATTGTATGTAAAGTTAGTTTGTAATGCATTTCATTCTTTCTCATGATCATCTCTCTTCATCAGCAAGCCATAATTTTGTCTATAAATACCCTTTCTTGGTGCATCACTAGTTCTAGTATAGTTTCATTTCCACAAATATCTTTCCCTAAAACTCATGAAAATGTTAGCATAGGACTAGATATCCATTTTTTCCTACATTAGAGGTAGTGTTGTGTTTATTTTAGGAAGAAGAATTCAGCCTTCTCTGGAGGTTCACCTTGAGCCCAAGTCCCATAGCTTGATAGGTGATCCCATGTGTCCCAATCAAACCGAATGTCATGTTCACTTTCAGGAAATTTGGGGGGTGTAGTGATTTGGTGACAACAGTAAAAACTGAAGAAGAAGAATATATTCCTATATGGATATGACCATGTATCTCTTACCAAATGAGTATGGATCTTGAAGATGCATTGAGGAGCTTTGATTTTGAAGAGGATATACTTGATTTTTTGAATGATGCAAGCCAAGAAGAAGATGAAATGGTTTTTGAAGAATCTCAAATGGAAAAATCAGCTTATTTTCTTATCAGTGATGAGGATATATTATCATTCCAATTTAAATACGAATAATCCCTTAATGATGTCACCCTGGAAGAGACCAATCCATCTTGTGACGAGCCCTTGAAAGGTTTAAAGGAACTATCCATACAAGAACTACTTAGATCCACTGAAGAGACAAAGGATCATATGCTCAATCTTGAACTCCTGATTAAATCTATGTATCTGTAAGACAAGCATGAATATGATTTGGAAGCCTCAACTAGTGCGGATATTGGCTGTATTGAAATAAATCAAGAGGATAAATATGATGCCCCTCCTAAGCCAATGTTTGATAGATACAATGATGAAATGGATATATTTTATTTCCAATTTGAAGAAGAAGACTCTTTCCATGATAAAGAAATCAAAGCAAGGAGTTTTGAGTCCTTTGAAGTTGAAGCTCCTCTTTATGAAGGAGTGGTAGAATGCAGTGAATCCTAAGATGATTAAATAATCCATCTGGATAGTTTTATTGAGCTAAAAAATAAATATTCTTTTAATGTGTACAAAGATGAGTTGTAGGGAACAACAAATTATAACTCTATGCAAGAAATCTTTGATGCACTAGAAAGTACGGAAGACCCTGAGCTAATTCTTGATCTCTTAGCTCATGTCATGGCTATACAGGACAAGTATGAGGTTACTTAAATACTCCATTCATTATTCAAACACCTCATAATGGATTAGAGCTAAAGGAATAATCTAAGGTTTCTTGTGGAGAATATGTCAATGAGCATAGACCTGGTAAAGAAAGTAACTCAAAATATTCAAGAAATTTGAGCGAAAATCAGCTTCTAGGCAACAATGAGATGCTCAATGAATAATCAGCTATGTCAATAAACATGGAATATAACTGGCACTATGAAACCAATTTCAAATTGCGTGAAGGGAATGGAATTTATAAGCAAAGGCTTCATTATCAAGAAGCTAATGTAGAATCACTCCTACCAAGTATAAAGACAATCATGAAAGAACCTGGATTTCATAAACAATTAAGGAAAGGAGGCTACTTTCTATAACCATTCAATGGCTTCATAGAACAACATCACTCAGTGTTTCCCACTTAGGGGTAAATTTTCAGGAATGAAAATTTCTTAAGTGAAAGTGAGTTTTCCCCTTCCTTGTACTATAGGTGATTTCTAGGTGTGTTTCCCTTTTTGTTGTGTGCTTCTCTCTCTCTCTCTTGTTGTAAGTTGTACATGAATCCATAGGGGCCAATGGATAAGGAAATGGTATTTATGGTCTCAATTTGAGATTCTAGATTTTCCATGTCATGTCCCCAAGGTTGGGATATGAACATATACCTCTCCCCAAATAATGGGATTCAATCCCATGATGAATTTTTGTATCCTGAATTTCTCATCCGTTTGATACTGAGGTACATACTTAAGGATATTTTTAAACCGTGCCCAATACTTAATTACAGTTAGCTTTCCTTGAGTTAAGCTCTGAAATTTAGTCATTTTCTAATCATAATAAAGTTGTGGTAGCCAACTTTGCCTAAAGTAACCTTTAAATTTATCCCAAGTAATATTAGTTTCATCAATATTCAACTCAACCTTACAGCCATCCCACCATGAAGATGCTTGATGGTAAAGTTGATATCCTCCCCATATAGCCTTCGTTTCCTCCGAAAAGTTCCTTATTACAAGGTACTTATCCATTTTGCTGAGATAATTCTCAGCTCCATATTCTAATGTGGTTCCATCAAACTTAGTTGGACTTATCCTTTTTATATCATTAGTGAGTTCAGCTGTCAGCCTTGCCTTTTTGTTTTCTGGCTGGTCTGACACGTTTTCATTACTACTATCAACACCTAAGTTGGCTTTGTCCTCAGGAGGTGGCTGATTGTTATTATAAGCTTCTTCTTCCTTGTCATTTTCCATTACTTGTTGTTCAAGTACAGTCAAACAATCTTTTGGGCTGTTGCTGCTCCTTCATCAGGTGGAGGGTTATTTGTAATGTTGCCTCTTGTTCTAACCATTTTGTGTTAACAAGAAAATTTAATTTTCATCAGATTATGGACACAATAGGCCCAAGAGCTGCAACCTTCAACTTTGATACCAAGATGTAACATTCTCATTTTAAGACTTTAGAAATAATGGAATTTTTTTTGAAACACAATGTTTTATGTTCTAAATAAAACATCATTTAGAACACACATTCCATGACAATCAATCTCATAACAGATAACCATATGTAGTTGTAATGACTCGGTATGCTACTAATCTCTCATTCCATGACTCAATTTCTAACCAACTTATCATGTTTAACTTTAAGTATTGAATACGTTTCTTATACTATGTATACTTGGTTCTCTTACCCTATTCAGGGTACTGAGTGATCTGTTTAAGGAACCAACTGAATATCTACTACCAATATTCATCTGAATCACGTTCCTTAGACTAGGTGACATTGGACAACGCAACCAACAACTTGCAATACTTTGGCCAAATATTTCTAACATAATGTTCATGTTACTATTCCTTGACAGCATACTCATCAATCTAGAATATGTCCTTCACCCCACTCTTATGTTATCTAGAATGGTACTTTACTAACATTCTGTCAGTCTCACTTGCTCAATGGTTTGACCCTAGTCCAGGTTAACAACATAATTTATTATAAGAAGAGGCTCACGATGACTTAGGGTATATGGGCATACTTGGTTGACCTAAGTCAACCAAATGTGCCAAGTGTACCCTAAGTCATAGAGGCCCTACTCCCTATCCTAAACATGCTTATCTAACTAAGACCTAGAGAGAAACTAACTTCAAGTCCAGATGTGTGTAGATCTAGGTTATCAATACGGAAGGGTATTGCCACATGTTAAACTACATCATTGTATCCTCAAGAAGACCCTAGTCTTCTCAAAGGTACAAGGCCCTGTAGTTGGCCATGTGCCAACATCCTACAGACACTACATCATCATGATGTACATACCACCCCTTAGAGATCATTAAATTCATAATTTAATGGGAATAAGATTTCAATTACAACAACCATACTCAACCCTAATTCCAACATTCGTTAAGTTCTTTATCAATAATTAAATTGATTTAAAAATAAGAACTTCATTAACACATGCTTACATTGATGTTCATTAAACTTTTCCTAACAAGCAGCTATTCCTAAAAACATGGAAGAAAACATCTAATAGGATAAATTTTATAAAACAACCTAGCTATCTAAGAAGTTGTTTCATTCCCCTAAATTCAGCTAGTAATTATTTCTATTTAAAATGAAGCACAAGGATTAAAGATCATAACCACCATTCCATTTATTTATCATTATTTTGAGAGAGGAAGAGTCTTCCTCTACGTGGTTAGGTGTTAGGGTTAGCATAATTTTTTTATCATTACTCATATAGTTTAATTTTATGACCAAAGCATATTTTAATATTAAACGATAGTTGAGTAGTTAGAGAATGACATCTTTAGCAATTTAACAAGTTTCATTATAGTAAGGGATATTATTCTATCCCCTTAATCCAACTTATAAATTGTTAATAGCAATAGTACACAAGCAGATATAAAGACTATCAACAGAATACCATTACTATTCATATAAAGTATAAGAGAATTTTACACAACAAGTTGTATTATGTCTCCAAACCTTTCAATTCATCATGATAAAATATACATTTACAAGACCATGCATTTCATACATATTGCATGTCAATCATCATTAAGATCATAAAAGAACATAAATTCTATTTTCAAATACAACTCAAGAATGAATTGAAATTCTTTACATAAGATCCAGATTTAAATAAGTCAATACATCATAAAAAAAATTTCCTTCTTTTATCACTTACGATGTCCATCTACAAACATTACTAGCATGGGTCAGTTCAGTGAACTGAGCATGATAAGCACTAAGCATTAAAACGAAGTGCATTCCACTAATTGTTCCATTAAAACAACTATGCTTTAATGAAACAATTAATATATCATACAAATAAGCATAAGTAATAAAAACCAAGAAATAATTACAATAATAAATCTAAATTCACTTTTAACAAAAGAGAAGAATATAATCCACAACATATGCCTTATAAATTATAGTTTAATTTATCCTATCAATTACTTTTAAACGAACAACAAATCTTGTCATCCTATTGTTTCATAATTCTATCATAATAGAATAAAAAATTTATCTTTACTATAAGACAAAAGAAGTGTTTACAACGTAGTTCATTTTAGGATGATTCATCCTAAAACTTAAGCAAAGAGGAAGAATACGTACATACAATTCTCCCTACACTAATCATCTAAAAGACAGAAACAAGTTTAGAACACACAAAACTGCCTCAGTTCAGAGAAAACAATATGAGGACTCAACATTAAAGTAACAACATCTAATAAGAAACCCAAATCAATCCAAGTAGGTGTAGAGAGTCAAGACAGTCTACCTTTAAGTCTAAACAAACTTCCACATGTTAGAAGATATAATTCTGAAACTAGATGTTCCACATCCCAAGTTAGACTCACACAAAATTAATATCTTCCAATGTTCATCCCAAAAGACAATTCATAAAAGGTAGGGTGCAAAAGAGTAAGCCTTTCAATACCAAATCCAAAAGAAGTAAGACTCAGTCAAGCATGGCAATCGGTCAAAATAAGTTTACATTCTCTAATCAAAATAACTGACTCATCTACTCTCTCCCTACACCATTACAACAAATGACTTGAACAAAGTAGACCAAAAAAAAACCTAAATAAATCTCCATCTCATAAGAGAATCAAATATAGAGAAGTTCAATCAAATGAACTTATCCAAACAATAGTAAAAAGGGATCTCAATTACAGAAGGTACAATCATTAATTCATTTCAATTATACTATCAAATGAATTCCCATTTCTATTTCAAACTTAGAAGTTCTTAAACTAGTTCCCAAGAGGGAGCACAAAACCAACTCATAGTTATAAGAAAACACACTTCTAGTTTCCCTTACAAATCTTTACCAACTGGTTTATCTATTACCTTCATTAAACACAAGTTCAAATTCAATTCTTAGAACGAAGTACACAGTACAGTCCCAAAAATGGTATAATATCCCCAAGAGAACATATTCCTTTCTCTTTAAAATACATAGGGATTCATTCACTGAATCCAACAAGGAATAGAAAACCTAAAATAATATAAGCTAAACAAGATCAGAAGTACTCACAAACTCAAAAGACTGAAATCGCATTACAAGGCTTCATTGGCTTAATACAAAAGAGTAAGTATTTCATGATATAAATAAGAATAAAAATAAAAAACAATCTACATAGATATAATGTAACCTTCCATTAAAAATTTAGTACACTAGGGTAATAAACTCATCTTTCTAATGAAACCCAGAACTTAATTAAGAAGATTTGAAGAGAGAGTAGGAAAACCCAATAATCATTTAAGTCAAGAGATGTCCCAATCTTACCTCCAACGTAATTGAAATAGAATCACAACAAAGACTCTCAAGTTCCAACTAAAAAGATTGTGACACTGAAGGTATTTGTTCAAACATTGATCACAAGAAGGAGAATGCATACTGTATTTCCATAAACCTCAAACTGTTAACGAGCTTCAACGAACTCTAAATCAAACCAAACCCATAAAAATATAAAGTTCCAGTTTAATCATCCTTGAGTATGAGTAAAACTCCCACTCAAAATACTAGTACAGAATCGAACACATCAATTCGACTACTAGTTCAGAACTACACAAGTACTAAATATGAGTACAGTGTCAAACACAAAGCTACAAACCAAAGTCAGAACTACACAAGGCTCCAACACAGGCTCAGAATAAAGACGAAGCTCCAATATAATCTCATAACAAAACATGAAGCCCCAATACAATTTCAAATGAAACACAAGGCTCCAATAAATGTTCAAAACCATATTAAGCAACGAATGCTAGTTGAGAACAACACCAACCTCGAATACAAGTTTTAGAATGAAATATAGAGCTTTAAATACAAGTTTTGCATGCATGCCATTATTAAAATAGCACAGAGAAAGTTTCCCAATAACTAATATTACTATGCAATGGATCTTCATCCCAAAAATCACAGAGATTCATAAAAACATGCAAATGTTTTATCTCATGAGAGCAGAGTTCTTTTAATGAAAAATTTCAAAGAAAGTAAGAAATCTTAATGGATAGAGCCTATCATGCCTGATAGTGCTTTTTCCAATTTGAAGTAGAATTCTAGCTGAGCTTCCAACTCTTTTCCATCTCCATGAAAGATAAACAACCAAACAAATTTCCTTCCAATGCCTCATATACATTCCTTTGATCGAAAATAGACCAAAGGAACCAAAAATAGCCATGAAGTAGAAGTCAAACTTCTAGTTCAAAGAACTAGATAGCTCCATGTAGAGTAAAATTCGTGAGACATGAAAGACCAAACAACCTCCCACAAATCCACCTCCCTTGTTTCCAAGATGGTTTGCACACAAAAATTGAGGTCCATTAATTCCATTACTCCCAAATCTCTCGTTTATCTCTCCTTTCCACCGCTTCCCAAAACTAGTGAATGTCATTTTTAATTTAACATGCATTTCCATCTCTAGTGAAGCCTCCACGTATGCCTCCACTAAAGTTAACTAGCATTTGCCAAAACTTACAGTACCACCACACATTAAACCCAATCAAATCAATTAAATGCCATTGGAACTGTCACCTTTGTGATGTGCGACCCTTAGGTTCCTTTTTAATTGTTTTAGGATGGATCTCCTCAAAACTTAGGTTAGTCTAACAATAATTACCTTAGGTCTTAAAACATTTCCATATGTAATTTCCACCTTAGGTTAGATTAAATTCACATCCTTATAGTATTAGGCATTAGGTTAACATAGCCTAACATTACTTTAGTAATCTCTCCCTTATTCATTTAGCACAAAATCATAGGTTAGGACACCATCCCAACAAATAGAATAAGAGGCTTAGGTTAGAATGAAACCCAAATAAGTAGACGTAGCTAGGAAATAGGTGTTCTTACCTAGCTTAGGATACTGTTAGGATAATCCTTTAGTTTTAGGATTCTGATTCCCTCCTTAGTCATGAAACAGACTGCATTTTTTTTACATCATTAATGTCCTGCCAAGATCAATCCCAAAGACCCAAGCACAAACATACAACCAAATGAAAACACGTTCACATAAGACCAAAGAATTTGTAACATACAAAGTTTAGTCTGTTATGTCTCTCAAACTATTGGATGTCAATTAACCATTCAGTCTGTTAAGAAGATTTAAAACATTCCTTGGATCACTGAAATTTATCCAAGGATAAGTCAGAAAAAGAGATAAGTTTGCAACTCTTAAAACCAGATTGCAACTCACCTATCCAAAGTGAAAATGGATTATTGAAAGCCATACTATTTCAGTCTAATGATTTCAAGAATAGAATGATTTATCCATATCAAGCATGATCTTCAACAATCATAAGAACACATCTTAATCAAGAAAATCACATGCCAATTCTTGAAATGCAAAAGAGGGATATAACAATTGTCAAGGGTGTTACAGATACACCAAAGGAATGATGAACTCTCGTTTGTTGATAAACAAAAACCACAAAATTTTGATATAAACATCATACACAGATAACCAGAGATGTAATGAAAGATCAAAGACAACAAATAACACAAGAAAGGGATAGATATCATCCACAGAACATGTATTATTTCTCTCATGGCTTGATACAATGCATTACAATAGTTAAACACCCACAAGTGAGTATCACGAGGGATGACGTGCACATCAACAGATGTGTGAAAGACATCATGAAGAGATATCGGGAGGAGTGAGCATCAACCGAATGTGCATGCAAATATTTAACAAATGGGTGGAACCTTGATAAGCCACAAAACTCTCCTCTATCTCATAGATCAAATGGGGTGTACATATAGGAGGTGCTGAGTAACCCCCAGTGCTACAATCATGACAACTCAAGTAGAGAGGGGGAATTACATTCCTAGAATACAAGTGTAACTCCCAATGACGCATATGACACACTCACGTACTAACAAATTGATGCACTGACGCGTAACAGAATCTCATAATGACCCCTAAATGACACATGGACTTATGATCTCACATAAGTGAGATGAATCACCTAATGATGTGAAAAATAAGACACACCAACAGCCCCCTTCATTATAACTTAGGCTGAGGTGGAAAGTCAGAAATGAGAAATGGGTCTTGGCACAAAGCCTGAGGAGGTACCCACGTATAAGAAAAATATCCCAAGCAGTGAAGGAAAATCCAGTGGGAAAAACATCCACCACAAGAGAAAAACACACTCTCTAATCTAAGAAAGATGCCAAATATGGGTCCCGGCCATAGATGAGCCTGAAAGGGTACCCATGTACAAAGAGGCAATCTCTTAGAAATAAGAAGAAGAGAGAAGAAGAGGGAGATGAGAGGAATGCAAATGATGTCATGGATGGATCTGAACTCTGTAGCTCTAAGAAGTCTCCTAGAAGAATGTCGATGACGAGATCCTCTACCTCTAGACTGAAGAAGAGCCACCTACAACAAACTATGTGCCTACCCTTATGAAGGACAGAAATGATGTGCTAGAAGTTTTCCCACTCCACAAAGGAAACTAAAGGCAGCAACATGAAGAACTCTGAGACTAGTGCATGGAAGTGTGACATAGGTCTAGCAAGTGAGTGCCAAGGAACCAAAGGTAATGCCACATGCATATAAATATTAGAGTGAAAAAGAGAAACACCCGCAGAAAGGATGTCCAAGTGATGTGAAGGGAACAAAACATCCTCCAAAATAGAAAAGATATCCACAGCTGAGGGTGTATCATTGAAGGTCTCCAAAAAATTGGAAGTGGTAAGAGTCCCAGAAGGGGCACTCCTAACAACGGAGATGATGAAATCCTCTAAAATACCTATAGATGGATGAGGAACCTATAGTGCATCACAAGTGTACTCTATGAAAAGACAACTATGGTCAGGTAAATACTCATCCCAATGAGGGGGCTCGACAAATAGAAGAGAAATGTCAAATAGGTATGAGTCATCCAATGAAGGTAGAGGAGTGACAGGGGCCTCGCATATAGAAGGTGGAAAAGAGGCAGGTGTGATGATTGTATGAGGCTGAGTAGAAGATTGCTCGATATCTGATGAAATGTGGGATGTGTCAACACTCTCTGGAATAGTGAGAGAAAGAGGAGAAGAGTCCTCTGTAGTACTCTCTGCATCAAAACTGGGTGCACAATCCTCATCATCAAAAGTAGAACCAAAAGAGTCTATGTTAGCAAAACTGCCATCACAGGAAGAAGAGGAGACAGCTGAATCAATAACAACAATGGCTGTAGAATGTGAAGGGTCTCTATAGAGGGACTCAAGAATGCTCCAGACACGGTGGGGTAGATTTGAGTTTTCTACATGAAACCAAAGAGAACGAGAGACATACATCATCATGTGATCAAAATATGTGGACACATGTCCTAAAAAACACCAAAAATGGATTGAGGTGGGCCAATAGAGGACTTAGATATTTATAGCTTTATTTTCTAAAGTTAAAAAAATGAGATGCAACCCCACTCTAATCAGAAGAGGACACATGGTAGGATCAGAGGCAGAGGGGATGTGGATGGCGGAGGACTTAGTGAATTTTTTTCCTTTTGGGTGAAAAGGAGAAAATGTTGTAAAGAAGCCCGCATTTCTGCCAGGGAAAATTTTTTGTGTTAAGTGGAGAAACAGAGATTCAGGGGTTTTTGAAGTTTTTTTCCTTTGGAGGCAAAAAATGTTAAAGTGATGAAATAGGTCGCAGACCCGCAAAATTTTAATTAATAACTTGTTCGCATTTTTGCTTCAAAATGAAAAAAGCGGAGGTTTGGGGCTTCGGGAGGCAATTTGGAAATTGTGCCTTTTGGCAAAATGGACTAAAATTCAAAATGGAAGCGTGGCCCCGACAAAGAGTAAATTCAAAGGCTTGTATGGATTGGCAGGTCGCCGGAAGTAAAAAGAAAATGGGGCCCACCTCAGAATGTGTGCTAGGCCTATTTCTCAAGGGTGGAGGGGCGGAGAAGACAGTGAATTTGACAATTTTTCCAAAAGTTTGCAAAGGATAAAAAGAGTCCCCAATGCATGTTTTAATGTGGATGGCTTAGATTAAAAGATGAAAGTCAGATCAATGATTCTTGTACATTGCACCATTTTAACCGTCATTCGAGCTCCAAGAAGCTTGGAGATGCATTTTTGCATCAATTTTCATCAAATTTTTGGAGAAGTCATGTCGTTGTTGCCTTCAAGGATCAATGGAATCCGTTTTGAAGCTCAATTTATAGATTAGATATGTTTTTAAAATGGAATTTTTCCCTAATATATCCAAACACATGAATTACCATATCTAAAAGTTATAGAGGTAGTTTTGGAAGGAGAAAAGGTGAAATTATGCATAGAAAGGCATTTGCATGCCTTAATGATGAAAACTGTGCCTCCAGAAAGAATAATGATGTAAAATTTTGTAATGATTAAACTTTTTGATACACCTAGCGTCCTTTGAATGTTTTTCTATTTGATGTCCCTTTCTGCAAATCATGAGGAATTTTTATAACAAACTTGATTCCTTGGCATATTATTTGCTTGGGAAGAAGGCTTGAGTGTTACAAGAGATATATAATGCATTTTTGGAGAAATACAAGGGGTCAAAAAATTGAAAATCACGAGAAAATTTTGAGAGAAGCTCATCTTCTGAGAAATCCACTAAAAAACCTAGTTAATGTCTTCTATGTTGGATCTTCATTCATGTGAGTTGGTTACAAGTGTATATCCATCAAACAGCTCTGAGATTGTTCCTGAAACTCTCCCTTGCTGATGAATCTAACAATATTTCTGATTTAATCTATGTTATTTTGGGCAATATGATGTCTGTTATCATTTTTAAATACCTACAAATAGTTTTCCTTATTCTTGTTGCAATATTGCATTGAAAAACTTTAAGAATCACACATATCTCATCGTTATTGATAGTTTAGTGGCACTTGCATTTTTTTTTGTCAGAAGAGTTTTCATATGGCATTCAAAAATAAGTAGTTTAAAATCACTCCACCTTCATTTGTCGACTGAGATTGTTTGTAAGCCTTTGGGGGTACCTTGGGCCTTATTTGATCAAATATTTAGATGTTTAATTGACTCTAATTCAATATTTTGTGTTGAAGTCTGAAATTTTGTGTGAACAGTGAAAACCTGGGCTTCCCTCTGTGCATCTCTTCTCATTGAAATAACATCATGACTATTTTGAAGCATTTTATCTGATAGTTGTTCAAATGTTGTAGAGGTTGTCAAAGATCTGATATAGTCAAGTTTGTCTTGTCAATACCCCACCACAAAATCATCTAAACAATAGATCCTACCTGTACTAGTCCCTATTTGCATTGTATACCCATAAAAGATCAAAACCCATTTGCAAAATTATGTAGAACAGATCAAGATTTCAATGTCTCTAGTAACCTTTTCCTTGTGTTGAAAACATATCCATATTCTAAAAGTGACAACTCGTGAGAGTCAGATCTGGTGTTTTGATCATTTTTTCTTTAAGGTATTCCTAATAGAATTCAATCAAAAGAAGGATATCTTCATCTCCTTCACCATTAGAAGGTTAAAAAATAGGTTCTCTTACCTTGGTTGAAAGGTACAACCTAAAATAGTTAGGACAAGATCAATTCCTATTAGAGTGATATCCATCTCTCTACAAATTTGAGTGTTAGTTAGATCATATCCCTAGCTATAAAATGGCATACAACATGATCTATATGTCTTTAAGCTTCATGTCATATCTTTTATGTTGCTCATCTTGAGAAGGAGAACAAATTTGGGTACCAACATGAGTGGTGCCGGTGCCGAGGAAGAGTTGGTTCAGCTTGATCCATGTGCATGCATATTTGAGGTTTTTAGATGCATATCAAATACTGGTAATGTTTCCTGCAAGTTCTACATATAAAAACATTGTTGAAGCATCATTCTGTACTCAGATATGTAAGATTTAAGCAAATTTTTCAAGCTTTGTCTTCTATTTTATCAATTTCTAAGAAGTTTTTACACTTTGGTTGCATTGTGATTGATTGATTCAAGGGAAGATCTGATTTACAAATTTCTGCATGATTTCAGTACTAACTAACATTTGATAGATTAATTTAGTGCATTCTTGCACAACTAAGGTGAAAGTCCTCGTTGGAAACTCCATGTTGATTTGATTTTAATAAATACCAGTGTGTTAACTTTCTATCATTTGAAATTTGGTGCTAACCTCTTCAAAACTAGAAGGAAGAAGATCTCTCTTCAGTAAAGACTCTGCTAGGAATTTGTTTTTTGATTCAAGGAATGCTGAGTTGGAAGGAAGAAGAGTTTAGAAGGTTGTTGGATAACAGAGCTCAAGGAAAGAGGTCCCAATTGTTTAACTTGAAATTTATTAGCCTATTTTTGAGGACTACAGTTCCTATTCAGGTAAATATGAATAAGAAAATCTTCTTGTAGATTTGCATTCTCCATCTGGAGAGGGACCATCTTTCATTCTTGAGAGGCTTACTCCTAAATCTTCACCTGTATTTTCCAAGTCGGCTGGAGTTTATCAAGAATTTGAGCCTATAAGGGATATCCATTTTGAATATTACATTTCCATTCCCCAAAGACCTCTCACTCCTCATCATTTTGTTTCTCCTCCAAGATCACCACAATAAAACAACATGGCTTAGCCTCCAACTAGACCTCCATTTTTTGTTAACACTTTTGGTCCTATAAATTTTAGTCGGATGGTTGGGTATCCTAATGTTGTTCCGTAAGATGTGAGGAATATATTGCCAAAGTTTCAAGGTAACAATGCTATGACTGGTGATCAGCATCTCAAACTTTTTGTTAAAATGATGAAGGACTTTGAAATAGAGTTTGAATATGTGTATGTCAAATTGTTCATCCGCACATTAGAGAGGATGCAAGGGATTGGTACATGGCTCTACCTGATAATTCTATTGACTCATGGAATGAGATGAACAATGCATTTAGGTTGTAATATGGTGACAAGACCGATCCTAGATTTCTCTTTTCTGAGTTTGAAAATATCAAGAAGAACCCAAATGAAATGGTTCATTACTTTAACACAAGGTTTAATAAAACATTGGGAAGGTTGCTTGTTAATTTGAGGCCATGTGATGAGTCTTGTTTAATAAAATATGCAAATGAATTTGATAAGAAAGCAACCTATTACTTAAGACACAAAAACCCTACTAATTTATGGCAAGCCTCTACCATGGCAATGCAGATTGAAAAAAACATTAAAGCCATTGGTAAACCCCTCAAGAGAGATGGTGAAAACTTGATAAACCCTGAAAAACCTCAAGCTATGAAGGGTGCTGATTTGGAGGATGCTGTCAAAACTTTGGTAGGTGTTGTCAAATAAATTTCATACAAACTATCCTGAGATGAAAAAGGAATTGGCCAAAGTTCAAAAGGTCAACAAAGAGAAAAAAATCATGACAGATTTGGCAATCATCCTAGGGGTGATCAAAGGCTAGATGACATAGGTAAAGGACCTATGGGAGGGGGAAATAGACAACACCAAGAATGTGAAAATAGATTGGAGCCTGACCCTCTGACTACCAGGGTTGCTGCTGTGGAGGAGGTTACTGATATTGATTGGTGTGATAAGTTATTTCTTCCCCATCCTCCATGTCAAGTAGACCAGCAAGTTGATGAAGCTGATAATGAAGATGGTACTGATGATGATATTTGCATGGTGGGCTACTCTTCAAGTTCACAAGGAGCAACATCAACTAAGGTAATAAGTGCAAGGACTACTGCAACCTTTTGGGATTGCATCAATCGGGTACCACTTCTTTATCCTTCTCATACTTATGAAGAATATGTAGTGCAAACTTTTGAGATACCTAATAATGACTTTGAATACTTAAGAGATTTTATGATTAACAAATATGGTGGTGGTATCCCTTTGGAGGAAGATAGAAAAATATAAATGAATGTTGTTGTAGGTTAAGAAAAAGAGTATAACACTAGCAGAAAATTTGTTAAGGGATATGGGTTTCAAGACAAACCTAAAACACCCTTTCTTACAAGAATTCCCAAAGAATCTCCTAGAAGGGAAACACCATCCAAACACTTTGTTGTCCCATACAAGAATTACAGTCCTCCTCACCCAAACTACCAAGAGTCCCATGCCATCTAGAGAATCTACTTGCCTCCCTTCTAATGTTGCCTTGCTAAAGAATTTTCCCTATGACATAGCCCAAGTATTGAACCAAATCAAAGTGAGTGTTTCAATCATTGAGTTTCTTAAAATACATGAGCACAAGAAGAGAGCATTTGAGTAGTTGGGATTGAAGGAGGAGAAGAGTACCCCAAGAAGAAATGTGAACATTGTTGAAAATCCTCCTCCAATCATTGCAGACATTGGAACACCACCAGCATTAAAGGATCTTGGGGAAGTTCCTGAGGTTTATTTGGTAACATCCTTAGTTGATTCCCAATTTAATGTTGATCCATTTGTTACAACTTTGATCATAAAGGATAGACTACTTCACAATTGTATATTTGATTCCAATGCATCATGCAATGTCATGCCTCTAGAAGTCATGAATGAGTTGGATATCAAAGTGACAGTAGCTTATGGGAAGTTTACTACCATGGACTCAAGGGAAGTATCGGTAGTTGGTTGTGTGAAGGATTTGGTGGTGTAACTTGCAGCCTATCCGGGTAAGATTTTAAAACTTGATGTTGTAATTTTTGATTGCCCTTCCAAATGGGGCATGCTTTTGTCAAGAAATTGGGCTACAAGTGTTGGTGACAACATTCAAATGGACATGTCTTTTTCCACTATTCCCATTGAAGGCAGCCTTTTCAAGCTTTATGGTGAAAAGAAGATGTTGCATCTAATTCAGGATCCCAACAATGCTTCCTATGAAGTGTTGTTTGCTGATGTTGATGTTGATAATTTCATTGGATTTGCTGATGGAAAAGAAAACAAGATGGATCAATCAAAGTGCCTTGAGGTGGTAGGTTCTCCTTTGACCTTGATTTTTGATGGAGCTTGCTCCAAGATTGGAAATGGTGCTAGTATAGTTCTACTTTCTCCTAGCTTGGAAGAGTTTGCTTTTTCCTTCAAGCTTAATTTTGAATGTACCAATGAGATTTTTGAATATGAAGCCTTGTTGTTGGGTTTGAGAATTGCATGGAAGTATGGAGTGAAAGACATTATTGCAAAAGGATATTTAGAGCTAGTTTTCAAACAAATAAGAAAATTGTATGCTACAAAAAATCAGTGTATGAAATAGTAAAAACATGCAGATTGGGATCTGATTGAGATGTTTGATTCCTTCAACATTGTGCATCATGACAGAAGTTTCAATGATTTTTTTGAAAATTTAGTAGTTTTGGGTTCTAGATTTGGAGATTGCACCGTTTCACCTTATTGTGAGTACAATATTGAAGTGTTAACCAGGCCAGTTGTCCCTGACAATAACAAGCATTCACAAGTATTTAATGATGATGCTCAAGTGTAAAGGTTCTTAAAAAACCAAGGTGAGTTTCTAGATCAAAATATTGATTGGGAGCCAATGCTTTGCATGACTGAAGGAAGAGAAACTTTGTTTGGGAAGGATATCATCCAATTAAAAACTAACACCATTCCTATAGGTCTTGTTGCACTTGAATCAAATTTTAACAATGTTGATTGTATAGTCAATAGAAACATGTTTGCATCTAGGAATGTTGAAGAGCATGATTTGGGAACAAAGGAGAAACCAAGAAATATTTGGTTTGGCAACAATCTAAGTAAAGAAGAAAATAAGTCCTATGTTCAACTGTTGAAAAAATATCAAGACTCCATGGCTTGGTCCTAATCTGAGTTAAAGGCATTTAGAGAAGACTTTTTTCAGCATGAGATCCCTCGTGAACCTAATGCCAAACCATTTAGGAAGAGGCGGAGACCAATCAATCCAATCCTCTCCATGAATATGTAAGAGTAACTAAAGAAATTGAGATATGGGGGGATCATTCAACCCACAAGGTATTCCTCTTGGTTTGCAAACCTTGTCCCAGTCAGAAAGAAGAATGGAGATATCAGAATTTGTGTATATTTCACAAATCTAAACAAAGCATCCATGAAGGACAACTATCCCTTACCAAATATGGAAAACATGTTGTAGTTAGTGATAGGTTCTGAGTTGCTTTCTATATTGGATGGCTTCTCCATATACAATAAAGTGGTTTTCAAAGAATCAGAAAGAATTAAGAAAGCATTTACTACTCCTTGGGGGACATATGTTTTTTTTAGTATGCCATTTGGTTTGATGAATGTTCATTCAAATTTTCAAAGAGCAATGGATGTTTTTTTTTCTGGTTACATCAATGATTTTATTGTTATTTAACAAGATGATGTGACTATGTTTTCTAGGGACATAATTGATCACTTGCAGCACTTGGAAAAGATGTTGATCAAATGTAGGTAATATGGAATTTCTCTCAATCCAAATAAGTTTCATTTTGGGGTGTAAAATGCCAAGATAATTGGTCATATTGTATAAAGGATGGTGTCATGATTGACCCTGAGAGGGTGGAGGCAATCAACAAAGTTCCAATTCCAAGAACAAAGAAAGGCATCCAATCTTTCTTTGGGAAGATTAACTTTATCATAGGGTTTGTGTCTAATTTTGTTGAGTTGACTCTTCCTATTACATTCATGCCAAAGAAGGACCAAGTCATCAAATGGGAGGAGGATGATATTCAGACTTTTGAAGGAATTAAAGAAGCAGTTAAACATGCACCTGTCTTGGCAGCTCCAAATTACAAGAAACCTTTCCAAATTTTCTCCTTTTCTTATTAAAATACCATTGCATCAGTTTTACTACAGAAGGATGAGGATGGGGCTGAGAGGCCTATTTCCTTCTTTAGTAAGGATTTACAAGCTGCTGAGTTAAAGTACACAATCATGGAAAAACAAGCATTTTCCTTGGTGAAAGAAACAAAGGTTTTCAGGCCTTATATTTTAAGGTCAAAATTTGTTGCTTATGTTCCCCACACCATGGTAATAGACATCTTATCAGAGATGGATATCTCAGGAAAAAGATGTAGATGGGTGAACAAACTGTAGGAGTATGACATGGACATCCAAACCACAAATTTGGTAAGAGGTTTGGGTCTTGCTAAGCTCATGGCTAAGAGCAACTTGCAAAATGTAGAAGTGAATGAAGTAGAGGAATAAAAGGAGGATGTTCTTGAGAAGTAGGTAAGTTCTGAGTGGTACAAGGATGTAATATTTTACCTCAGACACCTATACTGCCCTGATCACTTAAATAAAAATAAAAAAAGAGCCCTCAAGATGGCTTCTCAAAAATACATCATCGCTGACTTTGGGTTGGCTTGGAATAACCCTGAAGGTGTCCTCTTAAAATGTATAACTGAAGATGAAGCTCCCAAAATAGTTACTAATTTCCATGGCGGAGTTTGTGGAGGAAACTTTTTTGGTAAAGTTACAACACATAAAAATTTGAGATCTAGTTATGGGTGGCCTACTCTTTTCAAATATGCAACCCTACTAGTTAGAAAATGTGAGAGTTGATAGCATTTCTCTGGAAGAATGAAATCTTTAGGCTCCCTTCCTTTGTATCCTATATGAATTGAAGCTCCTTTCAAATAATGGGGGATGGACTTCATTAGTGATATTTCATACCCTTCTAGTGCTAGAAATAAGTGGATTCTAGTAGCCACAGATTACTTCACCAAGTGGGTAGAGGCAATCCCCACCAAGAAAGAAACACACCAAGTTATTATGGATTTCTTGTTGAATCAAATCATATGTAGATTTGGTGTGCCAGTAAATATTGTAGTTGATAATGGAATGTGTTTCAGAGCTAAACCCTTGATGGTAATGTGTAAGGAGTATAGGACCAATATGACTTATTCTTCAAACTATAACCCCCAAGGGAATGGACAAGATGAGTCCAACAATAAGAACTTGTTGAAGATTATCAGAAGAACCTTGGAACAAAACAAGAAGAAGTGGGGTGAACAACTGAAATTTGTAGTTTGGGCTGATAGGATAACTCCTAAAAGAGCTACGTGTATGAGCCAATTTGAGTTGGTGTATAGAACTCAAGCTCTGCTGACCTTAAATCTGTAATTATTTTCATTTTAGTTTGTTCAATAGTTTGAAGATCAAGATCTCAATCCATATGAAGCAAGGATCAATCAAATTGTTGAGCTTGATGAAGAGAGAAGAGCATCCCACCAAAGGCATGTCAGATTTAGAGAGAAATTGAAGAGGTTGTTTGACAAGAAGGTCACTCCTAGGGCCTTCAATGTTGGATACTTAGTTTTTTTATGGGATAGTAGGCATGAAGATAAGGGTAAACATGGTAAATTTGATGCATTGTGGATGGACCCTTACTCCATTGATATAAGAATTGGTGAAAATACCTTTTTTCTCAAGGACTTCGATGGGGAATTACTTGAACTACCTATTAATGAAAGACATCTGAAGCATTTCTTGGATTAATCCCAAAATTTGAGGTATGCACCACTTGTATAGTGTATAGTCTTTGTTTTTTGGCTCTATTTTTTGTTGTTTTGTTGGTTTGTGGTTTGGCCTGTTTCTTGGCAGCCATTTTTATCGATTTCTCAGTTCATTTTTGGAGGATGGTTCTGATTTTTTGCCTTGCATATTGACTCCTTTTTCCAATGGATATTTTTGGCACTTGGTCTACTTTTTATTCTTGTGGCACTCACTGGGAGTGCCCATCCCCAAGAAGGAGCCGATGTTGGATCCATTTTTGAGCTTGCTCCATGTTGCCTTAAAATTTTCCTTTACTGTGCTCACTCTAAAACATTTTTCCTTTCAAAATAATGGTCTGCAACATTTCCCCTCTAGTAAAATTCTTTGAAATTCTCACAAACTTGTTGATTTTCCCTAGTTTGAAAGAAAAATCCATGTGTGCCTTGTTTATGCCCCAATTTTATCAAATCTACGGGCTATGCCGTTTTTTTATTTTTTCCTGATCGTGAAAGTTCAAAGTTGATTGATTAAAACTTGTATGCCTTTGAAAATCTAATTCCATGATAAAAAATTATTCAAAAACACATTTTTGTTGGTTCAATTTCAAAAAAATGCCATCCTTGGCGAAAAAATCAAATTCTAGGGCATCCCTGGCATTTTCTGTATTTTGATGGTCATACGGGCATCATTTTCCTGTCAAATTCTTGCTCGGAATTCATCGGTGACATGGCATGTTCTAATTTTCCAAGGGAAGGTGGGAAATTCTTTCAACTTATCATTTTTTACCTTTTTGGCAAAAGGGGCATTTTCGGGACAATGGCTACGCTTTTTCCCAAAATGCCTATGTGGCATGTTTTGATTGGTTGGGGGAAGGTGGGTGGTAAGATTTACTTAAAAAAATTTAGAATTTATTTTGCAAAAAATTTAGACTTTATTTTGCAAAAAATTTTAAAGTCACACAATGGGCCGAAGCTTCGTAGCCAATCAGGAGTGGACACGTGTCCTCAAAAACAGAGTGGGTCGACGGAGGATTTAGAGAGATTTTTAGCTTTATTTTCTAAAGTTAAAAAAATGAGATGTATCCCCACTCCAATCAGAGGAGGACATGTGGAAGGATCAGAGGAAGAGGGAATGTGGATGGTGGAGGACTTAGTGAAATTTTTGCCTTTTGGGTGAAAAGGAGCAAATGTTGTAAAGAAGCCTGCATTTTTGCCAGGGAGAAATATTTGTGTTAAGTGGAGAAACGGAGCTTGGGGGTTTTTGAAGTATTTTGCCTTTGGAGGAAAAAAATGTTAAGGTGATGAAAGAGGCCACAGACCTGCAAAATTTGAATTAATAACTTGTTCACATTTTTGCTTCAAAATGAAAAAAACGGAGGTACGGGGCTTTGGGAGGCAATTTGGAAATTGTGCCTTTTGGAAAAATGGACTAAAATTAAAAATGGAAGCGCGGCCCTGAAAAAGAGTAAATTCAAAGGCTTGCATAGATTGGCGGGTCGCCAGAAGTAAAAAACATTGTGCCTTTTTGGAAAAATGAGTTAAAATTTTAAAAAATAAAACATGCCTCCGCAGCTAATCTGATGGAGACACATGGCCTAATTTTGAAAGGTCAAAGGGGAGTGCGGGCCACCATTGGGTTTTTAAAATTTTCAAATTTTGAGGAGGTAGGTAGAAAAAAAAAGATTCATGTCCCCACAGTGAATTAGTGATTGACACGTGTCAGGTTCAAACTTGGAGCTGCGGGCCCATGGAGAAAAGGTGGAAATTTTGTCTTTTTGGTAAAATAGGCATAAAGTTTAATTTTTAGCGCCAACCCACTAGGACCCATGTCAGATGAAAAGGGTGGGGGTGCGGGGGTATTTTGGAGAATTGTATTTTTTCCAAAAAAGAGGTAAATATGTAGAATCAAACCGTGATTTAGATGGGGCCCACCTCAGGATGCATGCCAGGCCTATTTCTCAAGGGCGGAGGGGCAGAGAAGAAAGTGATTTTTGAAATTTTTCCAAAATATTAAAAAGGATAAAAAGAGCCCCCGATGCCCGTTTTAATGTGCATCTTCCATGTGGATGGCTCAAATTAAAAGATGAAAGTAAAATCAATGGTTCTTGTGCATTGCACCATTTTGACAGCCATTTCAACTTTTTGATACACCTGGCATTCTTCGAATGTTTTTCTATTTGATGTCCCTTTCTGCAAATCATGAGGAATTTTTGTAACAAACTTTATTTCTTGGCATATTATTTTCTTGGGAAAGAAGGTTTGAGTGTTACAAGAGATATATAATGCATTTTTGGAGAAATGTAAGGGGTCGAAAAATTGAAAATCACGAGAAAATTTTGAGAGAAGCTCATCTTCTAAGAAATCCACCAAAAAATGCAGTTAATGTCTTCTGTGTTGGATCTTCATTCATGTGAGTTGGTTACAAGTGCATGGCCATCACACAGCTCTGAGATTGTTCATGAAACTCTCCCCTGTTGATGAATCTAACAAGTTTTTGAGTTTATCTGTGTTATTTTGGGCAATATGATGTTTGTTATCATTTTTAAATACCTGAAAATAGTTTTCCTTGTTCTTGTTGTAATCTTGCATTGAAAATCTTTAAGAATCACACAGATCTCATCGTTATTGATAGTTTAGTGGAACTTACAGTTTTTTTTATCAAAAGAGATTTCATCTGGAATTGAAAATAAGTATTTTAAAATCACTCCACCTTCATTTGTCGGCTGAGATTACATGTAATCCTTTGGGGGTACCTTAGGCTTGATTTGATCAAAGATTTTGATGTTTAATTGAGTCCTTAATTTAAGATTTTGTGTTGAAGTCGCAGAGATTGTGTGAAGAGTGTAAACTTGGGCTTCCATTTGTGCATCTCTTCTGGTTGAAAGAACATCATGACTTTTTTGAAGCATTTTATCTGATAGTTGTTAAAATGTTGTAGAAGTTTTCAAATATCTGATATAGTCAAGTTTGTCTTGTTAATACCCAACCACAAAATCATCTAAACAATAGATCCTACCCTATACTACCCCTGATTTGCATTGTATACCCATAAAATATCAAAATCCATTTGCCAAAGTATGCATAACAAATCAGGATTTCAATTTCTCTAGTAACCTTTGCCTTGTGTTGAAAACATACCCATATTCTGGAAGTGACAACTCATGAGAGTCAGATCTGGTGTGTTGATCATGTTTTCCTCAATGTATTCCTCATAGAATTCAAGAAAAAGAAGGAGATCTTCATATCCTTCACCATTAGAAGGTTACAAAATAGGTTCTCTTACCTTGGTTTAAAGGAACAACCTAAAATAGTTAGGAAAAGATCAAGTCCTATTAGAGTGCTATCAATCTCTCCATAAATCTGAGTGTCAGTTAGATCATATCCCCAGCTACAAAATGACATACATCATGATCTATTTGTCTTTAAGCTTCATACCATATCTTTGATGCTATTCAGCTTGAAAAGGAGAACAAATTTGGGTACCAACACTCTTGATGATCCTTAATAAGTTCTTTTTTGTGGACTTGGCTTGGCCATTACCTTGAGGGTAATAATTCAATGAAGTGCTCAAATAGATCCCATTTCTAACATCTCATTCAGTGACCTTTAATCCTATGAATTCCAAGGCATTATCTAATATGATAGTGGCTAGTATACCAAATTTTGTTGTTATCCCCTCATAGAATTCTAGAATGCTAGATTCATTTGTCTCTTTGAGTGCCACCGCTTGAGTCCATTTGGTGAAGTAGTCTGTTGCTGTTAGAATCCATTTGTGACTTTGGCTTTAGTTTGGGTTGATGACTCCAATGAAGTTCAATCCCCATTGCATAAATGGCTAGTTGACTGATATTGGGTGTAATGGAAGTTCTTATAACCTTTCTTTTCTTGTGAAGAATGCACAATTCTTGTACCTCTTGATCCATGCATAACAGTCACTAAACACTTTAGGCCAATAATATCTAGCCTTCATGATCTTTAGAGTTGTCACCCTTGGAGAAAAATTACCTCCAGCTGATCCATCATGGAACTCTTTTAACACCCTCTCAATCTGATCTGTACTAATGCATCTTAACAGTACTCCATTGATATCTTTCTTGAACAAGACACCATCAACGAGTGCATATGGAATAGCCTGCAATTTGAAGTGTTTTTTCTTTGTTTTTCTCTTCTCTAGAGGGCATAGACCTATTTGTAATAAGTTCATTATATCTTGGGTCCAACAAGGAGTGAGTACACCATCATTTTCTTCTTGACCATTTCCTTGTTCTTGGTTGTCCTACAACACTAAAACATCATCCTTTTATTTTTTTGCTTCAATTGTTGGCTCAAGGAAAATTTCTCACACAATCCTCTTCTACAGGATAGCTTGATGACATTTATCTCAATGTCATACTCCATGACATGAGTGATGCACCCAGCACATTTTTCATTTAGATCTTTGTTGAGGAGGAAGTCTTTAACTCTCACATGAGAAACCAGTAAGTGAACCTTGTTGTTTAAAACCAGATGCTTAAAATTTTTCAAGCTCCTAATCACTCCAATAACATTCTTCTCAATGAAGGAATACCTTACTTCATATTCCTCCAAGCTTGGCTGAAGAAGGCAACTAGCTGCTCTACATTTTCTTTGTTCTGTTGTACTAAAATTATAGAAATTGTATCACCACCACCAAATGCATAGAGGATGAAGTCTTTGGATAAATATGGGCTTATGAGAGTTGGAGCCCATGAGATAGTTTCTTTTATTGACTCAAAACTCAACTTACCTTCATCTCTCCATTTGAATGCCCATGAGAACAAACCTTCGAACAAAATTGATTCTTCCCAAGAAACTTTGAAGAGCCTGCTTGTGGCTTGGAAATTGCAGTGCTCTTATTGCTTCAACCCTCTCTAGATCAATTACCAACCCTTCTTTGGAAACAATCTGGCATAGAATATTTCCTTCACGAGCTAGGAATATACATTTTTTGGGATTCAACGATACCCCAAATCTTCTACATATTTAGAACACTTGTCTCAAATGAAAAATATGATCTACTGCACTTTTAGAAAATACAGAAATATCATCTAGGTATATCAGCACTATTTTGTTAATCAATCCCTTGAATTCCATGTCCATTGCCCTTTGAAAAGTAGCTCCAGCATCAGACAACCCAAATGGAATTTTTCTATATGCATAGGTTCCCCATTTGGTGGTGAAGGCTATTTTGAATTTATCATATTCCTTTACCATGATCTAATTGTACCCTGAGTAGCCATCTAGCAATGAAAACATCTTAGACCCAGTAACAACTTGCAAAATCTACTCCATAGAAGGAAGTGGGTAGTGATCTTGAGAGATGCTTTGTTCAAATCTCTAAAGTATAAACACAACCTGATTTCTCCACTCTTCTTCCTAATTGGAACCAATTTTACAACCCAGATTGAATGCTTGATGGGGAATATGATACTTGCCTCTATTAACTTGTTCAATTCCTTCTTCATGAGAGGCTCAATATGTGGACTGACCAGTCTCTACTTTTGCCTAATGGGCTTAGCACTTGGATCTAGATCGATTATATGTTGTGCTAGCTTGGGATTGAAACCTCTCAAGTCTTCATAGCTCCAAGAAAATACAAATAGATCATGATGTATGTTGTTTTGTAGCTCGGGATGTGATCTAACTGGCACTCATATTTGTGGAGAGATGGATAGCACTCTAATAGGACTTGATCTTGTCCTAGCTATTTTAGGTTGTGCCTTTCAACCAGGGTAAGAGAACCTTTTTTTTAACCTTCAAATGGTGAAGGAGATGAAGATATCCTTATTTTTCTCAAATTCTATAAAGGAGACCTTGAGGAAAACATGATCAACACACCAAATCTGACTCTCACGAGTTTTCACTTCCAGAAATATGGGTATGTTTTCAACACAAGGCAAAGGTTACTAAAGACATTGAAATATTGATCTGTTCTGCATACTTTGGCAAATGGATTTTGATCTTTTGAGGGTATACAAGGCAAAACATGGGTAGTACAGGGTAGGATCTATTGTTTAGATGATTTTTTGTTGGGTATTGACAAGATAAACTTGACTATGTCATATCTTTGACATCCTCTACAACATTTGAACAACTATCAGATAAAATGCTTCAAAATAGTCAAGATGTTCTTTCAACCAGAAGAGATGCACAAATGGAGGCCCAGGTTTGGACTCTTCACACAATATTTGACACCTCAAAACAAAATATTGAATTAAAGGACTCAATTAAACATCAAAATATTTGATCAAAGCACACCTAAGGTACCCCCAAAGGCTTACAAGAAATCTCTGTCAACAAATGAAGGTGAAGTGAGTTTAAACTGCTTATTTTCAATGCTATATGAAATCTCTTCTGAAAAATAAAATTGCAAATGCCACTAAAACTATCAATAAGGATGAGATCTGTGTGATTCTTAAAGATTTCAATGCAAGATTGCAACAAGAACAAGGAAAACTATTTGTAGATATTTAAACATGATAATAAACATCATATTGCCCAAAATAACACAGATTAACTCAAAATCTTGTTAGATTCATCAACAGGGGAGAGTTTCAAGAAAAATCTCAGATTTGTGTGATGGTTATACACTTGTAACCAACTCACATGAATGAAGATCTAATACACAAGACATTACCCAGGTTTTTTGGTGGGGTTTCTCAGAAGATGAGCTTCTCTCAAAATTTTCTCGTGAGTTTCAATTTCCCGACCTTTTTCATTTCTCTAAAAATGCATTATATATCACTTGTTACAATCAATCCTTCTTTCCCAAGCAAAGGATATGCCAAGGATCAAGTTTGTTACAAAAATTACTCATGATTCGCAAATAGAGACGTTTAACAGAACACGTCCAAAAAGTTTCCATTTGTCTCAAAAAGGGGTGAATCATTGCAATATTCACATCATTATCCATTGTGGAGGCACGTTTTTCATATTCAAAGCATGCAGACCCCTTCCTTTCATTATTTCATCCTTTTCCTTCCAAAATTTACCTCTGTAACTTCTGGATCTGCTATTTTACGTTTTTGGATGGGTTAGGGAAAAAATTCATTTCAAACACATCTTTGATCTTCAAATTGAGCCTCAAAACCGATTACATTGGTCTTTGAAGGTACAAACGACATGAATTTTCCGAAAATTTTATGAAAATTGATGTAAAAACTGCATCTCTAAACTTCCTAGAGCATTCTAGGGCAAAAAATGGTGGTAGAACAAAACGATGCACAATTATCATTGATTTGACTTTCATCTTTTAATCTGAGCTATCCACGTGGGAAAACTTTGAAATTTTTTTAATTTTTAAACTCTGTATCTCTGCCCCTTGAAAATGAGCTTGACATGTGTCCTAAAGTGGGTCCCAGTGGAAACGTGGGACAATTCTACATCCTTACCCTCTTTTTTGGAAAAAAGAAAAAAATTCCAAATTACCCCCACGGGCCCGCATCTTCGATTCCGTCCATGCCACGTGCCTTTATGTGATTAGCTACGGGGCCATGACTCTCCTTTGTTTCTTCATACCCCCTTCAAAAAATTTGAAATTTTTAAAAACCCACAGGTGGCTCGTTCTCCTCTTTGACCTTTCAAAATTGGGCCACATGTCTCAATCGGATTGGCTATGGAGGCATGCTTCATTTTTGTAATTTTAACTCATTTTTCTAAAAAGGAAAAAAATTCTTTTTCCTCTGATGGCCCGCTGATCTGCGCAAGCTTCAACTTTCCTTCTTTGTCAGGGCCGCGCTCATTTTTTAGAACTTAAGCACTTTCACCAAAAAGGAAAAAAATCAATCTTGCCTCTGAAGGCCTGCATCCCCACCACTTCAAAATGCCACGCGTCCTTTTCTAATTGGTTGTGGGCTTTCAGTTGAAAACTTCATTTTAATACTTTTTTCCCAAAAAGGCAAAAAATCTCTAAGTCGACTGCCAATCCGCATCCCCTCTGCCCCTGATCCTACCACGTGTCGTCTCCTGATTTGTTCGATGGAGCTACGGCCATTTTCATAAATTTTGCTCCCTTTCGCCAAAAGGAAAAAAAATTTCTAATTCTTTCACCAGCCTTCATCTCCACCTTTGATGTGAATGTGACACGTGTCCATCATTGATTCGCTGCAGATTTCTGGTGTGTTTTATGACTTTAATTTTTAACCAAATAAAGTCAAAAAAATTCAAAAGAAACTGACCATCCGCAATTCCATTCTTGACACCGAAGCCACCACGTGTTCCATTCCGATTGGTCTTAGGCCTTAGGAATTTTTCTTCATTTTGACAATTTTTACAAAATTCCTTAGAGCACCAAAAATACCTGCCATTTCCCACCCAATCAAAAGAAGACACGTCATCATTTTCAGGAAAAATTTAGAAATTTTCCCCGCCACTTGAAAACAGGTAAATTAGCACTTGGCGGGGGCCATGGGGTAATTTGAAAATTTTAGCCAAAGTAGCTAAAAATAACAAGTTCTCAAAAATATCTACCACTCCTCCTCCAATCAAAAAGTGCCACGTAAGCAACATTAGAACCAATCAGAGTGAAGCGGAGCCATGGGGACCAAATTCACCATTTTGCCAAAAAAGAAAAAAACAATAAGTTAAAACAATTATCCATCGTCCCTTGGCCAATTAGAACAAACCACATTATCGATGAATTCTGAGGAATAATTTGACAGGAAAATGATGCCTGTCTGACCATCAAAACACAGAAAATTCCAGGGATTCCCTAGAATTTGATTTTTTCGTTAAGGACGGAAATTTTTTCAAAATTCAACCAATTGAAACATGTTTTTTAAAGCATTTTTTATCATGGAATTGGATTTTCAAAGGCATACAAGTGTAAATCGATCAATTTTAAACTTTCACGATCGGGTATAAAGGAAAAAATGGCAGAGCCCGCAGATTTGGAGAAATTGGGGCACAAAATAGGGTACATATGGAGATTCCTTTCAAATTAGGGAAAATCAACAAGTTTATGAGCATTTCAAAGCATTCGACTAGAGGGGAAAAGTTTCAGATCATCAATTTGAAAGGAAAAATATTTCAGAGAAAGCATAATGAAGGAAAAAATTAGTGCAACACAATGTAAGCTCAAAAATGGCATCAACATTGGCTCCTGCTCGGGGATGGGCACTCCCAATGAGTGCCACAAGAACAAAAAGTAGGCCAAGTGCCAAAAATATCCATTGGGAAAAGGATTCAATATGCAAGGTAGAAAAAACCAGAACCATCCTCCAAAAATGAACCGAGAAACTAACAAAAATGGCTACCAAGAAATAGGGCAAACCACAAATCTGACAAAACAACAAAAAACAGAGCCAAAAAACAAAGACTATACACTATACAAGTGTGCATACCTCAAATTTTGGGATTAATCCCATAAATTGCTTCAGATGTCTGCCATTAACATGCAGTTCAAGCAATTCCCCATCCTTGAGAAAAAAAAGGTATTTTCACCAATTCTGATATCAATGGAGTAAGGGCCCATCCATAATGCATCAAATTTACCATGTTTTCCCTTATCTTCATGCCTACTATCCCATAACAAAACCAAGTCTCCAACATTGAAGGCCCTAGGAGTGACCTTCTTGTCAAACAAACTCTTAAACTTCTCTCTAAATCTGACATGCCTCTGGTGGGATGCCCTTCTTTCTTCATCTAGTTCAATAATCTGATTGATCCTTGCTTCATATGGATTGAGCTCTTGATCTTCAAGTTGTTGAAAAAACTGAAATGAATATAATTACAGATGTAAGGGCAGCAGAGCTTGAGTTCCATACACCAACTCAAATGGGCTCATACCAGTATCTCTTTTAGGAGTTATCCTATCAGCCCAAACTATAAATTTCAGATGTTCACCCCACTTCTTCTTGTTTTGTTCCAAGGTTCTCCTGATAATTATTAGCAAGTTCTTATTTCTGGACTCAGCTTGTCCATTCCCTTGGGGATTATAGTTTGAAGAATAAGTCAGATTGATTCCAAACTCCATACACATTGCCATCAAAGGTTTAGCTTTGAAGCACATGGCATTATCAGCTACAATCTTGACTGGCACACCAAATCTGCATACCATGTGATTTAACAAGAAGTCCATAACAATTTGGTGTGTTACTTTCTTGGTGGGGATTTCCTCTACCCACTTGGTGAAGTAATTTTTGGCTACAAGAATCCACTTATGTCCAGCACTAGAAGGGTCTGAAATCTCACACATGAATTCCATCCCCCATTGTTTGAAAGGAGCTTCAATTGATACAGGCTGCAAAAGGGAGGGAGCCTGAAGCTTTCATTATTCCAGAGAAACACTGGAAACTCTCACATTTTCTAACTAGCAAGGTTGCATCTTTGAAGAGAGTAGGCCACCAATAACCATCTCTCAAAATTTTATGTGTTGTAACCCTTCCAGCAAAGTGTCCTCCACAAACTCCCCCAAGTAAATCAGAAACTATTTTGGTAGCTTCATCTTTAGTTATACATTTCAAGAGAACACCTTTAGGGTTCTTCCAAGCTAGCCCAAAGTCAATGATAATGTATTTTTAAGAAGCCAGCTTGAGGGCTCTTTTCTAATTCTTATTTAAATGATCAGGGCAGCATAGGTGTCTAAGGTAAAAGATTACATCTTTGTACCACTTAGAACTTACCAACTTCTCAAGAACACCTACCCTTTCCTCCTCTACTTCATTCACTTCCATAGTCTGCAGGTTGCTCTCAGCCATGAGCTTAGCAAGACCCAAACCTCTTACCAACTTTGTGGTTTAGATGTCCTTGTCATACTCCAATAGTTTTTTCACCCATCTACATATTTTTCTTGAGATATCTATCTCTGATAAGATGTCTTTAACCATGGTGTGGGGAACATAAGCAACAACTTTTGAACTTAAAATATAAGGCCTAAAAACCTTTGTTGCTTTCACCAAGGAAAATTCTTGCTTTTCCATTATTGTGTATTTTCACTCAGCAGCTTGTAAAGCCTTACTAAAGAAGGAAATAGGCCTCTCAGCCCCATCCTCATCCTTCTGCAACAAAACTGATGCAATGGTATTTTCAAAAGCAAAGGAGAATATTTGGAAAGGCTTATTATAATTTGGAGCTTCCAAAATAGGTACATGATTCAATGCTTATTTAATTCCTTCAAAATCCTGAATATCAGCCTCCTCCCATTTAATAACGTGGTCCTTATTTAACATGCATGTAATGGGAAAAGTCAACTCAGAAAAGTTAGACATGAATCTTCTAATGAAGTTGATTTACCCAAAGAAGGATTGGATGCCTTTCTTTGTTCTTGGAATTGGAACCTTGCTGATGGCTTCCACCCTCTCAGGATCAATCATGACACCATCCTTTGACACAATGTGACCAAGTAACTTGGACTTTTTCACCCCAAAATTAAACTTCTTTGGATTGAGAGAAATTCCATATTCCCTACATTTGATCAGCATATTTTCCAAGTGTTGTAGGTGATCATTTCTGTCCCTAGAAAACATAGTCACATCATCTTCGTAAACAAAAATAAAATCATTTATGTAACCAGAAAAAGCAACATCCATTACTCTTTGAAAATTGGCACCAACATTCATCAAACCAAAGGGCATCCTGTCAAAAACATATGTCCCCCAAGGAGTGGTAAATGGTGTCTTAAGTCTTTCGAATTCTTTTACAACGACTTGATTATAGCCAGAGAAACCATTCAAGGTGGACAACAATTCAGAACCAGTCACTAACTACAGCATGTTTTCCATGTTTGGAAAAGGATAATTGTCCTTCAATGAAGCTCTATTCAAAATCCTGAAGTCTACACACAACCTGATATCTCCATTCTTCTTTCTGACTAGCACAAGGTTTGCAACCCAAGATGAATACCTTGTGGGCTGAATGATCCCTTCCTCTTTTAGTTTCTTCAATTCATCTTGCATTTTCATGGAGAGGAGTGGATTAATTGGCCTTTTCTTTTGTTTGAATGGATTGGAATTTTTTCAAGAGGAATATCATGCTAAAACAAGTCCTCTCTGTATGCTTTCAGTTCAAAATAAGACCAAGCTAAACAGTCCTAATATTTCTTCAATAATTGAACATAGGATTGTTTTTCTTCTTTACTTAGATTGCTGCCCAACCAGATATTCCTTGGTTTATCATCAGTGCCTAAGTTATTCTCTTCCACAACCCTTGAGGTAGACATGTTTCTATTGATGATGCAGGCAGCATTGTCAAAATTTGACTCAAGTGTAACAAGACCTCTAGGAATGGTGTTAGTTTTCAATTGGATGATATCCTTCCCAAACAAAGTTTCTCTTACTTAAGTCATACATACCATTGGCTCCCAATAAATATTCTGATCTGTAAAATCACCTTGGTTTTGTAAGAACATTTACACTTGAGCATCATCATTAAATACTTGTCAATGCTTAATATTGTCAGGGACAGCTGACCTGGTTAACACTTCAATATTGTACTCACAATAAGGTGAAATGGTGTAATTTCCAAATCTAGACCACAGCACTGCTAACTTGTCAGTAGTAGCATTGATACTTTTATCATGAAGCACAATGTTGAAGGAATCAAACATCTCAATCAGATCCCAAACTGCATGTTTGTACTGTTTCATCCGCTAATTTTTTGTAGCATACAATTTTCTTATTTGTTTAATAACTAGCTTTGAATCCCCTTTGACAATGATGTCCTTGACACCATACTTCCATGAAATTATCAAACCCAACAACAAGGCTTCATATTCAAAGATATTGTTAGTACATTCAATATTAAGCTTGAAGGAAAAATCAAACTCTTCCAAGCTAGGAGAAGGCAAAACTATACCAGCACCATTTCCAAATTTGGAGCAAGCTCCATCAAATAGCAAGGTCTAAGGAGAACCTACCTGTTCAAGGCACTTTGATTGATTCATCTTTTTTTCTTTATCATCAACAAATCCAACAAAATTTTCAACATCAACATCAGCAAACACTTCATAGGAAGCATTGTTGGGATCTTCAATTAGATGCAACATATTCTTCTCACTATAAATTTTGACAAGGCTCCCTTCAATGGGAATAGTGGCAAAAAACATGTCCATATGAATAGTCCCAACGACACTTGCAGCCCACTTTCTTGACAAAAGCATGCCCCATTTGGCAGGGTAGTCAGTAATTACAACATCAAGTTTTAAATTCTTACCCGAATAGACTGCAAGTTGTACCACCAAACCCCTCACACAACCAACTACCGGCACTTCCCTTGATTCCATGGCAGTAAATGTCCCATAGGCTATTATCACATTGATATCCAACTCATTCATGACTTCTAGAGGCATGACATTACATGATGCACCAGAATCAAACATACAATTATGAAGTAGTCTATCCTTTATGATCAAAGTTCTAAAGAATGGATCAACATTCAATTGGGAATCAACCAAGGATGTTCCCAAGTATACCTCAATATCTTCCCCAAGATCCTCTAATGTTTGTGGTGTTCCAAGGTCTGCAATGATTGGAGGAGGAGTTTTAAAAATGTTTACATTTCTGCTTGGGGTACTCTTATCCTCTTTCGATCCCAAGTACTCAAATGCTCTCTTCTTGTGATCAAGAATCCTAAGAAACTCAATGATTGGAACACTCACTTTTATTTGGCTCGATACTTGGGCTATGTCATAGGGAACATTCTTTAGCAAGGAAACATTAGAAGGGAGAAAATCAGATTCACTAGATAGCATGGGATTATTTGAGTTTGGGCATGAGGAGGATTGTAATTTTTGCATGGGACAGCAGATTTTTTGGCACGTGTTTCCCTTCTAGGAGCTTCTTTTGGAATTCTTGTAAGTAAGGGTGTTTTAGGTTTGGCTTGAGGCCCAGCTTCCTTTACAAATTTTGACCTAGTGTTATACTCTTTTTCTTGGCCAATAACAACATTCATTAATAGTTGTCTATCCTCTTCAGAGGGTATTCCTCCATCATATTTTTTTATCATCGAATCTCTCAAATACTCAAAGTCATTATTAGGTATCTCAAAACCTTACACTACATCTACTTCATAAGTATGAGAAGGAGAAAGAAGTGGTACCTAGTTGATGCAATCCCAAAAGGTTGCAGTAGTCCTTACACTTATTACCTCAGTTGATGTTTCTCCTTCTTGTGAACTTGAAGAATAGCCCACCATGTAGATATCATCATCAATACCATCTTCATTATCAGCTTCATCAAATTGTTGTTCCACTTCACATGGAGGATGGGGAAGAAAGAACTTATCACACCAATCAATCTGACTAGCCTCTTCAATAGCAACAACCCTAACAGTCAGAGGGTCAGGCACCAATATGTTTTCACGTGATTGGGGTTGTCTATTTCACCCTCCTATAAGTCATTTACCTCTGTCATCTGGCCTTTGATCACCCCTGGGATGATTTCCAAATCTATCATGATTTTGTGCTCTTTGTTGACCTTGTGAACTTTGGCCAATCCCTTTTTATGCTCAGGCTAGTTTGTATGAAATTTCTTTGATAGCACCTGCCAAAGTTTTGACAACCTCTTCCAAATCAGCACCCTTTCTAACTTGAGGTTTCTTTGGATTTATCAACTTTACAACATCTCTCTTGAGAGGTTTTCTAATGGCTTTAATGTTGTTTTCAATTTGTAGTGCCATGGTAAAGGCTTGCCTTAAATTAGTAGGTTTTTTGTATCTTAAGTAAAAGGTTGCTTTCTTATCAAATGCATCTACATACTTGATTAAACAAGACTCATCATAGGGCCTCATATTAATAGGCAGTCTTCTCAATGTCTTCGTAAACCTTGTGTTAAAGTCATGCAATGATTTGTTGGGGTTCTTCTTGATATTTTCAAACTCAGACAGGAGAAACCTGTTGGTGCCTTTTCTGAGCTTGCACCATGTTGTTGTAATTTTTTAAATATGTGTGTGCTAAAAAACATTTTTTCCTTCAAATTGGTGGTCTACAATTCTTCCCATCCAGTTGAACGCTTTGAAAATGATCATAAACTTGTTGTTTTCCCCTATTTGTGCCCTTAATTTTTCCAAATTTGCGGGCTCTGCCATTTTTTCCCTTTACCCGATCGTGAAAAAAGAAAAATTGATCGATCCATACTTGTTTATATTTGAAAATCCAATTCCTAGATCAAAGATGCTCTAAAAACATGATTCAGTTGATTCAAAATCAAAAAATATGCCATCCTTGGTGAAAAAATTGATTTCTAGGGCATCCCTTGAATTTTTTACGTTTTGACAGTTAGACGGGCATCATTTTCCCGTTAAATTCATCCTCTTCATACATTGACAAAATGGTGAATTTGGCTCCATGGCTCCACCTTTTGCAAAATTACCTACGTGGCATGTTTTCATTGGTCAGGTATTTGCGAGCGGCTGGATCTCCTTAGAATTTTTTTTGGTTTTACTTTGCAAAATTTTCAAAATCAAAATGTGGCCCGAAACTCCATAGCTAATGGGGAGAGGACACGTGTCCAAAAAAATAAAAAAAGAAGAGTGGGCTGATGGAGGACTTAGAGTTTTTTAGCTCTATTTTTCCAAAGATAAAAAATCAATTTTGGCCCCGCTCCAATTAGAGGAGGACACATGGCAGTATTTTATTCAGAGGGGATGCGGGTGGTGGAAAAAACTTAGAGAATTTTGATGTTCTTTGGCTCAAAAGCTTAAGGTGAAATTTTGGAGCAAAGACCCATGGCCAATAATGGGTGGACACGTGTCCAGGAAAGATCAAAATGGAGGAGCGGGTCGGATTGGGGACTTAGATTTTTTAACTCTATTTTCTAAAAATTGCAAATTCATTTGTTAGCCCCACTCCAATCAAGAGAGGTCACGTGGCACATTTTTGGGTAGAGGGGAGGTGGATGGCAGAGGAACTTTGAGAATTTTTGTATTTTTAGCTTAAAATGTTAAAGTAAATTTTTGTGGTGAAGCCCCACGGCCAATCACAGGTGGACACATGTCAAGGAAAAGTTAGAATATGGGGGCCGGTTTCTTGGTGATTTTGAAGTTTTAACTTCAAATGGGTAAAAGTAAAAAATTGGGCCGAGGTTCCGGAACCAATCAAAAGAGGACACGTGTCCAAAATTTGCAAAAATGGAGGAAGGGGCCGAGGAAAAAACTTAATGTTTTTTGCTTTGTTTTCAAAAGGTAAAATATGAAATACAGCTCCACATGAATCAAAAGAGGACATGTGTCCAAAAATTTGCAAAATGGAGGAAAGGGCCAAAGAAATTTTTTAATGTTTTTTGGCTTTGTTTTCTAATGTTGTAAAGTAGAACATGGCTCCACTCCAATCATATGGGGACATGTGTCCAGGAAGGCAAAAATGGGACCGTGGGCCTTCAAAGGTAAAAGGGAAATTTTTCCTTTTTGGAAAAATTGGTTTAAATTTTGAAAAGGAAGCATACCTCCACAACCAATCCAAGTGAGACATGTGGCCATTTTTGAAGGTCAAAGGTGAGCGCAGGTCAACGGTGAGTTTTGAATTTTTTCAAAATTTGCGAAGGAAGTATGAAGGAATAATGATAAAGATGGTCCCGTAGCGAATCAGAGAGCGCCACATGGCAGGGAAGAAATCGGGCGTGCGGGCCCGCAAAGGTTTTTGGGAAAATTGTATTTTTCCAAAAAAGAGGTAAAGTGAGTAGAATTGTCTTGTGGTTTCATTTGGACCCACCTTGTGGACACGTGGTAGGCCCAGGAGGTAGGCGGGGAAAAGTTCCAAAATTTTCCAAATTTTTAAAAGGTCGTAAAGTGCATATTTTGAACCTGGGGCCCGATCCAATCATATTTTTCCACGTGTCTGGCCTTATCCAAAGATTAAAAAGGTAACTTAAGATTATTTTTGAATCTCATCTTCCACGTGGAGGGAAAATAGTGAAAGTTGAATGAGATCAACAGTTGTTATGCATTCTTTTATTTTGGCCGCCATGGGAGCTCCAGGAAGCTTGGAATCATGATTTTTGCATCAAATTTCATCAAAATTTAGGTGATTTTGGGTCGTCTTGGCATTCCAGGAACATTGGCATCATTTTTCGTGGCTTGATTCTTTGATCCATGTTTTGTTTTATATAATTTTTGCTCAGGCCCGAGAAAAAATGACAAAAGTCAGATCTGGAATTGCATAAGTGATTTGGAAAGGTAAACGGTAAAAATGATGAGTGAAAAGGTGTCTACATGCCTCAATGATGAAAAACGTGCCTCCAAGATGGATAATGATCTGAAATTTTGTAAATATTTAAACTTTTTTCACACCTGGCATCCTACGAACGTTTTTTTGTTTCATGTCACTTTCTATAAATCATGAAGGTTGTTTGTAACAAACTTGATGCCATGGCATATTATTTTCTTGGGAAAGAAGGCTCCAATGTGGCATGAAGTATATAATGAATTTTGGAAAATTGTAAATGGTCAGAGATTGAAATTCATGAGAAATTTTTTGAGAGAAGTCCATCTTCTGAGAGACCCTCCAAAGAACCTGGTGAATGTCTTATGTATTAGTTTTTTCATGAATGCAAGTTGGTTATTAGTGTATAGCCATCACACAGCTCTGAGATTGTTGATGAAACTCTCCCCTGCTAATGAATCTAATAAGATTTTGAATTAATTCTATTTTTTTCTGGGAAATATGATGTTTGTTATCATTTCCATTATTCTTGTTGCAATCTTATATTGAAAGTCATTACAAAATCACCCAGATCTCATTCTTATTGATAGTTACTGGCACTTGCAATTTTATTTGTCAGAAGAGCTTTCATCTGGCACTAAAACAAGTAGTTTAAAATCACTTCATCCTTCATTTTTCAATTGAGATTTTTTGTAAGCCTTTGGGGGTACCTTAGGTGTGGTTTGATCAAGTATTTTTGTGTTTAATTGAGTTCTTTACTTCAAGATTTTGTGGTGAGGTCTCAAAGATTGTGTGAAGAGTGCAACCTTGGCTTCCATATGTGCCTCTTCTGGTTTAAAGAACGTCCTGATTGTTTGAAGCATTTTATCTGATAATTGTTCAAGTATTGTAGAGGTTGTCAAAGATCTGACATATTCAGGTTTGTCTTGTCAATATCCCACCATAAAAATCATCCAAAAAATAGATCCTACCCTGTACTACCCCTAATTTACATTTGTGTACCCAAAGAAGATTTAAAATCCATTTGCAAATGTATGCATACATAGATCAAGTTTTCAATGTCTCTAGTAACCTTTTCCTTGTTTTGAGAGCATACCCATGTTTTGAGAAGTGAAAACTTGTGAGAGTTCAGATCTGCAGTGTTGATCATGTTTTCATCAAGGTCTTCATCATAGAAATTATAGTAAAAGGAAGGATATCTTCATCTCCTTTTCCATCACAAGGTTACAAATATGTCCTCTTACCTTGGTTACAAGGCACAACCTAAAACAACTAGGACAAGATCAAGTCCTATTGGAGTGCTATCCATCTCTCCTTAAATCTGAGTGCTAGCTAGACCATATCCCCGCCTACCAATGACATACAAACATGGTCTAATTTGTCTTTAAGCTCCATGCCATATCTCTAGTGCTGCTCAGACTGAAAAGGAGAACAAATTTTGTTACCAACAAAACCTAGGGTATATTTTTTCACCATATTGCAGCCTAAATGCATTCTTCATTTCAGTCTAAGAATCAATAGAAGTATCAGGCATAGCCTTGTACCAATCCCTTGCATCCTCTTCTAATGTATGAATGAAAAATTTGACATACACATCTTCAAACTCTATTTCAAAATCCTCCATCATGTTAACAAAATTTTTGAGATGTTGATCACCAGTCATAGCATTGATACCTTAAAACTTTGGCAATCTATTCCTTACATCTTGTGGGACAAAAATTGGATAACCATCCATTCCTCTAAAATTGATAGGATCAAAGGTGTTAACAAAAAATGGAGATTTAGTTGGAGGATGAGCCATGCTTTTTTGTGGTGGTGATCTTGGAGGAGAAATAGAATGATGAGGAGTGAGAGTTCTTTGGGGAATGGAAATGTAATCTTCATTTTGATCTTACACTACCTTTGCCCTAATTTTCCTTTCACTCTGCATTTTCTAAAATGTTTTCTATAGTTTGAATGGGTGAAATGAAGTTATTGCCTCTGTTTCCATGCCTTAATCCATTTAAAAATCATTTTCCATGCCCCATTTTGCAAGAATACTCAAGTTTGCCCTAAATTCTTGCCCTAAATTCTGCAAATCTGGGGGCTATGTCGTTTTATCCATTTTCCCAATTGTGAATGCTTAAAAAATAATTGTTTTATACCTATATACCATTGAAAATTTATTGCCATGGTTGACAAATGCTTAGAATCATGTTTCATTTCAAAAAAATTCCATCCTTGGCAAAAAAAATTGAATTTTGGGTATGCTTGGAGACTTCTATGTTTTTTTTACGGTTAGACAAGCATTTTTTGGAAGTAAAATTGTTGCTAAGAAGTCATAGGGTACGTGGTGGCTTCTAATTGGCCAAGGAGAAGTGGAAAAATGTTATAACTTATCATTTTTTTCCTTTTTAGAAAATGTGGCATTTTTCGAGCCCAAGGATCTGCTTTTTCCAAATTTTCCTACATGGCGGCTTCTTATTGGTCGAGGATTGACAGGTAGATGTTATAAATTAAGAGTTATTTGCCTTTTTGGCGAATTGGGCATTTGGTCTCATGGCTTCGCTTTTCCCAAAAGTGCCTATGTGGTGTGATTTTATTGGTTAAGCGATAGCGGCTGGTCGGATTTCCTTAGAGTTTATAGGACTTTATTTTGTAAAAATTTTAAAGTCGCCAAATGGTCTGAAGCTCCCCAAAAAATCAGGAGTGGACATGTGTCCTAAACAATCAAAAAAGGAGGAGTAGACCAATGGACGACTTAGATAATTTTAGCTCTATTTTTCTGAAGTTAAAAAAGGAGATTCATCCCCGCTCCAATCAGAGGAGGACACGTGGAAGAAATTAAAGGAAGATGAGATACAGATGGTGGAGGACTTAATTAATTTTTTCCTTTTTGGGTCAAAAAGTTAAGGTGAAATTTTTAAGTGTGGCCCCGTGGCCAATCACAAATGGACACGCGACCCTTAAAACATCATAATGGGGGGTGGATTTTTTGGGTGACTTTGAAGTTTTAACTTCAAATGGATCAAATTTTTGAAATGGGCCGAAGTTCCGCAACCAATCAGGACGGGACATGTGTCCTAAAAAAGGAAAAATGGAGAAAGTGGCCGATTGAAAAACTTAATTATTTTTAGCTTTATTTTCTAAAAAGTTAAAAATGGGACACAGCTCCACTCTAATCAGACTGAGACATGTGGCCATATTTTTAAAAATCAAAGGGGAGCGTGGGCCACCCGTGAAGTTTTAAAATTTTCAATTTTTGCAAGGGAGGTATGAGGAAAAAAGAAGAGACAAGTCCCCGCAGCGAATCAACGATGGACACGACAAACTTGTGCTGCAGGGCGGAGGAAAAATGAAAGTTTTACTTTTTAGAAAAAATAGGTATAAAATCAAATTTTGATGCGGGCCCGTATGGAGGCGAAGGTGCGGGCATATTTGGAAAATTTTCTTTTTTTCCAAAATAGAGGTAAATGTGTAGAATTTTACCACGAGTTTCACTGGGACCCACATTGGGACACGTGTTGCAGGCCCATGTTCAAGGGGTGGCAGATGTGAAAAGAATGGCGAAATGTTCCAAATTTTACTCCCGAAGAGATTAAAGGGTTAAATGGAGCTCCCTATATCCCTCTCTAATAGGATATTGCACCCTGGGACTGTTTGGCTTTAACAAGTCCAAAAAAGAGGGAAAAAGTGACCTCCAAGGCTCCATATTTGATCCGCATATTTCCATGTGGGAGATCAGGATTAAAAGTATCACCTCAGATCGACGGTACATGTGCATTGCACCATTTCAACTGCCATTTTAGCTCTAAGAAGCTTGGAGATGTGAATTTTCCATCATTTCTCATCAAATTTTTCGTGATTCCATGTCGTGTTTGGCCTTCCAAGATCAATGGAATCAGTTTCATGGCTCAATTTGTTAGATCTAAGATGTTTTTTAATTGAAATTTTGCCCTAATCCAGCCAAGCACGTGAAATGCCACATTTGAAAGTTACAGAGGTAGTTCTAAAGGCCAAAAAGGTGAAACGATGAGTGGAAAGGCATCTGCATGCCTTTATGATTAAAAATGTTCCTCCAGATAGGATAATGATCCGAAATATTTGCAATGATTCAACCTTTTTAAACACCTGGAATTTTTTGGTTGTGCAAGTCTGTTAAATGTCATTTTCAGTGAATCATGAGGAATTATTGTAACAAACTTGATTCCTTAGCATATTATTTGCTCTGGGAAGGAAGGCTTGGAATGTAACATGAGATATATAATGAATTTTTGATCAAATGCAAAGGGTCAGAGATTGAAAATCATGAGAAAATTTTGAGAGAAGTCCATCTTCTGAGAAACCCACCAAGAAACCTGGTTAATGTCTTATGTGTTAGTTCTTCATTCATGTGAGTTGGTTACAAGTGTATAGCCATCACACAGCTATGAGATTGTTCATGAAACTCTCCCCTGCTGATGAATCTAACAAGATTTTGAGTTAATCTATGTTTTTCTGGGCAATATGATGTCTGTTATCATTTTTAAATACCTGCAAATAGTTTTCCTTGTTCTTGTTGCAATCTTGCATTGAAAGTCTTTAAAAAATCACACAGATCTCATCCTTATTGATAGTTTAGTAGCACTTGCAGTTTTTTTTGTCAGAAGAGCTTTCATCTGACATTGAAAATAAGTAGTTTAAAATCACTTTACCTTCATTTGTTGATTGAGATTGCTTGTAATCCTTTGGGGGTACCTTAGGCATGGTTTGATCAAGGATATTTTTGTGTTTAATTGAGTCCTTTAATTCAAGATTTTGTGTTGAGGTCTCAAATATTGTGTGAAGGATGCAAACCTGGGCTTCCATTTGTGCATCTCTTATGGTTGAAAGAACATCATGAATATTTTGAAGCATTTTATCTGATAGTTGTTCAAGTGTTGTAGAGGTTGTCAAAGATCTGACATAGTCAAGTTTTTCTTGTCAATATACCCACCACAAAATCATCTAAACAATAGATCCTACCTGTACTACCCCTGATTTGCATTGTATACCCACAAAAAGATCAAAATCCATTTACAAAAGTATGTAGAACAGATCAAGATTTCAACGTCTCTAGTAACCTTTGCCTTGTGTTGAAAACATACCCATATTCTAGAAGTGACAACTCATGAGAGTCAGATCTGGGGTGTTGATCATGTTTTTTTCAAGTTCTTCCTCATAGAATTCAAGTAAAAGAAGGATATATTCATCTCTTTCACCATTTAGAAGGTTACAAAATAGGTTCTCTTGCCTTGGTTGAAAGGCACAACCTAAAATAGTTAGGACAAGATCAAGTCCTATTAGAGTGCTATCCATCTCTCCATAAATCTAAGTGCCAGTTAGATCATACCCCCAGCTACAAACGACATACATCATGATCTATCTGTCTTTAAGCTCCATGCCATATCTTTGATGCTACTCATCTTGAAAAGGAGAACAAATTTGGGTACCAACACGAGTGGCATCGTTGCCTGGGAAGTTGGTTCAATCTGATCCATGTGCATACATATTTGAGGTTTTTAGATGCATGTCAAAATCTCTGATAATGTTTCTTGCAAGTTCTACATATAAACACATTGTTGAAGGATCATTCTATACTCAGATCTACAAGATTTAAGCAAAGGTTTCAAGCTTTGTCTTCTAGTTTTATCATTTTCCAAGCAATTGTTGTACTTTGGTTGCATTATGATTGATTGATTCAAGTAAAGGAAGATCTGATTTACAAAGTTTTGCAAGATTTCAGTGTTGACTGACATTTGATAGATTACTTTAGTGCATTCTTACACAACTAAGGTGAAATTCCTTTGTGGTGACTCCATGCTGATTTGATTTTAATAAATACCAGTGTCTTAGCTTTCTATCATTTGAAATTTGGTGCTAACCTCTGTAAAAATGGAAGGAAGAAGATCTCTCTTCAGTAGAGACTCTACTAGGAAGTTGTTTTCTAGATTCAGGGAACACTGAGTTAGAAGGAAGAAGAGTTTGGAAAGTTTTTGGAGAGAAGAGCTCAAGGAAAGAGGTCCCCATTGTTGAGTTTCAAATTGATCATCCTGTTATTAAGGACTGCAGTTCCTCTTCAAGTAAATCTGAATCAAAAAATCCTCTTGAAGATTTGCATTCTCCATCTAGTGAGGGACCATCTTTTGTTTTCGAAAGGCTTGCTCCTAAATCTGCCCCTATATTTTCCAAGTCTACTAGAGTTTATCAAGAAGCTGATCCTATAAGGTATATCCATTTTGAAGATTTCATTTCCATTCCCCAAAGACCTCCCACTCCTCATCATTTAGTTTCTCCTCCAAGATCACCACCACAAAACAATATGGCTCAGCCTCCACCTAGACCTCCATTTTTTGTTAACACTTTTGGTCCTATAAACTTTAGAGGGATGGTTGGGTATCCTAATGTTATTCCAAAAGATGTGAGGAATAGATTGCTAAAGTTTCAAGGTAACAATTCTATGACTGGTGATCAGCATCTCAAACTTTTTATTAACATGATGGAGGATTTTGAAATAGAGTTTGAAGATGTGTATGTCAAATTGTTCATCCACACATTAGAAAAGGATGCAAGGGATTGGTACAAAGCTCTACCTGATAATTCTATTGACTCATGGGCTGAGATGAACAATGCATTTAGGTTGCAATATGGTGACAAGACTGATCCTAGATTTCTCTTGTCTGAGTTTAAAAATATTAATAAGAACCCCAATGAAACGGTTCATGAATTTAACACAAGGTTTAATAAAACATTGAGAAGGTTTCCTATTAATCTAAGGCCTTGTGATGAGTCTGTTAATCTGAGATACAAGAAAGCAACTTATTACTTGAGAGACAAAAACCCTACTAATTTAAGGCATTCTTTTACCATGGCATTGTAGATTGAAGAAAAAATTAAATCCATTGGTAAAACCCTCAAGACAGATGGTGTAAAGTTGATAAACCCTAAAAAACCTCAAGCTAGCAAGGATGATGATATGGAGGATGTTGTCAAAACTTTGGTAGGTGTTGTCAAAGAAATTTCATACAAACTAGCCCTGGGTAGAAAAAGGAATTGGCCAAAGTTCACAAGGTCAACAAAGAGCACAAAATCATGACAGATTTGGAAATCATCCTAGGTGTGATCAATGGCCAGAATGACAGAGGTAAAATTCCTATGGGAGGGGGAAATAGACAACCCCAAGCATGTGAAAATAGATTGGTGCCTGACCCTCTGAATGCTAGGGGCTGTTGAGGAGGTTGCTGATATTTATTGGTGTGATAGATGTTTTCTTCCCCATCCTCCATGTGAAGTGGGCACCAGAAAGTTGATGAAGCTGATAATGAAGATGGTACTGATGAATGATATCTACATGGTGGGCTTCTCTTCAAGTTTAGAATAATGAGCAACATCAACTGAGGTAATAAGTGTAAAGGACTACTGCAACAACCTTTTGGGATTGCATAAACCGGGTACCACTTCTTTCTCCTTATCATACGTATGAAGTAGATGTAGTGAAAGATTTTGAAATGCCTAACAATGAATTTTAATACTCAAGAGATTTGATGATTAAAAATTATGATGGGGGTATACCTTCTAAAGAGGATAAAAAACTCCTAAATAATGTTGTTATAGGTCAAGAGAAAGTGTATAACACTAGGAGTGCAAAGTTGTTAAAGGAGTTAGGCCTCCAGCTAAACCTAAAACACCGTTGCTTACAAGCATTCCCAAAGAAGATCCTAGAATGGAACTACCTTCCAAGAACTCTGCTATGCCCATGAAAAAATTGTAGTCCTCCTCATGCCCAAACTACCAAAAGTCCCATGTTATCTAGTGAATATTCTTGTCTCCCTTCCAATGCTGCCTTACCAAAGAATGCTTCACTATGAAATAGCGCAAGTATTGAGCCAAATCATATTGATTGTTCCAATCATTGAGTTTCTTAGAATACCCGAACATAAGAAGAGAGAATTTGAGTACTTGGGATTGAAGGAGGAGAAGAGTACCCCAAGTAAAAATGTAAACATTTTTAAAACTCCTCCTCCAATCATTGCAGACCTTGGAACACCCATCAACATTAGAGGATCTTGGGGAAGCTCCTGAGGTGTACTTGGGAACATCCTTGGTTGATTCCCAATTGAATTTTGATCCATTCTTTACCACTTTGATCATAAAGGATAGACTAATTCACAATTGTATGTTTGATTCCGGTGCATCATGTAATGTCATGCCTCTAGAAGTCATGAATGAGTTGGATATCAAAGTGAAAATAGCCTATGGGAAGTGTACTTCCATGGAATCAAGGGAAGTGTTGGTAGTTGGTTGTGTGAAGGGTTTGGTGGTGCAACTTGCAGCCTATCCGGGTAAGAATTTGAAACTTGATGTTGTAATTGTTGACTACCCTGCCAAATGGGGCATGATTTTGTCAAGAAAGTGGGCTGCAAGTGTTGGTGGAAGCATTCATATGGACATGTCTTTTTCCACTATTCCCATTGAAGGTAACCTTGTCAAGCTTTATGGTGAAAAGAAGATGTTACACCTAATTGAAGACCCCAACAATGCTTCTTATAAAGTGTTGTTTGCTGATGTAGATGCTGAAAATTTCATTGGTTTTGCTGATGGAAAATAAAACAAATTGGATCAATCAAAGTGCCTTGAGGTGATAGGTTCTCCATGGACCTTGCTATTTGATGGAGCTTGCTCCAAATTTGGAAATGGTGCTGGTATAGTTCTACTTTCTCCTAGCTCGGAAGAGTTTGCTTTTTCCTTCAAGCTTAATTTTGAATGTACCAACAACATTGTTGAGTATGAAGCCTTGTTGTTGGGTTTGATAATTGCATGGAAGTATGGTGTAAAGGACATCATTGTCAAAGGAAATTCAGAGGCTGGTTGTCAAACAAATAAGAAAATTGTATGCTACAAAAAATCAGCGAATGAAACAGTACAAACATGCAGTTTGGGATCTAATTGAGATGTTTGATTCCTTCAACATTGTGCATCATGACAGAAGTCTCAATGCTTGCTTCTAAAAAGTTAGAAGTGCTTGGGGTTATAGATTTATAAATTACACTGTATCACCTTATTGTGAGTACAATATTTAAGTGTTAACCAGGCCAGTTGTCCCTGATAATGTGAAACATTGGCAAGTTTTTAATGATGATGCTCAAGTGCAAAGGTTCCTACAAAACCAAGGTGAGTTTACAGATCAGAATATTGATTGGGAGTCAATGGTATGTATGACTGAATGAAGAGAAAATTTTTTTGGAAAGGATATCATCCAATTAAAAAACTAACACCATTCCTAGAGGTCTTGTTGCACTTGAGTCAAATTTTAACAATGTTGATTGCATCATCAATAGAAACATGTCTGAGTCAAGGGATGTGGAAGAGCATAATTTAGGAACTGAGGATAAACCAAGAAATATTTCGTTGGGTAGCAATCTAAGTAAAGAGGAAAAATAGTCCTATGCTCAATTGTTGAAAAAATATCAAGACTGTCTGGCTTGGTCCTATTCTGAGTTGAAGGCATATAGAGAAGACTTGTTTCAGCATGAGATCCCTCTTGAGCCTAAGGCCAAACCATTCAGACAGAGGAAGAGACAAATCAATCCACTCCTCTCCATGAATATTCAAGAGGAGTTAAAGAAGTTGAGAGATGGAGGTATTATTCAGCCCACTAGGTATTCATCTTGGGTTGCCAACCTTGTGCCAGTCAGAAAGAAGAATGGAGACATCAGACTTTGTGTAGATTTCAGAAATATAAACAAAGCATCCATGAAGGAAAACTATCCCTTACTAAATATGGAAAATATGTTGCAGCTAGTGACAGGGTCTGAGTTGCTTTCTACATTGGATGGTTTCTCCGGATACAATCAAGTGGTTGTCAAAGAATCAGAAAGACTTAAGACAACATTTACTACTCCTTGGGGGACATATGTTTTTGTCAGGATGCCCTTTGGTTTGATGAATGTTGGCACCACTTTTTAAAGAGCAATGGATGTTGCTTTTTCTGATTACATCAATGATTTTATTGCTAGTTTACCAAGATGATGTGACTGTGTTTTCAAGGTAGAGAGGTGATCACTTGCAACATTTGGAGAAGATGTTGATCAGATGTAGGGAGTATGGCATTTATCTTAATCCAAAGAAGTGTCATTTTGGTGTGAAAAAGGCCAAGACTGCTTGGTCATATTGTATCAAAATATGGTGTCATGATTTACCCTGAGAGGGTGGAAGCAATCAGCAAAGTACCTATCCCAAGAACCAAGAAAGGCATCCAATCTTTCTTTGGTCAGATCAATTTTATTAGAAGGTTTGTGTCCAATTTTGCTGAGTTAACTCTTCCTATTACATGCATGCTAAAGAAGGACCAAGTCATCAAGTGGGAAGAAGTAGCCATTCAAATTTTTGAAGGAATTAAGGAAGCACTTAAACATGCACCTGTCTTGGCAACTCTGAATTACAAGAAGCCTTTCCAAATCTTCTCCTTTGCTTCTGAGAATACCATTGCCTCTATGTTTTGCTGTAGAAGGATGAGGATGGGGCTGAGAGGCCTATTGCCTTATTTAGTAAGGCTTTACAAGTTGTTGATCTAAAGTATACAATCATGGAAAAACAAGCATTTACCTTGGTGAAAGCAACAAAAGGTTTTCAGGCCTTATATCTTAAGTTCAAAAGTTGTTTCTTATGTTCCCCACACCATGGTGAAAGATACATTTTATCAGAGATGGAGATCTCAAGAAAAAGATGTAGATGGGTGAACAAACTGCAGGAGTATGATATAGAAATCCAAACCACAAATTTGGTAAGTGATTTGGGTCTTGCTAAGCTCATGGCTGAGAGTAACTTGCAGAATGTAGAAGTGAATGAAGTAGAGGAAGAAAGGGAAGATGTTCTTGAGAAGTTGGTAAGTTCTGAGTGGTACAAGGATGTGATATTTTACCTCAGACACCTATGCTTCCCTGATCACTTAAATAAAAATCAGAAAAGAGCCCTCAAGATGGCTTCTCAAAAATACATCATCACTGAATTTGGGCTGGCTTGGAAGAACCTTGAAGGTGTCCTCTTGAGATGTATAACTGAAGATGAAGCTCCCAAAATAGTTGTTTATTTCCATGGGGGAGTTTGTGGAGGACACTTTTTTGGAAGGGTAACAACACATAAGATCTTGAGAGCTGGTTATTGGTGGCCTACTCTCTTAAAGGATGCAACCCTACTGGTTAGAAAATGTGATAGTTACCAGCATTTCTCTGGAAGACTGAAAGCTTCAGGCTCCCTTCCTTTGCAGCTTGTATCAATTGAAGCTCCTTTCAAACAATGGGGAATGGACTTCATTGGTGAGATTTCATATCCTTCTAGTGTTGGCCATAAGTGGATTCTTGTAGCCACTGATTATTTTACAAAGTGGGTAGAAGCAATCCCCTCTAAGAAGGAAAAACACCAAGTAGTTATGGACTTCTTGTTGAATCACATCATATGTAGATTTGGAGTCCTAGTCAAGATTGTAGCTGATAATGCCATGTGCTTCAGAGCCAAACCTTTAATGGCAATGTGCAAGGAGTATGGAACCAATCTGACTTATTCTTCAAACTATAATCCCCAAGGGAATGGAAAAGTTGATTCCAAGCAATAAGAACTTGTTGAAAGATTATCAGAAGAACCTTGGAACAAAACAAGAAGAGGTGGGGAGAACAACTGAAATTTTCAGTTTGGGCTGATAGGATAACTCCTAAAAGAGCTACTGGTAAAAAGCCCATTTGAGTTGGTGTATGGAACTCAGGCTTTACTGCCCTTACATCTGCAATTGTCTTCATTTCAGTTTGTTCAATAGTTGGAAGATCAAGAGCTCAATCCATATGAAGCAAGGATTAATCAGATTGTTGAGCTTGATGAGGAGAGAAGAGCATCCCACCAAAGGCATGTCAGATTTAGAGAGAAATTGAAGAGGTTGTTTGACAAGAAGGTCACTCCTAGAGCCTTCAATGTTGGAGATCTAGTTTTGTTATGGGATAGAAGGCATGAAGACAAGGGAAAGCATGGTAAATTTGATGCATTATGGATGGGCCCTTATGCCATTGATATCAGAATTGGTGAAAATACCTTTTTTCTCAAGGACCTAGATGGGGAATTGCTTGAACTACCTATTAATGGTAGGCATCTGAACCATTTCTTGGATTAATCCCCAAATTTGAGGTATGCACCACTTGTACAGTGTATAGTCCTTTGGTTTTTTCCTCATTGGGGTGCTCTGTTTTTGTTGTTTTGTTGGTTTTTGATTTGCCCTGTTTCTTGGCAGCCAATTTTGTCGGTTTCTCGGTTTGTTTTTCTAAGGATGGTTCTGGTTCGCCCTGCGTATTAAGTCCTTTTCCCAATGGATATTATTGGCACTTGGTCTACTTTTGTTCTTGTGGCACTCACAGGGAGTGTCCCATCCCTGAGCTGGAGCCTGATGTTGGTGTCCATTTTGATCTTACACTACCTTTGCCCTAATTTTCCTTTCACTCTGCATTTCCTGAAATTCATTTTCTACAGTTTGAATGGGTGAAATGAAGTTGTTGCCTCTATTTCCATGGCTTAAATCCATTTGAAAATCATTTTCCATGCCCCATTTTGCAAGAATACTCAAGTTTTGCCCTAATTTTTGCCCTAAATTCTTCAAATCTGTGGGCTATGTCGTTTTTTCCATTTTCCTCGATCGTGAAAACTTAAAAAATTGATCATTTTATACCTATATGCCTTTGAAAATCTATTGTCCATGGTCAAGAAATGCTCAGTAATCATGTTTCATCTGGTTCTATTCAAAAAATTTCCATCCTTGGTGAAAAAATCCTGATTATGGGCACAACTGGAAAAATTCTGTGGTGTTTTTGACGGTCAGACATGGTGTTTTTTGGCTGTCAAATTATTGCTAAGAAGTTGGAGGGTACATGGAGGTTTCTAATTGGCCGAAGAGAAGGAGGAAGGAGAAGAGGGGAAGTGTTATAACTTATCTTTTTTTTCCTTTCAGGAAAATGGGGCATTTTCAAGCCCATAGCTCCGCTTTTTTTCCAAATTTCACCTACGTGGCGGCTTCTCATTGGTTGAGGGGCTGGTGGGAAAATGCTTTTAACTTAAGATTTTTTTCCTTTTTTAGAAAATTGGAGTATTTTTGGGCCCATGGTTCTATTTTTTCCAAAAGTGCATACATGGCATGTTTTGATTGGCTGAGGGATGACGGGTGGTCGGTTTTTCTTAGAGTTTTTAGACTTTATTTTGCAAAAAATTTAAAGTCAGCAAAATGGTTCGAAACTCTGCAGCCAATCAGGAGTGGACACGTGTCCTAAAAAACCAAAAAAGGAGGAGTGGGCTGATGGAGGACTTAGAGATTTTTAGCTCTATTTTTCTAAAGTTAAAAAATGAGATTGTAGCCCCGCTCCAATTAGAGGAGAACACGTGGCATAAATCAAGGGCAGAGGGGATGCAGATGGCAGAAGACTGAATGAATATTTTGCCTTTTGGGGTCAAAAATTTAAGGTGAAATTTTGAAGCGCGGTCCCGTGGCCAATCATAGATGGACACGTGGCCTTAAAAGGTCAAGAACGGCAGGTGCGTATTTTTGGGTTAATTTTAAGTTTTAACTTCAAATGGATCAAAGTTAAAAAAATGGGCCAAAGTTCTGCAACCAATCAGGAGGGGACACGTGTCCTAAAAAAGCAAAAATGGAGAAGGGGGCTGATGGGAAACTTAATGATTTTTAGCTTTGTTTTCTAAAAAGTATAAAAATGGGACCTAACTCCACTCCAATAAGATTGAGACATGATGGCCATATTTTGAAAAGTCAAAGGGGAGCGCGGGCCACCAGGTGGAGTTTTACAATTTTCAATTTTTGCGAGGGAGGTATGAAGGAAAAAAGGAGAGACAAGTCCATGGGCAGACAAATAGTTATGGACATGTGTCAGGGTCAAACCTGAAACTTGTGGGCCCGTGGAAAGGTAAAATGGAAATTTTTCTTTTTCAGCAAAATAGGTATAAAAACCAAATTTTGGAGCTACCAGCCCGTGGGGACCCATTTCGGATGCAAAGGGCGAAGGTGCGGGGATATTTTGGAGGCGCGGGCAATTTTCTTTTTTTTACCAAAAAAAGAGGTAAATGTGTAGAATTAGTCCATGCATTTTCACTGGGACCCACCTTTGGGACACTTGTCAGGCCCAGTTTTCAAGGGGCGGAGATGCGAAGCAAGAATGGCCAAAATTTTCTTTTTTCTCCCAAAGAGTTTAAAAGGTAAAATGGAGCTCCCAGATCCCTCTACAATGGGAATGGTTCCATGTGGACCATTTCTTATAATTTTTTGAAAAAAGGGAAAAAGTGAAACCTCCAGGGCTCATCTCCAATAATATTCCTCCACAGTGGAGAGCTCAGATTAAAAGATGAAGTCAGATCGACGGTTCATGTGTATTGCACCATTTCAACTGCCATTTGAGCTCCAGGAAGCTTGGAAATGTGAATTTTGCATCATTTTCATCAAAGTTTTGGTGATTCTGTGTCGTTTTGGCCTTCTAGGATCAATGGAATCAGTTTCATGAGCTCAATTTGTATGATCTAGAGATGTTTTTGAAATGAAAATTTTCCCTAATCTTGTCCAAACACATGAAAAGTGCCAGATCTGAAAGTTGCAGAGGTAGTTTTGAAGGGGAAAAGGTGAAATGATGAGTGGAAAGGCATTTGCATGCCTTGATGATGAAAAACGTGCCTCCAGGAAGGATAATGATCCAAATTTTTGTAATGATTCAACTTTTTGATACACCTGGCATCCTTCGGTTACGAGTTTTTTGTTTAATGTCCCTTTTTGGTAAATCATGAGGAATTGTTGTAACAAACTTGATTCCTTGGCATATTATTTTCTTGGGAAGGAAGGATTGGAATGTAACAAGAGATATATAATGCATTTTTGGAGAAATGCAAAGGGTCGGAGATAGAAAATCATGAGTAAATTTTGAGATAATTCCATCTTCTGAGAAACCCACCAAGAAACCTGGTTAATGTCTTATTGTGTTAGTTATTCATTCATGTGAGTTGGTTACAAGTGTATAGCCATCACACAACTCTGAGATTGTTCATGAAACTCTCCCCTGCTGATGAATCTAACAAGATTTTGAGTTAATCTATGTTTTTCTGGGCAATATGATGTCTGTTATCATTTTTAAATACCTGCAAATAGTTTTCCTTGTTCTTGTTGCAATCTTGCATTGAAAGTCTTTAAAAAATCACACAGATCTCATCCTTATTGATAGTTTAGTGGCACTTGTAGTAGTTTTTTTTGTCAGAAGAGCTTTCATCTGGCATTGAAAATAAGCAGTTTAAAATCACTTCACCTTCATTTGTTAAACTGAGATTTCTTGTAATCCTTTGGGGGTACCTTAGGCGTGGTTTGATCAAAGATTTTTGTGTTTAATTGAGTCCTTTAATTCAAGATTTTGTGTTGAGGTCTCAAAGATTTTGTGAAGGATGCAAACCTGGGATTCCATTTGTGCATCTCTTCTGGTTGAAAGAACATCATGACTGTTTTGAAGCATTTTATCTGATAGTTGTTCAAATGTTGTAAAGGTTGTCAAAGATCTAACATAGTCAAGTTTGTCTTGTCAATATCCCACCAAAAAATCATCCAAACAACAGATCCTACCTGTACTACCCCTGATTTTCATTGTATACCCACAAAAGATCAAAATCCATTTGCAAAAGTATGTGGAACAGATCAGGATTTCAATGTCTCTAGTAACCTTTTCCTTGTGTTGAAAACATACCCATATTCTGGAAGTGACAACTCGTGAGAGTCAGATCTGGGGTGTTGATCATGTTTTCCTCAAGGTTCTTCCTCATAGAATTCAATCAAAAGAAGGATATCTTCATCTCTTTCACCATTTAGAAGGTTACAAAATAGGTTCTCTTGCCTTGGTTGAAAGGCACAACCTAAAATAGTTAGGACAAGATCAAGTCATATTAGAGTGCTATCCCATCTCTCCACAAATCTAAGTGCCAGTTAGATCATACCCCCAACTACAACTGACATACATCATGATCTATCTATATTTAAGCTCCATGCCATATCTTTGATACTGGTCATATTGAAAAGGGGAACAAATTTGGGTACCAACAGGATCAACTTCTTGATAAACTCTAGCAGATTTGGAATATACAGGGGCAGAATGAGGAGTAATATTTTCAAAGACAAATGAAGGTCCCTGTCTAGATGGAGAATGCAAATCTACAAGAGGAATACCTGATTCAGATTTATTTGAGGAAGGATTGTAGTCCTCAATGACAGGATGATCAATTTCAAGTCCAACAATGGGAACGTTCTTCCTTGAGCTCTTCTCTCCAACCACTTTCCAGACTCTTCTTCCTTCTAACTCTGAGTTATTTGAATCTGAAAACAACTTCTTAGCAGAGTCTCTAATGAAGAGAGATCTTCTTCCTTCCAGTTTTTCAGAGGTTAGCACAAAATTTCAAATGATAGAAATATAAGACATTGGTATTCATCAAAATTAAATCAGCATGAAGTCGCCACCAAGGAATTTCACCTTATTTGTGCAAGAATGCACTAAAATAATCAATCAAATGTCTGTCATCACTGGAAACTTGTAAAAAAATTTAAATCAAACCTTACCTTTACTTAAATCTATCAATCACAATGCAACCAAAGTGCAACAACTGCTGGAAACTAGGAAACTAGAAGACAGAGCTTGAAACCTTTTCTTAAAAACTTGCAAATCTGAATATAGAATGATATTTCAACAATGTACTAGCATGTGGAATTTGAAAGAAACATTACCAGGGTTTGACATGTATCCAAATATCACATATATTTTCAACAAGTCTCCAGCAGCGGTGCCACTTGTGTTTGTACCCAAATTTGTTCTCCTTTTCAAGTTGAATAGCATCAAAGATATGGCATGAAGCTTGAAGATAGATAGATCATGATGTATGTTTTTTTGTAGCCAGGGATGTGATCTAACTGGCACTCAGATTTTTGGAGAGATGGATAACACTCTAATAGGACTTGATCTTGTCCTAACTATTTTAGGTTGTGCCTTTCAACGAAGGTAAGAGAGCCTATTTTTTAACCTTTGAATGGTGAAGGAGATGAAGATATCCTTATTTTGTTTGAATTCTATGAAGAATACCTTGAGGAAAACATGATCAACACACCAAATCTGACTCTCACGAGTTGTCACTTCTAGAATATGGGTTTGTTTTAAATACAAACCAAAGGTTACTAAAGACATTTAAATCCTGATCTATTCTGCATACTTTAGCAAATGGATTTTGATCTTTTGTGGGTATACAAGGGAAAAAAGGGGTCGTACAGGGTAGGATTTGTTGTTTAGATGATTTTTGGTGGGGTATTGACAAGACAAACTTGACTATGTCAGATCTTTGATAACTTCTACAAAATTTGAACAACTATTTGATAAAATGCTTCAAAACAGTTAGCATGTTCTTTCAACTAGAAGATACACACAAATGGAGGTCCAGGTTTTCACTCTTCACAAAATCTTTGAGATGTCAACACAAAACATTGAATTAAAGGACTCAATTAAACATCAAAATATTTGATCAAATCATGCCTAAGGTACCCCCAAAGGCTTACAAGCAATCTCTGTCAACAAATGAAGGTGAAGTGATTTTAAACTACTTATTTTCAATGCCAGATGAAAGATATTCTAACAAACAAAATTGAAAATGCCACTAAACTATCAATAAGGATGAGATCTGTGTGTTTCTTAAAGATTTCAATGCAAGATTGCAACAAGAACAAGGAAAACTATTTGCAGATATTTAAACATGATAACAGACATCATATTGCCCAAAATAACACAGATTAACTGAAAATATTGTTAGATTCATCAGCAGGGGAGAGTTTCAGGAATAATCTTAGAGATGTGTGATGCCTATACACTTGTAACAAACTCAAATGAATGAAGATCTAACACAAAAGACACTAACCAAGTTTTCTGGTGGGTTTCTCAAAAAATGTGCTTCTCTTAAAATTTTATCATGATTTTCAATTTCCCCCCACTTGAATTTCTCAAAAAATGCATTATATATCACTTGTTACATTCAAGCCTTCTTTCCTAAGCAAATAATATGCCAAGAATCAAGTTTGTTACAAAAATTCCTCATGATTCGCAGACAAAGACGTTTAACAGAACACGTCCAAAAAGTTGCCAGTTGTCTCAAAAAGGTGTGAATCATTGTAAAATTCACATCATTATCCATTTTGGAGCCACATTTTTCATCTTCAAAGTATACAGACCCCCTTACTTTCATTATTTCATCCTGTTCCCTCCAAAATTTGCCTCTACAACTTCTGGATTTGCTATTTTACATTTTTGGATGGGTTAGGGCAAAATTTCATTTCAAAAACATCTATGACCTTCAAATTTAGCCTCAAAACTGATTGCATTGGTATTTTTAGGTACAAATGACACAAATTTTCTAAAATTATGATGAAAATTGATGCCAAAAATGCATCTCCAAACTTCCTTGAGAATTCTAGGCCAAAAACAATGGCAGCAGAACAAAATGATGCACAATTATCGTTGATTTAACTTTCATCTTTTAGTCTGAGCTCTCCACGTGGAGGAATATCATTGGAGAAAGGCCTTGGAGGTGTCTTTTTCCATTTTTCACATTTTTTAAAAAATAAATAGCCATGTGGTAAGATTTGATTTGGCATGGGCATGGGTTTCACCTTTTTAGCATTTTGAGGGGCCACGTGGCACCATTCCATTGGATGCGAACCTTGGAGCTTCATTTTACTTTTTAAAAATTTTGGGAGAAAATGGAAAACTTTGAAATTTTCTTCACATCTTCACCCCTTGAAAATAGGCTTGAAACGTGTCCTAAAGTGGGTCCCAGTGGAAATGCGATACAATTCTCCATCCTTACCTCTCTCTTTTTGGAAAAAAGATTTTTTTTCAAAATTACCCCCATGGGCCCACATCTTTGATTTTGTCCATGCCACTTGTCTTTCTGTGATTCGCTGTGGGGCCATGACTCTCCCTTTTTTCCATACCTCCTTCACAAAATTTCAATTTTTTTTAAAACCCAGTAGTGGCCCACACTCCCCTTTGACCTTTCAAAATTGAGCCACGTATCTCAATCGGATTATCTGCGGAGGCATGCTTCATTTTTGCAATTTTAACTCATTTTGCCAAAAAGGAAAAAGTTTTCTTTTTCGTCTAGCAGCCCACTAATCCGCGCAAGCTTCATATTTCCTTCTTTATTGGGGCCACACTCATTTTTTAGAACCTAAGCACTTTCTTATCTCAGAAGGCCCGCATCTTCATCACTTCAAAATACCATGAGTCCTTTTATTATTGGCTATGGGCTTTCAGTTGAAAACTTCATTTTAATACCTATTGCCCAAAAATGCAAAAAATATCTAAGTCGACCACTAATCTACATCCCCTCTGCCTCTGATCCTGCCACATGTCCTCTCCTGATTTGTTCGACAGACCTACGATTGTTTTCATAACTTTTTCTAAGTCTTCCGCCAGCCTCCATTTGTACCTTTGATGTGAACGTGACATGTGTACACCACTGATTTGCTATGGAGTTCCGGTTTGTTTTATGAATTTAATTTTTTAACCAAATAAAGTCAAAAAATGCAAAAGAACCGGACCACCCAAAATTCCATCCTTGAGTTTGAAGCCGCCACGTGTTCCATTCTGATTGGTCACGAGCCTTAGGAAATTTTCTTCATTTTGACAATTTTTCCAAAATGCCTTAGAGCACAAAAAATACCCGTCGCTTACCACCCAAACGAAAGAAGACACATCATCATTTTTGGGAAAAATTTAGAAATTTTCCCCACCGCTTAAAATCAAAAAAATTAGCACTTGGAAGGGCCATGGTGTAATTTGAAACTTTTAGCCAAAGTAGATAAAAAGAAAAAGTTCTCAAAAAGATCCACCACTCCTTCTCTAATAAAAAAGTGCCACATAAGCAACATTAGAACCAATAAGAGTGAAGCGGAGCCATGGGACCAAATTCTCCCTTTTGTCAAAAAAGCAAAAAGAGATAAGTTAAAACAATTATCTGATGTCCCTTGGCCAATTAGAACAAACCACGTTACTGATGAATGCTAAGGAATAATTTGATGGGCAAATGATGCACGTCTGACCATAAAAACATAGAAAAATGCCAGGGATGCCCTAGAATTCAATTTTTTCGCAAAGGGTGGAATTTTTTTTGAAATTGAACTAACTGAAACATGTTTTTAAATAATTTTTTATCATGGAATTGGATTTTCAAAGGCATACAAGTGTAAATTGATCAATTTTGAACTTTCATGATCGAGAAAAAAGGAAAAAATGGCAGAGCCTGCAAATTTGGAAAAATTGGGGCACAAAACAAGGCACATATGGAGATTCCTTTCAAATTAGGGAAAATCAAAAATTTTGTGAGCATTTCAAAGCATTCAACTAGAGGGGAAAATTTACAGACCATCAATTCAAAAGGAAAACCATTTCAGAGAAAGCATAGTGAAGGAAAAATTAGGGCAACATGGTGTAAGCTCAAAAATGGCACCAACACCTTACTTCATAGTCCTCCAAGCATTGGCTGAAGAAGGCAATTGGTTTCTCTTCATTTTCTTTGTTTTGTTGTAGTAAAATTGTAGAAATATTATCACCACCACCAAATGCATAGAGGATGAAGTCTTTGGAGAAATATGGGTTTATGAGAATTGGAGCCTGTGAGATAGCTTCTTTTATTTCCTCGAAACTTGCATTGCCTTCAGTTGTCCATTTGAATGCCACACCCTTCTTTAACATCATAGTTATGGGCTTGACAAGGGTTTCAAAGTTTGGAACAAACCTTCGAAAAAAATTATTCTTCCCAATAAACTTTGAAGATCCTTGTTGTGGCTTAGCAATGACATTGCTCTTATTGCTTCAACCCTCTCTGGATCAATTGCCAACCCTTCTTTGGAAATAATGTGGACTAGAAGCTTTCCTTCATGAGCTAGGAATATAATTTTTTTGGGATTCAGTGATACCCCAAATATTTTACATCTTTGGAACACTTGTCTCAAATGAAAAAGATGATCTGTTGCACTTTTAGAAAATATAGTAATATCATCTAGGTATATCATCACTATTTTGTTAATCAATCCCTTGAATTCCATGTCTATTGTCCTTTAGAAAGTAGCTCCAACATTAGACAACCCAAATGAAATATTTTTATATGCATAGGTTCCCCAATTGGTGGTGAAGGCTGTTTTGAATTGATCATCTTCCTTTACCATGATCTGATTATACCCTGAGTAACCATATAGCAATGAAAACCTCTAAGAGCCAGCAACAACTTGCAAAATCTGCTCCATAGAAGGAAGTGGGTAGTGATCCTTGAGAAAGGCTCTATTCAAATCTCTAAAGTCTACACACAACTTGATTTCTCCACTCTTCTTCCAAACTGGAACCAATTTTACAACCCATCTTGAATGCTTGATGGGGAATATGATACTTGCCTCTATTAACTTGTTCAATTCCTTCTTCATGAGAGGCTCAATATGTGGATTGACCGGTCTCTACTTTTTCCTGATGGGATTAGCAATTGAATCTATCTCAATTATATGTTGTACTATCTTGGGATTGAAACCTCTCAAGTATTCATATCTCTAATAAAATACATCTGGGAACTCTAGGAAAATTTTTATGAATTCATTCCTTTCTTGTTCGATTGCCACTTTGCCAATCTGAAGTTTTTTTCCTTCTCCAATTGAGATGGGCTTTGAATCCTCTATTTTGACTTAGATGTTAGCTTTCTCCTTCCTCAGCTAATCATTAGGACTAAAGATAGAATCCAAAGTCACAGGTCCTTTTCAAAAAAATTTAGTTCTCAACTGTACCACTTGATCACCGTATTGTTGTTCCAACTTGTCTTGATTTCTAGCTAAGAAATCAGCTTCCTCTTACAAGAAATTGATGATATTTTGGTCACTCTCAAACACTTACCAACTTGTATTATTGTCTGACACTGATGGCCTCACAATCACATGGATGTTTGGCTGCATTTTGTCTCTTTTGATACTCTCCACAACATCAAAGGTTGCTCCAACTATTGTAAGCCTATCAGCAGCTTCATTCTTTTTCATAGGGATGGAGTTTATGCCAAAGGCCTCAAAATCCTAAATGAGATCCCACACCCTATTCTTATAACTCTTGAGTAGATCATTATTTTCAGCATGTTTCCCTCTTACTTGATTAACAATCAGCTCACTATCACCAAAGACCTGCATATTTCTAATGCCTCTCTTCCTTGACCAATGCAATCCATGGATCAAAGCCTCATATTTAGCAGTGTTGTTAGAGCATGCAAACTGAAATTTGAAAGCTGAGTAATACTTAGTTCCTTGAGGTGAAACTAGCATGGGTCCTCCTCTTACACCTTGCCTACTTCTTGAGCCATCAATTTTTTTTTACCATACCTCATTATCATCTTTTTGTTCTAACTTGGTGATACTAGGAAGAGGATGATTCTCTTAATGTAAGAAATAGACACCTAGCTCAGATTCTTCTATCTCTTTATAGGGATCAAAGGCATGCACCTTGTTTACCCAATCATCAAGATTCAAATTTGGAATGGATCCAACCTTGGTGTTAGCTTCATGTGTGCTCGGATAGTCTTCTTAGTCAAAAGCTGAACAATTTGCATTGATTGGGTTTAGAGTGTGAGGTTTAATATGAAAATTTACAATTGGTTTAGATCTGATTGTAGATTTGGCTCCATACATTGTCCTAAATAGCATATGTGACCAATTAGTAGATAAGTAGCCTCTAATTCTAGCTATGAAATCCCTTGACAAACATATGGCAAAGAGAGGTGGAAGATCAATCACAAATACATCTTGTAAAACCGTTACATTTGGGCATGCATGCAATGTAAGGCTTAGTTCCTTGATGACTCCAACACTTGATACTGTTGTCCCATCTAATTACACTACTCCTTTGAGAAATAGTTCATATTTTAGGCCCAATTGATCAGCTATCTTCTTTGGCATCACTGAAGTACTTGTTGTTGAATCTATCATGCAGTTATGCACCAAATGTTTCACAACAATCAATGACACATAGAAGGGTGGGGGCTTCAAATTCCTACCTTGTTGTCCTTCATGGTTTCCTTTAGGATGTGTTGCATTGGTGAGTACCTTCTGTTGGTGCCCATTTTTAGTATGCCCTATGCATTTTGACCAACTATTATCATCCTAAAAAAATCCCTTCTTTTTCCAAGTCTGAAGCTACAAACTATTGAGTTGATACCCTTGAAATAGGATTGAAAAGAAGTATTTTGAGATCTATAAATTTTTGAGAACTTTTTGAATCTTGAAACCTCATTCATCAGATGGAAAATTTTCTCCACTTTCCAACAAGGTAAATAAGTCCTCCTAACTCCTTGTAATTTTTGAGTTATGGCTCGGCGGACCTAAGTTGCCAGTTTTTCACTTTCGCAGGCATATGGAGCTGCGGGGTAACTTGTGATTTTTGCTCTCTTTTTGGAAAAAATTCTAAGTTTACTAAAATGATCCGCGAGCCTGCATGAGGTATGAAGGTGGGACATCGGGTGGTGGAGGAAATTGTGGTTTTTAACCTTTTTGTCAAAAATTGGTTAAGTTTTGAAATTCATGTCGCTTCCCTAGATCCCTCAGTGAATTAGAACAAGACACGTGTCTTTGTTAAAAATTCAAAGGCAAAGGTATGAGATTTTAGGTGAAAGTTTTTTTTTCTCCTTTTCTAAAAATGAGAAATTGTAAAAGTGAAGTGAATCCCCGCAGCCAATCAGGTGATGCCACATGTCAAGAATGAGATCAGAGCCTCAGACTGGTGGACTTTAGAAATTTTAGCTTTTTTGCACAAAAGGGTTAAATTTTTTAAAATCAACCCTGGCCCTGCTCATCTGAAGGAATAATTTTTGAGGTAAAGCCCACTTCTAATCAGAGGTAGACAAGTGGACCAATCAGAGGGTGACATGTGTCATAGTTTGAAAAGTCAGTGAAGTGAGTTAGGGCCTTGGAGGAAAATTGGGATTTTTTCCCATTTTGGCATAAAGGTAAAAATTGCAAAATAAGGCCACAAATCCATCAATGGTCAGGATGAAGCCACATGTAGGGATGAAGCCACATGTAGGGATGAGGGAAAATAAAGGAATTTCAGAGCATTGGGTCACTTCGAGGAAATTTGGCTTTTATCTTGTAAAAGCATAAAATCAAAAGGTAGAACGCAAGCCTGCAACCAACCAGCGATCGAAACGTAGCAATGATAGAATCGGAGGTGCGAGCCCATGGGGTAATTTTGAAAATTTTCCTTTTTAAAAAAAGGGTGAAAATGTGTAGAATCACACCATGATTCTGATGGGACCCACCTTAGGATGCATGCCAAGATTGTTTCTCAAGGGTGGAGGGACGGAGAAAAAAGTGAATTTTGCAATTTTTTCCAAAAAGTTGTAAAAGGTAAAAAGAGCCCCCAACACCCATTTTAATTTGGAACTTCCACTTGGACGGTCGAAATTTAAAGTTGAAAAGGGGAAATTGATGGTAGTTGTGCATCGTTTTTGTTCTTCCACCATTTTTTCCATAAGGAGCTCCAAGAAGTTTGGAGATGCATTTTTTGCATCGTTCTTCATCATATTTTTGATGGATTCACATTAGTTTGGCCTACAAGGTTCGATTTGATCTTTTTTTAGGATCAATTCATGGATTTGAGGTGTTTTTGAAATAATTTTCTCCCTATCCCACGTAAAACAATATCAAATCTAAAATTTACAGAGGTAATTTTGGAAGGATGAAAGGTGAAATGATGAATAGAAAGAGGTTTACATGCCTTGATGATGAAAAATGTGCCTCTAGATAGGATAATGATCCAAATATTTGCAATGATTCAAATTTTTGATGTAAACCAATAACAAACTGAACCAAAGCAAAAAACATGATATTAAATATCTTCTCACTATTTATTCATTGAAATATCTTTACATATATAGGATTTCCAGTCCTTAAAGTATGGATATTTACCATATCTAATAACAAGAATATCTATACTCAATGTTAGACTCTTTCTCACGTGAGTTGTAAACACTCACTTAAACTAGACTAATGTTCACACTAAATTTTATATAGAATTCCTAACAATTACCCCTTAGTGTGAACATGGGGAAAGATATCTCCTATACCTGCTCATGTTTTACATATGGTGTTACAATTGGTTAACCACTAACCACAAAAAGGTTTTCTAGGACAACCAACAACCCTATCTGTATGTGTTTTTCAAGAGATCCACAAACTCTCAAGAAGGTTTTAGAATGGAACCAACAACCATTTCATAGAACAGTACATTATTTTTTCTCTCATCATTTCAATATAGAAGAATATTATAGAAGGAAAAACACATTTTGAACAGGAATTAGACTTTTGTTCATTATTACAGTAGAAAATAAACACACAACACAACTTAAAGAAGGTCACCAATATGCTGAGCAATCTCTTTGTTGGTGACTAACAAGATATGTTGTTTTCCTCCTCCTACCTCCAAGTGTTTCTAGAATAGAAAGTCATCGGAATTGTAGCCAGGATTTTTTGTTGTTGGTTCTTCTGTTTCTGATTCTTCTTCGGTAGCTACATTTTCCTCTTGCATTTTAAGATTTCCTTTTATGATGTCTTTGGCATGAGTAATACAGAAAGAATATCTATGTCCTTTTTTTGCAATAATAACATTCTATTATGTCTTTGTTCTTTGAAAAATTGGTATGTATTTTGTTTGTATAAAGGAAATTTTCTTCCTGAATGTCTTCTTTTGTTCTTTTCTCCTTAGCTAGGAGTGCAAAATCCATGTCTTCAAGTGATTGTGAGGGCATCTTCCCGAGAGTGAACACAACATTACTGTACTCAGGAGGAAGACTGTTTAGAAGTATGAATTTAGCATCTTCATCTTCTATTACAGATTTTACTTCTACAAGTGGCCTTATGAATGATCTTAGTTCATTAATGTGGCTTGGCATTATCACATTTTCATTCATCTTGAGTTTGAATAGTTGCATTTTTAGTTAAAATTTAGCATTGACTACATTTGAGCCAAAATTTTTGCCGAATAGTTCCCAAATTGTTTTTGAGGATTTTTCTAGATCCACATAGTGTAGCTCAGTATCTGATAGGGCAATTCCTATTATTTCTTTTTCCTTATCATCCCTTGTTTCCCACTCTATTAGTTTTGCAATGTCTGTGGGTTTTGATTCATCTCCTGACACAATCCTCCATAGATTCTTATGCATTAATTGCATTTAGATTTTAAATTTCCATGTATGGAAGTTTAATCTGTTAAACTTGTCTAGAGGGATGTCCATTTTACTTAAAGCGTCAGTTTCAACCAAAAATGTGCTCTCTCTCTCTTTTTTTAAATTTTTTTTGGGTGCCGATTGCTATTGATAATGCACCTGATTACATATTATTTTAAAAAGTAATAAAATAAATTACTTTTTAAATTTATAGAATCAATCAAAGAAAAAAATAGATTGAATTAAAAAAACTGTAGAGAATCTAAAAACTTTGGGGCTTAAAGTTTTAAATATATAAAAAAACAAAACTAGTGATCAGAATCACCATGCACGTGAGGATTCGTTATGAAGGAGATAAAGAAGCCTGGATGCATTCTGTGAATACATGATGATGTTGCTAATGTATTCAGATCTTCGGATCCACCTTGTCATTCCTCCATAATTCTTGATCAGATTTACACCTTTAAAAAAATGTGACTTGGAGAGGAAGCTTGCGTGGCAGAGAAGATAGTCCACGTGGTGCTTGTGTATTGGAGGACGAGTATGGTAGAGGTATTCATGATGTCTATAGTTACAGGTGGAGGTCACATAGTGCTCACAGAGGTCGCATTGATCTTCATGGTGAATACATTTTGAACAACTCCCTTCAAAACAAAACTTGCCAATATTAGATTCACCTTGATTCAAATCACACACAGTCCAATGCAAGTAAACAAATCTACCGAATCTCCTCCAAAATTATTCCACACACAGGCAAGAGAATTTCATGCTCTGATGTCAAATTTAAACCAAGAACAAACTAAACTGAAGAAAAAAACATGATATTAAATATCTTCTCCCTGTTTATTCATTGAAAGAGCTTTACATATATAGGATTTCCAATTCGTAAAGTATGGATATTTACCATATCCAATAACAAGAATATCTCTACTCAATCTTAGACTCTTTCTCACATGAGTTGTAAACACTCACTTAAACTAGACTAATGTTCACACTAAATTTTATATAGAATTCCTAACATTTGAAACACCTGACATCCTTCGAATGTTTTTCTATTAAACATAGATTTCTATGAATCACGAAGGAATTTTGTAACAAACTTGATGCTTGGCATATTATTTCCTTGGGAAAGAAGTCTCAAATGTAATTGAATGCTATATATTGCATGAATTTGTCATGCAAAAGGGTTGGACAAGTTTGGAAAATCCTGAGAAACTTCAAAATTTAATGGGAAAATCTGGGAAGAAGCCCATACTCTGAGTGACCACCTGAGAAGCTAATATAATTCCTTCTGTATCAGATTTCAAATCATGTTAAGTTGGTTGTACATGTATAGCCATTAACAGGCTCTGATATTGTTTTCAAAACATTCCCCTGCTTATAAATCTGATCATTTTTTAGTTATTCTGTGTTGTCTTTAGGAGAAATTTGTGAATGCTTACATTTCAGAATGCTTTTCAATTTGTGTTTCTTGTTTCCTGTTGCAGTATTGTGTTTAAAAATATCTCTTGATCATACATGATCTCATTCTTGTTATAGTTTAATGGAATTTGCAATCTCACATTCAGAAGACCTTTCATCTGATAAAGAGATAAACAGATTAAAAACCACTTCACCTTCCTCTGATTCAAGAGATTATTCGTAAGCCTTTGGGTGTACCTTAGGAATGATCAAGTAGTGATTACTAAATAATTCATTGATTCTTTCTAACTCAATATTTTTTGATAGATAATCAAATATTATGTGGAAAAGTGTAGATCTGGGCTTCCATTTGATGCACATATCTTGGTTATAGGAGTGATTAACCATTTTGATGCTTTCTGTTGTTAAGTTCTTTCCAAATTTTGTTCAATTCCTCAAAGATTCTGGTAGACCTTGGTTTTTCTTGTCTAATCTCTCACCCAAAAGAGAAAAATAATTCAAAAACAACTATTCCTACCCATACTACCCCTATTTTTCCTGTGTATCAACAAATGCAAACCCCACTGTCCAAAATATACAGAAGTAAATTAGGATCTCAAATGTCTTTAGTAACCTTGCCTTGCATTGAAAATATTACCATAATCTAGAAGTGACAACTTGTAAAATTCAGATTTGGAGTGTTGATCATATTTTCCCAAGGCCTTTTCATACTATTTGCACAAATTGAGGGATATCTCCATTTCCTTCATCAAACAGAGGTTACATTATAGGTTCTCTTACCTTTGTTGAAAGGCATTACCTAAAGTAGTTATGATAAGATCACATCCTTTCAAGGGTGCTACCCACTCCCCCAGAATTTAAGTGCTAAAATGTGAGATAGATTGCTTTCCCTAGCTGCAAATAACACACAACATCATCTATCTACCTTTGAGTATCCTATTGAATCCATGATGCTACTTAAACTTTGAGGAAGGTTAACTTTGGGTACCAACACCTCTTCTAGCACCATTGTTGGGGAACTTTTTGAAAATATTTGAGATGTTTGGATACATGTCAAACCTTGGTGATCTTCCTTGCAAATGCTGCATGCAAATACATTGTTGAAGTAGAATTCTATATTTAGATTTGCAAGATTTAAGAAAAGTTTTTAAGCTATGTCTTCTAGTTTCCTAGTTTCTTGTAGTTGTTGCAATTTGGTTGCATTGTGATTGATAGATTCAAGTAAAGGAAGGTCTGATTTATAAAATTTTGTAATATTCTAGTGCTGAAAGACATTTGATAGATTAATTTAGTGCATTCTTGCACAAATAAGGTGAAAATCCTTGGTGACAACTCCATGCTAATTTGATCTTGATAAATACTAATGTCTTACATTTCTTTCATTTCATATTTTTTGCTAATCTCTGCAAAACTGGAAGGAAGAAGATATCTCTTCATTAGAGACTCTACTAGGAAGTTGTTTTCTGATTCAAGGAACGTAGAGTTAGAAGGAAGAATAATTTGGAAAGTTGTTGGAGATCTATGTTCAAGGAAAGAGGTCCCCATTATTGAAATTAGAATTGATCAGCCTATTATTGAGGACTGCAGTTCCTCCTCAAGTAAATCTGAATCAGGTAGTCCCCTTATAGATTCGCATTCTCCATCTAGAGAGGGAACTTCTTTTGTATTTGAAATACTTGTTCCTAAATCTTCCCCTGTATTTTCCAATTCTACTAGATTTTATCAAGAAGGATAGGCTTTAGGGGGTATTCATATTGAGAATCATATACCTACTTTAATCATACCCCTCAGTATTCATCACCTTGCATCTCCTACAAACACACCTCCACAAAACAAAATGGATCAGCCCCTACCCATACCTCCATTTTTTATTAACACCTTTGGTCTTATAAACTTTGGGTGGATGGTTGGTTATCCAAATGTTGTTCCACAAGATGTAAGGAATAGATTGCCAAAGTTTCAGGGAAACAATTCTATAACAAGTGATCAACACCTAAAATTCTTCATTAATCTGATGGAGGATTTTGAAATAGAGTTTGAGGATGTAAACATCAAATTATTCATACACGCATTAGAAGAAGATGCTAGAGATTAGTATAGGGCTCTGCCTGAAAACTCTATTAACTCATGGGCTGAAATGAACAATGCATTTAGGTTATAATTTGGTGACAAGATTGATCATATATTTCTCTTGTCTGAGTTTGAAAACATTAAAAAGAACCCAGATGAATCATTTCATGACTTTAACATAAGGTTTAACAAAACTTTGAGGAGATTACCTGTCAATCTAAGGCCATGTGATGAGTCATGCTTAATCAAATATTTAGATGCATTTGATAAGAAGGATGCATACTATCTAAGGGATAAGAACCCTACTAATTTAAGGAAAGCCTTCACCATGGCCTAGTAGATTGAAAACAATATCAAAGTAGTTGGGAAGCCTCCCAAGAGAGAGGGTGTAAAGTTGATAAATCCAGAGAAACCTCAAGCTAGAAAGGGTGCTGATTTGGAAGAGGTTGTGAAAATTTTGGCATGTGTTTTCAAAGATATTTCATACAAACTACCCTGAACAAAAAAGGACATTTGCCAAGGTTCACAAGGTCAACAAAGGGCAAAAAATCATGACAGATTTGGAAATCATCCTAGGGGTGATCAGAGGCCAGATGATAGAGGTAAAGGACTTATGGGAGGGGGAAATAGACAACCCCAAGCACATGAAAATAGATTGGTGATTGACCCTCTAATTGCTAGGGTTTCTACTATTGAAGAGGATAGTCAGATTGATTGGTGTCATAAGTGCTTTCTACCACATCCTCCATGTGAAGTGGACCAGAAATTAAATGAAGTTGATAATGAAGATGGTATTGATGATGATATCTGCATGGTGGGTTGTTTTTCAAGGTCACAACAAAGAGCAACATCAATTGAGGTAATAAGTGTGAGGACTATTGCAACCTTTTGGGAATGAATCAACCGGGTACCACTTATTTCTCCTTCTCATGCTTATGAAGTAGATGTAGTGCAAGCTTTTGAGATACCTAATAATGACTTTGAGTATTTGAGAGCTTTGATGATAAAAACATATGATGGAGGAATACCTTCTGAAGAGGATAGACAACTCTTAATGAATGTTGTTGTTGGCCAAGAAAAAGAGTATAACACTAGGAGAAAAGTTGTTAAGGGAGCTGAGCCTCAAGCCAAACCTAAAATTCCCTTGCTTACAAGCATTCCCAAGGTGGCTCTTATGAATGATACATCTCCTCATGCCCAAACTATCAAAATTCCAGTCCCATATGATGAGTATGTCAATCTTCATCCCAATGTTTCCTTGCCAAAGAGTGATCCATATGACATAAACCAAGTTCTGAGTCAAATCAATGTTAGTGTTCCAATTATTGAGCTGCTTAGGATTCCCAAGCACAAAAAGAGAGCATTTAAATACTTGGGGTTGAAGGAAGAGAAAAGTATCCTAGGAAGAAATGTAAACATTGTGGAGACTCCTCAAATCATTGTAGACTCAGGAACACCACGAGCATTAGAGGATCTTGGAGAAGCACCTGAGGTATACTTTGGAACATATCTTGTTGAATCTCAATTGAACGTTGATCCATTCTTCACCACTTTAATCATTAAGGATAGATTGCTTCATAATTATATGTTTGACTCAGGTGCATCATGCAATGTCATGCCTCTTGAGGTCATGAATAAGCTAGATATCAAAGTAAAAGTAGCATATGGAAGTTGTACTGCCATGGACTCTAGAGAAGTGTCTGTTGTTGGGTGTGTAAAGGGATTGGTAGTGCAGCTTGAAACCTATCCAGGAAAGAATTTGAAACTTGATGTGGTCATTTTTGATATCCCAACCAAGTGGGGCATGTTGCTGTTAAGAAAGTGGGCTGCAAGTGTTGGTGGTAGCGTTCAGATGGATATGTCATATACTCCCATTCCAATTAAGGGAAGCCTTGTCAAGTTGTATGGGGAGAAGAAGATGTTGCATCTAATTGAATATCCTAATAATGCTTCCTATGAAGTGTTGTTTGCTGATGTTGATGATGATAATTTCATTGGATTTTCTGATGGAAAATAAAACAAGATGGATCAGTCAAAGTGCCTTGAAGTAGTAGGTTCTCCTTGGACCTTGTTTTTTTCAGCATGAGATTCCTCTTGAGCCTAAGGCCAAACCATTCAGACAGAGGTAGAGACCAATTAATCCACTCCTCTCCATGAAAATGTAAGAGGAATTAAAGAAGTTGAGAGATGGGGGGATCATTTAACCCACAAGGTATTATTCTTGTGTTGCAAACCTAGTGCCTGTCATAAAAAAGAATGGAGATATCAGACTTTGTGTAGATTTTAGAAATCTAAACAAAGCATCTATGAAGGATAACCATCCCTTACCAAATATGGAAAACATGCTACAGTTAGTGATGGGTTCTGAGTTTCTTTCTACATTTGATGGCTTCTCCAGATACAATTAAGTTGTTGTCAAAGAATTAGAAAGACATAAGACAACATTTACCACTCCTTGGGAGACATATGTTTTTGTCAGGATTCCCTTTGGTTTGATGAATGTTGGTGCCACCTTTTAAAGAGAAATGGATGTTGCTTTTGTTGGCTACATCAATGATTTTATTGTTGTTTACTAAGATGATGTAACTGTGTTTTCTAGGGACAGAAGTGATCACCTGCAACACTTGGAAAAGATGTTCATTAGATGCAGGGAATATGTTATTTCTCTCAATCCATATAAGTGTCATTTTGGGGTGTAAAAGGCCAAGCTGCTTGGTCATATTGTATCAAAGGATGGTTTCATGATTGACCCTAAGAGGGTGGAAGCCATCAACAAACTCCATGTTCCTAGAAGTAAGAAGGGAATCCAATCTTTCTTTGGGAAGATTAATTTTATCAGAAGGTTTGTATCTAAATTTGTTGAGTTGACTCTCCCCATTACATGCATGTTAAATAAATATCAGGTTATCAAATGGGAGGAGGATTCTATTCAGGATTTTGAAAAAGATAAGAAGAAATGGGGTGAACAATTGAAATTTGTAGTTTGGGCTAATAGGATAATTGCCAAAAGAGCTACAGGTAGGAGCCCATTTGAGTTGGTCTATGGAACTCAAGATCTACTGCCCTTACATCTATAATTATCTTCATTTCAATTTGTTTGATAGCTTGAAGTTCAAGATCTCAATCTATATGAATCAAGGATTAATAATATTGTTGAGCTTGATGAAGAGAGAAGAGCATCCCACCAAAGGCATGCCAAGTTCAAAGAAAGGATGAAGAAATTATTTGACAAGAAAGTAGCACCAAGGCTTTTCAGTATTGGAGATCTTGTGCTATTATGGGATAACTGACATGAAGATAAGGGAAAGCATGGTAAGTTTGATGTATTATGGATGGGCTATTACTCCATTGATATCATAATTGGTGAGAATAACTTTTTTTCTCAAGGACCTAGATGGGGAATTTTTTGAACTTCCTGTTAATGGCAGACATTTGAAGCATTTCTTGGATTAATCCCCAAATTTGAGGTATGCACCAGTTGTATAGTGTATAGTATTTGTTTTTTGGTTTTGGTGTTTTGTCAGTTTTTGGTTTACCCTGGTTCTTGGCAGCTATTATTAGTTTATCAGATGGTTCTTTTTTTATATTTACTCATGACTCTATTGCCCAATGGTCTTTTTGGCACTGGGTCTACTTTTTTTTCTTATGGCACTCACAGGGAGTGCCCATCCCTGATCTAGAGCTGATGTTGGTTCCCATTTTCAGTATGCCCTATGTATTTTGACCAACTATTATGATCCTAAAAAATTTCCTTCTTTTTCCAAGTCTGAAGCTATAAATTGTTGAGTTGATACCCTTGAAATAGGCTTGAAAAGAATTGTTTTGAGATCTGGGATTTTTTGAGAACCTTTTTACTCTTAAAACTTCATTCATCAGATGGTAAATTTTCTCCCCTTTCCAAAAAGGTAAATAATTCCTCCTAACTCCTTGTAATTTTCAAGTTATGGCTCAATGGACCTAAGTTGCTAGTTTTTCCCTTTGGCGAGCATATGGAGCTACGAGGTAACTTGTGATTTTTGCTTTCTTTTTTGAAAAAATTCTAAGTTTGCTAAAATGATCCATAAGCCCACATGAGGTATGAAGGTGGGGCATTGGGCCAGCGGAGGAAATTGTGGTTTTTAACCTTTTTGTCAAAAACTGGTTAAGTTTTAAAAGTCATGTCGTTTCCCTGGATCCCACAGCGAATCAGAACAGGACATATGTCTTTGTTGAAAATTCAAAGGCAAATTTATGAGATTTCAGGGGAAATTTATTTTTTTCTCGTTTTCTAAAAATGATAAATTGCAAAAGTGAAGTGCATCCCCATAACCAATCAGGTGATGCTATGTGTCAGGAATGAGATCGGAGCCTCAGACCGGCAAAGGACTTTATAAATTTTAGCTTTTTTCCACAAAAGGGTTAAAAGTTTTAAAATCAACCCTTGCCCCACTCATCCAAAGGAATAATTTTTGACATGAAGTCGACTTCTAATCAGAGGTAGACAAGTGGACCAATCATATGGTGACATGTGTCATAGTTTGAAAAGTCAGTGAAGGGAGTTTGGGCCTCAAAGGAAAATTGGGATTTTTTCCCATTTTGGCATAAAGGTAAAAATTGAAAAATAAGGCCACAAATCCATCAATGGTCAGGATGAAGCCATGTGTAGGGATGAGGGAAAATAAAGGAATTTCAGAGCATCGGGTCACTTTGAGGAAATTTGGCTTTTATCTTGTAAAAGTATAAAATCAAAAGGTAGAACGTAAGCCCGCAACCAACAAGAGATCAACACGTGGCAATGACAGAATCGGAGGTGCGGGTCTGTGGGGGTAGTTCTTAAAATTTTTCTTTTTTCAAAAAGAGTGAAAATGTGTAGAATCAAACCGTGATTCTAATGCGACCCACCTTGGGATGCATGTTAGCCTTATTTCTCAAGGGGGGAGGGGTGGAGAAAAAATAAATTTTACAAATTTTTCAAAAAGTTTGTAAAAGGTAAAAAGAGGCCCTGACGCCCGTTTTAATGTGGATTTTCCATGTGGACGGTCCAAATTTAAAGTTGAAAATGGGAAATTGATGGTAGTTGTGCATCATTTTTGTTCTTCCACCATTTTTTCTCTAGGGAGCTCGAGGAAGTTTGAAGATGAATTTTTTGCATCATTCTTCATCGAATTTTTGATGGATTCACATCATTTTGGTCTGCAAGGTTTGATTTGATCTTTTTTGAGGCTCAATTCATGGATCTGAGGTGTGTTTGAAATAATTTTTTGCCTAGCCCGCCTAAAACATGAAATATCAAATCTAAAAGTTGCAAAGGTAATTTTGGAAGAAGGAAAGGTGAAATGATGAATAGAAAGGGGTCTGCATGCCTTGATGATGAAAAAAATGCCTACATATAGGATAATGATCCAAATATTTGCAATGATTCAACTTTTTGAAACACTAGAATCCTTCAAATGTTTTTCTATTAAATGTCCCTTTCTGTGAATCATGAAGGAATTTTTTAACTAACTTGATGCTTGGTATATTCTTTCCTTGGGAAAGAAGGCTCAGATGTAACTAAATTATGTATATTGCATGAATTTTTAATGCAAAGGGTTGGACGAGTTTGGGAAATCCTAAGAAAATTCAAAATTTCACGGTAAAATCTGGGAAGAAGCCCATACTCTGAGTGACCACCTGAGAAGCTCATATAATTCCTTATGTATCATATTTCAAATCATGTTAATTTGGTTGCACATGTATAGCCATTAACAAGCTCTGAGATTGTTTTCAAAAAATTCCCCTACTGATAAATCTGATCATTTTTCAATTATTATGTGTTGTCTTTGGGAGAAATTTGTGAATGCTTACATTTTAGAATGCTTTTCAATTTATGTTTATTATTTCCAGTTGCAGTCTTGTGTTTAAAAAAATTTCTTGATCATACATGATCTCATTCTTGTGATATTTTAGTGGCATTTGCAATCTCACATTCAGAAGATCTTTCATCTGATAAAGAGATAAAAATTTTTAAAACCACTTCACCTTCCTCTGATTCCAGAGATTTTTTTTAAGCCTTTGGGTGTAACTTAGGCATGATCAAGTAGTGATTACTAAATGCTTCATTGATTCTTTCTAACTCAAGATTTTGTGATAGATAATCAAAGATTGTGTGGAAAAATGTAGATCTAGGCTTCCGTTTGATGCACATATCTTGGTTGAAGGAGTGATTAACCATTTTGATGCTTTCTATTGTTAAGTTCTTTCCAAAGTTTGCTGAAGTCCTCAAAGAGTCTCGCAGACCTTGGTTTTTCTTATCTAATCTCCCACCCAAAAGAGAAAAAACATTCAAAAACAACTATTCCTACCCATAATACCCCTGTTTTGTCATTTGTATCAACAAATGCAAGCCCCACTGTCAAAAATATGTAGAAGAAAATCAGGATCTCAAATTTCTTTAGTAACCTTGCCTTGCATTGAAAATATTTCCTTAATCCACAAGTGACAACTTGTGAAAGTCATATTTGGAGTGTTGATCATATTTTCCCAAGGCCTTTTCATACTATTCACACAAATTGAGGGATATCTCCATTTCCTTCATCAAATAGAGGTTACATTGTAGGTTCTCTTACCTTGGTTGAAATGCACAACGTAAAGTAGTTAGGATAAGATCACATCCTTTCAAGGGTGCTATCCACTCCCCTGGAATTTAAGTGCTAAAAGGTTAGATAGATTGCTTTCCCCAGATACAAATGACACACAACATCATCTATCTTCCTCTGAGTATCCTATTGAATCCATGATGCTTCTTAAACTTTGAGGAAGGTTAACTTTGGGTACCAACACCTTCTCTTGCACATGAGGTGGCTTATTTGAGGTTGACCAATTCTTCATGGCAGCTTGCAAGAGATCCCTTTATCCTGGGATGGAAAGTTATTCCCATATAGATATGTTCAAATTGGTCTTCTTAATATTTTCAATGATGTTAAATGGGGATTAATGATCTCTTTTTTGCCCTTTTTCTTGCACATGAGCTATAATAGTTGGTATTTGGGCTGCCCTTGCACATTTGGAGCTGCATTTTGCTTTCCAACACCATGTGGAGTGATGGAAGGTTGTGAATCACTTGAGTTTGGTTATTTTTCCTCTCCACTGTTCCTCTTCTTAGACCTTGTATTAGCTGATATACCTTGTGGAGGTGCTTGATTCATCCCACAAAAGTCTTCAGCCTGCCAATTCACATGTGTGGTCTCAGTTGGAGCTTCCCCTTGTTGGGATGTTCCTTGTTGTTGATTTGTTTCTTGACTTTCATCACTCTCTACACCAGTTGTTGTCACCATCAAAGCTTGGTTCAAAGCACCATTTAAGTACATAGATTGGTTTTGAGGTTCATTGCATGGGAAACACCAATCATATTATTGAGCCATATTGTTTTGTATTGGCACCAAGGCTCTTGATGTAGATGCAACATTAGGATCATATGGATGGAAAGGTCTATTCGCAGGAGGCCAAACTTGATTCTTATTTACATCTCGGTTGGGTGACCTATTGGGCTGATATGGTAGTCTATTGGGTTGAGCTTGAGGCCGATGAGAAGGCCTAAAACTTTGAGCTTGCTACCTCTTGAGTGTTACTAGCTCATTACCCAAATTTTCAATTGTTTCATAACTTCTTGAAGCTCATTTGAGGCACTAGAGGATGAAGTAGAAGTTTCATTTGAACTCTGATTTCTAGGAGTGGGAATGGGAGCTAATGTAAGTACTTGACTAGTACTTGGGCTTCCCAATTCTGGATATAGAGGCATGGATGGTCTAGGTGCAAGTTTTCCAGCTTGGATCAAACAATTCTCATCCCTAATAGCAATATTATAAGCTGTAGGAAGAGTTACACCTCCCATGGATTGAATCAAATTAGAAATATAAGACTTTAAAGTGTTGAGAAAGTATAAGAAATCACCTTGAGCTATTGGTCTCAATTCCAATGGGATTCTATCCCATGTTCTTTGAAATCTGAAATTGAAGTATGTCAGTTGCTCATTAGGAGCTCTCTTGATAGTTGTCAACTGCTCCAATAGAGACAAGTTGTCCCCTTTCTCTCCAAATTGGTTATGAAGGGATGTGCATAAACGATCCCAAGTTGTGATAGAGCCTTCTGCCAAACTTCTGAACCATTGTATGGCTTTGCCTTTGAAAGAGGATGCCAACAAATTAACAACAATATCCATTTGCACAATTTCATGGATTTCACAAACATTAGCAATGTCTTGGACATGGTCATCAGGAGTGGTCTGATTTTCTCTGGTAAAAAATGGAATGCTCTTCAATGCTGCAATCGGAACTGGATTTTGTGCATTGAGGGAAAGTGGGCTGCTACCAGTAAAGTTGACATAAGGATCTGGTTATGTCATTCTAATTGGTCTTAGGAGTGTTGTTGATTGGATGAAAGGTCTATCGGGTGGAGGAGTTGATAGAGTTCTATTTGGTGGAGATGGAGATCTTTGAATCCTTCTTCCTCTTTATCCTCTTTCTGGGGAGAATTGTAGATATTTAAACAATCCATCTTCTCTGGTCCTTGACCTTGTTTAGATTCTTCCCATGAATATTCAAGCTTGGACTACTCAAACTAGTTGATTCTATCCTTTTGGAGTCACCAGATGTGCAAATAAAGACTCTTTCAATCAAAAAAATTGCAACAAATGCACATCAACTTTGTTGCAATGAAGATGAAGACTTTTAAGGTCCCACCGTGCATGCCAAAACTATTAGTGCAAATATACAACACCCCCCAAATGAGTTATGGATCCATAGTTTAGAATTTGGTCATTTGGGTGAGATTGCACAACATTGAGTTTTCTCCAAGGTGTGGGACCTTGCAAGCTGAGAAAACTCTTTAGAGAAATTTGGTTCTTACCCCTCTGTTTATTTGTATGTATGAATTTATAGAGGTTTTTTTCTAAATACTACTCTAATATTCCAAGGAGGTAGAGTTAGAAGATGCCAAAGTAAACAAAACTAAGATAAAATAGTGATACACAAAAGAGGTGATGAACTCTTTCTTGTTGATAGACACAAACCATAAAATTGTGACACAAACATCATACACAGATAACCATAGCTTTAATGAAATATCAAAGACAAAAAATAACACAAGAAAGGGATAGACATCATCCACAGAACACATATTATTACTCTCATGGCTTGATACAATGCATTACAATAGTTATAAGGAAAAATTGCATCACAGTTTGCATGGTAGGTTTGAAAACTCCACAAATTCCCTTGCAGGCAAGAGGAGAAGGGAGATCACAAAAAAAATGTTCAACCCTTACAAATGAGCCAAAATTTGGCATATATCGATGAAAAATAGAGTCCAGGAAAGAGAAACACAGGAAAGTTGAAGTGAAGGCTCAACCACCGACAAGATTCATCAAACATTGCATGGGTAGCCTCAAAAATCCATTTTTGATGCATTTGGCCATGCTAGAGAAGAAACGAGTTCCATACCTCATCAATTTTGGTGGTTTTGCGTTGGTTCTGCAAATGTTTTCGTGTCAAGGATGTTTCTTGAAATTTCTCCCATCAATCTCCATCAAAATTTAAAATTGGAGATTCCATCATGTAGATAATTTCAATAGCTTTCCATTGATAAAAAATGCAAAAATCCAAACTCTAGATCGAAAGATATGGCCCTCTGAAGTTTTAGGGAAAATTAGGGCAAAAATTAGATTCACGGGCAAAAATTTGATTTTTACCCCTTTTCACAATTTTTGAAAATTTTCCCAAAATTCTCCATGGCCTAGCCACTCTGGGACACATGGCATCGCCTAATTGGTCGGCAGGTTGGGGGCAACATTCTGCTCCTTTTTGCCCGCTAGGGAAAATTTTTCCATGGTCTTCCACCACTGAAATCCCCACCACCTATGTGGACATGTGGCACCCTTTGATTGGCTGTGGAGATGCAGCCCCATTCTTTCCTTTTATATTTTTGAAACTTTGGAAAATTTTCCTAAAACCTCCCGATGCCGTGATCCCCGCCGATGAGTGGACACATGGCATCTTTTGATTGGCTGGTGGGGTTACATTTCTATTTTTTCCTTTGAGAAATTTTGGCAAAAAACCAAAAACTTTAAAGTCCTTCCACCACCTGTTGCTCAACCTTGAAACATGGTGCATCCTAATTAGCTACAGGCCTTAAACTTTTCATCTTCCTTTGTGGGCATTCGGGCCAAAATTTTACCTTATTTTTTTGCCAAAAAAGGGTTAAGTGCTAGATACTCCTCTGTGGGTCCACCAGTGCGCTGCTCCTTGGCCACGTATCACCTTATGATTGGTCACGGGTCTTCAGAGTGGGATTTGAATTTTTGTTTTTATCCCAAAAAAGGTTAAGTGTGAATCTTTCCTCCGCCTCTCTGTCAACCCACCTTCATACTTGGGCAAAATTTGCATCCAAGCTCCGCCGAGCCATAACTTTCAAAATATTTGGAGTTAGGAGGACTTATTTACATTTTTGGAAAGGGGGAGAAAAATCCTATCTGATGAAGCCATATCCAGAAAATTTTGAATGCCTAAAAGTTGAAAAACCTGACTGAAGCACAAGGAAGGAGGAAATGAAGGCAAGTTAGCCAAAATAAGCAGGGGCTCATTTTGGATAACAATTTTGGTGACTCAGAGGGGTCATCTACCTATAAGATGAAGTGATAAGCTACCTAAAATATCCATTGGGCATGGATTCATGATTTATATCCTAACACTGATCTTCTCTTTGAAACTGAACTCATCAAATGCCAAGTCTAAAGCATTGTGCAAGAGCAACAAAACAACACCACAAAACACTATGTACAAAAATGGGAAATCATACATATTCCAAGTGGAATATGTAGAGATGTGAAAAGCACTTAGGAAGAAAGCAACCTAAACTACAACAAGACAAAGTGCACAAGCACTTAGAGGAATGAAAATTCTAAACTAATATGTACATGGTGAGAAGTTTCCCTTCTAGTAGCAATTCTTTAGATGGATTCCATTAACTGGGATCTACAGTTCCTCACCATCCAATGTAGACAATTGGAAGGAATTATTGTTTTTGTAGTTTGTGACCATGTAGGGGCCACTCCAAATGGAATCAAATTTTAAATTCCTTCCTGGCTTTACTCAGTCTGCATCTCATTTCAACATTAAATCACATAACCATGACCCTACCTATCTACCCACACCTCAGACCCTCACTTATTTCCAGTTTGACCTAATCACTGACATTACCTATTTACCCACACACCCGTACATATGACCTAGTAGCTAAACCTATCTACCCATTCCTATAACCCTTATCCTCCTTAACATATTTATCCATACCCCTACTTATTTACCTCTTTACCCGTACCTTAAACCCAAATCAACCAGGCCTATACCTTTGACCCAATCGTTGACCCTGACCTATTGAACCATTTATGCATGTCCCTTACCTATAAGCCCTTTTAGCTATACCCAGGACCCTTACCCATAGCCTAGCCTTTGCACCTATCTACCCACACCCATAACCCTTACCTATCTACCCATTCACCCATACCTTTTACCCTAATCAACCCTACCTCTACCCTTAACCCAATCATTGGCCCTACTTATCTACCCACACCTTGGACTCTCACCTATTCACCTTTACCCTTGACCCAAACTCCACCTTACCTATTTACCCTTCCCTACGTGACCATATTAACCTATATCAGATTTATCAAATGTTTCCCATACCCATATTATTCCTCCCTAGCTTATGAGATAACTACATTGGTCTAAGGCCCCTTTTCATTGGGGCTATGTAGGAAACACTTAGAGGGAATGAGGCCCTTAGAGGTTATCTTGACCATCATAACCACCTTCTTCACCTTTTCCCATCCACAACTGTTCACCTCATGACATGGGCCATCTATTCCAGTCACATTCTATTCTAGTTAGTTTCCATTTTATTACCAAACAATTAGAAATTAATACACTAATACCAAATTCATTTCATCACATTTACCACAATCATACATTACCTTTGATCATACCAACATGATCCATGCTATCATACATATCACAAATCAAACCAAAACATATACATACATCATCATTTCCTTGTCATTATATCAAATACCTGAGAAACTACGTCATGCTTATGACCTGACTCAAACATGCATATGACCTTACTCCACCATGCCTATGACCTGAATCCACCATGCCTATAACCTGACTCAACCATGCCTATAACCTGACTCAACCATTCCTATGGCCTGACTCAACCATGCTTATGACCTGACTCCACCATGCCTAACACACCTAGTTTCCATCCATCTATACATAACAATCAAATTCTCCCAACACACGTACATCATCAGCAAATCATCCATCTCATCATCAAAATCCATATAGCAATACAATATACACTAATACCAAAATAATATACATATCTCAAAAACTCTCATAGACAACCTCACCATCTTCAGCTTGCAAGCCGGTATATGATCAAAAATAACAAACACTCCCGTATACATCCTCACTCTCTTCAACATGCAGGCCAATATATATAAAAAATAAATACCTCAACAAAATGGAGGCACACACTTCTCTCAGGAATCTCCTCGATGGATATCCACCATATCTTTCTCACCTATCTCCCCCTCCTCTACTACTATTGAGTTCCCTCCTAACCTCCCTCCAGCTTGACCCGGCTTGACCTCTGAAGGCCCCACACTAGAGCTGGCATCTGTAAACTGGTGGCCTCTCCCTAAGCCTACCTTGGGGCTTGCTTTCCCCCTGTACTCTCCACACTATGAGTGTGAGATCTAATCCTCTCACTCAAGGTGTGTTGTTCTCTGTACTCAACATACAATAGGACATATATCCCTGCCTCCATCAGATGATCCTGATAATACCTCACCTCTCCTAGGGCATCCCTCAACCTGGCTGCAGGTATTGTTTACAGTAGTTCCATTGGCCTCTGACCCTATACCTATCCCATGGGACCCTGTCCCACCCCTTCCTGTAAAATAGGAGTTGTCCCTAAGCCTGCAGTGGTGCCACATATTAGTACCCAAAGTTAACCTTCCTCAAAGCTTAAGTATCATCATGGATTCAACAAGATACTCAGATGTAGATAGATGAATGTTGTGTGTCGTTTGCATCCAGGGAAAGCAATCTATCTGACCTTTTAGCACTTAAGTTCTGGGGGAGTGGGTAGCACCCTTGAAAGGATGTGATCTTATCCTAACTACTTTAGGTTGTGCCTTTCAACCAAGGTAAGAGAGCCTATGATGTAACCTTTGTTTGATGAAGGAGATGGAGATATCCTTCAATTTGTGCAAATGGTATGAAAAGGCCTTGGGAAAATATGATCAACACTCCAAATCTGACTTTCACAAGTTGTCACTTCTGGATTATGGAGATATTTTCAATGTAAGGTAAGGTTACTAAATACATTTGAGATCCTGATTTTCTTCTGCATATTTTTGAACGTGGGTTTTACATTTTGTTAATACACAGGAAAAAACAAGGGTAGTATGGGTAGGATTAGTTTTTTTTGAATTATTTTTTCTTGTTTGGTGGGAGATTAGACAAGAAAAACCAAGGTCTGCCAGACTCTTTGAGGACTTCAACAAAATTTTGAAAGAACTTTAACAGTAGAAAGCATCAAAATGGTTAATCACTCCTTCAACCAAGATATGTGCTTCAAATGGAAGCCCAGATCTGCACTTTTCCACACACTCTTTGGTTATCTATCACAAAATATTGAGTTAAAAAGAACTAATGAAGAATTTAGTAATCACTATTTGATCATGCATAAGGTACACCAAAAGGCTTACAAACAATCTCTGAATTGAAAGTAAGGTGAAGTGGATTTAAATTTTTTTATTTCTTTATCAGATGAAAGCTCTTCTAAATGTGAGATTGCAAATGCCACTAAACTATATCAATAATGAGATCATGTATGATAAAGAGAGATTTTAAACACAAGACTACAACAGGAAACAAGAAACACAAATTGAAAAGCATTATGAAATGTAAGCATTCACAAATTTCTCCCAAAGATAACACATAATAACTCAAAAATGATCATATTTATCAGCAGGGGAATGTTGTAAAAACAATCTCAGAGCTTGTTAATGGCTATACATGTGTAACCAACTTAACGTGATTTGTAATCTGATATAGAAAGAATTATATGAGCTTCTTAGGTGATCACCCAAAGTATGGACTTCTTCCCAGATTTTCCCATGAAATTTTGAAGTTTCTTAGGATTTTCCAAACTTGTCCAACCCTTTGCATGAAAAATTCATGTAATATATAGCATTCAATTAAATCTAAGCCTTCTTTCCCAAGGAAAGAATATGCCAAGCATCAAGTTTGTTACAAAAATCCCTCATGATTTGCAAAAAGGGACATCTAACAGAAAAAAATTCAAAAATTTTCTAGGTGCCTCAAGAAAGGTGAATCATTGCAAATATTTTGATCATTATCCTTTCTGGAGGCACTTTTTCATCATTCATGCATGCAGACCCTTTTCTATTCATCATTTCACCTTTTCTCCTTCTAAAATTACCTCTACAACTATTAGATTTGACATTTCAACTTTTTGCTCGAGCCTGAACAAAATTTCATTTAAAAAATACCTTAGACCTACAAATTGAACTTTAAAATCAATTTCACTAGTCTTTGCAGGCACAAACGACATGAATTTTCTGAAAATTTGGTGAAGATTGGTGCAAAAATTGTATCTCCAAGCTTCCTAGAGCTCAAATGGCAACCAAATTGAAAAATGCATAGTTACCGTTGATCTTCCTTTATCCTTTAATCTGAGCCCTCCATGTGTCACAATGTGATTGGAAACGGGCTTGGGGTCACTTTTGGACATTTTAACACTTTTCAAAAAACATAAAAATTTGTCATTTTTCTCCACCCCTCCACTCTTTTAAAATGAGCTTGAGACGTGTCCCAATGTGGGTCCCAACGGAATCACGGTTTGATTTTGCATCCTTACCTATTTTTTTTGCAAAAAATAAAATTTTCCAACATATCCCCGCATCTCCGCCCTTCCACCCTTTGCATCCGATATGGGTCCTAGCTAGCCGGCGCTCCAAAATTTCACTTTGTACCTATTTTTCCAAAACAGAAAAATTTCCATATTTTCTCTGCAGGCTCAAAGCTCCGGTTCTGACCCTGACATGTGTCTTTCTGTGATTCACTGCGAAGCATCGCTTCAATTTTTTACCTTAACCTTTTGACCCAAAAAGAAAAAAATTCCAAGTTATCGCCGGTGGCCCGCATTCCTATTTGTACGTGTACTTGACACGTGTCCTTCTCTAATTTGTTGTGGGGAAATGTTTCATCTTTTCACATTCTAACTTATTTTTCCAAAGGGTAAAATTTTCATTTTCCTTCCGGCAGCCCGTGTTCCCGCACAAGCTTCAAACATCTTCCTTTTCAGGGTTGCGCTTATGTTTTTAACTTTAACCCTTTTTCCCAAAAAAGGAAAAATCTTCCTTTTTCCTCTGGTGGCCTGCCAATCCGCTCAAGATTTTTAAATTTCCTCTTTTTTGGGGCTGCACTTCCTTTTAGAAATTTAGTCCATTTTTCCAAAAAGGAAAAATTTCCAAATTGCCCCCGAAATCTTGAACCTCTGCTTTTCCATTATAAGCAAAAATGTGAACAAGGCATTAATTCAACTTAGCGGGCATGATGCCTTTTTCATCACTTTAACATTTTTACCCCCAAAGGCAAAAATTTCAAATACCTCTGAAGCTCTGTTTTTCCACTTTGACCTAAACTTAAAACATTTTCCCTGGCGAAAATGTGGGATTTTCACAAATTTTTCTCCTTTTCGCCCAAGAGGAAAAATTTCTCTAATTCCTCATCCATCCTTCCATCTCGCTTTTGATGAAAACATGACACATGTCCACCTTTGATTCGCTGCAGGCCTTAGGCATTTTCTTTTCATTTTAACTCTTATTTCCAAAATGCCTTAAGGCATAAAAATACCCGCCCATCCATGATCAATTAGAAGAAGCCACATTTCTGATGAATGCTGAGGAAGAATTTGATGGGAAAATGACGCCCGTTAAACCGTCAAAAACACAAAAATTGCCAGTGATGCCCAGAAATTGATTTTTTAACTAAGGATGGAAAAAAATGAAACAAAGATAGATACAACATGATTTCAAATCATTTTTTGATCATGGGGATGGATATTCAAAGGCATACAATTACAAATCAATCAATTTCAAACTTCCACAATCGGGCAAAGTTGAAAAAATGGCAAAACCCATATATTTGGAAAAAATTAGGGCACAAACAGGGCATACATGCAGATTTTTTTCAAATTAGGGAAAAAAAACAAGTTTGTGAACACTTCAAAGCTTTCAAATGAAGGGGAAAAGTTTTCATACCTTTAATTCAAGAGGTAAAATGTTTCTCAACAAGTAGACCAAAGGAAAAAATTAGGGTAGAAAACTGCTAGCTCAAAAATGGCACCAACATCGGCTCTAGCTCAGGGATGGGCACTCCTTGTGAGTTCTACAAGAACAAAAAGTAGACCAAGTTCCAAAAATACTAGTTGGAAATGGATTCACGAGCAAGAACAACAAAGAACCATCTAAGACACTAACAAAAAAGGCTGCCAAGAACCAAGGAAAACCACAAACTGACAAAACTCAAAAAATAGAAGCAACAAATACTATACACTATACAATTGGTGCATACCTCAAATTTAGGGATTAATCCAAGAAATGCTTCAAATGTATTCCATTAATAGGTAGTTCAAGAAATTCCCCATCTAGGTCCTTGAGAATGAAGGTATTCTCACCAATTATGATATCAATGGAGTAAGGGCCCATCCATAATGCATAAAACTTACCATGCTTGCCCTTATCTTCATGTCGGCTATCCCATAATAGCACAAGATCTCCAATATTGAAAATCCTTAGTGTTACTTTATTTTCAAATAGCTTCTTCATCCTTTCTATGAAATTGACATGCCTTTAGTGGGATTCTCTTCTCTCTTCATCAAGTTCAACAATCCGATTAATCCTTGCTTCATATGGATTGAGCTCTTGATCTTCAAGATGTTGAACAAACTGAAATGAATATAATTACAGATGTAAGGGAAGCAGAGCTCAAGTTCCATACACCAACTCAAATGGGATCCTATCCATATCTCTTTTGGTAGTTATCCTATCAGCCCAAACTACAAATTTTAGTTGTTCACCCCATTTCTTCTTGTTTTGTTCCAAGGTTCTTTTGATAATTTAAAACAAGTTCTTATTGTTGGAGTCATCATTTTCATTCCTTTGGGGATTATAGTTTGAATAATAATTCATATTGATTCCAAAATCTATGCACATTGCCATCAAAGGTTTAGCTCTGAAACACATGACATTATCAACTACAATCTTGACTAGCACAGCAAATCTGCATACAATGTGATTCAACAAGAAGTCAATAACAACTTGGTGTATTGCTTTCTTGGTGGGGATTTCCTCTACCCACTTGGTGAAGTAATATGTGGCTACAAGAATCCATTTATTTCCAACACTAAAAGGATCTGAAATCTTACCAATGAAGTCCATTCCCCATTGTTTGAAAGGAGCTTCAATTGATATAGGCTGCAAAGGAAGGGAGCCTAAATATTTCATTCTTCTAGAGAAATGACGACAACTCTCACATTTTCTAACCACCAAGGTTGCATATTTAAAGAGATTAGGCCACCAATAACTAGCTCTCAATATTTTATGTGTTGTAACCCTCCCAGTAAAGTGTCCTCCACAAACTCCCCCATGGAAATCAGCAACCATTTTGGGAGCTTCATCTTCAGTTATACATTTCAAGAGGACACCTTTAGGGTTCTTGCGAGCTAGACCACAATCAGTGATAATGTACTTTTTAGATGCTAACTTGAGGGATCTTCTCTAATTTTTATTTAAATGATCAGGGCAGCATAGGTGTCTGAGGTAAAATATTACATCTTTGTACCACTCAGAACTCAACAAATTCTCAATAACATCTTCCCTTTCTTCCTCTACTTCATTCACTTCTATAATCTACAATTTTCTCTCATACATAAGCTTAGCAAGACCTAAACCTCATACTAAATTTGTGGTTTGGATTTCCATGTCGTACTCTTGCAATTTGTTCACCCATCTACATCTTTTTCTTGAGATCTCCATCTCTGATAAGATGTATTTTACCATGAAGTGGGGAACATAAGAAACAACTTTTGAACTTAAGATATAAGGCCTAAAAACCTCTGTTTCTTTCACCAAGGAAAATGATTGTTTTTCCATGATTGTGTACTTTAACTCAATAGCTTGTAAAGCCTTACTAAAGAAGGAAATAGGCCTCTCAGCCTCATCTTCATCCTTCTGTAGCAAAACTGATGCAATGGTATTTTAAGAAGCAAAGGAGAAGATTTGGAAAGGATTCTTGTAATTTAAAGCTATCAAGACATGTGCATGCTTCAATGCTTCTTTAATTCTTTCAAAAGTGTGAATAGTAGCCTCTTCCCATTTGATAACCTAATCTTTCTTTAACATGCATGTAATGGGGAGAGTCAACTCAAAAAAGTTAGATACAAACCTTCTGATAAAATTAATCTTCCTAATGAAGGTTTGGATGCCCTTCTTGGTTCTTAGAATAGGGACTTTGTTGATGGCTTCCACCCTCTAAGGGTCAATCATGACACCATCCTTTGATAAAATATAACCAAGAAGATTGTCCTTTTACACCCCAAAGTGAAACTTCTTAGGATTGAAATAAATTCCATTTTCTCTGCATCTAATCAACATCTTTTCCAAGTGTTGCAGGTGATCATTTCTATCCCTAGAAACACAATCACATCATCTTAGTAAACAACAATAAAATCATTGATGTAACCAGAAAAAGCAACATCCATTGCTCTTTGAAAAGTGGCACCAGCATTCATCAAACCAAAGGGCATCCTGACAAAAACATATGTCCCCTAAGGAGTGGTAAATGTTGTCTTAAGTCTTTCATGATTCTTTGACAACAACTTGATTATATCTAGAGAAACCATCCAATGTAGAAAGAAACTCAGAAATAGTTACTAAATGTAGCATGTTTTCCATATTTGGTAAGGGATAGTTGTCCTTCATTGATGCTTTGTTTAGATTTCTTAAATCTACACAAAGTATGATATCTCTATTCTTCTTTCTGATAAGAACTAGGTTTGCAACAGAAGAAGAATACCTTGTGGGATGAATGATCCCCCCATCTCTCAACTTCTTTAATTCCTCTTGCATTGTCATGGAGAGAATTGGATTAATTGTTCTTTACCTATATCTGAATGGTTTGGCCTTAGGCTCAAGAGGGATCTCATGCTGAAACAAATCCTCTCTATATGCCTTTAGCTCAGAATAAGACCAAGCCAAGCAGTCTTGATATTTTTTCAATAGTTGAGCATAGGACTGCTTTTCTTCTTTTCCCAGGTTTCTACCCAACAAGATCTTCCTTGGTCTCTCCTTTGTTCCCAAATCATGTTCTTCAACATCCCTAGATGCAAACATGTTTCTATTTACTATACAATCAGCATTGTTCAAATTTGATTCAAGGGAAACCAATCCTCTTTGGATGGTGTTAGTTTTTAATTGGATGATATCCTGTCCAAACAAGGTTTCTTTGCCATCAATTACACATACTAATGGTTCAAAATCAATAAACTTATCAGAAAACTCGCCTTGATTCTGTAAGAATCTCTGGACCTGAGCATCATCATTAAACACTTGCCAATGCTTCACATTATCAAGGACTGATGCCCTAGTGAGTATCTCAATATCCTACTCGTAAAAAGAAGGAACGGTACAATTACCAAATCTTGACCCCAACACTATAGCCTGTCAGGATGCACAATGTTGAAGGAATCAAACATTTCAATTAGATCCTAAACTGCATGTTTATATTGTTTCATCCACTGATTTTTTGTAGCATATAGTTTTCTTATTTGTTTGACAAATAATTCTGAATCTCCTTTTGCAACAATGTCTTTCACTCCATATTTCCAAGCAATCCTTAATCCTAACAACAATGCTTCATACTCAACAATGTTATTAGTACACTCAAAATTATGTTTGAAAGAGAAGACAAAATCTTCCATGCTTGGAGAAATGAGGACTATACCAGCACCATTCCCAAACTTGGAGCAAGCTCCATAAAAAAACAAGGTCCATGGAGAACCTACTACCTCAAGGAACTTTGATGGATCCAACTTGTTTTCTTTTCCATCATCAAATCCAATGAAATTTTCAGCATCAACATCAGCAAACAACACTTCATAGGAAACATTGTTGGGATCTTCAATTAGATACAACATCTTCTTCTCCCCATAAAACTTGACAAGGCTTCCCTGAATTAGAATTATAGCATAGGACATATCCATCTCAACGCTACCACCAACACTTGCAGCCCACTTTCTTGACATCAACATGCCCCACATGGTTGGGAAATCAACAATTACCACATCAAGTTTCAAATTCTTTCTTGGATAGGTGGCAAGCTGCACTACCAAGCCCTTTACACACCCAACAATAGGGAATTCTCTAGAACCCATGACAGTACATCTTCCATATGTTGTTGTCACTTTGATATCCAGCTCATTCATGACCTCAAGAGGCATGACATTGCATGATGCACCCGAGTCAAATATATAATTATGAAGCAATCTATCCTTAATGATCAAAGTGGTGCAGAATGGATCAACGTTCAATTGAGATTCAACAAGAGATGTTCCCAAGTATACCTTAGGTGCTTCTCCAAGATCCTCTAACATTGATGGTGTTCCTGAGTCTACAATGATTTGAGGAGTCTCAAGAATATTTACATTTCTACTTGGGGTACTTTTCTCTTCCTTCAACCCCAAGTATTCAAATTCTCTCTTCTTGTGCTCGGGAATCCTAAGTAGCTCGATAATTGGAACACTAACCTTGATTTGAATCAAAACTTGGGCTATGTCATATGGAGAACCCTTTGGCAAGGTAGCATTGGGATGTAGATGGAAAAACACATCAGATGGGACTATATTTTTGACAGTTTGGGAATGAAGAGATGTATCTTTCCTAGGATCCACCTTGGGAATTCTTGTAAGCAAGGGAGTTTTAGGTTTGGCTTGAGGCCCAACTCCTTTAACAAATTTTCTCCTAGTGTTATACTATTTTTCTTGGAAAACAACATCATTCATTAATAGCTATCTATCCTCTTCAGAAGGTATTTCTCCATCATATGTTTTTATCATCAAAGCTCTCAAATACTCAAAGTCATTATTAGGTATCTCAAAAGCTTGCACTACATCTGCTTCATAAGCATAAGAAGGAGAAATAAGTGGTACCCAGTTGATTCAATCCCAAAAGGTTACAATAGTCCTCACACTTATTACCTCAATTGATGTCGCTCTTTATTGTGACCTTGAAAAATAACCCACCATGCAAATATCATCATCAATACAATCTTCATTATCGACTTCATTGAATTTCTAGTCCACTTCACATGGAGGATGGGATAGAAAGCACTTATGACACCAATCAATCTAACTATCCTCTTCAATAATAGAAACCCTAGCAGTTAGAGGGTCAATCACCAATCTATTTTCACATGCTTGGGGTTGTCTATTTCCCCCTCCCATAAGTCTTTTACCTCTGTCATCTGGCCTCTGATCACCCCTAGGATGATTTCCAAATCTATCATGATTTTTTTCTCTTTGTTGACCTTTTGAACCTTGGCCAATACCCTTTTCTGCTCGGGCTAGTTTGTATGAAATTTATTTGAAAACACATGCCAAATTTTTCACAACCTCTTCCAAATCAGCACCCTTTCTAGCTTGAGGTTTCTCTAGATTTATCAACTTTACACCCTCTCTCTTGGGAGGTTTCCCAACTGCTTTGATATTGTTCTCAATTTTTAAGACCATGGTGAAGGCTTGCCTTAAATTAGCAGTGTTCTTATCACTCAGATAGTATGCAGCCTTCTTATCAAATGCATCTGAATATTTGATTAAGCATGACTCATCACATGGCCTTAGATTGACTAGCAATATCCTCATAGTTTTGTTAAACCTTGTGTTAAAGTCATGAACTGATTCATTTGGGTTCTTTTTAACGTTTTCAAACTCAGACAAGAGAAATCAAAGATCAGTCTTGTCACCATATTGTAACCTAAATGCATTGTTCATTTCAACCCATGAGTCAATAGAGTTGTCAAGCAGAGCCTTGCACCAATATCTAACATATTCTTCTAATGTGTGGATGAACAATATGATGTATACATCCTCAAACTCTATTTCAAAATCCTCCATCATATTAATGAAGAATTTTAGGTGTTGATCACCTATTATAGCATTTTTGCCTTGAATATTTGGCAATCTATTCCTCACATTTTGTGGAACAACATTTGGATAACCAGTCATCCCTCCAAATTTTATAGGACCAAAGGTGTTAACAACAAATGGAGGTCTGGTGGGGGCTGAGCCATGTTTTTTTGTGTAGGTGTGTTTGTAGGAGATGCAAGGGGATGAGGACTGAGGAGTCTGATTGGAATAGGTATATGATTCTCAAAATGAATATCCCCTAAAGGATCTCCTTCTTGATAAACTCTAGCAGATTTGGAAAATATAGGGGCAGATTTAGGAGCAAGCCTTTCAAATACAAAAGAAGGTCCCTCTCTAGATGGAGAATGCAAATCAATAAGAGGACTACCTGGTTCAGATTTACTTGAGGAGGAACTGTAGTCCTCAATAACAGGCTGATTAGTTTCAAGTTCAAGAATGGGGACCTCTTTCCTTGAACTCAAATCTCCAACAACTTTCCAAACTCTTCTTCCTTCTAAATCTACATTCCTTGAATTAGAAAACAACTTCCTAGTAGAGTCTCTAATAAAGAGAGATCTTCTTCCTTCCAGTTTTGTAGAGATCAGAAAAAAATTTCAAATGATAGAAAGCTCAGACATAGGTATTTATCAAAATCAAATCAGCATGGATTCGCCACCAAGGACTTTCACCTTAGTTGTGCAAGGATGCACTAAAGTAATCTATCATATTTCTGTCATCACTGGAAACTTTGTAAAACTTTTGTAAATCAAACCTTTCTTTACTTGAATCTATTAATCACAATGCAACTAAAGTGAAACAACTGCTGGAAACTAGAAGACAAAGCTTGAAACCTTGGCTTAAAACCTTGCAAATTTGAATATAGAATGCTACTTCAAAAATGTATTATCATGCAACCTTTGCAAGGAACATTACCAAGGTTTGACATGTATCCAAATATCTCAAATATTTTCAACAAGTCTCCAAAATTGGCGCTAAAAGAGGTGTTGGTACCCAAAGTTAACCTTCCTCAAAGCTTAAGCAGCATCATGGATTCAACAAGATACTCAAATGTAGATAGATGAATGTTGTGTGTCATTTATAGCTAGGAAAATCAGTCTATCTAACCTTTTAGCACTTAAATTTTAGGGGAGTGGGTAGTACCCTTGAAAGGATGTGATCTTATCCTAACTACTTTAGGTTGTGCCTTTCAACCAAGGTATGAGAACATATGATGTAACCTCTGTTTGATGAAGGAGATGGAGATATCCCTCAATTTTTGTAAATGGTATGAAAAGGCCTTGGGAAAATATGATCAACACTCCAAGTCTAACTTTTACAAGTTGTCACTTCCAAATTATGGAGATATTGTCAATGCAAGGCAAGGTTACTAAAGACATTTGAGATCCTGATTTGCTTCTGCATATTTTTGACATCGGGGTTTGCACTTTGTTAATACACAGGACAAAACATGGGTAGTATGGGTAGGATTAGTTGTTTTTGAATGATTATTTATTATTGAGTGGGAGATTAGACAAGACAAACCAAGGTTTGCTAGACTCATTGAGGACTTCAGAATTTTTTTGAAAGAACTTAATAGCAAAAAGCATCAAAATGGTTAATCACTCCTTCAACCAGGATATGTGCATCAAATGGAAGCCCAAATCTGTACTTTTCCACACACTCTTTGGTTATCTATCACAAAATATTGATTTAGAAATAACAAATTAAGCATTTAGTAATCACTATTTGATCATTCCTAAGGTACACCCAAAGGATTATAAACAATCTCTGAATTCAAAGGAAGGTGAAGTGGATTTAATTTTTTTTATCTCTTTATCAGAGGAAAGCTATTCTGAATGTGAGAATGCAAATGCCACTAAACTATCACAATAATGAGATCATGTATGATCAAAGTATGGAATTCTTCCTATATTTTCCCATAAAATTTTGAAGTTTCTCAGGCTTTTCCAAACTCGTCCAACCCTTTGCATGACAAATTCATGCAATATATAGCATTCAATTACATCTGAGCCTTCTTTCCCAAGGAAAGAATATGCCAAGCATCAATTTTGTTACAAAATTCCCTCATGATTTCCAGAATGGGACATCTAACAAAAAAACTTTTAAAAAGTTCACAGGTGCTTCAAGAATGGTGAATCATTACAAATATTTGGATCATTATCCTATTTGGAGGCACGTTTTTCATCATTCATGCATGCAGACCCTTTTTTATTCATCATTTCACCTTTTCTCCTTCCAAAATCTGTAACTTTTACATTTGATATTTCATGTTTTTGCTCAAGCCTTAACCAAATTTCATTTCAAAAATACCTTACATCTACAAATTGAGCTTCAAAATCGATTTCACTAGTCTTTGCAGGCACAAATGACATGAATTTTCTGAAAATTTGGAGAAGATTGATGCAAAAATTGTATCTCCAAGCTTCCTGGAGCTCAAATGGTGGCCAAACTAAAAAATGCACAGTTACCATTGATCTTCCTTTATCCTTTAATTTGATCCCTCCACGTGTCACAATGTGATTTGAAAACAACTTTGGGTCACTTTTGGACATTTTAACACTTTTGGAAAAATGTAAAAAATTTGACATTTTTCTCCGCCCCTCTGCCCTTTGAAAATGAGCTTGACATGTGTCCCAATGTGGGTCCTAGCGGAATCACGGCTCGTATATGCATCCTTAACTCTTTTTTTTGGAAAAAAGAAAATTTTCCAAAATATCCCCGCATCTCCGCCCTTCCGCCCTTTGCATCCGATAAGGGTCCTAGCGGACCAACCCTCCAAAATTTCACTTTATACCTATTTTTCCAAAAAGGAAAAATTTCCATATTTGCTCCGCGGGCCCGCAGCTCCGGTTCTAACCCTGACACGTGTCTTTCTGTGATTCACTACGGAGTAGCGCTTCAATTTTTTACCTTAACCTTTTGACCCAAAAAGATAAAAATTCCAAGTTTTTGCTAGTGGCTCGTGTTCCCCTTTGTATGTGTACTTGACACGTGTCCTTCTCTGATTTGTTGTGGGGAAACATTTCCTCTTTTCACATTCTAACTTATTTTGCGAAAGGGTAAAATTTTCATTTTCCTTCCGGCAGCCCACGTTCCCACACAAGCTTCAAACATATTCCTTTTCAGGGCCGCGCTTACATTTTTAACTTTAACTCTTTTCGCCAAAAAAGGCAAAATCTTCCTTTTTCCTCCAGCGGCCCACCAATCTGCGCAAGCTTTTCAAATTTCCTCTTTGTTGGGGCCGCACTTCCTTTTAGAAATTTAGTCCATTTTTCAAGAAAGGAAAAATTTCCAAATGGCCCCCAAAATCCCGAACCTCCACTTTTCCATTACGAGCAAAAATGTGAACAAGGCATTAATTCAACTTAGTGGGCCTGTGGCCTTTTTCATCACTTTAACATTTTTACCCCCAAAGGCAAAAAACTTCAAGTACCTCCAAAGCTCTATTTTTCCACTTTGACCTAAACATAAAAAAATTTCCCTGGTGGAAACATGGGATTTTCACAACTTTTTCTCCTTTTCTCCCAAGAGGAAAAAAATTTCTAAGTCCTCCGCCAGCCTTCCATCCCACTTTTGATGAAAACATGACACATGTCCACCTTTGATTCGTTGCGGGCCTTAGGAATTTTCTTTTCATTTTAACTCTCTTTTCCAAAATGCCTTAAGGCACAACAAGACCCTCCCATCCACGATCAATTAGAACAATCCACGTTGCCGATGAATGCTGAGGAAGAATTTGATGGGCAAATGAGGCCCGCAAACTGTCAAAAACATAGACATTTGCCAGTGATGCCTAGAAATCAATTTTTTCACCAAGGATGGAAAAAAGTCGACACAAAGCCAAATACAACATGATTTCAAAACAATTTTTGATGATGGGGATGGATTTTCAAAGGCATACAAGTACAAATCAATAAATTTCAAACTTCCATGATCGGGCAGAGTGGAAAAAATGGCAGAACCCACAAATTTGGAAAAAAGTAGGGCACAAACAGGGCATACATGGAGATTTCTTTCAAATTAGGGAAAAACAACAAGTTTGTGAACACTTCAAAGCTTTCAAATGAAGGGGAAATTTTTTCAAACCATTAATTCAAGAGGTAAAACATTTCTTAACAAGCAGACCAAAGGGAAAAGTTAGAGTAAAACACTACAAGCTCAAAAATGGCACCAACACCACCGGCCTCAGACCATGTGCCTATATCTAGGCCTAAAGGGCCACAATCTATGCATGTGTAGTGGCCAACTAGCCCTGCAAACCTGTAACCTACACCTGTAGGGTGGCCATCTTTACCCAATCTCCATCTCCACCCTGCACAGGTACCTGTCCCTATGCTACCTGGGCCTAAAGAGTGGCTACCTGTGTCTGCAAAATGGAAACCTGTGCCTATGACCCTATCAATTGTCCTTGCACTATCCCCAACTATGTAATTAGGGTAGCCACATACCCCTGTAGGGCATCCCTCTGAACTGTGATGGTGGCTAAATCTGGCTACCCCGGTCTTGGTGGTAATACTTGTAGTTATGCAGCCCACCATTGTCTATACCTATCTGTAACCCCGATATCATCAATCCCCTGGTCTACCATCTCCTCCTGCTACCCTGTCAGCCACTTTGGCTATGGTAAAGGTAGAGGCCTCTCCATGTCATTCCTCTTATACTATGGAAAGGGTGGGGGTATATCCTAAGGTAGCCCAAACTGCCGTCTGACCCTATCTATGAGTATAATCTCATGCTCCCCTACCCACTGCCCCTCTATCCATCTGAGTAGTTGTAGCTCCTCTAGATTCTCAATCATCCATATGTATACTGGGAAGCCCACATATGGCCTCCAAATTATGTCCATGCCAGACAAACCCTCCAATAAACACATGTAATAGGCAACATCATGTGTAGCTCTAGCAACCTGGTGCTCTCCCATACCAGGTACCCATCAGCTATACCCCACCCACACCAACCCTGGCTCAAATGCATCAACTCAAGCCATACCAACTAGATGCACACACACAATGTGCTCATAGGCCCAGCAGTGTAGTAGGAACGTGCAACATAGGTTGAACCTATGTAGCCTCCAATAAGCCAATAGCCCTCTGTATAACTACACTAAGAACATGAGTGCCCATGCAAACCAGGTCCTTTCCTCCACCATATCATGCAGAACCCCCATCAGTGATCATGGGAATATCCCACCCTCTGCATCTGGTAGTGCAAAATAGAAGACTTCCTCCATCAACAACACCACTATCCTCATCTCCTCTGGGTAGGCCCAGTACATCTCTTTGTAACTCATACTGGTGTTGTGAAACCTTAACTCCGCCAGCCCCTCACCAAACATTGTCACCAACAACTCCTTAGATTCTTTTGAGGAGATCGAATACACTTGTTTCCCCACTATCGGTAGCCACAAGATCCTATACATATCCTCTAGGGTGACTGTGATCTCACTCATTAGTAGATGAAATGTGTTGGTCACCGAATCCCATCTATCGATGAGGGTAGATATCAAACTTGGCTTCAGGACTACGTTCTGGTAGCGTCTGCCCCCAATCAGGATGACCATTGTAACATGGTGCCAATCTTTAATTATCACACTCCCTTGTACCTCCACAAGCAGTGGCGGTACCCTGTCTCACATCCTCAGCTACTCTCTCACTTGCATCCAACAAACAATCACATTAATCAACCTTTCCCATACCTGCAATCACCCTTGTAACCCACCTATACCCATTCCTCTTCACAAAATTACCTTATTCTCACACGACCTATCTACCCACTTCAACCATAACACACTACCTCCCCCCCGCCCAATTTCGAACCCTTCAACCATACCTATTTCAACCTCTTACCTACACTACTCTCATTCAACAACATATCCTTATACCCTTACCTATCTACCCATCCCAACCCTACCCACCTACCTTCTCCCCATCCCATTTCAATAACCCTTGGCTATACCCATGTGTATCCCCTACCCACTTATTTTTCAGGAAACCATTCCTTCCTATCTCCTGGCCTATTTCACCTATCCCTCCCTCTCATTTTTTGGCCCATTTTTCTCCCATGCTGACTGGCACTGGTTATCATCAACTAACCATAGTCTCCCCTAAACTGGAATCGTTCATCTCATCTATGACTGATGCTGGCTCATACCCACTAACATCGGCCAACCCTTGACCGACACTGGTCATTGTCGCAGCGACAACCCACGACCAAAAACCCCTATTTTCTCTAAACTTTCCTCATTTCTCCCTTCTTACCCACCCATTCTTACCCAAATCCCCCTCAACCCCTCCCCGCCCCTCATTCACCTACATACACCCTTCCCCATTCCTATTTTACCTATTCTTCTTCCCAAATTAAAATTTAATTTTTCCCCCCAAAACCCATTTTTCCCTACCTAATTTCTATACACAAAAGATATTTAACCAATGAGGATGGGAATCAAATCTTACCTTGTCGTGACGTCATCTACATGGTGGCACCTCGGTTCACTTCACCGATGGTCCACCCAATTTCTCTCCTACCTCTACCATCACCAAATGACCTCCTCACCTCAAACCGACAAAATCGATCAACCAGATCTCGTGGACCCACCTATCGAACAAAAATCACCCACTACAAGTCTCACCAACTTAGCTCTCCATCTCACTCAGTAACTTTCCACCTTTTCCTCTCTCTCCTGTCATTTTCTCCTATTTAGTAAGTGACAAACGAATTTGCAAAATGTAGAACTTTTCTTTTTTAACCTCTCCCTGACTTGACCGATGTCAGTATAACATAAACTAACATTAGTCTTGTGCCCTATCATACCATGGTCAGTTCACCTCGACTGGCATCAGTTAAGCATGAACGATGTTAGTTAAATGTGTCACCCTCATTGCTACCCATTACCCCTTATCTACTTACCCAAAACCTAACCTAAAGCTGACCCTGATACTCCACCTCATCCTCCTGACCCAATCATTTATCACCCACCTCCACCATTAGTTGGGGAATATTTTTGTCCCTCTCATGGCCTTACCTATGCCACACCTTCTTTTTACCCACACCTGACCCCCTTGGTGTGACCATCAACCTTACACACTCGCTCTACCTTGCGATGTTGTTACCACATTATTAGCCTACTCACCCTACCTTACCTCTTACCGTGACCCTTATCCCAACAAAACCTTGACCTTTTGACCCTTTGGATTTACTTGAACCATACCCACGTGTTCCTACATATTACCTCATTGTGTGTCTAGACCATATCCTTTACCCTGGATATCGGTCCTCAACAAACCTTGTCTGGATAACCCGGTCGACCTTGGATGATGTAGAGTTTGATAGCTCTTCACCCTGGTACCGTGTTACACTCTCTGCGTCTGCGTATTTTTGATTGACACTACCCTACCCACACACACCTACCAAACCATTGATTATATGGATATTCGAGTGACCTCACCCATTGCATCTTGTGATGTTGGTGCATGTTTTGCAAGTTTAATGACCTTACCTTACCTATGGTTGTGACCCTTATCCAAACAAACCTTGACCTTTTGACCGTTTGGATGTACCAGAACCACACCTACATTTTCATGCATCTTACCTCGTTTTGTGTCTGGATCGTATCCTATACCCTGGATACCAGACCCCAATATCCCTTGTTTGGATGACCCAATCGACCTTACCTAACGTAAATTTGTTATGTTTGACAACCCTTATACCTCATTGCATTTTACAACATGTGCATACATTTCAATTCTCTACCTTCTCACCCACCCTACCTTTTACCCTCATCATACCCAATCCCCTCTTCTTCTTTACACCTACCCCTACTCTCTCTAACCACCCACAACCCTCACCTTTCTCACCTCCCACCCTATTTTATCAAACCACCCACTGATTCCCCATTATTTATCATCAGTGCCTGATTTGAGGGGGGTCACTTGTGACCCTATTTGGGGCACCCAAAATTCACCTCCTCACCCTAAATTCACATGGGACAAGAACCAACCTTCATTTTTGTCACGTTACCTACCAATATAGGCTGTACAACAAAAAGGGGCAAAATGTAGACACCAAAAACAAATCACATTTCATCATTCTCCACCAAAATGACCTAATAACCACATTCTATACAGGTAATGGATTTAACCCTAATTCGATCACCCACAACCTCTTTCGCACATCATTTGGCCCCCATTCACATACACCAGGATTTAATTAAAATCAATTAATTAAATTGTCCTCTTTACCTACTCACCAGGCCACCTCACCTTGCCACTGGGCCAACCACCTCAAAATTCCATTACCCCACTTGCCCCTCCACATCACCCTTCCACTACCCCACTTTTCCTTCCACCTCATCATTCCACTCCCTCACCTTGCCCATACCTAACCCATACCCTTCTAGAAACCCTAATAGTGGCCACCCCACTAATAGGACCCATCTTTGTCCTATTCCTCATTCTAAGGGTGGAGGGTGCATTAGCTCCACCACTCACAATCAAGTGGGGAAGGCATATTCCCCACTTTTGAAAAATCAATTCCCCCAAAAATAACTGGTGTCAGTCACAGTATGACTGATGTTGGTTAGGTAGGACTAGCGTTGGTCACCTGTAAAATGACCAGTTCGAGCTCTTTCCTAGGGTTGGATTTTGTTGGATTTTTTTGTGAGCATCACTTCATTTTTCGATCACAATTCTTGATTGAGAACTGATTGAAATATGCCTTAGATCCTGAGTAAGCTCTGATATCCATCCAGGAGGAGACCTGATCCAACAAAACAAGGAGGACAACCTAGATAACTCAAGCAAGAGAACTCTACTAATTGATAACCCTTCATAGAAGAAATCTCCAACCATCATCTCCACTCTTCACTCATAGTCAGATGGTAGCAAATTTCAAGTAAGTAAAACCCTCTATCTAACTATTTTACTTTATTTCTTCCAGTCCCTTCATCTCTCTCTATGTTACTAGTATCTAAACCATTTTATGGTTCTCCCCAGTGATTTACCCACTCACATCTCCTCAGAAAACCCTCCAAAACCCTGTCTCAGTAACCCTACACCTCATTCTGATATCCCAAATCTTCGTGCAATCACAAAGAGGATCCAAATATCATTCTACAACACCTGACATTTTTCCACAGTCACCAATGTCAGTCTCCCTAAACCACCGTCGGTATAGCCTATACCAGCATCGGTCTACTTACCTGATACTAGTCACTGTGACTATTTACCAACTCCCCACAATCTAACCCTTAGCTCACTGCAACCTCACCCAAACCACACCAAACCTTTCTTAGACCTGCTACCCTACCTACCCCTCATAAACACCACCTTCATCTCCCCACACTAACCTAGAAGCAGTCAAAAACCTTTAATTTTTACCCTCTGTCAATTTCCATAGTGACCGATACCAGTCATACCTCCACTAAAATCAGTCATCCAGACTGACATCGGTCTCTATATTTAGTATAACTACCCAAAAACAAACCCAAAATCTGACCCAACCTACCCAATACCCAAACCAACCCTCTGTTAGACCTGTAAAAACCTGTACCGGTTTACCTTGACCTCTAGATCTGATCGTAACCTTGCCTGTTAGGTTAGATTATGCTTATTGTATTTATATGAGATGCCTAAATCATATCAACTATAATAGGATGTTATTTATTTACTTTATTTTCTGCATTGATTTTTTTAAAATGGTGGATTGACATCCTTCTAGGAATTATCGCACTTCCCAGATCTAGCATATGCTAGGTAGTCCATTGCATATATTATTCAACTTTTTCTTGTGGTCTTGTTGTCTATTACAGGGTAGTCCTTCTGAGCCAAAAAGGAGTTCACACAATCAACCAAGATCAGAAGTATACACACATGCATTATACCTTTTACCCATAACCCAATAATAGGTATTCCTCCTACGCCCATCACCCTTATCTATTTCAGTCTCTGATTGTACGCAAAAAGGACCAAAACAACTGAAACTGAATATTTACGGACTCATCATGAACAATTTGAGAGGTTCGTATGATATATCAGGAGTGGTTGTCTAATACCCAATGCTATAAATTCTAGTTCCAAAGGCATGTTTCCAAACCCACCTACGCCTCCCTCACAGAACATGATTTTCTTTAGTGCATCCAAGAATGACAAGGTCGATCCTTTCTACATCTCCCTTCTTTTTGGAGAATATGTACTGAACAATTTCATAATAGATTTTGGTGCCTCAGACAACGTGGTTCCTTTAAAGGTCACTAAGGCTCTCAAACCAACCATGAATTCACCTGATGGATCTTTTTACTCTTTAGAGTCAAAAGAGGTTCCACTTCTAGGGAAGGTCAAAGATGCACAGGTGGCTCTCGCCAAATTTCCAGAAAAGAAAGTTTCATCGATGCTTTTGGTAGCATACATTCTGGATTCATTTGGAATGTTGCTAAGTAGGGGTTTCTGTCAGTAGTTGGGAGGTAAAATTCAGATGAATTGGTTTTTTGCAACCATACCAGTGAAGGGGGACATGGAGAAATTACTTCCAGAGAAGAAGATGAGGTACATAGTGTGAAAGTCTAGAATCCAAAAAACCAACATCTTGTATCAAGATAACAGGAGGATGAATTACTTTGTGACAACTAAAGAAGAAGAGGATATTCCCATCTTGATAGGGCCAAGTATGCCTTCCTAGAGAGGCATGGACCTTTAAGAAGCATTGAGGATATTTGAGTTACAAGAGGGCAGCTCCGAATTATCAGATGATGTAAACCATGAAGAAGAGGAAAAGGTTCTTGGTGAACCTCAAATGGAAAAATAAGTGTGTATTCTTATCCATGATGAAATAGATTTATTTTCATTCCCATTTGGAGATGAATATGATCTCATCCATGTCATTCATGGAGGGACAAGACCAACTTGTGATGAACCCGTGAAAGGTTTGAAAGAACAGTCTGTACAAGAACTGCTTAGAGCCATAGAAGAAAAAGAAGACCCTGACCTCAGTCTCAAACTCCTAATGCAAGCCATGAACCTACAAGATAAATGTGAATATGATTTGAAAGCTTCAATCAATGTGAAGTTTGTACATGTTGAAACAAAACAAGATGATAAATATGATGCCCCCTGAGACAATGATTGATGGATGCAACGATGAAATGGAGATATTTTATTTCCCATTTGAAGAAGAAGACACTTTCCATGATATATAAATTGAAGAAAGGATTTTTAAGGCCTTTGAAGTTGAATCTCCTCTTGATGAAGGATTGATAGAATGTAAAAATTCCCAAGATAATGAATTAATCCATCTAAATAGTTTCCTTAAGCTGTGAAATAAATATTCTTCAAAGGCATACAAAGATGAGTTACAGGAAGTAACAAAGGATATCTCTGTATAAGGAATATTATATGTAGTGGAAGTTTTGGAAGACCCTGAGCTGATTCTTAATCTCTTAATTTGTGCCATGGCCATACAAGACAAGTATGATGTCTCTTACAATCCTTCTGTCAGTACTCAAGAACCTCATATTTGAGTAGAGAAAAAGGATAAGTCTTAGGTTTCTCATAGAAAAGAGGTCAACAAGAATAGACTTGGGAAAGAAAATAATCCATAATGTTCAAGTAATTTGAATGAAAAGTAGCCCTGGGGAACTGATAGGATTCTAAATGAAGAATCATCTATGTGGATAAATACAGAAGGAAACTAGCACTATGAAACCAGTTTTAAATAATATGAAGAAAATGGAATTTTTAAGTGAAGGCCTGAGCATAAAGAAGCTCATGTAGAGTTACTCTTATAAAGTGTACATAAAAATGTGAAAGTAGTAAGATTTAATAAGCAGCTGAGGAGAGGAGGCTACTTTCTGGAACTAGTCAACGGCTTCGTAAAACATCATCATTCAGTGTTTCCTCTTTAAGGGTAAATTTTGAGGAATAAAACATTATTCAATGAAATTGGGTTGTCCCCTGCCTTATACCATAGGTGATTGCTAGGTGTTTTTCCATTTTTGTATTTTGTTTTATTTCCTTAGTTTTGTGTGTGTGTGTGTTTTTTCATTCTTCGCTCTCTCTCTCTTGTTTTAAGTTGTACATGATTCTACAGGGCCCAATGGATAAGGAACTAGTCAATTGATCATATGGTCTAAAGTTGAGATTCTAGATTCTGCATGTCATGTCTTCTTTTCATTCATTCCATGTCATGTCCCCAAGCTAGAGTCATTTGTTGTCGTGCAAATGTACAACAAGGAAATTGAAAATTTCCAAGCATGAAAATGATACCCATGTAGCAATTTTTTCATGTTTTATCATTCTAAGGCACCCTGGGTCTTCCCAATAAATCTAGTAACCTCTTTATTAACGTTATATCATCCTCCTAGGTGATTTTAGGAGTTCTTGAAAAATGTTATCTCTGGAAAGTGTTGGGAAGGGCTATCATTGGCCTTCCCAGGACTGGAACAACCCCCTGGATTAGAACGGAGGATAAAAATCCAACATAGAAGTGGGTTGAAGGTCTTACAACATCATGGAAATTATGTAGAAATATTATATAAGGGCTTAGAGAAGTTGGGATAGTTTCACAAAAAAATAGGGTTCACATGCCTAGTCAGTACACAGGCCAACAAAATCGTTGAGATTTGGAAGGTGATTCTAGAAGCTTTGGATGGAGTTAGGAGTAAATAAAAACATATCCTGAAAGCTAATTCCAAGCCCTAAAACCTGGTGAAATCATGTTTTTCACAACACTTTGGATAATTAGATTTGTAGGAAATTTTTCTCAGGAACATGTGGAGTACCAAATCAAAAATTCAGTTTTTTAGGGACCAAATGGAAGAATAAAGACATTATATTTGCACCATTTGATTCAAAATTCCATTTACAGTCATAACCATATACAATTTTACCAAAAAATTCCATCGGGAGCTCAATATATCATCATATCAAGTTGTCCTCTTGGAGCGAGTTCGGGAGTTAGCCAAATTTCTAGAAGGACACATGTTAGCTCCAAGATCCTAGTGGGATTTTGTGTCCCTAAATTCCCTCAGGATCAAGGAAATCAACCTTTTTAAAATGTTCCCAGCCCCCATGTGACTTCTATAACCCCATGTGACCATCAGGATTGTTAGTACATCCTCTCGGTGTAATCTAGAGCTCAAATTCCCTACCGTTGGATCTCCACCATGTGGCAGCTCTAGGATCGCCATGGAATTTTATGTCTCTCACATACCTCATAGGTCAGGGATATCAAACCTTGAAATATGTTCCTATCCCTCTAAGGGAGACTTTTTGTCACCCATGTGACCCACTTCCAGCCCCTCAGTGCTAATTTTCTAGCTCTCACTCCCTACCACCAGTTCACTGCCACATGTCACCATCTTTCTCACCATGTAAACTGATGTCCCTCAGGTACCTTTGAGGTGAGGGATTTCAGGGACATTAAAATTCACCTAGATCTCTCTATGTAAATTTTTTGAATAGTTAAAATCCGGCACTTAGCCGTTATTTCTCCCCATTTCTTCTTCACAGCTTCATACCTTGCCATGGCTTTGTTCATGATTATCCAGAAACCTAGTACACCATTGTTTCTCCAAACCATCTTTTCCATGGCCACAAAAACCACTCAAATCCATGAAAATACATAGGTATTGGGGGAAAGATTGATCAAAAGTGTTGAAGAAACAAAGAATGGGGAGAAAATGAAGATTTTTTTCCAGATAACCATGAAGTCACCGAATCAAAAAATATTCATATCTTGCAAGATACAATTAGGATTGAGGTGTCATCTTTTGAAGACTTCCAATTTTTTCAAGACAATCAATATGCAACAAATGATAGCTCACATATTTTAAATTTCCCATCAATCCGGAAATGGAAACGAGCTAAAAACTTGCACACATACTCCAAATGAAAAACCTATCATGATGGAGTTGTTTATGTCGCAAACGGAGATAAAAACAAGACCTATAAATTTTAAGCTCCATACATGAAGCCACTACCAGCTGAAAATTTTAAATTTTATTTCCACGCATTCTAGTGGATGAAATCAACTGAAATTCGGAGGACATGACTGCGACGAGGAGCCGAGTCTAAAAAATATGTTCCATTGTAAACCGAGATGTGGAATTCAACTTTCTAAAAATAGTAATTTTTCCTAGATAGACTTGTTATGTTTAGAAATTCATCATCAAAAGAAACTATGGAAAAAGTAGTGTGCACTGAAGATCACCAGGAATCCAGAATGATTATCCGGAGCATAAAATAGTGAAAATGACCCCTTACTAAAAATAGTAAGTTCCCTATATGGGTGGTTACTAAAAATATTAAGTCAACCCAAGAAGTAGATGATACGAAGGTAGTGTGCACAAGATTGAATGAGTGAATTCATCACATCACGATGGTTAAGAAGAGTAAAAAATCACCTCTCACTAAAAATAGCAATCCTTCCATTTGGACACTTACTATTAATAGTAAGTTACACTCAAAGGGTAGTTTTGGCACAATGGGACATAGAGGGATGATCATTTAGGTCAACACCATCATTCGGGATCATCCATGGGCATTTCTCATAAGGAATTCAAGACTCATCTCTGGGAATTCAACAATGTCTCTCGAAACTCACTAGGTGGGTCAAAGGTATATCATACGCAGGGTTGGAATTGTGGTCATTGGCAGAACAATTCATTCAACTTGACAAGTGTCTGTAAGCCAAGATGAAGGAATTTCTCAGGGTATAAAGAGTTTGGAGATGCAAAGTTCACTACAGTGGAACGCCTCATCGAATCATCTAAAAGGATATGTGGACTTCATCAAAGGAAGATTATTTGTCATCCGTGTTTATTCCCCCTTCTTAATTATTTGTACCTTCTCTTCTCTCCCCTACTTTCTCTCTCCTCCATGTTTTAATTTTTCATTATGGGGTGCACTATTTATACGTCCTTTATGGAAATTAAAAAATCAACTTTATGCTTCTAATGTAAAATTCATGTTTATGTTATAAAAAGGGACTTAATATTATCCTAGGAAGTTGAAAGGTTTTAATTTACACGAGGACATATGAAAAGCCATTGGGGGGTAGATGATGAGTCATCTCTTATTCTATAAATTGTAAATCCATTCTCTTTTCAAAGGGTGTGAAATTGATCTTGTAAACTCAAGAGTGCATTGTACTAAGAGAAAGCAAAGGAGATATCCATTTTCTTCTACTTTCCTCCACTCTCAAATTTCTTCAACCCCCACACTATGTATAACTTTTTTTTAAGAATCAATATAAGAAGAAGGAGTTTCACGCCTTTTTTAATGAGGAGATTTTAGAAAATTTCAGTTCTCAAAATTAATTCGTCTTATTGCAATTTGCAGGATTGTTTTCTTCTTAACTTTAATGTGTGTGTTAACTTTCTGGTTAATGGGTGTGGGACTCCAATTTTCTACCCATGACATTAATCCCCTCTTCTCTTTTCTCAATCCCGTTTCCCAATCTTAAGACAAAGTCTTCTCTAGCAAGAATCTGCTAGCTTTGCCACAGGGTCAGTGGAGTGACCCTGTTGGATCCCTGACCACAACGCCACCAAGAAAATCAACCTTTACTCATGCATGCATATACGACAGATACACCGGTTAAGTAGAGGGACTTATATTCCCAGAGAAGAGGCAAGAAATCCAAAAATTTTCCCACCCGACAAATTTTCTTGCCAATAATATGTGAGCATGCAGGATGCATGAGTTCTTTTTAGACCAAATTTGAAATGTGAAGTTTGATGCATAAAATCACCCAAGGAAGGGAAATTACAATGCAGAAAGGAGAAAAGAGGAAAAAAAAAGGATTACCTGGAGAATTTTTTCCCTCGTTATTTGATTGTACTTGATAATGGCATATTTCATAGTGATGGTTAGTGGCCAAGAACATCTGGGTACCCTAAAATTACACCATGCACAATTACAGATTGTTCGGTAAAGGGATATTTACGTTGCATTTATTGTTTAGTAATTGATCTTTGATGGCATAATTTTATGGTCATAACTTTGTGGAGTTTGTATAATTCACCTGCAAAAGAAAATAAAATGTAATTAGTTGATATGGTTAAATAAAATGATGCAGATATGGTAAGTCATTTGTGTAAAAAAGTATAAACAAAACAAAAAAAAATAGTGAATTTAAACTATGAAATAAGTAATCTAAATTAAGAAATAATATATCTATACTATGAAATAAATGATAAATAGCAAATCCTATCGATCAAACAAACTATGTACTATATGATAAACTATGTTTTATTGGCACTTGAAATGATTAAATGAATTCAACATCTTATTCAATTAGAGTAAAACCAAGAGCTAAAAAATTTAAGGATATGAATGCAATATTAATATACACAATATAAACAATTGACCAATGAAATGATTGAAATTAATATAAGTAAGATGTGACAAAAGGGCACAAATAATAATGATATAAATAATATAAACTATAGACTAATGTGAAAATATAGACCGAAAGGAACAAAGGACAATATAAATGAAAGACTTTCTAAATAAGAGAGCACTATAGACAAAATCAATGACTTAGACTATTATAGATTTAATAAAAGACAAAATACATGATGTAGAAAGGGAATAATAATTGTAGAAAGGGAAGACTATAAATAATGTATTAGGAAGTTGGAAATGAAATTAAAACAGATTGGTAAATTGGCTGGATATTTGATGTGGAGTGGTTGGCAGATATGAAGGGTATGGAATCAGTGGTGAGCCTATAGAAATTCAGCAACATGTGTGGGAATCATGGTAAACTATCTATTATGGGGTGTGATCTTGTTCAGTGCAAGGGTGAGCCAAGGTTGAGCAGTGAATTAATTTTGTGGAAAGGGAGTTTGGAGTTAGGAATATTCAGGACTACGTGGGGGTGAGGCGGCGAGCATGGCTTGGGAAAAGGAAATAGCTCAGTGTGGGTGGATAGGTGGTCAGGGTAGTTCAGAATAGTGAGTTAGAGGATAAGTGATGATGGGAAGGGAAGTGGATGAGGTGGATGTCCAGTCGACATATGGGGTGGGGAGTGGAGTCAGTTAGAAGGGTGATGGGGTGTTGAGAGGGAGTGGTAATGGATCAGATGAGGAGCCCAGTTGAGGGGAAGTGGAGTAATTTGCATGGGTCAAAGGGAAGTGGGAGGTGAAGTTAGATTGGGCTCAAGATAGGGGAAGGAACAAAGTGGTAAGTGCGTAGGGATTTGGTATCTCATGGAATGGGGCAAGTGGAAATATTGGTGAGGTAGCTTAGGTCAAGGATGTAGGAGTTCAAGGATGATCAGAGTAGGAGCTTAGAGATGTTGGATGTGAGCGTAGATCTTAGCGAGGAAGTCAAGTTAGGTTGGGTCAGTTGGGAGTGAGGATGAGATCTTGATTGAAAGTGGAGTGTCATGGATTCATGCGGGAAAGTGAGTGGAGAATGTGGTACTAAGTATTTGGGGGTGATGAAAGATGGGATAGATGATGTGGATCTTTGTAAGAACAAGGTGGATGCATGGGTGGATGAGTAGCCAAAGTTGGGATTATTAGGATGAGGTGAGTCGTGGCGATAGGGTGGTGAGGTGGGATGTTTTTTAATGGCTTGGGTATATGGGAGTGGTGAGTTTGAGGTGGGAGCGGGTTGAATGGATGAGTAGCCAAAGATAGGGAGAAGGGAGATCGGTGGAGATGGGAAGTCATAAATTGGGTAGGGATAGCTCGGGTAGAGGAGGGGGTGAGTTAGGAATTGGGTGACGGAGAGATATGTTGTGAATGAGTTATGTGAAAGGGGAAGGGAGCCGCATTGGAGATGGGAATTTGTGTGGGTGAAAGTGGAGTGAGGTGAGGGAATATGAGAATGGGTTGTGAGTTTTGTGGAAAGGGGGATGAGTGGGGAACTATGTAGTAGCTCAGATGGTTGGGTGATGTGTTGGTAATGAGGAGAGGGCTATGTGGAGTGGAGATAGAATTTTTATAGTGATTTGGGTATGGAGTGGTGAGCTCGGTAGGTGAAGGAGTTGGAAAGAGGTGATTAGAAGGGAGATGGGGTGTTGAGAGAGAGTACCTTGACCAAGTTGGCCAAGCTAAGGATATTAGGGGTTAGTGGTAGTTTTATGATAATAACTCTTGTTTTATTTATTATTATTATTATTTTTTATTTAGCTATATATTACACTAATTCATTATTATTATTAATATTTTCACAATGACAAAAATTAACTTTATACTAAATAAAAATAACAAAATAGCAAGCATATTGAAAACAAAAATACCACTTACCTCCAAGATGATATTGACCACTAAATGTAATAAGGACACCACATTGGCGAAGACAACTTTAAACCCTGCAAACAAGTCAACTAGAAAAATGAAATATTTGCTAGAGATATCTTAATTGGTGAGAGCTATGAATAATTTTTATACTTATGACACCTACACAAGATGAGGAAAGTAGCAAAGAAATGACCAGATCTTGTGGCTGGTCCCACCAGGCATGCCATAAATGTTGATAAATTTTCTTCATCCCTTGCAAACAAAGAAATAAAACAACCTAAAATGATGGAGGGTTTAAGGTACCTCAGATGTGATATGGTAGATACGGGCCCAAATTAGATGATGAGCTCTTTGCTACAATCTTGATAAACCTACAACTCAAATACACTAAGGAAAACTAATTAGATATTTTATGCGAGGGTTGCCCGAAGAAGAAGAACTGAGAAGAATTAACTTCCTCTGTGGATGTCAACCCCCATTTAAGAAATTAATCTGATAACGGTAATATAAAATGTACAACTTGATATAATGAAAATAAAATATAGATAAGAGATGGAGAAGAAGTAGACTATGGCTCGAACTCGAACTTGAAAGGTAGGTCTTGTTCATCCTCAAATATAGCCCAAGAAAGTGTAGATTGCATGAGAAGATTCTCAAAATACACAAACCAATAATCTTCTACCGTCTGGTGAATTACATGAGTTAACTCACATATGTTATCAAGTTCCTCTAAAGGATTATGATGGATTGCACACACAGTTAGATCATGCAACAGATCGTATTGTTCCCAAATGAATGGGTATTGAACTATTGGAAAAGAAGGAATGTTAGTGATTTTGTGAGAGGGGATACTGTTGGTACCCAAATTTGTTGTCCTTTTCAAGTTGAGTAACATCAAAGATATGGAATGAATCTTGAAGACAAATAGATCATGATGTATGTCGTTTTGTAGCTAGGGATGTGATCTAACTGGAACTCAGATTTATGGAGAGATGGATAGAAATCTAATAGGACTTGATCTTGTAATAACTATTTTAGGTTGTGACTGTTTCACCTTTTTCTTAGATTATTTCTTTGAAATGTTGACAAAACAGATAGGGTAATGGGCGTAGGAGGAATACCTGTTCAAATGTCAGTTGATGGGTTGTTGCACATGTATGACTTCCAAATCCATAGCTGATCATGAGAGCTTCCCTTTGGCTAGGAGGAACTACCTGTAATGAAAACAAGACCACCAGAAGGAATTAAATAATATGGGTAGTGAACTACCGAGCGTGAGCTAGATCCGAGAAGTATGATACTTCCTATATGGCTATCAATCCACTATTGTAAATAATTCAATGCTCTAAACAAAGTAAATCCTATTGTTATTTTGAAATGATTTAGGTATCTCACTTAAAAACACAATAATAAAAATAGATATAATCTAACAAGCTAAGCTAGAATAGAATCCAAAGGTCAAATGATTGGTTCTGGGTCTCTGCAGGTCTGATAAAGGTCTCGGGTAGGTCACAGGTGAATGAGGGTGAGATAAAATTACATGGGTAGCTCTCTATTCAAGGCTGTGTGGGAAAACATAGAGACCGGTGTCGGTCAGGGGTGACTGATGACGGTTAGGTATAACCAGTGCCAGTTATTGTGAGATCTGGAAATGTCACAGAATGGGCTTTTGGTCTCATTTGTGATTGCACAAAGGACTTTGGTTGGTCGAGACGGTGTGTTAGGTGATGGGAGTAGGATTTTGTGTGGTTTCAATGGGTATATTGAGGTGAAAATGTGGAGAAGTTCAATAGGGGGATAAGGTAAATAATGGATGATAAAATGATGAAGAAATGAAATAACCATGAAAGTATGATGTTTTACTTACTTAGATTCTATTTCTGAAGGCTTTTGTGTGAAGGATGGAGGTGTTGATGACGGGTTTAAAGGTTGCAAGTGATCACCAACTGAAGAAAAGCTTCTATATGGGTTGCATGTACACTCCTCTTTGCTTGGATAGATCAGATCGTGGCTTGGATGGCTATGTAGGAGAAGATGCTCAATCTCCTTCCTTGGATGTGATTTTTCACTGGAATTGGCTCTCTAAAGATGTGTTATCTCTCTGAGACGTGTTATTCCTCATCAACTTTCTCCCAAAGTTTTCCAACTTCCAAGTTCCAACCTTGAGAATAAAGTTATTTTGGGTTAAAAGGGATAACCGACGTCAGTCAAGGCGGAATTTCCTAGGTTTACTAAACTAGGGAGATCCTCCTAATTTCCATAGATCTTGTTTTTTTATCCCACATATTAGACTGGGAGCTTCTTGTGACAATGTGGGAATGTGGTTAGAGGGCATGTAGGCATTGATTTTTAGGGTTTGGGTAAGTCTTAGTTAGTTATGGGAACTTGCTAGGAATAGGTATTAGGTTGAGTTAGCTTGGTACGGTGTCTAAGTAAACTGTATGTGAGGATATTATTTAAATAAGATATTTAAATAATAAATATAGTGAGGATAATGCATTAATTTAATTAAATTAATTACATTAATATTAGTGGGGTGAAGGGGGTCATGGCTAGGTAAATGTAATAAAGAGGGCTTATATGTTGAGGGACAAAAGGGGAGTGTGACCTAATTTTAGTCTCTACATTTTTCCCCTTTTTGTTGCATAGCTTGTATTGGTAAGTGATGCTAAAAAAAATAAGATGTGGTAACCCCATGTGAGGGTGAAGGTGATCCCCCTCAAACTAGGAACTGATGAGGCAGTAGGCTGAAGTGGTGAGTGGTTTGATAAAAGGTAAATATGAGGAAAATGTGAGTGGGTACAAGGAAAAAAGGGTGAAAGGTCTATGCGAGCAATCTAGGTAATGGGTTAGGGTCATAGGTAGCAAAAATCAAATGCATGCACACCTATAAACTGCAGCACACTATCGGGTTGAAGAGCAGGAAAAATCTACATCATATAAGGTTGATAGGTTTATCCAAACAAGGTTGAAGTGAATCCGGTATCCAAGGTATAGGATATGGTCAGGAAAACACAACGTAGGGTAGGTGTAGGAATGTTTAGGTATGTTCCGGTACACCCAAGGTAGGGTCAGGATAAATGGTCACCACAATAGGCTAGGTAAGGTCATGACGTTAATCAACACAGGTAACAGTGCCACAGGGTATAAAAAACACATGTTGTCAAAGGTCACTAACGATGTTCCAGGTCTAAATATTTAGGTCGCGGCATGGGTAAGGCCAAGGTAGGGGTAAAATAATGAGTCTCCAAAAGAGGACAAATGGAGGTAGTAAATGATGAGGTCATGAAAGGTAAGGTAATGGGTTGGGTTTAGGCTAGATGGGGTAAAGGAGAAAGGTAAAGGGTGGGGTAAAATGGCAAAGTAATGGAAATGTGCTAGTTAGGGTGACCAATGACGGTCATGGGTAACCGACATCGATATGGGAAAATAGATGATGGTGAGGTAGGGCACGAGATCGATGCCGGTCAAGGGGAACTGACGTCGGTTAGGTCAAGTTTTGTATAAAAACAAAAAATCCATGTTTTTATTATTCATTTGTGCTTTTCGAAGTGAAGAAATGATTAAAAAAAGAGAGAAAAGTGAGAAAAGTGTCCAGAGGAAATGGAACAGTGAGCTGGCAGTGTGATTTGATGGTGGTTGGGTTTGTGAGTAACAGGTCCACAAGATCATTACGAGGGATTCGATTGGTCGGAGGGTGTGGGTAGATATTAGGGGATGGTAGAGGTTGGAGAGGGATCAGGCAGACCACCAGCATAACAGTCAGACATGCCACCGAGATGGCGGTAGTGCGACGAGGTAAGCATCTAACTCTATATTGTTAATTAGATAGAGTAGAAGGTGTAATAGTTATTATTTGTAGGGTTTTGTGGGTTTTTTGTATGTTGTGGTTGGTTAAAAGTTAAATCCGATATGGGGGAAAAAATGGGCAAAAAGGAGGGGAGGAGGGTAGTAAATTGGATAGGTGGGATGGGTAGGGGTTTTGGGGTAGTGTAGGTCATTATAGGTAGGGTAAAAGGGACAGGTGGGAGGGTTTAAAAAAAAAGGGGGGTTTGGGAAGTCGTGGATTTTTCCGCAATAGTGACCAGCGTCAGTCAAGCTTGGCCGACATCAGTTGGGTAGAACTGGGAGTAGTCACCTAATAGGTGACTGATGCCAGTTATGTGGTAACCATGGTTGGTACAGTTGAACTGGTATCAGTCACCAAGTAGGTGATCGATGTCGGTTTAAGGGTGACCAGAGTTGGTTAGGATGAACCGGCACCAGTCAAGATTTTAGGCACAAGGGTCCAAAAAATTATGTAGGTTAGGTGGTTGAGATGGGTAGGGTAAAAAAATAAGGTGGAGGGTGATGATAATTGGTGAATATGGTCATGCTAATTGTAGATTAATGTTTTGTTTGGATTGGATGCAGGGGAGATTGCAATTGCATATGTGGGACAGGGTTCCACTACTACTGGTGACATTGTGCAGCTTAGTGAGCACTTTGGAGTTACAGCATGGGGAGGTAGTGGGATTGAGTGGTATTCGGCACTACCGACATGCTGTTCAGTAGCCTAGTTTGATGATCGTGCTCATCGATAGATGGGACTCCGCGACCAACAAATTCCACCTTCCGATAGGTGAGATGACCATCACCATGGAGGGCGTGTTCCAGATTTTGAGGTTACCCATATTGGGGGCCCATGTGTACTCTATCTCCTCAGAGGCCTTAGACGAGCTAATCAGGATAGTATTTGGTGAGGGGACGACGGAGTTGAGATTCCATAGTGCCAGTTTGAGCTATGGCAAGATGTACCTAGCCCGTCCGGATGAGATGAGGCTAGTAGTTTTATTGATGGAGGCAGTGTACTACTATGCACTACTTGATGCATAGGGTGGACACTTTCCCTGATCACTAATGGGGGTGCTCCACGATATGATGGTGCATGAGACAAGCTTTTCCTGAGCACCAACATTCTTGGTGTAGCTATACAGAGAATTGTGGGAATATGGGTGGTTGTACAAGTTTATCCTGTGTTTTACATTCATACTGCACTGCTAGGCCTACAAGCACATAGTCTATGTTTGACCTATAGGTATGCCTCAAGCAGATGCATTCCCAGTGAGATCTGTGCGGTTAGGATATAGGAGATGGGTGCCAGTTGCAGGAGAGCAGAGGTCGAATAGGCCAACATATGATGTGGCCCATTTTTGGTAGTTATTGGAGGGGTTGTTCGGAGTGGACATTATCTAGAGGCCATATGTGGGATTCCCCTCATATATGCACATGCATGAGGAGCTAGCTGAGCTCCAGCTAGAGAGGTGGATACAGGGTCACTGTGTTGGGGAGGATGAGATGATCCCAGTAGACAGGGTCCGATGGAAATTCAGGATTGTATAGGATATTCCTCCGTCATTCCCACAATATCAGAGAGATGACATAGAGAGGAATCTACCTCTACCACAGCCTACAATGCCTACAGGAGAGGAGGAGCAGCCATTGAATCGGTGGATTGATGACTCTGGATGCACAGATAGGTATAGGCAGTGGTGGGAAGCTTAGTTATGAGCCATACCACCTAGACCAAGGCAGCCTAACTTAGCTACCATTACAATGTAGAGAGATGCCCTACAAGGGCAGGTAGCGATGTTGATCATGTAGATAGGTATACGCAGACACAGCTAGATGGGTCAGAGGTAGAGGTAGCAGAGCTACGAAGACAGGTGGCTAGTCTACAGGCCCAGATAGCGGATGGAGGGGGTGGAGGAGATGGAGAAATAGATGGTCAGGTGGCAGCATTACAAGCTCAAGTGGTAGGTTTACAGGGCCAGTTGGCCACAGCCTAGACATAGATTGGGGCCTTATGGGCCTAGATACATGCACAGGGACAGGGTGCACCACCACAGGCACGGGGAGCTGATCCCAATTCACAAGCTAGCACAGGGCAGGTAAAGGGGACAAGACCTATGGGACCACCATAGACCTTGCCTATATCTAGGTTACGAGATGCCCTAGGTGAGGTGAGATACTATCAAGACCAGTTCATGGCAGCCGAGATAGACTTCCTCTCTTACGGAGAGTACAGGGCATAACAGGCATCCAATGAGAGGACGAGATCCCACACACATAGTGTGGAGAGCACAGGAGGTTAGTGAGCTCCAAGGTCTGATCAGGGAGAGGCCACCAACGCAAAGTGACCAGAACTATGTGATCTACTAGCAAGGACACATGAGGTCGAGGGTGCAGGGGCTACAGAGATGGAGGACATCCAGTGAGATGTCTGATATGCGGCCACCTGATTTTTGATGTATACTAGTGATTATTTGATATATATGATGGTTTGTGTGTCGAAGACAGTGAGGATGTATGAGTGATTTTGTTGTATATTGTGAGCATATACTGGCCTGTGTGCCGAAGATTTGTGGTATTTATTCATTCATTCTTTTTGTATATATGATACTAGCCTACGTGCTGATGACATTTTGTATTATATATCAGCCTATGTGCCGACATTTTTGAGATGATGGCCATGATGAGATAGGCAGTATTTTAAGATACAAATTTATTGATTTATATGATGAGATTCATGGTATTTTGTGATGTGTTAATATGTTTATGAGATATTGGATGTATGGCTTTTATTAGATGCGATATGGATGTGTTACTTTGATGTGGTTTGAAATTTGGTGAGTTAGGCATGATAGAGTTAGGTTGGTGTAGGCATAGATCGAATCAAGGTATATGCATCGATTAAGTCAGGTTTGGTAGGTATGGTTGAGTTAATTTTTGGGCATGGTTGAGTTATGTGGTTTAGGCATGGATTGAGTCAGGTTATAGGCATGGTTGAGTTAGGTTATAGGCATGGTTGAGTCAGGTCATAGGCATGGTTAAGTCAGGTTGGTTTAGGCATGGTTTGAGCCAGGTTATAGGCATGGATCAAGTCAAGTTATAGGAATGGATCAAGTCAGGTTATAGGCATGGTTGAGTCAGGTTGGTTTAGGCATGGATGAGTCAGGTTAGTTTAGGCATGGTTCAGTTAGGTTTGTTTAGGCATGGTTGAGTTAGGTCATAGGAATGGTTGAGTCAGGTTGGTTTAGGCATGGTTCATTATTGTTTGCAATGAATGATATTATGGGTCATATATGTCGTTTTGTATAATCTATGCATAGTGATGATAGAGAGATGGTAGATGTAATAAATGTATAAAATGGGAAGCAACTTGTTATGTATGTGGCTTAATTTCCAATTTTGTTAGAAAAGGGGAACTAAGTGAAATGTGATGTAAATGGTGAGTTAGATATGGTTGGTGAATTTTTTTAGGGTAGAGAATGGCTGAGCTAACCTTCAAGGGCTCCATGCCCTCGGATTTTCCTACATAGTCCCAGTGAAAAAGGGACCTCAGGCCAATGTAGTTCTCCCATGAGCTAGGGAAGAATATGAGAATGAGTTGGTAGGTTTGTGGGCATGTTGTGGGTTTAGGTTTAATAGGTGTGAGTAGATTATAGTTAAAAGGATGCAGGTGAAGGTGATTATGGTGAAAGGGGAGGACTACCTCAAAGGTAAGTGTCGAGGACCAAGTCCTGTATAAGGTAATCAAAACAACAACAAAGATAGTTAAAAGATAAGAGGGGGGCAATAAAGCCACATGATTGGGTAGGATCATACTGAGTAGATCATACCTTGGAGGGGGTGATGAACACAAGATCCGAAAGGCATTACACGATTAACTGTTCTACAGTGAAAGTATTCACAAGATCACAAAATGTTGAAATTCCAAGATGTCCCTTGAGGCAATTGAGGAAATGAGAGTGAAAATGGTAAGGTCAGTGAAAGGTATTTAATTTTATATGTTTTGAGTGATAGGGATTTTGGACAAGAGGTCTGAGGTTACAATGGGCAAGTCCATGACCAAAATGTTTTTTGTTGAGAAATATTGATCGATGCGGGAAGTCTATATGGGATAAATAATATGGTACTCCTTGAAGTCTTCGTGAAGCTGATCGATGCGGGAAGCTTCGGTTTCTCTCATTTTTTATTTTTTATTTTTTTAAGCTTCACATAGCTGTCCTTCGAGGGAGCGGTCTATTTATAGTAGCAATTTTTTCAAGAGGAAGATGTCCTTTTGAGGGAGTCATCTTTTTATTAGAATTTTTACTCAAGGAGTTTGGTCCCATTAAAGGTATTTGAAATCATGGACAAGGCCAAGGTGAAGGATAGGACTCTTGTTCAAAAGGCAAGGTGGAACGACCATGGGATCTCATCTAAAGATAGAAGAAAAGTATCCATGAGAATCATGCTATGTGCAGTGCTGTGGTACACATATTCATGAGAAGATAACAAGTGATAGGTACTCACATGACTCTTGTTTAATCATTAGGGAGGTGTATGGAGTGGATAACGCTCAAGGGACGAGCATGGAGAGATACAAAAGGTGAGGTAGGACAACGAGTCAACAATAGAATGGTTGAAGATGCAATGCGTTAAGGGGTTCATGTTTAGGTTTACCCTCAAGTGAGGACTAACGATAGGCACCCGATCCATAGGTATGAGTTATGATGTATGGTCCAAGCCAATTAGGATAAAAGTTTCCCCATTTAATTTTTTCTACTTTGGTTACATGTTGATTTTCTCTTAAGACAAGGTCACTGACTTGGAAAGTTCATTCATGAACACATTTTTCATAAGCACGTTTGATACATTGTTGGTAAACTTGAAGGTGATCCATAGTGTTAAGATGACATTCGTCTAATAACTCTAGTTGTGCTAAGTGGTTCTAAGGAAATTCATCATTAGTAAGCATGTCATGGAGAGAAATGTGGAGTGAGCGGATCTAAACTTCGAGAGGCAGAACAACCTCTGTACCGTAGACCAGCGAAAAGGGTGTGGCTGCAGTGGAAGTGAGAATACTAGTGCGGTATGCCCATAGGGCAAAAGGAATATGCGTATGCCAATACTTCCTAGTATCGTCAACCACTTTCATGAGAATTTTATTGAGGGTTTTTTTAGTGGATTTGGCTTGTTCATTGGTTTTTGGGTAATAGGGTGATGAAAAACTAAGCTGAATGCCAAAGTGTCGCAAAGTTTTTTCAGTGTTTTATTTTTGAATTATTTTCCATTACCAGTGATGAGGTATGAGGAAAACCAAAGTGAAAAATGATGTGATGGTTACTGAACTCACATATTTTCTTGGCTTTCATGGAGATGAGTGGTATGGCTTCCACCCATTTTGTGTAGTATTCGGTAGCAATTATGATCCATTGATGGCGTTGGGAAGAATGAGGATTGATTTCTCTAACAAGATCCAAACCCCATTGAGAGAAGGGCCAAAGGTCACAAACGACCTATAAAGCATGACTGGGTGTATGATGAAGGTTGGAATGTTGTTGGCATTTCACACAATGTTTGACATAGTCACAAAAATCATGGTTAAGGGTTGGCTAGTGGTATCCTAAGCAAAGAATACGCTTAGCAACAACAAGGCCACTATAGTGACCTCCACATATGCCATCATGAACCTCCTTAATGGTGTAAGGAATTTCAGGACTTGTGAGGCATTGTAAGAGAAGACCATCAAAGCCACGCTTATAGAGGAGTCCCCCCAGAATGATGAAATGAGAGACCGTTTTAAGGAAGGCACGTTTTCCATTACGGGTGACATCAGGAGGTAAGATGGAGAGGGAAAGGTAGTTGGAGTATTGTTTATACCAAAGGTCACTCAGGTCAGGGGTGGCGGTTCTAATTGAGTAAACATTGTGAGGTAGATAAGAAGGGGAATGGAGGCATTTTATGGTGGCCAATATTTTGGAATCGGCAGGGGAAGCGGGTATTTGGGAAGCTAAGCAAGCCATGGTATCTACAAATTTGTTGGTTGAATGTGGGATGGTTTGAAGGGTGTAATGATCAAAGGTGGTCAAAAGTATGTCTACATGATGTGTATACTTTTGAAGTATCTCGTTACGACATTGGTAGATACCATTGACTTGGTTTACGACCAATTGTGAATCACCAAAGATATGGATTGATTTGACATCTAAGGCATATATAGTCTGGAGACCTAGTACGAGTGCTTTGAACTCGGCAATATTATTGGTGCATTCAAAGTTTAGTTTGAAAGACAACAGCATGGGTTCTCCATCCCGAGGAATGAGGATAACACCAGCCCCACCCCCACACTGACACTTGGAACTGTCAAAGAACAGTGTCATTTGGTAAGGGGGTTCGTCCAGGGAAAGAGTAGCAATTGATTCATCGGGAAAGTAAAAATTAGAGGGTTGGTCCCTAGAAATAGGTGCGTTAACTAGTTGGTTAGTGATAGCGTGTCCCTTGATGGAATTTTGGTGAATGAATTCAAGGTCAAGATCAGGTAAAATCATAAGCCATCGTGCAACGCACTGATTTTGATAAGATTTGGGATACATGAAGTGTAAGGGATCGGTGTTGGTCACGACATAGGTTTTGTTGTTGAGTAGGTAATGGCAGAGTTTTTTGGTAATGAAAACTAAGGATAAGCAAAGATTTTCTGGATGGTTGTATCATGTTTCATAGTCCAAAAGAGTACGGCTTATGTAATAAATTGCCTGCTCCCTGTGTTGTTCATCGCGATGAGCAAGCATGGCTCCCAAGGAATGATTGGTAGTTAATATGTATAGGTAAAAAGGTTGACCGTCTTTAGGTGGAATAAGTATGGGTGGTTGGAGAAGGTATTGTTTTAGGGCCTCAAAAGATTTGTGATAGTTATCATCCCATTTAAAGGAGGCATCCTTCCTAAGTAGATGATGAAAAGATTGACACCAATCAGATAATTGTGAAATGAAACGGTGAATGGACTGCAATTTACCTTGCAAGCTACAGAGTTTTTTAAGGTTAGTGGGCGGAGGCATTTCCAGAATGGCCTTGACTTTAGTAGGGTCAACTTATATACCATGGAGGGAAATAATAAATCCCAAGATTTTTCCTGAGAGAATCGCGAAGACACAATTTTTAGGTTGAAGGCGGACACAATATTTAATAAGGCTGTCAAAGATGGTTTCAAGGATAGTGAGGTGCTTAGCACAACGTTTAGATTTGGCCAAGAGATCATCCACGTAATCTTCCAATATGCGATGCATGATATCATGGAAGATGTAAGTCATAGCACACTGATATATAGCACTAGCATTTTTAAGGCCAAAAGGCATGACTCGATAGCAAAAGGTTCCCCAAGGGGTAATGATTGCAGTCTTGTACTAATCTTCTGGGGTAAGAAAAATTTGATTATAACCCAAGAATCCATCCATGAGTGAGAGAATTTCGTGACCAGAGGTGAGGTCAACCAATTGATCAATACCAGGCAAGGGAAAATCATCTTTCAGGCAGGCGAGGTTGAGGTAACGAAAGTCCGTGTAAATGTAGATTCCCCCTGTTACTTTAGTAACAGGGACAATGTTTGAAATCCAATGAGGATATTCAATGGGTAAGATGAAGGAAACAGAAAGAAGGAACTGAATTTCTTCTTTGACAAGAAGAGAAATGTGAGGGTGCATTTTCCTCTGCTTTTGTTTGATAGGTTTGGCATTACAATATTATGGACCACTATGGCAGGGTCAATATGGGGCATTTCTGCATAAGACCAAGTGAAAGTGTGGTTATGATCTCAGATAAAAGAAGTGATGGCTTCCTATTTAGTAGCATCTAAAGATTTACTAATCTTTAGGATATGCGGGTCGGCCTGAATATGAATGTTGATCTCGATAGTCAATTCATTCAACATGGTTTGTGTCTCATAGGGTAATGACCGATGAATATATGAGTCTTCTACACCAAGGTAGGTGAGTATGGATTCATCATCCTGACATTGAATGATGTTAATTATAGGTGTGTCGTCATCGATCATTTCAGGATACAAGAATGGAAGAATGGAAGGGGCCTCGCCTTCATGTTGATAAGTCAAAGGCCCCAAGGAAATGGTGTTTATGAAAAAAAAAGTTAGGGGGGATAGATTCAGGATCCATCGACTCTGTCAGTGAGGGTGGTGATGAAGGTGGAGTGGGTGAAGGTAGTGATGAAGATGAAGGTGGAGGAGGGCTAGGGTCTTTAATGAGTTCAATGTGGGCATGTTTGGTAGGAGGTTTGGGGAAGCCAATACAACTACGGTCATTATTTTTCCGGGTGGTACATGGAATAACGGTATGGTGGCCTTTCTCGTAAAAGCCAAAACCAAAATTCTTCCATGCACAGTGGTGTAGGATGGTGTGGGTGAAATGGTGATTGGTAAGTGATTGGAAGTCGGTGAAAAATGGGTGGGGTTATGATGGTGGTTCAGGTGTGTAAGTGGTAGTATCTAGTCCCTGATAAGTGAGACTAGTACGAAGATGAGGAGGACCATAAAGGAGGCATTCTCCTATGTGGTGATCATAGTGAGGGTGTCGGTGAAGGATTTCGTACTCATGTGGAGTAAGTAATGTGTTGACACTATATAGACAGTACTCCCCCAAAGTGAGGCATTGAAACACACTTTCCAAGGGATTAGTGGTTGGTATGTAGGTAACTAGAATGGATGATGTGTCGAAGGTCGATGCGGAAGTGGAGTTAATGGATTGGGGAGCTAATGGGTCAGCCATGGAGGTTATGGTAGCAGTTGGAATGGAGGAGGTATGTGTGGTGAAAGTAGTAGCAGTACTGGTAGGTGGAGATGTAGGTGAAGTGGTAGTGGTTGCGGAGGTAGACGATGTGACAAGTATGAGCACATCATTGGGTCGGTAAAGCATGTTGCATGTTTTAAAAAGTGATGGGTCAGATGGAATGGTATAAGTGTGTCCTTTGTGTTCAAACTTTACACAATGCTATAAAATGGAAGGAACGTAACCCATGACAAGGATCTAGGGTCTACCAAGAAACAAGTTATATTAGAATTCCCCTCCAAAACATAAAACAATTTTTGAACAATGCGGGGGCCCACGCAAATGTGAAGGATGACAGTGCCTAGTGTGGAGGTGATAGCATCATTGAATTAATGCAACATGACCAGATATTTATGCATGTAATTGTCAGGTATGTGCATTTGAGAAAATTCATGGGATGAAATGATGTTAATGCTATCACCTCTGTCAATCATCACATGGTGTACCCGTATGTCATCGATGTGGACAAAGATGAAGAGGGTTGGGTCTGGGTCATCATTTTTGTGTGGGACGATCTCCTCCTCTGAGAAGCTAAGGGAGGCAACTTGGTGAACAAGGTGAGGTGAGGATGAAGGTGGTAATTTGGCAAGAGAGGCTACACGATGGGGTGTGATAATGGAGGCTACAGGTGTAGGGTCATTAGGTAACACCTCAATAGATTAAAGAACCTCCATGAGGGCTTGACGATGGGATTCCAAGGTTTGGATGAGGCCATACAAGGACATTTTTAGGGGAGATTGGTGTAATTGTTTGAGCATGGTGTAATGTGTGACACCATTAGAAATGGGGTACGTGGGGCCGCGGCTAGTTATTTTAGGTATGGGTGCAAATGGTATGTTGGGTATAGGATTGGTTGGTGGGTCAGCTACCTTTTCTTTTCCCTTCTACGGACATGTAGTGACATGTATCATGTTGATTTGAGGGAAGTTGGTAAATGGAGAAGGTGTAGGGTGAGTGGTATAATGACACAACGGGTAAAAACCTACGGGAGGAGAAAATCCCTATAAGGTCAGCTGGGCATAATGACATTTGGGTGGTAGCGTGGTAATTTCTCTGATGCAAACCGTGTTAATTTCAAATCTTGGGTGTGGCTCTAGGAGATGTGAGGGTGGAGGTTGTGGTTGTTGAGTGGGTAGTGTGGGAATGGGTTTTGGTGAAGTAGGATCCTTTTCGAGAAGGTCGTCATTGTCAAAGTTGATTTCTGCTGGACACAATTGGATAAGGATGTGTTTCACTCGGAAATGTTTCGTTCCTTTTAGAAACAGATAAGGTTAGGGTTAGGAGGAATACCTGTAGAATTTCGAGATGGTGTGCGCGTACCGTAGAGAAAGATCAGGCTGACTGCGGAGAAATCCTTTTTGTCTTGGAAGGACTACTAGTTTTGACAAAGATGCAAGTTGATCTCCTTGGTTGTAAACACCTCTGGTATTTCCACTCGTCTCTGCTCTGTCAAGTGAAGATCTGGACTCTGTTCCTCGCTCGCAATGCTCTCTGTTGATCCAGAAATCCTTTTACTGATCTCCAAAATGAAATTCTGATCCGTTGTTTTGGTTTGGGGAGCCCATTTACAGGGAGCCGATGGTGGTTGCGTAACCGACGGCGGTCGAGTAGGAACCGGCATCGGTAAGGAAAAAGTAGGCTATTTTTAGTAAAATCGCCCACCTTCCCTGCTTTTCTCCCGAGAGATCAGCTGCGGGCTTGGTCAAGTGACTAGAAGGTCGGTTTTAGGTGCGAGAAACGGGTCATTAGTTATGGGTGTAGGTGTAGACCAAGTTTTAGGTTTTAATTAGGTTAGTTTAGGATTAGGGCTAGGTCATGATGAGGTGGCAAAATGAGGTGGCAGGTGAGGTGATGGGGATTTATCAATTACAAGGTAATTAATAAATAATTGTGTAAGGTTTAGGTAATGAGGTTAGATTGCGAAATGGGATGCGGGTCACAAGGGGTCGTAAGACATGAATTTGGTGTCTACATTAGCCCCTTATTGTCGTGTAGCTTGTTCTGTAAAGCTTGCGCAGACAATAATATGAAGTGGTTTCTCATGTTAAGGATATAGGTAATCCCCCTCAAATCTATCACAGATTGAGTGAACGGGAAATCAGGGATAGGGTTGATAAAGGGTACATGTTGTAGAGAGGATGGTAAGGTGGTGGGGTAGGTCCAAGGAAGCAGACGCATGTTGAAATGCAATAGTACGACTAGGGTATATGATTTGACGAGCAAACCAGCGATGTATAGGCAAAGGTCGATAGTTTATCCAAACAAGGGTGATATAATCCTGGTATCCAAGGCATAGGAAGTAGCTCCAGGGTATATAACAGGTAAGGTACAGGAATGTTTAGGCATGTTCGGCAGTACCAAATGGTTGGTTTGGTTGAGATAAACGTCACGGTCTAGGTCTAGGCAAAGTTGGTCGACAGATCAAGTCAAGGACCCTAATCATGCTAAAACACGAACAGGTGAGCTCGATTGAACAAAAAACTATATGTTATTGATGTTGGGCGAGGTATCGAAGTGGTACGGCCTTGGGTCGGGCCAAGTTGTTGGGTTGTGGCCTTGGGTCAAGCCATAAGGGTAGAGTGAGGCCTTGGGTCGGGCCAAATGGTTAGGGCGAGGCCTTGGGTCGGGCCAAATGTGTAGGGCGAGGCCTTGGGTCGGGCCAAATAGGTAGGTTGAGGCCTTGGGTCGGGCCAAATAGGTAGGTTGAGGCCGTGGGTCGGGCCAAATAGGTAGGGCGAGGCCTTGGGTTGGGCCGGTTAGGTAGGTTGAGGCCTGAGGTCGGGCCAAATGGTTAGGGCGAGGCCTTGGTTCGGGCCAAATAGGTAGGTTGAGGCCTGAGGTCGAGCCAAATGGTTAGGGCAAGGCCTTGGGTCTGGCCAAATAGGTAGGTTGAGGCATGAGGTCGGGCCAAATGGTTAGGGCGAGGCCTTGGGTCGGGCCGGTTAGGTAGGTTGAGGCCTGAGGTCGGGCCAAATGGTTAGGGTGAGGCCTTGGGTTGGGCCAAATAGGTAGGTTGAGGCCTGAGGTCGGGCCAAATGCTTAGGGCGAGGCCTTGGGTCGGGCCAAATAGGTAGGTTGAGGCCTGAGGTCGGGCCAAATGGTTAGGGCGAGGCCTTGGTCGGGCCAAATAGGTAAACAAATGGTGTTTTCAGCAACGGTGGATATAGGTGATATGTGGTTAAAAAGGGGCAAATGGTAAATAGGGGCAAAAAATAAAATTGGGGGAAAGTTGGAAGAAAAAACCGATGTCGATTCTACATGACCGATATCGGTTAAGGGACCGATACCAGTTCATTAGGGCAAAATGAAACCGATATCGGTTATGGCCGAAAAACCTATAAAAAGAAAAAATACGGCTTGTCATTGTCACTTTGTTATTTTGAAAACCAAATTGACTTGTCTGACGTGGAAAGTTGAGAGTGGAGGTTTATTGAGTGAGGTGGAGCTATTTCGCTGGAGGAGTGAGTTGTTTGTGGGCCCGTGTGAGGAGGAGGCAGCAGTTGATTGGCCGGGGACCCAGCAGATCAGAATTGGAGCTATGGCACAGGCAGGAGGAGCAGGAGGGGCTGGACCAGCTAGACCACCACCACCTATCCCACCACGATGACGTGTCGTCGTACGGGTAGGCTCGGAACTCTTTATTTCGTGTATTTAGTTGTATTATGCTAAATTGGGGGTTTGGGTAGGAATTAACCTGTTTTGTAGGAAATAATGAGATAAATGGAAATGATTTGAAAAATGCCGAGGGTAGATAGGCTAGAATAGGGCTAAGGTGGGTAGGTGGGTAAGTTTTTAGGGTATTTGGGTGGGTAGATGAGGTAGAAATAGGTAAAAAGATGGGTTTTGGGGTAGCCCGCGTGGGGGTTCGGCTCCGGGAGAATTTTCAGTGACCGATGTCGGTCAATAAGCGACCGACATCAGTCGCAAATTTTTTTAGGGCAGGGTGGTCTGTGGGTTACCGATGCCGGGTGGTCGCTGACCGGCGTCGGCGGGAGGGGGACCGGCGTCGGTTATGGGTGAGTGTGGGTTGGGGTTTGGGGTGGGTTTTGGGTGTTGGGTGGGTTGGGTGTGGGTGTTGGGTGTGGGTTTTGGGTGTGGGTTGGGTTGTGTTAGGGTTGGGTTTTGGGTGAGTGGGTTAGGTAGTGGGTGTGGGTTGGGTTGGGTTGGGTTGGGGTTTTGGGTGAGTGGGTTGGGTGTAGGTTGGGTTTTGTTTTGGTTGAGTGTGGGTTGGGTTTGTTTTGTTGGGGTTGGGGTTGGGTAGAGAGTGCGGGTAGGGTGTGGTTGGGGGGATAAAAAGGGGTTTAAGATGGATAAAGCAGATGTTGTGAATAAAGAGTAAGGTCTAAGGATGTGGGTTGGTTTTGCAGGCACGTCAGTAGTTGACGATGCGGGATAAGATGCCCCCGCTGTTGGTGCGGATGCGGCCACACATATCCGCGGCTCATTGGGCGATCATCACGCGAGGTGGGACTCGGTGGAGTCCATAGGTACAGAGCGATAGAGAGAGATCAAAGCCTGATGGTCGCCCACAATCGAGAGATGGGATCCGGCGACCAATGTGTTCCCATCTCCCAACTGAGGAGATGACCGTCACGTTGGAGGATGTGTATCGCATCCTTCGACCTGCCTATCGAGGGAGAGGTAGTCTTCCAGGTAGATTCAGAGACTGCCATGGACAGCATACTGTACAGGTTTTTGGGGATGCAAGCCACACTACTGACCTACCACAGCGCGTGTATCGAGTACGGTGACATGTACCGTGCACATCGACACGAGACATGAATGGCTGTGCTGATGATGATCGGGATTACCTGCTTTGCCCTCCCAGACTCAGAGGGAGGCCGCTTTCCACGAGCATTGATGGGGGTGCTGCTTGAGATGGTGGAGGAGCACACCTGTTCACGCATGGACACCAGTATACCTGGTGTAATTATACAGTGAGCTATGGGGCTATTGCCGGAGGAGGTGATTCGGTATTTGTTCTAACATTTTTATTACATTGTTGGGGCATATGAGCACATCGTATGCATCCGACCAGTAGGGCTACCGCAGCAGCCAGGGCCACAGGTCATATACAGGTACGGTTTTCAGAGGTGGTTGGGGGTCGTGGGGCAGCCACGAGCAGTGCTTGCAGGGCGGGATGTCACCTATTACAGGCATGTAATTAGAGGGCCTGACAGCGGTGGATATTGTATGGAGACCTTATAGAGGTCATCACCCTGGCATGGAGGAGCCCGCTTACAGCTGCGCCTGATCCAGTATACATTCTGGATAGCAGGACGGAGGCCGGGAGAGTACGAGAGGATACCCCTAGAGAGGGTACGCAGGTAGATGGGGGCTGCGACAGGACGAGCCACCTCCCTTCCCTCAGTACAGGAGGGATGATGTAGAGGCCCCACTGCCTGCACCACAGCCTTTGGATCCAGATTGGGTAGCGGAGAGGCCAGCAGGTGAGGGTGTAGATGATGCTGGGTGCACGGGAGCATACAGGGTGTGGTGGGCTGGGCAGAGAGCAGCCAGGATAGTACCGCCTGCACAGCCAGACTTGGCTGCAGTTATAGGCAGAGAGAGATCAGCTCAGGGGTCAGGTGCAGCTCTTACAGGGGCAGCTTGCTGCTGCGCAGGCACAGATAGGGGTCTTACAGGGGCAGCTAGCCCAGGCTCAGGCACAGGCACAGGCAGCACCACCACCAGCAAGCACAGCCACAGGTGCAGGTACAGGTACAGGCGGCAGCACCAGTACCAGTAGCAGCACAGCCAACAGGTGCAGGCACCGTACCAGGCAGCAGCACAGGCACAGGCCCAGATACCACCACGGCCACAGGCACCACCAGCGGCACAGGGGGCACTGGTAGTAGGAGTCCGGGGACCAGCCCCAGTACCTACGGTGGCACGAGACAGATATATGGAGGCGAGAGCAGAGGCCCGATATTATCAGGATATTCTTGATAATACCGGAGCCTCGAGTATCAGGCGTATGCGGCGCACCGAGGCAGAGACCTCGCACAGCCAGAGATCTCAGGGAGGGGCAGCCACAGCTGGTGTGTCCGTGATAGGTAGGAGGCGAGAGGCACCATAGGGACCAGCGGGGAGAGGTGCCGAGGGCGGTGGGGAGAGCTGAGAGATCCCCAGACAGTTTTTTGTATTTTAGAGACATGGGCACCGGTCTGCGAACCGGGTGTATTGATAGAGGCCTGCGTGCCTACATTTATTCATTGTATTGATTCATTTATTTATTATATACCGGCCTGCGAGCCGAGTACGGGTTGTACAGTTGATACCGGCTTGCGAGCCGAGTATATTTTTGATATGAGGGACCGGCCTGCGAGCCGAGTCGAGATTTTTTGATAGTTATTGCGGCCTGCGTGCCGGCTTTGTTGTATGATGAGATCACAGAGGCCCCGATGCAGGGCACATTGTATATTTTGAAAACTTATATATATATATATAGAGACGATGTTTTGATCCACATGCAGTGTTCAAAAATGTTTTTAAATATTTGGTTAATGGCTGGTAATATATAGAATGTAGTGATGAGTTTAATTGACATGTTGATAGATGGATGATGCTGATGTTTTTGTTTTAGCACGTTTATATTGATGACATGTATATATGAATGTCAAATGTTATGTGATGAATTGGCTGGTTTTGTGACATTGTGATATATGTAACTGATGAGTTGGATCCAAATGATGTATAGATTGATAGTTTGTTGATATCCGTAGTTGATGGTTTGTTTGTATTTGTATAAAATAAATGATGTGTATGAACATTGTAATGATATGTGTGGTGGATGGAGAAATGTGGATAAATGGTGTTGTTATGCAGGAAAAGAGGCGGGCGCGAAAAAATTTAGGTAGAAAAATGAAGAAAAGAACCATGTTTTCAGAAAAGATAGGTGTGTAACCGATATCGGTTAGGGAACCGATATCGGTAGCCAGTAGACCGATATCGGTTAGATGACCGATACCGGTTATTTAGGTATGAGCTTTTCTAAAAATAAAAAAGCTAGGGTGGCAACTTAAGTTCTAATTTTGAGAGCCATGCAAGAGGTTAAATACGCGAACGCGACGCTTTTTGACGACTGAGACAGGTATTTGCATGAGAGATTTGAGTGATAAGGAGAAAAGAGACAAGGAAAGTGAATGTGATCTGAGATTCAGAAGACAGAAAGGTAAAGTTTGAAAAAGGTGGTGATCATGGCAGAACGAGGAGAAGCATCCAGCAGGCAGGGACAAGAGGGAAGACAAGGGCCACCTCAAGCTGCTGCAACCCAAGAGGTATCCTTTTGTTTGTGATTTGAGTATTTGCATGTTTATGAATAAGATGAGAGTAGGTGGGTAGATATGAGAAAGAAAACATGATAGCAAGGGTTATAGGTGAGGTAAGTGTTACGGGGTAGGTAATCAGGGGTTTCAGGTATGTCTGTGTATAGAAAGGAATAAACGAGCAATTTATTGTCGTAGGTGGTTGTTTTTAGGCAAGGTGTATGTAATTGACAGTGACCGGTATCGGTTAGGGATAACCGGTATCGGTTACTGAACCGATACCGGTTATGTATAACCGATACCGGTTACTGGAGGAATTTCCAGAATGTTTGAAAAACCCTGACGGATTGAATGGTTGTTTGTTGTTTTGGTGTATGCAGGCAGAGGCAGGGTTGAGGATGAATGATAGTGTGCCAGCGCTGTTGTCACGAATCCGAGCGGATGTAACACCAGCGGAATGGACATTGATAAATCGTTTGGGGTTAAGTGGAATCCGTTATTATTCACGAATCGCACGTAACCATGGTATGTTACAGGCGTTGATTGAGAGATGGAATCCCGAGACAAATACCTTCTATCTGCCAACAGGGGAGATGACAGTAACATTGGAAGATGTGTTCCGTATTTTGAGACTCCCTATTATAGGAGAACCAGTATATCAGGCATTACCTAGCACGGGGCGGGCAGCGATAACAGAAGTGTTTGGTCCATACGCCCGAGATTTAACACAGCGAGGTTTGTCATTCACGTATGGGGTAATGTATGCAGCACACCCTGAGGAGACAAGGTTAGCAGTGATATTAATGATAGCGGTAGGGTATTATGCATTACCGAGGGCAGAAGGGGGAAGATTTCCAAAGGCATTGATGTGTGTTATCTGGGAGATGATAGAAAGGAACGTGACGTTTGCATGGGCACCTGCATATTTGGCGGAGTTATACAGGGGTTTATGGGCTTGTAGGCGAAATCACAGGACACACGTGGATTGTTCATACTTATTACACTGTTGGGCCTATGAGCACATTGTTTGTGTGCGACCAATAGGCCGATCCATCCAGTCAGGAGAGACCGGAGTACAGAGGTTGGGATTCAGACGATGGGTCCAGACAGAACAAGAGGCAAGATCTCAGGCCGTGCCGGGTGACATTGAGTATTACAGGAAGGTATGGGAGAGGGTGACAGTTGCGGATATCTGTTGGAGGCCTTACGGGAACTATATGGTAACCGAGAACATAGCTGAGGAGTTGAGGGGTGTAGAGCGATTGAGGTGGATCGCGGGGTACAGGCCAGGTGAATATGAGAGGATTCCTATAGATCGCGTGCGGTGACAATTTGGATTTGTGCAAGACATACCGCAGGCTTATAGACCATATATGAGGATCGATGCCGAGGCAGCATTCTCACCTCCCCGGCCAACACCTCCAGAAGGGCCCGAGGAGATAGCAGCCGATCGCAGTGTAATGGATGCCGGAATGACAGAGGCCTATAGGTTATGGTGGGTAGCAGAGCTGCGAGGTGTACGCGATCGCCCTGACATAGCTGTGATTACAGCAGAGAGGGATCGGCTGCAGCGTTTGGTTCAGCAGCTCCAAACGCAGGTGAATGAGACAAGAGGATTGTTAGCGGTTGCGGAGTCACGAGCAGCGAGACTAGAGGCTGGAGTCCTCCATGCGAGAGGGCGTATTCATATGTTACAGGAGAGATTGGCAGATCAGTGGGCGGTACCAATAGCCGTGGTACCTTTGAGGACAGAGAGGCCTGGCGAGAGGGGTCGACGATCACGATCATCACCTAGTTCGGGATGAGGCGTGAGGGTCTAAGTAAATGTTAGCAAGGTATAAGAATAAATAAGAGTACCGACCTGCGTGTCGATGATAGAGAAGATGTATTTGTTTAACATCTAAATAAAACTGAATATGTATGTTGATTTGAGTTATGAATAATAATAAGAATGTTTGTCGTTTTGATTTTCGGTGTTTTGAAAAAGGATAAAGAGGAATGTGATTAAATAGAAATACACAAAAATATTTATATTTACCACACATGATAGGTTATGGTAGGGGATGGTCGAGCTAACCTTGGGAGACCCCATGTCTCCGAAGTGCTGCCTACATAGCCCATTGCACAAAGCAAGGAGGGGCCTCAGACCGATGTAGTTCTCCCTTAGGACCAGGGAGAGGTGAATTTAGGCAATTTGGTATGGTTTAGGAAATTGGTTGGTTGGTAAAAATATTGATATTAATGTGGTAAGGTAAGGTTGTTGGTGTTGGTAATGAATTGGTGATGTTGTAAAAGGTATAAGGGAAGAGAAAGTTAGCCTACCCAAGTCGTAGGGAACCATGTCCTGATTAAGATCAACACACAATCCTAGATGCGAGGCAAAGAGGAAAGATGGCTCCGTAGGTGAAAAGAGCTAAACAAACCACACAACGTAGAACGAGCTTGAAGCCCTAGGTACCGTGCATAGACGAGAAGTCAATAGGTGAAAAGAGTTGTATGATCACAATATATCAGGTGTACGTTACGTCCCTTGAGTTGAAACAAATGGTGAGGTGAGGTGGATGGTATAGCTGAGGTACAGAGAACTTATTACAAAGTGAGTGTTCTGACGAAAGAGAACCTACCCTAAATAGACAAGTCCATGACCCAAAAAGTTCTTTTTGAATGAGGCTTTTATTTTACTGAATATAGACTGATCGATGCGGGAAGTCTACAAGGGATATTGATTGTACTATTCTTGAGGTCTTCACAAAGCTGATCAATGCGAGAAGCTTCTGAGAAAAGGCTGACTGTGTATAGCTGTCCTTCGGGGGAGCAGTCTATTTATAGTAGCAGATATGATTTTAATGCATAGCTGTCCTTCGAGGGAGCAGTCTATATTATAATAGCAGCAATAGTTCGGCATATAGCTGTCCTTCGAGGGAGCAGTCTATATTCAATTTAGATGGCTAGATGTTCTTTTGGCGTGAAGCATCTAGTTTAGTAGGAAGTTTGACTCAAGAAAATCCCATAAGAATACGGCTTATTTTAATACTTTGAAGTCATGGACTAGACTAAAAAGGGGAAGGCATCATCAAGGGGAGGTGCGAAGTGATTTTGATTTTATTTCGAGATATAGGAAACAAGTGTATGTAGCGGTAAATGAGCTCAAGGGACGAGCAGTAGGTAGATAAGAAGTGATATAACACTAGATTTCAACAGTAGAATGGTCGAAGATGCAAGGCATTAAGGGGTTCAGGCTCAGGTTTACCATTAAGCGAAGCTAAACGATAAGCGCCTGATCCATAAGTGTGAGTGATTATATAAGGCCCAATCCAATTGGGAGCAAATTTTCCACGTTTGCTCTTTTCTAGTTTGGTTACATGTTGATTCTCTTTGAGGACAAGATCACCAACCTTAAAGGTACGCTCATGAAGTCGCTTATCATAAGCACGCTTGATGCGTTTTTGATAGATTTGAAGGTGATCAAGAGCTGTAAGACGTCGTTCGTCAAGAAGCTCCAATTGGGCTAACCGCTCTTGGCGGAAATCATCGTTGGTGAGAATATCCTGAAGAGATATTCTAAGGGAGGGTATTTGTATTTCGAGAGGCAAAACAGCCTCGGTACCATATACCAAAGAAAAAGGTGTGGCATTAGTGGAGGTACGAATGCTAGTACGATAAGCCCAAAGGGCAAAGGGAATGTGATCGTGCCAATTTCTTCCGGATTCATTGACAACTTTCATGAGGATTTTGGTTAGGGTTTTATTAGAAGATTCAGCCTGACCATTGGCCTGCGGATAGTAAGGCGATGAGAAACTAAGTTTGATACCAAAGTTGTCACAAAGGTCTTGTAACAACTTGTTTTTAAAAGATTTACCATTATCTGTTATTAGGCGATGAGGAATACCAAAACGACAGATAATGTGATGGTTAATGAATTCGACAATTTTTTCTTTTTTATTGAAATGAGTGGAATGGCCTCCACCCATTTTGTGTAATATTCGGTTGCTGTGATTATCCAACGGTGACGTTGTGAAGAGGTCGGGTGAATCTCACCAATAAGGTCTAAACCCCATTGTGAGAAGGGCCAAAGATCTCGAGCGACCTGGAGCGGGTGGCTAGGAGTATGTTGAAGGTTGGCATGTTGTTGACACATAACACAACGCTTAACATATTCGTAGCAGTCGTTATTGAGAGTAGGCCAATAATAACCTAGGCGAAGGATTCGTTTAGCCACGGCAAGGCCACTAAAATGTCCACCACAAATCCCATCATGGACTTGTTGGATGGTATAGGTGACCTCCGCGCCGGTTAGACAGCGAAGGAGGATGCCATCAAAGCCACGTTTATAGAGGAGTCCCCCCATGACAACATAACGAGAAACACTTTTAAGAAAAGCACGTTTGCCGTTACTAGTAAGGTCAGGTGGGAGAACAGAGATTGTAAGGTAGTCGTGAAATTGGTGGTACCAGGTATCCTGCGAATTAGTAGACACAGTATTTATCATACAAACTACCGGGGTTGAATAGGATGGTGCAAAAAGTTGTTGGACCATGACGAATAATTCAGAGTCAGTTGGTGCGGCGGGAATCTGCGAGGCTAAGCAAGCCATAGTATCCGCAAATTTGTTAGTGGAGCGGGGAATGGTTTGGATAGAATAGTGAGTAAATAAGGCTAGAAGTGACTCCACGTGGTGTTTGTACTTCTGAAGTTCCTCATTTTTACATTGGTAGATGCCCATAACTTGATTGACTACCAATTGAGAGTCACCAAAGATATTGATAGATTTGATGCCTAAGTGTATCGCAACTTGGAGACCCAGAACAAGGGCCTCGTATTCCGCTGTATTATTAGTGCAGGGGAAATCAAGCCGGAATGAAAGAGGCATAGGTTCAGCGTCAAGAGGGATGAGAACAACGCCGGCTCCTCCGCCGCGCTGGCATTTAGATCCATCGAAGAAGAGGGTCATTTGATACGACTCTTCCCCGAGTGAAAGAGTGGCGATGAGTTCGTCGGGGAATGTAAAATTGGTAAATTGTTCCCCAGGTAAAGGGGCCTCCGCAAGTTGGTCTGCAAGAGTTTGTCCTTTGATTGACTTCTGTTGTATAAACTCAAGGTCAAGGTCGGCGAGGAGCATGAGCCATCGAGCGATGCGTTGGTTTAGATGTGGTTTGGCGTACATATAATGAATGGGGTCCGTGTTGGTGATGACAAAAGTTTTGTGATTCAGGAGGTAATGTCGGAGTTTGGTGGCTACGAATGATAGGGCTAGGCACAATTTTTCTACATGTGTATACCTAGTCTCGTACTCCACAAGGGTACGACTTATATAATAAACGGCCTGTTCTCGGCGTGCCGAGTCCCGATGTGCGAGCATAGCTCCTATAGCATGGTCAGTGGCGGAAAGATAAAGGTAGAAAGGGCGGTCGTCCTGGGGTGGGATAAGCACGGGTGGCTGCAAGAGATACGTTTTGAGAGCTTCGAAGGCTTGGTGACACTCCTCACTCCATTGAAAGGCAACGTCCTTTTTTAGAAGGTGATGAAAAGGGTGACATCGATCCGAGAGTTGGGAGATGAAACGCCGGATGGATTGAAGTTTACCCTGCAAACTACGCAATTGTTTGAGGTTCTTGGGTGGGGGCATTTCTAGGATAGCTTTTACTTTAGATGGATCGACCTCAATGCCACGCAAAGAGACGATAAAACCAAGAAGTTTTCCCGAAAGGACACCAAAGACACATTTCTTTGGTTGAAGACGGACAGAATATTGCAACAGGCGATCGAAAATAATGGTTAAAACATCGAGATGTTCACTGCGATGTTTAGACTTGCCAAGAAGATCGTCGACGTAATCTTCAAGGATAGTGTGCATAATGTCATGAAAAATGTAGGTCATAGCCCGCTGATAGGTTGCACCAGCATTCTTAAGGCCAAACGGCATGACACGATAACAGAAGGTTCCCCAAGGAGTTATGAAAGCGGTCTTATGTTGATCGGCGGGTGCGACCAAAATTTGGTTGTATCCTGAAAAGCCATCCATGAGAGAAAGCATTTCATGGCCCGCAGTGAGATCAACAAGTTGATCAATACTGGGGAGGGGAAAGTCATCCTTAGGGCAAGCAAGGTTAAGATCCCGGAAATCCGTGCATATCCGAAGTCCCCCCGTCGCTTTCGTGACAGGTACGATGTTAGAAATCCATTGAGGATAGTCAATAGGCAGAATGAAGGAAACAGAAAGGAGTCGTTGGAGCTCCTCTTTGACCAAGAGGGCAATGCGTGGATGCATTTTTCTCAATTTCTGTTTGACTGGTTTGGAATCGGGGTTTAGGGTGATGTTATGGATGGCAATGGTAGGATCAATTCCTGGCATGTCCGCGTAGGACCAAGCGAAAGCTTGGTTGCGGGTACGGAGAAAGGTAGTAAAGGCGGCTTGTTCTGATGTGTTAAGGGATTGTCCAATCTTCACAATGTGAGGATCCTCCTCCGTGTGGATGTTGATTTCTATAGTAGATTCGTTCAACATGGTTTGAGTTTCAGATGGTAAGGCGCGTTGAAGATAGGAGTCGTCCGCCCCAAGGTAAGTGAGGATGGAGTCGTCATCCTGGCACTCAACAACATTAATCGAAGGCGAATCCTCTTCGATCATGTCTGGATACAGAAGGGGAAGAGAGGATGGGTCCTCATTATCACGTTGATAAGTGAGAGGACCTATGAAGATGGCATTTATGAAAAAAAAAAGTTAGGAGGGATAGATTCAGGGTCCATCGATTCTGTGGGTGATGATGGCAAAGTGGGTGATGATGGTTTGGTAGGGGTGACGTCGTCTTCTTCCAGAATACAGCTGACAGGAGGTGTCTCCTGTGTAGGTGTTTCAGGAAAACCGAGACCACTGCGATCATTATGTTTGCGTGTGGTGATGGGGATGAGCGTATGTCGGCCTTGTTCGTAAAGACCAAAACCAAAGCCTTTCCACGCACAGCGAGTCAAGAAGGTGAGGGCGAAACGACGATTTGTCAAGTATTGAAAATCGGATTGGAAGGGAACCACACCAAGAGGAGGTTCAGGGGTAATGGAAGATGCGTCAACACCCCCATATGTTAGGTTGGTGTGGCAATGGGGTGGTCCGTAAGAGATTACTTCCCCCACGCGACGGTCGTAGGTGGGATGTGCATGTAATTGTCCGTACTCCTGCGGGGTAGGGAAAGAACTAACGTTATATAGGCGGTACTCCCCCAGCGTAAGGCGATGAAAAACATCTACTAAGGGGTCGGAGGTTGGGATGTTAGCTGCGGGAAGAGAAGTGGTTTTTGCGACGGTGGTTTCATCAGTTGAAGGCGTAGGTGCGGTTGAGGTGGATGGTTGAGGTACATTTGAAGAGGATATTTGGGTTGAATGTATGGGTGTCTTGATTGGTATAAGCACATCGTTTGGGCGGTATAACATATTGCAAGTTTTGAAGGGGGGAGGATCAGCTTTTACAGTGTAGGACTTCCCCTCGTACTCAAATTTTATGCATCTATGTAATGTTGAGGGAACGCATCCCATGGCCCGGATCCAAGGACGACCCAGCAATATATTATATTGGAACTCTCCCTCAAGGACATAGAAGAGTTCGGGTAAAGTACGCGGTCCTACACGAATGTTGAGGATCACGGTGCCTAAGGTAGAGGTAATAGCGTCATTGAATGACCGCAACATGATGGGGTTGGCACACATGCAACTAGAAGGGATATTCATTTGTTGGAAGGCTTTTGAAGAGATGATGTTTAGGCTGGCGCCCCCGTCAATCATAACACGACGTACCCGGATATCCCGGACGTAAGCTGAGATGAAAAGGGCAGGGTCAGGGTCTTCTGTACCAAAGTCAACAATTTCATCTTCCGAGAAACTGACTGCAGCGGCTTGTTGTACAGAGACAGAAGTGGTGGGGGAGATGGATTGTTTGGTGAGAGAGGCAACGTGATTGGGTGTTAGAATGGAGGCAACGGGCAGGGTTTCATTAGGTAAGACCTCGATCCCTTGAAGAATTTCAACGAGAGCTTGTCGATGAGATTCAGAAGTCTGAATGAGATCATATAGTGTCATTTTTACGGGTGATTGATGAAGCTGTTTGATCATAGTTCGGTGGGCAACTCCATTAGAGACGGGATAGGCGGGTCCGCGAATAACCACTTTAGGTGGTGGTGCAATCGGGATGGTTGAAGGAGAAAGAGATGCTGCAGGTGTGTTTTCTTTCACTTTCCCATTGTTTTTCTGTCCTCGAGTAGCGACACTAATCATATTAATCTCGTAGACCTGAGATGAGGAAGATGGTTGGGATAACTCATGGTCTTCAAGAGGTGGGGTTGTAATAATGATAGATCTTGGTGAGGCGGGGACAGATGGTATAGTAGAGGGAATTGAAGCTAAAGGTCTCTCCCTTCGTAAGTTGTCTTTCTTAACCTTTCTATCCGGGAGAGGTGACTGACGAAGGATGGTTTTTAAAGCTTTGCATCCCTCCACATCATGTCCTGGTGTGCGATGATAGGCGCAGATTTTAGACTCATCATAACCTGCGGGTCGAGGTTTAGACGGGTCATAAGGTCTAAGTGGGGGTAGGGAAATGGTCGCATTCTCCACCAACATAGCAAGGATTTTGGCGTAAGATCCTTTGAGGGGGTCAAAATCGGATGAGGGTATTGGTTGTGCGGGTTTTGGTAATGTTTGGGCGTGGTTGGTTTGTACGGGTGGTGGTTTAGCCGAGGGGTGCTGACACGTGTTTTTCACTAAATGTGGTTTCTTTGGCACAGAAGTTACGTTCGGCTGGTTAGATGATGAGGCTACAGATGACGTGGTAGCGGGAAACAACCACGGAGAAAGGGGAGTGACAGAAAATAAATCCTTTGATGATGGGATTGGTTTAGGGTTGATAGGTGGACAGGATACGCGGGGTAACGATGTTGTTATACCCTTTGATCTCTGTATAGGTGTAGAAGGCGTAGGTTGTTTTGAAGAAAACGCAGGAGGTATGATATATTGATGTAAGGTGGAGGGATGAGGTCCCAATATGGAAGGTGGGTGTGACGATGAGGGTTTTGATTGTGATAGAGGCACGGATTGAGTTTGTCTCCTAGGTGGCGGGGCGGGTTTATTTTTGGATAAATCGAGTCGCTTAGGCGGGTGTGTTAGACTGGGCATTGGTGAGGTCCCAAGCGTAGGGGAAGATTTGGCTAAGTTAATAGAAGTGGAAGGGGCATTTGGTAGAGGTGAGGGGGGTGAAGGTGAGAACATGGGCATTTTAAGCTTCTGTAAGCACTTCGGGTATATGGTGGAGGCATCAGGATTGGTCATTTGCATTTGAGTAGAATATGGCATACTCAAACGTTCCCATAGGGCCTGTCTATCTTCTGTGGAATGACAGTCCTCACGTGTGAATATGAACTTTTGTACGGAAGAAAGACGGGTTGTGATTCCAGTCCACTGTAGGTGTGATACAGGGGGTAGATGAGGCATTGTATCCATAGATGTTAAGAGGTCGACTGGTCGTTGAAAAGATTTAGGTGATGAGGGACTAATAGGTAGGAGGGCGTGTTTGAGAGGATCTGTTATGGTTAAAGAATTTGGTGATGTTGGTGTAGGAGATTTCTCGTCTAAGGATGTAAAAAGGAGTGGCGTACCCTTCCTCTTGTGCGGCAAGAGCGGTAGAAGGAGACGTCTGGGAAATGGATAGATTAGATAACATCCGCTCGCAGTCTTGTAGGGATGTGGTGTAAGAAGACTCATTGATGGGAAGAGAAGTCTGGGCAGTTAACTCTTTTATGGGTAAAGGAATGATTTCGCTTTGGCTTGATGGTGGTAAAGGAGGTTCGGGCTCCTGTGTTAGTGAGGAGGCTTGATTCAAAATTTTCTCGATAGAGGCTTTTGGCTGGGAGTCGAAGACTGCATGGATCTCATGAACACTCTCCTCGGCTAAGATATCCTGGTTTACGTTACTGTTGGACGAGTGATTCGGGAATGGCTTGTTGAATATTTTCAAATTTCGGTTAGCAGGGGCGTTAGGATTATCGAGGGCTATATCCCCCGCATCAACCATTTCCTGCACTATGTTTTTCAACATCTTGCAGTTCTCATGACTGTGTCCCTTCACGCGGTGGAAGTTACAAAAGTCATTTTCTTTGTACCAGGAAGGTATGGCGCGAGTGGAATCAAACCCGGAATGAGGTTTAACAGGAGGTAAGGTAATGGCTCCTGCTTTGAGCAATTTTTCCAATATCACACCATATGTTTCTCCCAAGGGAGTGTAGTTGATGGGCTCTGCTTTATACTTATAAGTGGTTTTTGGTGGAGTATTGGACGGTGGTTGGGATTTGACCATCACCGCGTGGACAGCTCCTTTTGATTTAGAAGAAGTGGACGCGTGAGGAGTGGTGGTATTTGGTTTATTGGTAGAATCAGGAGTTCGGAAAGTGGAGTTTTTGTTGCGCAACCGCAATTTCTCTTCCTCTAAGGCTCGAATTTCTAATTTTCGAGCCATAGTAAAGGCCTCGTCGAATGTACGGAAAGTTTGAATTTGGAGGGTAGGGGAGATGTGCTTAGCGCAGGCCCGCGTAAATAGTTCGATAAGTTTGGTTTGAGGCAAGGCATACGTAAGTTGGTTGATAAGACCCCGCCATCGTCCAACGAAATCTGCGATAGATTCGTCCTCAAATTGTCGGATGGCATAGAGGTCGGTGATAGATACTTTCTTGGCAATGTTAATGGAGAAATGATCCAAGAAAGATTGGGCTAGTTGGTTAAAAGAGAAGATTGAGTGCTGGGTTAAAGCACTGTACCACTCCAAGGCAGGTCCTGATAAGGACATGGGAAAGGTGCGGAGTAACAAGGCATCATCATGGGCAATCAAATAACAAGCGTGTCTAAATGATCGCAAGTGTTGTTGAGGATCCTCTTTACTGTTAAAACGAGTAAATTTTGGCAACTCCCATTGAGGAGGATATGAATGAAGGGGGACAGAAGGGTGAATGGGCTCCCGACAAACTTGCTCGTATGTCAAGGCGCTACGACTTCCTGAAACAGAAGCCTCCAGGTTATGCATTTTGTCCATCATTTGTTTAATTAGATCAGTAGTTGGATGAGATGATGGTGTGGTTGTGGTGAATGGAGGCAGATTGGACCAAGGACCACCGCTAGACACTGGCGGGGTTAAGTGTTGATAAGGTGTGGAGGATGAATATGTTGAGGCGACTGAATAGGGGTGTCCCATATAGGATGTTGAGGTCACTGGATACGTGTATGGGAATGAAAAGGTAGGCGGAGCTTGAGAAGGAAAGCTCGTGTGGATAGGTGGCAGAGAGCAAGTCATGAACGGAGCAGTCTGCAAGAGAGATGAGGTAGGGGCGGTCGATGGTAATGATATGTGGGGTCCAAGATTAACAAAAGGAAAGCTAATCGGGGTCGTATGAACCTCTGCAGCCGTCGGATTGGGAGACGGGGCTAGAGATGCAGGAAGCAAGGCGGTATTATCAGGCGGAGTGGGAGCTAAATGAGCAGCTATACTGATAGGCATACCTACAAGGAGCTGACCATCAGGTGTACGGTCAGGGGTATGAGACAAATAGTATTGTACAGCGCTGGAATTAGCATCCAGAAACTTGGCAAAGTCCTTATCTCCCACAGGAATTTTAGGAACCTCGCTGGTATCAGTAGGATTCCCCACAGAAGGTGAAGGGGGTGATTCAGGCAAAGAAATAGAGCAAGCATGTGAAACCATGGCGGCGGCTTGCTTTCGAGTGATAACAACCATGGACAAGAAGTTCACAGTAGGGTTTTAATCTGTCAGGAATAGAAACAAACTCAGACTGGTAAAATTGGTAGGTTGCTGGTTTGTCAGGAATTGGAAAAGACAGTAACCGATATCGGTTTAGTAACCGATGTCGGTTATACTATAGCCGACGTCGGTCAGGTAACCGATGTCGGTGTAAGAAGTCTGGGCTAACAAGATAAAAAGGCTGCTAATTTGATTTTTAACAACGTTTAGTATACTTGTCCAATTATTGATCACAGAAGACAGAGTATGAGAAAGAAAACAGAACTAAAAACAAGCAAGATGCACACGCAAATCCAGAGATTAACCCTAGGGTTAATTTTAATTATCGTGGGCTTATGCCTTTAGACGTAGAAGGATGTCAGAATCCTAAACAAGAGACTTAGGGGAAATGTCAAGTTGTTTTGGCTTATAAGGTTACCTCAATCGGGCGGAGGAATACCGCGGAAAAGGGGGGATGTTTGAGCTGTTGTGTTAATTGTGAAGTGATTCGGTATGTGTTGTGCAGTGAAACTAAGATTAATTTCCTGTCAATACCGTGGATATCACCCCCACGTGTACGACCTGTTACTTAATCTATGTTCACTAGAATTGAAAAACAACAGGCAGGAATGCAATGCATGTGTTTTAAAACCCAAATCGAAAGTGATATTCGATGAAGCAAAAGAGATGACTTTCACTAATGCAAGATGCAAAAACAAAGCAAGTTCTTTTACCAGAATAATAAAATACCTTGTGAATATCTTTAGAAGAAGAAAACAGCAAGTATGCTCCCTATATGAAAGCAAGTGAGAAATAAAGAAAAACCCAAAATGGGTCCCACCGGGCGTGCCAAAATGTTTCACTCGGAAATGTGTCGTTCCTTTTAGAAACAGATAAGGTTAGGGGCTAGGAGGAATACCTGTAGAATGTCGAGATGGTGTGCGCGTACCGTAGAGAAAGATCAGGCTGACTGCGAAGAACTCCTTTTTGTCTTGGAAGGACTACCTGCAAATAAGAACACAAGACCACAAGATTTTGATTAAACAATAAATGAGGAAACTGCCTTGGGCCCAGGAAATATAAAACTTCCTTTCGAAGGTGGTCAGTTTCCCTGCTAATATGAATTAACAAAAAAAGGACTGTAAAGTATCAATTAAGTTGTTTCGTTGAACTGGGTAGGTGAAAGGCTGGTTTTCTGGTTTAAATCAGAGGAACCGATGCCGGTTACTAATAACCGATGCCGGTTACTGATAACCGATACCGGTGGGTTCTAGGATCTTCTGGGCTGGTTGTGGTGTTTGTAAGGCTGGTTTATGGATGATATTAGGAAATGAGATGATGAGAGGTAAAAGAATAACAGCTAGATGCAATGGCACGTTGTGTAGTGGATTCAGAAACGGATTTAGGAGGACTGAGATTCAAGAAGCATAAGAAATGTTATAACAGAGGACATGCAAGATGTGACTTACTGGTTTTGACCAAGATATAAGCTGATCTCCTTTGCTGTAAACACTTCTGGTATTTCCACTCGTCTCTGCTCTGGTTAAGTGAAGATCTGGACTCTGTTCCTCGCTCCCAATGCTCTCTGTTGATCCAGAAATCCTTCGACTGATCTCCAAAATGAAATTCCGATCCGTTGTTTTGGTTTGGGGAGCCCATTTACAGGGAACCGATGGTGGTTGCGTAACCGACGGCGGTCGAGTAGGAACCGGCATCGGTTAGGAAAAAGTAGGCTATTTTTAGTAAAATAGCCCACCTTCCCTGCTTTTCTCCCGAGAGATCAGCTGCGGGCTTGGTCAAGTGGCTAGAAGGTCGGTTTTGGGTGCGAGTAAGGAGGCATTAGTTACGGGTGTAGGTGTAGACCAAGTTTTAGGTTTTAATTAGGTTAGTTTAGGATTAGGGCTAGGTCATGATGAGGTGGCAAAATGAGGTGGCAGGTGAGGTGATGGGGATTTATCAATTACAAGGTAATTAATAAATAATCGTGTAAGGTTTAGGTAATGAGGTTAGATTGCGAAATGGGATGCGGGTCACAAGGGGTCGTAAGACACGAATTTGGTGTCTACAGGATGGTTTTCAAGGCCTTGCATTCTCAACATCATGCCCTGGCACACGATTGTATGCACAAATTTTAGTATCGTCAAACCCTTTTGGCTTGGGTTTGAGGGGGTCCTAAGATCACAATGGTGGTAATGTGATAATAGAATTCTCAAGGAGGTTGGTTAAAATTTTGGCATAGGACCCTGCTAGTGGATCACAATGGGAAGTGAAGGTGGGTTTGGGTGTAGGTGTGGTTGGTTGTCGGGGAACCATTTTTTGAAGATTAAGAACAGGTTGAGCTATGGGTTTAGGTGATGGTGTGGTTTAAGGTATCGGTCATGTTCGTTTGGTTAGGGGTACAGTAGATGGATGGGTAGGAGGGTGTGGGGTTGTTTTGACTACCTTGTTGTGGGGTAGCGGGGTTTTGTTTTTGGGTTTCACCTTCTTGGGTAAAGGTGATGTGGGTTTACGAGACCTAGAAGGAAAAGCAGATGGAGGAAGAGGGAAATTTACCCACGGGGATAATGTGAGTGTTGTGAAGGTAGATGACGCAAGTCATACTTGGGGTGTGAGAGATAATGACTGAAGTGTAGTAGGTAGTGAAGCAATAGCTGAAGGTATTGGAGGTATTAGTGGTAAGGAGACTGCAAGTGCGGATATCAGTTGTGTTGTGTGCCTGGGTAGGTTAGAGGTTTGTGAGGAAGGAATGGGTTGTTGTGTTATTGGTTTATGGATGGGTGAAGGGTGCTTGACCATGTCGAGTAGCTGAGGTCTTAAGGAAGATGGGACAAGTGCGAGCATGATTGGTTCGGTTGGGGTATGAGGTCAATGAGTTTGTTTCTTTGGTTTGGGTGTCAGAGTAGGTGTGGTATTGACATTGGAGGATGTAGCTAAATCCAGTTTAATAGGTGGATGAGTAAGGCTGGTGGTCGGGGTTACCCCTAAAGTGGTAATGGGTTTAGTGGAGGTAAATGTTGTGGGTATGGGTTTGGGTTTAGATATAGGTCGGGTTATGGGTAAGGGTGTGGTGTGAGTGCTAACAGGTATCATGGAAGGGGTTGCGACAACAGTGGTTGTAATTGGTTTGATGGGTCACAATGGGTTCAGGTAGATAGTGGAGGTATCAGTGAGGGATCTCTACATTTATGTTGAGATAGGGAGTAAGAGGAATCCCCATAATAAATCCTTATCCACATAATATAAGTGATCGGCCAAACATGAGAATGGCACATCTGTGGGTGGAGTTGGTGAGGACCTAATGGGAATTCCCGTTAAATGCGTCTTAGAGACAGGGAATTGGTCAGCTTCATCTTTCGTGCATAAGAGAGCTGAAAGTAGGTCTGTTGGATTAAGGGTAGCCAATGGAGAATACTCGCCAAGATACAAAGGTACCTCAACTGGGTCTATAATGGGTGGAGTAGATGATGGGAGCCCCTCTATAAATGGAGGAATGGATAGGCGCCCCTCTGTGGGTGGAGAAGGTAATGGGTATTCCTTTGTGGGTGGAGGAGGTAATGGGAGCTCCTCTATGGGTTGAGGAGGTACTGTAGGTAAAGGTTCTCTTAGTGGAGAAGCCAGGGGGAGAGGGGATCGATGTTAGTGGAAGACCCCTCCGTTGGTGATGAAAGAGATGAAAGGTGTTCCTCTATTGGTGAAGTTACAATGGAGGTTGGTTCCAATGTGGAAGGAGGATTTTGGGCTAGGATTTCCTCTATGGAAGGGATGTGAGGTAATTGAGAGGTGACAAGTACCTCGTTAAAGATAGTGTGAACCTCACGGGTATGGGTATCGTGAGTAAATGTTTCACCGGTTTGATTGGATGAAGGGGCATGGTTGGGAAATGGTTTTTTGAAGATTTGTAGATTTTGTTTGGGGGTGGCATTGGAATTATCCACAGTTAACTCACCTTTCTTGAGAATTTCTTGGATAATATTCTTGAAAGTGATGCAATTACCATCGATATGACCCTTTACTCGATGATAATTACAGAAATCATGTTCTTTATACCATGCGGGAATGGGGTGAGCAAGATCAAAACCAGTGTGTGGTTTTATGGGTGTAAGGGTGATGGCTCCACTGTGTGGTTTTATGGGTGGAAGGGTGATGGCTCCAGCTTTGATAAGATTTTCTAAGACACAAGAGTAAGGTTCCCTAATTAGGGTATATTTTTGTTGCTCTTGTCTGAATCGAAAATTCTAGACAGGTGAGAGATTACATGAGGGTGTAGCCTGATTCGACAGATGAGCTAGGCCGGCCTTAAGTACCACTGCATTAGTGGTACCCTTAGCTTTTGAATAATTAGTTTTTGGTTTGGAAGAGGAAGAGGTATCATTCAACTTGAATGCCGAATTCTTATTGCGTAATTGGATTTTCTTCTCTTCGATGGCCCAAATCTCTAACTTTCATGCCATAGTGAATGCCTCATCGAATGTTTAGAAGGTTTGGACCTACAAGGTTGGGGAGATATGTCTAGCGCAAGCTCATGTGAAGATCTCGATGAGTTCAGTTTGTGGCAGTTGGAAGGTAAGTTTATTGATCAGGCTGCGCCAGCGGGTAACAAAATCTATGATAGATTCATCCTCATACTGATGTGTGGAATATAGATCAGTCGTGGTAACCTTCTTGACGATATTTATAGAGAAATGATCCAAGAAGGCTTGGGCTACCTGATTGAAGGAGAATATAGAGTGTTTAGGTAACCCACTATACCAATCTAATGTAGGTCCAGTGAGGAACATGGGAAAAGTTCTCAAAAGTAAAGCATCATCATGAGTGATCAGATAACACTCATGTTTGAATGACCGCAAATGTTGTTGTGGGTCTTCTTTGCTATTAAAATGATTGAATTTAGGCATTTACCAATGCACGGGGTATGAATGGATAGGAATGGATGGGTGAATAGGTTCGTTGAAAATCTTTTTGTAGGTGAGAGTGTTGCGGGAGCTGGAAACTGATGCCTCCAATGTCTACATCTTTTCCAACATCAATTTAATTAGGTCATTGGTGGGTTGTGATGATTGGATGCCTCCTATAGCATGAGGAGGTTGGTTTTGGGCATATAACAAGGGTGGCACTCCAATGTATGGGGCTACCATGTAGGGTGGTGGAGAAGAAGGTAGTGAAATAGGGGGTACATACCTAGAATGAATAATGGATGAAACAGGAGGTTGTTGGTAGTATATATATGGGGGTGGAAGGGTCGTGGTAACCCTAGTGGCAATAGGGGCTAATGATTGTGGAATAGAAAGAACCAATTTCTGAAATGGGGTAGGGGTCACCGATACTGGAGGTGGGAATGTAGCTATAGATATGTATGGGACATTAGGGGTGGATGAGGTTGTGTTTGGGGTAGTCATCGAGAGTATGGTGGATGTGATGGGTGCCATAGAATTAACAAAATTGGTAGTCATAGTGGGTATAGAACCTAGTTGTGAAACGACTGGGGGTAAAGTGGATGCGGGCAACATGGAGACAGATGGGGCCGATGTGGGAGTGGGTGGGAGAGTCGGGGGGATAGATATGGGCATGTTGTAAATCAACTAACCCGAGGTGTCTCAAGTGAAAGAGTGAGAAAGGTAAAATTGCAAGGTGGCAGGGTTCTGATCAAGGAGTCTTGTGAACTCCTCATCTCTAGTAACGATGGTAGTAGGCTGGATGGGATCCATGGCTGATGATAAAATAGAAGGTGGTGAAGGACTACGTGGGAGTGGTTGGAAACTGGCATGAAATACGAATGCACTTGCTTGTCTTCGGGTCAACACCATGTGAACCAGTATTGATAAGGTAGGGCTACTTCTCTATAAATGATACAGATTTTAGCAGGAATAGGTGAATCTGGTGATAAAAATTGGATGAAGTAACAAATGTTGGCTGGAATATGAAACAAGCTAACTGATGCTAGTTAGGGAAAACTGATGTCGGTCAAGGGTAACTGCTACCGGTCACTGTAGAAAATGGACAGTAAGTAAATAGCGAGGCAGAAGTTAAAATCTAACAGGTATGCCAAATATGAAGATGTATAAAACATTAATGGGAAAAATGACAGTGACAGAGACTATGAAAAGTGGAAGAAAGTGAAGTAATATTCCCTTTTGAGTAGGTTAGAAAAAGGACCTAGACCCGACATTAGTTGGGTATAACTAATGGCAGTCAGAGGTAACCGGTGACGGTTACTGTGAAATTAAAATAGTGATGAAAGAAAGTGGTTGTGAATTAAAATCTGACGTAGAATCAGACCTAGAATTCTAGGAATGATGATGATATGGCCTAGGCACACTCAGGTGAAGCCGAAATACACTATCTATGATGAGGAGCGTGTAAAGATGAACAAAAAAAAAGTGATGAACGTGATATCTCACCTCAAAACGTAAGCCAAGCAGAAACACTAAGAAAATGCAATCCTAGGAGTGCCCTTTCTATTATGTTTGTTTAGCTTATGCTATTTAAGGACTGACACATGAATTGTGAAATAGAGTTTTTTGGTGAGGATGGCTTCCTACAAAGAAGGAGATCTAAAAGGTGAGGTTTCAGGTATGTTATGGTGGGGGTAGACTTCACTCTAAAATATGACTCGACATAGCAGCAAGCTGGGTTCCCTCTATGTCGTGATCGTGTGATCACCTACAACTTCTTCCAAGTAAGATGTTTAAGAATGTATGTATTTTGAATTTTTGTGTGGTTTGGTAAGACTCGGAGAAAGAGAAAAGGATATAAGTGCTTTTCTATGATACGTTTGTCAACCATCAGCTGGTCATGACTTCCAACATATAGGTTGCCCTCAATTAATGTGCTCTAATGCACTAAATCAGAATGGAATGCATTTGTTTTTAAACCCAAATCAAAAATGTGAAATTGGATGACACAATAAGATGAAGAGAAGAGGGATTCTCTTTCACTACAATGCAAAAAAAAATGAAGAAAAGATTCTTTTTAATCACACCAAAAGAAAAGTTCCCTTTAAAGCAAGTAGAAAGAAGAGGTGGATTATCAGGGAAGAAAATTAGTGTGTACGCTTTTTAGAAGGGAAACAAACAAACAAATTTTTTCTAGGAATGAATGAAATGCAAGGAACCCCAGAAGGGTCCCACTGGGCGTGCCAAAATGTTTCACCTTTTTCTTAGATTGTTTCTTTGAAATGTTGATGAAACAGACAAGGTAACAGGCGTAGGAGGAATACCTTTTCAAATGTCGGTTGATGGCTTGTTACGCACGTATGAATTCCAAATCCATAACTGATCGTGACAGCTTCCCTTTGGCTAGGAGGAACTACTTGTAATGAAAACAAGACCACTAGAAGGAATTAAAAAATATGGGCAATGAACTGCCCAACATGAGCTAGATCCAGGAAGTATGATACTTCCTATATAGCTGTCAGTCCACTATTTTAAACAATTCAATGTTGTAAACAAAGTAAATCCTATTGTTATTTTGAAATGATTTAGGTATCTCACTGAAAAACACAATAAGAAAAATAGATCTAATCTAACAGGCTAAGATAAAATAGAATCCAAAGGTCAAATGATTGGTTCTGGGTCTCTACAAGTCTGATAAAGGTCTCGGGTAGGTCACAGGTGAATGAGGGTGAGATAAAATTAGGTGGGTAGGTCTCTGTTCAGGGTTGTGTGGGCAAACACAAAGACCGGTGTCAGTCAAGGGTGACTGATGGCAGTTAGGTATAACCTGTGCCAGTTACTGTGAGATCTGGAAATGTCACAGAATGGGATTTTGGTCTCCTTTGTGATTACACAAAGGATTTTGGTTGGTTGGGATGGTGTATTGGGTGACGGGAGTAGGATTTTGTGAGGTTTTAATGGGTATATTGAGGTGAAAATGTGGATAAGGTCAATAGGGGGCAAGGCAAACAATGGATGATAAAATGATGAAGAAATGAAATAACCAGGAAAGTATGATGTTGTACTTACTTGGATTTCATTTCTGAAGGCCTGTGTGTGAAGGATAGAGGTATTGATGATGGGTTTGAAGGTTGCAAGTTATCACCAACTGAATAAAATCTTCTGTATGGGCTGCATGTACACTCGTCTTTGCTTGAATAGATTAGATCATCGATGGGATGGCTGTGCAGGAGAAGATGATCAATCTCCTTCCTTGGATGTGAGTTTTCACTGGAATTGGCTCTCTAAAGATGTGTTATCTCTCTGAGATGTGTTATTCCTCATAAACTTTATCCCAAATTTTTCCAACTTCCAAGTTCCAACCTTGAGAATAAGGTTGTTTTGGGTTAAAAGGGGTAACCGACGGCGGTCCAACTTAACCAGCGACAGTTGGGGGTAACCGACGTCGGTCAAGGTGGGATTTCCTAGGTTTACTAAACTAACGAGATCCTCCTGATTTCCTTGGATCTCATTTCATTATCCCACAGATTAGACTGGGAGCTTCTTGTGAGCATGTGGAATTGTGGTTAGAGGGAATGTAGGCATTGAATTTTAGAGTTTGGGTAAGTCTTAGTTAGTTATGCGAACTTGCTAAGAACAGGTCTTAGGCTGAGTTAGCTTGGTGAGGTGTCTAAGTGAACTGTATGTGAGGATATTATTTAAATAATAAATATAGTGAGGATATTGCATTAATTTAATTACATTAATTAAATTAATATTAGTGGTGTGAAGGGGGTCATGGCTAGGTAAATGTAATAAAGGGGGCTTATATGTCGAGGGAAAAAAGGGGAGTGTGACCTAATTTTAGTGTCTACAGTGACTTTCAACTAAGGTAAGAGAACCTATTTTGTAACCTTCTAATGGTGAAGGAGATGAAGATATCCTTATTTTTCTTGAATTCTATGAGAAAGACCTTGAGGAAAACATGATCAACACACCAAATCTAACTCTCACGAGTTGTCACTTCCAGAATATGGGTATGTTTTCAACACAAGGAAAAGGTTACTAAAGACATTGAAATCCTGATCTATTCTGCATACTTTGGCAAATGGGTTTTTATATTTTGTGGGTATACAGGGAAAAACAGGGGTGATACAGGGTAGGAACTATTGTTTAGATGATTTTTGGTGGGGTATTGACAAGACAAACTTGACTATGTCAGATCTTTGACAACCTCTACAACATTTGAACAACTATCAGATAAAATGCTTCAAAACAGTCAAGATGTTCTTTCAACTAAAAGAGATGCATAGATAGAGGTCCAAGTTTACACTCTTCACACAATCTTTGAGACCTCAACACAAAATCTTGAATTAAAGGACTCAATTAAAGATCAAAATCTTTGATCAAATCACACCTAAGGTACCCCCAAAGGCTTACAAGAAATCTCTGTCAGCAAATGAAGGTGAAGTGATTTTAAACTACTTATTTTCAATGCCAGATGAAAGATCTTCTAACAAAAAAAATTATAAATTCCACTAAACTATCAATAAGGATGAGATCTGTGTGATTCTTAAAGTTTTCGATGTAAGATTGCAACAAAAATAAGGAAAACTATTTTCAAATATTTAAACATGATAACAGCCATCATATTGCCCAAAATAACACAGATTGACTCAAAATATTGTTAGATTCATCAACAGGGGAGAGTTTCAGAAACAATCTCAGAGCTGTGTGATGGCTATACACTTGTAACCAACTCACATGAATGAAGATCTAACACAAAAGACATTAACCAGGTTTTTTGGTGGGTTTCTCAGAAGATGAGATTCTCTCAAAAAAAATCTTGATTTTCAATTTCCCGAACTCTTGCATTTCTCCAAAAATGCATTATATATCACTTGTTACATATAATTCTTCTTTCCCAAGCAAAGAATATGCCAAGGATCAAGTTTGTTACAAAAATTCCTCATGATTTGCAGACAGTGACGTTTAATAGAACACGTCCAAAAAGTTACCAGTTGTCTCAAAAAGGGGTGAATCGTTGCAAAATTCACATCATTATCCATTTGGAGGCACATTTTTCATCTTCAAAGCACGTAGACCCCGTTCCTTGCATTATTTCATCATTTTCCCTCCAAAATTTTCCTCTGCAACTTTTGGATCTGGCATTTCACATTTTACACAGGCTAGGGCAAAAATTATCTCAAACACACCTCAAATCTTCAAATTAAGCCCCAAAATCAATTGCATTGGTCTTTGAAGGTACAAACAACACAAATTTTCTAAAAATTTGATGAAAATTGATGCAAAAATCACATCTCCAAGCTTCCTGGAGCTCCCTAGGGCAAAAATGGAAGAAGAACAAAATGATGCACAGTTACCATTGATTTGACTTTCATATTTGAAATCGGACTATCCACATGCAATATACACATTAAAATGGGCGTCATGGGCTCTTTTTACCTTTTGCAACTGTTGTTGCAAATCAGCAGCACCCCTGGAGGCAAATCAGGTTTCTAGGTTAATGTTTCAGGCATCCAGTTTGATTGCACAACATTAAAACCTCTCTCCAAGTGTGGGACTTATAAAATGAGAGAGGAATCTCCAGATTAGAGGTTGGTTCCTCAAACTCCTCTGATCAGATATGCTATTTGCACAATTGCAGAGGTTTGAATCCTAATCCTACTGTAAATTCCAAGGAGATAGAGATAGAAAGTGCAAAAATTGAAACTAAACTAATAGGTGATACACCAAAGGAGTGGTGAACACTTCTTGTTCATGGAAATTGACAAAATTTCATGAAATGCAACATGAAACATCATACACAGGCTAATAAGATGCAATTAGAGGTCTGAAATGAAGCAAGACAATACAAGCAAAGGACTGGAAATTGATCACAGAGTCTGCACTGTCATTTTTCACTGTCAAAATCCTTACATTTGCAACATCAAAGAGGCAGAAACCTGTTACAATCATGAAGAAGGTCTGATACTTGCAAAAATCACTTGTTGAAGGTGAAAGAAGAAGCTTGCTATCCAAAAAAATGTTCCTTTTCAAAAAATGAGCCAAATCTGGCTTTTACAATGCATGGGTCGAGCCCAGGAGAGAGAAAACATGTAAAAAACATGGAAGCCATTCCCCATTAAATGAATATGCATTAAAATAGCATGGGCATCCTTACAGAACCATGCCCTAACATTTTTAGCCATGCTAAAAAAGAATGTGACCCATTTTGCATTAAAACTGGTTGTTGAAACGTCATTTCTGGCCATTACCACGTGCCAGAAGCATTTTTTGATTTTCTCTCTCCAAAATCCACTAAAATGAAAAATTAACCCTGGAATCTTATAGAAAATTTCACCATATTTCCATTGATATAAAGAATTCAAAAAACCGAGCTCTGGATCGAAAGATATGGTGATTTGAAGTTTTAGGGCAAAACAGGACCAAATCGGGTCGCTTTGATATTTTTGGCCTGGACACGTGGCGAGTTCTGATTGGCTGCGGGCCTTCTAGGGGAAAATTTCCCACAAAAACTCTACCGAGCCATAACTTGAAAAATACATGGAGTTAGGAGAAAAACTTTACCTTTCTGGAAAGATGAGAAAGAGCTCTATCCAATGGTGTCATTTCCAGAAGGTTTTGAGTGCTTGAAAAGAAAAATTTTGTGACTGAGGTACAAGAGAGGGAAGAATGAGAGGAGTTAGCCACAAAATGAGCAGGGGGGCACATTTTGGATAACAATTTTGGTGACTTAGAGATGTCATCTTCCTACTGGATCAAGTTACTAGTTTCCTAAAGCATCCATTGGGCATGGAGTCATGAGTTGTAGCCTGAAAACTGATCTGAACTTTGAAAACCTCCTCTCTGAGCCACTTGGAAACCCACTGAAATGGACTGTGCAAGAGCAAAACCAGAACCACAAAAACTATGTACAAAAATGAAAATCATACATGCTCCAAATGGAACATGCAGAGTGTGCATAAGCACTTCTTTTACTGAAAGAAAACCTACCTACTCTACCCTAATGGAAACAAAGGTGAGCTAAACAAACCCTGCAATTGGTTGTGTAAACTAGCTTCCTTTCTTCAAAATTGGTAACCATGCGACTAATTTGGCATTGAACATGGCTGATTGGATGAATGGAAAATCAACAAGAAGTTGGTCTTCCACCCAAATCATCAAGGTATCAGTTGAAGGCAAATTCAATAACTCTTTTAGTTGTTCTGCATTTAGATTAGAGAGGTATGACAGCTAATCCTTGGTTCTTTGTAGCTCATCCTCATGCTTAGAAGTAAGCATGACTGGTTGTGACTTCTCCTTTGGCTCCAATAAAGCCAAATACCTGATTGGGCAAGGTATGATCCATTTGATATGCCCATAGCTCTAGTTTTCAACTCCAAAAATGGAGTCTTCTTGTAGACCTTCTTGGGTGGGTGATGTGGAAGAAATGGTAGAACCTTTCTGCCCTTTCTCCTATTCCAATGAAGAACATGAAAGATTAAAATCTTCCAATCTTAGTTCCAAAGAGCTGCTATAAGATGCAGGCTGCTGCAAATGAATGCTCTCCTTCATGATAGCAGGCTCAAGTATTTGGGACGTGGAAGATGAAAGAGAGAATGGTGGAAACTCAACCGGCTCTTCTTCATCAAAACAGTCCTCCAAATCTGACAGATAAACTACCTCATTGTTTTCCTGCTACAAATGCTCAACTTCCTCCACAGTATCCTCTTGATCTGTAACTTGATCATCATGGTTTCTTTCATCCTCCAACATTGATTTTGAGGGATCAAACTCTTCTTTAGCACTAGAACTCGAGAGAGATGAAGTAGAAAGAAGAATTGAAGGTTCTCTTGTAGCCTGCTTTGCGCTTAAAGCCCTTGGATCTGCAATTTTCTCCTCCACAACTAGAATTTTCTCCTCTTCTTTTGGATTTGGAGCATCTTCTCCCTCTTCTACTACTTGAAGACAATCTTGTTCTTGATAGAACTCTTCCTCTAGCACGAAGTTCGCTAAGTCAAACTCTTCGATCTGCTTCTCTAGAGGACAAGTTGGGACTGTAGGATCTTCTTCAGAGCTTTCTTCCTCCATGGCTGACTGTGTAACTTGAATTGAATCAGCATTCTCTTTGAATAGAATGCTAACATGGACACTACTTTCTGAGAAAACTGATTGCTGATCTGCTTCTTCTTTTTACTCTTCTCCTGCTGCAGCAAATTCAGTCCTAACCACCACTTGTTTTCCAACTCCAACCTCTTCTAAAGGCTTAACCATCAAGGGGATCTTTTTCATCCCAAATTTAAGAGCCCAACTCTTGAGACTTTGAATTTCTTCATCCTTGTTTGGATTTTCTTTTTTTTGTTGTTTTCCTTGACTGGCATTCTGATTTTTATCCTCCCAACATGGATTTGGGAATGCAAGAGGAGAAGTGGATTGTAACTCAAATGATTTGGAAATTTTTTGTGGTGGTGGAGGAGGTAGAAACTCTTATTTCTTTGGAGGAGAGGGTATTTCCGTTAGCTCTTGTGGAGAGGATGATTGTTTTGAAGGAAAGGGGAAAGAAGAATTGAGATGGGGTGGAAGACTAGGGGATGGTGAAATGGAATTAACTCCTGGGGCAGCATTGACTGGATTTAGAATTTGAAATTCCAAATGAGATGATGTTGCTTGAGTAATGGGAAGAGAAAAACTAGATGATGGTGTAGAACTTACCCATTGAAAAGGTTGTTCAACACCAAGTGTATAGGCCTCTATTTCTGCTGTCCATTGTGCAAGTTGGGGCAGCATCTTCATCATAAAGTCTAGCTTCTCCTAAGGGCTGAAGTGTCTTGGAAAAGGGCCTCCCCATGGACAAGGAGTCCTGCAACTAATTCTGAAAGCCTTCATTTGAGCTGCTACTCTTGATTGCACCATCTTTGCCTCCATCTTTTGGATTTTTTCCACAAAATCTGCATCTTCCATTTGATTGTCTTCATTACATGTGTACCCTTGTTCTTGATGTGCTTCACAACCAAACTGACTTTGGCACTGCTGCTCATATGGGTAGACATGTTGATTTTGAATTTGATCAAAATGCTGATTTTGAATTTGATCAAAATGCTGATTTAGAAGATTTGTAAAACATGTTGGAGGTGTGATATACTGCTGTTGTAAATGTGAATTCCATGATGGAAATGAAGTCATGATTGCACAATTTCATGGAATGGAAAAGAATGAAAATGATGGAAAGAAGAATGGATGGAAATGAATGGAAAATAGGTCTGCAACTTAGAGAATGAGTTGTTTACCAGATGGATTTGCCAGATGTGCTTTTGAAAGTGCCTCTAAAAGGCTGAATCTTTAACAGGAACACACCAACCTATCAAAGATAAAGTGAAAGACCTCTAAGGTCCCACCGGGCATGCCAAAACTATTGTTGCAAATCAGCAGCACCCCTGGATGCAAATCAGGTTTCTAAGTTGATGTTTCAGGAATCCAGTGTGATTGCACAACATTGAAACCTCTCTCCAAGTGTGGGACTTGTAAAATGAGAGAGGAATCTCTAGATTAGAGGCTAGTTCCTCAAACTCCTCTGATCAGATCTGTTATTTTCACAATTGCAGAGGTTTGAATCCTAATCCTCCTCTAAATTCCAAGGAGACAGAGATAGAAAGTTGAAAAATTGAAACTAAACTAATAGGTGATACACCAAAGGAGTGGTGAACACTTCTTGTTCATGAAAATTGACACAATTTCATGAAATGTAACATGAAACATCATACATAGGCTGATAAGATGTAATTAGAGGTCTGAAATGAAGCAAGAAAATACAAAGGACTAAAAATTGATCACAGAGTCTGCACTATCATTTTTCACTATCAAAATCCTTGCATTTGCAACATCAAAGAGGTAGAAACCTGTTACAATCATGAAGAGGGTCTGATACTTGTAAAAATCACTTGTTGAAGGTGAAAGAAGAAGCTTTCTATCCAAATTAATGTTCCTTTTCAAAAAATGAGGCAAATCTGGCTTTTACAATGCATGGGTCGAGCCCAGGGGAGAGAAAACGTGTAAAAAACATGGAATCCATTCCCCATTGAATGAAGATGCATTACAATAGCATGGGCATCCTTACAGACCCATGCCCTAACATTTTTGGCCATGCTGAAGAAGAATACGACCCATTTTGCATTAAAACTGGTTGTTGAAACGTCATTTCTGGCCATTACCACGTGCCAGAAGCATTTTTTGATTTTCTCACTCCAAACTCCACCAAAATGCAAAATTAACCCCAGAATCTTGTAGATAATTTCACCAGCTTTCCATTGATATAAAGAACGCGAAAAACCGAGATTTGGATCATAAGATATGGCAATTTAAAGTTTTAGGGAAAAACAGGGCCAAATCGGGTCGCTTTGATATTTTTGGCCTGGACACGTGGCGAGTTCTGATTGGCTGCGGGCCTTCTAGCGGAAAATTTCCCACAAAAACTCTGCCGAGCCATAACTTGAAAAATACATGGAGTTAGGAGGAAAACTTTACCTTTCTGGAAAGCTGAGAAAGAGCTCTATCCAATGGTGCCATTTCCAGAAGGTTTTGAGTGCTTGGAAAGCAAAATTTTGTGACTGAGGCACAAGAGAGGGAAGAATGAGAGGAGTTAGCCACAAAATGAGTAGGGGGGCACATTTTGGATTACAAAAACCTTTTTGGAAAAATTTCAAAATTCACTTTTTTCTCTGCCCCTCCATCCTTGAGAAACAATCCTGACACACATCCTGAGGTGGGTCCCATAAGAATCGTGATTCGATTCTGCATATTTACCTCTCTTTTTTTGGAAAAAGGAAAATTTTCCAAAATATCCCCACACCTCCTCCCTTCCGCCCTTTGCATCCGATATGGGTCCTAGTAGGTTGGCGCTTCAAAATTTAACTTTATACCTATTTTACCAAAAAGGAAAAATTTCCATATTTGCTCCACGGACCCGCAGCTCCAGGTCTGACCCTGACACGTGTCTTTCGGTGATTTACTGTAGAGAAGTGCTTCAAATTTTTACCTTAACCTTTTGACCCAAAAAGACAAAATTTCCAAGTTTTCACTGGCGGTTCTCGTTTCCCTTTGTACGTGTACTTGACACATGTCCTTCTCTGATTTGCTACAGGGAAACGTTTCATCTTTTCACATTCTCACTTATTTTTCCAAAGGGAAAAATTTTCATTTTCCTTCTAGTGGCCCGCATTCTTGCACAAGCTTCAAACATACTCCTTATCGGGGTTACGCTTACGTTTTTTAACTTTAACTCTTTTTGCCAAAAAAGGAAAAATCTTCCTTTTTCCTCCAGCGGAAAACTGATCTGCACGAGTTTAAAATTTCCATTTTGTCAGGGCCGTGCTTCCTTTTTAAAATTTAGTCCATTTTGCCAAAAAGGAAAAATTTCTAAAATCCCCCTGAAATCCCAAACCTCCGCTGTTCCATTTTGAGAAAAAATGCAAACAAGGCATTAATTTAACTTAGTAGGTCTACGGCCTTTTTCATCACTTTAAAAAAAATTTCCCCCAAAGGGAAAAAACTTCAAATACCTCCGAAGCTTTGTTTCTCCACTTTTACCTAAACATAAAAATTCTTCCCTAGAGGAAATGAGGGCTTTTTCACAACTTTTGCTCCTTTTCGCCCAAAAGGAAAAATTTCTCTAAGTCCTCCACCAGCCTTCTATCCCGCTTTTGATGTGAACATGACACGTGTCCACCACTGATTTGCTGTGATGTTATGGTTTGTTTTATGACTTTAATTTTTTAACCAAATAAAGTCAAAAAACTTCAAAAGAACCTAACCACCTGCAATTCCATCCTTAACTCTGAAGTCACCACATGTTCCATCTGATTGGTCGCGGGCCTTAGGAATTTTTCTTCATTTTGACAATTGTTCCAAAATTCCTTAGAGCACCAAAAATATCCAGCACTCCTCCTCCAATCAAAAATCACCACGTAAGCAACATTAGAACCAATCAGAGTGAAATAGAGCCATGGGACCAAATTTTCCCTTTTGCCAAAAAAGTAAAAAGTGACAAGTTAAAACAATTATCCATCATCCCTTGGACAATTAGAACAAGCCACATTTTCAATGAATTCTGAGGAATAATTTGACAGGAAAATGACGCTCGTCTGACTGTCAAAACATAGAAAATGCCCGAGATGCCCTGGAATTCAATTTTTTCGCTAAGGACGAATTTTTTTTCGAAATTGGACCAACTGAAACATGTTTTTTTTTAAAACATTTTTTATCATGGAATTGGATTCTCAAATGCATACAAGTGTAAATCGATCAATTTTGAACTTTCACCATCAGGAAAAAAGGAAAAAATGGCAGAGCCCGCAGATTTGGAAAAATTGGGGCACAAAACAGGGCACATATGGAGATTCCTTTCAAATTAGGAAAAATCAACAAGTTTGTGAGCATTTCAAAGCATTCAAATGGAGGGGAAAAGTTACAGACCATTAATTCGAAAGGAAAAACATTTCAGAGCAAGCATAGTGGAGGAAAATTTAGGGCAACATAGTGTAATCTCAAAAATGGCACCAATAGATACCAATTGTTATCTAACAGTAACCCATCCTAGGGTATAATGAGGGAACTTATATGATGTTGTGGTGGACTTGCTAAGAAAATTACAAAGGCATGAAGATGATACTATGGTGACACAAGTGGCATTACAAGGGCATTGTGATGATATTATGATAAGAAAGAGGCTAAAATGTCAAGAGTTTTCTATCACTCTTCACTTGTTTGAAAGAGGGGGGGGGGGGGGTGGGGAAGGCATGTATTTATAGCCTAGAGATGGGGTTAGATTAGGAGTTATTAATTAATCAGGGTTAGACAAAGTGACCTTGGTTAAGTGATTGGGGGACATTATTTGAGGGAGTATGTGGAATTATGGATTTGATACGGATTTGATAAGGATTTGATTTGATTTTGTGGGGTTTATGATTTAAGTGATTTTTGGATTATTTAATTATGATATGGGATGATATGACCTAATTGGAATAATTGATTATTTAGCATATAATGAGGTTTAAGTATGTGAAAGGGGATCACTTAAGTAAACATATTAATTAATTAAACATGTATTTTTGGTGGGAAATGGGATTTTTTCAAATTGAGGAAAATGGATTCAAATGGGTAAGCCTAATAAGGTGGGAAAATGCAGGGTGAAGGATATGAGCTACACTAAAAATTGGTTTCTATGGTGTGGATGGAAAAATGAACTTCCCGTTCCCATGAAGTGTATGCAGAAAATGTAGCCCCTTTTCTCTTAAATGAGTGATATATGGATACCTTTAATTCTCTTAGAATGTGTTTGGATGACACATTAGGTGAGGATGATAGATGCTTAGAGATTTTTCCTTTATTTTGGTCACATATCTTTATATTAATATGATTCCCTTGGTTGAATTTTGTAATTGACAACTGGAAGGATGACCGATAAGAAAATATAATTCTCAAAAGATAAAAGAGGCCCAAAAAGAGAAAGTAAAATAGAAAGAGGTTAGGGGCACCCAGATGGGATGGGGGTGTATGGGCATTGGTATCCTGGCTAGGTGCTAGTGTCTAAAGTCATAAAATATAAACATCTAAAATACCGACTAGGATGTAATGTGTAAAAGACCATAAAGAAGACAAGAAACCAAGCAAAGAGGCCAAAGGTAGTTTTCAATTTCTATTTTTCTCGCTTAGGAATCATATGAATGCAAGTATGATTTTATGGCCTAGAAATGTACCCAAGTGTGTGATTTTGTGTCTACATTTTTCCCCACTTTATGTTATTGTTTTAATACCCAAAAACATAAAGTAGTTAGAAGATGCATACCTGATAGCCATGTATAGTGTGATGGTGATAGCGTGTCGATGAGACAAGTGAAAGCGTGAAGTGATAATAATGAAGTGTAGAAGCTAAGAAAAGAGGAAGTGACCCTAGGGGTTGAGCTTAGTGTGTTGTATCTGTTATTGGGATTGATGTAGGGTTATTTCTTGTTGTGTATTAAAGACAAACCTATAAAATAAGAGCCGAAGAGTAATCAAAGTTATGTATTATGAAAACTCTGTAAAATCATGTAAAAGTATGCAAATGTGTAAAAAGTAGAAAAGGAAAGTGTGCACATGATGATCATAAGTGTAAAAGGAATAGAAAATATGTCTTGAAAATGTTGTAGAATAGTGATTTTTTTGGGAGATCTTACACCAAGAGTGATTTTTGTGGGTGATCTCATGCCAAGAATAAGATTTTTGGGCGATCTCACACCAAGTGCAAGTTTTTTAGGTGATCTCATGCCACAGTAGAAAATTTTTGGGGAGAAAAGTCTAGTGTTACTATCCTTCCATGACTGCTTCTAGAATTTACACACCACTACATATGGTGTGATCCATGTTTTCCTAAGTTGTACCATATTTAGTTCCATATTGAAAATGGAGATATAATGCATTCTAATTGTTGGAGGACTTTTACTATACAGTGAAAATGTTGTGAATTATGCTGAGCTAAGAAAGTAATTATAACTTTCCCTATTCATGGGCACCCAGGAAAGGTCAGGAGCTCCCAGGAACTAGTGTCTATATCTAGGTGCTAGTGTTTTTGTTTAACTAAGGATGCAAGTTAGATTCTGGTCCATTTATACAGTTGTATATTGTGTTGATTCAATATTATGCATATGTGAACTAAATATCTGACCTACTGTATGGAGTGACTGATTCACCCAATGGATTTCCCCCTCATTTGAGGTGTATGTAACGTTGTTAGGAGAATGTGGCCCAAAGGAGATGACCTGATGTTGAACTGAAATGTATCCCTACAAGAGGGAATGTGCATGATAAAAACCAAGGAACATGCAAATACAGTGGCTAGATGTATATGTTAGTATAAAAATGGCAAGAATGTAATATAAAAATAGTTTAATCAAGTAAGTGTGCATATAACATAGACCGCGAAAAGTGGATTTAAAACATGGGACATATCTCACTATTTCACAAGATAATCAAGGCCGAAGCCACCAAAATCATACAAACATTGACCAAACAAGACATAGAGAATAGCCTACAAATAATGGCATATAATAGCAAACAATGTCAAATAAGATGTCACGGAAAACCATGTTAACAAATATATCCTACAAGGAAAATGTTGCAAATGAATCATCTATTACCATGTTAAAAAGTTAAAGAATAATTTAAGATGTGTATAAATAATTGTAGAGTAGTTTGCTATTAAGAATAAGAAGTAGAAAATAATGAAACAATAACACCTGTGATGTCTGAGAGTAGAAATGTAAATTCTCCCAGGATCCTCGGTGGGAATGGTAAGAGGTACAATTCTGAGCATCAATGTTGTGTGTAAATATATGTAAAAAAAATTCATTCACAACTAAAAAAAAGTGAATGCGCATGTTTATATAGAAAATTTAATCTAGATATTCATATAACATAGTAAGAAAAGTGGCATGTAGGTATGCATTATATAGTGAATGAGTGAGAAAGAATGGTATATAATGTGAATATGATAGGAGCAGCATGCCTATTGAGTGTGGAGCTTAATTTCTTTAAAGAAATCTTATTTTTACATGTTTCTGGATTTGACAGTGACTGGCATCGGTCAAGCAGTGACTAGCATCAGTCAACCTATGTGATGGTGTTTTATTTTTTGGCCAAAGTTTGGAATAAATATTTTTCTTTAAATATGATTTATTGATTATAAAAGCGTATTTAGTTGCCCAAAATAGATATATATGCATGTATGCATTATATGAGGGTAAGAAAGAAGAAAATAGCAATTGTTTTCATGTTAGTTTTCTTGGTGAGAAAGAAAGAGTAGATGAGTGAGGTAAAAATATTGAACATCATGTGAGGTGCTGGAAGAGAAAAAATATTCATTGTATTTCCTCTGTAAAGAACTGAATAATAATTTTGGCCATTTCTTGGTGGAAGTATCCTACACTGGGTGAACCACGTTAAATATGGTGTTATCTTTCTATTATGTATTTTATCTTCTGGTTTATTTCCGTGCTCATTTCTTGTGTAATTTATCTAGTTTTAGATTTGTACAACACTATTATATGGTTAAATCCCAACAAATGGTATCAAATATTTGTTTGGAGGTTTTGTGTGTTGATAGGATTCAATCATATAGGCTTTTCTAATTGAGTTAGAGCATAGCAATGGCAAAAGATAGTAAATACCTAGTAGATAAATTTGACGATCGTAATTATCAACTATGGAAGATGCATGTGGAGGATTATTTGTATAAGAATGATATATACTTACCATTGGATGATCATGCACAGCCAGACACAATGAATGATGAAGAATGGATGGCTCTTGAAATAAAGGCTCTGGGATCTATAAGATTGAGCATGAAATCATCGGTGGATTTGAATTTTATAAATGCAAAAACCATGATAGATTTGATGAAATATTTAGCAAATTTGTATGAAACTCCTAGTGCTTTGAATAAGGTTTATTTGATGAAAAAATTGTTTAATTCTAAGATGCAAGAAGGTGGATCTGTAACTAATCATTTGAATGATTTCCAGTCTATTGTAAATCAATTAAAAATGATATAAATTTTGTTTTATGATGAAGTGGAAGCAATTTTATTCTTATGCTCTTTTCCAGATAGTTGGGATAACTCGGTAATGGTTGTTAGTAATATAATGTCTTCTTCTAAAGTTTTGAAATTTGATTATGTGGTTAGTGTAATCCTTAATGAGGAAAGACGTAGGAAAATATTAAGAGAAGCATCATCTGGAAACACTTTAAATGTAGAAATAAAGGGAAGATATAAGGAGATATCATCAAAGATCAAGAAGAATGGGAGATCAAAGTTAAGAAATGATAGATCTAGATCCAAGTACAGAGATTTGCTTTTATAGAATTGTGGAAAGAGAGGAAATGTAAAGGAGTGTTGGTCCAACGAAAACAAAGAGAATACATCCGACAAAGGTAAAGAAAAATGTAAAGAGGAAAATGATGTAAGTGAGGTAAAGCAATATGCCCTTATTCTCTCCTTGAATAATAAGTTATAATCTTGGGTTTTATATTCTGGAGTTTCTTTCCATGCTACTCCTAATAAGGGTTATTTTAGAAATTATGTTCAAGGTGATTTTAGACAAGTTTATTTAGGATATGATGAGCCATGAAATATTACTGGTAAAGGTGATGTTCATCTAAAGCTGCAGAATGAAAATCCATGGGTATTAAAATATGTGAGGCATGTGTCAAGCCTCAAGAGAAATCTAATATTTGTAGGGAAACTAGGTGAATCTAGATGCTTGGTTACATTCAAGACCAATTCTTGGAAGGCTACCAAGGGATCTCTTGTTTTGGAAAGAGGTAGTAAGGTAGGAACTTTATATTTGTCTACCTATGTTACTAATTCCTTTTATGTGCTATCTACTACATATTCAGATGTAACCATGTGGCATAATTGGCTAGGCCATATGAGTGAAAAAGGAATCCAAATCTTAAAGGATAAGGGTAAGTTATTAAATTTGAAACAATTATATCTTAAATTTTGTGAGCATTGCATATTTCGAAAGTAGAAGAGAGTGAGATTTCTCAAGGTTGGGTCAACAAAGGAGCAAAAATTGGAGATTGTACACTTAGATGTGTGGGTACCACCTCAGGTAGCTTCTATTGGAGGATCCCAATATTATGTGACTTTCATTTATGATTCAACAAGAAAGGTATGGATTTATTTTACTAAGAAAAATTTGATGTTTTTGAGACTTTTAAAAAGTGGAAAGCCCCTTTGGAAAATGAAAAAAACTTAAAATTAAAGTGTCTAAGATCTGACAATGGTGGTGAGTATTGTATTAAGGATTTCAATGATTATTTTTTAGTGAATGGAATATGAAGCGAAATAACGGTTCCTAGAACTCCACGAGAGAATGGAGTTGTAGAAAGAATGAACAGAACAATCATGGAATGTGTTAGAAGCATGAGGATGCATGTCGGTTTTCCTTTGAATTTTTGGGCAGAAGCAGTGGATACAGTAGTGTACTTAATCAACTGTGGGCCTTCAACAACACTAGATGGTAGAATACCAGAAGAAGCTTGGTCTGGAAAAGAGGTAGATTTTTTATTTTTTGTTTTCATGCAAATGTGCAGCAAGGAAATTGTTAATTTCCCAGTATGACAATTATACCCCTGTGCCAAAATTTTCATGTTTTACCCTTCTTAGGAACCCCAAGTCTACCCAATCAGTTACGATGACATCCCAGTTGATGTTTACACAACCCCATAGGCGATTTAGGAAAGACAAGTCAATCCCCCTAGGTGATTTTAGGAGTTCTTAAAAGATGTTATCTTTGGGTAGTGTTGGGAAGGGATATCACTAGCCTTCCCAGGACTAGAGCAACCCCCTTGAATGGAACAGAGGATATAAATCCAACATAGAGGTGAATTCAAGTCCTTGAAATATCATGGAAGTGATTTTGGAAGGTTTAGGGAATATTTGTAGAGTTTGGATCAGTTTGATCAAAAATAGGGTTCACAGGCCTAGGAAGTGCACAAGCCAAAACAGTTGTTGAGCTTCCGAAGGTGATTCTGGAAGCTCCAGATGGATTTAGTAGAAAAAAAACATTTATGAAAATTTAATTCCAATCTATACAATATGGTGAAATTATGTTTTTTCACAAAACTTTGGCACATTGGGTTTGCAAGAAGTTTTTCTCATGCACAAGTGGAATACCAAATCACAAATCCATTCTTTCAGGGATCAAATGGAATAATCAAGACCTACGACTGACACCACTAAATTTATAATGAAATTTCCAGTTAGGTTCATATAACATTTCATCAAAAATTTCCATCAGGAGCTCAAGATATTGTCGTCTCATGTTATCCTCAAGATTCGGGAGTTAGTCAAATTTTTAGCTCCAGGAGCTTGGTGGGATTTTGTGTCCCTTACGTCCCTCAAGGTTAGGGAAATCAAGGTTGGGAAAAATGCACCCATCCCCCATGAATCCCTCTAAACCCACATATGACCTCTAGGATTTTTAGTTCAGCCCCCAGGTGCTTATGGGAGCTCAAAGCCTTCACCGTTGGATCGTTGCCACATGTCATCACCTGGAGCACCATGGAATTTTATGTCCCTCATTTCCCTTTTAGGTTAGGGAAATAAAACATGGAAAAATTCACCCAGCCCCTAAGGGGACTCCTAGTCACTCATATGACCTCTTCAAGATTGAATTTCCAGCCCCCAGGTGCTTGCCTAGCCTCCATTCTCAACCGTCTGATCTCTGCCACATGTCATCACCTTGCTCACTATTTAATTTGATGTCCCTCATGTCCCTTTGAGGTGAGGGACATAAAACATGAAAAAAATCACCCCATATTTTTTATTCATTTTTTTTAATAATTTAAATATGGCACTTAGCCTTTATTTCCCCCCATTTCTTCTTCATAGTTAACCCTACCATTGCTCCGTAGCTTGTCCACCATTGCTTTTCACCACCACTCCACCATTGCCAAAGCTCAAACCAAATGTACCAAAATAAATGAAAACTAAAAATCCATGAAAATACATGAGTCTTAGGGGAAGGATTGATTAAAAGTGTTGAAGAAATGAAGAACAAGGAGAAAATGGAGATTTTTTCCAGATAACCATGAAGTTACCCAATTGAAAAATATTCATATCTTGTAAGATACAAGTCAAATTGAGGTGCCGTATTTTCTAGACTTCTAAAACTTTCAATATGATCAAGATGCAATAAACAAGAGATCGAATGATGTCCTAAAAAAATTTGCTCCAACAAAATCCCCATTTCATGCACTGCCTCACATTTGTTTGATTTCACATCAACTCGGAAATGGAAATAAGCTAAAAAATTACACACAGGCTCTAAATGAAAAAAATATCGCAATGGTTTTGTTTTCATTTCAAACAGAGACAAAAACAAGACCTACAAATTTTGAGATCCATTAATGGCCACCATGGTAGCTCTGTGCTCGAAGCCACTTCCAGGTGAAATTTAAAATTTTATTTTCCAGACATTCTAGTGGGAAAAATTATGTGAAATTCGGAGGATTTGATTGTGACGATGAGATGAGTCTAAATTTTTTTTTCCTTCACAAACCGAGTGCTAGAAATCCATTTATGAAAATAGTAAGTTTTCCTATACAGACTTGCTATGTTTGGAAAGTCATCATCAAAAGTAGTTATGGAAAAAGTAGTGTGCACTGAAGGTCACTAGGAAGTTAGAATGAGTGTTCAAAGTAAAAAATAGTGAAAATGACCACTTACTAAAAAATAGTAATTTCCCTATATAGGTGCTTACTACAAATTGTAAGTCAACCCAAGAAGTGGCTGAGGTGAAGGTAGTGTGCATAGAATTGAATGAAGAATTTCACCACATCAAGATGGTCAAGAAGAAGCAAGAATTGCCTCTTACTATAAATAGTAAGTGGCCCGTGTGGGTATTAGCTATTAATGGTAAGTCATATTCAAGGGGAAGTTTTGGAATAATGGGACATAAAAGGGATGATCATTTAGGTCCACATCATCATTCATGATCATCCATGGGAATTTCTCATAGGGAATTCAAGATTCATCTCATATAGTTCAACAGTGTCTCCCGACACTCACTTCATTGCTTGATTTGTAGGAGTATCTTGTCTGGGGTGGAAGTTGCAGTCATCGACATAATCATTCAATAGTGTTTTTAAACACTCGTTCCAAAAGCATCTGTGAGCCAATTTGAAGGATTTTGCAACTAGTTCGAATAATCAGAGTTTCATCGCATTGAATATTTCCATTAATGAGGATCATCAAAATTCATCAGGGGTAACATTTTCTCTTCTTCTTCTTCTCTCTCTCTCTTCTCTTCATACCCCCAACTTTCTCTATCTTCTCAATGTTCTAATTTTGCATTGGGGTTGCAATTTTTCATATTTCTTAATGTTTCTAATGTAACAATTCACCTTTATGTTATAAAAGGGACTTAAAAATTTTCCTAGGGAGTTGAAAAGCTTTAAGTTGTGTGAGGCATATGAAAAGGCATTGGGGGGTAGATGATAAGTTACCTCTCATTCTATAAACTGTAAAGCCATTCCAATTTCAAAGGGTTGGTGATTGATTTTTTAACTCAAGAGTACATTGAGAGAACAAAGGAGATATCCAAAATTCTTCCATTCCCCTCATCCTAAAATTTCCTCCATTTCCCCACTATGTACGAATTTGGTTTCAGCAATCAATACAAGAAGGAGTTTCTATCTTTCTTTGACTAAGGGATTTCATGATACTTTGTGATCATCAAGTTCTATTTAGTCTTATTACTACTTGAAGAGTTGTTTCCTCTTAATTTAGTGCATGTGATGTAGTTTCTAACTAGTGTGTGCAAGAATTTATGTTTCTACCTGCAACATTAGCTCCCCTACCTCATATTCTCACTCCCTTTCCCACTTCTAGACAAATTCCTCTCTAGCAAGCAATTGCTAAATTTTTCGCAGGGTCAGTGGAGTGCCCCTATTGGATCCTCGGTCGTAAGGATACCTAGAGAAAACTCACTTTCACTCGCGCATGAATGTATGATAGCTACATCAGTTAAGTAGAGGGACTTAGACTCCCAGAGCGTTGCAAAGATAACCACCAATTTTTCCCTGATAAATTTTCTTGCCAACAATGTGTCATAATTTATCTATGTCAATTGAAAATTCATTAAAAGTGTCAAAAAGTCATTATTTACCATCAAAACAAAAAGTGTCATTGTAATGTCAAGTTAATTAGAAAACTGAGTCTTGTGTCATATAGGTGATTTTAGGATATTTCTTTATTGTTAGTTTTTAGTCAAAATAGTCAAGTTGTCAAATATTGTCAAAATAAAAAAAAATTTTCCTTACAGACGCATTTTTTGGTGTTACCCGATATCCAAAAAATAAAGTGTTTTCACATTGCAGGAGGGAATAAAATAATAAAATCAATGTGGAAATAAATTTGCTTCATGTTTGTATTATATTGAGTTAGCAACACAGACATTGAAGGATGGAGGCAATGGAGGCATTAGGATAATCAACGTCCTTGAGTTTGTCACTACCACAACTACTTTAGTGACACATTTTGTTGTGTGTGATAAATAAGAACATATGTGCAGTACAGTACAATGTTTGTGCTTCCCCAATGATGATGACACTGTGGATATTTTTACCATTAATACTATTGCATAAAGTTTTTATTTATCAAATTGACTTGATAGTTGATTTAAATTAGTTGAATGGTCCGAATTCATGTAGTCACCTGAATAGGTTGATAGGTCCCTATTCATGGATGATGTATCTCCCACAATCAATTTTGAGGATTGAGACCATGTGCAAGCTATAGAGCGACATGCTACTTGGTTGAAATGGTGTTTTCCCCATGTTCCCAATAAGGGGGGGGGGAATGTTAGGAATATTATAGTGCTCTCATAATATTTCTATTTATTGTAGGGTAAAATATTATTAACTATTGGTATAAGGTTGTTTTTTATACCTGTAATTCATTAAATGGGTTATTATTTGTTAGTAGTTGTTTGTACATATTATTTATAAGGAAGTTGGTTCAACTTTGTATTTGGTTATATAATAATCATTCCTTTGTACATAGTATAAGCTGAATAAAAACAATTATTATATTATTTTGTGTGTTAATTATGAACAAAATTTTAAAAAGCCACCCTGAAAAGGATAGATTTGAGTTGTTTTGCTAGACTGGGGCATCTTAGGCACCCCTGGTCTACAATTTTTGGGTGCCCTAGTCTGTGCAAGAGATCCAAAAGCCAATTTTTGCAGGGTTTTTTGAAGTGTTTGAAACCCTCATTGTCTATCACGTGTAATTTTTCTGCACTACACCGAATGTCGTTGATATTCAGAGATGAAGAAAATACCTGCAAGACACCAATATGAGCATTAAAAACCCTAAAAAAGAAAATATGCAAATGAATGGGTCAAAATGACTTGAGATGCCATAACGACGGGCTTACAAAACTAAGTGTTGCACTACATTTCAGACTCAAATGTAGTTCTAAGTGTGTGTGTGTGAACATTGTGCCCTAGGTGCTCTTCTACCAGTCACACTTTGTGAAGTAGCAAGAAATAACTAGATGTAGAATGTAAATAAATGGTGGATGGAATAGAATAAACTTCCCTCATATGCAGTGTGATGTAGATGAACTAGTCTTGTCCCCTGTGATGGATTTAGATGGATGAAATGGAGCTATTTAATGCCTATAGAGTTGATGTAACCTTAGGTGGAGTAGAAATTGTTAGTGCTTGGTCCCTCATTATGGTCTCATAACTTTAAATTTATAGGGTTCTCTTGACCTAATTTCATAATCAAATTTGAAAAGTCCGACCACCCAAAATAATTTTTTTTCAAATGGATGGAAAGTTCCCAAAAAGTGGTAGGAAACTGGAAAATGATCAGGGCACCCCAAATGGGACCAGGGCACCTGGGGGCTCCATTACTAGCGCAGGTGCCCCAGTTAAAGCTAAAATGACGCAGAACGAAAAAAATATTGGGTATGTATGTGCAGGAGGTCAGTACTGATGACATGATGACAAATATAAAATTAAAATGGCCTAAAAGACGAGGGTTAATTAGGAATTTCTTCACTCAAAAAACCATATAAATAGTAGTATGAGTCCAAAACTAAATAGTACCCAAAGTTCTTAATTCAGTGACTATAGAGAAAAAGATGTTTGTGGTGGTGATTTTTTAATGAGAAAAGAGGAAATGATGGAGGACTTTATACAACGAGAAGGTCTTAGGAAGAAGGTATACCTCCAATAAGAGTCCCACACTGTATGGATGGCTAAGTAAGATTGTCAACCTGAAAGCAGAAGAGTGAAAGGGAAGATCATGAAGAAAAGGAAGGAAGAGACAAAGTTGTTAAAGGGGAGAGGAATGTTCATAAGTGTGAGGTGTGCATAAATGGTGGGTGAGCATAAATGAGGAGAGATGATGAATGGATAAAAAGATAGGTTGACCATGGTGGGGGATGAGGAATTATAGGATAACAAAATCTACATGAGAGAGGTCCTCAAGTACCGGATCTGTATGAGAAGAACATGATATATTGGTTGATAGAGCCAAAGATGTGGGAATGGACAACATACCCAAGTTTGAGTCCCACGGGACATGCCAGAATGTGAGCTCTATAGAAATCATTGATAATAATAAGGTACTAAAAAATAAACTGATTCCTCCATTCATGTGTCTCCTTTGCAAACCTCGGAATGGTAAATGACTTGGACAGGTACATGTTGTTTGAAGTGTAGGCCCTTTCTCCAATGTGAGCAATACCTTCATTGTGATGGAAATTGATTCATGAAATTAACACCAAGGGAATGAGGATAATGGATTTTTGGATGCACAAAATAGGCTCATGCGGACATTAGGACTAGATGAAAAGGATGCTCTATGCAACAAAAATGAAAGAGATTTGACAATATTTTTGCTTTTTTGTGTGTGTTTTAAAGAGGGGGTAAGGCACTATTTATATCCTGGAAACTTGATTAACTTAGAGGATTTTAACTAATCACAGTCTAAAAGAGTGGGCATGATAAGGTGAATGGGGGACATAAAGTGTGGATGAGGATTGAACTTTAATTTTTAATTCATAAGCGGGGAGATATAGAGAATAATGACATGTGAGGAGGATTAGGTTTAAAATATTAATCAGGCATACACCTATTTAACTATGGTAATTACACTTAGTCAAAGAGACCCTTTGGTTGGTATCTTGGGTAATGAAAATGATGATAACAAGGTTACACAACCAAAAATTAGTCAAGAAGAACAAGATCAAGTAGATAAATTATTAGAACAAAACAAAAACAAGTACATAATTCACATCCTAGCCATTGATTAAACTAAAATTGAAGATATGGGGTTCTAATTTAGTTTAATCTACTACAATGTACTGTCATCACCAATCTGACACTACGATAATTCTTCATCAGGAACTCCTCGTGCTATGATTATTTCTAATGCACAGCCTTTAGTTTGGGTGGATGTAATCTGGAAACACAAAAACAAACATAACACAAGAATACCATCGACTACGATAAGACGAAATGATGACAAATCTGAAATATCAAAGTAAATTATAATATTAACATGAAATTGTTACAATCTCACCCATGAGGTACTTCAAGTGTTATTGACTTCACTTGCCTTCCACCAATACTATGGAAGAAACTTTACAATTACACCTCTTAATGGCTTCTTCAACACACCTTTAAACTGATGCTTCCTTTACACACTTCATACAATATTTCTCACTACTTCTTTCTATGCTAAAATGAGGGGGGTGGCCTCTCTATTTATAGAACTTCTAGGCTTATCCATCTTATCTCTAAGATAGGATAAGAAATCCACTCTGACGAATCATATTCCATACCTTAAACTCTTATCTGTATATGTAAGCTTATCTTTTAAGATAAGATAAACCTTATCATTTTACATGGGTTCCACATTTTTAGAATTTTCACAAATAAAATACACAAAATATTTATGACCTCACTCCTTATCCTTATTACCAATATAATATTTCTAATTCCTAATCATGTAGACCGTACTTCTCTAATTACCCAAACTTTGACATTTTAACATTACCGGACCACTTACGACAAATATTTACTTTTTACAACATTCCTATTGTACTTTTGACTGTTACCGTACTCCACATTATTGGCGGCATCATACTGACGGCACCATTATCTTCTATCAGATGCTACTACTAATTATACTTAACAACATCCTATTCCTAATACATACATTAATGAAATAGAAATTATGGAGGAAAATTTTAGTGTCGACATCTTCCCCCTTCCTAGCTTCTACTCCGTCCTCGGAGTAGACTATTCTGGTGCTTGGAAAATCTTCAACTTGTCATGGTTGACCCATTTCGTAATGGGAGTGCCATCCAATTCCTCCAGTTGGTACATACCATTTTGATCCTTTTGGCTCAAAGTACTTCCTAGTGCTGCATCTGAGGCATCAATGTACACAATGAATGGCTTGCTCCAATCTGGATTCTTCAAAACAGGTGAAGACACCAGGGCTTCCTTCAGTTGTCCAAAATCTTCATGTGCCTTATTTCCTGGTTCATAAGTAACATCCTTCTTCAAGAACTGGGTTAGTGGTTGTGCAATCTTTGAGAAATTCTTGATGAACCTTCTATAGTAACCCATATGGCCTAAAAATGATCTCAACTTACTTCTATTCATAGGAAAATGGTAAATCTTTGATTTTTGAAACTTTATCAGGATCAGTACCAATACCATCTTTTGATACAACATGCCCTAACAAAACGCCTTTAGAGCATCCAAAGACACACTTTGTAGGGTTTAGTGAGGCTTGTGCTTCATCTAACCTTTGAAATGCTGTCTCCATTTGGTACAGGTGGTCCAACTTGCTCCCATAGATGCAAAAATCATCCAGAAATACTCTGATGAAGGTCCTAATGTAGGGTTCGAACACCCTATTCATCAAACACTGGAATGTTACTAGAGCATTACACAACCCAAAAGGTATAACTCTATAAGAAAAACGTTCCCCAAGGAGTGATGAACATGGTCTTCAGCTAATCTTTCTCGTCTATACGAACTTGGTTGTAGCCGCTATATCCATCAGCAAAACTATAGCACTCCTGGCTAGCTACTTAGTCCAAGATCTGATCTGAAAATAGAAGAGGGTAATGATCCTTGTTTGTTGCCTTATTGAGCTTCCTGTAATCAACATAAATGCATAGCTTCCCATTCTTTTTTATTGAGATCACAATGGGAGAAACCCATTCTAAATTCTCCACAACAAATATGAATCCTGCATCAAGTAACTTATCTATTTCTTCTTTTACAGTCTTGGAAAAAATTAGGATTCATTCTATATGGCATTTGCTTTATGGGCTTAGCACCATCTACCAGCTCAATAGAATGTTCTACCCAACTTACTTGACGGAGTTCCTTGTAATCAAAAGTGAATATGTGTATGTACCTTTGAAAGAGCTGGAGGTAGGATTCCTTCTCACTCTCCATCACAGCATAACCAATCTTTATTTGTTAGAGACGATCATCAACTTATTATTTAGATAATTTTATGGGGTCATGAGTTGGTGTGACTGGAAGGATATCCATGACTGAAACATCAACCTCACGTTCTTCATCTTCAGTGTCCACTTCACTGGTACTAGAGTAATAAGAGGATTTCCAATCATCAGTTTTATCACTTGAATCCACAGGTTTCTGCCTTATGATGTGGAGGGATCACATTTATCTTCACCCTCTCTCTACCACGTCCAAGCGTCATGAAACCTTCATTCCAGTAGTTTCTTGCATGAACTCTCCTTAGCCATGGTCTTCCCAGCAGCATTGGGTACGCAACAATACCATTTTTCATCACCTGAAAGTCTACCACACATACAACACCCATAACAGATATTGCCACATTTGAAACTACACCTTCTGGTTTAGTTTTTCATTTATTTAATGACCTTAACATAAGTGTTAAAGGGTGATCAATTTTTTAACCCCAACATATTCATTACAGACTCGGTCATTACATTAACTGTAGCACCTCCATCAACTAAGACATCATGAATTGAAATACCATTACATAATACCTCAGCTTGTGGAGCATAGGGATCCACCTCTACCTCCAAAACAGGGACCTCAACCTCCTTTCTTCGTCAAGCATTGAGTCCACTTCAAATCTCCCGCCTCTTCTCAGAAGACATAGCCAAGAGTTGACCATAATGTAAATATTTGCAGGCCTTTTGGACAGATCTTCCAGGATGGAGTTTTGGTCCTTGCCCCTGTGAAATCAGAAAATCCTGCACACCCAGCTTTCTTCTCCTATGTTTCTTATTAAGTTTCTCTTTTCATCTTCTTAGGATCATTTCCATCTTGATTATTTTTTTCTTTCTTTCTTTTTGTTACAAACACATCTACTTCATTATTTCTGCTCTTATCTACTACATCAAAAGAATTCACAGGTGCTTTTCCTTTATCATTATCTCCTTTACCAGATGTAGAAGATCTATCTGGACAATTATACTTATAATGACCCTTTTTATAACAACCATAACATACAACTTCAGAAATATTTCTTTTTGGACCTCTATCTCCTCCCTGAGAACTAAATTCTTTTCCTTGAAGAAGATTAATAGTTAACTGACCCATCTTTTTGAGCAGATCTTCATACTCAGTAGATGTACTAGGAGAAATATTTGTGCTCACCGGGAGTGGTTGTGGATTTTGGACCAAAGGTGCTAGTGTAGGCTCTACTTTAGCAACAATTTCTTTGGGCTCCTCTTCCATGCTTTCTTCTTGCCTTCTTGCAATCTCCTTTGCTTGTTCAATGGTAGCCGGGCGGTCATACTTCACTCGTTGTCTGATCTCTGGCTTCATCCCAAGAATGAAGTGCTTACAGAGGAGATTATCCACGCCATTCATCAACCCATCCGCTAATACTTCCTTCCGGATCTGGGCATCGAGCTTCCTCCTTAGCTCTAGAACACGAGCATGATAATCCCTTATCTTTTCCTTCTCTCCTTGGGATAGCTTTGTGATCTCGATCATGAGATCTACATATTTTATGTTGTTCACCAAATTCTTCAAGAAAACTTTTAGTTAATAAATCCCATGAATTTTTCACATTATCACCTAGTGTTTCAAACCACCTAAGTGCGAAACCATCCAAAAAGGTAGGAAAAAATTCAGTCCATTGTTCCCTTCTTATAAGGCCATTACAAATACAAGATCGTTTGAACTCTTGAATGAAAGAAGAAGCATCTTCATTAGATTGAGCTGAAAAAATAGGAATCTTTCCCATTTTCAAAAGTAAGCACCGTGAAATACCAACCCACAAGTACAATCAACGAGACTTATGTGCACAAATAATTGGAATCACTATACTAGAAAGTGACTTTACACCTTTCTACAGTAAAATAGAAATGACCACGGTAAACTATGGTAAAAATTGACTTTACTGTGGTAAACACTATTTACGGTAAAAAGTGAAGTTACTGCGGTAAATACTATTCACAGTAAAAAGTGACTTTACTGCGGTAAATACTATTCCAAAAAAAAATGACTTTACCATGGTAACTACTATTCATGGCAAAAATGACTTTACCATGGTAACTACTATGCACAATAAAAACCAGGTTTCCCTCCAATTGATTTTTGACTAAGTGGGAATATCTCTCCAGAAAATCCACCAACGAGGAGTGGTCCCGACAACGGAACCAAAATGTCATCACCAATCCGACACTATGATAATTCTTCACCGGGAAATCCTCGTGCTATGATTATTTACTAATGCACAGCCTTTAGTTTGGTGGATGTAATCTGGAAACACAAAAACAAACATAACACAAGAATACCATCGACTACGATAAGACGAAATGATGACAAATCTGAAATATCAAAGTAAATTATAATATTAACATGAAATTGTTACAATCTCACCCATGAGGTACTTCAAGTGTTATTGAATTCACTTGCCTTCCACCAATACTATGGAAGAAACTTTACAATTACACCTCTTAATGGCTTCTTCAACACACCTTTAAACTGATGCTTCCTTTACACACTTCATACAATATTTCTCACTACTTCCTTCTATGCTAAATGAGGGGGGTGGCCTCTTTATTTATAGAACTTCCAGGATTATCCATCTTATCTCTAAGATAGGATAAGAAATCCACTCTGACAAATCATATTCCATACCTTAACTCTTATCTGTACATGTAAGCTTATCTTTTAAGATAAGATAAACCTTATCATTTCACATGGGTTCCACATTTTTATACTTTTACAAATAAAATACACAAAATATTTATGACCTCACTCCTTGTCCTTATTACCAATATAATATTTCTAATTCCTAATCATGTAGACCCTACTTCTCTACTTATCCCAACTTTGACATTTTAACATTACCGAACCGCTTACGACAAATATTTACTTTTTACAAACATTTCTATTGTACTTTGACTGTTACCGTACTCTACATTATTGTCAGCACCGTACTGACGGCGCCGTTATCTTCTATCAGACGCTACTACTAATTACACTTAACAACATCCTATTCCTAATACATACATTAATGAAATAGAAATGTACGGAGGAAAATTTTAGTGTCGACAGTTCTTCTTTTGTTCTAAGTCTTTTTCCCAGGTCAAGTGTGCTATTTCTACATCCTTTGTCTTAATTTCCTCTCGCAATGCCCTGATGGTTACGGCTTTATACATATTTTGTGTGTCACCTCTGTGGAGACCTTTACCAACGCATTACTTATTTTCTCATTAGACATAACAGTAGGATTTACTATTATGTGGTCTAGCTTGTGGTGTCTTCTTCAACCTCCTTGATACGCATGACTCCTTACACACAATCAAATTTTGGCTCATCTATATGTGTGTGCATCAACCATAACAATTATTTCCTTGTGCACATGGTTACCATATATTCGTCCATCAACTCCCATCCATATAACTCCTTTTGTGTCACAGGTTCTCTGGAAATGGGTGTGAACAAGTTTACCTTTGTCATTAGCGGTAGCCCATGATTGGTGCATTGTTTTCTCCACTCATTCTCTTTGTTCTAGGCCCCTTGGGAACTAGAGCTTCAGATTTGGAGTTTGTTCTGACATACCCCAAGCATTCTCATGTGTGGATTATTGTTTGTCTCCTTTTCCTCCTTCCTCTCCATCCTTCATTTCTTCACCTTTGATTCCTCTTGTGGCTCCTCCTTGCTCTATGGTTCCACCTCATATTCAGGTGGTGTAGGAGACCCTGGTGCACTTTCTTTGAATTCCTCTACCTCTTCACCTAACTTCAACTTCCTTCTTCTTTTCTCAGTCATCTCCTTCTGTGGGGAAATTCAAGGTGACCTATGCACTGATTTTGGATTAGCTCCTTCAGTCCCTTGTTTTCCTTAATACTCTTTTGAAGTGGTGCTCTCCCTGTACTGCTTTTGAATCCTCTTCTTCTCCATGCCCATGAGTTGGCATAGTCATGCGGTCTGACTCTCTTTTATCTAATGCCTTCCTCCTCCTATGTTCCAAACAAACCACTATCCTCATGCGTCATATTTGTCATATTCCACTTCAATTATCCTATATGGGCTTAGGTACTGGAATGTTCTCCATGGTATACTTCCCTTTCGGTGGCCCTGGGTAGTGTAAACTCATCTTCCTACATAATTTTTTATTTTCAAGCTTGGGCTTTAGTTGGAGGTACAACGAGTGTTGCTCCATGTCTCAATAACCAAATTACTAGCTTTATTCTCAACACATATGATATGATCCTTTCAATATATGCATTATGCTCTGGATATACATACTTCTTCCTTAGTGTGTGGTAGTCATATTATAACTTGTCTGCATTGAATGTTAGGTGGTATGCATCTAAAATTTGGTGAACCGATGCCTGACCTTATTGTGAAGGCATATGGTAACTTGCACCATGGGCTTCAAGCCTCATCCTTCATAACCAAAATCACTGTGATACAAAATTGCTGGTATACTACAAAATGTATTGTCTTTACCCACTTACTAAAGGAAATTCCTTGGTATGTGCCATTCTTCTTCGAAAATCATGCGAGCCTATCATACCACTTCTCAGCCCTCTACTTAACTAGTTTTTTTTTTTTTTTTTTTTTTTTTTTTTTTTTTTTTTTTTTTTTTTTTTTTTTTTTTTTTTTTTTTTTTTTTTTTTTTTTTTTTTTTTTTTTTTTTTTTGTTTTTTTTGTTTTTTTTTTTTTTTTTTTGTGTTTTTTTTTTTTTTTTTTTTTTTTTTTTTTTTTTTTTGTTTTTGGGGGGTTGGTCCTCAATCCTTCAACAGTACTTATTGAATCTTCTGCGATGAAATTTTCTCGCATGGGACCTCCGAGATAGGCTCCCTTTGGTCCATCAGGTACTCCAATTTCCATAATCACTAGAGACAACAGAACACCCCAAAACTGATCTTCCGTCTCCTGAAGCCTCTTCCTTCGATGAATTTTCCTGCAATGTGAATTGAAATTTTGTATACTACTACCATACCTACTACCTCAGACCATTTTCTTTACAACGTGCAGCCACATGGTGTTCCACTTGTGACCACCTCTCTTTTCATTTAGCTTTGTCACAAGGAGTAGGGTTACCTTTAATTTGGGTACTTTCTCAACTTGTCTATGTCCATTTGCCATGGACCCTGGTTTACCCCTTTCTCCTCTTGTCTCACAATTAAGTCCATTGTTTCCCTTCTTATAAGGCCATTACAAAATACAAGATCGTTTAAACTCTGAATGAAAGAGGAAGCATATTCATAGATGGGCTGAATAAAAATAGGAATCTTCCCCATTTCAAAAGTAACCACAGTGAAATACCAACCCAAAAGTACAATCAACAAGACTTATGTGCACCAATAATTAAAATCACTATAATAAAAATAGAAATGACCACGGTAAACTATGGTAAAACTTGACTTACTGCGGTATAAAAACTGACTTTACTGTGGTAAACACTATTCACAGTAAAAAGTGAAGTTACTGTGGTAAATACTATTCACGGTAAAAAGTGACTTTACTGTGGTAACTACTATTCATGGAAAAAATGACTTTACCATGGTAACTATTATGCACAGTAAAAACAAGGTTACCCTCCAATTTATTTTTGACTAAGTGGGAATATCTCTCCAGACAATCCACCACGAGGAATGGTCCCAGCAACGGAACCAAAATGTCATCACCAATCCGGCACTATGATAATTCTTCATCGGGAACTCCTCGTGCTATGATTATTTACTAATGCACAGCCTTTAGTTTGGTGGATGTAATCTGGAAACAAAGCAACAAACGTAACACAAGAATACCATCGACTATGATAAAACGGAATGATGAAAAATCTGAAATATCAAAGTAAATTATAATATTAACATGAAATTGTTACAATCTCAACCCATGAGGTACTTCAAGTGTTATTGACTTCACTTTCCTTCCACCAATACTATGGAAGAAACTTTTACAATTACACCTCTTAATGGCTTCTTCAACACACCTTTAAACTGATGGCTTCCTTTACACACTTCATACAATATTTCTCACTACTTCCTTCTATGCTAAATGAGGGGGGTGGCCTCTTTATTTATAGAACTTCCAGGATTATCCATCTTATCTCTAAGATAGGATAAGAAATCCACTCTGACAAATCATATTCCATACCTTAACTCTTATCTGTACATGTAAGCTTATCTTTTAAGATAAGATAAACCTTATCATTTCACATGGGTTCCACATTTTTATACTTTTTACAAATAAAATACACAAAATATTTATGACCTCACTCCTTGTCCTTATTACCAATATAATATTTCTAATTCCTAATCATGTAGACCCTACTTCTCTACTTATCCCAACTTTGACATTTTAACATTACCGAACCGCTTACGACAAATATTTACTTTTTACAACATTTCTATTGTACTTTGACTGTTACCGTACTCTACATTATTGTCAGCACCGTACTGACGGCGCCGTTATCTTCTATCAGACGCTACTACTAATTACACTTAACAACATCCTATTCCTAATACATACATTAATGAAATAGAAATTACGGAGGAAAATTTTAGTGTCGACAGTTCTTCTTTTGTTCTAAGTCTTTTTCCCAGGTCAAGTGTGCTATTTCTACATCCTTTGTCTTAATTTCCTCTCGCAATGCCCTGATGGTTACGGCTTTATACATATTTTTGTGTGTCACCTCTGTGGAGACCTTTACCAACGCATTACTTATTTTCTCATTAGACATAACAGTAGGATTTACTATTATGTGTCTAGCTTGTGGTGTCTTCTTCAACCTCCTTGATACGCATGACTCCTTACACACATCAAATTTTGGCTCATCTATATGTGTGTGCATCAACCATAACAATTATTTCCTTGTGCACATGGTTACCATATATTCGTCCATCAACTCCCATCCATATAACTCCTTTTGTGTCACAGTTCTCTGGAAATGGGTGTGAACAATTTTACCTTTGTCATTAGCGTAGCCCATGATTGGTGCATTGTTTTCTCCACTCATTCTCTTTGTTCTAGGCCCCTTGGGAACTAGAGCTTCAAGATTTGGAGTTTGTTCTGACATACCCCAAGCATTCTCATGTGTGGATTATGTTGTCTCCTTTTCTCCTTCCTCTCCATCCTTCATTTCTTCATCCTTTGATTCCTCTTGTGGCTCCTCCTTGCTCTATGGTTCCACCTCATATTCAGGTGGTGTAGGAGACCCTGGTGCACTTTCTTTGAATTCCTCTACCTCTTCACCTAACTTCAACTTCCTTCTTCTTTTCTCAGTCATCTCCTTCTGTGGGGAAATTCAAGGTGACCTATGCACTGATTTTGGATTAGCTCCTTCAGTCCTTGTTTTCCTTAATACTCTTTTGAAGTGGTGCTCTCCCTGTACTGCTTTTGAATCCTCTTCTTCTCCATGCCCATGAGTTGGCATAGTCATGCGGTCTGACTCTCTTTTATCTAATGCCTTCCTCCTCCTATGTTCCAAACAACCACTATCCTCATGCTCATATTTGTCATATTCCACTTCAATTATCTATATGGGCTTAGGTACTGGAATGTTCTCCATGGTATACTTCCCTTTCGGTGGCCCTGGGAGTGTAAACTCATCTTCTACATAATTTTTTATTTTCAAGCTTGGGCTTTAGTTGGAGGTACACGAGTGTTGCTCCAATGTCTCCAATAACCAAAATTACTAGCTTTATTCTCAACACATATGATATGATCCTTTCAATATATGCATTATGCTCTGGATATACATACTTCTTCCTTAGTGTGTGGTAGTCATATTATAACTTGTCTGCATTGAATGTTAGGTGGTATGCATCTAAAAATTTGTGAACCGATGCCTGACCTTATTGTGAAGGCATATGGTAACTTGCACCATGGGCTTCAAGCCTCATCCTTCATCACAAATCACGTGATACAAAATTGCTGGTATACTACAAAATGTATTGTCTTACCCACTACTAAAGGAAATTCCTTGGGTATGTGCCATTCTTCTTCGAAAATCATGCGGAGCCTATCATACCACTTCTCAGCCCTCTACTTAACTAGTTTGGTCATCAATCCTTCACACAAGTACTTATTGAATCGTTCTGCAGGTGAATTTTTCTCCATGGGATACTCCTAGATATTCTCCTTTGGTCCATCAGGTACTCCAATTTCCATGAATACTAGAGACAACATAACAGCCCCAAAACTGATCTTTCCTCCTGAGCACTCTTCTTCGATGATATTTTCTGCAATGTGATTTGAAATTTTGTATACTACTACCTCAGACATTTTCTTTACAACGTGCAGCCACATGGTGTTCACTTGTGACCACCTCTCTTGGTCATTTAGCTTTGTCACAAGGAGTATGGTTACCTGTATAATTGGGTACTTCTTCAACTTGTCTATGTCCATGTTGCATGGACCCTTGGTGTACCCCATCTCCCTCTTGGTCTCCAAAATTATGGCCTTGCCTGTTAATTCACCATATATATCTTCACTTGTGCCCTTCAACCCTGTCACTGTGGAGATCAACATCGCTAAAATCCTTACTCTGCGTCTTGTAAAGTAGAAAAATTCTTCGTGTACTTTGCTAATGATCCATTGGTACATTGGCTCATATTTTCTGAATTAGGGGAGCTCGTATAATTGATAAACCCTAATATTCTTCAATAAATTATCCCCAGCATCGTCATAGACCGACATTTCCTCTGTCGTGCACTTATTTGTCTTCATGTTCAATAATGCATCCAAATCCTTCTTGTTTTCTATGGTAAGATAGTTGTACTCACTTATCTTGCTTCTCCAAATTTGGGAATCCCATTCCTAGCCTACTATAACCCCCTATGGATATTGCATCTCTAAAAAATTGCTTTCAGGGGTCATTTCTTCTTCCTCCATGACCACCTTCTTCTTTTCGTTAACTACTATTGTAGATGCCTTCTTTGGTGCCATTTCTACCCTGCAATCCTCTGAAAATAATCACCTCTTAACTTCTGCAATGTGTAAAGAAAACCCTAGCTCATATCTCCATGCCCTAGTGGAAATCACATGCCCTATCTTGTTTGTAACGTGTTTTCTTTGCTCAAACACATGTCCTATGGGAACGAAAGCTTCTCCTTTGCACAAACCTCATTTCCACGTTTGGTTTCACCCTCTTCACACCTCAACATGATTTCTCGGCTCTTCACACTTAGCTCTTTTCAAATTATATTAATCACAACGGTAAAAATTAGATCGCATCCCATCCTTATATAGATTTTCAAATTTTTGATGCATTTATTGTTCCTTCACCTACCAAATGTCCTATCATTCATTGACCAATTTTTTTCTTTCCACATGGTACATATTTGTGCCCCAACTATAACCTTATAGTGCACCTTCCTACCCATTGGTAACAGACTTCTCTTCAACATGCTTCCTTGTGCCTGAGTACCTCATCACTACACCTTCCCCTGGTAGTTGTTATGGCCTCTGCTTACCTCACGTTATACCATCCCTTCATTCATCTCCATATTTGGTCACTTTTTAGAAGAAATCCTTTGAATTGAATAACACCTGTAGCAACTTATTCCCTTCACCATTCAATTCCAATAGTCTTGTACCTAGATATCAACAACCACCCCATGCTAAAAGTATGTGCAGTCCTCTGCACATTAAAATTCCTCAAATAGTAATTAGCTTCATGCACACAAACATGCTTAGTACACAAGAACAACAAATAAACTAAAAATCATAACAATAAAGAAGGAAATACATTAATGAATTACAGAATGGAAAACCTAATCTAAATGGCAACATCGCCTTAATACAAAAACCAAGAACACTTATTTATAATAGGGCTTCATCCTACTCCCGTTAAAGTAACTGGGTAACTGTGTTCCATAAAGTGTTTCTAAATGGAAAGATCCTATTTCAAGGATGTAAGTGATAACATACGGCCCCAACCAATGTACCTTAAGTTTTCCTGGATGGCGCAAGAACTTAGAGTCATAGAGAAGCACCATTTTTCCAATCTCAAACTTCTTATCCCTTATGTTTCTGTCATGCCATGCTTTCTACCTGGCCCTTTCTTTCTTCTAACTCCAATTTGCTATGGCTCATGGCTCATCCAGCTAGATCATATTTTCGATTCATTCTTCTAAATATTTCTCATCAGCTAGATCTCCAGCGTGTGGGATACACAAAGAAGGTAACATGAAGTCCATAGGAAGAATGGCTTATGCACCAATGACTAACTAAAATGGGGTGAATTTGTTCAACCTTTTATATGTTGTTTTATACGCCCAAAGTACAACAAACACTTTATCATCCCAATCATTTATTCTAACATCACACATTTTTGTCAAGTTCTGGCTCAAAAACATTTTGAAAGCCTCAGAAGTTCTAATTTCTTGAGGATGATTAGGTGTAGTCTTATGGTTTACAACCATAAACTCATCCAATAATATCCTGATTATCTCATTTAAGAAATGTATGCCCCTATCACTTGTTATACTGAAAGGACATCCATATCTTGTAAGTACATTTTCCCATAGAAACCTAGCTGTTGTAGCTTCCGTACAATCCTTCGTAGGTGCTTCTTCTACCCACCCTGTGAGATAATTTGTGTAAGTAATGATGTAGTGTGATCAAGTCCTATGCATGACTGGTGAAATAGGTCCTACAAAGTGGATAGCCCATTTCTCAAATGGTTCTATACTAGAAATAGATATTAAAGGCATCTCATCTCTTTACCCTAGTTTTCCTAGACGCTAACAATGATCACATGCCTTGTAATATGCCTTAAAATCATTATACAGGGTCTCCTACCATAATCTAGCAAGTAGGATCTTGTGTGCAGTAGCATCACACACGTAATGGCCACTTGTAATACCACTATGATCCTCCTCCATAATACATGTCTTCTCATGCTCTAGTACACAACGACACAATACTTCATCTCTTCCTAAGTTATACAGGTCACCGTTGATCAACATAAAAGGTGCCTCATGCATAGCAAGTTGTTTCTTTTATAAGGCCTTCATTGCTTTTGGTGCCACACCATTTCATAGAAAGATAAAAATTTCTTCTAATTTTGATGGCGTGCATTGTAACCTATATAACTGTGCATCTGGCATCCTTTCTTCAATTTTCTTTGTTTCCTCTCCAGAATGTATTCTAGACAAGTGGTATGGTCCAAAATTATTTTTCCATGGTCTTACCACAACTGTGAAATCAAATTCTTGAAATAATATTACCCATCTGCATATTTGCCCCTGTAAAACGTTCTTGTTTACCAAATACTTCAATGTCATGTGATCTGTATAGAATACGAATGGTGTAGCTAGCAAATATTTTCTAAACTTGTGTAGTGCATAAATCATTGACAAAGCTTCACATTCTATAGTTATGTAATTTTGTTCCGCAGGAGTCATCTTTCTACTAGAAAAATAGATAGGATGATCTATAATATCCTCTCCAAGTTGAGCTAACATCGCGCCAATGGTCGTGCCAGAGGCATCCACATGTACATGAAATGGTGGATCCCATGAAGGAAAATGTAGAATAGGCATGGTAGTAAGCTTCTATTTTAATATCTCAAATGCTCGTTGATGTGGTTCTCCCTAGTAGAATGTACCTTTTCCATTCAATAACTCCTCCAAAGGTGCAGAAAATTTTACATACCCCTTTATGAATTTTCTATAATACCCTGTGTGACCCAAGAATTCATGCACCTCACTCTAACTGGTAGGTGCTTCTAGGCCTAGAATGACTGTAACCTTAGCTAGATCAACTAGCATACCCTGTTTGTAGATTATGTGACCTAACAGTATTCCAAATGATGTAGTAAATATGTACTTCTTGATGTTCAAAGAGATACTCAACTGTCTATGTCATTCAAACATTAAGTGTAGGTTGTCACAATGATCCTTAATAAGCCCATATACTGTCCAATCATCTAAATAAACCTGTAAAAAGTTGTGAATAAAATATTTGAATGCCTGAACAACTATCCACGAGAATACAATAGGTTCATTCTTCATTCTAAAAGGCATCACAGTATAGGCAAAGCTTCCCCATTTAGTAGTAAAAATTTTATTTCCTTGATCCTCCTAGGCAATCCTAACCTGATGATACCTAGAAAATCCATCTGTAAATGAATATATTTCGTGCCCTGCCACGCCATCTAGTATTTCCTTAGTGAATGGCGTAGGAAAGGAGTTTTTTACACATGCAGCATTCAACTACCTGTAATCCACATAGATTATAATTTGACCATCCTTTTTGATACTGATCACCATTGGACTAACCCATCCTGACTCGTCCAGGGGTCTAATGATTCTAGATTTAAACATTTTGTCAATCTCTTCCTTGACCTTTTGACGCAAGTTAGGGTTCATTCTATAAGGTCTCTTTCTAATTGGTCGCACACCTTTAAGATTTATCTTCATCTCCCCTAGTGATTCATGCAGACCTTTAAGTTCATGATACCCCCGATGGAATAAGTCCTGATAATCCTGTAGTAACTCGATAATTTTGGCCACTTCTGAGTCTAACCAATAGTCTCCAATTATGGCCTCCTTAGGCATAGCTTCTGACCCTATATTTACTTTCTTTGTCTTCATTGGTTCATGATATGCACGTGTATCCTTATCTACATTGTCCAAGACCTCACGCAATCCTTGTGAATGATTAACATCTAGATTTTCAACTTCCTCATCATCCACCATGTATACCATCTTTCCTTTTTCTTTCTCAAGGAAAACGCATTCAAGTAGTGTGGAGTCTATCACTTACTCCTCTTCAAAACGTTCTCCTGAATCTGTCTCACCAAATAATTCATGAATGATTTCTTCCAACTTTACACTATCTCCCATAGTTAAGCGCTTGAAAAATTTTAATGCCTCTTCTACTAGAGGTTTGGAAGAGAAGTAATCAAAGGTCTGGATCATTCATGTAATCAAATTCTACCAATTTCCAATTTCCCTATGTAGCTCTGCATATACATACCAAGCACGTGTGCATCCTTGTAGGGTGGAATATAATTTATGCACCCAGAGTGAAGGTGGTAATGCTTTATATCCCTCTGTCCAAAGTCTCTCACACTTCTAGATGTGATGTTGAACATGTTGGTTACCATGATAAGTTCATATCTACATAGGTGCATTTCTACTGAAGAACCAAGTAGATAGTGTGATCCTGATTTCATTCCATTTCATAAGATTATCTCTGTGCACCACCCACCAGTGCATCGTTGTTCTACATAGGGTATCTGATAACATGTCCTTGGGTCAATACATGGTGTTGTGTCCCACTTATTGTCCCAAAAACGTGAGTGGGGAGTGTGTTTTGGAAGTAAATAACAGTGGTTCACGCAAACAACTCCTTCGTGTGAACCACGTTCATGCAAAGTGACATGTTGGTTATTATTTTTCCACGTATGGCATTGAATGTGGTTCATGCAAAAGGTTGTTTACATGAAAACCTTTTTTTATATATTGCAGGCTTTGCAGAGGAATTCATTTTTCCTTCGTCCACCTCCTTCACATGAAGATTACACTAGATTGAGCCAACCAACCAGACCAGACTGAGCCCACCGAGTAGGTCATGTCAAACAAGCCCACCAATCAGAGTAACATGGCCATTGATGAGCCCATAAGCGCAGACCATACTGAGCCCACCGAGCCCACAAGGGAAGACTATGCCCAACAAGCCCACTAGCGTGGCCACTGACGACCAGTGAGGCCAATGACGAGCTCCAAGTATGAAATAAGTTGTTTTATTGGTGAAAATGGAGGATCCCATGGATTTGGGTGTAAAATAAATGAAACCCTAGATCCTTTTTGTAAAACCCTAGTCAATTCGATACATTTTTTGTCTAATTGTTTTTAATAGATCTTTGTTCGCTTTTTTTTTTATCTACCTCTACATTGAAACCCTAGCTCATTTTTTGAAAAACCCCATTTAAAATCTCTTCTACCATGACCAGGCTTCACAAATTTCAGTGTTCAGTGTCAATGCATGGTAATAATGGTGATGTGAAAAATGTAATTTCTACTGTAATGATATATTTAATTTAAAATATACCTTATGTATAATAATGGTGCTATGAAAACCGTAATTTGTGCTGTAATGATATATTAAATTTAAAATATAGCTTCTGTAGATTAATGGTGTTGTGAAGATTGTAATTTCTACTATAATGATATATTAAATTTAAAATATACCATGTTCATTGATTCACTTTGGGTATCCTTCTCCACATCCTACATAGGTTACACAATAATTTTGTAGTCTCATTCATTTATCTACTCACTCAATTATCCCTATCTTTCCTTGTATCTCCTTTTTAATCTTGCACCATACTGACTATTGTAGACACTGTCATAGCTTTCTTAGGCTTGTGGACTTTACAGAGGTTAAAAATTATTAAATTCCCTTCATTACCTTTTTAATATGATAGCTTAAAATTTTCAATACTTAGTCCTTCCTCAGGTTCCTTCAACTTACAAAACCCTTTTTTCTTCCTAGCAAAAAATGAAAAATTTAGTTTTCTCTGAGCATGGAAAAGAACTACAACAATGTTACTTTAGGCTCTCAACCTTCAAAGGCATAAAAAGAGTGATTTAAACTTACCATTCTTGACTGCATCCTTGATTTAAATCATTAAGTCTATAACCCCTATCTTGGCCCTATCTCATCATTTATGGATGACACAATATTCCTTGCATAGGTTACTAGGAGTAAACTTTAATAGATAATGTTTTACTTGGCGAGTCTTCCAATGCTTGGTTATTAGGATTACAAATTATTCCTCAATATTGTGAATCCTCTTCATTCATCATATAACCTCCTAAATTTTATGACTACTCTGATCTTGTGTCTCCAACAAGAACTTACAAGACTGTCAACAATTGAGAAATTTCTTCAACCTTGCATGGGTTAATACCTATTTAGATCCCATACAATACTCCTAAGAATGATTCTAAGAGCATTTATTTTAAAAATATCATCTTGATACTATGATAGAATCTCTAAATCACATTCTCATTTTAAACCTTAGATGGTTTCAATCTAGGTACTGAGCACTGAGATATTAAAAGTATTATTACTGTAGAATAATGGTGTTGTGAAAACTGTAATGTCTGTTGTAATGATATATTAAATTTAAAATATACCTTCTGTAGAATAATGGTGTTGTGAAGACTGTAATTTCTGCTGTAATGATATATTAAATTTAAAGTATACCTTCTATAGAATAATGGTACTATGAAAACTATAATTTCTGTTATACTGATATATTAAATTTCTGATTAAATGACTCACCATTATATGGTAAACTAGGAAACAAAAGTAATTTTCAAGTCTCAATTCCTTTGTACATTCTTGACCCAAAAAACTCTCTCTAAGAAGGCTTGTCATTTGATCAATCTCCTCGAAAATTTTGAGCTAACTTACACCAACTAAAGTGTCAAAGGGATAATAATTTTTTATTTTTTAGATGAAAATACATGATATTTATGATACCTAGTAGATATTAAACCTCCCTACGAAGTAATTTACTACATTTTAATTCCTGACATTACTTCTTTTCATTCGTACACTAACCTCATTACCTACTTTATTGAATGTAGCTATCTAGAAGACACAAACTCTCTCTACCTATAATGTTACTAAATCTATTTCGATGTTTTACATTTCCCTTCATTTTTTCAATTTACATTCTGTAAAATTTTCATTATATTGTCTCTTCATGCATATAAAGTTATTTCAATTTGAGATCTAGTTTTAATAATATAAAATTTTGTTTTAATCCATTTAAATACTTCTCAATGTTCAGTACTATATATTCTTCACTAAAATTTTATAAATTTAATCACAATGAAGCTTTTGTATTTGGTCATTTAGTGTCACAATCTCTTATGAAACTTTCCAAATATATTTGGTCTTGTGGATCTCTCAAATGCAAGTTATGTATAAGTGGGTTTTGCAAGGGTGTGGCAAAAATCATCAAACAAATTAAGCACTTTAGAACACTCTCAAACTATCATGGATGTGTTTGTTTAGTATAGGATGTAGACCACCCTGATAGATAGAGGAGATATCCTTTTGATTCATGGTCCTTATACATGTCTAGATTACCCCCACTATATTTATCACCACTCATATCCATGCATGTGTTTAATTCCTCCATTAATATCTTGTCACCATACATAATTTCTTATTTTCATTATTTTAGATGGTTTTAAATTAGATGTATTTTAGATGGTGTTAAATTAGATGTATTTTAGATGGTGTTAATTTCTTATTTTCATTATTTGTCTAAGAATGGTTTATTTGATTGTGTATTGTGACATTACGTAATTACTTATCCTTACACATTATTTCCAATGTGGGATAGTCTTATGTGTGATGTTGTGTAGGAACTCTACGATATGTGCAATATGTTTCTTGCATTTGATTAGATGGAAAATTTTGTAAAATGTGATTTGTCTCTCAATAAAGGTATAAAAATACCACATTTGGGGTTGAGGCTCTATTATTATTTACTAGTAACCACCTTGGTATCCCCATGTTACACATTACACTTGACATCTATGGAGTGTTATAGCCCTAATTATAATTATGGTATCCCATGTATGGTCCTTAAGGTTGACTAGTGTTACAATTTGGTTGATTCTACGATGAAGGAGGTGCCCATCCTATATTTTTTTGTAAATAAGGTGGATCCCATATTAGAATTTTATATGGATATGGTGGAATCCTTGTACATTGTATTAAAGATTTTAAATCCTCAAATTCATGCATGGTTGACTTATAAAAAATGCATGTTACATTCTAGATAATGCATCCTTTAGTTCCATTAAATCTATGTGATCCATACACTCATGTATGACTGACTTCTAAGATATATGTAATTTCTTATTTTCTAAATTATTTGCATTGAAGCTTGAAAATCATATTTCTATTTTCACTAAAATAGGAGAATATCTTAGGAGAATTTTTTCATTAAAAGTACTATTAATTGAGTTTTACTTTCATTTTTTATAGTCATGGCTTCTTCCACACCTAATGTTTTTGAGAGGGCTGATTTAGAGATTGCAAAATTGCAATCTATTCTCCATAATCCAACTACAGTTGGGTAGTATAAAGCCCATTGTGAAAAAATACTGGTTAATTTTCGTAGAATAGAGATAAGTTTGAAAACATATAACCCATTTGATTCTTTGTCAATTAAAAAATTTATGGATTCATTAAAATCAAGTGTCTCAGGAGATGTAGGTTATAATAAGATTACATTACGAATTTCCAATAAGGAAGTTGTTAAAAGTTCTTGTTGGAGTTTTTATGTAGAAAAATGGAAAGTAAGGGCATATTATGTAAACAAATGTTCATGTCCCCTATTGGCCCCTTTGATTTATCCTAGATTTGTGGCCTCTTAAGGCCAATTTCCAAATAATGACCAATTACCATTATAATTCATAATGATGCTACATGTTTAGGTTCACCTAAACCTAAAGGTGAACTATTTAGACACCCCTAGTTATTTGGGACAGGGGCATGGCCATATTAGCCACAGGGAGGCATATAGAAAGGAGGGATCTCCTGCAGTTTTTGATGCGTGGAAACTTGTACCAAGGTCACAAAAATTATTATTAGGCTTTCAGGATGTCACAACACATGTCTTTATGACTACACATGAGGCTACTATCAATTGTCTTGTTGGCATTTCTCATAAGATCCAATTGATATCTTCTGACCGTGTGGGTCAGTACCTTCAGAGATGTGATACTAGTAGTGTAGGTGCTAGTGCAAGTAGTTATGCACGTAGCGAGGTATACACTTGTGAATCTTTGATTTTCCCAGAAGACTTTGAGGTGGTTACAGATCCCACTAAAACACATCGGCTAGGATGCATCATGGCTACTAACTTGTTGCGTGCATATGAGGTGATTTGATGACATTGCAGCATTCCATTATTTGAGGTTTTAGATTTTATAGAGAAGAGTGGAAGTGTATCTTCTAGTCAGTGTTGATCAGAGAAAACACTTAGTTGAACTTGCACATAGAGTCCGCATGGAAGAACAACACATGAGTAAAAGTGTGAAGGTATAGGAAGGCATCACACATGGAAGTGTAGAGTCAGACTCTCAAGGACTTAGCCAATTTTGGAGATCAGGTCTATTCTTAGAGATTGGTGTGCGGAGCACACAAAGTGATACCGATATTTGCGCGCCACTCTTCATGGAGATTCTTTGAGGAACATGACAACTCACTCTTGCATGAGCATAAGCTAAGAATAGATCCACCACTGTAGTTAACTATCAGCGATCTAACTATAGCATACTTGCATGTATGGCTATAGTTATAAAAAGGTGCATGTTTGTTATTAGTATGTGACCTATTTCTGGGAGAGTTAAGTGGTGAAGGGATAGTTCCCCACCCTATATATACATATGTAATGAATTACTTAAGATATATATAGATAGAGAGAGAGAGAGAGATAGAGATAGATCGAGGAAGACACATGCTTTGAAGAATGATAGAAACATGTGTACATGCGACTAGATATTTGTAACAAATCCATGCGCACATGCCTACTATTGCATGAAGCTTATGTACTATTGGTATGATGAATAGATAATGGAAATTGATCGAACAAATAGTGTTTGATGTTTTTTATCAATGCATATTATTATTTTCATAATGATTTACCTTTAAGCGCTTATAGATCTGGTTAAGTATAATGTTGAATAGATAGATTAGTTTCTAAAATATATGGTTACTGCTTTATCATGCCACCATTCTACTACAACAACCTTTAAGAGGAACCTAGTACCTTTTCATGATTTAGATGAGCGCTCATCCTAGGCTGAGTGATGTGCCAGCGTGACTAGGTGTTACTAACAATTCTAGGCTGCATCATTGGTTCCATTGTCGGGACCTCTTTTTTAGTTGTTTCAGAATGGTTCACGATGAAGACATACCTACTAACTTTGATGAGCGTTGAAGAATGGATTCATGATTTGGAGGAAGAATATGCACAGAGGTTTTGACACTGGATCCAGATTTAGCACACACACTTGGGTAGATCAGAATCTATATGACAGTTTATATGAAAGCTTCTTTCCTATCTTTCCAGTAGAATTGTACGAATGGTTGACTTCACATGCATCTAAGTGGAATTGGAGGTATCGCACACTTGTTTAGACACAGGAGGAATTTCAAACACTATATAATGCTGACCTGAGCTAGACTCATGTGGTAGATACCTGATTTCGCAGTGTCCTAAAGAGCTATATTTTGGAGTATTCAATTTTGACTAATTCGTTCCCAGAGGTAGTGGAGTTGTAGTTCTTACAATATCCTAGAGGGACGTATTTGCAAGGTATTCCGCTGGCAATCAAAATGCTAATGGTAACGTTAAACTTGGAAGCTAAACCCATGGAAAGCTAAAAAAAATTCCACACACAGGGGTAGGGACAGTATTGGTGAAAGATGGCAGACCTAGCAGCGGCATGATAAAGGGAAGAAAGGTGGCTGAAGTATGATGAGGTGTGCGAGAGGTAATTATGCAAGAGATAAAAAATTGTAAAATGGATGGTGTTGTGGAGAGAGATGGCTTGTGAAGGATTTGAGGCTCATGGGGAGGAAGAAGGGCAAGAGCATCAGGAACTCCCCCATCTAGGAAAGCATGACAAAGAACCCTCTTCAGCCTCACATGGAAGCGGCCGTGGGCGCGCATCTAAGCCAACCTGCTGACCTAGCTCTTGCGCTTGGTTTTCTAGTATCTAGTACAGTAGGTAAAAATAGTTTTAATTTAGGAAGTGAAAGCATAGAAAAAGGTCAGATAGCAAGTACATCAATGGCAGCATAGACAGCTTCATTATTCTTTCGGGGTACATTTTTAGGCTCATCATCCTTATAGAATATGAGCACACCAAGTGTGGGATTCACCTCTAGAATAGGGACTACTTCCCAGACTGTCGGGGTCTAGTATAGTACCATTGTTGGGGCACAGGGGAGTGCATCCATGGGCCCTATTCCAAATCTTGGAGGAGGATTGGGTGGTATGGGTAGTTCTAGTTCTGGTGGTTCGGGTGGTATATGAGGAAGATGAAACCAAGGAGGTTCTGGGTCGGGTGGTCAAGGCCCGCAACAACCCCAAAACATTTATATGGAGATGTCTCTTCATCTCCCAGAATATAGAGGTATCAAGGATGCTACTGAGCATGTTCATATGTGTGAAATATTGTGGCGCGCAAAAGGTATTATGGCTTCTGAGCACAAGGCAAGTCAATTTGCAACTACATTATAGGCGCGCGCACACTCCTGGTATAGGAAGTTTGATCCCAATCAAACCTATATTGACTATGCAGCATTGAAAGATGCTTTCTTAAAAGAGTTCCACATCCCAGAATTTGAGCAGAAGAGTATAAGCGCACTCAAGGATATAAAGAAAGTTACTACTGAAAGTGTACGTGAGTATGATGCACATTATAAAGCACTTCTATCAAAATTCTCTTATGACATTCATGCAGGTCAACATGCACAATGGTTTGTCGGGGGATTGATTACCCCATTTCGAAGAGCACTATCGCATAAGAATTATACCAATTCGTGTGAAGCATTGGAAGTTGCTTTATGCGCTGAAGTAGTTGGGAGTATTGACACTGGAGTTAGTCCATTTTTGGAAGCTCAGATAGCGGTTATGGCAAAAAATTTAGAGAAATTATCGGTAAACTTAGCTCATGAAATGCGCTCAGGAATCTGGTGTACAGATTGTGAAGTAGAAGGATAGACCAAGGATAGTTTCCCTCGCATAACTGTACATTCACTGTTATTAGACTATGAGATCTTCCATTTGAATCATGATGCTAGTCACTTCCCCTTACTACAACGCGTGATCAGGAAGAATGTATCCTCCTTTTGTAAAATTTGTAGTTCCATGACCCATGATACTAAGGACTATAGATTGATTGGCCAGATCCATGATGCCATTGATATTGGGGTAAGACAGACGAGTGTGGCTGATAATTCTAAAGGGAAGAATGAGCATCAGGATAGGGATTATAATAAAATGCGCTATGACAGGAATGATGGAAGGTTTGAAGGGGTTCGTGAAAGGGGACAAGGATATTGATGTGGCTATGGAGGATGAGTCCGAGGTGTAGGAAGGATTGAATTCCATCGAGGGACTTACAATACATGTGGTTCACCTGACCATTATAGGAACGAATGCCCGCAGAATATTTCCTATTCATTTTGTGGAAAGGGGCATAGTTATAAAGAGTGTCTAGACTTATATGAGCATCTCAGTAAGCAGCATAATCAAGAAAACAAGGGTGCAGGGATGGTTAGAATCCAACATGCGATAGAGAATCAGTGGATGCCAAAGTTAACACCAGAACCTGAGGCAGTAACAGTCAAGATAACCACACGAGCTGAGGTGGCACGCGCAAGAGAGGTGTTGCAACAGATGCTGACAATCACTAAGGAGGAGGTTTTGCATGCTAGATATCCAGATCTAGCTCATCAGAAAGAAGTCTATCAGGAAAAAATGAAGGTCCTTAGGAGCCTTCAAGGTGAGAAACAAGGTTTAAAAGAGCAGTCTCATAAATTGGAGCACAAGGATATAGAATAGGTCCCGTCGGATACTGACGACATCAAAGAGGTATGTAGAATGTTACGCTAGGAGAATATTATCCCTTTATTAGGAAATTGGTTGAAAGGGAATACTCCACACGTGGGAACTGAAACTAAGAGATAAATACTTCATGTGAATCTTCCCCCTGATAGCATTGAATACGACAAGGAGATCACTTTGAATGCTGTTGTGGACGGATGGTTGTTGAGCAATATCTTGATTGACACAGGTGCAGAAGTAAATGTACTTACATTAGATGCGTGGGAACAAATGGGGAGACCCCTATTGCATCCATCATCTAATGTATTGTTCATGGAAAATAGAATGAAAGCTACTCCCATAGGAGTTTTGAAGGATGCATATATCACTATACAAGGGGCCAAGTTCACAAGAGACTTTGAAGTACTAGTGCTTGTAGAAGCCGATAGCTTCCCAGCTCTGCTTGGGCACCCTTGGTGTTATACAAACAATGCTAATTTGAGGTTTAACAAGGGCTATATCATCTTCTAGAATAAGGAGGAAAGGGTCATAATAGCATTGATAGATGGGAAATCCGTGCCATATGTGGAACCTTTAAGTGAAGAGGACTTGAAGAGAATCTATATACGCGCTATTCGGGACCCAGAGGTCAATGATCCATGGGTAAGTGCAGGAAGTTGATGGACAAATATAGGGTCATCCGTGGACATCATATTGCAAATAACAACATAACATCAACTTCTAGGGATTATTAGCAATACATACACTCAAAATTAGACAAAATTATATTAATATGAATTGTAGCATCCGGAATCTAGTTTCTAAAATACTAATTTTTGTAAAAAATGGACAAGATTAGCTATATTAAACACTCAAAATTCAATGACTTGGTATTTTTTTTTAAAAACGCTGATAAGATTATAGTCCGTTTGCCCACAATTTGGATGACCAAAAATTAATATATATATTTTTCCTTTGGTGAGAAGTTATATGCCACTATCTATCTTGGGATGGATTTTATTTTGTATTTTTTTGAGTAATATTTTATTTTTTATGATTTTTTCCGTGAAAGTGGTATGAAAACATAAAGAAAACAGAGCACTTTCCGTTTGCCCACCATAACTTCATCAAAAAATATTGAAATCAAATACTTTTTTTTTTGAACATGTATATAATTTCACCACGGTTGGGATGGTATAATTTTTATCACATTATGATAAGTGAAACAAATTTTGTGATCTTAAACGTAGACATAAACATTCATAGGAAAAAGTGTCTTAAAGACCTACTATTAGTAAAAAATCATAAAATGATATTTATCCTCTTCTATTCACTTTAAAATCAGTATTTCTACAAAGCTAATAGTCTCCGCTACACAATGGTACCATTTTTATGACATAGTTTTTACTTTTCGGCATGGTTCAAGTCCGCGGAAGACTAAATTTAATGTTTTGCTGTTTTTAATGTAAAATTCAGGATTTGATGTCCACTTAATTGTCCCCCAACTTGGTGCACTTACCCCCATCTAAAGAAAGAATCCTTCATTAAGAATATTCTCATTCAATTAGTGATACTACTAGTATTGCTTGTGATAATTGGGCTCATGGAACTTATGAACTGGTGGCGTGTGAAGTTAAGCACGCGGTTACTTGAAAAATAGGTTTTCACTCTATTTGATGTATAGGTCGCATAGTACCCCACTATACTGGATCTAAAGATTTGGCTGGATTTTTATAGGTCATGGAAACAAACTGGGTTGACCAGCTTAAACGATGAGATAGGATATCATATACTTTGGGCGGGACGGTCGCATGCTAGTGGGTAGTCCACAGGGATAATCTCTTAGAATGGGTAATGTTATCCAAAATGTGCCCCCTGCTCATTTTGTGGCTAACTCCCTTTCATCTTTCCTTATCTTGTGCCTCATACATAATATTTTGCTTTTTAGGAACTCAAAACCTTTTGGAAATGGCACCATTGGATAGAGCTCTTTCTCAGCTTTCTAGAAAGGTAAATTTTTCCTCCTAACTCCATGTATTTTTGAAGTTATGGCTCAGCGGAGTTTTTTGGGAAAATTTTCCCCTGAAAGGCCCGCGGCCAATGAGATGCCACCATGTGGTACCTAGAGTGGCAGGGCGCAGGGAAATTTTAGAAAATTTTCCAAATGACCAAAAAAGGTGCAAAAATTTGAATTTTTGCCCGCCAACCTGATTTGGCCCTATTTTGCCCTAAAACTTCAAATGGCCGTATCTTTCGATCTAGAGCTCGGTTTTTCACGTTTTTTATATCAATGGAAATTTGGTGAAATTCTCTACAAGATTCTAGGGTAATTTTTTCATTTTGATGGATTTTGGAGAGAGAAAATTGAAAAATGCCTCTAGCCCATGGTCCTGGACAGAAATGACGTTTCAACCACCGTTTTTAATGAAGAATGGCTCGCATTCTCTCCCAGCATGGCTAAAAATGTCAGGGGATGGGTCTGTAAGGATACCCATGCTGTTTTGAATGCATTTTGGTCAATGGTTGAATCCCTTCCATGTTTTCCAGCATTTCTCTCACCTGGGCTCGTCCCTTGCACTGTAAAAGCCAGTTTTGGCTCATTTTCAAAGGGTTAAACATTTTTTGTGTATTGCAGATCCTCTTTCTCACCTTGGAAGTGATTTTGGTGGAATATCAGACATTTTCTAAGAGCTGTAACTTTATTTTTACTCTCAGGTGTTGTATTGCAAGTGATTTTGATGTTAAAATAACAATACAGGCCTTGTGATTAATCTTCTATCCTCTACTAGTGTTGTTTGACTAATTTATGATTCTTCATTACAACTATCATTTTGTGCATGTTGTTTTTTTTGTTGCATTCTATGACTTGTGTCAATCTGCAGAAGTAAAAAATTCTCACCACTCCTTTAGTGCATCACCTATTAGCATTAGTTTTAGTTTATCTACATTCTCTATCTCTGTGTCCTTTGGAATTTAGGGTAGGATTAGGAATATAGTCCTCTGCAACTTGTAAGTGATAAATCTGACCAGAGGAATTGAGGAACCAGCCTCTAAACTGGAGATTCCTTTCTCATTTTGCAAGTCCCACACTTGGGGAAAGGATTCAATGTTGTGTAATCACACTGGATGCTTAGTATGATCAAACTAGAAATCTGATCAACATCCAGGGGGTGCTACTGATTTGCAACAACAGTTTTGGCATACCCGGTGGGACCTTAGAGGTCTTCATCTTCATTGCAACAAAAATGATGTGCATTTGTTGCAAGTTTCTTGCTTAAAAGAGCTATAAATTGCACATCTGGCGACTCCAAGGAAGAAGAATCAGTTGGTTTTAGCAGTGCAGACCTGAAAACTCATGAGAAGAATCACTACAAGGTCAAGAGTTGGAGAAGAAGAGGTGTTTTTTGAATATCTGCAATTATCTCCAAGAATAAGGCAAAGTGGGAGGAGAATCCAAAGGTCTCCATCTCCACCAAACAGAACTCTCTCAACTCCTCCACCTGGTAGGCCTTTCATTCAATCAACAAGGGTTCTAAGGCCAATCAGAATGGCACAAAACAACCCCTATGTCAATTTCACTGGCAGCAGTCCACTTACTCTCAATGCACAAAATCCAATCCCAGTTGCAGCATTGAAGAACATTCCATACTTCACTGGAGAAAATCAGACCACTCCTAGTGATCATGTTAAGGATATTGCTAACATTTGTGCAATCCATGAGATCAATGAGATGCAAGTTGCTGTCAAACTAATGGCATCTTCATTCAAAGGGAAAGCTTTGCAATGGTTCAGGAGTCTTGCCTCAGGTTCTATTCAAAATTGGAATCAGCTATGTATAGCCCTCCATGAGCAGTTTGGGGAAAAGGGAGACAACTTGTCCCTTTTGGAGTAGCTGACAACTATCAAAAGAGCTCCCAATGAGCAGCTGACTGATTTTAATTTCAGATTTCAAAGGACTTAGGAGATAATTCCAGTGGCAGTTAGGCCAACAGTAGAAGGTGCTTTTCTTTATTACCTTAAAGCTTTAAATTCTGATATTTCTATGTTAATTCATGAAGCCTCAAATGAACTTCAAGAAGTCATGAAGCAATTGCAAAATCTAGGTAATGAGCTGGTTACACTCAAAAGGCAACAAGCTCAAGGTTTTAGACCTTCTTTCCAGCCCCAAACTCAGCCTAATATCAACCCCAAATACCACCCAATCCAGTTACAAATCTAAATCAAGCAAGGCCACCTGCCAATAGTGTTTCACTAGGAAAATGTTTTCATTCCTTTTAGAAACAGATAAGAGTTAGGGGCTAGGAGGAATACCTGTAGAATGTCGAGATGGTGTGCGCGTACCGTAGAGAAAGATCAGACTAACTGCGAAGAAATCCTTTTTGTCTTGGAAGGACTACCTGCAATAAGAACACAAGACCACAGAGATTTTGATTAAACAATAAATGAGGAAACTGCCTTGGGCCCAGGAATATAAAACCTTCCTTTCGAAGGTGGTCAGTTTCCTGCTAATATGAATTAACACAAAATACTGTAAAATATCAATTAAGTTGTTTCGTTGAACTGGGTATGGAAAAGGCTGTTTTTCTGGTTTGGATCAGAGAAACGATGGGGGCGGTTATGATAACCGATACCGGTGGGTTATAGGTATCTTCTTGGTAGCTATGGTGTTTGTAAGGCTGGTTTATGGGATGATATTAGGAAATGAGATGATGAGGGGTAAAGAATAACAGTTAGATGCAATGGCACGTTGGGTAGTGGACTCAGAAACGGATTTAGGAGGACTGTGATTCAAAGAGCATAAGAATGTTATAATAGAGGACATGCAAGATATGACTTTACTGGTTTTGGCGAAGATGCAAGTTGATATCCTCTACTGCAAGCACTTCTGGTTTCTTCACTCGTCTCTGCTTGGTTAAGTGAAGATCTGGACTCTGTTTTCCGCTCCCAATGATCTCTGTTGTTTCAAAAATCATTCCACCTTTGATCCAAAAATGAAATTCCGATCCATTGTTTTGGTTTGGGGAGCCCATTTACAGGGAACCGATGGCGGTTGCGTAACCGACGGCGGCGGTCGAGTAGGAACCGGCATCGGTAAGGAAAAAGTAGGCTATTTTTAGTAAAATAGCCCACCTTCCTGCTTTTCTCCGAGAGATCAATTGCGGGCTTGGTCTAGAAGGTGAAGAGAAGGGTCGGTTTTGGGTACGAGAAAGGGGTCATTAGTTATGGTGTAGGTGGGACCAAGTTATGGGTCTTAATTAGGTTAGTTTTAGGGTTAGGGCTAGGTCATGATGAAGTGGCAAAGTGACGTGGTAGGTAGGGTGATGTGGATTTATCAATTACAAGGCAATTAATAAATAATTGTGTAAGGTTTAGGTGATGAGGTTATATTGCGAGATGAGATGCGGGTCACAAGGGGTCGTAAGACATGAATTTTGGTGTCTACATTATCCCCTTATTGTCGTGTAGCTTGTTTTGTAAAGTTGCCGGACAATAATATGAAAGTGTTTCTCCTGTTAAGGATATAGGTAATCCCCCTCAAATCTATCATAGATTGAGTGAACGGGAAATCAGGGATAGGGTTGATAAAGGGTAAATGGGGGTAAAGGGGATGGTAAGATGGTGGGGTAGGTCCAAGGAAGCAGACGCATGTAAAATGCAATCGTACGACTAGGGTACATGATTTGACTAGCAAACCAGCAATGTATAGGCAAAGGTCGATAGTTTTATCCAAACAAGGGTGATATAATCCTGGTATCCAAGGCATAGGAAGTAGCCCCAGGGTATATAACAGGTAAGGTACAGGAATGTTTAGGCATGTTCGGCAGTACCAAAAGGTTGGTTTGGTTGAGATAAACGTCACGGTCTAGGTCTGGGCAAAGTTGGTCGACAGATCAAGTCAAGGACCCTAATCATGCTAAAACACAAACAGGTGAGCTCAATTGAACAAAAAACTACCGGATGGGTGGATAAAAGTGTATGGTGTTGATTTTGGGTAAGGGATGGGAAGTGGTGCGGCCGTGGGTCGGGCCAAGTTGTGTTTCACTCGGAAATGCTTCGTTCCTTTTAGAAACAGATAAGGTTAGGGTTAGGAGGAATACCTGTAGAATGTCGAGATGGTGTGCGCGTACCGTAGAGAAAGATCAGGTTGACTGTGGAGAACTCCTTTTTGTCTGGGAAGGACTACCTGCAAATAAGAAACACAAGACCACAAGATTTGATCAAACAATAAATGAGGAAACTGCCTTGGGCCCAGGAAATGTAAAACTTCCTTTCGAAGGTGGTCAGTTTCCCTGCTAATATGAATTAACACAAAATACTGGTAAAGTATCAATTAAATTGCTTCGTTGAACTGGGTAGGGGAAAGGCTGTGTTTTTTCCTGGTTTTGATCAAAGGAACCGATGCCGGTTACCTATAACCGATGGCGGTCACTGATAACCGATACCGGTTGGTTCTAGGATCTTCTGGGCTGGTTGTGTGGTGTTTGTAATGGCTGGTTTTTTGGATAGTATTGAGAAATGGGATGGTTAGAAGCTAAAGGAATGATAGTTAGAGGCAATGGTACGTTAGATAATGGGTTCAGGAACGGATTTGGGAAGATTGCAATTCCAAAAGCACAAGAAATGTTATAATGGAGGACATGCAAGATATAACTTACTGGTTTTTGATGAAGGTGCAAGTTGATCTCCTTTGCTGTAGCACGTCTAGTATTTTTCACTCGTCTCTGCTTGGTCAAGTGAAGATCTGGAATCCGTTCCTTGCTCGCAATGCTCTCTGTTGATCCAGAAATCCTTCGACTGATCTCCCGAAATGAAATTCCGATCCGTTGTTTTGGTTTGGGGAGCCCATTTACAGGGAACCGATGGCGGTTGCGTAACCGACGGCGGTCGAGTAGGAACCGGCATCGGTTAGGAAAAAAAGTAGGCTATTTTTAGTAAAATAGCCCCACCTTCCCTGCTTTTTCTCCCGAGAGATCAGTTGCGGGCTTGGTCAAGTGGCTAGAAGGTCGGCTTTGGGTGCGAGTAAGGAGGCATTAGTTATGGATGTGAGTCTAGACCAAGTCATGGTCCTAATTAGGTTAGTTTTAGGGTTAGGGCTAGGTCATGGTGAGGTGGGCAAGTGAGGTGGTGGGTTTAGGGCGATGTGGATTTATCAATTATGAGGTAATTAATAAATAATTGTGTAAGGTTTTAGGTAATGAGGTTAGGTTGCGAAATGGGATGTGGGTCACAAGGGGTCGTAAGACACGAATTTGGTGTCTACATTAGCCCCTTATTGTCGTGTAGCTTGTTTTGTAAAGCTGCGCGGACAATAATATGAAGTGGTTTTCCCCTGTTAAGGGTATAGGTATCCCCCTCAAATCTATCACAGATTGGGTGAACGGGAAATCAGGGATAGGGTTGATAAAGGGTACATGTTGTAGAGAGGATGGTAAGGTGGGGGTAAGTCCAAGGAAGCAGACGCATGTTGAAATGCAATAGTACGACTAGGGTACATGATTTGACGAGCAAACCAGCAATGTATAGGCAAAGGTCGATAGTTTATCCAAACAAGGGTGATATAATCCTGGTATCCAAGGCATAGAAGTAGCTCCAGGGTATATAACAGGTAAGGTACATGAACGTTTAGGGCATGTTCGGCAGTACCAAATGGTTGGTTTGGTTGAGATAAACGTCACGGTCTAGGTCTAGGCAAAGTTGGTCAACAGATCAAGTCAAGGACCCTAATCATGCTAAAACACGAAACAGGTGAGCTCGATTGAACAAAAAGCTACATGATGGATGGATAAATTAAAACGGTGATTGTGGGTATGGTATGGTTAATTGGTGCGGGCCTTAGGTCGGGCCAAATGGTTAGGGTGCGGCCTTGGGTCGGGCCAAATGGGTGGTTGCGGCCTTGGGTTGGGCCAAATGGTTTTGGTTGCGGCCTTGGGTCGGGCCAAATGGTAGGTTGAGGCCTTGGGTCGGCCGAATGGTAGGTTGAGGCCTTGGGGGTCGGGCCAAATGGTAGGTTGAGGCCTTGGGTCGGGCCGAATTGGTAGGGTTGAGGCCTTGGGTCGGGCCGAATAGGTAGGTTGAGGCCTTAGGTCGGGCCAATTGGTAGGTTGAGGCCTTGGTTCGGGCCGAATGGTAGGTTGAGGCCTTGGGTCGGGCCAAATGGTAGGTTGAGGCCTTAGGTCGGGCCGAATGGTAGGTTGAGGCCTTAGGTCGGGCCGAATAGGTAGGTTGAGGCCTTAGGTCGGGCCAATTGGTAGGTTGAGGCCTTAGGTCGGGCCGAATAGGTAAACAAATGGTGTTCAGCCAAGGTGGATATAGGCGATATGTGGTTAAAAAAGAGGCAAATGGTAAATAGGGGCAGTTCAAAAAAAGATAAATTGGGGGAAAGTTGGGATTAACACCGATGTCGATTCTACATGACCGATATCGTTTAAGGGACCGTACCGGTTTTTTAGGGCAATTGGAAACCGAAATCGGTTAAGGTCGAAAAACCTATAAAAAGAAAAATACGGCCTGTCATTGTCACTTGGGTTATTTGCAATCCAAAATTCTTGTCTGACGTAAGTGGACTTGATCCTGACGGGGTAGGGCAAAAAAGGAACCGAGGGGGAGGTTAATTGGCGGAAAAAGTTAAAAAGAAAAATAGTTGTGATTGGACTGCATCGAGGTGTTATTGGCCCAAATTGACTTGGTAGACTTGGAAGTTGATTTGAGGGGGAATAGTTGAGTGAGGTGGAGCTATTTGAGTTTGGCGGAGAGAGTTGATAGTGGATTAGGAGGCCGCAGGTGATTGGCATTAGGGACCCAGCAGATCAGGATTGGAGCCATGGCACAGGCAGGAGGAGCTGGAGGGGCTGGACCAGCTGGACCACCACCACCCATCCCCACCACGACGACGTGTCGTCGTACCGGTAGGTTCTAAACTCTTTATTTTGGTGGTTTGGTTGAGTTATGTTGTTTTTGGGGATTTGGGTAGGAATTGGTAGTTTTTGTAGGAAATAATGGGTAAATGGGGGGGTTTTGAGAAGGGGGAGGGTAGATAGGTTAGATATGCTAAGGTGGGCAGCTAGGTGTGTAAAATTTAGGGTTTTTGGGTGGGTAGATGGGTAGAAATAGGTAAAAAAATGAGTTTTGGGGGCCGCGCGCCGGGTTCGGCTCGGGCAGTAAACAGTGACCGATGTCGGTCACTAGGCGACCGGCATCGGTCGCAAAAGTTTAGAGGGTGAGGTTTAAAAAGGGGGGACCGGCATCGGTCTCGTATCGGCCGGGTATCGGTGGGGGAGGGATGGTTTGAGGGTGGAGAGGGTGTATGGTGTTGTTTGGGGTGTGTTGGGTTGGGTTGGGTGGGGAAGGGGATTGGGTTAGGGGTTTAGGGGTATGGGTTGGTTTGAAGGGGTTTGGGTTTAGGGTTGGGTTTGGGTTGAGTGGGTTGGGTTGATTGGTTGGGGTGGGTAGGTGACCGAGTCGGGGTATGGGTGGGGTTTAGGTTTTGGGTTGATAGGTTTGGAAAGGTGGATAGTGTGGCTTGGTGGTGGGTTCCCAGTTGGTTGTTTTGTTGGGTTGGGTTGGTTGGGTTTGGGTTAGGGGAGAGTCGGGGTATGGGTGGGGTTTGGGTTTTTGGGTTGAGGTTTGGAGGTGGAGGTTTGGCTTGGTGGGGTGGGTTGGTTGTTGGGTGGGGTTTGCGGTTGGTTGGGTTTGGGTGGTAGAGGTGGGCGGGGTATGGGTGGGGTTTAGGGTTTTGGGTGATAGGTTTTGAAGGTGGGATAGGGTGGCTTGGTGGGGGTTTAGGAGTGGGGTTTGTGTGGGGGTTGGGTTGAGTTGGGTTGGGTAGGTAGAGAGTCGGGGTATGGGTTGGGTTTAGGATGGGGTTTTAGGGTGTAGGTGGTTTGGGGTTGGGTTCGGGTGGGTAAGGTAGCGTGTTGGGGTGGGGTTAGATTTTTGGGTGTTACAAAAAAGAGGGGGTAGCTGGTATGGTAAAGTAAGATAGATGTTATTATAAACGAGTGGGTCTAAGAATGTGGGTTGGTTTTGGAGGCACGTCAGCAGTTGACGATGCGTGATAGGATGCCTCCACTATGAGTCGGATGAGGCCACACATATCTGCGGCGCATTGGGCCATCATGCGCGAGGTGGGGGCTTGGCGGGGTCCAGAGGTACAGAGCGATCGACAGAGATCACAGCCTGATGGTCGCCCTCATCGAGAGATGGGATCCGGCGGCCAATGTGTTCCATCTGCCGACGGGGGAGATGACCGTCACATTAGAGGATGTGTATCGCATCCTGCGGCTACCGATCGAGGGAGAGGCCGTTTTCCAGGTAGATTTCAGAGACTGCCATGGATAGCATACTGCAGGTTTTTGGGGATGCAGCCGTGCTTCTTACATATCATAGCGCGAGCATTGGATATGGTGACATGTACCGTGCACACAGACATGAGACACGGCTTGCCGTGTTAATGATGATAGGGGTCACCTGCTTCGCCCCCTCCCGGATTCAGAGGGAGGCCGTTTCCCACGGGCATTGATGGGGGTGCTACTGGAGATGGTGGAGGAGCACACCTGTTTTGCATGGCACCAGTGTATCTGGTGCAATTATACAGGGAGTTATGGGGCTATCGCCGGAGGAGGCGATTTGGTATTTGTTCTACTTTTTGTTGGCAACTGTTGGGCATACGAGCACATCGTATGCATCAGGCCAGTAGGGCTACCCCAGCAGCCAGGGCCACAGGTCGTATACCGATATGGCTTTCAGAGGTGGTTGGGGTTCGTGGGCCAGCCACGAGCAGTTGTTTGGTCGGGATGTGGCCTACTATAGACATGTTGCTAGAGGCCTTACCGCAGTAGACATTTATATGGAGACCCTACAGAGGTCACCAGCCTGGCAGAGGAGCCCGCGTACAGCTGCGCCTAATCCAGTATACATTCTGGATAGCAGGACGGAGGCCGGGAGAGTACAAAAGCGGATACCCCTAGAGAGGGTACGCAGGCAGATGGGGCTGCTTGCGACAGGACGAGCCACCTCCCTTCCCTCAGTACAGGAGGGATGATTGTAGAGGCCCCACTGCCATCGCCACAGCAGCCTTGGGATCCAGACTGGGTTGCAGAGAGGCCAGCAGATGATGGCGTTGATGATGCTGGGTGCACGTGGAGCATACAGGGTTTGGTGGGCTGGGCACAGAGAGCGGCGAGGGAGCGGCGAGGGTAGCACAGCCCGCACAGCCAGACTTGGCAGCGGTTCACGAAGACAGAGAGAGAGATCAGCTCCGGGGGTAGGTGCAGCTATTACAGGGGACAGTTGGCTGCTGCACAGGCACAGATAGGGGTTTTTACAGGGGCAGCTAGCCCAGGCTCAGGTACAAGGCACAGGCAGCACCACCACCAGCAGCTCACAGCCAAAGGTGCAGGTACAGGTATAGGCAGCCCGTACCAGCAGCAGCACAGCCACAGGCCCAGATACCACCACGGCCACAGTTGCAGGATACATTGGCCACAGGCAGCACCTCCACCAGCGTACCACTGATCCACAGGTGCAGGTAGCAACAGGCTCAGGGGGATAGTGGTGTTAGGTGCCAGGGGACCAGCCCCAGTTCCTTCAGTGGGTGCGAGATCGCTATATGGAGGTTAGAGCAGAGCCCGTTATTATCAGGATATTCTGATAGTACCGGAGTCGAGTATCGGCATATGCAGCACATAGAGCAGAGACCTCGCACAGCCAGAGATCTCAGGGAGGGGCAGCCACAGCTGGCGTGTCTGTGACAGGCAGGAGGCGAGAGGCACCACAGGGACCAGCGGGGAGAGGTGCCGAGGGCGGTGGGGAGAGCTGATAGATCCCCGACTGGTTTTTTTTGTATAGGGACACGGGCACCGGTCTGCGAACCGGTTGTATTGATAGAGGCCTGCGTGCCTACATTTATTCATTGTTTTGATTCATTGATTTATTATATACCGGCCTGCGAGCCGAGTACGGGTTGTATATTGGATACCGGCCTGCGAGCCGAGTATATTTGTGATATGAGCGAGACCGGCCTGCGAGCCGAGTCGAGATTTTTGGTAGGTTATTGCGGCTGCGTGCCGGCTTTGGTATGTTGTGAGATCACAGAGGCCCCGATGTAGGGCACATTGTATTTTTGAAAAATTTGTATATATATAGAGACGATGTTTTGATTCATATGCAGTGTTCAAATGTGTTGAAATATGTTTGGTTAATGGCTGGTAATATATAGAATGTGTGATGAGTTTTATTGACATGTTGATAGATGGATGATGCTGATGTTTTTGTTTTTTTTTGTTTTGCACGTATATATGAATGTCAGGTTATGTGATGGATTGATGTTGTTTTGTGACATTGTGATATATGTAACTGATGAGTTGGTTCCAAATGATGTATAGATTGATAGTTTTTTTGGTATCCGTAGTTGATGGTTTGTGTATCTTTGTAAATAAATGATGTTTAATGAAAATTGTAATGTTATATGTGGTGGATGAAACAAAATGTGGTAAATTGTGTTTGTTTATGCAGGCAAAGAGGCTGGGCGCGACGAAAAATTTAGATGAGAAATGAAAAAGAACCCTGTTTCAAAAAGGAAGGTGTGTAACCGGTATCGGTTAGGTAACCGATGTCGGTAGCTGACAGACCGATATCGGTTAGGCAACCGATACCGGTTATTTAGGTATGGCTTTTCTAAAAATAAAAAAGCTAGGGTGGCAACTTAAGTTTTAATTTTAGAGCCATGCAAGAGGTTAAAAGCGCGAACGCGACGCGTTTTGACGACTGCGACAGGTTTTGCATGAGAGATCTGAGTGATAGGAGAGAGAAGAGACAAGAAAGTGATTGTGATCTGAGATTTCAGAGATAGCAAGGACAAGGTTTGAAAAAGGTGGTGATAATGGCAGACGAGGAGGAAACATCCAGCAGGCAGGGACAAGAGAGGGAAGACAAAGGGCCACCTCAAGCTACTGCAACCCAAGAGGTAAACGTTTTGGTTGTGATTTGATTTCTGCATGGTTTTTGAATAAGATGGGGTAGGGTTAGGTGGGTAGATATGAGAAAGAAACATGATAACAAGGTTTGCAGGTGAGGTAAGTGTTACGGGTAGGCAATCAGGGTTTCAGGTATGTTTGTATGTATAAAAAAACGAATAAACGAGCAAATTTATTGTCGTAGGTGGTTGTTTTTAGGGAAGGTGTATAAAATTGACAGTGACCGGTAGCGGTTAATGAGAACCGGTATCGGTTATTCACCGATATCGGTTATCGTTAACGGTACGCGTACTGGAGAAATTTCCAGAATGGTTGAACAATAAACCCTATGGATTGAAATGGTTGTTTTGTCGTTTTGGTGTATGCAGGCAGAGGCGGGTTTGAGGATGAATGATAGCGTGCCCACAACTTTTTGTCCGCGAACGATCGGATGTAACACCTAGCGGAATGGACATTGCATAATCCGGATTGGGGTTAAGTGGAATCCCGTTATTATCGCGAATCGACGTAACCATGGCATGTTACGCGCTGATTGAGAGATGGCATCCTGAGACAAATACTTCTATCTATCTGGCCAACTGGTGAAAAAATGACAGTTAACTTTGGAGATGTGTATTCGTATTTTAAAACATCCCTATTACAGGAGAGTCCAGTATATCAGGCATACCGGGGGGCGGTGCTGGCGCGAATAACAGAAGTTTTGGTCCAATATGCCGAGACGTAACACAGCGAGCGTTTGTCATCCATATGGGTACTGTATGCAGCACACCCTTAGGAGACAAGGTTACAGTGATTTTAATGATGCGGTAGGGACTATGCGTTACCGAGGGCAGAAGGGGGAAGATTTCGCAATGCATTGATGGGTGTTATTTGGGAAATGATGAGGAACGTGACTTTTACATGTGGGCACCTGCATATTTGGACGGAGCTAATACAGGGGTTTATGGCTTGTATAGCGAAATCCCAGGACAACGGTTGGATGGCTCGTACTTATTACACTGTTGGGCTTATAAAGCAACATTGTTTGTAATGCGACCACTAGCCGATCATCCAGGTAGGAGAGACCGGAGTACAGAGGCTCTAGGATTCCGACGATGGTCCCAGACAGAACAGGAGGCAAGATCTCCATGCCGTGCCGGTGACATTGCGGTATTACAACAACAGGCAAGGTATGGGAGAGGGTGACGGTTCGGATATCTGTTGGAGGCCCTACGGGAAACTAATGGTTAACGCGAGAACACGCTGAAGGAGTTGAGAGGTGTAGAGCGCTTGAGTGGATTTGCGGGGGCACAGGCCAGGTGAATATGAGAAGGATTTCCCGATAGATCGTGCGCGACACTTTTTGGATTTGTGCAGACATACCACAGCTTGTAGACCATATTGAGGGATCGTGCCTGCAGCATTCGCACCCCCTGCCAACACCTCCAGAAGGGCCCGAGGAGATAGCACCGAATCGCATGTAATGGACGCAAGAATGCATAGGCTATCCGGTTATGGTTGGGTAGAAGAGCTGCGAGGCGTACGCTATCGCCCTGACATAGTCTATGATTACAAACAGGAAGAATCGGCTGCAGCGTTTGGTTAGGCAGCTCCAAACGCAGGCGAATGAGACAACGAAGATGTTAGCGTTTGCTAGTTCAACGACATCCCCGCGAGACTAGAGACTGGAGTCCTCCTGCGAGAGGTCGTATTCAACATGTTTACAGAAGCGATTGGCCGATCAGTGGGTGGTGATACCGATACCGTGGTAACCTTTGAGGACGGAGAGGCCGCGAGAGGCGTCGACAATCACGATCAATCTCCTGGGTCGGATGAATCGTGAGGTCTAAAGTTAATGTTAGCAAGGTATCAGATAAATAGGATCCGACCTGCGTGTCGGATGATAGAGAAGTGTAATGTGTTTACATCTATAGAAGACTGAATATGTTTGTTTTGATTTTGATAATAAAAGGAAGGTTTTGTGTTGTGATTTTCGGTTGTTTGCAAAAGGAATAAGAGTGCCTGTGAGTTAAAGGTAGACACAGGTCACCCACACAGATGATATATGGGGCCAATTTACTCACGAGCTCTTATGGCAGAGTGATGGTAGGGGATTGTCGAGGCTAACCTGGAAGCCCCCATGGTCTCCAAAAAAAAAAGCCTAATGCTGGGACCTATATACATGGCGCGCAGATTGCACAAAGCAAAGGAAGGAGGGCCGCAGACCGATGTAGTTTGCTCCCCTTTGGACCATGGGAGCTTTAAGGGTTATGGACAGATTTTTAATGTTTAGAGGAATAGTGGTCGGATGTTGGGGTAAAAATTTGCTGGATTGTTTTGGGTGAGGGTAATGTTGTTGGTGTAGGTATAGGGTAAAGCAAAGGTTAGCATACCCAAGTGAGATAAGAGAGGGACTTTGTCCTGATTAAGATCAACACACAATTCTAGTGCGAGCAAGCGTGAAAAAGTTTCTCTGTAAGGTTGAAAGAGCTAAACAAACCACACAAAACGGAGAGTAGAACGGCCTGAAGCCCTAATGCGGTGCATAGCATGAGAAGTCCATATGTACAAGATTGTAATGATCACAATATTCAGAAGTGTACTTAGGGCGTCCCTTTATTTGAAACAATGGGAGTTGATTGATTGGTGCGATGGTTCTTGCGGGTGTGCTTTAGCACAGCCTTGTTTCTCGCAGCCTCCCGCGCCCCCCCCCAGCCCTCCGCCCCGTCCCTTCCCCCCCAGCAAAGTTTCTTTTGAATTAGGCTTTTACTTTTGGGCACGGAATGTCAAAGACTGACGATGCGGGAATGTCTACAAGGGATATGATTGTTTTATTCTCCTTGAGGTCTTTACAACGACGCTGATCATGCAGAAAGCTTCTGATAAATGCTGCAAGGTGTGTAAAAAAATGAGTTGCTGAGGGGGGGTTGTCCCCTTCAGGGGAGCATTGCTATTTATCAGTGAGCAGAGATGATTTTTAGTGCATAGCTGTCCTCAGGGGATCATTTATTTAGTTTAGCAACAATAGTTTTTTGGCATATCAGCTGTCCTTTCGAGGGAGCAGTCCTAATAATTTTATAGCCTAGATGTTCTTTTTGGGGCGTGATCATCTAGATAGTAGAAGTTTTGACTGCAAGAAAATCCCATAAGAATACGGCTTATTTTTATACTTGTTATAGATTCATGGGACTAGCCTCAAAAAGGGGAAGGCATCACCAAGAGGAGGTGCAAGTGATTTTGACTGTATTTCGTAGGGAATTTTATGTCGAACCAAAGTGTATTTACGTAATTAGCTCCAAGGGACGGGAGCAGTAGGTAGATAAGGAGTGATATAAACACTAGATTCCAACAGGAAATGGTCGAAGATGCAGAGGCATTAAGGGGTTCAGGCTCAGGTTTACCATTAAGCGAATCTAGAACGATAAGTGGCCCGAATCCATAGGGTGGAGTTATTTATAAGGCCCGATCAATTGGGAGCAAATTGTCCATCGTTTGCTCTTTCTAGTTTGGGACATGTTATTCTCTTTGAGGACAAGATCACGGCACCTTAAAGGTACGCTCAGTGAATCGCTTATCATAAACACGCATTGATGCGTTTTTTTGATAGATTCGAGGTTGATCGACGAGCTGTAAAGAGCGTCGTTCGTCAAGAAGCCTCCATTGGCTAACCGCTCTTGGCGGAAAATCTCTTCGTTGGTGAGAATATCCCTAAAGATTATGTTAAGGGAGGGTACTTTGTATTTCGAGAGTAAAGACAAGCCTCGGTAAAACCCAGTATACCAAAGAAATGTGTGGATTAATGGATGGGTACGCATGCTAGTACTATAATCCCAAAGGGCTAAGGGAATGTGATCGTGTCAATTCTTCGGCAGATTCATTGACGACATTTCATGAAATTTGGGTTAGAGTTTATTAGAAGATCAGCCTTAACCATTTGCCTGCGATAGTAAGGGCGAGGTAGAAGCATATAGTTTCGTGTACCAAAGTGGTCACCAAAGGTCTTTGTAAACAACTTTTTTTTTGAAAGATTACCATTATCCTGTTATTAGGCTATGAGGAAGTAGACGCAAAAACTACGATAGTGGTGTTATAATTCGACATTTTTTCTTTTTTGATTTGAAATAAGTGGAAGAGCTAGTAGGCCCTACCACCACCCTTTTGTTTAATAATTCTGCACTAGCTATGTGATTATCCAACGGTGACGTTGTGAAGAGGTTCGGGTGAATCTCACCAATAAGGTCTAAACCCCATTGTGGAGAAAGGCCAAAGATCTCGTGCGACCTGTAGCGGGTGGCTAGGAGTATGTTGAAGATTGGCATGTTGTTGACACATGACACAAAGCACTTACAGATTCGTAGCAGCGTTATTGAGAGTAGGCCAATAATACCTAGGCGAATGATGTCGTTTAGCCACGCAAGGGCACTAAAATGTCCACCACAAATCCCATCGTGTACTTGTTGGATGGTATAAGGTGACCTCTGCGCCGGTTAGACAACGAAGGAGGATGCCATCAAAGCCACGTTTATAAAGGAGTCCTCCCATGACAACATAACGCGAAACACTTTTAAGAAAAGCACGTTTTCCGTTACTAGTAAGATCAGGTGGAGAACCGAGATTGTAAGGTAGTCGTGAAATTGGGAGTACCAGGATATCCGGCGAATTAGTAGACACAGTATTTATCATACAAACTACCAGGGGTTGAATAGGATGGTGCAAAAAGTTGCTGAACCACAATGAATAATTCAGAGTCAGTTGGTGCGGCGGGAATCTGCGAGGCTAAGCAATCCAAGTAAATCCCGCAAATTTGTTAGTGGAGCGGGGAATGGTTTGGATAGAATAGTGAGTAAATAAGGCTAGAAGTGACTCCACGTGGTGTTTGTACTTCTGAAGTTCCTCGTGTTTACATTGGTAGATGCCCATAACTTGATTGACTACCAATTGAGAGTCACTCAAAGATATTGATAGATTTAATGCCTAAGTGTATCGCAACTTGGAGACCAGAACAAGGGCCTCGTATTCCGCTGTATTATTAGTGGCAGGGGAAATCAAGCCGGAATGAGAGAGGCATAGTTCAGCTTCAAGAGGGATGAGGACAGACGCCGGCTCCCGCCGCTCTGGCACTTAGATCCATCGAAGAAGAGGGTCATTTGATATGTCTCTTCGCCGAGCGAAAAGAGTGGCGATGAGTTCGTCGGGGAAGGTAAATTGGTAAATTGTTCCCCGGGTAGAGGGGGCCTCCGCAAGTTGATCTGCAAGAGTTTGTCCTTTGATTGATTTCTGTTGTAATAAACTCAAGGTCAAGGTCCGGCGAGGAGCATGAGCCATCGAGCGACGCGTTGGTTTAGGTGTGGTTTGGCGTACATATAAATGGGGTCTGTGTTGGTGATGACGAAAGTTTTGTGATTCAGGAGTGTAATGTCGGAGTTGGTGGCGACGAATGATAGGGCCAGGCACAATTTTCTACATGTGTATACCTAGTCTCGTAATCCATGAGGGTACGACTTATATAGTAACGGCCTGCTCTCGGCATGCCGAGTCTCGATGTGCGAGCATAGCTCCTATAGCATGGGTCAGTGGCGGAAAGATAAGGGTAGAAAGGACGGTCGTCCTGGGGTGGGATAGCACAGGTTGGCTGCAAAGAGATACGTTTTGAGAGCTTCGAAGGCTGGTGACACTCCTCACTCCATTGAAAGGCAACGTCCTTTTTTAGAAGGGTGATGAAAAGGGTGACATCGATCCGAGAGTTGGGAGATGAAACGCCGGATGGATTGAAGTTTACCCTGCAAACTACGCAATTGTTTAAGGTTTTTAGGTGGGGGCATTCTAGGATAGCTTTACTTAGATGGATCGACCTCAATGCCACGCAAAGAGACGATAAGCCAAGAAGTTTCCCCGAAAGGACACCAAAGACACATTTCTTTGGTTGAGACGGACAGAATATTGTAACAGGCGATCAAAATAATGGTTAAAACATCGAGATGTTCACCTGCGATGTTTAGACTTGCCAAGAAGATCGTCGACGTAATCTTCAAGGATAGTGTGCATAATGTCATGGAAAATGTAGGTCATAGCCCGCTGATAGGTTGCACCAGCATTCTTAAGGCCAAGACGGCATTAACAAACGTAAACAGAAAGTTCCCCAAGGAGTTATGAAGGCAGTTTTGTGTTGATCTCAGGGGCAACCAAAATTGGTTGTAAGCCTGAAAAGCCATCCATGAGAGAAAGCATTTCATGACCCGCAGTGGGATCACAAGTTGATCAATACTTGGGAGGGGGAAGTCATCCTTAGGGACAAGCGAGGTTAAGATCCCGGAAATCCGTGCATATCCGAAGTCCCCCCGTCGCGTTCGTACAGGAACGATGTTAGAAAATCCATTGAGGATAGTCAATAGGCAGAAATTGAAGGAAACAGAAAGGAGTCGTTGGAGCTCCTCTTTGACCAAGAGAGCATGCGTGGATGCATTTTTCTCAATTTCTACTTGACTGGTTTGGAATCGGGGTTTAGAGTGATGTTATGGACGCAATGGTAGGATCATTCCTGGCATGTCAGCGTAAGACCATGCGAAAGCTTGGTTGCGAGCACGGAGAAAGGTGGTAAAGGCGGCTTGTTCTGATGTGTGAAGTGATTGTCCGATCTTCACTATGTGAGGATATTCCTCCGTGTGGATGTTGATTTCTATAGTAGATTCGTTCAGCATGGTTTGAGTTCAGATGGTAAGGCGCGTTGAAGATAGGAGTCGTCTGCCCAAGGTAAGTGAGGATGGAGTCGTCATCCTGGCACTCACAACATTAATCAAAAGGCGAATCCTCTTCGATCATGTCTGGATACAGAAGGGGAAGAAAAGATGGGTCCTCATTATCGCGTTGATAAGTGAGAGGACCTATGAAAGATGGCATTTATGAAAAAAAAAGTTAGGAGGGATAGATTCAGGGTCCATCGATTCTGTGGGTGATGATGGCAAAGTGGGTGATGATGGTTCAGTAGGGGCAACGTCGTCTTCTCTCCAGGATACAGCTGACAGGAGGTTGTTTCTTGTGTAGGGTGTTTCGGAAAAAACGAGACCACTGCGATCATTATGTTTGCGTGTGGTGATGGGGATGAGCGTATGCCGACCTTGTTCGTAAAGGCCGAAACCAAAGCCTTTCCACGCACAGCGAGTCAAGAAGGTGAGGGCGAAGCGACGATTTGTTAGGTATTGAAAATCAGATTGGAAGGGAACCACACCAAGAGGAGGTTCAGGGGTAATGGAGGATGCGTCAACACCCCCATACGTTAGGTTAGTACGACAATGGGGTGGGTCCGTAAGAGATTACCTCCCCCACGCGACGGTTCGTAGGTGGGATGTGCATGTAATTGTCCGTACTCCTGTGGGGTAGGGAAAGAACTAACATTATATAGGCGGTACTCTTCCCCAGCGTGAGGCGATGAAAAAACATCTACTAAGGGGTCGGAGGTTGGGATGTTAGCTGCGGGAAGAGAAGTGGTTTGTGCGACGGTGGTTCATCAGTTGAAGGCGTAAGTGCAGTTGAGGTGGATGGTTGAGGTACATTTGAAGAGGATGGTTGGGTTGAATGTATGGGGTGTCTTAATTGGGTATAAGCACATCGTTTGGGGCGGTATAACATATTGCAAGTTTTGAAGGGGGGAGGATCAGCTTTTACAGTGTAGGACTTCCCCTCGTACTCAAATTTTATGCATCGATGTAATGTTGAGGGAACGCATCCCATGGCTCGGATCCAAGGACGACCTAGCAATATATTATATTGGAACTCTCCTTCAAGGACATAGAAGAGTTCGGGTATAGTACGTGGGGCTACGCGAATGTTGAGGATCACGGTGCCTAAGGTAGAAGTAATAGCGTCATTGAATGACCGCAACATGATGGGGTTGGCACACATGCAACTAGAAGGGATGTTCATCTTGTTGGAAGGCTTTTGAAGAGATGATGTTTAGGCTAGTGCCCCCCCGTCAATCATAACCCAACGTACTCGAATGTCTCGGACGTAAACGGAAATGAAGAGGGCAGGGTCAGGGTCTTCTGCACCAAGTCGATAATTTCATCGTCCGAAGAACTAACTGCAGCGGCTTGTTGTTTTGAGACAGAAGCGGTGGGGGAGATGGATTGTTTGGTGAGAGAAGCAACGTGATTGGGTGTGTAGAATGGAGGTTACGGGCAGGGTTTCGTTGGGTAAAACTTCTATCCCTTGAAGGATCTCAACGAGAGCTTGTCGATGATATTCAGAAGTCTGAATGAGATAATATAGTGTCATTTTTACGGGCGATTGATGAAGTTGTTTGATCATGGTTCGGTGGGCAACTCCATTAGAGACGGGATAGGCGGGTCCGCGAATAACCACTTTAGGTGGTGGTGTAATCGGGATTGTTGAAGGAGAAATAGATGCCGCAGGTGGTGTTTTCTTTGCTTTCCCCTTGTCTTTCTGTCCTCGAGTAGCGACACTAATCATATTAATCTCGTAGATCTGAGGTGAGGAAGATGGTTGGGATAATTCATGGTCTCCAAGAGGTGGGGTTGTAATAATGATAGATCTTGGTGAGGCGGGGACAGATGGTATAGGAGAGGGAATGGAAACTAAATGTCTCTCCCTTCGTAAGTTGTCTTTCTTAATCTTTCTATCCGGGAGAGGTGACTGACGAAGGATGGTTTTTAGAGCGTTGCATCCCTCTACATCATGTCCTGGTGTGCGGTGATAAGCGCAGATTTTAGACTCATCATAACCTATCGGTCGAGGTTTAGATGGGTCATAAGGTCTAAGTGGAGGTAGGGAAATGGTCACATTCTCCACCAACATAGCAAGGATTTTGGCGTAAGATCCTTTGAGGGGGTCAAAATTGGATGAGGGTATTGGTTGTGCGGGTTTTGGCAATGTTTGGGTGTGGTTGGTTCGTACAGGTGGTGGTTTAGCTGAGGGGTGGTGACACATGTTTTTTGACTAAACATGGTTTCTTTGACACAGAAGTTACATTCGGCTGGTTAGATGATGAGACTACAGACGGCGTGGTAACGGGAAACAACCACGTAGAAAGGGGAGTGACAGAAAATAAATCTTTTGATGATGGGATTGGTTTAGGGTTGATAGGCGGACAGGATACGCGGGGTAACGATGTTGTTATACCCTTTGATCTCTGTATAGGTGTAGAAGGCGTAGGTCATTTTGAAGAAAACGTAGGAGGTATGATATATTGATGTAAGGTGGAGGGATGAGGTCCCAATATGGAAGGTGGGTGTGAAGATGAGGGTTTTGATAGAGGCACGGATTGCGTTTGTCTCCTAGGTGGCGGGGCGGGTTTATTTTTGGATAAATCGAGTCGCTTAGGCGGGTGTGTTAGACTGGGCATTGGTGAGGTCCCAAGCGTAGGGGAAGATTTGGCTAAGTTAATAGAAGTGGAAGGGGCATTCGGTAGAGGTGAGGGGGGTGAAGGTGAGAACATGGACATTTTAAGTTTTTGAAGGCACTTCGGGTATATGGTGGAGACATCGGGATCAGTCATTTGCATTTGAGTAGAATATGGCGTACTCAAACGTTCCCATAGGGCTCGTCTATCGTCTGGAGACTGACAGTCCTCACGTGTGAATAGGAACTTCGGTATGGAAGAAAGGTGGGTTGTGATTCCAGTCCACTGTGGGAGTGATACAGGGGGTAGATGAGGCACTGTATTAATAGATGTTAAGAGGTCAGCGGGTCGCTGAAAAGATTTTAGGTGATGAGGGACTAATAGGCAGAAGGGCATGTTGGAGAGGGTCTGTCATGGCTAAAAGATTTAATGATGTCGGTGCGAGAGATTTCTCGTCTAAGGATGTCAAAAGGAGTGGCGTACCTTCCTCCTGTGCGGCAAGAGTGGTAGAAGGAGACGTCTGGGAAATGGATAGATTAGACAACATCCACTCGTAATCTTGTAGGGATGTGGTGTAAGAAGATTCATTGATGGGAAGGGAAGCCTGGGCAGTTAACTCTTCTATAGGTAAAGGAACGATGTCGCTTTGGCTTGATGGTGGTAAAAGGAGGTTCGGGCTCATTTGTTAGTGAAGAATCTTGATTCAAAATTTTCTCAATAGAGGTTTTTGGCTGGGTATCAAATACTGCATGGATCTCATGAACACTCTCCTCGGCTAAGATATCCTGGTTGACGTTACTGCTGGACGAGTGATTCGGGAATGGCTTGTTGAAAATTTTCAAATTTCGATTAGCAGGTGCGTTAGGATTATCAAGGGCTATATCCCCCGCATCAACCATTTCCTGCACTATGTTTTTCAACATCTTGCAGTTTTCATGACTGTGTCCCTTCACGCGGTGGAAGTTACAAAAGTCATTTTCTTTGTACCAGGAAGGTATGGCGCGAGTGGAATCAAACCCAGAATGAGGTTTAACAGGAGGTAAGGTAATGGCTCCGGCTTTGAGCAATTTCTCCAATATCACACCATATGTTTCTCCCAAGGGAGTGTAGTTGACGGGCTCGGCTTTGTATTTATAGGTGGTTTTTGGTGGGGTATTGGACGGTGGTTGGGATTTGACCATCACCGCGTGGACAGCTCCTTTTGATTTAAAAGAGGTGGATGCGTGAGGAGTGGTGGTATTTGGTTTATTGGTAGAATCAGGATTTCGGAAAGTGGAGTTCTTGTTGCGCAACCGCAATTTCTCTTCCTCTAAGGCTCGAATTTCTAATTTTCGAGCCATAGTAAAGGCCTCATCGAATGTACGGAAAGTTTGAATTTGGAGGGTAGGGGAGATGTGCTTAGCGCAGGCCCGCGTAAAGAGTTCGATAAGTTCGGTTTGAGGCAAGGCATACGTAAGTTGGTTGATAAGGCCCCGCCATCATCCAATGAAATCTGCGATAGATTCGTCTTCGAATTGTCGGATGGCATAAAGGTCGGTGATAGATACTTTCTTAGCAATGTTAATGGAGAAATGATCCAAGAAAGATTGGGCTAGTTGGTTGAAAGAGAAGATCGAGTGCTGGGTTAAAGCACTGTACCACTCCAAGGCGGGTCCTGATAAGGACATAGGGAAGGTGCGGAGTAACAAGGCGTCATTATGGGCAATCAAATAACAAGCATGTCTAAATGATCACAAATGTTGTTGAGGATCCTCTTTACTATTAAAACGAGTAAATTTCGGCAACTCCCATTGAGGAGGATACGAATGAAGGGGGACAGAAGGGTGAATGGGCTCCCGACAAACTTGTTCGTATGTCAAGGCGCTACGACTTCCCGAAACCGAAGCCTCCAAATTTTGCATTTTGTCCATCATTTGTTTGATGAAATCAGTGGTTGGATGAGATGATGGTGCACCAGAATAGGGATGTCCCATATAAGGTGTTGATGTTACTGGATATGTATATGGGAATGAAAAGGTAGGCGGAGCTTGAGAAGGAAAGCTCGTGTGGATAGGTGGCAGAGAGCAAGTCATGAATGGAGCAGTCTGCAAAAGAGATGAGGTAGGGGTAGTTGGTGGTAACGAAACGTGGGGTCCAAGATTAACAAAAGGAAAGCTAATCGGGGTCGTATGAACCTCTGCCGCTGTCGGATTGGGAGACGGGGCTAGAGATGCAGGAAGCAAGGCGGTATTATCAGGAGGAGTGGGAGCTAAATGAGTAGCTATACTGATAGGCATACCTACAAGGAGCTGACCATCAGGTGTACGGTCAGGGGTATGAGACAAATAGTATTGTACAGCGCTGGAATTAGCATCCAGAAACTTGGCAAAGTCCTTATCTCCCACAGGGATTTTAGGAACTTCACTGGTATCAGTAGGATTCCCCATAGAAGGTGAAGGGGGTGATTCAGGCAAAGAAACAGAGCAAGCGTGTGAAACCATGGCGGCGGCTTGTTTTCGAGTGATAACAACCATGGACAAGAACACACAGGAAAGTTTCAATCTATGAAGAACAAAAACAAACCCAGAATGATGAATTTGGCAAGTTGCTGGTTTGTCAGGGGCTGAGAGCGACAGTAACCGATATCGGTTTACTAACCGGTGTCGGTCACAGGGGAAACGACGTCGGTCCCGTAACCGATGCCGGTGTAAAAAAAAAATTAGGATAAGAAGATACAAAGGGGCTGCTAATTTGATTTTTAGCAACGTTGAGTATTTTTATCAACTTATTGATCACAGAAGACAGAGTATGACAGAGAAAACAAAATAGCAAACAAGCAAGATGCACACGCAAATCCAGAGATCAACCCTAGGGTTAATTTTAATTATTGTGGGCTTATGCCTTTAGACGTAGAATGATGTCAGAATCCTAAACAAGAGACTTAGAGGAAATGTCAAGTTGTTTTGGCTTATAAGGTTACCTCAATCGGGCGGAGGAATACCGCGGAAAAGGGGGGATGTTTGAGCTGTTGTGTTAATTGTGAAGTGATTCGGTATGTGTTGTGCAGTGAAACTAGGGTTAATTTCCTGTCAATATCGTGGATATCACCCCCACGTGTACGACCTATTACTTAATCTATGTTCACTAGAATTGAAAAACAACAGGCAGGAATGCAATGCATGTGTTTTAAAAACCCAAATCGAAAGTGATATTCGATGAAGCAAAAGAGATGACTTTTACTAATGCAAGATGCAAAAAGCAAAGCAAGTTCTTTTACCAGAACAATAAAATACCTTGTGAATATCTTTAGAAGAAGAAAACAGCAAGTATGCTACCTAAATGAAAGCAAGCGAGAAATAAAGAAAAACCCAAAATGGGTCCCACCGGGCGTGCCAAAATGTTTCACTCGGAAATGCTTCGTTCCTTTTAGAAACAGATAAGGTTAGGGTTAGGAGGAATACCTGTAGAATGTCGAGATGGTGTGCGCGTACCGTAGAGAAAGATCAGGTTGACTGCGGAGAACTCCTTTTTGTCTGGGAAGGACTACCTGCAAATAAGAACACAAGACCACAAGATTTGATCAAACAATAAATGAGGAAACTGCCTTGGGCCCAGGAAATGTAAAACTTCCTTTCGAAGGTGGTCAGTTTCCCTGCTAATATGAATTAACACAAAATACTGGTAAAGTATCAATTAAATTGCTTCGTTGAACTGGGTAGGGGAAAGGCTGTTTTTCCTGGTTTTGATCAAAGGAACCGATGCCGGTTACCTATAACCGATGGCGGTCACTGATAACCGATACCGGTTGGTTCTAGGATCTTCTGGGCTGGTTGTGGTGTTTGTAATGGATGGTTTTTGGATAGTATTGAGAAATGGGATGGTTATAAGCTAAGGAATGATAGTTAGAGGCAATGGTACGTTAGATAATGGGTTCAGGAACGGATTTGGGAAGATTGCAATTCCAAAAGCACAAGAAATGTTATAATGGAGGACATGCAAGATATAACTTACTGGTTTTGATGAAGGTGCAAGTTGATCTCCTTTGCTGTAAGCACGTCTAGTATTTTCACTCATCTCTGCTTGGTCAAGTGAAGATCTGGAATCCGTTCCTTGCTCGCAATGCTCTCTGTTGATCCAGAAATCCTTCGACTGATCTCCCGAAATGAAATTCCGATCCGTTGTTTTGGTTTGGGGAGCCCATTTACAGGGAACCGATGGCGGTTGCGTAACCGACGGCGGGTCGAGTAGGACCGGCATCGGTTAGGAAAAAAGTAGGCTATTTTTAGTAAAATAGCCACCTTCCCTGCTTTTCTCCCGAGAGATCAGTTGCGGGCTTGGTCAAGTGGCTAGAAGGTCGTAACCAACTAATCCGTCACCAACCACTTACCCGGAGCCAAAGCCCCACACATATCTCCCACCAAACCCCTACAAACCACCAACAACCACTTCCCTTCAACCCACTGTCCCCCCCCCACCAACCTCCGACACAAAACCCTCAAAAACTTAAAAAAAAAACCTCCACCACAAACCCCATCCGTCCACATAACCACCCCCCTTCCCTCCACATGCACGGTTCTCTCACAACACCCCACCCCACCAGCCCCATCAAACATCAACCCCCGAGCGACCACCCACCCCGAACGCCTTACTCCCCACCAAACCTCTCACCCCTTTCCACCCTTCAGCCCTACCTTACCCTACCCACTATCCCCATCCACCAATGCAACACACACCCCAACACCATAAAGGAACAAAACTCCCCCATCCAATTAACACACTTCCCATCCCTCACACACCCTTTCCCCCACCCCTCAACAACCCCCCCCTCACCAAAATTGCCCACCTCCCCACATCCCAGTTGGGTGCGAGTAAGGAGGCATTAGTTATGGATGTGAGTCTAGACCAAGTCATGGGTCCTAATTAGGTTAGTTTTAGGGTTAGGGCTAGGTCATGGTGAGGTGGGCAAGTGAGGTGGTGGGTAGGGCGATGTGGATTTATCAATTATGAGGTAATTAATAAATAATTGTGTAAGGTTTAGGTAATGAGGTTAGGTTGCGAAATGGGATGTGGGTCACAAGGGGTCGTAAGACATGAATTTGGTGTCTACAAGTTGTTGGGTTGCAGCCTTGGGTCGGGCCAGAAGGGTAAAGGGAGGCCTTGGGTCGGGCCAAATAGTGAGGGCGAGGCCTTGGGTCGGGCCAATTGGTAGGTTGAGGCCTTGGGTCAGGCCAAATTGGTAGGGCGAGGCCTTGGGTTGGGCCGAATAGGTAGGTTGAGGCCTTAGGTCGGGCCGAATGTAGGTTGAGGCCGTAGGTCGGGCCGAATAGGTAGGTTGAGGCCTTAGGGTCGGGCCGATTGGGTAGGTTGAGGCCTTAGGTCGGGCCGAATAGGTAGGGTTGAGGCCTTAGGTCAGGCCGAAAAGGTAGGTTGAGGCCTTAGGTCAGGCCAAATGGGTAGGGGCGAGGCCTTGGGTCGGGCCGAATAGGTAGGTTGAGGCCTTAGGTCGGGCCGAATATGTAGGTTGAGGCCTAGGTCGGGCCGATTGGTAGGTTGAGGCCTTGGGTCAGGCCAAATTGGTAGGGCGAGGCCTTGGGTCGGGCCGAATAGGTAGGTTGAGGCCTTAGGTCGGGCCGATTGGTAGGTTGAGGCCTTGGGTCAGGCCGGACAAGTGAACAAATGGTGTGCAGCAAAGGTGGATAGAGGCGATATTGGTGAAAAAGAGGCAAGGAGTAAATAAGGGCAAAGAATGGGGTGAAAGTTGGGTAGAGAACCGATGTCGATTCTGCATGACCGATATCGGTTAAGGGACCGATACCGGTTCCTTAGGGCAAAATGAAACCGATATCGGTGAAAGGCGAAAAACCTATAAAAAGAAAAATACGGCTTGTCATTGTCACTTTTGTTATTTGCAAACCAAAATCGACTTGTCTGACGTGGAGAGTTGAGATTAGAGGCTTGATTGAGTGAGGTGGAGCTATTGTATTGGCGGAGAGAGTTGATAGTGGGGCCCGATTAAGGAGGAGGCAGCAGTTGATTGGCCGGGGACCCAGCAGATCAGGATTGGAGCCATGGCACAAGCAGGAGGAGCTGGAGGGGCTGGACCAGCTGGACCGCCACCACCCATCCCACCACGACGACGTGTCGTCGTTCGGGTAGATTCGAAACTCTTAATTTGGTGATTTGGTTGTATTATGCTAAATTGGGGGTTTGGGTAGGAATTAACCTCTTTTAGGAAATAATGAGAAAATGGAAATGATTTGAAAAAGGGAGAGGGTAGATAGGCTAGATAGGCTAAGGTGGGTAGGTGGGTAAGTTTTTAGGGTATTTGGGTGGGTGGATGGGTAGAAATAGGTAAAAAAATGGGTTTGGGGGCCGCGCGGGGGTTCGGCTCCGGGAGAAGACAGTGACCGATGTCGGTCACTAAGCGACCGGCATCGGTCGCAAAATTTTAGGGAAAGGGAGTGTTGTTGGTGACCGGCGTCGGTCATGTATCGGCCGCAATCGGTGGCTTGTGTGTTTTGGTTTGTGGGTTGTGTGGGTGGGTTGGTTGTTTTGGGTTTTTGGGTTGGGTTATGGGTGGGTGTGGGTTGGGGTGGGTTTGTGTGGGGGTTGGGTGTTGGGTGGGTTTGGGTGTTGGGTTGGGTTTGGTTGGGTTTCGGGTGAGTGGGTTTGGGTTTTGGGTGGGGTTTGGGTGGGGGTTGGGTTGGGTTGTGGGTGGGGTGGGTTGTGGGTTGGGTTTGGGGTTGGGTTGGGTTTTGGGTGTTGGGTTGGGGTGGGTTTGTTGTGGGGGTTGGGTGGGTTTGTGTGGGGGTTGGGTTGTGGGTTGGGTTTGGGTTGGGTTGGCCTTTTGGGTGTTGGGTGGGTTTTGGGTGTGTGGGTGGGTTCTGGGTGGGTTTTGGGTGTTGGGTGGGTTGGGTTGGGTTTGATTTAGTGGTTTGGGTGGGGTTGGGTTGGTTGTGGGTGGGGTGGGTTGTGGGGTTGGGGTTTGGGTTGGGTGAGGTTTGGGGTGTTGAGTTAGGTTGGGTTTTGGTTGGGTTTACGGGTGAGTGGTTTTGGTTGGGGGTGGGGTGGGTTGGGTTTAAGGTGGGTGAGGGTTTTGGGTTGAGGGTGGTGGAGTGGGTTTGGGTTGAGGAGCGGTGAGGGGGTGTGGGGATTGGAGTGGGGTGGGGGTGGGTTGGGTTTTGCGGTGTGGGGTGGGTTTGGGGTTGGGTGGCGTTTGGGTTGTGGTTAGCTCGTTATGGGTGATGGGTTTGGGGTTCGGGTGAGTGGGTTTGGGTTGGGGGGAAAATCAAAGGGTGTTTAGAGGATAAAGTAGATGTTGTGAGAAAAAGTAGGTCTTAAAGATGGGGTTGGTTGTTCGGCAGGCACGTCAGCAGTTGACGATGCGGGGAATGTAGATTTGCCCCAGCTGTATGGTGCGGATGCGGCCACACATATCCGCAGCTCACTGGGCGATCATGCGTGAGGTGGGACTGGGTGGAGTCCAGAGGTACAGAGCGATAGAGAGAGATCACTGCCTGATGGTTGCCCTCATCGAGAGATGGGATCCGGCGACCAATGTGTCCCATCTCCCGACTGGGGAGATGACTATCACGTTGGAGGATGTGTATCGCATCCTTCGACTACCTATCGAGGGAGAGGCAGTCTTCCAGGTAGATTCAGAGACTGCCATGGACAGCATACTGCAGGTTTTTGGGGATGCAGCCGCGCTACTGACCTACCATAGTGTGAGTATCGGGTACGGTGACATGTATCGTGCGCATCGACACGAGACACGACTGGATGTGTTGATGATGGTTGGGATCACCTGCTTCGCCCTCCCGGACTCAGAGGGAGGCCACTTCCCACGAGAATTGATGGGGGTGCTGCTTGAGATGGTAGAGGAGCACACCTGTTACGCCTGGGCACCAGTATATCTGGTGAAATTGTACAGGGAGCTATGAGGCTATCGTCGGAGGAGGCGATTCGGTATTTTCTCTACATTTTTGTTGCATTGTTGGGCATACGAGCACATCGTATGTATCAGGCCAGTAGGGTTACCCCAGCAGCCAGGGCCACAGGTCATATACCGATATGGCTTTCAGAGGTGGTTGGGGGTCGTGGGCCAGCCACGAGCAGTTGTTACAGATCGGGATGTGGCATACTATAAACATTTACTAGCGGGCCTTACAACAGTAGACATTGTATGGAGACCCTACAGAGGTCACCACCCTGGCAGAGGAGCCCGCTTACAGTTGTGCCTAATCCAGTACACATTCTGCATAGCAGGACGGAGGCTAGGAGAGTACGAATGGATACCCCTAGAGAGGGTACGCAAGCAGATGGGGCTGCGACAGGATGAGCCACCTCCCTTCCCTCAGTACAGGAGGGATGATGTAGAGGCCCCACTTCCTGCACCACAGCCCTTGGATCCAGATTGGGTTGCAGAGAGAGTCAGCAGATGAGGGTGTAGATGATGCTGGGTGCACATGGGCATACAGGGTTGTGGTGGGCTGGGCAGAGAGCAGCCAGGATAGTACCGCCTGCACAGCCAGACTTGGCTGCAGTGATAGGCAGAGAGAGATCAGCTTAGGGGTCAGGTCCAGCTCTTATAGGGGCAGCTTAGCTGCTGCGCAGGTATAGATAGGGGTCTTACAGGGGCAGCTAACCCAGGCTCAGGTACAGGCACAGGCAGCAACACCACCAGCACCATAGCCACAGGTGCAGGTACAGGCAGCAGCACAGGTACAGGCAGCACCACCACCAGCACCACAGCCATAGGTACAGGCATCAGTACTAGTGGCAGCATAGCCACAGGCACAGGTACAGGTACCGGTAGCCGTACCAGCAGCCGCACAGCCACAGCCCCAGGCACAGGCCCAGATACCACCATGGCCACAGGCACCACCAGCGGCACCATCACAGGCACAGGGGGCACTGGTAGTAGGAGTCCAGGGGACCAGCCCTAGCTACCGTACGGTGGCACGGGATAGATATATGGAGGTGAGGGCGGAGGCTTGGTATTAACAGGATATCCTTGATAATACCGGAGTCTGAGTATCAAGCATATGTAGCACACCAAGGCGGAGACCTCACATAACCAGAGGTCACAAGGAGGTGCAGCTACAACCGGTGTGTCCGTGACGGGCAGGAGGCGAGAGGCACCATAGGGACCAGTGGGGAGAGGTGCCAAGGGTGGTGGGGAGAGATGAGAGATCCCATACATGGTTGTTGTATTTTAGAGAACAGCACCGGTCTGCGAACCGGGTGTATTGATAGAGGCCTGCGTGCCTATGTATTATTCATGTATTCATTCATTCATTTATTGTATACCGGCCTGTGAGCCGAGTAGGGTTTGTATAGTGGATACCGGTCTGCGAGCCGAGTATATAGCTATTTTTTATACGAGGGACCGGCCTGCGAGCCGAGTCGAGATGTTTTGACAGTTATTGCGGCCTGCGTGCCGGCTTTGTTGTACGATGAGATCACAGAGGCCCCGATGTAGGGCACATTGTATTTTTGAAAACTTGTATATATATATATATATAGAGAGACGATGTTTTGATCCACATGCAGTGTTCAAAATGTGTTTAAATATTTGGTTAGTGACTGGTAATATATAGAATGTGTGATGAGTTTAATTGACATGTTGATAGATAGATGATGCTGATGTTTTTGTTTTTATGTACGTATATATGAATGTCAGGTTATGTGATGAATTGGTGGTTTTGTGACATTGTGATATATGTAACTGATGAGTTGGATCCAAATGATGTATAGATTGATAGTTTCTTGATATCCGTAGTTGATGGTTTGTGTATTTGTATAAAATAAATGATGTTAATGAAATTGTAATGCTATGTGTGGTGGATGAACAAATGTGGTAAATTGTGTTGTTTATGTAGGAAAAGAGGCGGGCGCGACAAAAATTTAGGTGAGAAATGAAGAAAAGAACGTTGTTTGAGAAAAAGATAGGTGTGTAACCGATATCGGTTAAGGTAACCGACGCCGGTAGGTAGTAGACCGATATCGGTTGCATAACCGATACCGGTTATTTAGGTATGAGCTTTTCTAAAAATAAAAAAGCTAGGGTGGCAACTTAAGTTCTAATTTTGAGAGCCATGCAAGAGGTTAAATACACGAACGCGACACTTTTTGACGACTGAGACAGGTAATTGCATGAGAAATTTGAGTGATAAGGAGAAAAGAGATAGGGAAGGTGATTGTGATCTGAGATTCAGAAGACAGAAAGGCAGGTTTGAAAAAGGTGGTAATAATGGCAGGACGAGGAGAAACATCCAGCAGGCAGGGACAAGAGGGAAGACAAGGGCCACCTCAAGCTACCGCAAACCAAGAGGTAACGTTTTGTTTGTGATTTGACTACTGCATGTTTTGGGAATGAGCTAGAGGAGAATAGGTAAGTAGATATGAGAAAGACAACATGATAGCCAGGGGTATAGATGAGGTGAGTGTTATGGGGTAGGTAATTTGGGGTTTTGGGTATGTCTGTGTATATAGAAAGGAATAAACGAGCAAATTATTGTCGTAGGTGGTTGTTTTTAAGGAAGGTGTATGTAATTGACAGTGACCGGTAGCGGTTAGAGGTAACCGGTATCGGTTACTGTAACCGATAGCGGTTATGTATAACCGATACCGGTTACTGGAGGAATTTCCAGAATGTTTGAAAAAAACCCTGACGGATTGAATGGAACGTGTTTGTTGTTTTGGTGTATGCAGGCAGAGGCAGGGTTGAGGATGAATGATAGTGTGCCAGCGCTGTTGTCACGAATCCGAGCGGATGTAACACCAGCGGAATGGACATTGATAAATCGTTTGGGGTTAAGTGGAATCCGTTATTATTCACGAATCGCACGTAACCATGGTATGTTACAGGCGTTGATTGAGAGATGGAATCCTGAGAAAAATACCTTCTATCTGCCAACAGGGAGATGACAGTAACATTGGAAGATGTGTTCCGTATTTTGAGACTCCCTATTACAGGAGAACCAGTATATCAGGCACTACCTAGCGCGGCACGGGGGAGCGATAACCGTAGTATTTGGTCCATACGCACGAGATTTGACACAGCGAGGTTTATCATTTACGTATGGGGTAATGTATGCAGCACACACCTGAGGAGACAAGGTTAGCAGTGATATTAATGATAGCGGTAGGGTATTATGCGTTACCGAGGGCGGAAGGGGGAAGATTTCCAAAGGCATTGATGTGTGTTATTTGGGAGATGATAGAAAGGAACGTGACTTTTGCATGGGCACCTGCATATTTGGCGGAGCTATACAGGGGTTTATGGGCTTGTAGGTGAAATCACAGGACGACACTGGATAGTTCATACTTATTACACTGTTGGGCCTATGAGCACATTGTTTGTGTGCGACCAGTAGGCCGATCCTTCCATGCAGGAGAGGCCGGAGTACAGAGGTTGGGATTCAGACACTGGGTCCAGACAGAACAAGAGGCAAGATCCCAGGCCGTGATGGGTGATATTGAGTATTACAGGCAGGTATGGGAGAGGGTGACGGTTGCGGATATCTGTTGGAGGCCTTACGGGAACTATATGGTAACCGAGAACATAGCTGAGGAGTTGAGGGGTGTAGAGCGATTGAGGTGGATCGCGGGGCACAGGCCAGGTGAATATGAGAGGATTCCTATAGATCGCGTGTGGCAAAAATTTGGATTTGTGCAGGATATACCCCTAGCTTATAGACCATATATGACGATCGACGCAGAGGCAGCATTCTCACCTCCCCGGCCAACACCTCCAGAAGGGCTTGAAGAGGTAGCAGCCGATCGCAGGGTAATGGACGCAGGAATGACAGAGGCCTATAGATTATGGTGGGCAGCAGAGTTGCGAGGTATACGTGATTGTCCTGACATAGTTGTGATTACAGCAGAGAGGGATCGTCTGCAGTGTTTAGTTCAGCAGCTCCAAACGCAGGTGAATGAGACAAGAGGATTGTTAGTGGTTGCGGAGTCACAAGCGGGGAGACTAGAGGCTGGAGTCCTCCATACGAGAGGGCGTATTCATATGTTACAGGAGAGATTGGAAGATCAGTGGGCGGGTACCAATAGCCGTGGTACCTTTGAGGACAGAGATGCCCGGCGAGAGGGGTTGATGATCACGATCATCACCTAGTTCGGGGATGAGGCGTGAGGGTCTGAGTAAATGTTAGCAAGGTATAAGAATAAATAAGGATGCCGACCTGCGTGTCGATGATATAGAAGATGTATTTGTTTAACATCTAAATAAAGCTGAATATGTATGTTGATTTGAGTTACGATAAAAAAATAAGAATGTTTGTGTTTTGATTTTTTGGTGTTTTGAAAAAGGATAAAGAGGAATGTGATTAAATAGAAATACACAGAAATATTTATTATACCACACATGATAGATTATGGTAGGGGATGGTCGAGCTAACCTTGGGAGACCCCATGTCTCTGAAGTGCTGCCTACATAGCCCATTGCACAAAGCAAGGAGGGGCCTCAGACCGATGTAGTTCTCCGTTAGGATCAGGGAGAGGTGAATTCAGGCAATTTGGTATGGTTTAGGCAATTGGTTGGTTGGTAAGAATATTGATATTAATATTGGTAAAGGTAAGGTTGATGGTGTTGGTAATGAATTGGTGATGTTGTAAAAAGGTATAAGGGAAGCGAAAGTTAGCCTACCCAAGTAGAAGGGAACCATGTCCTGATTAAGGTCAACACACAATCCTAGATGCGAGGCAAAGCAGAAAGAGTGCTCTGTAGGTGAAAAGAGCTAAACAAACCACACAACGTAGAACGAGCTTGGAGCCCTAGGTACCGTGCATAGACGAGAAGTCAATAGGTGAAAAGAGTTGTGTGATCACAATATATCGAGCGTACATTACGTCCCTTGAGTTGAAACAAATGGTGAGGTGAGGTGGATGATATAGCTGAGGTTCAGAGAACTTATTACAAAGTGAGTGTTCTGACGAAAGAGAACCTACCCTAAATAGACAAGTCCATGACTCAAAAGTCCTTTTGAATGAGGCTTTTATTTTATTGAATGTAGACTGATCGATGCGGGAAGTCTACAAGGGATATTGATTGTATTATTCTTGAGGTCTTCACGAAGCTGATCAATGCGAGAAGCTTCTGATAAAGGCTGACTGTGTATAGCTGTCCTTCGAGGGAGTAGTCTATTTATAGTAGCAGATATGATTTAAATGCATAGTTGTCCTTCAGGGGGAGCAGTCTATATATATAATAGCATCAATAGTTTTTGGCATATAGTTGTCCTTCAAGGGAGCAGTCTATATTTAATTTAGATGACTAGATGTTCTTTTTAGCGTGAAGCATCTAGTTTAGTAGGAAGTTTGACTCAAGAAAATCCCATAAGAATACGGCTTATTTTAAAACTTTGAAGTCATGGAATAGACTAAAAAGGGGAAGGCATCGTTTAGGTGAGGTGAGAGGTGAGCTTGATTTTATTTCGAGATGTAGGAAACAAGTGCATGTGGTGGTATGGGAGCTCAAGGGACGAGCAGTAGGTGGATAAGAAGTGATATAACACTAATTTCAACAATAGAATGGTCGAAGATGCAAGGCATTAAGGGGCTCAGGCTCAGGTTTACCATTAAGCGAAGCTAAACGATAAGTACCAGATCCATAGGTGTGAGTGATTATATAAGGCCCAATCCAATTGGGAGCAAATTTTCCACGTTTGCTCTTTTCTAGTTTGGTTACATGTTGATTCTCTTTGAGGACAAGATCACCAACCTTAAAGGTACGCTCATGAAGTCACTTATCATAAGCACGTTTAATGCGTTTTTGATAGATTTGAAGGTGATCAAGAGCTGTAAGACGGCGTTCGTCAAGAAGCTCCAATTGGGCTAACCGCTCTTGGCGGAAATCATCGTTGGTGAGAATATCCTGAAGAGATATTCTAAGGGAGGGTATTCGTATTTCGAGAGGCAAAACAGCCTCGGTACCGTATACCAAAGAAAAAGGTGTGGCATTAGTAGAGGTATGAATGCTAGTACGATAAGCCCAAAGGGCAAAGGGAATGTGATCGTGCCAATTTCTTCCGGATTCATTGACAACTTTCATGAGGATTTTGGTTAGTGTTTTATTAGAGGACTCGGCTTGCCCATTGGCTTGTGGATAGTAGGGTGATGAGAAGCTAAGTTTGATACCAAAGTTGTCGCAAAGGTCTTGCAACAACTTGTTTTTAAAATATTTTCCATTATCTGTTATCAGGCGATGAGGAACACCAAAACGACAGATAATGTGATGGTTAATGAATTCGACAATTTTTTCTTTTTTGATTGAAATGAGTGGAATAGCCTCCACCCATTTTGTGTAATATTCGGTCGCTGTGATTATCCAACGGTGACGTTGTGAAGAGGTCGGGTGAATCTCACCAATAAGGTCTAAACCCCATTGTGAGAAGGGCCAAAGATCTCGAGCGACCTGGAGCGGGTGGCTAGGAGTATGTTGAAGGTTGGCATGTTGTTGACACATAACACAATGCTTAACATATTCGTAGCAGTCATTATTGAGAGTAGGCCAATAATAACCAAGGCGAAGGATTCGTTTGGCCACGGCAAGGCCGCTAAAATGTCCACCACAAATACCGTCATGGACCTGTTGGATGGTATGAGTGGCCTCCGCGCTAGTTAGACAGCGAAGGAGGATGCCATCAAAGCCACGTTTATAGAGGAGTCCCCCCATGACAACATAACGTGAAACACTTTTAAGAAAAGCACGTTTTCCATTACTAGTAAGGTCGGGTGGGAGGACAGAGATTGTAAGGTAGTCGTGAAATTGGTGGTACCAGGTATCCTGCGAACTAGTAGACACAGTATTTATCGTACAAACTACCGGGGTTGAATAGGATGGGACAAAATGTTGTTGGACCACGACGAATAATTCAGAATCAGTTGGTGCGGCGGGAATTTGCGAGGCTAAGCAAGCCATAGTGTCCGCAAATTTGTTAGTGGAGCGTGGAATGGTTTGTATAGAATAGTGAGTAAATAAGGCTAGAAGTGAATCCACGTAGTGTTTATATTTTTGAAGTTCCTCATTTTTGCATTGGTAGACGCCCATAACTTGATTGACTACCAATTGAGAGTCGCTAAAAATGTTGATAGATTTGATGCCTAAGTGTAACGCAACTTGGAGACCCAGAACAAGGGCCTCGTATTCCGCTGTATTATTAGTGCAAGGGAAATCGAGTCAGACTGAAAGAGGCATAGGCTCAGCGTCGAGAGGAATGAGAACAACGCCGGCTCCTCCGCCGCGATGGCATTTAGATCCATCGAAGAAGAGGGTCATTTGATACGACTCTTCCCTGAGTGAAAGAGTGGCGATGAGTTCGTCGGGGAATGTAAAATTGGTAAATTGTTCCCCAGGTAAAGGGGCCTCCGCAAGTTGGTCTGTAAGAGTTTGTCCTTTGATTGACTTCTGTTGTACAAATTCAAGGTCAAGGTCGGGTGAGGAGCATAAGCCATCAAGCGATACGTTGGTTTAGATGCGGTTTGGCGTACATATAATGAATGGGGTCTGTGTTGGTGATGACAAAAGTTTTGTGATTCAGGAGGTAATGTCGGAGTTTGGTGGCTACGAATGATAGAGCAAGGCACAATTTTTCTACATGTGTATACCTAGTCTCATAATCCACGAGGGTACGACTTATATAATAAACAGCCTGTTCTCGTCGTGCCAAATCCCCGATGTGCGAGCATAGCACCTATAGCATGGTCAGTGGCAGAAAGATAAAGGTAGAAAGGGCGGTCGTCCTGGGGTGGGATAAGCATGGGTGGCTGCAAGAGATAGGATTTGAGAGCTTCGAAGGCTTGGTGGTACTCTTCGCTCCATTGAAAGACAATGTCCTTTTTAAGGAGATGATGGAAAGGTTGACATTGATCTGTGAGTTGTGAGATGAAACGCTGGATAGATTGGAGTTTAACTTGCAAACTACGCAATTGTTTGAGGTTAGTAGGTGGGGGCATCTCTAGGATAGCTTTTACTTTAGCTGGATCGACCTCGATGCCATGCAAAGAGACAATAAAACCAAGGAGTTTACCCAAAAGGGACACCAAAGACACATTTCTTTGGTTGAAGATGAACACGATATTGTAACAGGTGATCAAAAATAATGGTTAAAACATCGAGATGTTTACTGCGATGTTTAGATTTTCCAAGAAGATCATCAACATAATCCTCAAGGATAGTGTGCATAATGTCATGAAAAATGTAAGTCATAGCCCACTAATAGGTCGCACTAGCATTCTTAAGGCCAAATGGCATGACATGATAGCAAAATGTTCCCCAAGGAGTTATGAAGGCGGTTTTATGTTGATCGGCCAGGGCTACAAAAATTTGATTGTATCCCGAGAAGCCATCCATGAGAGAAAGCATCTCATAACCTGCAGTGAGATCAACAAGTTGATCAATACTTGGTAAGGGGAATTCATCCTTCGGGAAAGCGAGGTTAAGGTCCCAGAAATCCATACATATCCGAAGTCCCCCCGTTGCTTTAGTAACAGGTACGATGTTAGAAATACATTGAGGATAATCAATAGGTAAGATGAAGGAAACAGAAAGGAGTCGTTGAAACTCTTCTTTGACCAAGAGGGCAATGCGTGGATGCATTTTTCTCAGTTTCTATTCAATTGGTTTAGAATCGGGTTTCAGGGTAATGTTATGGACAGCAATGTCAAGATCGATTCCTGGCATGTTAGCGTAGGACCAAGCGAAAGCTTGGTTTCGGGCACGGAGGAAGGTAGTGAAGGTAGTTTGTTCTGATGCATTAAGAGATTGTCCGATCTTCACAATGTGAGGATCATCCTTGGTGTGGATGTTGATTTCTATAGTCGACTCATTCAACATGGTTTGAGTGTCAGATGACAAGGCGTGTTGAATATAAGAGTCATCTGTACCCATGTAAGTGAGGATGGAGTTATCATCCTGACACTCAACAACATTAATTGAAGGTGAGTCCTCTTCGATCATGTCTAGATACAAAAGGGGAAGAGAAGATGGGTCTTCATTATCACGTTGATAAGTGAGAGGACCTATGAAGATAGCATTTATGAAAAAAAAAAGTTAGGAGGGATGGATTCAGGGTCTATAGATTCTGTGGGTGATGATGGCAAAGTGGGTGATGATGGTTTGGTAGGGGCGACGTCTTCTTCTTCCAGGATACAGCTGACAGGAGGTGTCTCCTGTGTAGGTGTTTCAGGAAAACTGAGACCACTGCGATCATTATGTTTGCAGGTAGTCATGGGAATGAGTGTATGTCGGCCTTGTTCGTAAAGGCCAAAACCAAAGCCTTTCCACGCACAACGAGTCAAGAAGGTGAGGGCGAAACGACGATTTGTCAAGTATTGAAAATCGGATTGGAAGGGAACCACACCAAGAGGAGGTTCAGGGGTAATGGAGGATGCGTCAACACCCCCATATGTTAGGTTGGTACGGCAATGGGGTGGTCCGTAAGAGATTACTTCCCCCACGCAACGGTCGTAGGTGGGATGTGCATGTAATTGTCCATACTCCTGCGGGGTAGGGAAAGAACTAACGTTATATAGGTGGTACTCCCCCAGTGTAAGGCACTGAAAAACATCTACTAAGGGGTCGGAGGTTGGAATGTTAGCTGCGGGAAGGGAAGTGGTTTTTGCGATGGTGGTTTCATCAGTTGAAGGCGTAGGCGCGGTTGAGGTGGATGGTTGAGGTACATTTGAAGAGGATGGTTGGGTTGAATGTATGGGTGTCTTGATTGGTATAAGCACATCGTTAGGACGATATAACATATTGCAGGTTTTAAAGGGGGGAGGGTCAGCTTTTACGGTGTAGGACTTCCCCTCGTACTCAAATTTTATGCATCTATGTAATGTTGAGGGAACGCATCCCATGGCTCAGATCCAAGGACGACCCAGCAATATATTATATTGGAACTCTCCCTCAAGGACATAGAAGAGTTCAGGTAAAGTACGCGGTCCTACATGAATGTTGAGGATCACAGTGCCTAAGGTAGAGGTAATAGCGTCATTGAATGACCGCAACATGATGGGGTTGGCACACATGCAACTAGAAGGGATATTCATTTGTTGGAAAGCTTTTGAAGAGATGATGTTTAGGCTGGTGCCCCCGTCAATCATAACACGATGTACCCAAATGTCCCGGACGTAAGCTGAGATGAAAAGGGCAGGGTCAGGATCTTCTGCACCAAAGTCGATAATTTCGTCTTCGGAGAAACTAACAGCAGCAGCTTGCTGTACAGAAACGGAAGTGGTGGGGGAGATGGATTGTTTGGTGAGAGAGGCAACGTGATTGGGTGTTAGAATGGAGGCAACGGGCAGGGTTTCATTAGGTAAGACCTCGATCCCTTGAAGAATTTCAATGAGAGCTTGTCGATGAGATTTAGAAGTCTGAATGAGGTCATATAGTGTCATTTTTACGGGCGATTGATGAAGCTGTTTGATCATAGTTCGGTGGGCAACTCCATTAGAGACAGGATAGGTGTGTCCGCGAATAACCACTTTAGGTGGTGGTGCAATCAGGATGGTTGAAGGAGAAAGAGATGCCGTAGGTGTGTTTTCTTTCGCTTTCCCAGTGTTTTTCTGTCCTCGAGTAGCGACACTAATCATATTAATCTCGTAGACCTGAGATGAGGAAGATGGTTGGGATAATTCATGGTCTTCAAGAGGTGGGGTTGTAATAATGATAGATCTTGGTGAGGCGGGGACAGATGATATAGTAGAGGGAATTGAAGCTAAAGGTCTCTCCCTTTGTAAGTTGTCTTTCTTAACCTTTCTATCTGAGAGAGGTGACGGACGAAGGATGGTTTTTAGAGCTTTGCATCCCTCCACATCATGTCCTGGTGTACGGTGATAAGCGCAGATTTTAGACTCATCGTAACCCATAGGTCGGGGTTTAGACGGGTCATAAGGTCTAAGTGGAGGTAGGGAAATGGTCGCATTCTCCACCAACATAGTAAGGATTTTGGCGTAAGATCCTTTGAGTGGGTCAAAATCGGAAGAGGATGAGGGTATTGGTTGTGCGGGTTTTGGTAATGTTTGGGCGTGGTTGGTTCACACGGGTGGTGGTTTAGCCGAGGGGTGTTGATACGTGGTTTTCACTAAACGTGATTTCTTTGGCGCAGAAGCTATGTTGGATGATGAGGCCGCAGATGATGTGGGTATCAGAAAACAACCACGGGGAAATAGGAGTGACCAAAAACAAATCTTTTGATGATGGAATTTGTTTAGGGCTGATAGGTGGACAGGATACGCGGAGTGACGGTGTTGCTATACCCTGGAATTTCTGTATGGGTGTGGAAGGCGTAGGTTGTTTTGAAGAAAACACAGGAGGTATGATATATTGATGTAAGGTAGAGGGATGGGGTCCCAATATGGAAGGTAGGTATGACGATGATGGTTTTGATTGTGATAGGGGCACGGATTGAGTTTGTCTCCTAGGTGGCGGGACGGATTTATTTTTGGATAGATCGAGTCGCTTAGGCGGGTGCGTTAGACTGGGAATTGGTGAGGTCCCAAGCATAGGGGAAAATCCGGTTAATTTGATAGAAGTGGACGGGGCATTTGGTAGAGGTGAGGGGGGGTGAAGGTGAGAACAGGGGCATTTTAAGCTTCTGTAAACACTTCGGGTATATGGTGGAGACATCAGGATCAGTCATTTACATTTGAGTAGAAAAATGGGTACTCAAACGTTCCCATAGGGCCTGTCTATCTTCTGTGGAATGACAGTCCTCATGTGTGAATATGAACTTTTGTACGGAAGAACAACGGGTTGTGATTCCAGTCCACTGTGGGTGTGACACAGGAGGTAGATGAGGCACTGTATCAATAGATGTTAAGAGGTCAACCGGTCATTGAAAAGATTTAGGTGATGAGGGACTAATAGGTAGGAGGGCTTGTTTGAGGGGATCTGTCATGTTTAAAGAATGTGGTGATGTCAGTGTAAGAGATTTCTCGTCTAAGGATGTCAAAAGGAGTGGTGAGCCTTCCTCTTGTGCAGCAAGAGTGGTAGAAGGGGACGTTTGGGAAATAGATAAATTAGATAACATCCACTCACAATCTTGTAGGGATGTGGTGTAAGAAGACTCATCGATGAGAAGAGAAGTCCAGGAAGTTAACTCTTTTATGGGTAAAGGAATGATTTCACTTTGGCTTGATGGTGGTGAAGGAGGTTCAGACTCCTATGTTGGTGGAGAGGCTTGATTCAAAAAAATTTCAATAGAGGCTTTTGGCTGAGAATCGAAGACTACATGGATCTCATGAACACTCTCCTCGGCTAAGATATCTTGGTTTACGTTACTGTTGGACGAGTGATTCGGGAATGGCTTGTTGAAAATTTTCAGATTTTGGTTAGCAGGGGCATTAGGATTATCGAGGGCTATATCCCCCGCATCAACCATTTCCTGCACTATGTTTTTCAACATCTTGCAGTTTTCATGACTATGTCCTTTTACGCGGTGAAAGTTACAAAAGTCATTTTCTTTGTACCACGAAGGTATTGCGCGGGTGGAGTCAAACCCAGAGTGAGGTTTAACAGGGGGCAAGGTGATAGCCCCAGCTTTGAGTAATTTCTCTAGGATGACGCCATAAGTTTCTCCCAAGGGAGTGTAATTGATGGGCTCGGCTTTGTACTTATAGGTGGTTTTCGGTGGAGTATTGGACGGTGTTTGAGATTTGACCATTACCGTGTGGACAACTCCTTTTGATTTAGAAGAAGTGGACACGTGAGGAGTGGTGGTGTTTGGCTTGTTGGTAGAATCTAGAGTTTGGAAATTGGGGTTTTTGTTATGCAACCGTAATTTCTCTTCTTCTAAGGCTCGAATTTCTAGTTTCTGAGCCATGGTAAAGGCCTCGTCGAATGTGCGGAAAGTTTGAATTTGGAGGGTAGGGGAGATGTGCTTAGCGCAGGCCCACGTAAATAGTTCGATAAGTTTGATTTGAGGTAAGGCATATGTAAGTTGGTTAATAAGGCCCCGCCATCGTCCAACGAAATCTGTGATAGATTCGTCTTCGAATTGTCGGATGGCATAGAGGTCCGTGATAGATACTTTCTTGGCAATGTTAATGGAGAAATGATCCAAGAAAGATTGGGCTAGTTGGTTAAAAGAGAAGATTGAGTGCTGGGTTAAAGCATTGTACCACTCCAAGGCAGGTCCTGATAAGGACATGGGAAAGGTGCGGAGTAACAAGGCATCATCATGAGCAATCAAATAACAAGCATGTCTAAATGATCGCAAGTGTTGTTGAGGATCCTCTTTACTGTTAAAACGAGTAAATTTTGGCAACTCCCATTGAGGAGGATATGAATGAAGGGGGACAGAAGGGTGAATGGGATCCTGACAAACTTGCTCGTATGTCAAGGCGCTACGACTTCCCGAAACAGAAGCCTCCAGGTTTTGCATTTTGTCCATCATTTGTTTGATGAAATCTGTGGTTGGATGAGATGATGGTGCGGTTGTGGTAAACGGAGGCAAGTTGGACCAAGGGCTTCCACTGGACAATGGTGGGGCTAAGTGTTGATAAGGTATGGAGGATGAGTATGTTGGAGCAACAGAATAGGGATGTCCCATATAAGGTGTTGAGGTTACTGGATACGTGTAAGGGAATGAAAAGGTAGGCGGAGCTTGAGAAGGAAAGCTCGTGTGAATAGGTGGCAGAGAGAAAGTCATGAATGGAGTGGTCTGAAAGAGAGATGAGGTAGGGGCAGTTGGTGGTAACAATACGTGAGGTCCAAAATTAGCCAAGGAAAAGCCAATCTGAGTCGTATGAACCTCTGAAGCTGTCGGATTGGGAGAAGGGGCTAAAGATGCTGGAAGCAAGGTGGTATTATCAGTAAGAGTGGGGGCTAGATGAGTAGCTATACTAATAGGCATACCAACAAGGAGCTGACCATCGGGCGTACGGTCAGGGGGCATGTGACAAATAGTATTGTACATTGCTAGGATTGGCATCCAGAAATTTGGCAAAGTCCTTGTCTCCTACAGGAATTTGGGGGATCTCACTGGTGTCCGTAGGGTTCCCTATAGAATGTGAAGGGGGTGATTCAGGCAAAGACACAGAGCAGGCATGTGAAACCATGGTGGCAGCTTGCTTTCAAGTGATAACAACCATGGACAGAAGTTCACAGTAGGGTTTTAATCTGTCAGGAATAGAAACAAACTTAGACTGGTAAAATTGTTAGGTTGCTGGTTTGTGAGGAATTGGAAAAGACAGTAACCGATATCGGTCTAGTAACCGATGTCGGTTATACTATAGCCGACGTCGGTCAGATAACCGATGTCGGTGTAATAAGTCTGGGCTAACAAGATTTAAAAAGGCTGCTAATTTGATTTTTAAAAACATTTAGTATACTTGTCCAATTATTGATCACAGAAGACAGGGTATGAGAAAGAAAACAGAACTATAAACAAACAAGATGCACACGCAAATCTAGAGATTAACCCTAGGGTTAATTTTAATTATCATGGGCTTATGCCTTTAGATGTAGAAGGATGTCGAAATCCTAAACAAGAGACTTAGGGGAAATGTCAAGTTGTTTTGGCTTATAAGGTTACCTCAATCGGGCGGAGGAATACCGCGGAAAAGGGGGGATGTTTGATCTGTTGTGTTAATTGTGCAGTGATTCGGTATGTGTTGTGTAGTGAAACTAGGGTTAATTTCCTGTCAATACCGTGGATATAACCCCCACGTGTATGACGTGTTACTTAATCTATGTTCACTATAATTGAAGAACAACAAGTAGGAATGCAATGCATGTGTTTTAAACCCAAATCAAAAATTATGTTCGATGAAGCAATAGAGATGACTTTCACTAATGCGAAACTAGGAAAGCAAGACAAATTCTTTACGAAATATATAACAAAAGCAGCAACAACAAGTATGCTTCCTAAAATGAAAATAAGCAAGAGAAAGAAACCCAAAATGGGTCCCACCGGGCGTGCCAAAATGTTTCACTAGGAAAATGTTTCGTTCCTTTTAGAAACAGATAAGGTTAGGGTTAGGAGGAATACCTGTAGAATGTCGAGATGGTGTGCGTGTACCGTAGAGAAAGATCAGACTGACTGCGAAGAACTCCTTTTTGTCTTGGAAGGACTACCTACAAATAAGAACACAAGACCACAAGATTTTGATTAAACAATAAATGAGGAAACTGCCTTGGGCCCAAGAAATATAAAACTTCCTTTCGAAGGTGGTCAGTTTCCCTGCTAATATGAATTAACACAAAAGACTGTAAAATATCAATTAAGTTGTTTCATTGAACTGGGTATGGAAAAGGCTGTTTTTCTAGTTTGGATAAGAGGAACCGATGGCGGTTACTGATAACCAATGCCGGTTACTGATAACCGATACCGGTGGGTTATAGGATCTTCTTGGTAGCTATGGTGTTTGTAAGGCTGGTTTATGGATGATATTAGGAAATGAGATGATGAGGGGTAAAAGAATAACAGTTAGATGCAATGGCACATTGGGTAGTGGACTTAGAAATGGATTTAGGAGGACTGTGATTCAAAGGGCATAAGAAATGTTATAACAGAGGACATGCAAGATATGACTTACTAGTTTTGGTGAAGATGCAAGTTGATATCCTCTACTGCAAGCACTTCTGGTTTCTTCACTCGTCTCTGCTTGGTTAAGTGAAGATCTGGACTCTGTTTTCCGCTCCCAATGATCTCTCTTGTTTCAAAAATCATTCAACCTTTGATTTTGGTTCGGGGAGCCCATTTACAGGGAACTGATGGTGGTTACGTAACCGACGGCGGTCGAGTAGGAACCGGCATCGGTTAGGAAAAAGTAGGCTATTTTTAGTAAAATAGCCCACCTTCCCTGCTTTTTTCCTGAGAGATCAGTTGCAGGCTTGGTCAAGTGGCTAGAAGGTCGGCTTTGGGTGCGAGTAAGGAGGCATTAGTTATGGATGTGAGTCTAGACCAAGTCATGGGTCTTAATTAGGTTAGTTTAGGGTTAGGGCTAGGTCATGATGAGGTGGCAAAGTGAGGGTGGCGGGTAAGGTGATGTGGATTTATCAATTATAAGGTAATTAATAAATAATTGTGTAAGGTTTAGGTGATGAGGTTAGATTGCGAGATGAGATGCGGGTCACAAGGGGTCGTAAGACATGAATTTGGTGTCTACAAATAGACCATTTCAGCCCTATAATCCCAATGCTACATCTGCATCTAAAGCATTAGTGCCAGTACAAAACAATATGGCTCAAGAGTATGATTGGTGTTTCCCATGCAATGAACCTCATAACCAGTCCATGTGCTTCAACGGTGCCTTGAATCAAGCATTAATGGTGACAACAACTGGTGTGGAGGGTGAAGGTAGTCAAGGAAATGACCAGTAACAAGAAACATTCCAGCATCAATCAGCTCCAAATGATACCACACTTGTAAACTAGTAGGCAGAAGATTTTTGTGGCATGAACCAAACAGTTTCCCAAAGTGTTGTAGCCAACACAAGGTCAAAGAGGAGAAATTTGGGTGAAGAATAGCCATCGGCCCCAAGTAATTCATGACCTTCTGTCACTCCACAAACTATTGGCAAGCAAAATGCAATCCCAAGCACACAAGGACTGCCTAAAATAGTTCCTAGGCCAACTCAAATGCCAGTTGTTGCTGCCCATATACAAGGGATGAATGTGCGGGCCAAGGAACAGCAAAAGGATACTTCATCCCCATTCAATATCATTGATCAGATGAAGAAGACAAATATAAACATATCAATGTGGGAATCACTATCTATCCCAGGCCAAAGAGATTTTCTACAAGCTGCTATGAAGGACTGGTCAACTTCAAATCAGCAAGTCCAAATGCAAGAGAAGGTGCTCACAAATGCTGCCCAGCCTAAGGGGAATCATGGAGGACAGCAAGGTAAGATATTGAAGCCCCCTCCATTCTATGTTTCATTGATCATTGGGAACCAATTAGTACACAATTGCATGATTGATTCCGGGGCAAGTAGTTCAGTAATGCCCAAGCAAATAGCTAATCAGTTGGGAATTCAGTATGAAACTATAGCCAAAGGGGTGGTACAATTGGATAGGACAGTAGTAAAAATAGTTGGATTGATTAAAAACTTGAGTTTTACTTTGCATGCCTGTCCCAACGTGGTTGTTTTGCAAGATGTCTCAGTAATAGACCTTCCACCACTCTTTGCCCTATGTTTGTCAAGGGATTTCACAGCTAAGATTGGAGGTTACTTGTCTGCTGATTGGTCACACATGTTGTTCAGAACAAGATATGGAACCAAAGCCACAATCAGGTCTGAACCTATTGCAAACTTTCACATTGAGCCTTACACTCCAAGTCAGATTAATGCCAATTGTTCAGCGTTTGATCAAGAAGATCACCCAAGCACTGATGAAGCTGACACCAAGGTAGGAAGTATCCCAGATTTAACTATTGATGAATGGGATAACAAGGTGCATGCTTTTGATCCTTATCAAGAAATAGAATAATCTAAGTTAGGAGTCTATTACATGCATGAAGAAAATCAGCCTATTCCTAGCATCACCAAGCCAGACCACAAGGATGATAATGAGGTATGGCAGTTGTTTTTTGATGGATCAAGGAGTAGAAAAGGTGCAAGAGGGGGAGCCATGCTGGTTTCACCACAAGGATTTAAGTATTATTCATCTTTTAGATTTCAGTTTGCATGCTCTAACAACACTACTGAATATGAAGCCTTGGTGCAAGGACTGCATTAGGCAATCAAAAAAGGAATAAAGAACTTGCAAGTCTTTGGTGACAATGAGTTGATTGTCAACCAAGTCAAGGGGCAACATGTTGTCAAGAGTTATCTACTCAAGTGCTACAAGAACAGGGTATGGGACCTCATTGAATATTTTGAGGGTTTTGGCATCAAATCCATTCCTAGGAAAGAGAACCAAGCTGCTGACAGGCTTGCAGCAGTTGGGGCAGCCTTTGACATTGTGGAGTGCATTCAAATGGACAAGGTATAGTCAAACATCCATGTGATTGTGAGGCCTTCAGTGCCAGACAACAATGTAAGTTGGCAAGTATTTGAAAATGATTAGCAAATCATCCATTTCTTACAAGAAGAGGCTGAATTCTCAACCAAAAATCAGGAAAAGTTGGAACAGCAGTATGGTGACCAAGTGGTATAGCTGAGAACCAATAAACTACCAAAGGGGCTTATTACTTTGGAGTCCATTTTCAATCCTAATGATAATTTTAGGAAGGAGAAAGCAAACATCCAAGTGAAGAGAGAAGATTCAGTGTCCATCTCGGTGGAAGAAGGAAAATCACTCCAAGTTGGCAAGATGACAACTGAGCAAGAAAGGTATGAGTTTATACAACTTTGTCAAGAATTTCCTGATGTGTTTTCTTGGAGCTATGAAGATTTGAAAGGTTTCAATCCCTAGTTAGCTCAACACACCATTGACTTGGATCCAAATACTAAGCCCATTAGGCAGAAGCAAAGGCCAGTCAACCCCCACATGGAGCCTCTCATGAGGAAAGAATTGAATAAGTTGATAGAATCAAGAATCATATTCCCTATCAAGCATTCTAGTTGGGTTTCCAACTTGGTTCCAGTCAGAAAGAAGAGTGGGGAAATCAGATTGTGTGTTGACTTCAGAGATTTGAATAGAGCATCTCTCAAGGATCATTACCCACTACCTTCCATGGAGCATATTTTTCAAGTTGTCGCTGGCTCCGAAAGGTTTTCACTACTTGATGGCTATTCAGGGTACAACCAGATTATGGTGAAGGAAGAGGATCAGTTCAAGATAGCCTTTACAACCAAATGGGGAACTTATGCATAGAGGAAAATGCCATTTGGGCTGTCCAACACCAGAGCTACCTTCTAAAGAGCAATGGACATGGCGTTCAAAGGTTTGATTAACAACATAGTGCTGATATATCTTGATGATATCACTATTTTTTCAAAAAATACAGCATACCACCTCTCTCATTTGAGACAAGTGTTCCAAAGGTGCAGAAGATTTGGAGTCTCCTTGAATCCTATAAAATGTATTTTCTTAGCTCATGAAGGAAATCTCCTTGGTCACATTGTCTCCAAAGAAGGATTAGCAATTGATCCAGAAAGAGTTGAAGCCATAAGAGCACTACCATTTCCAAGCCACAAGAAGGCCCTCCAGAGTTTCTTGGGGAGAATAAATTTTGTTTGGAGGTTTGTCCCAGATTTTTTAGCCCTTGTCAAGCCCATCACCAAGATGTTAAAGAAAAGCATGGCTTTCAAATGGACAGTAGAAGGCAAGGAGAGTTTTGAAGCAATCAAAGAAGCCATCTCTCAATCCCCAGCTCTCATCAACCCGGATTTCTCCAAGGATTTCATCCTCTATGCATTTGGGGGTGATGATACTATCTCTGCAATTTTGGTACAGAAGAACAAGGACAATGATGAGCAGCCAATTGCTTTCTTCAGCCAAAGCCTGGAGGAATATGAGGTGAGATATTCTTTCATTGAGAAGCATGTTCTTGCAATAAACAGGAGCTTGAAGAAATTCAAGCATCAAGTTTCAAACAATAAGGTCCAATTGCTGGTTTCTCATGCGGGAGTCAAGGACTTCCTCCTCAACAAAGACTTGAATGAAAAGAGAGCAAGTTGGATTACTCGTGTCATGGAGTATGACATAGAGATCAAGGTCACCAAGTTGGTCAGAGGAAAAGGACTATGTGAGCAGCTGATTTTGAGCAAGCAAAAGGAAGCATGCAATGATAAAGAGACTGTTTTGAAGTTGTAAGACAGCCATGAGCAAGGAAGCACTCAAGAGGAAAATAATGGTTTCCCCACCCCTTGCTGGACCCAAAGTATAATGCACTTCCTAAGCATAGGCCTATGCCCTCTAGAGATGAACAAGACCCAAAGAAGACACTTCAGATTGCAGGCTGTCCCATATGCCCTTGTTGATGGTGTCTTGTTCAAAAGAGATGTGAATGGAGTACTGCTGAGATGCATTGGTACAAATCAGATTCATAGGATGTTGGAAGAGTTCCATGGTGGACCAGCTGGTGGTCATTTTGCACCAAGAGTGACAACTCTAAAGATCATGAGGGCTGGTTATTACTGGCCCAATATTTTCAGTGATTGCTATGCATGGATCAAGAGGTGCAAGAATTGTGCATTCTTCACAGGTAAAGAGAGGCTAGCTGCCCTTCCATTGCATCCAATTTCAGTTGGCCATCCATTCATGCAATGGGGTTTAGACTTCATTGGAGTCATTAATCCCAATTCAAGCCAAGGGCACAAGTGGTTTTTAACAGCCACAGATTACTTCACTAAGTGGACTGAAGCAGTAGCACTCAAGGAAGTAAATGAATCTAGCATCCTAGACTTCTATGAGGGAATAACACCCAGATTTGGTGTACCTGCTACAATAATATCAGATAATGCATTGGCATTCATCGGGTCCAAGGTGACTGAATTGGCTATCAAGAACGGGATCTACCTAAGTACTTCATCAAACTATTACCCCCAGGGTAATGGCCAGGCTGAATCTACAAACAAGAACTTGTTGAGGATCATTAAGAGGACTCTTGATGAAAATCAGAGGTCTTGGCATACTAAATTGAAATCAGCTTTATGGGCTGATAGGATAACTCCCAAGAGATCTACAGGTAACTCTCCATTCAAGCTTGTTTATGGCAGAGAGGCAATTTTACCCATGTCTCTTGAGTTGCCAACATTGGAACTCATGAAATAGTTGGAGTTGTTGGAGTTTGAGCCCATGGAAGTTAGATATGCAGAATTGATGGAGCTCCAAGAAATCAGGAATCAGGTATCCCAAGCAATGGAGAAGGATCAAGCTTTGATAAAGAAGACCTTTGATAGAAAGGCCAAGAATAGATCCTTCCAAGTTGGAGATCTAGAGTTAAAATGGGATGCAGACAGAGAAAAACTGGGAAGGCATTCAAAATTTGATGTCATTTGGAGTGGCCCATACATGGTCACAAAGTGTAAGGACAACAATGCCTTCTAATTGGCTTTATTGGATGGCGAAGAACTGTAGATTCCAGTCAATGGGATCCATCTAAAGCATTGCTACTAAAGGGAAATTCTCCACCTTGTAAATATTATCTTAGGTTTTCATTCCTCCAAGTTCTTGTGCACATTGTTTTGTTGTAGGTTAGTTTTGCTTTCCCTAAATGCTTTGGCACAGGCTTCTTGTTCCTGGGAATGTGTTTGCAGGCCTTGCTCCATCAGGTGATATTCCATGTTCCTCCTTGCAACGTTATAGTCAATTGGGGTATGAGACAGAAAATCAGGTGACTCCATGCCCAATGGATTTCTTCAGGCAACTAGTAACTTCATCCAGCAGGCAAATGACCCCTCTGAGTTGCCAAAATTGTTATCCAAAATGTGCCCCTACTCATTTTGTGGCTAACTCCCTTTCATATTTCCTTCTCTTGTGCGTCAGACATAATATTTTTCTTTTTAGGCACTCAAAACCTTCTAGAAATGGCACCATTGGATAGATTTCTTTCTCATCTTTCTAGAAAGGTAAAGTTTTCCTCCTAACTCCATGTATTTTTGAAGTTATGGCTCGACGGAGTTTTTTGGGAAAATTTTCCCCTGAAAGGCCCGTGGCCAATGAGATGCCACCACGTGGCACCTAGAGTGGCGGAGCATGGGGAAATTTTAGAAAATTTTCCAAATGACCAAAAAAGGTGCAAAAATTCGAATTTTTGCCCACCAACCCGATTTGGCCCTATTTTTCCCTAAAACTTCAAATGGCCATATCTTTCGATCCAGAGCTCGGTTTTTCACGTTCTTTATATCAATGGAAAGCTGGTGAAATTATCTATAAGATTATATGGTAATTTTTGCATTTTGATGGATTTTGGAGAGAGAAAATTGAAAAATTCCTCTGGCACGTGGTCATGGACACACCATTTTTAATGAAGAATGGCTCGCATTCTCTCCCAGCATGGCTAAAAATGTCAGGGGATGGGTCTGTAAGGATACCCATCCTGTTTTGAATGCATTTTGGTCAATGGTTGAATCCCTTCCATGTTTTCCAGCATTTCTCTCACCTGGGCTCGTCCCTTGCACTGTAAAAGCCAGTTTTGGCTCATTTTCAAAGGGTTGAACATTTTTTGTGTATTGCAGATCCTCTTTCTCACCTTGGAAGTGATTTTGGTGGAATATCAGACATTTTCTAAGAGCTGTAACTTTATTTTTACTCTCAGGTGTTGTATTGCAAGTGATTTTGATGTTAAAATAACAATACAGGCCTTGTGATTAATCTTCTATCCTCTACTAGTGTTGTTTGACTAATTTCTGATTCTTCATTACAACTATCATTTTGTGCATGTTGTTTTTTTTGTTGCATTCTATGACTTGTGTCAATCTGCAGAAGTAAAAAATTCTCACCACTCCTTTAGTGCATCACCTATTAGCATTAGTTTTAGTTTATCTACATTCTCTATCTCTGTGTCCTTTGGAATTTAGGGTAGGATTAGGAATATATTCCTCTGCAACTTGTAAGTGATAAATCTGACCAGAGGAATTGAGGAACCAGCCTCTAAACTGGAGATTCCTTTCTCATTTTGCAAGTCCCACACTTGGGGAAAGGATTCAATGTTGTGCAATCACACTGGATGCTTAGTATGATCAAACTAGAAATCTGATCAACATCCAGGGGGTGCTACTGATTTGCAACAACAGGTAACGATTGGGACCACCTTATCAACCAGGTTTTCCAGAAGTAATGCACCTACAAAAATAATCCCTTATCATGGTGATAAACCTACTCAACATCATATCCAGCAGTGTGAGAGACTCTGGATAGTAGGACAGGAAGCATTACCACCCTCACTTTGGGTGCATCAGTTTTATTCTACTCTACAATATTGCGTGCGTGCTTGGTATGTTTATGCTGAATTACATCACGACACTGGCAATTGGAAAACTTTGATAGTAGGGATGATCCAAACTTTTGATTTCTTTTCATCTATGCCACCAGTGAACACAACTTTATTCTTTATCAAGCGCTTACATATGGGAGACAATGGGAAAGTGGAAGAACTTTTTCAGGAATTATTTGGTGAGACAGAGACAGGGGCACGTTTTACAGATGAAGAAGATGATATCATATTACTTGAGCGCGTTTCTCTGGAAAAATATAATGGGAAGATGGTTTACATAATTGATGATGGAGGAAGTTGAGCACTTAGACGTGGATCATTCACATGGGACACATGAAGTGTTATCCAATGTGGATGTAGATGCATGCACATATCATGAACCTATAAAGACAACAAAGGTCAATATAGGCATGAAAGTTGAACCTAAGGAGGTGATAATTGGGGATTATTGGTCAGAATCAGAGGTAGCAAAGATCATAGAGTTACTTTGAGACTATGAGGAATTATTCCCGAGAGGATACCATGAACTTAAAGGTGTGCATATATCACTTGGGGAAATGAAGATAAAGCTCAAGGAAGGTGTACACCCTGTTAGGAAGTGACCATATCAGATGAATCCCAATTTACATGAGAAATTAAAGGAGGAGATTGAAAAGATGTTGAAATTCGGGATCATTCGACCATTAGATGAATCAGAATGGGTCAGTCCTATGGTGATAATCATAAAAAAGGATGGTAGGATTCGAATTTGTGTTGATTATAGGGATTTGAATGCAGCATGTGTTACAGATCCCTTTCCTACCCCATTCATGGAGGAAATATTAAGAGTGGATGGGCGTGAAATATATTCATTTACAGATGGGTTTTCAAGGTATCATCAGGTTCAGATTGCCCCGGGAGATCAAGAGAAGACCACCTTCACTACTGAATGGGGAAGTTTTTCCTATACTATGATGCCCTTTGGATTGAAGAATGCACCTACTGTATTTTCAAGGATAGTGGTACAAACCTTCAAGGATTTTATTCATAACTTCTTACAGGTCTATCTTGATGATTGGACCATTTATGGGCTAATTAAGGATCACTGTGACAATTTGCGTTTAATGTTTGAAAGATGTTGATAGTTGAGTATCTCATTAAACATCAAGAAGTGCATCTTTTCTACTCCCTTTGGCACACTTTTAGGACATATTATCTGTAAGGAAGGGTTGTTGGTTGATCTAGCTAAATTTGCAGTCATCATTGGCTTGAAAGCGTCGGCCAATCAACGAAAGGTGCATGGATTTTTGGGTCATACAGGGTATTACAGGAAGTTTATAAAAGGGTATGCAAAAGTTACCATGCCCTTGGAAGAATTTCTCCAGGGAAAAGGTACACTCTACTGGGGAGAGTCACAGTAGTGGACGTTTGATATATTGAAGAAGAAACTTACTACCTCACCTATCTTGCATTCTCCTTCATGGGATAAACCTTTTCATGTTCATGTGGATGCCTCTGGCATATCCATTAGTGTTGTCTTGGCTCAATAGGAGAAGGTATCGTTGATCATCCCATTTTCTTTGCTAGTAGGAAGTTGACCCCTGTAGAACATAATTATACCACTATAGAGCGCGAGGCATTGTCCATGATCTATGCCTTGCACAAATTTCATCAGTATTTGTTGGCTACACCATTTTTTTTTTATACAGATCACATGGCATTAAAATATTTACTGAACAAGCCTATTTTACAGGGGCACATTTGCTGATGGATACTCTTATTTCAAGATTTTGACTTTACAGTTGTGGTCAAACCAAGTAAAAGCAATTCTGGACCAGATCACTTGTCTAGAATTCAATTAGGAGAAGAGGCACAAACAATAAAATAAACCATGTCTGATGCATAGCTGTATAGGTTACAATGCATGCCATCAGAATTGGAGGACATTTTTGTCTTTCTAAGGACTAGTATGGCACCAAAAGGCATGAAGGATTTTAAGAAGAAACAACTTGCTATTCACACAGCACCATTCATGTTAATTAGTAGTGATTTGTACAAGTTAGGTAGAGATGAGGTGTTACGTCATTGTATCTTGGAGCATGAACGAAAGGGCATAATGGAAGAAGCACATGGTGGAATTGTAGGTGGCCACTATGCAGGTGATGCAACCGTGCGCTGGCCACTATGCAGGTGATGCAACCGTGCGCAAGATCCTACTTGCTGGTTTATGGTGGGAAACATTGTACAAGGATTGTAAAGTGTATTATAAGACATGTGACCATTGTCAACATCTTGGTCGACCATGATAAAGGGATGAGATGCCCCTATGACCAATAACAAGTGAAAAACCCTTTGAGAAATGGGCAATTGACTGTGTCAGGCCTATTTCACTGGCCGCGTGTAGGATTGGATCTCGCTATATCATCACTTGTACATATTATCTTACCCAATGGGCAGAAGAAGCACCTACAAAGGACTGTACAGTGGTTACAGCAGCACAGTTCTTATGGAAGAATGTTCTTACAAGGTATGGCTGCCATTTAAGTTTAACAAGTGATAAGGGCACACATTTTTTAAATGAGACAATATGAATTCTCTTACACGATTTTATGGTTTCCCACCATAAAACTACACCCTATCACCTTCAGGAAAATGGGACTACTGAGGCTTTTAACAAGATTTTGAGCCACACATTGACCAAGATTTGTGGTGTTGGATAGAAAGATTGGGATGATAAAGTATCTACTATTCTTTGGGCTTATAGAACAACATACAAAAGATTGAACAAAGCCACACCTTTTCAATTGGTGTTTGGCACGGAAGCTGTTCTTCCTATAGAATTTATGTTAGCTTCTTTGCGCATTACGCGTGCTAGAGGTCTAGCTGATGAGCAAGCCTTGGAAGAACAAATTGCGAAGATGGTTCAACTAGATGAGTGTCGAGCCATTGCACGATGGAGTCAGAAATAGGAGAAAGCACGCCAAAAGGCATGGCATGATCGACACATCAGGGATAAGAAACTTGTGGTGGGACAAATGGTACTTCTATATGACTCCAAGTTTCTGCGCCATCTAGGAAAGCTCAAGGTGCATTGGTTGGGGCTGTATGTTATCACTCATATACTTGAGTCAGGTGCTTTCGAGTTGGAAACAATTGATGGCACAAGGTTTCCCAGCTACTTTAACAGTAGTAGGTTGAAGCCCTACTATAAATAAGTCTTCTTGGTGTTTGTAATAAGGTAGTATTGATAGATAAATTAGGTTTCCCTTTATGCATTTCCTTAATGTATTTCTTTCCTCGTCGCTATGCTTTGTCAATTTCTGATCTTGTTTGTGTAATAATCACGCTTGCGCGCATGAAACTAACTACAATATGAAGCATGTTGATGCACAGAGGACTGCACATCCTTTTCATGTGGGGTGGATTTTTGGTGACTCTTAGGTATATACTACGAAGATATCATGTTGTGGGTGTTGAGAAAGAAGGTTGCTAAAAGTAACTGACAAAAGATTGCTTCTCAAGATAAGAAAGGATGAAGATGGATGATGGAATGTATAATGCGAGGTAAGCGGTAGCCATGGTAATTACCAAGAGATCATGCAGTGATGAGGTACTCGAGCACTAGGGTGCGCACTGAAGAGAATTCTATGACAAAGGGTAAAGAGGCACGCTAGAAGGTTATAGCTTTTGGTGTGAAGATATACTGCGTGGAAATGATTAAAAAATGGGTAATAAATGAGGAAAAATTGGTAGGTGGAGGAGCAATTAATGCAATGGAAAGTAGAAATCTATATAAGGGTGGGATGTGATTTCATTTTTACCCTTACGACTATGAGAATTTGACAAAGAGCCTATACACGAAGATCATAAAGCTAACCAATTCAAGGTACAAAGCAAGCGAACCAGGCACATAGAAGAGATTTGTTTATTATAAGGGCTTGAATCCCCTAGGAAAAGGGTTTGACGAAACCGAGTAACAAAATAGAGCTAGGGTGTGAAATTTCATGATTACAAATTAGGGCACGGTTGGATCAAGTAGGGTTTGAAGAAAACCATGAAAAACTTATAGCATACAAATCTAGACAACAAAACCCTGAAAGAAGAATGGCACTAAAGAAGAAAGTGGCACCGGTAAAGGAAAAGAAGAAGGTGATGGTGGAAAAAGAGGAGGAGATGGCCTTGGAGAGAAATTTCTCTGAAATACAGTACCCTGAGGGAGTGATTGTGGGGCAGGAATGGAATACCCACATAAGACAGAGTAAGATAAGTGAATACAATCACTAGACCAATGAAAACCAGAAGAAGTTAGATGACCTCCTCACTTCTCGAATGAACAGGTGCACTGAGGATGGCATGTCGATATATGATGATGCCGGGGAAAAGCTACTAAAATGAAATGGTGTCTACCAGCTTTATGAGCTTCCATACTTTGGAAAGTATGCACCCTTGTATCGATGGTTTATGAGTCGAGTCCATGAAGACTTCTTCTACTTTGCAGGATGGAGGGTAAGATTGACACCCATCCTTACTACCACAGTTACTGAGTTACGGGCATCAGGCAAAGATATTAAGACTGAATTAGCTAACAAAATTTCCATCTTGGAAACACAAAAGGTGTTAGGTTATCAAAAAGGACTGCCCAGAATAGATATTGACAAGATGAAAAATTGTCCAGTAGTACAGGCAGTAGCACACTTGGTCACAAAATTGAATGACTAAGAAGGTTGGTCCCAAGTTGATTCTATGTGGTTGCATGTGGCCAAGCACATGTCAGAAGGAACCACTTATAACATTGTCGACTTCATTGCAGAGCGGATAGTAGAGGAAGCGCGCGAAGGGAATAAGATAAGTGTTGGTTGTGTCCTACTAAATTTGGTCTTCATGGAGATTGGGGTACCAGATGGCCCAAAAGAAAACATATGAGAATACCCCATGAACCAAAAGTCTCCAGCGGAATGATTCAGAAAATATCTTTGTAGGGGGTCAATGACAGAGGAGGTGAAGGAGCGCATAGAGATGTGGTATGATAGGATCCACGCGGCGTTTGGGGAAGAATGGCGTATGCCCAAGGACTTTCCTTCGGTCCTAGGGAAACAGGTACAATTTTTAGTCTACCAACACTTCTGTATTGTGTGCTTTCTAATGATAGATGGGTCGTGGAGCCCCTGGTGCAAGCTGTCATACGCATTTCCCGTGCAATACTTCCAAGTTGTAGTTCATCAGTTCACCAACACACGAAGGTTGGTGTTTAATCTAGACAAGGTGGACTGTGAATATCACACCCTATGAAAGACATATGGATATCCATGGAGGAATTTATACAACAAGAATAACATCTTGGAGATCTTGAACATTAAGCCAGAAACACTGGCCATTGTGGATATCGGGGCTGCACTAATATACCTCCAACTAAAGCCTAAAATGGGGAATAACAAGTACGTGGAGAATGAATTCATTCTTCTAGGGCCACCGAAGGGAAAGCATACTATAGAGAACATTCTGGCACCTAGGCCCTCTGCGCCCAAGTAAGATGATGAGGAAGAGGATGAAGAACATGAAGATAGTGGCAGCCTGGTGTGAAGCAGGAAGTAGCCATCTAGCCAAGAGGGGGAGCATGTGACAAATCCCCAGGGAGAAGGAGTTACAAGGGAGGAGCAGGGTGACTAAAGATTTAAAAAGGTGTTTAAGCACACAAGGACATAAGGAGGAACCCTGCAGGTGAAGGAGCCAGAGGAGAAGAAACGAAGAAAACTCAGGCTGAGCGAGGAAACAGAAGAATCTGAGGAGAAGGTTCCTTCATCTCCAGCTGAAGAAGAGCCTCAACACAAGGAGGACAGAATGGAAGGAGAAGAAGGGGATCAATCAGAGGCTACACAAGACAAGGGTGGGGATACAGCTAGTATTCCTAACCTTGATGCAGCCATTCCAAGAGGGCCCAGATCCTATCGAACAGGGGAGGATACCCAGGCACATACCATGGGGTACGCAGAAGACCCAAGGCTGATTGTTCACAATCGGTTCCAGAGCACTATTGAGTAGAAGGATTTATTCATATGGGGACTCATGGAAGAGGACAAGGCAACTTTGCGCACAAGGAAGCAGCTCTATTGGTCTATGCACATGCATATGGATGAACCTAACTTTTATGTCGGTGAAGAATCATGTGTGTCAAGGAAGTTGAAGAAGGCACCTGAAACATGCCACCGGATAATCAAACCAACTGTGATGTCAGACGAACAGGTGAGCAATACTCTAGTCAAAGTATCCTTCGAAGTAGCAAGAAGAAACATAGATAAATCTGCTACCATCAAGGCACCGACGGAAAAATTGAAAGCCAAGGATGTGGAGATAGCATGCCTAGTACAAGAAAAGGACTTAATTAAATGAAAATATGACACTTTTTTTAGTATGGAAGAGGAAATTTGAGATGATGTTCTAAAGGTATGCCCACATCTTGAATCCTGGGTACCAAAATAATTTCCTTCTGCGATGCACTATGCAAAAATAATGATAACATTAGTGTTGGAGGATGAAAAGGTGCATGTATCCTTATAGCCCAAGGACTTCGAGGAAAAGACAGAAAAGGCATAGGCTGCAGTATCTAGGAAGATTGCTACTTATGAAGGCCTACTACAAGCCACCCTTGATGAGCTCAAGAAATCTGACCATGCACTAACAATATGCACAGCCCCAGATGCATTGATCACAATAAAAACCTTGGAGGAAGAAAATTAAGTACAAAAGGCGATGAAGGATGCTTCCCTAGGCCACGTTGAATGCTTAGTCTTGGTAAAGAAAAAGCATGAGGCACTAGCTACGGTGCAGGCACTGCATAAGGAGAGGTTGGAGGAGCTAGGAAAGCTCATTTCTCAGAAGATGGATGTTCTAGAAGGGGTGCAAACCTCTATGTCAAGTGTAATGCTTGTGATACAAAATGAGCAATGGAAACTCACCATGGAAGAGCTACAGTCCATCATTGCAGATGTTCCTAAGACAGTAGGACTGGCACTAATGCCGTGGGAGAACCTGGAAGTAGATATCAAAGAATAATATCTAGATTTGTTGCTTCAGGATGAGATGGAGGGGCCTGAGACTTAAACATTTTTGTTAGCTGTGTATACCTTATTCAAAAAAAAAATTATCCAACTATTCTTTAGTTATCCATTCTTTGTATAAGTTTTGGACATCACCATTGTTGGGGAGACAATGAGATTAGTGTGGGGTAATGTTGATCAGAGAAAAAACTTAGTTGAACTTACACACAGAGTCCACGTGGAAGAACAACATGGGAGAAAAAGTGTGAAGGTATAGGAAGGTGTCACGTGTGTAAGTGTAGAGTCAGACTCTCAATGACTTAGCCAATTTTGGAGATTACGTTTATTCTTAGAGATTGGCATGTGGAGCACATAAAGCGATATCGAGATTTGTGTGCCACTCTTCGTGGAGATTCTTTGAGGAACATGACAACTCACTCTTGCATGGGTATAAGGTAAGAATAAATCCACCACTATAGTTAACTATCAGCGATCTATAGATAGCATACTTGCATGTATGGATATAGTTGTAAAAAGATGTGTGGTTGTTATTAGTATGTGACCTATTTCTGGTAGAGTTAAGTGGTGAAGAGATAGTTCCCCACCATATATATACATATGTAATGAATTACTTAAGATATATATAGATAGAGAGAGAGAGATAGATAGAGATAGATCGAGGAAGACACATGCTTTGAAGAATGAGAGAAACATGAGTACATGTGACTAGATAGTTATAACAAATCCATGCATACATGCCTGGTATTGCATGAAGCTTCTGTACTGTTGGTATGATGAATAGATAAAGGAAATTGATTGAACAAACAGTGTTTGATGTGTTTTATCAATGAATATTATTATTTTCATAATGATTTACCTTTAAGCACTTATAGATCTGGTTAAGTATAATGTTGAATACATAGATTAGTTTCCAAAATATATGTTTACTACTTTATCATGCCACCATTCTACTACAGTAACCTTTAAGAGGAACCTGGTACCTTTACGTGCTTCAGATGAGAACTCAGCCTAGGCTGAGTGATGTGCCAGTGCGACTAGGTGTTACTAACAGTTATAGGCTGCATCAGTCAGGGTAGTACTGTAGCTGCTATAGTTAGACTTCATGCTGTTGGGATCGTCACATTTGATGTTTAGCACATTTTTTTTCCAGTGTGTGAAAATTAAACCTTTAATATAATTAAAATTTATTTTATTTCATCATTAATTTAAAATTTATTAATATTAAAATTAAACATGTACTTCTGTGTTTAGGCTTCTGCTCTAGTGTGTGGAACTTCACAGTCCACACCATCTACTCATGTGACATAGACACAGCTCTTGACTGAGAACAACATGGATCTTGATGTTCTAGGCCTGAGTCAGTTTGGCTCACTTGGCGACGTATTTGCTGGTGTTGAGATTGTGGGTGGCAATCCCATAGATTTGGAGATGTGTTCCGCAAAGGTATATATACATGTGTTTTAATAGAATTAATATTTAATATAAATTAAAATGTTAGAAATTAATGAACTGTATTCAACAAACTTATTTATCACCTTCTTAAATTTTATTTATTTTGTTTCACAGGGATCTACGGGACAGAGATCTACACATAGAGTATATACTCCCAACATCCACCCAGGGACAAATATTGAAGTAATAAATTGTACATATATGTTATATGATGTATTTAATTAATCAAGAAATTGTTGTAGAATTTTTCTTATAAATTTTAATATATGGTACATGCTATATATAGTTTATGACATGTATATTCCTTTTTTTAACATACAGGGTGTATCAGAGCATAGTGAGGGGTCTGGCACTCACCCTGGTGCACAGAGGAGACTTCAATGATATTTTATAGATTTTAGACATGTATATACTCATTAGACATGATTTTAGATATTTTAGACATGTATATATACTCATACTCATTCTAGACATGATTATTATATTTTGATATATGTCTTAGACACATGTATTATTATTATATTTTTATGAGTTCCAGTGTATATTTACAATTATGGATGTGAATATAAGACGCCCCCTTATCTTTCATTTTTGTCTCTTGATGATATCATAATAGGTATAATGATAGACAAGATATTAAATACCCTTCATTTTTGTGATATAACATTGTAAACTTCTTTAAAATTCTATATTGAATCATTTGATGCTTAGGTAATTTAGTAATACTTTATGTTACATTAAACATTCCATGGCTTAGTGAATGCTTCTTTACTTATGCACTTGCCAAATCTTTTCAAAGTGTTGTTAGTATTAAACTATCTCTCTAAAACTCTATAGTAACTTAAAAGCTTGTGAAAATAATAGATTCCCTCTCTTTATCTATCCTCTCTCTAAAACTCGGGAAATATAAACGCATGTTGTTACAGGTGTACGAAATGATGGAAAATGAAGTAAATGTAATGAATACATTTCCATTATTTGTACTATTTTAATGTAATTGTAAATTTGACTTTATTTGGAGATGGGAAGAAAGGAAGTTATAAAGATTAATTTAAGAATGTATTCAATATATATTGGGTAGTGAACATGTTTAAGTGATGGTTGATTATTAATAAAAGTTTAAGTGATGGTAGATTTCCATATTGCACATTTAATGTTGAAAATTATAATTTGAATCATATATGATGAAAGCTTAAGTTCATTTTGCATAGCCTATTAAAACACCTAACGTAAAATTCCTCTCTGTAAACCAAAGTCTTTGGAGATATAACTCGTGGCAACCTACCTAATAAAGAGTAATATGTTACTCAATCTAAGAACTAAGAACTTATTTCAAATTGTTATAAAAGATGACGGAAAAGAGAAAATAAAATGAGAAAAAAATAATATATAAATTAATATCCATTGCTTTACACCCATCCACGAGCGAAGAAATCATCAACTCAATTTTTGAAAAATGGTGATTAATGTCATTTTACATGTACACAATATCTAAAAACACCATCAATACAAAACATGTTAGGTAGACCTAACACTAAGTTAATCAAACTCATTTGTTATATATATATATATATATATATATATATAGTTCAATTTTCCAAATCCTTCACGATATAAACACTAATATATATGGAAAGAATATTATTGGAGATACTAGGGAACAAAATTATATCATTAATGAACCCATCCTTAATATCATAGAAAGAAAGTTGTCAAATTTGTATTTCAAATGACAAATAAAATAGATAAAATATTTTATTCCTGGAAGACATGAATATATAATATTCTACTTCCTTCTATTTAATACCAAGTGGCTCTGCTTGTTGTTCAATGACCTGTAAAAAATTTTCATGGTCTTCTACATCTAGTCTCCATTTTTTGCATTGACCACTTTTAGTCTTCACCTGATCAATTGTAACCCTGTAGAAATTATGTGATGGGTGTAATGATACACCTTTTCTTTTGATTTATAATCAACAAAGTGAATCCTACTTTGGAGGGCTTTCACTTGTTGTAAGTATGTTCCATGCACTACAATCGAGCCAGTATAAAATGTTGTCTCCTCACTTGCTATTTCACATGTTAGCTTTGTTCTCTCTTCTGTGCAACGCAACAAGTAGTACTCCACTTTCTCAATATTGTCTTCTTTAGCAATGACTGTAAATACATCACCTACAACAAAATGCAAAGAAACATTCAATGATCCATGTATACTATAAATTATACATATATATTTAATTATCAAATTATACAATCCTTTTAAATAAAACATACCTTGTTTCACCATTCCAGATATGTGGTCATAATTAGTTGAAATTAATGGCACATCTTCAAAATTATCACCATGATCTGATCCATATGTGTCATCCAAAACTAAATGAACTTGCTTCCACTCGCCTATATACCCATGTTTTTTACTATTGCACTCTGAATATGATTTGTTCATGCATTCATAACAAAAACAAGAATAATATCTTGTATAGATTATCTAGTTATTACTATCCATAGTCATCTAAGAGTGCAAAGACCTATAATTAGGAATCCTTTCACATCCATACTTTTTTCTTTGATCAATACCTTCAATTAACCATGCTCAAAAGATCAATAAAGTTTAAAACAAACATCAAAATTCAGAATAAAATTTTTTAAAGTTTGTAACTTGTAGAACTTAATAAATCACATCAAGATCTGCAAATCTATGTTTTAAATGCACATGTACTTGTTATCTCCCAAAACACTCTATGTGGGGTTGAAGCCTGTGGGGTTGAAGCATGTGATGTTGAATCCTGCGAGGTTGAAACCTAAACTAAAAAATGTTTCTTACACCATTCAAAAATGGTGTGGTCACCAATCAATCGATCTCCCTCATAATCAAATCTTTGTTTCTTTAGAGCGTGTTTGATGCATGCACCTACACCATCGTGTTCTCTCTTCCCATGACCACTATAAAAAAACTCCAGAAATGACATATTTTGTGATGATAACACCCTGATTTTTGTAAGTTATCATGGTGATTATTTTTCATAATGTTGTAGCTGCTGAAATGAAGGAAAACATGTTAAGATATATTTTAGATCTTAAAGGAATGTGTTTTTAATATGGATTCTTGCATATTGTAATTTGTTTACATGGGACAACAGTTATTATTGCTTGTATGTTTGCTGATATGATGACAGATTTGTCGTATGCTTGCTGAAATCTATTCACTGATTGACAACACACCTTGAATCAATTCCATTGATCCAAGGTATGATGTGGTCTTCTTGTGATCGCTTTGTCAATTTACTTTTAAACCAGGCTGAAGGTTGATATAAGTGTTGCAGCACCTGATTATAGGTATGAATAGCTGGCACGTAGACGCCAATAGAAAAGGTTCGATTCTTGAACCATACACTGTGTAATGCCAGACCCCGTAAGGCGATAAATGCCTGGATGCAGGTGCCTCAGGTATGTAGAACGTGGGATGAAATGTCCTGCACAGTGTTGAAATTTGATGTCATTTGGAAGAACTTAATTGGAAATTGATTAATTAGGTGTGAGGGGGATTAGACCCTAATCTAATCCTAAGTTCTACCTTATATCCTAACTACTATCCTAAGTGGATTTTTAAATTATAAGGGTGAACATAGACCTAAGTTATATTAACCTATGACCTAGGTATGAACGCTATTGTTGATCCTAAACTAATCCTAACCTATGGAAGGGGACAGCATAGACCCATGGGGGATGGAAAGGATAAGGATGGAAGGAAATTTAATACGCAATGAATGTAGTCCTTGTGTGGACAACACCAAGTTTGGCGAGAACAGGAAAAATTTAGGGGCATCTAGTTAGTCATGAGACTAAACTCCGTTTTCATGCAAAATTTGAAATTGGTAGTTCGCCAACTCGAGTCGGCGGGGTGGCGTGAGGAAATAGGAAAAAGGCAGAGCCTTTAATGCATTCAATTTTCTTGGTCTTCGCGACCAGCCCGCCTTGGAAAGAGTATGGAGGAATTTTTGATTGTTCATTGTGTTTGTTCGGATTTTTGGGAAGTTGCTCTGCATTTGGTTTTTCTTGGTTCAGTCGAACCAGTTGTGTTTGGTTGCTATCTCTATTTCTTTGGAAATTGAAGGCTATTTTCTAAGCCTGTAGAGGAAGGTGATTGTTTGAAAGCTTGTTGCTGCCGCCGTGGAAGGAAATACCTCCTGTAGACGCAGGTTTTCTTTCGAGCTTCGAGGAAGATTATCAGGCATGTTAAGCCCTTCTCTTTAAAACTAGTTGCTCTGCTTAAACGTCTCATTAAAACAACCCTGCTCTTCTGATGAATATGGGGGTTTGGGTTTATTTGATTTATTGTCATGATTGAGATGATTCTGGGTAGAGTCGTTTTGTCTTGCTGTTGCGATTTGAACTATCTTTGTGAATTTATTATGTTGGAAATACAGTCCATGCTGTGTGATTTATTCGACCATAATGGGGGATTCGTTCTGTATGTTATGAAACTGTACAGGCTGTATGAGTTTGTTTTTCATTGTTGAGCAATTGTTCTCTTGCCAATATGAACTTGAATGATGGAATTTATTAACTATGCGAGTTGATTGACATTGTTTCTTTACTAAATTTTTAAAGGAAATGAGTTCCTCTTCCTTCTGCTGTTTTAGATTTTGAAGCAAATAAGTAATTGGGTTTTATTGAGCATTATGAGCTCGGTTTGAAGGCAGTGATAGTAATATTCTTATTGCTGAGCTTTTCTTTTGTAAAAATGGAGGAATATGACTTGGGTATTTGTGAGAGTTGGAGAAGGTAACTGTTTTTCTTCAGAAATCATAAATGATTATAGTTTCTCCTTTCTATGATGGAAAATCGATTTTATAGTGTTTTGTGGATGCGGTTTGATCTTCTAACTCAAATTGTCATCGTGAAAACAAACTTGGCTTTGAATTGCTATGCAAATAAATGAAATATATGGGAATTGGCTTGATGTTTGAGACTGTTTTTAACTGTTCCATGCTTGTGCATTTAATACCCTATGCGAGTTTGTGTTGATAAAGGTATTGTTATATAAGTATTGTATCTTTTGGGTTCTGTGCATCATTGTGAAATAGGAGAATGAGGTTTTTGGATTTAAATGTTTGATCGAGAAGGAACTCGAACTGGGCATTCTTTTCATATGGTATATTGAATGAAATTGTGCATGCTGTGCAATTTGGTTTTGATATCGTTTCTTTTCTGGATTTAAAAAGGAAATGAGTTCTTCTTCTTCTGTTGTTTTAAATTATGAACAAATGGCAATTGGGGATTTATTGAGTATTATAGGTTCGGCTTGATAGAGATGAAAGTGGCATTTAGATTATTTCCTGAGTGTTGTTTTTTTCTGTACAAACGGAATATTTAAATGTTTCGTGTGGTCTCTGATTTTGCACTGTCATTCAGAAAAAAGAAATGAACTTGAGTTGAGTGATTCTTGTTGTGTTTGAAGAAAATGGGTCGTTTTCTTATTGAAATAGTTAAAGGAATGAATTTTTCTCTTTTGTTGTTTGAGTTCTGGAAATAGCAACAATAGAGCTTTACTGTGCAATATGAGTTGGACTTGGTGTAGGTAACAACAATGTGCAAATGGTTATTTATGAACTGTGTGTGTTCATGGATATAGAAAGTCGTGTGAATAATTCATTAAGTGACTGTAGAACTGTTTATTTGGTTAGAATATAGTGAAAGAAGTATGAATCCTTCTAGTACAGTAAGTACATAGTATGCATTCTTTATATTGCTTGTTCTATGATGGATACGATGTTTTACCAACTTGTTTTTGGTATTCGTATGAGCCTGATTTAAAAGAAGTATTGATAAGGACGATAAATTCTTCCTTGTTTTCATTTAAAGCTGAATATGAATGGAATTATTCTTTGCTGTTGGAAACTGAATTCTGAATGGATTTTGTAAGTTTCACTATGAACTGTTATCTTTGATTGATGTCTTTTTTGGATTAAATTATCAGTACAGTCATGAGGAAAGGAAAAGGAGAGTGAATGGATAACTTGGAATAATGATCATTTCTTCTCTCATATAGTTGGAAATCTGTAATCGTTAAGGAACAAATTTTGTATTGCTTGGGATTAAGCATCTATATTTTATTGCTATTTATTTTTCTCATCTGTACTTTATTGCTTGAAATCAAATGAGATGCATGAAATGAAAGGAAAGTAATTGGTTTATATTTTCAGTCAAATTTTATCCTTTGAAATTATTACTAATGAAAGGGAATGGAATTGGTAGTAGTTATGTTATAACAACAGTATATATACTTGTATTCCTCGTTTTTACAGATGTTGTAATCTGGAACTGTTTGAAGGAAATTATTTTTTGTAGTGATCATTTGGGAAAAAAGACAGTAGTTCTTTGACTGATTGGGATGGTATTTAGATGATGCAGTTGTCATGTTGTTCATTCTTTTTGATACTTAATTCTTGATTGATGTTCTTATTAACGTTTCATAAAAGCGGGGTTCTTTTATTGAGACAGTTAATTAGAAGCACCTCATTTTAATGACAAGTGCTTAATATGCTCAGTTCATTGAACTGACCCGTGCAAGCATTTTTACAGATGGAACTTGAGTAAAATGAAGACATGGCTATTTTCTGATACTTCTTTTGATTGTCTGAGGATGAATTGTATTTGATAGTTTATTATTCCTCTACGAGGAATTGAGAAAAGAAGAAATTACATTCTTCTATTTTATGAGTTGTAATGTTGTTTAATATAAACCAAGTCCAGTCATTTGGACTGGAAAATGTACGGATTATGAAATGGATTGATCAATACAAATACAAGTGTGATATTTTAATGACTATATCAATTTGATATTGTTGATTAAATTGGAAATATAATGTTATTTCTTGATTTGGAATTATTCAATTGTCCTTGGATGGATTTAAAAGGGAATTGACATCTATTCTTACCTAAATTGAACTTTTACGTTGAAATGTGCAATTAGTTCATACTTGGGTTAAGATGAATTTTTAATTGACATTAAAAAGGATTAGGAAGAACATGATCTCATAATTGATAGGTATTCAGGATTAGCTTGAAAGCTAAGGAATATCAAATAACTTAGGAGCAGCCGAACTTCGTATTCGGATTCCGTTAATAGACTCGAATGTTAAATTCAGAAAGAAAGGATATGGGAAAAATATATCCAGGGCTAATAGACTTTAACTATGTAAGGTTAAGGAGAATAAATGAACATATTCATTAAGAATTAGACCTCGTTTTAATGTCGTCTAATAAGATGGAATTCTGAATTTGTTTACAGTTGTGGAAAACTTGGTTAAGTTTAATAGGTTAAACTTATTAAGTCTATTGGTAATGCGCTGCTTAATCCAAGGATTAAGAAAAGAACCAAGTAGAGAAAATGCAGCCCTTTGGTACGAAGGAGAAGATGCATAGTAAGCTAGAAGACAGATTTAGTCTCTCTTAGCTACATACAACTGTAACAAGAACGAGGATAAAGGATCAGCATGGGTGCTGAAAGTTGATCTTAAATATTAAGATCATAACCAAATCACTTGAGCTGGATGTGTACTCTCGATGGGAGGATTTCGTAGGACATTGACATACGCTAGCTACAACATGGTGTCTTCATGAAGGTGGGGCCTTCATGACGACACAATGTTATAGCTGACATATTACAATGCCCTCCCGAATTAAATCATCAAGATTACATAAGCTGAATATTAAGTTCTTGGTTGGGGATAGGAGTATGATCATGTATACGGAGTGACTCTGGAGGACTAAAGATAATTAGACACACGAAGTCGTCTAGGGACGATACCGTATGTCTGCATATCTTTAGTTACCATGAGTGACTTCCTATACTCGTTCATATTGCTAGTTGGAGTTAGAGTGTGACCTTAAATTGGAAGGACTGGTAGGAACCAGGAAAGACCATTCTAGATAACAGACGAAGTGAGGTGAATGACGTATTCTGTAGGTGTGTATCACATCCAGGAATATGATCATGCAAAGCATGTGAAAATATTTGGCCAAAGTATCGCAAGTGCTGGTTGCGTTGTCCTAATCACCTAATTTAAGATGCAGGATGTCAGATGAATATCAGTAACAGATATTCAGATAGGATTCTTAAATGGATCACTTCGATAACCGGAAACGGTAAGAGAACCTTGTATATATATTATACTATGCATGAATGAACATGAAGGATCGTTAAGTTGTCGAGTCATGAAATGAGAGATCGTTGAAACTCTCGAGACATGAAAATGGGAGATCGGTAGTTCTTCGAGTCATTTACAGCAACATATGGAATCTGTTATATGATTGGATGGCACTGAATGTGTGTTCCATATTGTAAATATGTGAACAGAGAACATTAGTTTTAAAAGGAAATTGTGTGTTCCAAACTGCATTGTTTGGGTAGAGAACAATTATTAAAACTTGAACGTGTGTTTGAATTATATAATTCATAACAGAGAACGTTGTGTAAAAAAAATAAATTTTTTTCCCTTGTCCTGGTATCTTAAAATGCGGATGTTACATCTTGGTATTAGAGCTGAAGGTTGCAGCTCTTGGACCTAATGAGTCCACAATATTAATAAGGTTTACATTTTCTTATTGAATAGAAAATGGTCAGAACAAGAGGGAATGCTGTGAACAACCCGTTACTGGGTGGAGAAGCAGCTACTGCTCAAAAGCTGGATGAAATCCTTGCTGCCCTACTAGATACGAGAGATCGTTTGACTGTTCTGGAACAACAGTCAATGGGCAATGAAGAGGAGGAAGAAGAAGCTGATATAAATGATCAGCCGCCTCCTGTGGACAACATCAATGGAGGGAATCCAGGTGTTGATAATAATAATGTAATTGCTCCTAATCATCCTGAAAATAAAAGGGCAAGATTAGCAGCTGAACTTACAAATGACATAAAAAGAATAAGTCCTCCAAAGTTTGATGGAACAACCCTTGGGGACGGAGCTGAGAATTGGCTCAGTGAAATGGAGAAATAATTTACAATAAGAAACTTCTCCGAGGAGACCAAAGCGATATGGGGAGCATATCAGCTTTCTCATGAAGCATCATCATGGTGGGACAACCGTAAGGTTGAGTTGAATATTGTCGAATCAGACATAACTTGGGATCAATTTAAGGGTTATTTTAGGCAACGATGGCTGCCTCAACTCTATTTTGATAGGAAAATGACTGAATTTCAGAACTGGTCGCAAGGAAGGCTGACGGTGACAAAATACTGGGAAGGGTTTACTAAACTCCTTAAGTATGTGCCGCAGTACCAAGCTGACAAGAAGTTCATAATACAGAAATTCATAATGGGACTGAATCCCATCATTGGTGGTGAAGTGGATGTCCACGGCCCAACCACCATGGAAGGATTTGTCGAAAAGGCAATTAGACAGGAACAGAAATTGAGAGCAATTTCTGCTCACAGGGAAGAGATAAGGAAGAAGATTCCCAATTCTTCTTCATCTCTCGCACCTAAAAGGGGGCCTTGGAAAAGGTTTGGTGTGAAAAACAAAATTGTTGTGGATAACAACAAGAAATCTGTAATGAACAAACCTGTAAATAGTGTGCGGAACAGCTTCTCAAAAGTTAGTGGCAATGGACAGAAGTCCTATGGGAGCCAGAATGATAACTTCAAAGCTTGTAACAGATTTGAGCCTAGAAAAGGGCCAGCTGAAGGATGCTTCAACTATGGAAAGGACCACTATGCGAATCACTGTCCTCTGAAGAAGGATGAACATGGTCAGCAGCATAGGATACACGCTGCAGTGGCTAACAGACAAGCTGAAAAGCAAGTTACGCCTATAGAAGTTCCGGGTAAGTTATTCGGTACACCTGTAGTCATACTTTTTGATACTGGAGCTACTGAATGCTTTATTTCTGCTAAACTTGCAATGAAATTAAAAAGAAAGGTGGAACGAATGGATAAAACATGGACAGTGCATTATGGGAATAATGTTGTCCATACAGTCGAAATGTGTCTTTTTGGGGCAATTCTTGACTTGCCTAGTTTCTCCACTGAAGTTGACCTGTATGTCACTCCTTTAGGATCATATGATATCATTATTGGAGTTAACTAGTTGGCAGAACATAAGGCAAAAGTTGACTGTTATGAAAAACAAATTTGTTGTTTTGATGACCTGCAGAAAGCAACAGTCATTCAAGGTGTAAAACGTGAAGTTGCAGTTAGGAAACTGACAGCTATGCAACTAAAAAGGGCTAAAAATAGAGGCTGCACCTTGTATGTAGTAAAAATGACAGAAAATGATGAGGAAGATAATGATTTCATGGAAAGATATCCATTGTTAAGGGGTTTCAGTGATGTGTTTCTGGAAGAATTGCCAGGTCTTCCACCCAAACGAGAGTTTGACTTTGCAATAGAAATCAAGCCGGGAACTGAACCCATATCTAAGGCACCCTATAGAATGACCACCATCGAGTTGGTAGAGTTAAAGGCTCAGTTACAGGAACTTTTGACTAAGGGGCTGATAAGACCGAGCGTCTCACCTTGGGGAGCGCTGGTAATTTTTGTAAAGAAAAAGGATGGCACATTGAGGCTGTGCATTGATTACAGAATGTTGAACAAGGCAACTATTAAAAAATTGATACCCACTTCCTAGAATTGATGATCTGTTCGATCAGATGTGAGGAGCATCAGTCTATTCAAAAATAGATCTTCGATCTGGGTATCATCAGCTGAGAATAAAGGAAGAAGATATTCATAAAACAACTTTTAGAATAAGGTATGGGCATTATAAGTTCACGGTGTTACCTTTTGGGTTGACCAATGCACCTGCCGCCTTCATGAATCTGATGAACAATATTTTTCAAGAATACTTAGACAAGTTTGTGCTTGTATTCTTAGACGACATTCTTATATACTCTAAAAATGTCGAAGAGCACCAAGAACATCTAAGGATAGTGCTGGAAATTTTAAGGAAGAGGAAGTTGTATGGTAAACTGTCTAAATGTTCCTTTTATGATGCAGAGGTGCATTATTTGGGACACGTTATAAGAAAGAATGGAATAGCTGTAGACCCTTCAAAGATTACAGCTATAACTGAGTGGCCTGCGCCTAAGAACGTGCATGAAGTGAGAAGCTTCATGGGCTTGGCAGGATATTATCGAAAGTTTGTTAAGGACTTTTCAAAAATTGCTGCTCCAATCACTTCGCTGCAAAAGAAGGATAAGAAATTTGTCTGGACGGACAAATGTGAATCTGCCTTTAAAAATTTAAAGGAACAGTTAACTTCAACACCTATTTTAACTGTACCTGATCCAAATGGAAATTTTATGGTTGTAATGGATGCATCAGGAGAAGGCCTTGGAGGTATTCTATTACAGAATAACCATGTTATAGCTTATGAAAGCAGAAAGCTTAAGTTACATGAACAGAATTATGCTCCACACGACCTAGAACTCACTGCCATTGTTCATGCACTTCAAATGTGGAGGCATTACCTTTTAGGCAAGCCTTTTGAGTTAAAAACAGACCATCTGGGGTTGAAGTATATTTTTACTCAGCCAAATCTGAATGCAAGGCAACGAAGATGGTTAGAATTTCTATCTCAGTATGATTTTGATATAAGCTACATCAAAGGCAAGGAAAATAGAGTGGCAGATGCTCTGAGTCGAAGGAAGCATATATCTGCTCTTATAACGTTAAGAACTCAGTTTAAGGATGAGGTGAAAGATGCCTTGGAATCAGATCCTTATTTCCAGCAAGTCAAAACAGCACTTGCTGTACAGATCCAAAGGATGTCAGGTATAAAGGATTTCGTTTCGACAATGAAGGAATTCTGAGGTTCGAAAACAGGGTATATATACCTTTGGCAAATGACTTAAGAAGGAAATTGTTAACTGAATTTCATAATTCACCTTTTTCTGGACACCATGGCATTACGAAAATGCTTGCTGATCTTAAGCAGCAATACTTCTGGAAGGGAATGAAAAAGGATGTGGTGGAATTTGTAACGCACTGCTTAGAATGTCAGCGTGTTAAGGCAGAACATATGCATCCCGCTGGATTATTGTATCCCCACAACATTCCACAGTACAAATGGCAAGTGATAACGATGGATTTCATTCAAGGATTTCCTATGTCAAGAAATAAGCATGATATTATCCTAGTTGTCGTCGACAAATTGACCAAAGTGGCACACTTCATTGCTGGTAATTTGAAAGACGATGCACCAGTGTTAGCAAGAAGATTTGTACATGAATTTTTCAGATTGCATGGAATACCGGAATTAATCATATCGGACAGAGATCCGAGGATGACATCAAGGTTTTGGCAAACGCTTAATGCGGCCTTGGGAACTAAATTAAACTTCAGCTCTGCATATCATCCGGAGACGGATGGACAGACCGAGAGAGTCAATCAAGTTTTAGAGGACATGTTAACGATGTATTGCATGGACCAGCAGTATAAATGGGAGGAATACCTTCCGCTGGTAGAATTTTCCTACAATAATACATACCATGCCTCTTTAAAAATGACACCCTTTGAAGCATTATATGGAAGAAAATGCAGAACCCCTGTCAGCTGGGACAACGTAGAGGACAGAGAGGTAATTGGGCCAGAAATCCTTACGGAAATGGAATAGAAAATCAAAATGATTCGGGAACATCTAAAGGAGGCTACCAATAGGCAAAAGAGTTATGCAGACTTAAAGCGGGTTGATAGGAATTATAAACTGGGAGAGAAGGTCTTTCTTCGGGTGAAGCCGAAAAAGAGCTCAATAACTTTTGGCAAGGCTGCCAAGTTGTCGCCACGATACGTGGGAACTTTTGAAATTGTTGAAATAATCAACCCTATAGCTTATCATCTAGCATTACCTCCTGCTTTGTCTCAAATGCATGATGTTTTTCATATTTCTTTGCTTAAGAAATACGTAACAGATTTATCACATGTGTTGAATTGGAATTCCTTACAGGTCCAAGACCTAGGAATAATCGTGGTTAAGCCCATTCGAGTGCTGGGAACTCGCCAGTTGTACTTAAGAAATCATGAAGTGAATCAATGTAAGGTCCAGTGGGACCAATTTAGCGAAGAAAGTGCAACTTGGGAAAATCTCGAAGAAATGAGATCTGCTTTTCCATATTTGTTTGATCGAAATTGAAATTCGAAAAACTGATAATTCTACCAAATTTAGACAATTATTAGTCTATTTTACAGTTGTCTTAAAACACTGTTTTTAAGAGTGAATCTGTTTTTGGTATGAACTTATGAATGGAAGGACAATAACTGAACTTTGTCCTAGAAACTCCTTGATTTGGTTAATTTGATCATCGGGATGATGATTCTTTAAGGAGGGAGGAATGTAACGCCCTGATTTTTGTAAGTTATCATGGTGATTATTTTTCATAATGTTGTAACTGCTGAAATGAAGGCAAACATGTTAAGATATATTTTAGATCTTAAAGGAATGTGTTGCTAATCTGGATTCTTGCATACTGTAATTTGTTTACATGGGACAACAATTATTATTGCTTGTATGTTTGTGATGTGACAGACAAATTTGTCGTATGCTTGCTGAACTCTATTCGCTGATTGACAACACACCTTGAATCAATTCCATTGATCCAAGGTATGCTATGGTCTTCTTGTGATCACTTTGTCAATTTACTTTTAAACCAGGCTGAAGGTTTATATAAGTGTTGCAGCACCTGATTTCAGGTATGAATAGCTGGCACGTAGATGCCAACAGAAAAGGTTCGATTCTCGAACCATACACTGTGTAATGCCAGACCCTGTAAGGTGATAAAGGCCTGGATGCGGGTGGCTCAGGCATGTAGAAACGTGGGACGAAATGTCCTGCATAGTGTTGAAATTTGATGTCAGTCGGAAGGACTTAATTGGAAATTGATTAATTAGGTGTGAGGGGGATTAGACCCTAATCTAACCCTAAGTTCTACCTTATATCCTAACTACTATCCTATAGTGGATTTTTAAATTCTATAAGGTGAAAATAGACCTAAGTTCTATTAACCTATGACCTAGGTATGAACACTATTGTTAATCCTAAACTAATCCTAACCTAAGGAAGGGGACGCACAGACCCATGGGGGATGGAAAGGATAAGGATGGAAGGAAATTTAATGGGCATTGAATGTAGGTCCTTGCGTGGACAACACCAAGTTTGGCGGGAACAGGAAAAATTTAGGGGCATCTAGTTAGTCATGAGACTAAACTCTGGTTTTCATGCAAAATTTGAAATTGGTAGTTCGCCAACCTGAGTCAGCGGTGGCGTGAGGAAATAGGAAAAAGGAAGAGCCTTTAATGCATTTAATTTTCTTGGTCTTCGCGACCAACCCGCCTTGGAAAGAGTATGGAGGAATTTTTGATTGTTCATTGTGTTTGTTTGGATTTTTGGGAAGTTGCTCTGCATTTGGTTTTTCTTGGTTCAGTCGAACCAGTTGTGTTTGGTTGTTATCTCTATTTCTTTGGAAATTGAAGGCTATTTTCTGAAGCCTATAGAGGAAGGTGATTGTTTGGAAAGCTTGTTGCTGTCGCCGTGGAAGGAAATACCTCCTGTAGGCACGGGTTTTCTTCGAGCCTTCGAGGAAGATTATCAGGCATGTTAAGCCCTTCTCTTTAAAACTACTTGCTCTGCTTAAACGTCTCATTAAAACAACCCTGCTCTTCTTCTGAACGGGGGGTTTTGGGTTTATTTGATTTTGCTGTCATGATTGAAATGATTCTGGGTAGAGTCGTTTTGTCTTGTTGTTGTGATTTGAACTGTCTTTGCGTATTTATTATGTTGGAAATACAGTCCATGTTGTGTGATTTATTCGACCATAATGGGGGATTCGTTCTATATGTTATGAAACTGTACAGGCTGTATGAGTTTGTTTTTCATTGTTGAGCAATTGTTCTTTTGCCAATATGAACTTGAATGATGGAACGCATTAACTATGCGAGTTGATTGACATTGTTTCTTTACTGAAATTTTTAAAGGAAATGAGTTCCTCTTCCTTCTGCTATTTTAGATTTTGAAGGAAATAAGTAATTGGGTTTTATTGAGCATTATGAGCTTGGTTTGAAGGAAGTGATAGTAATATTCTTATTGTTGTGCTTTTCTTTTGTAAAAATGGAGGAATACGACTTGGGTATTTGTGAGAGTTGGAAAAAGTAACTGTTTTTCTTCTGAAATTATAAATGATTATAGTTTCTCCTTGCTGTGATGGAAAATCTTGTTGTGTTTCATGGATTTTATAGTGTTTTGTGGATGCAGTTTGATCTTCTAATTCGAATTGTCTTCGTGAATACGAACTTGGCTTTGAATTGCTATGCAAATAAATGAAAAACATGGGAATTGGCTTGATGTTTGAGACTGTTTTTAACTGTACCATGCTTGTGCATTTAATACCCTATGCGAGTTTGCCTTGATAAAGGTATTGTTATATAAATATTGTATCTTTTGGGTTCTGCGCATCATTGTGAAACAGGAGAATGAGGTTTTTGGACTTAAATGTTTGATCGAGAAGGAACTCGAACTGGGCATTATTTTCATATGTTATATTGAATGAAATTGTGCATGCTGTGCAATTTGGTTTTGACATCGTTTCTTTTCTGGAATTAAAAAGGAAACGAGTTCTTCTTCTTCTGTTGTTTTAAATTATGAAGAAATGGTAATTGGGGAATTTATTGAGTATTATAGGTTCGGCTTGATAGAGAGTGACAAGTGGCATTTAGATTGTTTCCTAGAGTGCTGTGTTTTTCTGTACAAACGGAATATTTAAATGTTTCGTGTGATCTCTGATTTTGCACTGTCATTCAAAAAAAAAGAAATGAACTCGACTTGAGTGATTCTTGTTGTGTTTGAAGAAAATGGGTGTTTTCTTATTGAAATAGTTAAAGGAATGAATTTTTCTCTTTTGTTGTTTGAGTTCTGGAAATAGCAACAATAGAGCTTTACTGTACAATATGAGTTGGACTTGCTGTAGGTAACAACAATGTGCAAATGGTTATTTATGAACTGTGTGCGTTCATGGATATAGAAAGTCATGTGAATAATTGATTAAGTGACTGTATAACTGTTTATTTGGTTAGAATACAGTGAAAGAAGTATGAATTCTTCTAGTACAGTAAGTACATAGTATGCATTCTTTATATTGCTTGTTCTATGATAGATACGATGTTTTACCAACTTGTTTTTGGTATTCGTATGAGCCTGATTTAAAAGAAGTATTGATAAGGACGATAAATTCTTCCTTGTTTTCATTTAAAGCTGAATATGAATGGAATTATTCTTTGCTGTTGGAAACTGAATTCTGAATGGATTTTGTAAGTTTCACTCTGAACTGTTATCTTTGATTGATGTCTCGTTTGGATTAAATTATCAGTACAGTCATGAGGAAAGAAAAAGGAGAGTGAATGGATAACTTGGAATAATGATCATTTCTTCTCTCATACAGTTGGAAATCTGTAATCGTTAAGGAACGAATTTTGTATTGCTTGGGATTAAGCATCTATATTTTATTGTTGTTTATTTTTCTCATCTGTACTTGATTGCTTGAAATCAAATGAGTTGCATGAACTGAAAGGAAAAGTAATTGGTTTATATTTTCAGTCAAATTTTATCCTTTGAAATTATTACTAATGAAAGGGAAAGGAATTGGTAGCAGTTATGTTATAACAACAGTATTTATACTTGTATTCCTAGTTTTTACAGATGTTGTAATCTGGAACTGTTTGAAGGAAATTATTTTTTGTAATGATCATTTGGGAAAAAAGACAGTAGTTCTTTGATTGATTGGGATGGTATTTAGATGATTCAGTTGTCATGCTGTTCATTATTTTTGATACTTAATTCTTGATTGATGTTCATATTAACGTTTCATAAAAGCAGGGTTCTTTTATTGAGACAGTTAATTAGAAGCACCTCATTTTAATGACAAGTGCTTAATATGCTCAGTTCATTGAACTGACCCGTGCAAGTAATTTTTGCAGATGGAACTTGAGTAAAATGAAGACATGGCTTGTTTTCTGATACTTCTTTTGATTGTCTGAAGATGAATTGTATTTGATAGTTTATTATTCCTCTACGAGGAATTGAGAAAAGAAGAAATTACATTCTTCTATTTTATGAGTTGTAATGTTGTTTAATATAAACCAAGTCCAGTCATTTGGACTGGAAAATGTATGGATTATGAAATGGATTGATGAATACAAATACAAGTGTGATATTTTAATGACTATATCAGTTTGATATTGTTGATTAAATTGGAAATATAATGTTATTTCTTGATTTGGAATTATTCAATTGTCCTTGGATGGATTTAAAAGGGAATTGACATCTATTCTTACCTAAATGCAACTTTTACGTTGAAATGTGCAATTAGTTCATACTTGGGTTAAGATGAATTTTTAATTGACATTAAAAAGGATTAGGAAGAACATGATCTCATAACTGATAGGTATTCAGGATTAGCTTGAAAGCTAAGGAATATCAAATAACTTAGGAGCAGCCGAACTTCGTATTCGGACTCCGTTAATAGCCTCGAATGTTAAATTCAGAAAGTAAGGATATGGGAAAAATATATCCAGGGCTAACAGACCTTAACTATGTAAGGTTAAGGAGAATAAATGAATATATTTATTGAGAATTAGACCTCATTTTAATGATGTCTAATAAGCTGGAATTCTGAATTTGTTTTCAGTTGTGGAAAAACTTGGTTAAGTTTAATAGGTTAAACTTATTAATTCTATCGGTAATGGGCTGCTTAATCCAAGGATTAAGAAAAGAACCAAGTAGAGAAAATGCAACCCTTTGGTACGAAGGAGAAGATGCATAGTAAGCTAGAAGATGGATTTAGTCTCTCTTAGCTACATACAACTGTAACAAGAATGAGGATAAAGGATCAGCATGGCTGCTGAAATTTGATCTTAAATATTAAGATCATAACCAAATCACTTGAGCTGGATGTGTACTCTCGATGAGAGGATTCCGTAGGACATTGACATATGCCAGCTACAACACAGTGTCTTCATGAAGGCGGGGCCTTCATGATGACACAATGTTATAGCTGACATATTACAATGCCCTCCCGAATTAAATCATCAAGATTACATAAGCTGAATATTAAGTTCTTGGTTGGGGATAGGAGTATGATCATGTATACGGAGTGACTCCGGAGGACTAAAGATAACTAGACACACGGAGTCATCTAGGGATGACACCGTATGTCTGCGTATCTTTAGTTACCATGAGTGACTTCCTATACTCGTTCATATTGCTAGTTGGAGTTAGAGTTTGACCTTAAATTGGAAGGACTGGTAGGAACCAGGAAAGACCATTCTAGATAACAGGTGAAGTGAGGTGAAGGACGTATTCTGTTGGTGTGTATCACATCCAGGAATATGATCATGCAAAGCATGTGAAAATATTTGGCCAAAGTATCGCAAGTGCTGGTTGCGTTGTCCTAATCACCTAATTTAAGATGCAGGATGTCAGATGAATATCAGTAATAGATATTCAAATAGGCTTCTTAAATGGATCACTTTGATAACCAGAAATGGTAAGAGAACCTTGTATATATATTATACTATGCATGAATGAACATGAAGGATCAGGTAAGTTGCCGAGTCATGAAATGAGAGATCGTTGAAACTCCGAGCCATGAAAATGGGAGATTGGTAGTTCTTCGAGTCATTTACAGCAGCATATGGAATCTGTTATATGATTGAATGACACTGAATGTGTGTTCCATATTGCAAATATGTGAACAGAGAACATTAGTTTTAAAAGGAAATTGTGTGTTCCAAACTGCATTGTTTGGGCAGAGAACAATTATTAAAACTTGAACGTGTGTTTGAATTATATAATTCATAACAGAGAACGTTGTATAAAAAAAATAAAAAAATTTCCCTTGTCCTGGTATCTTAAAATGGGGATGTCTCTATTAGTCTTGAATTGTGTAGCCTTCCACTTTGCATAGTGAGAATGTTTTATGTACGAGCTAATTAAACTTCAGAAACTTTGCATGAATGTAACAATGGGGATTTCCTCTTCTACCAAATCAAACCTAGTTACATCTTTTCTAAGCCGTGTTGAATATTTTATGTATTTGAACCTAAAAAATAAATACATAATGGACAAATTGTCATATTCATTTGCAGTAAACATAAAAATCAAAATAAAATTTGTACATCCAAATTTAAAAACATATTTGTGTGTATATATATATATATCACCTCTTACAAGCCACCATTTGAACTATGTCCAAAATTTCATTTGTTTCTGGTAATAATTTCAAGTCCCCACACTTGTCACATTCACCTTTGATGCAAGTCATACGATCATCGACATGATCATCGGATATTTTGCAAAGATTTGAAGTTATGAATTCACTTAAATGTGTAGGTGAGCATTTTCAGGACCATTTGATGCTTCCCGTAACTTTCTATACACCTGAAAAAAACATAGATTTTGAAATACATTAATTTTAAATCACATCTCAAAAAATGATATTTAAATTTTTTTCAAATATATAGATATAAATGAAAGCATGCGTCAAAATATATATACATTGAATCTATAAATTTTTTTGTACCTGATAGTGATAATCAAACTCAACATGATAGCGACATGACAACATGTGTCAAGGACTTTATCAACTTGCACATACGAAGGCTTCAAATTTTCAAACATTCATTGTCCAATCTTAACATCTAGATTTTCTTTAGTAAACTTTATGTACATCTCTTGTTGATTTACTTCAAGCCAATGTTTTATATGTTCATCATAGTTATTGCGAGTTATCCTATGTTCTAAAACATCCCTCACATTTGGAGAAGGAAAAGTCCTCTCAATCCAAAAATCAGAAACTATCTACACAATATTATCCTCTATTTTATCATAAATGTGGATTTCTACACATTAGTGCCTAATTTCCTTACATAGTAGAGTCATTCAATGTATTCCTCCTCTTTGCATACCTGCTTGACTATCTTTCTAGATAAAACCAATGCCTTGGAAAAGACGGTAACATGACGATTCTTTGTCGTATCTTCACTTACAATTGAAGTTAATATTTCTCTACGAGAAATACTATTATTAGTAGACCTAGTGTTTGTTCGCAGAAAAAATTACTTCCTTTAAAAACATTCCCAAAAAATTCTTGTTTTACACGTTTTCATTTTTTCTGTCCAAAATCAACACCCAACAATTCTCATGTTTCCCTCATATCAACATGATTCAAAAATGTAACCAAAAAATGTTCTCTAGCAACTGTAGTCAAATTAACAACTTCACCATATACTATCTCTACATTTTTTGTCTATTTTATTTCATGACGGTGGTTCTTATTGGGGAAAATTCTTTTAATTTTTGTAAATCCCTCTTCACCAAGTGTTTTACATTTTTCCTGGGAAGTAATTACATACCTTTGTGTTATCAATTCAACATAATGTTTTGCATCATGATCTGTGTCCATAAATATACACATGGGATCCTATACAAAACCCTTGCAAAAAAAAAAAAATACCATACAAATCTAAAAACACCATAAATTATCAAGCTATTTAAACAATGTAGATATCTAAAAAATTAGCTTACGATCTAGTCAAGGGTTTCTAATACATATGTTGACCAAGCTAATTGCAGCGTTAAATAGCTTTCACTTGTTGTGTCTTCTCTCTCTGAAATCTACTGTATCTCTCTCTCTATATATATATATATATATATATATATTATATATATATATATATATATATATATATATATATATATATATATATGGTCTTTGTGCCCTCTAATTTTTGAACAGATGGCATGGTACTAGCCTAATATTTAATTCAACTAGCACTCTCTTCCTCGGTATGCATTTTTCTTAATGCATTCTCCCAAAATGATCTCATCCACTATCAGTAATCTCAAGTTTCACCATGCTCATGGTTCTTAGACACAGACTTAATCATCAAGAAAGGGGATTAACCTTTAAATGAATTAACATAAAATTAAGTTGATCTGAATAAAAAAATTTCTAAGGCTCAGTAATACATCAATGAAAGAAAACTTGAGTTTCATATGTGCACTGACAACTCTAAGGGTATAATTGGAAAAATCTACAGTAGAAACCTATGTTATTTTTAATTTTAGTTGTTTATACCACTTTAAAACCCAACTTTTCTAATCTTAATAGAATTTATATTTAACATTGAGTAAACATCACTTTTCTAATTTTTATATTACGAGATCAAAAGGTTAAAAGACAATGTAAAAAAAAACAAACTTGCAGTGTAAAACACATTAAAAATGATGTCCTCTTTAGAATGCTACCAAGCTCTACCACAAATTTAAAACATAAAAAGCGAACAATATTAAATAAGTAACTTGTAGAACATTAAATTGGGTAGAAGGGGTTGACGCAATGTGCGGCAAGAGACCATTAAAAATAGAAGGAGACATTTCTCTCATATATCATGTCCATTAATACCTTTACCTTTTTATAATTGGCACTATGATCTCAGTTACTCATAACGAGCTCCAAAAAAGAGGGTTAAGGGAGAAAAACTAAGTCTTTTAACTAGGGAAATGTTGAGGAATTGGTTCCAAGAGACATACCCATGAAAGGATCTTACTTAATTGTGGTGGGAAGCATCCCACGCAAGTAGAGTATGTAAATACTTTTGAAGGGGTGAATCCTAGAAAATGTTTTCCTATAAATTGTGATTTTTAAACCTAATTCCACTATTAACAACATATTCAATACACTCTATTACCATCTCTTATGATCTATAAACTCAATCATCTAAAACTTTGAGCATACTTATTTCATCCAAAATTATTTTAATATTACATTCACGTTTCTCCTATTGTCCAAGCATTGATGATTATGTAGGAATCATCTTCAATTACAATTCACCCTCATCATTTCAAAAGTGTAAATTAGATGCCTTCAAAATAATTTAGCTTATTTAACATTATTATTGTTAGAGCCTATGTTCAGAGAAAGAATTAGATGAGGATGACCCAAATTATTTTGAAATTCACCACGAAAACTAGCTAGCTCATGGATTTCTTAAGAGGCACCATCAAAATTGAACTTAACTACCCTAGCCTTAGGAGGAGACCATAAAATAGAGTGACAGAAAATATTGAAGAAACCAAAACAAAGTTCCCTATTAGGTGTACAACTGTGATTTATTACAACATAGACTACATTTTTTTTTCAAACATGATGTTTTGAAATATTTCATTTATATGACGGGTCATATGAAAAACTAATTTTATTCTTAAGGCCATAATCAATCTAAAAACCACATCCTTATAAATTTCATAACAAAAATTATTTTCAAATGTCATATTATGTACAACCTTATATTTAAATTTTGTCAATGTACACCTATATGATATCATTATTAATCCAATACACAACATATATTATATAAAATAAAAAAATTGACTCTCGAAATTTCAAAATCAACTATCACATGAAGGTCAATATTAGAGAGTAAATCATAACAATGTTTTTAATGAAAGGTCATGGTATACCATCAAATATATCCCCAAGATTAATCACTTGGCGGGGGGGGGGGGGGTGTTAACCTTGTTAAGATGACACATACCATGTACAATTGTATAGGGGGTAATTTTTATGTATAGCTTTTGTATCATAGTATTGGTATAAATATGTGTAGTAGTGTAAAATGCCCCCTCTAGAATGGGAGGATGTAGTGGTCAATCGTAAAATAAGGGGTAATATTTGGAATCCCATGATAACAAAAAAAATTGAACATTTATTACCAAGTGATCCACCCACGAGATTAATGCACTTCAATCAAATTTCAAATATTTCTAAGGGCAAGTTAAAGAAACTTAGAGAAATAAGGAAATTTGGTTTTAAGTAGAATCACTATATAATATACCATATATTGGTACTTAGGGTTATAATCAAAGAAGAAAAACCAAATACGTGTAATTTTTATTGTTGTTTTGTTGATTTTTGGAAGGAATTTAACAATATGAATTCCCAAATAGATTCTTATCCAACATCTTTGAGATCTACATATTCCAAGGATTTTGAGTATTCTTGTGATGACACTTGATGAGAAGGTGGTTGGAAAGGTCCAAACTCTTACTGTTTTTACGCAAGATATCAATATCATCATTATTATTAAACATGGTTGTCCAATTTATCCTAATTTGTCTATTCTCTACATAGACAAATTAGAGGATGCCATTATAAGTTTAAAGGAAACATATGATGATTGTGTTCTCTATGATATAACCATTACTATTTTTTTAGTTGTTTTTGACATCATTCTTATGTCAAATGATTTTTTAGGCCTACATAGACATCTTGACACTCTAAGCCGATTCAGTAATATTCATGGATTAAAAGTGAGTTTCAGTAAAAAGGGTCATGGTTTTCAACACAACTAAGTAAAAATCATAGAAAACTAATGACATATATAAAGATAGTTTGGTTGGAGTGATTTTATCTTATGCTTACCCTGGTACGCCTTTTAGTGGACCTCTCTTACAATGTGCTCACTACTGAAGAAGATATATTTTGCAACGAGCTTACAAACAAAGACGAATTGGGTTAAGGCTTATATCTAAAGATAGAAAATTATTTTGAAAATTAGTTTTTAGAGCCTTTTATTTTCACATATTATTTCTATTGTTTTAGCTTATGGGATCCTATAAAAACCCTAGTGCCTTTACCCAATCTAAAACGAATATATTATCGTATTTACCTTAGAACGAAAAAAAAATTATGATCTATCAAGGGTTTTTATGTATGTACCAATTTTTACAGCATTGTTTTTCACTTGTTGTGTCTTCTCTCTCTCTCTCTCTCTCTTTGTCACGTGTTTGTGCCTTCCTACGAACTGATCTTCTAGTATTCTTCTCTGCATTCTCTTCCTCCGTATATTTTCGTTTCTCATTTTTTTACATTTCCCATGATTCATCCACTTCAATAATTTTCTCTTGCACACATAAATCGTGATAGATCTGAATTTCTAAGAGTAAACTCGATACAAAACGATATGTGCATGCAACTATTATTTATATACAAATCTCAATAGAAATTAGGTTATTTTTAATTTTAGTTTTTTATAACTTTAAAACAACTTTTCTAATTTTAATAGAATTTATATTTAATATACAATTATTTAGTTTTATAATATTTTTTAAAATAAAATAACTATATGCTTTAAAGTCAATTTTAAAATATATAAATAATAACAAATATTTTTTTAAAAATATAGTAACATATTACATATTTTTGGTTAAAAACAATTAAAAAAAACCAAAGTTAGTTTAAAACAAAAAAAAATGTAAAAAACTAAATTTAAAACATTAAAAACGAACATTGTTTAAATTTATAGTTTTAATCACGGGGGTGCTTTGGTGGCGTAGGGGGGGTTCGTGTGAACAAGGGCTCACGCAAATCCTATTTCACGTGAAGGTAGTTTGTGTGAACCCCCATTCGTGCGAACCCCCCTGAGTGGCACTTATGTGGCACCTAAGTGGCACATTTTGGCGGAAAATCCTTTTGGAGGATAATTGTAAGCCAAAATCTGCCACTTAGGTGCCATGTAATTAGGGTAAATGAACTAGTAAAATTACAAAATTTTAACACAAAATTCAAGATTTTTATTAGCTTTCTAAAAATGTAATTTTTCATTTTTTTTAAATCTATGTTTTGTTATTTATTTTTTTATTTTTACTAACATATGGTATTTTAGGACAATCAATAGTACACAATCAACCAAATTTGAAAAATAGTAGAATATATCAAAAAAATTGAAAAAAATAAACTTACTATTTGTTGAAGTCTTCTTCATACCTGTGAAAAAAAAACTCAATTTCGATATAAATCTTAAAATTTATTGGCATAGACATATGTACACTATTTATTTGAAAATATTTTTACTAAATAATTAATTAAAAAAAATATAATTTATAAAATATGAAAAATTAACTGGACCTTGAAATTCAAATCTTAAAAATATGTCAAAAATTTCATGGTGAAAAACTAAATTTTCATTTAAAAAAACCACCCGAGGACAGTCATTCCTCTTTTATAACATAAGAAACAACGTATGAATAAAATTAAGAAAAAAATCATATTTTTTACCAATTTTTTAATTTAAAAATATACATGTATTCTACACTCTAAACGCAACATTTCGTTAGTTTGTGGAATTTCATGAATGTGTACAGTTTTGTGGATATTAGGTTTAGAAAATCAATGAAACTGAAAATTAATGTTTATAAAGGTACAAAATATACCAAAAAGTGGGACATTTTATTGTTCTTTGACATTTATAATCAAAATTACTAAGGGATGTGAAAACATCTTATAGAATTATCCCTCGAAGGATAACTATCAAACCTTCACTATCAAATTCAAAATATTATTGTAGACCACCCCATTAAAGGATGGCTACCCAAGAATTTAACCCATATATATAGTGCAAAATTTGAAAGCTTCTCGCATTGATCATATTTCTAAATTCATGTTTATAAATCCTTATAATCCAAGGAAAGATTCCCACATCGATCAACTTTCCCTTAAAAAGATACAAGCTTCCTACATCGATCATTTTGAGCACAATCAAAACAAAAAAATGGGGTCAGGCTTAGAACCTGTAAGGAATACATAGTTCCTTGTACAATATGCATACAAACTTAAATTTATCTATCTCATAAAATCCTAAATCCATCAAAAAACCTTAATGGAATACCTATTGTTGGTTAAGGTTGCAAGTGCACTGTTTCAAAATCACTATTACATATATACCAAATCATATGAAAGCAGTTATTACCTCAAACATCTCTCAGTTAATTTGGCATCAATCTAATCATATATAAATGCATCGTTTAAAACATCCTATGGGAGTGGCCTTAGTCCTATTTTCAATAAACAACACATTTTAGATGATGGATGTAATGGGGGTCCCCACATTTGCACCCATTTGCATCTAATGTAAGAACATTTACTTTTTCACCTATATCAATCAACATATGTTTCTCAACAGAGCACATCCATCCAAAACATACATTTAGATGCACATCTCCTTGTCATAGTCAATGCTATACAGGGGGAATCATTTTCATGCAGAATATATCATCTGATTATCAATTCTTGTGCACAGAGTGTTCCCCTTCAACAAACTCCCTAATAGTGGAATAATATTCTCCTAGTGCAACATTTTGCAATACATGTCTCTCAGATGTCATCATATATCAGATTTGGACATTTACTACTTAATGTTTATCTTTCTTACCACTCCTTTCATAAGTATTGCTCTATCTCCACTCGTATGGCTTGAAGATTCCTAAGCCACCTCCATGGTATCTTGGTAGAACTTCCTTCTGATGAGAAGGATCTAGTACCTTGCATGAAAAAACCTCCTCCTTAGTGATCCCCTATATGCTTCTGTGCAATGCCTGCATTCTTGATTCGTGTGGCCACTTCAAACTTACTATGTACGTAATATTCATGGTCAATTCCTCAGGTCCTGGCTGCTAACTTGGGCATCTACTATATTCTTTACCATGCATTGGATTCTAACCATCCCATGTACCTTTATTCTCCTTCTTATGTCATTTACTCTCATCAGATGCTCATACCTAAGTATCTGGGTTCACTCATAGTTATGCATTATTTTTGCACCTAAAAGAACATGTAACTATTCTAAGGACATTCATGTACCTATAGTGACCTAAGGAGATCCACATGTATAACACATCCTCCTTTCATAGGGAACTCACCTCTTCCTCCACCACGGCCTCATCCTCCATATCCACCTTGATATTGATCATCCTCTTCCATGACCTCCTTCAAAATGCCCTCATTCCTATCATATCATGTTTGGGTTTATGATCCCGATCGTGATTCTCATTATTACCCTTAGAATTATCTGTTACACTTGTTCTAGCATACCCCCAATGTTTATAGCATCTATGGATCTGACCAATCAAAACTGAAAATCTTCCAGTATCATGGGTTGTCGACCATGCAAATCTTACTATAATTAAATGATACGTTCTTTCCATATCGCATGTTGTAACAAAGGACAGTAACTAGCATCATGATTCAAATGACAGATCTCACAATCCATCCAATAGCCAATGAGTGTATAGATCTACGAGGATAAACTATCTTTGGTGTGACCTTCCACTTCACAATCATGTACAAAAAATCCTAATGAGTGCATGTTCATGGGCTGAATTTGCTGATAGCTTCTCTAACTGCTTTTCCATAGGCTGCAATTTGTGCCTCTAAGAATGCGCTAATGCCTAATGTCAATACTCCCAACTATTCCTCAGCAACACTTTAGATACTTCCAGTGACTTCACGGTGGCATGATCAGTGTATGTCTTATGTGATAGTTCCCTATCTAAATGGTTTAATCAATCCTCCAATAAACCATTGTACATGGTAGATTACATCCAATATCATAATAAAGCTTAGATAGAAGTGTCTTAAAATGTGCTAGTCATACTCACATACACTCTCAGTAGTGCCTTGCTTTATATCTTTGAAGCTAAAACCCTTCAGCTCACATTCTGGGATAATTCAACATCTTCTATACAACCTCATCATTCAATGTCCCCCATACTCCACATCAAGTTTGATCAAGGTCAAACTTCCTTGTACCCAGTTGTGTGCATGTCACTGTAAACATGTCGAGTAGAAAATTGGGATTGCCTTATCACTCTGAAGCCATGTTATCCCTTTAGCATGCAATCCCATATTTCACACATAAATGCACATACTTCAATAGTATCATCTATGCCTCTATACTCTGAGAGCTGAAGAATACATCTCCATATAAATATTATGTGGCTGGTCTGCGGACCTCTTGCCCACCTAATCTAAAACCTCCTATGTTTCCTAACTACCTCCCAGAACTACCAAATCCACTAGAACTAGAACCACCTATACCTCATTCGCATACCCTCCACCTGCAGTTAGAATAGGACCTATAGATGTACTCCCCTAGTGCTTTGATAGTCACTACTATATCTGAACCCCTAATTGGTCCGATGTGAGTAGTTCCACTTCCAGAAAGCTAATCCAACATTCTGCATGCTCACGTTCTATGCAGACGATAGCACCTAAACAATGTACCTCCAAAACATACAATTGAAGTCATCTATCCTACCATTCATGTACTTGATGGTATCTAACTTACTCTTCCTCTCCTACTTCCCAAGTTAGCTTGCTCCTTACTTTTCTGTACTAGATACTGGAAAACCAAGATGCAAGCTAGGTTAATACAAGTTAGATTTAGATGCACGCCCACAGTCCATATTCCTCTGCTATATGGTGCACTTTGACCCATGTGAGGACAATTTCTAGGATTGGTATCTGTCACGCTTTCCCAGATGGGGGATTTCCTTTACATCGATCTATGGATCCACATCTTCTATATGAGATGTCAAATCCTTCAAAGAGCCATCTCTCTCCTCAATACCATACTCTATGCAATGATCAACACTATTTGTCTCTATCTCCCTCTCGCACATGCCTCATTATAATTTAGCTACCTTGTCGCTCCATACCTTACGTCTTATTGTTGCTCAAGAACCCATCCTTTCACATATAACTTGTTATCGATCATGTACCCCTATGCATGGTGAGGTTTAGCTAGCCATAGGTACCTTCACCCTTTTCGGTGTATGCTGACCATTAATGGATCTATATCAGCCTCGTACAGATACCTTTTCACGTCACTTCCTATTGGATACCATGCAAAAATATAGAATTCAGCTACCTCTGGGAAAGAATACATTGAAATTGAATATCTCGAGAATATAACTGTTCTCGACCACATACTTCAACTCAATGCCACAGTGTGATTCCAGATCAAATCCAGCATCATACATAGGGTTTGAAATTATTCCTGCTACTCCTAGAGGTCAAGTGTCTGATAGTCTCCAATTCCGGTTCCCCTAGATGTATAAGCAACCAGCCACTTGTATAACTTCTACTTTTTGAAAGATAGTGAAAGAAGCTCTCATATAAACTGTCATACAAATTTTGTTCCACCCAATTGCGTGCATTAAACTTAGATCCGCTACTGAACCTTTGTACATATTCTTCCTCTAGATCGTGTATCCACTCCTCAAAACTTGCTAGAGTTAATCAGATACGTCTTCATCACGAAGTCATCCTAGAAATAACGTGAAAAAGAGGTTTCCAGCAACGAAACCAATGATGTCTAGCCTACAATTTACTAGATAAGACCCTAGACGTGCTGACACATCACTCAACCTAGATTGAGCACTCACTCTAAAGTGCTGCAAAGGTACCCTAGGTCTCTCTTTAGGGTTGTTGTAGTAGGATGTTTAATAGTGATCACAAGTGACTTAAAGCATATAGATATCCATAATTAATCCACCATTCTACAATGAACATGCTACATTCTATATCTAAAAGAATAAAATTTAAACAATAACCATGATTGAAATAAGAACATACTAAGCATACTCAATTACACACAGGAAATGACACTGAGATTAAAACAACCAATATCCTTCCATATATTAAATAAACACTCACATAGAAGCTCCTTATAGTAATGTTGAATCTATATCCTATGTGTGCACAGATCTGATTTATTAATCCAATCATGTGTACAGACCATTGAAACGATACTTCCCTACGATCTCTACATAAATCACCATCATCTCTACTACACATTTCACTACATATATCATTCATATATCCTATATTCATATATATATATATAAGGGTGGGGACTTTCCCTTCACCGCTTATCCATTCCAAAAATAGGTCACATGCTATTAATATCCACGTGCACCATTTACAGGCATAGCCACAAATGTAAGTGTGCTATCAATAGTCCTCCTTGTAGTTAACTAATAGTGATAACCCTTATTCTTAGCTCTATATCTATGAAAATTTCTTTGTATTCGATCCTCAAAATATAGACAATGTGTGGCATGCACATGTCTCTACATCATTGGTTTGTTATGCACGCCGTCTTATAAAAATAGGTCTTCATGCTAAAAAATCAGATAAGTCCTAAAAGCTGAATTTATCCTCTACGTGTGTGTGTCCTTCCCTTATACCTTCTCACGCCCTTGATCCTGACCTCTCTTCCTGTGTATACTTCTTGTGTGATCTCTAACTAAGTATTCTCTTATCAACAACCACTTTATCAGATGATTCCCCAACTACCCACACATCCACAAACATACCCTTTGCCTTATCAAACTACCTTTTAAACCACATAGCTAATTGAATCTCAACCTTACAACACCTCAAGTGATTCAATTCACACCTTAATGAATTGGTTATCTAGTTTAGAAACTGTTAACTTGGCACCCAAGAACACCTTATCCTATGAACACATTTGTAATGAACCCATTCATCCATCGGTTCCAATTAAACCCTACCCTCCTTATTGAAAACTTCTTGTGTTTATTAAGTTCAACAACAAGGAAGATCCCCAACATCATCTCCTTGCATTTAATTTCCCTTCTTCAAAAGTTTGATTTAATTCTTCTGCCATGTCTAGCTGATTAGGAGAAGCTTCAGAAATTTTATTTGGAGGGGGATCTTCTAACAACAAACCTCATACAGAGGAAAGTATCACCTTCCTTTTATTATTTATTAATGACTAATAGTGGTGAACCAGAAAGCTTTGAAGAATTAATGTAGGTAGATACCCACGAGTAGTAGGAGCATGTCATGGATGAAGAGATGGAATCCTTGGAATAAAATCAAACATGGGATTTGATCAAGTTACCAGTAGGTAAGAAAACATTATAGAAAAATGGGTTTACATGATCAAGGAAGAAGAGGGTGGACTAAAAAGGTACAAGTTGAGGCTTATGGTAAAGGTATTTTCACATAAAGTAGGTATTGACTTTGATGATATTTTTTCTCTTGTAGTTAAGATGACTTCTATTCATACTATTCTAATTTCGGTTGCAACAAAATATTTGCATTTAGAACAACTTGATGTTAAGATGGATTTTCTTCATGGCGATTTGGAGGAAGAGATTTATATGTAGCAGCAGCTTGGTTATGAAGTCAAGGGTAAAAATAAACTTGTGTGTAGATTTAAAAAGAACTTATATGGGCTCAAGAAAGTTCCAAGGCAATGGTATTTTAGATTTGATAGTTTTATGCATGATCATGGTTATATAAGATGTGAATCTGACCATTGTGTTTATTTTAAGAAGCTTGAAAATGGGAGCTATGTTATTTTGTTATTGTAAGTGGATGATATGCTGATTGCAGGATCTAGTATGCAGAACATTGGTAAACTTAAAGAAATGCTAGCTCACAAATTTACAATGAAGGATTTCAGAGCTACAAAAAAAATTCCTAGTATGCAAATTCACCGAGACAGGAAAAATAAGAAGTTGTATTTGTCTCAGGAGGATTATATCAATAAGGTGTTGGAAAGGTTTAATATGCAGAATTCAAAACATGTTAGTACACATATGGCTGGACACTTCAAATTGAGAAAATATCAATGTCCTTCATCACACGAGGAGGTTTAGTACATTACACATGTTCCCTATGCTTCAGTAATAATAAGTTTTATGTATGTCATGGTTTGTACTAGACCAGACATTGCCCAGGCAGTGGAAGTTATGAGCAGGTTTATGGCTAATCTAGGTAAACAACATTAGAAATAAGTCCAATGGATTCTCAGGTATTTGAGAGGGACATCCAACATGGATTTATGCTATGGAGGGCCAGATACTTCTTTACACGATTCAGATATGGCTAGAGATTTGGATGGCAGGAGGAGCACCACTAGATATGTTTTCACAGTAGATGGAATGGAAGTTAGCTGAATTTCAATATTGCTGAAGGTTGTGGCTTTGTCTTCTACAAAGGCAAAGTAAGTTGCATCTACAGAAGCTAGCAAGGACATGATATGGATGAGTAGGTTCATGGAGGAGTTAGGTAAGGAGCAAGAGGATTGCAGATTATACAGTGATAGTCAGAGCACGGTCCATCTAGAAAATAACTCAACATTTCATTCAAGAAAAAAACACATTCAATTGAGGTATCACTTCATATGGCAGGTGCTGGAGGATGGGCAGCTAAAGTTAGAGAAAATCCATAAGGATGAGAACCCTGCGGATATGCTAATGAATCTGTTGGTAAAGGAGAATTTGGAGCTTCGCTCCACTTTTTTTGGTCTTCGAGTTTGATACTTGAAGAGGAAGAAATAGGCCAAGGAAAAGGATCCAAGGATGGTGGTGTACAATACAGTGCAAAAATTAATCTCCAAGTGGGAGATTTTTTAGTGTGGAGATTAACTGCTTCAAAGAAAGCTTGTTTTTACATGTTACTAGATTTGAGAGTGATCGGCATCAGTAAGACAATGACCAACATTGGTCAGGAAGTGACCGGCATCGGTCAGTTATCAACCAGCATGGGTTAGGAAGTGATTGGAATTGGTTAGGTAGTGATCGACATCAGTCAACCTGTGCGAAGGAGTTTTGTTTTTTGGCCAAGAATTAGAATAAATATTTTTCCTTGATTGTAAAAACATAGTTAGTTTCCCAGAATATATATATATATACATGTATGAGGGTAAGAGAGAATAAAATAGATATTTTTTGCACATTATTTTTCTTGGTGAGAAAGAAAGTGTAGCTGAGTGAGGGAAAAATATTGAACATCTTGTGAGGTGTTGTTGGAATATAGAAGATCTTCATTGTATTTCCTCTATAAAGCACTGAATAATAATTTTGGCCATTTCTTGGTAGACGTAGCCCACACTGGGTGAACCACATTAAAAGATTATGTCATCAGGAAATTATCTTCAATTAGATGCTAGAAATATTGACCATGAAGTGCAGAGCATCATGTGTGAATGATGGTGAGATTCATTTTTTATTTAGACCCTCAACAGTCAAGTATGAACCATGGAAATAAAGTGCATCATAGGGTAGAGTGGTGTATGGGAATAAAATGATAGCAAAGTGTGATATGTGTAGTGTGTGAGGTTCATGTATGGAGTATGCCCTCAACAGTCAAGTTTGAACCTTAGTACAAGAGTGTTTCATATGGTAATAAATATGGGTATTCATAATAGTGTTTTAGATGCATGACATTGAAGGGTTCTTAAGTGGCTTTCCAAGGAGAGTGACAAGATGTCATATGTCACCCCCTATCTTTTTCTATGATGAAATAAGGCTAATGGAGTCGGCTTTCACGATATTCGTTCTCTTTGAGAACTCCTTTGAGTGATACCTACAAGGAAGTTATATCCATCTATAATGGGATTACTACTTCACTGTCGTACACGAGTGAAAAGGTCATAGCATTTTTTGGAGTACGTACACTAGCGCAGTAAGCCCATAAAGTGTATAGAATTTGATTGTTTCAATTGTCACCACTAGCATCAATGGTTTCGCGTAATATTTTAACTATTGTATTGTTGTTGACTTTAACTTGGCCATTTCCCTATGGATAATAAGGAGTGGAGAATGTTTTCTTGATCTTAAATTTGGCACAAAGGCACTTCACATCCTTATATTTTGAAATGAGAGCCATTATCAGTGATAATGGAAAAGGTAATGTCAAAGCGTGTAATGATGTGGGTAGTAAAAATAATGTAGAAACTAGTGGTAGTTTGCAAGGGTACATATTCGACCCATTTAGTAAAATACTCTATTGCATTAATGACAAACTTATGACCGTCAGCTAATTCTAGATTAATTTTTTTCGAGAAGATCAAAACCGCATAAAGAAAAGGGCCATGAGGGAGCAATAGGATGGAGGTCATATGCAGGCGCAGGGTGGAGGTTGTTATGTTATTTACACATGTCACAAAATTTGGGATATCCTAAACAATCCTGCTCCATAGTAGGCCAATAGTATCCTTGGCATACAATCTTGTGTGACATGGCTTTTCCTGAAAAGTGACCATCACAGATAATATTATAAATGTGAGAAACAGATGTGGGGATATCATCAATCCCTAAACAATGCAACAAAAACCCATCGAGTGATCTTTAAAATAATGAAGCATCGATAATGACATAGTGTGTGGCATCACGTCGTAAATGGTGAGCTTCATGAGGTTGAAAATTTTTGGGAATGACTTCTCGATATAGAAAGTTAATAACACATGCTTCGAGAGGGATACTATCAGTAGATGGTTTTTGTAAGTGGTGGAGTATGAATGTGTCCTTCTCATGAGTGATATCTTAGGGGATGAGTGATACTGCACTAGCCACATCATCTGCATGACGATTATCTTTATGTAGAATGGAAAAGTGAGAGTGCGACTCAAAAGTAGCTTGGATTATTTTTACTAGGTTATTATATGGGACAAGACACACTTCTTTTGCTTTATATATATCGTTAATTTGATTTATAATAAGATGTGAATCACCATATATGTGAATAATAAGAATAATAAGTTTACGTGTGATGGTGAGGATGAGAATGAGTGCCTCATAATCAACATTGTTATTTGTACATGAGAACTCTAAGAGAAATGTAAAGGGGATATGATCACCATGTGGAGTAATGAACACAATTCCAGCCCCTACTCCAAAGAGAAAACATGACCCATCAAAGTACATAGTCCAAGTGTTGGTGTTAACGGTGTAAGCAATGCAATCATTCTGAAAATAATTACAAACAAGTGATTCATGTGGAAGAGGTGTGTCAGCTAATTTATCAGCAATGACTTGGCCTTTGATTGTTTTTTGTTGAATGAATTTGAAGTCAAAATCTGTAATTAAGATGACCCATTGTGCGAGACATCCCAAAATATGTGTGTGAGATAAGAGGTATCTTAAAAGATCTACCTTGGTAATAATATGGACCTCATTATGAAGGAGCTAGTATCACAATTTTTATGCCATAAAGACAAGGCCAAGGCATAATTTTTTAACATGAAAGATATGTCTATTACATTAGCTACAGGGTTCACCAAGTGATTTAACAAAAATAAGATTTTGTATAAACCTTAATACAGATTCATATATGATAAATAAACATTTAAAGTACATATTTGAAACAAGCAATAATCTAATAAAATATAAAACCCTAGGTGAAAGAGAGAGAGAGAGAGCAGGACTTAGCTGATTTATGTTTCATCCTACTACTGATCTGGAATGGAAAACTAATGAACATGAAGGGAAGACCATTATAACTGTGCACTATAAATTCTAGAGTTGTCGGATGAGGACGGAAAAGGAAACCTAGGGTAGGACATGGGTGCCTTGGTATTGGTGACCTCTACTAGGCGCATGTAACTAAACAAATGGTCGAAACCTAGATTTTTTGGTGTCTCACAAGTTTCATTAATATTCTCTTTTGGTTGTCTATATGTCACACCTTAATCACATAATTTACCTTTAAAACCCTCAAACTACATCAAATCCCAAGAAAGATGCAATATGAGGAGTCAGACTGACCCCGACGGTCATCTGACATAGTGATCTTATAACCAAGTGTTGCACTACTTCTCCTGTGTATTGTTTGTGCATGTGTTATAGAATCGTGCCCTAGGAAGCCCTTGTGCAAGTGCACTTGATAGTGCATGAGTATCTAGATGTACAAATGTAAATAGATGTCTAGATGGAAAAATTAAATTCCCCTTCCTATGAAGTGTATGCAAACCCTTGTCCCTTGAATGAGTGCTAGATGGATGCCTTTGATGCTCTTAAAATGCCTTTGGATGCAACCTCAGGTGATGATAATAGATGCTTAGAGCTTGGTCCTTTATTTTGGTCACATAGATTTGTATTTATATGATTCCCTTGGTTGAATTTCATAATTGATATCTAGAAGGCCGACCCATAAGAAAATAAAATTACCAAAAGATAAAAGAGGCCCAAAAAGAGTGAGTAAGATAGAAAGATACCAGGGGATCCCAGAGGGGATGGGGGTATATGGGAATTGGTGTCATGGCTGGGAATCGATGTCCAAATCCATTAAAGATAAAAATATAAAATATTGATTGGGCTGTAGTGTGTAAAACATCAGAAAGAAGATAAGGAACTAAGCAAAGAGGCCAAAGGTAGCTGTCAATTACTAGTTTTCTCACTTAAGAATAATATGAATGCTAGTATGCTTTTAGGACCTAAATATGTACCTAAGTGTGTGAGTTTTTATCTATAATAATCTAGGGTATTCCTTACTACAAGTTTTACGCACTCATTTAGGTAAAGGATTCTATATTCACCCATTTACAAGTATGTAAAGATGATATGAGTAATATATTAACAAGATAAATGTTACTCAACGCATTTCAAAAGTGTTTCAATTAACACAATTATTAGGTCACATAGTTGATGCACTCCATATCTCATTACTATTGTATTAGGTACATGCTATACTATGCAGCTAGCCCATTATATTGGAATCAACAAACATGAGTCACCCTTATGGGGCTAGTTAACTATAAAAACTTACACAAGCACTTATGAGAACTAAATGAGTATTGATTTTTCATCGAGGCTATATAGTGAATAACTAATATTAGTTCAATAGTAGGGAGTTTGATCACGCAAGGTAGTTCAACCTCAAACACAAAAACACATTTTTTCTCCGTTTTTTAATAATTCTCTACTGAAGGGTTCTGTAGGTTTCTAGGGTTTCTTCTTTATTACAGGTCATCCCAATTTTGTTAAAGAAAGATAGAAACATAATGAGGACCATTTCCAAACAAATGAAACACACAAAAAGGTTTAGATCCAAAATGTCTCTGGGTATGAAATTGTACAATCCATTTCCTAGACTATATCATTCATGCCTAGTTTGTATAGATTCTATATAGTCCTACACCTGTATATTTAGTTCTATAATATTTTTTCCAGATTCTATAGCTCCATATATTCCTATTCAACAACCATACACACCAAATGACCATTTTTCTTAGGTGACTATGAAGTCATTCCAAATATTAATTTATAATATCCTCATCCTCTAAGTCTATATTAAGAAACATGGTTTTCCTTTAAAATTATGTAGTGTAATTGTGCACACTATGACAAGTGGATATCCTCATCTAATTCCATTTAATTCTTTGATTAGTTTTATAACCAATAGGATAAATATTTTCTCTCAACGATTCTTTGTATCCATCCCTACTATTTACAATTGACCTCTTCTTCTATTCACAAATGGTGAGGTAGGTATTCCAGTAAATAAGAGCCTAACCTTCCATCTTGAGACATGAAAATTTGATCCTTTATGCCTCAATGACATTATGTATGGTTAAAAATACCTCCAATTTATTCAAATGTTTATATAGAAATTCCACATCTACTTCATGTGAAAATAACTTAATCTCAAAGTTAATTTAAACTTTGAAAGAGGTATGTTCAAATTGTACCTTATCTTTTCCTTTTTCTCGTAGAGGTTTTTGTTATCGCCTAAGATTGCATCCTTGTTAAATATACTAGAGTCAAAAACTCCATGAAATATGTGAATTTCCCTAAGGTTTGGGATCTTTCTCCTTATGAAAAACCTATAGAGAAGGTCAGATTCCTCTACCTATCTAGCCTAATGCTAACACTACTCATAAGCTATGCTACGAATTATCAGGGGAAAAGAAAAAGGAGGAATGCATGAAATGAAACTAAGATAAGGGAATGGAGATGATGCTATAACAAAAATGGGATCTCTCTCCATGAGGGGAAGAATATAAAATACAACACATGATGAGAGGGAAGATACATGTCATAGATCAACACTATGATTAGACATAGAGAAATCAAGATACATGCAAATATAGCCCACACACGACATACCAAAAATGAATAGAGATGTAAGAGACACAATAAATGCAAGTAAAGGGAAGATACGAGCCACAATAACAATAGTTTATTGATAAAATACATACATAGTCCATTACATCAGAAGGAAGACACTAAACACACTACATGTAACCAAATCAAAGGTATGTAACTTGTGAAAGCTCAGTCACCATTTTGGCATGGTGACTTTAGATTCCAGAGATGATCCATTTTTAAATATTGATTTTCCCTTTATATAGAAAGAAGAGAAGAGAGAGGGATAAAATAATATCATGCTAGTGATGAAGAGATATGAATACCCACCGCACACCAAGGACTAATTGTAACTCCATTCTTGCAAACAGGTATTACTAATAGAGGTTTCTTGGAATGCATTTATCAGATTGTTTGAGATTGTTGACTTTGAAATGTAGGATTTAATGCTGGTGGTTAGGAATGGGTCACACTTTTAAACTATTTTAGGTGGATCTTCATCCTATCCTATAGGTTTTAGCTGGTTTGATACCAATTTTTTTGTCTCGTGCATCATATAATGTTTCTACCACGATCCGTGACCTCGTTTTGATTTTCATGGTCTTCATGGCTTTTATCAACTTATGAATGATCTATGATCTTGTTAATTTCTTTATTTTCTTTATTCGTAGCCACACTTATCTTTCTATGGCCTCCTTTATACCATGGGTATTCTTACTTAAAGACTTCTCTATTTTTCCTTCCACCACCTTTTCTGCGGAAAGATGAAGTAACGTAACTTTTAACTTTTCTTGTTTTATAGATGACCACTCTCTTATTCTGTAGGTTTATTTTTATACATGAATTTTATTTGTTCTATAGATTTCTTCATACCGCAGATTCTATTTTTTATGTGTACTTTTGATCTTACATGGCTTGCCTCCCGTGGACTTTTCTTTTACTTCGACACTCAACTCTATTTCTCCTACTTTATGGTATTGCGCAGCCATTTTTTCCTTGTTCCATGGCATATAAATACATATATTTTCCTTTTCTAACAGAATTTACAAACCCACGATGCACTATATTTCTTCATTCTATAGAACAGTAGGTTCCTTCATTCTGCAGATCTTTGTATTAGATCTTCCCAAGTCTATGGCTCAAATGAATTTGTCCAAATAACATGGGTGCTATTTTGGAAAAAAATTGGAAACTTTTCGGTATCATCTCCCTACTAGATGAATTGGCCAGTATAATGGCATATCCATTAGCCATGGATTCAAGGATATATTTTGAAAACTAGTCCCAAAACTTTTGAAAATCACCCTAAATCCGCATAAAGCATTATACTTGGCACTGGTTTGAAACTAATCTTGGAAGATTTTAAAGAATAAATACTATACGGGAAACTACCCCAAAAATATCTAATTTTCTACCACTATAAGTGAATGATATGAACTATGCACAATCGTAAAGAGGCTCAGTAAAACTATGTACAAAAGATAAATCATATGTGATCTAAATGGACACATGCATATTGTGAAAATAGCTTGTTTTGTAAAAAAATAAACCTAAAATACTCCTACTCTAAACAATAGAAAATCAAGCTAAACAAATACACATATTGGATGGGAAAAATAACTTCCATTTCTTATAAAATGTGGCCACTTGATTAGTTATATAATTGGATCAGATGGTGAAAGTGAAAACATGATCTACACCTCCCTTTTGCTCAAAGTATCAACCTTAAAAAGAACAAAAAACCTCATCTAGTTGGTATGCATTTGGTTTAGATTGGTGCATTGACTGATCTTTGGTAGTTTCAAAATTCCTCCTCATACTCTAAAGTGGACATCATTGGCGGAAAATCTATTTTTGGATTTGATCTAGATAGATATCTAATTAGACATCCAACTTTGAGATCCCATGGATTGATTTTTCTGATTTTTCCATCTCTTTCACATTCCATTTCATGAATAGAGCTATCATGCATATTTTCCTCTTCTTGGAGTGGGTTTGCAATTTGTTTAAACTTGTATTCATTAGTTTCCTCCTGGATGATTATATTTGATTCAATATTGGGCTCCACATTCTCCTCCTCAACCAGAAACAATATGTCTAAAAATTGAAAGACATCGTTCTCCTCGATAAGAAGCTCAATTTGGTCATGATATATGATTTCTTCCTTTTCCTATTTATCCTTGGGGATTTACTCCATGTTTTCTTCTCAGAATGAGGGTGAGGATAGATCAACATATTCATCTCCAAAAGAGAGAAAGAAACTCTCAATTATATCTTTTGCATTCAAGGTCTCAAAATTTGATTTGTCCTCCATATTGTTCTAAACCAATATACCCTCCATTTCCAACAACTCAAGAAACATATCAGGGATGTCTTGAAAAGGTTGAGCCATTTCTTCATCCATGATTTCAAATTCAGTTCTTTCTTCAACCATTTTTTATGCAGTATAAGGAGATTGATTGTCAGGTTCTTAGTAAGGAACTTTCTTGATCTACAACTTATGGCTCCAATCCTTCAAACTTTAAAACTAGTCTTCTTTGTTTGGAACTTCATTTAGATGACCTACCAAGTGTGTTTGATGATGAATCTCATCTCAAAATGGGTTTGGATACATGAAAGGGGGAAACATTTGAGATTTTTATTGGTTTTATTGGGGTGCAAATGATGGTGGAGGTATAATATCCTCTTGTTAATGAAAATAACTAATAAGAGGAGCTTTGCGAAAGCTGTGGATTTGAAGATTAATCTGATATGGTGTAGATTGGAAAAAATGAATATGAGAGCTATATGATGACAATGAAGGATTTTCCATTGACAAGGTTCCCTACAACTAGATTGATTTACTTCCATTATTTCAATCAACTCTAACATTTGATTTAAGGATTTGACCATTATCTTTAGCTTCTTTCGAGGGCTATATTAGCTTGGAAGAGTAACACCCCAAGGATGGGGATACATAAAACTAGGTGGTTTAGATGACATGATTTCAAAAATCTACTTTTCCTTTTGCATGGTTTCCTCCATATTTAGGAGATGCAACTAGAAATCATCACCAAACATGAAAATGGATCCATTTTCTTCATATCCCTATTCTTGAAAAACATCATGTTTAATAGTATAACCATATGGATTAGTGGGGATTGGCTCATAGGAATATCCATCATGAGGTTCATAAACCTAATTTGGAGGGAAGATTTGAAAAAGGGAGATGGAGAGGAATGATACTGCTCTTGAAAATGATAACCCCAATGAGGAAATGAATTCATGATTGCACCACTTCATGAAAGTAAGGAAAATGATGAATGGAAATGGTTTGGGAATGAAAGAAATGGGTTTTTGGATCAATGGAGTCACCATATGTGTTGGGATAATGTGACAGAAGGATGAAGATCACTATGAAACACATAAATCTTAGTGAAATGAGTTGTAATCAACTCAAGATGTCCCATCAGGCATGCCAAAATGTTTTTCGTATGAGATTTTACCCTTGTTGAATCTACCAAATTCAACACCTTAGTGAAAGATGGGAATGTCCCCAAGATTTGGAACCTTTCTCCTTGGGATATACCTTCGAAGAACGTCATCTTCCTCTACCTATTTAACCTAATGCTAACGCTACTCTTAAGCTAAGCTACGAATCTGTAGGGGAAAAGGGGAAGGAGGAATGCATGAAATGAAACTAAACTAAAGGAATGGAGATGGAGAAATAATATAAAGGGGATATATCTCTATGAATTGAAGAATAGAAAAAAAAAGACATGAAAAGAGGGAAGATACATGCCATAGATCAACACTATGTGAACCATTCCATTCCACATATATTAGACACAAAGAAATGAAGAAACATGCAAATATAACCCACACACGACATACCAAAAATGAACAAAGCTCTAAGAGACGCAATAAATGTAATTAAATGGAAGAGATGAGCCACAATAACAAGTTTTTATCGATAAAATACATAAACAATCCATTAAATCACTGGGAGGGTAATGAGCTCACTTCATGTGACCAAATCATAGGTCTGCAACACATGAGAGCTCGACCACCATTTTGACATGGTGAATTTATAATCGGGGGATAATCCTTTTTTAAATATTTAGTTTCCCTTTATATGAAAAGAAGAGAAGAGAGAGGGATAAAATCATATCATGCCAGTGATGAAGAGAGCCAACCTCCTGTAACCCACCAAGGACTAATTGTGATTCAATGCTTGCAGAAATCTATGACAGACAAAGGTTTATTGTGATGCATTCTATTATAATATCTAAGAATGTGGGCTTTGACATGCAAGATTTAATGCTTGTGGTTTGGAATTGTTCACACTTTTAAACTAGATTAGGTATGGCTTCATCGTACACTATAGGGTTTAGATAATCCACTACTTTTCTTTTGTCTCCTACGTCATATAATGTTTCTATTTTGATCTGTGGCCTTGTTTAGATTTTCTTGGTCTTTACATCTTTTAGCAGCTTATGAATGATCTTTGGACTCATTTTCTTTATTTTTCTGATCCGAAATCACATTTCTCTTTCTGCGATCTCTTTTGTAACATGGGTCTTCTTACTTAAATACTCTGCTCTATTTTTCCTTCAACCACCTTTTCTATAATGCTTGAATTTTTTACGTAGCTTATCTTTTATGCATCTTTTAACTTTTTCTATTCCACGGATGACCGCTCTCTTATTCCACAGGTTTATTTTGAAACACAAATTCTCAATTTTCTGTGATTTTTCTTTATTTCAAGTACTTTCAACCTTGCATGACTTGCCTCCTGCGAACTTTTATTTCCCTTTTGCACTCAACTCTTGCTCTTCTGCTTCTCGATATAACGCAACCCTTTTTTTCCTTGTTCCGTGGCATATAACTCCATGTATTTTTATTTGTTGTACTGACTTTACAAACCTTCAATGCACTACATTTTATTCATTCCATGGAACATTGAGTTCCTTCATTTTGCGGATCTTTGTTTTGGATCTAACTGAGTCTATGAATCGAATAATGTTGTCCAAATAACATGGGTGCTATTTTGGACAACAGTTTGAACACATCTTCCTCATACTCTTCCATGAACTCCTCAACATGGATCTCTCTCATACACCAAACTTCTTAGCTAGGGATCAAACACTTCATATGTGGACTCTTTCCTAATATCTAAGAGCTTCTTCATGTATGATATGGATTTTTGATACCTTAATACTCGTTCTATATGAGTCTCTAATAGTACAACTCTTCAAGTTAATTCTTCTACTCCTTCTCTTTCCTTTTTATTGTCCTTTAGTTCCACTATGTTTCGTGTGTGTGTGTGTATGGATTACAAGGTAGAAAATATTATCCTTGTGATCATGTCACTATTTATTTTCAGAATGAGAGAGGAAGCCCAAGTCGTGGTCATGGTGGAGTGCACATAAGGTGTCAGAGGAGGTAGGTTCCACTAAACAAGAGCCTAATCTTTCATTTTCAGACATGAACAATTGATCCTTTATGCCTCTATCACATTATGCATGGTTTAAAATACCTCAAATTTCTTCAAATGTTTATATAGAAATTCCACATCGAATTTCCCCTAAAACCACTTAATCTCAAAGTTAATTTCAACTTTGAAAGGGGTATGTTAAAATTTTACCTTATCTTATCCTTCTTCTCATAGAGGTTTCTACACATCTTCCTAATGTTTTTCCATTAATTCGTCAACATGGGTCTCTCTCATACGCCAAACTTATTAGCTAGGGCATGAAACACTTCTTCTATGGATTCTTTCCTACTAGCTAAAATCTTCTACATGTATGATATGAATTGATGATACCTTAACACTTGTCCCATGTTTGTCTCTAGTATTACAACTCTTCAAGTTAATTCCTCTTCTCCTTCTATTTCCTTTTTCTTTTTTTCCTTTAGTTTTGTCTGTTGTCTATATATATATATATATGGATTTCAAGGTAGAAAATGTTTTCCTTGTGATCTTGTCACTATCAGCATTCGGAATGGGAGAGGAAGGTCAAGCCATGGTTGTGGTGGAGTGGATAAAAGGTGCGGGAGAAGGCATGTATTCCACTAAAAAGAGCCTAACCTTCCATTTTAGGACATACAAAGTTGATCCTTTATGCCTCTATGACATTATGCATGGTTAAAAATACCTCCAATTTCTTCAAATGTTTATATAGAAATTCCACATCTACTTTCCCCTAAAAGCATTTTATCTCAAAGTTAATTTCAACTTTGAAAGTGGTATGACAAATTGTACCTTATCTTTTCCTTTGTCTCATAGATGTTTCTACACATCTTCCCCATGCTTTTCCATGAACTTGTCAACATGGGTCTCTCTCATATGCCAAACTTCTTAGTTAGGGGTCGAACCACTTCATATGTGGATTATTTGCTACTAGATAAGAGCTTCTGCATGTCTGATATGGATTTTTGATACCTTAACACTCATTCCATATTGGTCTCTAGTATTACAACTCTTGAAGTTAACTCTTCTTCTCGTTCTCTTTCCATTTTTCCTTATCCTTTGGTTCCACTCTATTGAAATATATATGGATTGCAAGGTAGAAAATATTATCCTTGTGATCTCGTCACTGTCAGCATTCAAAATGGGAGAGGAAGCCCAAGCCATGGTCGTGGTGGAGTGGATAAAAGGTGTCAGAAAAAGAAGTTCTTCCACTAAACAAGAGCCTAACCTTCCATTTTGAGACATGCCAAGTTGATCCTTTATGCCTCTATGACATTATGCATGGTTAAAAAAACCTCTAATAACTTCAAATGTTTACATAGAAATCCCACATCTACTTTCTCCTAAAAGCACTTAATCTCAATGTTAATTCCAACTTTGAAAGGGGTATGTTCATATTGTACCTCATCTTTTCCTTTTTCTCATAGAGGTTTCTACACATCTTCCTAATACTTTTCCACTAACTCATCAACACGGGTCTCTCTCAAACGCCAAACTTCTTAGCTAGGGCTCAAACCACTTCATCTATTGATTCTTTCCTACTAGCTAAAAGCTTTTGCATGTATGATATGGATTTTGATACCTTAACATTCGTTCCATATCAGTCTCTACTAGTACAACTCTTCAAGCTAATTCTTCTTCTCCTTCTATTTCCATTATCTCTTGTCCTTTAGGTCCACTATGTTGTAGATAATTATGGATTGCAAGGTAGAAAATATTGTCCTTGTGATCTTGTCAAGGTGGAGGAAGCCCAAGCCATGGTCATGGTGGAGTGGATAAAAGGTACATGGGGTCCCGAGAAAGACAACGCACTACAAAGATTGGTGAAAAAATACAATGCTCATAAATGGTCAATGATGAGTAAGGGGATCTTTGGGCAGCTGGGAAAGTTTTGCATGCTAAGATGGTGTAACCAACACCACCCTAGGTGGAGCACCACCCATTTTTCTCTTGCCAAGGATGTCATCATATTGGAAGCTCACTTCCTCCACAACAAGAAGTGACCTCCATTACCTTCCTCTTCTCAAGGGATATCACTAACTCCATAAAAAATAACTGGAACTCCTCCTGTCGATGATACTCTCATGAAGTAGAAGATCTCAAGAAATAAAATTGATTATTATTAAGTCTTTAACACTATAATTTTTTTTTTGGACAATTTATAACATTTCTTACAATAGAAAATGAAAGCTACATAAATAATTAGACCATCATAAATTTTTCATTTGAGATTCATTTGAGAGGCAGGAATGACTTTCAAATTCCAGGCTTGGCGGTTGGTAAAAACCTACCTAGCCTAGTTTGATGTCCCCAACGAAGGCCCCATTTGCCACGTAGTGATCACCTTTGTGAGAATGGCAATTGCCTCGCAGTCGCTCTTGTGTCGGTGGAGGTCATTTTCAATGGTAGGTTTTTTCAACGCTATAATTACCGAGATTCCTCAATACGTAAGCACTTTCCCTTTACAAATCGCGGAAATAACACAATAATAAGTATGATCATTGCATCGCATTCGCGGAACATGCCGCTTGGAAGGTTCATTGAATCTTCTGCTGAAAAAAAACAGACGAAAATGTGAAAGGAAACTCAGCGAATTCGGGCTTCCATCTCCGCACCGTCGTGGAAGGATCTCCTCGTTCTGAGTCAAACTGAACCCCATGACATGATCAAAAACTCCCCCAATCTTTAGATCCATACCAGAAACCATATTGCATTACTTTAGCATTCTCTGCGAAACCTGAAATGGCGGCACCTGCACCAACATCTCCTGCTCCCTCTAATGACGATGCATCTTTTCATTGCTACGATGTATTTATAAACCATCGCGGTCCCGACGTCAAAAATTCTGTGGCCAGTGTCGTTCACCAGTTTCTAAATTGTTTAGGACTAAAACCGTTTCTCGATTCAACAGAGTTCCAAACGGGGGCTAACATATCGGTTAACATTCAGCATGCCATCCAAAGTTCTGCGGTTCATATAGCTATTTTCTCCGAACGCTACGCTTCCTCACCTTGGTGTTTGGCCGAGCTTTGCCTCATGCTGGAAACAGGGGCCAAAATTGTTCCCGTGTTTTATGATGTCACCCCTTCTGACCTTCGCTACATTGAGAAGGGACGATATGCAACAGCATTCACTACATATGAAGAAAAGCAGCGTCACGTTAACTGGCTTGACGAATGGAAGCGAGCCCTTCACAAAGTGTCTTTCATCAACGGTATAGGATTCGATTCATCTAATGGGTAAGTTCCGTTTATCTAAAATACTCTTCTTTTCACCTATTTTGTTCATTTTTTCGGTTCTCTACTCAACTCCGTTGCTGTGGATTTGTGATCAGAAACATGGGGAAGCTATGCAAAAATATTGTGGATACTGTGGTGAATGAAGTGGGAAAGGTTAAAATTAAATGCGAGTTGGAGATAGCGGAACATCCATTTGGACTTGATGAGGCGATTCAAGAGCTTGAGGCCAAAATCTCTTCATGGGGACAAATTAATAACGGAGACGGTAAGATTGTGGGAATAGTCGGAGGCAGAGGTGTGGGCAAAACAACTCTTGCCAAAGAATTCTACAACCGCAAACGCGCCGCATTTCCCATGTCAAGTTTCTTATCTGCGGTGGGGAAGGCAGATGCGATGGAAACCTGGCAACATGCAGGACAAATTTGTTGGGTGATCTAAGTATCCACGCCCACTTTTCACTGGCCAGAATGGCGTATAGAGGATCAAATCTGAAGCTAGATCGTTTGTATTCAAGGCCTTAATAAGTTTTCGATGGCATTGACCATGTTTTCAACTGGCAATCCCGTGCCCGTGAATGAGTTCCTCAACTCAGGGGGCCTTAGTAATGTGGACGTTGTGCCGTAGGTGAGTGGTCTGCAGTCGTTTGGAACGGTGAAAATTTACAAAATGAGAGGACTCGACCCCAAGGATGACCAGCGCCTCTTCTTGCTGGTATGCTTCGGTGGATAGCCGGGGGGGGCTCGAAGGTCGGTTGGCTGCTCGAGCTGAGTTCGGTCATATATGGGGGCGGCAGCGCCGACAGACATGGGCGGGGGGGGGGGCGAGGATGGCGGGCAAGCGGGGTAAGTGAAGGGGGGTGGGGGGAGGGGGGGGAAGGTTGGGGTAGGGGTACGTGGGGGTTAGGGTGCAAAAGTGACGGTTGTGGGGGATGAGGAAAGGGTGAGGGTGGAAGGGGATTGTATAGGGAGTAAATTGGGGGATGAGTTTGGGGGGTGGTGGTGGAGGGGTTGTGTGGTAGGGGGGGGGTGTGTGAGAGGGGGTGTATGGGTGCGAGGGGGTGGGTGGGCCGGGGAGGGGGGGCGGGGAGGGGTGTGGGGGCGTGGGAGGGGATGGGACGAGACGAGGCGGATGTGGGCGATGAGGGGCTACATCTGTTTGGGAGGCGCGTATGATGCTTCCAACCTCCTTGATTCTTTTTGCTCTGCATGTTTCCCAGCTCAATTTGTGGTGAAATCAATCCTCCAATAAGTTATAATGCTGTAACAATTTCCAATGGCCTCCTTAAAAAGAAATTATTATGCGTCCCTTCTTTTTAGAGAAAAAATCTGATTTTTGTTTTGGTCAATGTTCACTTGCATCCCCGACTCTGGCAGAAGAGTTCTATAAAGCTTTTAGAGCTCTCTCAACCTGAGCTTTGTTTTAGAAATAAGATAGGTCATCAGCATCCAAGAAGATCAGTTCACCAACATATTCACCAACTGAACACCCCCCCTCCCCGGTATTGGTACCATTCTCAAGCTTGTCGATGTAAACAACCAAACAAAGTGGGAGAAGAGGGCAGCCTTGCTTGACACCAATGTCACTGAAACCAACATTCCGACATGGCTTCTCGAGTTTTTGATTTAGAGCTCTGACCTGCTCATAAACCTATGCACTGCACTCTAAGCTCGCTGGAATCCCAAGTTCTCCATCCTGTTCCAAAGTTTTTGTCACTGGGGCCCGTGTCAAACGCTTTTTTTAAAGTCAACAAAACACAAAAACTTCCTCACTGAAGAATCCCAAACCTTTTCAATCAAATTGCCGGAGGTTATGCAATGAGCAATGGTTGAATGTTTAGTTCGAAGCCTTCCGGCTGTTTGCTCTTTATCATACCCTCTCTTTCTGCCCATGGCTGATTCGGCGCTCTACTCATTCCCCCAAACACTACCAAACAGAGGATTGATCATAAGGGTGCGGTAAGTTAGAAGGTTATTGGCATCCCCAACTTTAAATAAAGGAATAACCACACTGGTCGTCCTCTCCTTTGGAACCCTACTGAATTTAAACGTTATAAGACGATTGTTTTTGATATGTGGAGCAAGCACCCTCGTACCCCCCATTTTTAAAATTCAGCTTTTAACCTCGTCAACATCTGTGCTTTTCCATTTGCTAGCTTTTGAATGCCGTATTTGATGGCGTCTTCAGAGAATAGCTTGACTGAAGTTGGAGGATGGGAGGTCTAATCCTGCTGAGGAACCGCTCATATAAATCGCGGAAATAACACAATAATAAGTATGATCATTGCATCGCATTCGCGGAACATGCCGCTTGAAAGGTTCATTGATCTTCTGCTGAAAAAAAACAGACGAAAGGTGAAAGGAAACTCCCGAATTCGGGGCTTCCTTCTCCGCCCCGTCCGTGGAAGGCGCTCCTCGTTTCTGAGTCAAACTGAACCCATGACATGATCACAACTTCCCCAATCTTAGATCCATTCAGAAACGATATTGCATTACTTTTAGCATTCTCTGCGAAACCTGAAATGGCGGCACGCTGCAACCAACTCTCCTGCTCCCTCTAATGACGAGGCATCTTTCATTGCTACTATGTATTTATAAACCATCGCGGTCCCGACGTCAAAAATTCTGTGGGCCATGTGTCGTTCCCATTTTCTCTAATTGTTAGGAACTAAAAGCCGTTTCTCGATTCAACAGATTTACAAACGGGGGCTAACAGATCGTTAACATGCAGCCTGCCATCAACGTTCTGCGGTTCATATAGCTATTTTCTCCGAAACGCTAGCGCTTCCTCACCTGGTGTTTGGGCCGAGCTTTGCCTCAATGCTGGAAACAGGGGCCAAAATTGTTCCCGTGTTTTTATAATGTCACCCTTCTGACCTCGCTAACCTTGAGAAGGGACGATATGCAACAGCATTCACTACATAGAAGGGGGGGGAAGCGGGTGGGGGGTTGTTAGTGGGATGATGTGGAGGGGGGTGGGGGGATTTTATGGGATGTCGGGGGGTTGGATGGAGTGGGCAGGTGGTAGGGGTTAGGGGTTCGGGAAGGGGGGTGGTTTGGAGGGTTGTAGGAGGGTAAGGGGGGAGGTGTGGGGGGTGGTAGTTAGTGGGGAGCTGGGTTGGGGAAGGGAGTGGAGGGTGGGGGGGGGGTGGAGAGGAGTGGGGGGGGATTGGTAAATGGGTAACGGTGGGGGGAAAGTGGCAAGGGAATTAATGGGGGGGGGGGGAGCGGGTGGAAAAGCTGCGGCATTAACGAATGGGTGTTGAGGGGAGGGGGCGTGGTTTGGGTCGGGGAGGATGAGAGCGGTTTGGGTGGGGTGATAGTTGTGAGGGGTGGATTTGATTCAAGGGGGGTTGTGGGAGGGTCGAGGGTCTGGGGGGTGAGGTTGTGTTCGGTATGTCAGCGGTTTTGGGATTAAACTGGGAGGAGTAAAAGGAGGGGTTGTTAGTGGTGGATGGAAGTATGTGGGTGGAGAAGGGGGGGATGAGCGGGGAGGGTTGGATGGTGGTTTGGGGGAGGATGGGTGTGTAATGAGGGGGAGGGAGTGTGGATAAAGGGCGAGAAGGAGTGGGGGTGGGTGGTTGGGATGGGAGGTGAAGGGTGGGAAGGTGGTGGGGGGGGGTAGAGGGGGGGGTGGTGATAGCTTTGAGTTCAGGTGGTCTACGAGCGGGGGAGAGGGGTGGGAGGGGAGAGGGGGGGGGGGCGGAGGAGTCGGGAGAATGGGGGGGTGTTGGGTGAGAGAAGTAGTTGGTGGGACGAATGGGTGTGAGGGGGGGGAGGGGGGGAGATACGGTTCTGGATGGGTTCGAGAGAATGGTGTGGGGGCCAGGGGGGGTGTTGGGTGGGGGGGAGTTGGCTGGAGGACCGGGGAGGGGGGTTTGTTGTGGGGGGGGGTGGAGTGGAACAGGGGAGGTGTGGGGGGTTACGATAGGAGGGAGGGGAGGGTGGGACGGTGAGGCGAGTCTTGGGTTGGGGGGGGGGGGGGTGTACGGTGGGTGGGGTGGGGGTGGTGGTGGGTTGGAGTGCCGGTAAGGTGTAAATTGGGGTGGGTTAGTGCGGGCGATTGAGGAACTGGCTTGGCTGGACTGATGGTAGATGTGTGGGCTGGGTGTTGGGATAGGTTGTTGTGAGGAGGAGGGTTGAGGTGGTAGGGTGGGTGGAAGCGGGTTAGTGACTGGGGGGGGTTGGGGGGAAGGGGAAGCGTGGAGGAGTGGGGGGTGGGATGGGAGGGGGAATGATGGTGCTTTTTGTCGGACGACTGGACCGAAGGATAGGGGGTGGGGGGGGAAGGGAGTGAGGAGGGGGGGGGTGGGGGTGAGGGGGGTTGGTGGGTGAGGTGGGGTGGTTGGGGGGGAGGTGATGGGCGTGGGGGGGTCGGGGGAATTATGACAACGGGAGGCGAGAGGGAGCGGGGTGGCTGTTGGGAGATGGTGGTGGGGGGTGGGGGGGGTAGGTTGGGGAGGGGGTTTTGAACTGATTGGGGAGGGGGGGTGGTGAGGAGGGTGTGTGATGTCGGGGGCAGGGGAAAGTGTTAGGGTGGTGGGGGCGGTGGGGTGGGAGTTGTAAAGTGGGGTGCGGTAGGTGGGGGGTATGGAATTGGTGGGTGGAGAGGGGGTTAGGGTTTGGTGTAGGCGGTGGGTGGGAGTGTGGGGGGTGTGAGGGTGGGGACTGTTTTGGGGGTGGGTAGAGGGGGATAAGGTTGGGGGGAGGTGGGAGTGGGAGGTGGATTGTTATTGGGAGGGGAGGGGGCTGGGGGGTTAATTGGGGGGTGGGTTTAGGGGGGTGGGGGGGTGGGTATGGTGGTAATGTGGTAGGGGAGGGGGGGGGTGGGGGAAGGGGGGGTGTGGTGTGTGTGGAGTGTGAGTCGTGGGGGGGGGAAGGGAGGACTAGGAGGAGAGGTGTGGGTGGGCGTTGGGTGGGGGGGGGGGGTGTGGGGGGGGGGAGAGGGGGGGGGGGGGCTTGGGGTAGATGGGGGTGGTTGAGTGGATATGGGAGGGGGAGAGGGGTCGGGGGGTATGTAATTGGGAGGGGTAGGATGGAGTGGTTATGGAAGCGGGATTTGTACGTGGGTGGGAGGTGAGGGGGGGAAGGTGGGGATAAAGGGGGGTGGGGGGTGCTTGAGGGGGGTATTGGGGGAGGTGTGCGGTGGAAATTATGTGGTCGTGGGAAGGGGGGTGAGGGGATATATGTGTGGGGGGCGGGTGGGAGGAGTGGGTGAAAGTGGAGTTGGGGAGGGACGGGTGGGGGGGGGGTAGGGACGACTGTGTATGGGGGTGTGGGTTTTAGTGTGGGTGATGGGGCAGGGGGGGGTGTGAGGAGGGAAGGGGGTGGGTGGCTGGTCTGGGTGGGGTGTGGGGAGTAGGGGCGAGGGGGGGAGGGGGGGTGGCTAAGGGGGGGGAGGGGGGGGGGGGGTGGTGATGGTAAGGTGGGGGAGGGAGTGGGGGTTGGATAGGGATGTTAGGAGGGGTGGATGTGAGGGGGGTTGAGAATTGGGGGGCACTGATCTATCGGGTAAGTGGGGTGTGGACTTGGGTGGGGTGGGGGGAGCGTGTGGATTGGGGTGGAGAGGTTGCGTTGATGGGGGATAGAGGAGGTTTGTTTGGGGGTTTGGGTTGGGGGTAATGGGGGGTCATGGTGGGGTTAGGGGGAGAGAAGCAGAGGGGTAGGGATGGGGGGGGGGCGTTGTGGGAGAGGTTGCGTTTAGGGGGAGGAAGGAGAGGGGTGTAGTATGGAAGGGTTTGAAGTGGGTGGGGTGGGGTAGAGGGGATGGGTAGGTGTGGGGGGATGGGGCGGCAAGTGAGGTTTAGGGGGTGGGGAGGGGGGTGGTTGTGGGGGGTGGCGGATGTAGTATGGGGAAGGAAGAGGGTTGTGACTATGGGATTAAATGGATATGGGTTTATTGAAACTTCCAAAACTTTCATATAGATAACATTTGGCGATAAGCAAGTCCACAACCTTTGTCAAGGTAAAGTTTGATTTTACAACACTGAATTTGTGTTTTGAACAATCATGAAAAAATATTATAGTATGAATTTGTAAATTTTGAAAGTTAGTACATACCCTTATTCAAATTCACATCCTAATAACCAAACGCTTCAAAATGTTATGAAACCTATTTTATTGGCTTCCTCATTGCTACACAGTGACACACTGTTTTTACTTTGTGAAAATTCTTGCTCAACATAAAATACAATTAATTATTCCAACCAACTCATTAATCCAAAGTATGATTGAACTTGCCTTCAAAATTAAGCCATATAGCCACGAAATTGTTTGACTCATAGGAAAGTAATTGAGAATTCAAATGTTAATGTAGAACAACAAATTAAGTTCTCTAGAACATACATTAACTATATACATTTAAATTTTTTTTGGTTAAATTAACATGCATTCATACAAGTTTTTTTAATGAGAGTTATAAATACTTCAATGGCATGAGTTCCTCTAAAAATAGTATAACCTAAAATTGATAATTATTTTTTTATGGATGATCTTATAATGTTGTAACTTATGGTCTTCTATCAAACATCTATATAGAGATGCATAAGTGTGGTGAGGTTGAAATAATAACGAGAGCGGAATTAAAATGATACCTCAATGTAATTAGATTAAACGCCATAAAATGGTGCATAATTGTGGAGCAGATGGCCTACATACACATAAGTAAATCCACATAAAATTGGAGAAAATGTCATGGGAGATGGAGGCAGTGAGATATTTTAAAACTTGTATTGGCCAATGAAAAATAATAATTCCTCTACCACTGTAGTGAGAAGTTGGTAACTGCATTTGGATTGTTATACATGCCTCTTGGATAAATATTATATTTTTCGAAGACATTCATGTATATGTTGATTGTGACACTGCAACTAAGTTTATATCTAAGATTGTTGAAGAAAAATAAGTGTTAGAGATGTAAATAAGATTTGTCACTTCAATAAGACAAAATGATCTTGTAAAGATTATTGGTAATGATACATAAAGAAATTTATAGTTGTAACTTGGCACCATAAAAAGGTGCGCAATATTGTCTCTATATAATCCTTCCTACATCCAAGCTGCACTTGGAAGATATTGACATTCAAATGGAGCATTAATGTTATTTCATCAAATATTGTTGTGGACACCAAAATTTGGTAGCTTGGTCTTGTGCAATACCAAGTATTACCACATTCCCTCACTAAGAAAAATATCGCATCATTTATGTTCTTCATGACACAATTTTCAATTAATTGTTTCATCTTTTTTATTTGAAAACATAATGGAAGGGTTGTGATCTGTAAGGTTGAATCTTAACTGACCTATAAAGTCCTGACCCTTCACATTCAACTGGTATACATTCCGTGGATCGCATCCTCCCGATAGGCCGAAGAAATTCTTTGAGGACATTTTGGAAGTTTCAGGCAGCTTGCCATTATACCTCAAACATTTGGGTAGGGGTATTTACTCCATGTGAAATGACAAAGATGTAGAAGTATAGGCCTCGTATTTTCATGAATTGTCTTTCTAATTTAATTGCTTGCTTGTATTTAAAAGTCAAGTACCTCGTTTGAAAAATCTTGAAATAATGCAATGTGTAGATCCTTCCGGACCGTTTTTCTTTTTTATTGATGATATCAATATAACTCCTGCCTGTATACCCGACTATTTGGAAATGACTTCACTGGTATCAGGTTTGTATCACTTATCCCAAAATTGATGGTTTTCTGATTTTATTTCGTTGCAAATGTTACACAGCATAGATAACAATTTAACATTTACTCTCCTCCTGACTATTATTATGTAAAGTGTGGGGATGAAAGAACTCGACATTTGCCATGTAATGATCAACTTGTTACATTGTTAGGAGAGCCTTCAATGGGATGAAAGGTTCCCAAGTCTGATAAATGATAGGAAATCAATGGCAGAGGCACTATTATGAGTTGATGTATGAATCGATGTTCATCGTCCATGAGGAACGACTGAATAGCCCATCCTCCAAAGGCTTTTCAGTTAACGTGCTGTAAACAACAAGTCCCTAAAAATTTTTGGTCTTCGGCCTCGGCTACAATGGTATAAATATTCGGAACGCTTTAAACATTAGGGAAAAAACAATATCTCTGGAATAAGATGCCATGTGGATCAAAGAAGCCATCAGACACCACTTGTAGCAATAGTGTTGTATGACTGGGAATAGAAACATTGTGCAATGGAATATGAGGTGCCTCCGAGAATGTGGACAACGTACATGAAGGGATAGCAAATGTGTCTAAGGTAGATAGATGATGGAGCACGCTTAAGTTGATACTGTGCAACATATCGTAGGATATCAATGTTAGAGGGATTTTCTTATAAAAATTGTTAAAATGTTTGAGAATCATCATTACTAAGGTCCTAGTTGTGATTTTAAGAGTGAGTGTTGGAACCAACACCTTGCTCAAGATTAGTATTGATAGTCAGAACAGTATTAGAAAATATAACATCATGGACTTGGGCACAAGAGTTGATAGGGGTGGTATGGGAATGAGAAGATGTGGAAAAGCTACATAGATATCGATAATGATCCTAGAGAGTCGGTTAGATAAAGCATAAGATTCAAACACAATAAAACAAAACAAAATCTCTAGGGAAACATGGTGTTTGAAACATAATATTCGATTCAAGAGATGGGTTCACCAAACATTTTCACCCTTTTTAAATTTGATTAGGGTTTTATGCATAACTAGACAAGGAGTGAAATAAATGTTACACGGGGTTATTTTGATTGATTAACTTAAAATGTTAACCATTCAATATCTAAATAATGAATTAATATTTACAGCAATACATGATACAATACAATTTTATAAATACATGGGATTGAGTGCACTTAATTGATTACAAGTAATATTAGGCAGTTATAAATGATCTGAATACTAAAGACCTTGACTTCAAAATTAAGACTTTGAGCTGAAGATCTCTTGGTTGGTATAGGTATGCCTCGACCACTTTTCACCGGTCAGAATGGCATATTTGGGGTATAGAGGATCAAATATGAACTAGAGTGTTGGTATTCAATGATGGAAATATTTGGTGCCAACTGTAACCAACATAGGGAAAGACACAACCAAAACATAAAAGCACACAAAATATAACTTTTATATTTAATTTAAAAAGCTTTTACAACTCAAAGATATAGCTCTGCATATTCTTTTTGCTTCTTTTACAATATCTTCCTCGACCTACTACTCTATATTCTCCAATGAATTTTCTTCTTATTTTTTTTTCTTCTGGTTCTGTGCTTGTACGTGTCTTTCTTCTTTATCTGATGCCTCGAGCTATTTATCTGTATTTTCCTTCTTTTCCTTCTTTGTATGCTGCTACATATATTTCTTCTTCTTGTTTATGCTATATTTTTTGAGACAATTATATACCTCCACGTGTCTTTCAAAATACACCTTTGACATGGACCTGAAATAAATATTTGCTCCAGTTCTTTATGGATTTTAAATCCACTCAAATCCATTGCCATTAGCTTGATTGAAATGCCTCCACATGTCTGTCTTATATTGGTTATGGTGTCGAGCTTTATATATCCTCAATCCTGTGACCCGAGGCTTAGACCAATGAGAAACCTCCACCATCATCACACTTATCAGTCTTTGTTGTGAGACTTGTGAAGCCCTAACCAATGTGGGAGCTCCACGCTCCTCACAATTGTCAGTCTTTTCTTATAGACCCTGTCAGTACGTGAAGCCCCATCCAATGGGAAAGCTCCATGCCCTTCGCACTTGTCAGTCTTCTTGGCTTCATGCTAAATATTTATAGGTTGCGGCTTCGCAATGCAACTAATAGCTTTGTGTAACTTAAAATTCTAGCTCCATAAAAATGTAGACACATGTCCCTGCCTTAGTTGGTCGATTTATGACCATTGACTACTCTCACTAAACTAGACCCGACGAAATATAAACTATGGATCACAAAGCCTTGATGTTCATTGAGCCTGATCGCTATGAAGAATGTTGAAACATTTCTGTGTGTCACTTGATTAGTGACCTATATTTGATGCACTCCTCTTACGGACCCGACAAAATTATTATTTGTGGCTAATTCCAAGGCATTCATGTCTAGGTCGCCCAAAAGTAATAAGGAGGTCTGGAATCACATCACATGGACTATGGATTTGGCAGGGGATTCAAAAGACAGTGGCCACAAAGAAAACGACAAAAAATGAATTAAAATCCTGTCAGCTAAGTAGTTGGGGGCAAGGGAAAAACAATTTTGAAATACTTGCGGGTGGCTCAAGATTACAAACCATTAATTTTGACACTCCCCTTTAATCTTGCGCTGAAAAAGTCAAATCAAGGACTGATTTTAAATTCCTGGACATCTAGGATGCCCAAATTTGCACTTAAATTCTCAAAACTTTCTTTTGACAGAGGGTTGGTAATAATGTTAGCTAGTTACTGTTCCGACTTACAAAATTTAAGCTCAGTTTCTCCTTTCTCAACTAGTTCACGAATGAATATATATTTGATTGTTATATGATTTCTTCTACCATGAAAAAGTGGAGTTTTAGGCAATGCAATTGTAGAAATATTATTTAAACAAATAAAAGAACCTCCTTATTGCTCTTCATGTAAATATGAGAGGATTCTCTTTAATGATATTTCTTGATAAGCGGTTGAGTTTCTGCAATATACTCAGCTTCAACTTCAGCAGTAAACAATGAAACAACTAAATGTTTATTTGAATCCTGTGAAATGGCTCCTGAACCAACATTGAACACATTACCATATGTGATCTTTCTATCATCTAGGCTTCCTTCCCAATCACTATTTGTGTATCCAAATAATTGAAAATCATTATTAGCAGCATATAAAATTCCATAATTCTTTAGACCATTCACATATCTCAAAATACGCTTTCCTGCTCTCTAATGTGTCTCATTAGGAGTTTTCATGAATCTATAAATAAGACTAACTACATACATTATATCTGGTCTTGTTGCAGTCAAATACATCAAGCTTCCTACCATGCTTTTGTACCTTGTAGGATCCACATTGCTGCTGCAATCATCTTTTTTCAATGTTAGACTTATTTCATCTGGTGTAGATGTTGGTTTACTCTCCAACGTTATGAATCTTTGTGAGATTTATTTTTCATATTTTACTTGAGAGATAACTTTTCCCTACTCTATTTGTTTGACCTGAATGCCAAGAAAATACTTCAACAATCCCAAATCAATCATGTCAAACTCCTTCTAGATGGTTGATTTCAATTCATCTATCACCTTGCTTGCATTTCCAGTAAATATTAAATCATCTACATACAAAGCAACAATCAAAATATCACCATTACTTACTTTGATTTAGAGTGTGGGCTCACTACTAATTTTACTAAAGCCATTACTAATCATATAGGAATCTATCCTACTATACCATGCCCTTAGTGCTTGTTTGAGTCCATACAATGCTTTCTTGATCTTCTCTAATTTTCAATCATGCCATGGGATTTTATAACCTGGTGGTTGTCCCACATACACTTCTTCTTCCAATACTCCATTCAGGAAAGCTGATTTTACATCCATTTGATGGACCTTCCCCTTGTGATGATCAGATAATGCAAAAATTGTTCTTACTGTTTCTATCCTTGCTATTGGATCAAATGTCTCATTGTAATCACATCCAGGATTTTTTGTTAGCCTTTGACAGCTAATATTTCCTTGTGTCTTTCAATTTTTTCTTCTACCGTAGTCTTGGTTTTATAAACCCACTTGGCTTCAATAAATTCCTTTCCTTGGGGAAGATCTAACTCCCATGTTTGATTATTTTCTATTGCATTCATTTCTTCATCCATTCCTTTACACCATTAATGATCCTTAATTGCTTCCTCAAAATAAAAATGATCAAATACTAAAAATAAAGCAAAATTAATCATTTCATCTTCATTTTCATCATACCTTGACTATTCATATATATCTTTTGAACACTTCTCATTTGACCTTACTACTAGAATGAGTCAAATGATGATGAAGATGCCTCATTTTTTGGTCCTTGCATGCTTTTTTGGCTTATGCCATGAGAAGATTCACCCTTTTATGAAATAGGTGGCCAACTTGGTGCATTTTTTACTCTGTCATCTGTCTAACCACCTCATGACACAATCCTTAAGGGTGTAAGGAAAAAGTTTGAGTTTCTAGTTTTCTATTTTGTAGTCATATGTCTGGCAGAAAACTTTGAATTCAAATAAGAATTGCTTTAGATCTTCTATGGACATTCCTCGAAAGATGGGGAGAATGGATGGGGAAATGTTTTTCAATTCTGATTCCTCATCCTCATTTAGGACAATGGGATATGTAAAATTTATACCCAAGGGTCTTTCATCATCATTCTTGTTATCTCTCATTTATGAAATTTTCTCAGGTTCTAAACAAGATGATACAGACTATTCAACCTCACTCCTAGGAATTGTATTAGATTCAGTGTCACTCTCAGCGTTCCCTACTTTTTCTCTAGTTGGAGATATTATGTGAATACTGTGAGGTTTAAATCTTCCTTGAGCGTCCCATGGCCTGTGCATCAATATTTTTTGTGTAGACAAGGCTTAAGACTCCTACTAGTTACATAGCTTAACTTCACTAACATCCATAACAGGTAAGATGAATAGAATGGCGTTTTTTTCTTATGGTGTCCCTGGAAATGACACCAAAAATGATGGCTCACTATTATCTCCAATAATTTAACCAACAGATTCAATTTTGGGTGTCATTCTAAAACAAGGGTTGTGTCCTAGGTTGTATGTAATGAATTTGTATGCAACTCAATTGTTGTGGTGGTTCTCATTTTGGGTTGTTTTGTTGGTGTTTTTATCTTGTTTCTCTTCTACACTACATAAAGTAAATACAATGCTAAACTATTGAAAGGAAAGACAAAATTCAGGAAATACATCTAAGCTATTGAAACTACTTTGTTGTAATAAAAATGCTTTCAAAGGAAATACTTAACTAAATTGAAATGCACACATGAATTGAAATGCACACATGAATTAAAATATCACTAAGGAAATATAATAAAGTAAGGAAATAAGTCTGCATTCAAATATCCATTCAAATCAAAGTACTGAAACTTGAACTTATCAGGAATAATGAGCATGCATTAAACATCAACCCTCCAATCTCCTCAAGTGAGTGGGCCCTAGCTCTCCTTCAGGATTGAGGCACTCTTATAACCAAAATATAATCAAAAAAACATTGACTATATTTATTCAAATGAGTTCCAAAAAATACTTCAACATAAGAATGAAAGTAACTATTAACTGATGTAAAAATGTACTAAAAACTAATGTTAATACTGCTAGCTATAAAACAGTTTCAAGAAGGTATCTTAACGGTTACAAAACGTGCCACAATTTTAGGAAACAAATTTAACTACATAACAACCTCATTAAATCTCTATGACATCCTGTAATATAGCTAAAAACAAGGTCCCTTTTTATAGGATGCTATGAGAAAATCCTCTAGAATTACATGGTGGTGAGAGACTCGGTCATCTTGATTGTTACACCTCAAAATTGGTAGAGAATACTCTTTATCATCCTTTACACGTCATCCAATTAATCACAAAATCAATTAGTGGGAATTCCTACGATCATTAGATCACATAAGAAAAGAAAAAGAGAAATGCCTCATTCTTACTTAGGATACACCTATCTAGAACATCCCCCATACACTAATTAACATGTTTAGAAACAAATCGATAACCATATAGATGATATATAATAATTCAATTTATGCATTCATTGCCAAGAAGGATGAAAAAAATCAAGAAAAGAGGCCAAAGACAATGATCAGTTAATAGTTTTCTTGCTTATGAATCATATGAATAATAGTATGTGATTAGGACCTAGAAATTTACCCAAATTGAGTGATTTAGTGTCTACATTTGACTCAACTTTATGTTGTTGACTAAATTCTTGATAACATAAAGTATATAAGATATGCATACCTGATAACCATGTAGATCAATGCCGAAAGCATGCTAAAGAGAAAATAGAAAGCGTTAAATGAATAATATGAAGTGTGGAAGCTAGAGAAGAGGAAGTGACCCTAGGAGTGAAAAGTGTATGTGTATACGATGTGTTGTACTTTTTTTCGATGTTACTTGATGCTTGATGATGTGAATTGTGTTTCACATAAGGATGGACCTACAAAAGAGAAAATAAAATGAGTAGTTAAATATGTGTATATGAAAATTTGATATAAATGTGTAAAAAGTGTGTAAGAAGTATGAAAAAATGTTAAAAGGAACATGTGCACATGATCTGTGATGAGTGAAAGAGATATAGAGGATTCTTAAGATGTTGTAGAAGAACGATATTTTGGGTGATCTCACTCTAGTTGTGCAAAGTACGATTTTTTTTGGCAATCTCATGCCAAGTGTGGAAGAAGTGTAGGGAGAAGGATTTACTGTTATTCTCCAACCTTTGATTACTTCCCAAAGTATACACACAACTGTAGATGGTGTGTAAAAATCTGATCCTTTTCGATCCAGTTTGATCCAATGCAAGAATGGAAGAAGGTGTAATGCATGCATGTTGTTGGTACCCAAATTTGTTCTCCTTTTCAAGCTGAGCAACATCAAAGATATGACATGAATCTTGAAGATAGATAGTCCACATTGTATGTCATTTGTAGCTAGGGGTATGATCTAATTAGCACTCAGATTTGTGGAGATATGGATAGCACTCTAATAGGACTTGATCTTGTCCTAACTATTTTAGGTTGTGCCTTGCAACCAAGGAAAGAGAACCTATTTTGTAACCTTCTAATGGTGAAGGAGATGAAGATATCCTTCTCTTGCTTCAGTTATATGAGGAAGACCTTGATGAAAACATGATCAACAACCCAGATCTGACTCTCACGAGTTTTCACTTCCAAAATATGGGTATGTTTTCAACACAAGGCAAAGGTTACTAGAGACATTGAAATCCTGATCTGTTCTGCATACTTTTGCAAATGGATTTTGAATTTTTGTGGGTATAAAATACAAATCAGGGGTAGTACAGGGTAGGATGTGTTGTTTAGATGATTTTTTGGTGGGGTATTGAAAAGACAAACTTGGATATATCAGATCTTTGACAACCTCTACAATACTTGAACAACTATCAGTTTAAATGCTTCAAATAATCAAGATGTTCTTTCAACCAGAAGATGCACAAATGGAAGCCTAGGTTGCACTCTTCACACAATATTTGAAAAACTTCAACACGAAATCTTGAATTGAAGGGCTCAATTAAGCATTAAAATCTTTGATCAAATCAGGCCTAAGGTACCCCCAAAGACTTACAAGCAACCTCAATCAACAAATGAAGGTGGAGTGATTTTAAACTACTTATTTTCAATGCCAGATGAAAGCCCTTATGAAAAACAAAACTGCAAGTGCCACTATACTATCAATAAGGATGAGATCTGTGTGATTCTTAAATATTTCCATGCAAGATTACAACAAGAACTAAGAAAACTATTTACAGACATTTAAAAATGATAATAGACATCATGTTGCCCAAAATAACACAAATTTAATTCAAAAGCTTGTTAGATTCATCAGCAGGGGAGAGTTTTTGGGAACAATCTCAAAGCTGTGTGATGGCTATACACTTGTAACCAACTCACATACATGAAGATCCAACACAGAAGACATTAACTTGGTTCTTTGGTGGGTTTCTCAAAAGATGAGCTTTTTCAGAATTTGCTCGTGATTTTCAACTTCCCCCGACCCTTTGCATTTCTCAAAAATGGATTATATATCTCTTGCCACATTGGAGCCTTCTTTCCCAAGCAAAGAATATGCCAAGGGATCAAGTTTGTTACAAAAAACAAAACTCATGATTCACTGAAAATGAAATTTAATAGACTTGCAACCAAAAATGCCAGGTGTTTTAAAAAAAGGGTTGAATCATTACAAATATTCGGATCATTATCCTTCATGGAGGAACGTTTTTCATCATTAAGGCATGCAAACACCTTTTCACTCATCATTTCACCTTTTCACCTTTCCAATTTCACTCTTGCAACTTTTAGGTTTGACTTTTACATTTTTTCTTGAGCCTGAGCAAAAATCACTTCAAAAACACCCTAGATCAAAAGATTAAGCCATGAAAGTGATCCCAATGATCCTGAAAGGCCAAAAATACATGGAATCGCCAAAAATTTGATGAAATTTGATGCAAAAATCACAATTCCAAGCTTCGTGGAGCTCCCATGGTGGCCAAAATGGTGCAACGTACAGGAACTGTTGATCTACCTCAACTTTTAATCCTGGCCCTCCACATGGAAAATGTGGACTTAAAAATAAGCTTGGGTCACTTTTTTTAATTTTTAGGTAAATCCAGACACGTGGCACAATATAATTGGAACGGGCCCAAGGTTAAAAATATTCACTTTATAACCTTTTGAAAAATTGGAATATTTCTCCATTTTCCCCACCTCCTTCCTGGGCCTACCACGTGTCCAAAATGTGGGTCCCAATGAAGACATGGGACAATTCTGCACATTTACCTCCTTTTTTGGAAAAAGGAAAATTTTCACAAAAACTTCTATGGGTCCGCACCTTCGAATTCATCCTTGCCACGAGGCACTTTCTGATTCGCTTTGGGGCCATGTCTCTCTTTTTTCCATCATACCTCCTTCACAAAAATTGAAAATTCTAAATTTCCACTGGTGGCCTGCGCTCCCCTTTGACTTTTCAAAATTTTGGACACGTGTCTGCATCTGATTAGAGCGGAGCTGCATCCCATTTTTAATTTTTTAGAAAACAAAGCCAAAAAATTATTAAGTTTTCCATCGGCCCCCTCCTCCATTTTTGCTTTTTTAGACATGGGTCCCCTCTTGATTGCTTGCGGAACTTCAGCCTAATTTTTGGCTTTGATCCTTTTGAAGTTTAGAACTTCAAAGGCACCCAAAAATCCACCCTCCATTCTGACTTTTCATGGACACGTGTCCACCTATGATTGGCCATGGGGCCACGCTCCAAAATTTCACTTCAACTTTCTGACCCAAAAACACAAAAAATTACTAGGTTTTTCCACCATACGCATCCCCTCTGCCCAAAATTTTGCCACGTGTCCTCATCTGATTGGAGTGGGGCTGAAACTAATTTTGTAACTTTAACAAAAAATAGAGCTAAAAAACTCTTAAGTCCTCCATTCGGCCCGCTCCTCCATTTTTTATTTTTTAGGACACGTGTCCACTCCTGATTGGCTGCGGGAATTCAGGGCATTTTTTGAATTTTAAAATTTTTGCAAAATAAAGTCAAAAATCTCTAAGGAAATCTGACTGCCCGCCAATTCTCGACTAATGAGAATCCGCCACGTACGCAAGTTTGAAAAAAGCAAAGCTTTGGGCCTGAAAATGCCCCTTTTGCCAAAAAGGCAATAATCTTAAGTTAAAACACTCCCCCGCTTCTCCTCGGCCAATTAGAAGCTGCCATGTACCCTCCGACTTCTGAGCAATAATTTTGATGGCCAAAAAACACCCGTTTGACCATCAAACAACACAGAAAAACTCTTGGCATGCCCAAAATTTGATTTTTTCACCAAGGTTGGAAAATTTTCGAATTGGAACCAGATAAAACATGATTCTGAGCATTTCTTGACCATGGGGATGGATTTTCAAAGGCATATGAGTAAAAAACAACCAATTTTATCCTTCCACGATCGGGAAAATGGGAAAAATGGCATAGCCCGCAGATTTGAAGAATTTAGGGCACAAAATATGGCAAACTTGGGTATTTCTTCACAAATGAGGCATGGAAAATGATTTTCAAATGGACTAAGGCATAGAAACAGAGGAAACAACTTCATCCCACCCATTTAAACTATAAAAACGTTTCAGGAAATGTAGAGCGAAAAGAAAATTAGGGCAAAGGTAGTGTGAGATCAAAATGGACACCAACATCGGCTCCAGCTTGGGGATGGGCACTCCTTGTGAGTGCCACAGGAACAAAAGTAGACCAAGTGCCATGATATCCATTGGGAAATGGAGTCACGAGCCAGAACAGTAGAGAAACACCTGAGAAAACTCACAAAAATGGCTACCAAGAACCGGGTTAAACCACAAACCAATAAAACACCAAAAACAGAGCACCCCAAAGGGAAAAACAAAAACTATACACTTTACAAGTGGTGCATACCTCAAATTTGGGGATTAATCCAAGAAATGTTTCAGATGTCTTCCATTAACAAGCAGTTCAAGAAATTCCCCATCTAAGTCCTTGAGAAAAAAGGTATGCTCAAAATTTTGGACACGAGTCTCCATCTGATTGGAGCGGAGCTGCATCCCTTTTTTAATTTTTTAGAAAACAAAGCCAAAAATTATTAAGTTTTCCATCGGCCCCATCCTACATTTTTGCTTTTTTGGACACGGGTCCCCACCTGATTGGTTGCAGAACTTCGGCCCAATTTTTGGCTTTGATCCTTTTGAAGTTTAGAACTTCAAAGTCACCTAAAAATCTGCCCTCCATTCTGACTTTTCATGGACATGTGTCCACCTATGATTGGCCACGGGGCCACGCTCCAAAATTTCACTTTAACTTTTTGACCCAAAAACACACAAATTTACTAAGTTTTTCTGCCATCTGCATCCCCTCTGCCCAAATTTTTGCCACGTGTCCTCATCTGATTGGAGCGGGGTTGAAACTGATTTTGTAACTTTAGAAAAATAGATATAAAAAACTCCAAGTTCTCCATTCGGCCCACTCCTCCATTTTTTATTTTTTAGGACACGTGTCCACTCCTGATTGGCTGCGGGGTTTCGGGCCATTTTTTGAATTTTAAAATTTTTACAAAATAAATTCAAAAATCTCTAAGGAAATCTGACCGCCCACCAATTCTTGACCAATAAGAAGCCGCCACGTAGGCAAGTTTGAAAAAAGCAGAGCTTTGGGCCTGAAAATGCCCCTTTTGCCAAAAAGGCAAAAATATTAAGTTAAAACACTCCCCCGCTTCTCCTTGGCCAATTAGAAGCCACCACGTACCCTCTGACTTCTGAGCAATAATTTTGACGGCCAAAAAACGCCCGTCTGGCCGTAAAAAAAATAGAAAAACTCCCGGCATGCCCAAAATTTGATTTTTTCACCAAGGATGGAAATCTTTTGAATTAGAACCAGATAAAACATGATTTTGAGCATTTCTTGACCATGGGGATGGATTTTCAAAGACATGATCGTAGTTGGTGTTTACAACTACAACTCTTCAAGTTAATTCTTCTTCTCCTTATATTTCCATTATCTCTTGTCCTTCAAGTCCACTATGTTGTAGATAATTATGGATTGCAAGGTAGAAAATATTGTCCTTGTGATCTTGTCAAGGTGGAGGAAGCCTAGGCCATGGTCATGGTGGAGTGGATAAAAGGTACATGGGGTCCCGAGAAAGAGAACGCACTACAAAGATTGGTGAAAAAATACAATGCTGATAAATGGTCAGTGATGAGTAAGGGGATCTCTGGGCAGCTGGGAAAGTTTTGCATGCTAAGATGGCGTAACCAACACCACCCTACGTGGAGCACCGCCCATTTTTCTCTTGCCAAGGATGTCATCATATTGGAAGCTCACTTCCTCCACAACAAGAAGTGACCTCCATTGCCTTCCTCTTCTCAGGGGATATCACCAACTCCATAAAAAATAAGTGGAACTCCACCTGTCGATGGTACTCTCATCAAGTAGAAGATCTCAAAAAATAAAATTGATTATTATTAAGTCTTTAACAGTGTAATTTTTTTTTGGTGGACAATCTATAACATTTCTTACAATAGAAAATGAAAGCTACATAAATAATTAGACCATCATAAATTTTTCATTTGAGAGGCAGGAATGACCTTCAAATTCCAGGCTTGGCGGTTGGTAAAAACCTACCTAGCCTAGTTTGATGTCCCCAACGAAGGCCCCATTTGCCACGTAGTGATCACCTTTGTGAGAATGGCAATTGCCTCGCAGTCGCTCTTGTGTCGGTGGAGGTCATTTTCAATGGTAGGTTTTTTCAACGCTATAATTACCGAGATTCCTCAATACGTAAGAACTTTCCCTTTTACAAATCGCGGAAATAACACAATAATAAGTATGATCATTGCATCGCATTCGCGGAACATGCCGCTTGGAAGGTTCATTCAAGCTTCTGCTTAAAAAAAGCAGCCGAAAATGTGAAAGGAAACTCAGCCAATTCGAGCTTCCTTCTCCGCACCGTCGTGGAAGGAGCTCCTCGTTCTGAGTCAAACTGAACTCCATGAAATCATCAAAAACTCCCCCAATCTTTAAATCCATACCAGAAACCATATTGCATTACTTTAGCATTCTCTGCGAAAACTGAAATGGGGGCACCTGCACCAACATCTCCTGCTCCCTCTAATGACGATGCATCTTTTCATTGCTACGATGTAGTGCTTAATTATGATGGTCCAAATGTTCTGAATACTCTGGCCAGTGTCCTTTACTATTATCTACGTTGTCTGGGATTGCTAGTGTTTCTGGATTCAGAAGTATTACAACCGGGGGATTCCGTACGTGATAACACAGAGCGTGCCATTGAAAGTACTCTGGTTAATATAGTAATTTTCTCCATAAGCTATGCTTCCTCTAGCTCGTGTTTGGAAGAGCTTTCCCTCATGCTGAAAATAGGTGCCAAAATTGTTCCCGTGTTTTACGGTGTTGCTCCTTCTGACCTTCGCTACGTTGAAAAGGGAGCATATGCGACAGCATTCACTAAATATGCTAAAGATGGACTGTCCGTCATAAAGCTTGACGAATGGAAACGAGCCCTTCACAAAGCGTCTTCCATCGCTGGTATAGTATTCGATCCATGTAATGGGTAAGTCCCGCTTATCTCAACTATTATTTTGATCTCCATAGTTTTTTGTTTTCTTCTCAATCCCATTGTTGTGGATTTTTGTGATATCTCGCAACAGTAACATGGGGAATCTGTGCAAAAAAATTGAGGACACCGTTTCCAAAAAAATGGGGGAGTCTAAAAATAAGCGCAAGGTGGTGGAATATCCAGTTGGGCTTGACGAGGCTGTTCAAGAGCTTGAGGCCACAATACGCTCGTGCGGACAGATTACTAGTGGTAAGATTGTGGGGATAGTCGGAGGCAGAGGTGTGGGCAAAACAACTCTTGCCAAAGAATTCTACAACCGCAAACGCGCCGCATTTCCCAGGTCAAGTTTCTTATCTGCGGTGGGGAAGGCAGATGCAGATGGAAAAATAGGCAACATGCAGGACAAATTGTTGGGTGATATAAGTATGCCACGCCCACTTTTCACTGGTCAGAATGGCGTAGAGAGGATCAAATCTGAACTAGAGCGTTGGTATTCAAAGGCCTTAATAATTTTAGATGGCATTGACCATGTTGATCAACTGGAAGCCCTGGCCGTGAATGAGTTCCTCAATCATGGGGCCTTAGTAATTGTGACGTGCCGTGATGTGGGTGTCCTGGAGTCCTTTGAAATGGTGACAATTCACGAAAGGAGAGGACTGAACCCAAATGATGCCAGACGCCTCTTCTGCTGGCATGCATTCCGCGTATCTGATCCTCCCAACGGCCGCGAGAAACAGGTGGAGAACTATTTGGAAGTTGCAGGCGGATTACCCTTATACTTACAAAAATTGGGACGGAATACTTACTCTTTGCTAAATGGCACGGATGTAGGAGAATAAGAGTTGTTTTTCTTTTCTATTCAAGAACCAAATACTCTGTTTGAGCCAAATGTGTATAAATCCTTACGGAATGCTGTTCATTTGTTAATTTTTCCTGTTTTTTTTTATATGCTAACATGGAGAGGCCAATATATGGCGAGTCGTGCCATGCCCTGACTCGACTCGAACCCGGGCCGGCTGTTTTTTTTTATATGTTTTCTGATTTTCGTAATTGATGGTTTTCTGATTTTCTTTCTTTGCTATCGTTACATAATACATTGATAATGTAATTTAACAATATTTGTCCTCATGAACATATTAAATATGACCCGCCCCCGATCCCCCTCCATGCCAAATACAGCTGGACAAATCATGGGTTGAGGAAATTGTTAGTATGGGAAGCAGTGATTGGGATGTTAAAAACACCCAACTGGCTGGGTGGAAGCGTTGAGAGGACCAAGCCCTGGCTCCGGTAACTTAGCTGTGGTGGAGCTTGAACCACCCCTTCCTATTTCTTGTTGCAGGTTTGAGCTGTAGGGTTGTGGGAAAACGTCTAAGATAGTAGAGACCTTATGGTAAAACCCAATAGTGAACGATGGAGGTAGTATTGGGGCTATTCTCCACACTTTTCGGCTCCGTTGGTAGGAGGAGTATGCCCATGTTTGCAAACTTTTGAAGATGTCATTGGATTCTATGCCTGATCCATAAACAGAGTAGAGTTGGATCAAGAATGGATGTCAGGGGGCAACAATGCAAGGCTTGCCAGCATCTTGTCAAATGGTATCTCAGCTTTATTTTGTTTCCCTCATAAAATTGTCACAATTGCTACCCTCTGCTTTGCATTTTTGTTATTATTAGGGAGCAATATATACCTTCCTAATAATTATGGGGCATTGAACATATTTACGCATGTTATCCTTCTAAATCTTTCATAAGCACTCAAATTTCAATTTTGCAAATATTCTCTGCATTTTCATTTCTGCAATGGCTAGAGCAATTTTTTTGATTGGTTGTTTCTCCAAAGTTAATATCCCCAACAAATTTATTATTAATATACCATGCTTTTTGCTTTGAAGAATTTTCTATTTTCATTGTGTTTATAATTTTTGCACTTTAAAACAATGTTTTTTATTAAACCTTATAATAATGTAATTGCATTTATTCTAAAAAGTTACAAATCCATTAAAACAAAGATTTCTAGTTTGGAAGTTATGAAGAAATAAATAATACTCTTAAATAATTATTTATGTATGTAGACACTAAAATTTGGTGAATTGTCCTTCTACAATGCTAGATTTAACCTTGTATGTTTGCTAGGACAAACACTTACATTGAGAATTTAATCTCCTCATCTATCTAGACATCCTACAACTGTCTTACCCTTACACTATGGTTTGTCGTCAATTCTGGATATATTATTCAATCAAAGCAACAAAGAAAGTGTATTGTTGACACAACTTTCAGTTTAGATGTTTCTATCTCCTTTCCAAAAACCATACTTCACGGTCGAGATGTGGTGTTTGGTCTTGCATTTCCTAGACACTCCCTCCCTTCTCAATCATGAACTCTAGTTTTTATTCAAAATAATTTGTTGGGTTATTTCATCTTCCTATGGCTGGGTTTACATAATATCTCACCTACGGAAGACTATTTAAACAAGTCATTATCACCTTATAACTCACTTATCATTCTTATTATATGTTATTGAAAATATCATAAGAGCATTAAAAGGGTTCTTGAACCCTCCTAAAGAAATCCCAACTACATGTTTGATAAACTCAACCAGGTCAAAGAGTCTAGCTTTATCCATCTATAAGCATGCAAAGGACATAGAGCCATGTCTTAAGCAATCTAGAAATTTCACTCCACGCATTGCACAAGAGTTTCAATCAACAAAAGGATTAGGTCACATAACTGAGGTAAACCACATCATATCTCACTACTATCATGTTTGGTACAATTTATACTACATAGTTAGCTTGCTATTTTGGTGTCAGAAGACATGTGGGCACCCCTAAGGGGTTGGCTAGCTATAAACACTTAAGAGAACTACGCAAGCCTTGATTTCTATAAAAAGGATATGTAGTGCAACACTCATATTGGTTCAGCAACTTGGAGTTTGATTGTCCAAGGTGATTCAAGCTTGAATGCACATACATGTATTTTTCTCCTTTTGTTTTCTAATCCTATGATGAAGGGTTCTGCATGTTCGTAGGATTTTTAATTTTTCTAGTCGTCACTGGTTATCCCAAAGCTATGTGAACATGAGTAATGTATTGTAACCGTTACTTCTAAACAAGCAAATCACATAGAAATTTACATATCCATATTGTCTCTAGGTATGAAACTATAAATGTCTTGTCTTGGACCATACATGTCCTACCTAGACCATATAGATTTTGCACAATTTTAATGAATTTACTTCAATAGAAGAGCACGAACATAAGATTTGATGCGTTTATAAATGAGGGACTTCGAGGGGGAAACCTCCCAAAATCCTATAGACATAATATCATTCACCCAATTGATGACTAGGAGAGTTATTCACCCCCCCAACACACATATAGGACTAATTATGAAGGGTCATAACCCTGCATCCACACATATTAATTGAAGATAAGTAGGGCTACATTATTCCCTAAGTAATGAATGTAAATAGAAATGATAAGTGTGCCTTTGTTCGGCCTACCCATATATCTATGCATTTGATAGGTTAAGCACTTATCATGCACATCCCCTTTAAAATAATGTTTTCCTTAATGTTGACCAAATCAGGATGTTGTTGCAGACAACATTCATCCTCTCAAGTTGCATCCTCGTTGGGTAGATTCTTCCACTTTACCAAATACTCCTTAATATCTCGTGTTCATAGATATTTAGTGTGGGTCTGAAGGATAGTCTCATGTTCCAAAATTATCTCGTCTTCCTCATCCAATTAAGGTAACTTTGTCTATGTAAATATGTGTTTTTTGATGACCTTCTCTAAGTAATAAATGTGAAATATTTGATGTATGCAAGTAGATTAGGATAGCTCCAACTTGTATCCAACACTTGCAATTCTTTGCATGATTTGATAAGGGCCATAATATTTAGGAGAGATTTTTTAGTTCTTTTTTTAAATTTTTGGAGGACATTTGTTTATATGGTTGGAGGCATAAAAATATTGAATCACCTATATCAAATCACTATGATGTTGATATGATTTTTTCTTTATTTAGTTTTGGTCCATTATCAAATTTACTTTGAGACTAACAAGGACCTCTTGTTGTTGTTGAATGTGTTCTTCCATAGCAAAAATTTTGGGTTGGACCTTTAAGGATGAGCTGGTCGATGGGGGTTGGTACCCATAGAGTGCCACAAATGGAGACATCTTGGAAGATGTATGTAGTGAATTATTAAATCACCATTTTTCTAGCACAATAACAAATTAACCCATCTGTCTAGCTTATCTGATGTGAAACAATTAAGATAAACTTCTAAGCATTTATTCACTACTTTTGTTTTCTTATTGGATTCATGATGATAAGACGAGATATGGTCAAGGTTTCCCTGATGCGGATGCCCAAAACTTTGATCAATTTTCGCAAGAGAACTCCTCTAATATAGATATTTTAATCTACATTGCATGAGATCAACTTAAGAATGTTTCGTTAACACACTCCTCAACATGTATTTTCCCCATATCCATGGTACCTGTCCCATTGGGTGCATATCATATATAAATTCCCAATGTATCTATACATATTCCTACAAGAACTATTTTCACTAAACATCCCACATCTACTTTTCATAGTTCGCATGTATCTAACATATAAGCCCTTGAAGCCATTGTCCACACTTTATAAGAAAAAATATTACAATTACAACAAGATGAATCCACTTCTTCTAACACTATGGATTCTAAACGGTTACTTCACAATTCCCTTGAAATTAAATCAGTTTCTTATTCATTACCTATTGGGTTTGTTGTTGTTAATTTTCCTATCTATGATGGAAACGAGGATCCTGCTGAACATCTTCACTCATTTCATGTTTCTTGTTTCGCTTATGCTTCTAATGACATATTTCTTACCAATATTTTCCCCTATATTATTATGGAAATCACATGACTGTTGTTTTAAATTCTTCCCACTCATTATGCACATTCATTTACTGCTTTGGAAAACCTCTTTTTAGCACAATTATCTATCAATATTGAGGCCAAAATTTCTTATCCACTATTGGATCAAATACGAAAAGGCTTTACCAATAATGAATTGCAAAACACATTTACTCAAATATTATTATCCCCTTTCCATGATTCAGTCATGTTTGACAATTGTAGAGCCTTAGACCATCTATGTCATACTATGCCAAATTACAAATCTAATTTGTTACATATGTATAAGCACAAGTACGTTGTTAAATATCCTCTTATATCTGCAACTAAGTTTCTAAGAAACCCCCATTAAAAATAAATTCTAATGACGCCAAAATTTATTCTATGGACACTTTTAATACCATTTCACAACCAATTAAGATATAATTTCATATCATGAATAATCAATTTACTTGCTTACCAAGTCCTCCTCAAATTTCCTTGAAATAATTGCTTGAGTCTAATCTCATATCTCTCCCTCCATCATTTGAGGTTGATATGAGTAGAAGTCATGGAAATAATTTAAATTCCAATTCCCATTGTGATTATCATCGATGTGTCAAGCACTCTATAAATAAATTCTTAAATATTAGCCATGTTATTCAAGATCTTATCAATTATCATGCTATTAAATGGGATGTACCCATTAAATCTGCAAATCCAATCAATGATAACTCTAACATGGAAATATATAATTATCTACTTCCTAAACATGATACGAAAAAATATTATTTAGATGTACATAATGTGTATCGTGCAGTGACACCACAACCTTCTTATGATGACCCCTTAGTTGCAGTGAATGGCACAGTTAATCATGCACTATCTTCTACTCCAATCATTACCTTTGATGACTCTGATATCGATGCTACACTTATTTTGGATACATTTTCCATTCCTATTTCTATTAGTCATAAACCTTTACAGGTTATTTTTGTGTATCTACATAGTAAGGATAATGTTTGTTATCTCCCACTACTTCAATCTTTGGGCATTCATACACACAATGTTTCACTTGATACAAATCCTCGCTATCACCTCATTACTCTACCCATTACTTTTGGTCATTTTACTACTTCATATTCATTTATGGTTACTTCTACTCTCAATTTTTGTGACTTATAGTTAGGTCTCCCTTGGTCATGTATTGTCAAGGCCATTCTCTCAGTTATACATCAATGTATTAAGTTCATCCAAAATAATCAAGTTCTCACTGTTAGAGGTATTCCCTTTTACGCTTCCCATTCTAGTGTTATTATTGTTCGTTCTACATTATCTCCTCTTAATCCTCTTATAAAAAATCCATTAGATTTACAAAATCTCTCTAGAACTTTTATGTCACTCCCTAGGCCTTTAATGCACTCTCTTCTAATCCTATGGATTCTCTTAGAAATTTTATTGCATACACCTCCTCTCCCAATGTTGGTTCTCTTTGGTCTCGCAAAAGGCCCTCAATTTCATGCTCTACATATCATGCATGTATATATCCTCATAGGACTATAGCTTCATGCACTGTATCTTATTAGTCTCATGTCCCTAGAGTCTTATGTCGGTCTTCTAGTGCCCATATTACCACCATATCTTTTCGCTACCATCCTAGTGGTCGAAACACAAGTTCATCTAGTAGTCTAGAGTAACAACATTCTATGCATGTTATTAATTTATCTACTAATCCTTCTTTAGAACATTTTACTATAACAATATCGTTTGCAGTCTCATCACCACTGAGAATTGAATCTCCATCTGTTATGGTAGTGTCTTCACCTTATAAGGAGGTTATCAGTGGCTATCTCTTTTTATACTCACATCTTGTTGTACATATCTATGAATTGGGATATAGAAAAACATTCAAATATTTACAAAAATACAAAATCAAGACCGTGCCTTTCACTTGAGTTATTGAAACTTTACATTACACATGTTGTTTGTCAATTCGGTTTGATAGATATCATGATTTATTTTATTACATGCATGTGTTCACTTGGTATATTGAGTTGGATGCAAGACACACCAATCGACACATACTTGTATGAACACTCATGTTTTAATACACTCTCTATATTAAGGGGAAATGCCTCCACATTTCATAGGTGTTATTTTTCTATCACTGCTACAAGGGGGTGATTTGAGACATTAATTAGAGAAAAATATAGTTTTTTGTCTCTAATTAATACCCTCCCCATGTCACACCATTTAGAACATTTTTATTAAAAAAACATGCTCATGAGGTGGCTTGTAAGTGGGAAATACAACAATGAATGTGGTAGATACAGGTTAATGGTGTAGGCCTCCATGGAAAATTGTTCACTATTGGGTGCAAAACGTGATGAAAAACGTATTATTCTCATGCATGTACTCTAGATTAGAGATAATCAACACCAAGCGTGGGTCTTAGGCGAGTAGATGGAGTCCGAGCATGTATTGAATCCATTTATTTTTCCCTATTTTTTTTCATGGGTATGCATTATTTGTCTCTATTGGCACTTACTGGGTCTTGAATGTGTCTATGGATATCCTTTGCTTTTCGTGAGTGTTCTGAATGGTTCTGAATGTGTCTATATGCATATCCTTTGCTTCATGTAAATGCTCTATGAATTGTTTGACAAAATACTCAAAAAATGTGGCATCATTTACACAAATGATTACAGGTTATGGCTTGAATTTTTTAGATCATATTTTGTTTTTTGGGTTATCTTGAAATAAATCCTTGGATGGCTTGGCTGCTTGGTCATCTCCATACCATGGCTCATTCAATTTGATCCTTTTCTGCCCAAGATAGTCTTTTCTACACTACAAAGTCTTTGGCTCACCTATGGTTTTGGTAATTCCTTGGATCCAACTACATACAAGTTGGATATTTTTAATTATTTCATATTTCATTAATTCCCTTAGAATTTGATCCTCAACCCACCTAATCTTACATTATTTTCTTGATTAAGGGGGGTTCTGTTTACCCTTCCCACATCTAACACTTTTTCCCATATTCTATAACTCTTTTCTTGGCCTATGACTGATGCTCTTCACTTACCCTCATCAAACGATAAACCATATACAAAAACTCGGTAAATTATATACTGCAATACCTTAATTAAAAAAATCAAAACCAGACATAAAAAAGATCCATTCATAGTTTGTTTTCGATAAGATACCAAATTCAAAGTAGGTATCATAAAATTCTCTAGAATTTAATATTGCACTTATGAAAAGACAGTGGTTTCTTTGTGTTACCAATAAAAAAAGACAATGGAATTCTTAACAAAGACAATGATAAAAAAATCTAAGCATGTTTGAGTTTCCACTTGTGTCTAAATTAACTTTGGATAATCCTGTGCTCTAAGAGTGAGAATCATTTACTTTCTATTTATCATGATGGGTGAACACCAAGTCACTAAGAGATCAATTTTAGTTATACCAAGTCTCACTCAAACCCAGGGAATCCTATGAAGGCCAGTTACTTAATGTTGATTGAAATTTTATTTAGACTCTGTAGATAATAATTACAGAAGTATAAACATTGTAACAATATTATAATTAACAATTTATTTTCCATGTTATCAGTATCGTACAATGCTTTAAGCTTGAAATTTCCTAACTTGTTAAAATATTGGTATATTTGAATTTCATAATTTTGATGTGAAATATATGGTTGAAAAAAACCTAATATCATAAAAAATAGGAATAGGATCAGTTCCACTATAATCAATGAGATGATGTCTTTTATTGATTTTACAAATTAAAGCCTTACTCTAGAAATACATGTGAGTTTCATCTTTGAATTCATAATTGTTCAACAGTTTCATTTATCTAAGGTACAGACAATATCCGGTTCCTTTTGTTGTTTACACTTATTCCATGCTACGGATTAGTATTTCAAGGCATCTTAGAAATAGGTTTGTTTTTTATCTTTGATTTCATAATTTTGAACCAAAATGACCACATTAACATAAACACAAAGGAAAATCCATGTTTACTAAAGGGTGTTGCATGTAAAAACAGAGCTCACATTCTTTATCATATGCTTCCTACCAATTTCATTCATGTTTTACAAAAATTTCATTCTTTTCATTGCTTGGAATCTATATCCTACGTTTCATATTTATAAAATTGTGAGATTACAACTTTCTAATATTTTTATATGAGAAAATTTTATCCATTTGCAAACATTGGCATTGTAAACCATCTAAATAATTACACGTCTTCTAGTATTATCATCTCTAGATAGAACCTGTACCAAGTATTATTAGAATTTATTTATAACTATACTACTACAATGGGGTGATTTGAGAAATTAATTAGAGACAAAAATATATATATTTGTCCCTAATTAATACCCTTCCCATGTTGCACCCTTTATAACATTTTTTATTTTAAAAATTTCTCTCGAGGTGGCTTGTAATAATGAATACGGTAGATGTAGGTATTATCATGCATGTACTCTAGAAAATAGCCAAACAATACCAAGGCTTATATCTTAGGCGATCAAAAGGAGGCCGAGAAGGTATCAAATAGATTTAGTTGGAAAATAATAGAAATCAATGATAATTGTACTTGTATCAAAAGCATAAATATCCTTTTGTGTAATATATTTTCATAGATGAACATATCCAATTGAACAATGGAGACCAATTTTTACAATCTATGAAATTTCATTCATTTGGGAGTGTGAGCATTGAGATAATGTATTTAGAAAAAAATGCACACACTATATTCTCTAAAAAAGTAATAACAATGAAATCAACCAGGGTTAGTTAGAAGAACAACATTATTCATCTTTGCAATCTAATTATAAATATTGTGGGTAGAGAAAGGCCTATAGACTAGACTACCCAGAAATGTCAAGTAAACCCCCGTACCAGTCTTGATATATATTAGGTATGGGTACACCATGGATACATACCCACAAGCCTTTGGTATGTCCTAGGAGATACCCAGGGCATGTGAGTACATACCCACAATGTACCCACACCATTTTTCTTAAGCGCAAAAAAAAAACAAAACTTGAGGGTTTTGACTGGAATTGAACCTTGGAAAAGTCATGTGAGATTCAATATTTCTAATAGGCTTTGAAGGGTCAAGAGAGATGAAAAGGGATTAATTTGGCTGACATTCTATTTGGGGGATTTCTTGTTGCTCCTTATGGGACCTTTATTATTCAATCAATTTGGAAGGCGTGGGAATAAGTGAAGCACTTGGTGGTTAAGAAACCTATCTTCTCTTCCTTTTGACACTAGGTTTCAAGCTTATATATAGATTTTGTTGAATATGAAATATAATTAAAAGATCCTTTCCTTGAAAAGAGGTTGTTTTTCCCTCCTTTGGTTTGATAAAGAATTAAAATATTTCATGTCTTGTATATATTTGAGAACTAAATGGAATGGACATACCTTAAATATTTCTATAAGCTTCCTCAATATTAGTTCAAAATGTGTACCATCATGTTTGGTACATTTATTACTACATAGTTAGCCTACTATTTTGGTGTCATGAGATACGAGGGTGCCCCTGGTGGTTTGTTAGCTATACACACTCACATAAACACTTAGGAGAACTACATGATCCTTTATTTCTATAAAAATGATATGTAGTACAACACTTAGATTGGTTCAACAACTGAGAGTTTGATTATCCAAGGTGGTCCAAACTCAAATGCACATACATGTATTTTTCTCCTTTTGTTTTCTAATCATCTGATGAAGGGTTCTGCATGTTGGTAGGATTTTAATTTTTTTTATACATCACAGGTCATCCCAAATTTATGTGAATATGAGTATCATATAGTAAGTGTTATTTACAGACAAGTGAAGTACATAGAAATTTACATATCCATATTGTCTCTAGGTATGAAACTATACAGGTATTGTCTTGGACCATACATGTCCTACCTAGACCATATAGAATTTGCACAGTTATAATGAATTTACTTCAACAAAAGATGAAGAACATAAAAATAATGAGTTTATAAATGAGGCACTTTGAGGGGGAGACCTCCTAAAAGCCAATAGATATAATATAATTCACTCAATTGATGATTGAGAGAGTCATTCCCATATATATAGGCCTAATTACGAAGGTTCACAACCATGCATCCATGCATATTAATTGAAGATATGTAGGACTACATTAGTCACTAAATAACAAACGTAAATATAAATGATAAGCATGCCTTAGGTTTTTTTGGAAATAGGGGTAAACTGAGGGTGTTGAAAGGACCCACATCCTTGTATAATTGAGGATTTTTTGAGAGGATCCATAACCTAGGTAACAATGCAGGGGTCCACCATTAGGATCCCAATTGAAGCAACCATGAAACCATAGTGAAGGTGTAGTGACCAATGAAAATGAAAGCAATGAGTGGGACACATATCAGTGACAAAAGTGAGAGGATAAGCCACCAATGTTCGCAGTGAGAGGAGCAACCACAAGTGTCAGCAACAAGTGAAGCAGCTACTAGCGTCAGCAGCGAGAGGAACAACCACATCAACAGTGAGAGGAGCATCATTAGTGAGTAGAGAAGCCACCAACGTCAGCAACGAGAGGAGGAGCCACCAGCATTAGCAATGAGAGGAGAAGCCACCAACGTCAACAATGAGTGGAAGAGCCACCAGTGTCAGTAGCGAGGAGGAGCCACCAACGTCAGCACCGAGATTACCAGCATCAGCACGAGCAAAGATGCCACTTCTAGCGGTGAACCACCTCTGAGGAGGATCGTACCTTAGGTGGATTTGAACATGGGTGGGCAAGCACACAACCATGTGAATTGACCGCACAACTCCCACCCCATCAGAAAGTGTGCCTTAGGTTGTCCTACACATATATCTATACATTTAATAGGTTAAGCACTTATCATGCATGTCCCCTTTAAAATATTTTTTTCCTTAATGTTGATCAAATCGGAATTTTATTATAGAAAAAATTCATATTCCCAAGTTGCATCCTCGTTGGGCAGATAATTCCACGTTATCAAATTCTCCTTAATCTCTCATATTTGTAGATGTTTGGTGTGGGTTTGAAGGATAGTGTCGTGTTCAAATATTATACTGCATTCCTCATCCAATTCAAGCAACTATTTTTTATGTAGATATGTGTTTTTAATGACCGTCTTTAAGTAAGAAGCATGAAATATTGGATGTATGCAAGTGGATTGGGCTTGATCCAAATTGTATGCAACACTTCTAATTCTTTGTATGATTTGATAAAGGCCGTAATATTTAGGAGAGAGTTTTTTGTCCATTTTTATTTTTTGAGTGACATTTATTTATCTGGTTAGAGGTTTAAAAATAATGAATCACCTATATAAAAAATTCCTCTTACTACGATGTTGATATGATTTATGCTTTATTTAGTTCTGTGTCATTTTCAAATTTACTTTGAGACTTACTAGGACCTCTTGTTGGTGTTTAATGTGTTCTTCTATAGCACGAACTTTGGGTTAGATATTTAAGGATGAGGTGATTGATGGGAGCTAGTACCCATAGAGTGCCACAAATGGAGACATCTTAGAAGATGTATGGAATGAAGTACCATATCACTATTCAGCTAGGGGTAACCAGTTAACCCATCTATCTAGCTTATTCGATGTGAACTAATGAAGATAAACTTATAAGCATGTTTTAACTACATCTGTTTTCCCATTAGATTAATAATGATAAGAAAAGTTATGATCAAGGCCTCCCTGATGTGAATGACCAAAAAATTGATCAATTTTTTCAAGAGATGTCGTATAATATTGATATTTTACTCTATGTTACATGAGATCAAATTAAGAATGTTTCGATATCACACTCCTTGATATCTATTGTCCCCATATCCAGGGTGCCCACCCCTTTGGGTGCACCTCATTTATTAATGCCCAATGTATCTATGTCTATTCCTATGAAAATTATTTTCACTACACATCCCTCATCTACTTATCACAATTCACACATATTTAGCATATAATACCTTGAATCCCTTGTCCACACTTTATAAGGAAAAAAATTACAATTACAACAAGATGCATCAAATTATTCTAAAACTATGGATGCTACATAATTACTTCACAATTACCTTGTTCTCAAAGTGTTTTCTAATTCATGACCTATTGGAATTTTTGTCGTAAATTTCCTATTTATGATGTAAAATAGGATTTTACTAAACATATTCACTCATTTCATGTTTCTTGTTTTGATTATGCTTTTAATGACATATTTCTTACCAATATTTTCCCCTAACTTGTCTTATGTAATTCAGATTACATTGGTTTTAAATTCTTCCCACTCATTCTGTACGTGCATTTACCACTTTGGAAAACCTTTTTTTAGCACAATTATCTATCAATATTGAGGAAAACATTTCTTATGTACTGTTGGATCAAATACGAAAAGGATATACTAATAATAAATTAAAAGACATATTTACTCAAATATTTTTATCCCCTTTTCAAGATTCGATCATGTTCCATAATTTTAGATCCTTGTACCATCTATGTCATACTTTGATGAAGCATGGAAATTTAAGTTATTACATATGAATAAGCTCAAGTGCATTGTTTTATCTCCTCTCATATCTACAACTAAGTTTCTAAGAAAACCCTCATTCAGAATAAAGTCTAATGCTGTAAAAAATTACTTCTAAAGACACTATTAATGCCATATCACAACCACTTAAGATACAATTATAGTTCATGCATCATCAATTTACTCGCTTACCAAGTCCTCCTCACATTTTCTTGAAATAAATACTTGAGCCTAATCTCATATCTCTCTTTTTGTTTGAGGTTGATAGGAGTAGACCTCCAGGAAAGAATTTAAATGCCAATTCCCATTTTGATTATCATCAGTGTGTCGATAACTCTATAAATATCTGCGTAAATCTTAGTTGTTTTATTCAAGATTTTATCAATTCTCATGTTATTGAATGAGATGAACTTATTAAATATGAAAATCCAGTCAATGATAACTCTAAGATAAAAATATTTAATTATCCACTACCTAAACATGATACTAATAAATATTATTTATATGTACATAATGATTATCATGTGGTGACACCATCACCTTATTATGATCACCCATTTGATTAAGTGATTATCCCGGTTAATCATGCACTATATTTTACTCTAGTCATTACCTTTGATGACTATGATATTAATGCTACACTTATTTCGGATACATTTTCCACTCTTATTTCTATTATTCACAAAGCTTTACAGAGTGTTTTGGTTGATCCATATTTTAATGATAATGTTTGTTATCTCACACTACTTCAATATTTAAGAATTCCTACTTGCAACCTTTAACTTGATATAAATCATCGCTATCACCACATTACTATTCCCATTAATTATGGTCCTTTTAATACATCATATTCATATGTGGTTACTTCTACTCTATATTTTTGTGTAGCTAGGTCTCCCTTGGCCACATATTGTAAAGGCCATTCCCTCAATTATACATCAATGTGTTAAGTTCATTCACAATCAGTAAGTTCTCACCATTATAGTTATTCCCTTTTAGGATTACCATCATAGTGTTCCTATTTTTCCTTCTAATTTCTCTCCTCTTATTTCTCTTATAGAAAATCCTTTAGATTTACAAAATGTCTCTAAAACTTCTATGTTACTCCCTAGGCCACTACTGCATTCTACTTATAATCCTATGGATTCTCATAGTCTTGTTATTACACTTACCTCCTCTGCCATTGTTGGCTCTCTTTATTATCCAAAATGGACCTCAATTGCATGCTCTACATATCATGTATTTGGATCTCCTCATATGAATACAACACCACATATTGTATCTTATTAGTCTCATGTGCCTAGAGTCTTATGTTTGTCTTCTAGTGCCCATATTACCCCCATAGCTTCTATTTAACCTCGTCTACTGCATAAAAATCATTTTACACATGTTAATTCTTCATCTACTAATCCTTCTTTGGAACATGTTACTAAAATATTCTCATTTGCATTTATAGCACCACTGAGAGTCGAATCTCCATATTATGTGGTAGTTTCTTCACCCCATCCAGAGGTTCTCAGTAGTTATCTCTTTTTCTACTCATATCTTGTTGTATATATCCATGCATTGTGATGATATAAAAAAATTCAAATATTTATAAAAAAACTAAATCAGGACATATTCTTTCACTTGAGTTACTAGCACTTTACATTACACATGATGTTGTTTGTCACTTTGGTTTGATAGATAACATATTTTATTTCGTTACACACATGCATTCACTTGGTATATTAAGTCAAACCTAGAACACACAGATCGACACATGCTTATAAGAACACTCTTGTTTTCATAAACTCTCTATATTAAGAGGAAATGCCTCCACAATTCATAGGTGATATTGTTCTATTATAGTTGATTTGAACTTCCTCATCTATGCCCAATCATATAAATTGTGTACCTATTACTTTTCAGACTAATAGGAATAACACATGTGTCTTTTGTAACATAGACATCTATTGTTTCATATATCTCACATATATTGGTTACTACATCATATTATCATTTTTTTGTATGTTTTTTTCATGTATACATGTTTGTTTGGGTGTCATTTCTTGATTATTATTTTCTTGTGGCATATGTTCCTTGATTGTCTTGTGACACTGTGGGTGTCCCATTTTTTGGCATCACACCTATCTTGTTTAAAAATTATTTTCTCTTGTTTTTAGGTCTACGAGCCTTGATTTTATTACAAAATTATGGGTTTCCCATGTTTATAGGCCTAAAAATCCTTTCCTATGATATTGTATGTCATTTTTTTTCCATTGGATGCATTCATGTTGATCTTATTTTCTCTTACATATGTTTTTTCCTATTAGTTTCTCTCATTGTTACTATCATTGTTTATTACTAGAAGTGGTTTGTTGCATTCAATGGCTTCCACCATGCCCAAACACCTCTCCTTTTGCAGGTACATGTTACCCAAAGTGGCCACCTCTTCAACACTTTACACAAATTCTCAGTCATATCCTTTAATATTATACACATATTTATTTTGAGCCACATGATCAAACATGGTTTCCGCACATGCCTCAAAAGAGGGGGAATCTATTCGGGTTTATTTTATATTTTCAATAAACACAAAAAAATTATGGAGGCATATCTGTAGGTGAAAACAAGGTACATGAACCCAAATATTTAGTTACACATGAGATTTTGGTAAAAAAGTGTTGGTGAGAAAATTTTTCAGGGGACAAATTGGTGGGTTTCTTGCCAACGCTCTAGGAGTATAAGTCCCTCTACTTAACCAGTGCAGCTGCCATACATGTGTGTGTGAGTAAAAATTTAGTTTTATCCTTGTGGCCTTTTAGTCGGGGATCCAATAGGGGCACTCCATTGACCCTGCAGTAAAATACTACAACTATCTATAAGGGAAGAATTTGCTAGGAGAGCAGGAAAGAGAGTGAGAATATGAGGTAGGGGAAATAATGTTACAGGTAGAAAATCATATTCATGCACACACTAGTTAGAAACTTCATCACATGCACTAAAATTAGGAAGAAACAATAATGTAAACAACAACAAGACCAAATAGAATTTAATGAACATAAAGTATCAGTAAACCCCTTAGTAAAAAAGGCTCGAAATTCCTTCTTCTTGTATTGATAATCAAGTATAAATTGTACATAGTATGAGAATGGAAGACATTGAGAATAGGTGAAAAGTGGCTAACTCTTTTCACTCACAATTGAGAAAAATATCTCTCATGAACTTATAAGAATACAACCAACTAGAAGAATTTCAGAACTAGAAACCATTGGAATGAGGAGCTCATTACAATTTATAGAATATGAGAAACTCTCCATCTTCTCGGTGACCCTCCATATGCCTTATTTATGGATTTAAACTATTCATATTCCTTCCATATATTAAGCCCGTTTAAAAAAATCAAGGTGACTTAATTTACATAATGTTTCTAAAGTCACTTTTAGACGACTTAAAGGAATATAAAAGAGTATTTTTTTTTTGAAGAATTAAAACATTTGAAGATAGAGAAAGTTGGGGGGAGGAAGAAGAGAGAGAGAATAAAACATGTCACTCCTGATGATCCTTGTTGATGGAAAGTTCCAATGCAGTGAGACTTTGAATCTCTGAATCCGTTACCTCATGAGAAACTTCTTCACATTGGCTCACAGATGATTTGGAATGAGTGTTTATAAAAAATTTCAATTGACTTCACTGATGACCATGAACGCTGGCTATAAAGAAATAGGAATTCAAAATTGATCATGTCAGGTTGAATGGACTTATTTTTCCGATCACCATAACTTATATTGTGAAGACCCTGCAACACTATGTTACCAACCACAATAATGTAAGTGTTGTCACCAAATCACTATACCCCCCGAATGGCCTGAAATGAATCATGACATTTGGTGTGATTGGGACACATGGGATCACCTCTCAAGCTTTGGGACTTGGGCTCAAGGTGAACCTCCAGAGAAGGTCAACTTCCTCTTCCTAAATGAAACACAACACTACTTCTGATGCGGTAAAATGGCTAACTAGTCCTATGCTAACATTTCATGGGATTAGGGAGAGAGATTGCAAGGAAATAAAACCTAAACTAGAAGTGGTGATTCATCAAAGAAAAGGGGTGTCTAACTTCCAGAAGGGTTAGTGTGGGTAGGATTCTTGCATCATTGGCCACCTTCACCTATTGTAACTTGAAAGGGTATAGAATACCACATACTAGAAACACACGTTCCTTCCTTAAACTCAAACATGCACAAGAGAAGGATAAGATTTGATTTGATACACAAATATTTTATCAGAAGGATAAACACCAACATGCATTAAGCATTTAATTCATTTGATAATAATAATGCAACCTTTAATCAACGGAAGGAAAAGAGATTCTCACAACTGATAAAACATAATCACACTATTTTCTTCACAACATGAAATAGATAATCTGAAGTAAAGGAAAACTAAGCAATAATGCCAAGGAATCACATTCACAAAGCATGTAATGACTAATTACTCAACACAGTAACTTAGACTTTCAATGACAAGGTATAACTCTGAATAAAATTAGAAGGTTTCACAAATCTCTGAAAGTACTCTTCCAAGCTTGAAGAGCAACTTCACCAAAAATATCTAAAAAGGTATATATATATGAACTCCATACATTTATATATTTATGAGTTCTTTAGGATGAGCCATTACAGATGGGCCCTAAACTAACACTAAACTAAAAATAGAAATGTTATTAAATTAAAGAAACAAGCTCCCATGAAAATAACAAATATGTTGCAAGGGTTTGACTCAGTCAACCCTGAAACTTTTACTGATATGAATCTCGAACCTATCCTTTCATGGCTACTCAACTTGGTCTGGGTCAGCTATGCCTTCTTCTTCCCCTTGTTCCTACTAGATTTCTTCTCATGCAGTAAGTTGGTGCTTGTACTCAATAAAATGTTTAATTATCCCCTGGACCTCCTCATCTTCAGGCCCACATGCGTAGTGACTTACTACATATGTTGTCTCGATCTCCCTCATAATCCTGGATGGGACTCTTCTCAGCTTGATCATGACTTTCTGCATCCTTTGTATGAAATTCTGACATAAAACCATTCTGTCAATAGAATCACAATTGAAATTCCTTGTAACTTCATCATTGCGCTTGATCAAGTATTTGAAATTATCTTTAATTCGTTCTTAGGGAGAGCATCGATATTTTCATTGAAGAACCTACAATGAGCAATATCAAATTATTCTAATATATCGTTTAAGGCATATGTGATTTCCAATCATTTATCATCTAAATTTTTAATCAGATCTTGTAGTATCTGACACCTAAATTCCATAGCTTTCTGATACTCAAATAACTTGGGGGCATCATCAATCACCTCTTCTTGAAGGAGCAAGTTGGAATCCACGGCTCTGATCTCACTCCATGTTTCCAGATTTAAATTTAGATTATTATTTTCTTCAGAAAAGGCCTCATCCATTTTGTAAATAGTAACCTTCCCATCTTGAAAATCATTGTAAATTTCAACAGCCTCCTTGATCAAAGTATTAGCTTCCTAAAATATCCGTTATATTCATCCATTTACTAATCTCCCTTTCTGGCCTATATTTTCAAGCTCATGATAAGAAAAATCATCAATAATAGCTGAAATTGTCATGGCCGTAGTAGATGAGGTTTCAGTAGATGGAGTGGGTTGTGTTACTTTTCGTAGAAATGTTGTGAGTTGCTCGACCTTGGCATTGAGTTCATATTTCGTGGCCTTATCTTTGTCATGCTTCTCTAGAAGAGCCCTAAGAGTAGTATGTACATCTTATTATCTCCCTCATGAGTAGCCTTTCCTAATGAAAATATGGAGATCTGATAGTCTGTAGCTTTGATTGTTTCTTCAGTCTTTCCTTCAACAAGAGTGACGACCTCTATTACCCATTTTACATCTAGTTTTCTTCCATATCTTTCCATTTTTCCCATTCATGAAGTTGTGTAATCATGGCTTCATTTCCACAGTGGGATTCCTACTTATAGCAGTGACAGTTCTTTCCATCTTAAGGATATTATAGTTCACCTCCAGACCAGTTTCATGATGAATACCAGTTCGAGTATGCATGCCCCCATGAGAAAGATACAGATCAATTCAGTTATCCACCAGATTAGGGGGCTATTGAAGAACAATGACATGCAGATTCTAGGATCTATTGTACACCTAAAGAAGATCACTTGCAGAAGAAGGTTCAAGAGTTGGAGTATAACAGGATGCAAATAAGGGTTAATGAAATGAAAAAGGCAGCTCAGATTGGCTTCAACATTCCATACCCATGGACTGGCCATATACCATGTGAGCTTAGCCCTCAACGAAAGATTCAATTCATAATCAAGACGACGACTCAAGTTGGAGAATGGATCAAGAAAAGGGAAATTCATGAATGTAATGTTAGTCAATCCTATCAATGGGAGTCCCCTGCATTACCACCTTACAACACTCTTCCCGTGTTTCCATCCATGCACTTTCAACTTGAACCCCATAGTCCTAACCTTTCAGTTTCTACCCCTTCGGTGGAATTCACTCCTTCATTTTCTATTCCTCCTTTCCATCATGAGTATTCCATGCCCCATACTTCTAAAGTTCCCTCTTTTCTACAAGAACCATCAAGACAAGTGAATGAATCTCTTTCTCAAACAGTGAGGAAGTCAGTTGAATTCTAACCCGCCCTCCTATTGTAGTCCCAAATCCATTTTGGGAAGAGCAATGTCAAGAAATGAGCAGAAGGGAGGAGTATATGGTCGAAGAGAATAGGGAAGGAGAGCATGTAGATAATCTGAGGAAATGGGATACAAAACTTAATATTAAGAAAAATTCACTCCTGACTAAACCTTCTACAGAATTTGAGGCTCAAGAACAAGCGGAACAAACTAGTTTTGTACCAGAAACAAATATGGAGTTGAACAAAGAGGATCAACAGTCTACTTTTTCAGAATGTAGTATTCATATTGGCTCAATTCCATCAGAGGATTTTGAATCACCAAAGGTGGAGCAATCAGTAATAAAAGAGAATGTGCAAGCTGAAGAGGAAATAATTTCAAGTGTACAAGTTGATTCTTATGAATGCAATGATCCTACTTGTCAAGCATGTCAAGAAATTTCATCACTTATGGAGTATTGTAGAAACTTTCCAACATCATCATCGAATGAAATAAATGATCATAGTGGTATTATTTCCATGATGGACTCAGAAGTTTCAAGTACATATTATACCATGTAGGAAGTTCTAGATTCTTCCCCTTCTTCGTCTTTTCAAAACTATGTTTTCCTAGATGAATTTGATCTTGCAAATTTTATTTTTGAAGATGAGGAAGTTCATGAAGAATCAACTACTGATTCCAGAAACATCATAATTGAGGTTGAACCCTTTGCACATTTAGAGAATAAAGAAATAAAATTTCTGTCAGATTCAGAGGAGTATTTGGATGCAGAAGAGCCTATAAAAATACCCATTTTTGGAACACATGTAGTTTCAAGTTATCCACTTGAATTAGAAGACTTGAATATCCTATAAAATGCATTGAATGAAGAAAGAGAGGAGCATGCGGGTGAAACTAAGTCAACTTTGAAGGTTTTGGGCGAAGATGACATCATTGAAAGTTTCTTACTTTCAATTGTGAAGTCAGACTTGTTTGATGATCAAGTAATGGTAGAAGAAAACCAAGGAGGTTGTGCTTCCCTTAACATTCCTGAAAAATAACAGGTGAAAGGATTTGATCCTACAAGTTTCATGTGGGATGAGGAGGTTAGATATGTTGAAAATTTTTTCCTTCAGATGAAGGTGGAACTCTTATATGATCAATATGCTTTGAACACTTGCAGTGACTTTCCAGTAACTTCATTTGAGGTTGTAAGTTTTCTAAAGCAGTTGCATGTCATGGAGGAAGTCCCTTTTTTCAAAGAAGGGAAAAGGAAAGAACAAGATATCACTTTCATACCATTCATATGGAAGGAAGATCAATTGTTTATAAATGAGAAATAAGAGGGAAATCAGGTAATGAATATTCAAGGATGTCTTCAACAAAACTTTCTTGTCAAAATTGACGTTCAGACAAGAAAGAATATTCAACGGTTTAGACCATGTACTATTAGGTACTTGGATTCATTGAAGCTAGATGAGAAGCCAGTTTCAGTCACATTCACTTCAGAGTGTGAGGATGAGTTTCAAAATTATGAGGATCAGTTGCAATGCTTCTATAGGATAAATGCAGAGCAACTAAAAGAGGAATTATTTCTCTTCCCAGTTGATACCTCATTTGACCAAGTGGGGAATTGGGCTCGTTTCAATTTCTCACTCTCATTTTCAGCCATGTCCATTACCACATCATCTTCATGGCTGCCCATTGTAAGGACAAGAATCTATTTTACATAACTAGTTGCAGGTTTTGTTTAGATCACCTATGCTTCAGGTTAGTGTAAGGTAGTATAGGTTTGCATTCATCAGAATAAGGGCATTGCATACCCTGCATGTTTCAATTGGGACTTGTATGGTTTTCGGTTTCAGTGTGTTTTTATTTTCCATTTTCACTCTTGTGTTGTTCTACACACTTTGCATCATTGGAAGATGTCAAGGAGAAGGAAGGATCAAGGATTCCATAAGAGTTTCATGATCCGCTTCATTCGAAATTATGTAGTGTTCCATAGTTTCCAAGTCTTAATCAAATTCATCATAATTCATGCTAAGCATTCATGGGAGGTCCAAGATCAACAATACTTAGGGGAATTTTAGGATGCATCAAAGAGGATCAAATTGGTTTCAGATTGACAAATATTGACTCCATGCCCAATGGATGACTTAAGGTTACTGAAATTATGCTTAGCAGGTAGGCATCCCCGAGAGGTCACCAAAAATGCTGTCAATTTTAACCCTCCTGGACAAAATTTGACAATACCCTACAAGCCATTTGTAGTTGTTACAGGGATGAAAAATGATTGAACTGATAAATCATGTCTTTAGGGGTCATTTTATGTTTTGCTACCTTCCGGTTATCTAAAGAAGTCCTAGAAGGTCGAAAATGAGGATAGGTTCATGTCCACAGAAGCCAAGATGCATTGAGCTAATTTTAAATTTGAGACGATAGGTGTGCAAAGGTTGGCTTGGTTCCAAGGAGCTTGGTGAAGAAACAAACAAGATAGGTATCATGGGTTTTATCCAAACACTTAGACATGTGAGCTCGGTAGATAATGGATTTTCGGTGGGTGCAGAGGTACTCGAATGAGAGCTCATGAGTGGTTGGAGTGGAGACCAAGTAGTTGAAGTGCCTCACCGAGTCAAGGATAGTTCGAGTCATGTCAAAGGATGGAAGAATCTCGTCCCTGGTAATCCAAGGAAGGGGTAAGCTTATCGCAAGAGCTCGGTGGCATTGAGACGAGCCATAAAGGAGTATGATGACTTGCAGGAGCTTGAGCTTGAGGATTAATCGCCGAGGGTTCAAAATTCTGACGCAAGTACTAAAAGCTCGATCTTGATGATCGCTGACAGGTGAGCTTGGGAGTGTTTACATCTCTCAAAAAATGACTCGAAAATGGAATTCTCTTATGGAGGATAGAACTTGACTTGAAGGAATGTAAATGAAAAATTAGTTTCAGACTCATAACTCAAAGTGTTTGTTTTAGGGTTAGAACTCATCAAAGCATACATCTAATAAAATTTTGATAGATGGTTTTTAAAGAGGGATCAACTCAATACGTGAGAACATGATCAATGTTCGTGAGAAGATAAAATGAGGGTCATGACAATGTGGGATGACATGTTGAGCATAGCTCATTTTACACTATGAATAAGGAGTTTTGGAGCTCATGAAATTCATTTGATCTCGGGACTGAGCTCATAGGCATAAATCTCAGAAGCAAGGTATTAAGGTAGCAGGGAATGAGCTGAGTCATCATTTAATCATAGCAAAAGTTCAGAGCCTGCATAGTGAAAAGTGATTAAATTGATTCTGTGAGTCACACAATCGTCGAGGATAGAGTTTGGGGTTGGAAGAACACAAATCGTGGTCCACGTGATATGGAAGGGTGAATATTGACTCACAAGGGCCCCATGTAAAATGTGTATGCCAAAGTATGGAGTTCCTGTAAAATATCCAATGTTCAATTTAGCAATAATAATCCTTAGTGTAGCAAAGGAAATCAACTTGCAGAGCTTGGTGGCCATTAAACGAGATAGCTTGAAGTTGGGAGTGATGATAAAGCTTGGGAAATGTGGAGAGAATCTCATACAGAATGGCAGGAGCTTGAAAAACTCAGAAACTAACGGATCCATGCAGAGAGCTCACTTTGGTGAGCCATATGATGAAATGAGCAAGCAAAGTCATTAAGAAATTGGAAAATATCGGGTCAGGTTGATGGACATCGAGAGTTCTCGAAAAGGAACCATGGCATATGTCACAGAAAGGTGAATTAGAAGAATACAAAGTATATAGGTCACATTTTCAGAGTTTTGATTCAATTTTTCTGGTTCAGAAATTCAGAGATTTTGGACCTAAACACTTCGTGAGCATTAGATATTTCTGAAGCTTGAAAGCCTAAAAATTTGAAATTCGGAGTTTGGGGTTTTTCAGGATTTGGAAGTGTGTGGTTTTGGAGTTCGGGGAGTTGGCTTTCGGGGAATGAGGAGTCTGAGAATCTGAAAATAGGTAGTTCGTTCTCGAGTTGGATGCTAGGGAAGCTAAGTGGAAACTCCAATTCGGATAACGAATAGGAACTCGCATGGGTAAGCCGCCACATCAATCAACATAAGGATTGATGCATGCGTGGTGAAGACTGAAGTTAGTGAGCGAGTCAAATGTCCAATTTTTTTGCCGAGTCATCGGCCTGGCTACCAGATCAATGTCGGTATAGATCATTTGTTGTGAGCTGAAATTGCCAGCTGAGATGGTAGTTATAAGGAGAAACGTGGAGATGGGATGCTCACCTAACCAAGCGGGTGTGAAATATTGTCAATGTGAGCAGTGTTTAACTCAGTGGAATAGATTATGAATGATTTAATCTCAAGGCAGCAGAGTGGATTCATTAAAGGCAGGATTATCCAAGATAGAGTGATTATGGTTCATGAGACCATACACTCTATGGAGAAAAATAAAAAAGAAAATATGGTCCTTAAGCTTGATATGAATAAAGCCTTTGACAAGGTCTATTGGGTTTTTCTTGACAAAGTCTTAATTAAATTTGGTTTTCCGGCCAAATTTAGAAAAATTATTAAGGCTTGCATCTCTATGGTCAGATTCTTAGTGGTGGTTAATGGTGAGCCAGTGGGATTTTTCACAAGTAGAAGAGGACTAAGGCAAGGGGACCCCATTTCCCCCCTGCTATTCATTCTTATGGTAGACAGTCTTAGTAGAACAATTAGTAAAGAAGTCATTGACGGTCTGTTGAAAGGCTCAAAGCCCACTCCCATCAGCCAAGCAGCTTCTCATCAGCAATTTGCGGATGATACAATCCTCTTTTATTGGCTTCTATCATTGAAGCTAAGGCCACCAAGGCTATTCTGCAACTTTACAAATCTACTTCTGGGCAAGAGATCAATTATGATAAAAGCTCCATTTTCTTCTTCAACACTCCTGAGGAAAGACAACTTAAAATTGCTAAAATTCTGGGCTGTAAAATAAGTGCACTTCCAACCACTTACTTAGGACTCCCTCTTGGCACTAAAAAAGTTTCTAACAAGGTGTGGGATGATCTATTGGCAAGATTTAAAAAAACAATGGCTGGATGGAAAGGAGCCATTCTATCTAGTGCTGGTAAGTGCCTACTCATAAAAAGCACGCTTCAAAATCTGCCTATCTATATCATGTCTCTTTATAAGATCCCTTCTACCTTCAGAGAAAGAATTGAGAGGATTCAGAAAAAATTCTTATGGCAGGGAATGGGGGAGAAGTTTAAATATCACTTAGTTTCTTGGGATAAGGTTTGTACTCCAAAATCTATAGGAGAATTGGGCATAAAAGACATCAAGAAAATGAATGAAGCTCTCATTGTGAAAATGGGCTGGAGAATGCTTTCTGAGAAGCAACCCTGGATAGAATTAATTAAGGCTAAATACCTTAATCAACAAGCAGTATTTTCTTTTCTTCAAGATGAGCACCTTCCCTATGGTTCCATTTTTGGAATAATTTAGTGAAGAGCAGAAATTTCATTAAACAAGGCAGTAAATGGAAAGTGGGAGATGGCTGTGATATAAAATTATGGGATGATAACTAGTTTAATGACAACCTTATGGACATATTTAGTGTGGTCAAAGACAATCTTGAAAACAAGTATGGCACTAGAATCAAGGATTATATTGAAAGAAATGGAAACAAAAAGAAATGGAAAAAAATTTCTGTGTATAGAGATGATCTAATCCAAAATATTTCCTCCCTACATGATCAATTGAACCTTATCCCCTTAATTTAGCTGGATGTTAAGGATGAATTGTTCTGGAGCAATTCTATTGATGGGGACTACACTGTCAAAATTGGTTATAATACTTTCTTCGTCAATAGTCAAACTGAGTTTAAATGGAGTAGAATTTGGATGACTGAGCTAACACCTAAAATTAACTTTTTCTTTTGGCTGGCTCTCAGAGGAAGAATTCTTACAACTGACAACCTGATAAGAAAAGGTTTCATAATGCCTAATATATGTCATCTTTGTAAAAAAGACTCTGAGGATATCAGTCATTTGTTTATCCACTGTGATTATGTGACCAAAATATGGAGTTTTGCCCTTTCTAATTTTAAAGCTTTCTGGGTGGTTCCGAAGGATTTCAGTCAGCTATGGACCCAATGGAGCCCACCATATAAACATTGTGTTGTTAGAAGGCTCTAGAATTTGGTAATACCTCATGTTATTTGGAGGATATGGAAAGATAGAAATGATATTATCTTTAGAAATAATAAACAAAATTTGAAGCTCAGTATTGGGAAAATTTCTAATGTTATTAAAGAAAATATTGCTAGATTTAAACCCCCCAAGAACAAGAGTTATCCAGAAAATGAAGAGCATATCTTGTCCCAATGGTAGATTAGAGCTGACAATATTTGAAATAATTCCGGTAATAGTATTGATAGATCTTTGATACATTGGCATCCTCCTGATCTTAACTGGTATAAGTTGAACTTTGATGGGGCCTCTAAGGGTAACCCTGGAATTACATTGGGGGGAGGAGTGATCTGGGATCATAAAGGTAGTTTGGTTGCTGCGTATGCTGGAAAAATGGGAATTCAAACTAATCATTTTACTGAAGCATTATCCACTTTATGGGGCTTTAGAATTGCTCAGACTCATAATATCCAAAACCTCATTCGAGAAGGGGACTCACTGAATATCATTAATCATCTTAATCAGTGTTCACCTCCAAGTTGGAACATCAAAGACTTCATCTTGGAATCCATAAGTATTTTTCAAACCTTTAATAACATTCAGATCAAGCATACTTACCGAGAGGGTAACAAGGTGGCAGATGCCTTGGCTAATTATGGCATAAATGTTAATCACATTATTTGGGATAAGAAAGATCACATTCCTGAATAGCTTCAAAGTAGCATACAAGTAGACACTAATGAGCATACAAATTTGGGGTAAGAGAAATGAGCATTTGGAGTGGGACTTCAAAAATAAGACTCCCACACGTGCTGATATTAAAACAATACTCAAGCAAATCTTGACGGGCAATCAAGGTTGTGGAACGTATAATGAGAACTTAAAGTGGATATATATGAAGATTAAAGCCGCACATGCGGGAAATATTGTGATTTCAATAGCTTTTAAACAAGGCTTTACGGATTCTCAAGTCAGTAATAAAGATGATGATGATATGGAGTGGGTTTCTAAGGGGACTGAAGTTCACACATGCAGGTTTTCCTAGGTACATAGCAGTAGTCACTTGGGCATTCATGGGAACAACAACGGCTACCCTAGTCATCATTCACATCGCATGGAAAATAACAGAGAAAGGCAGACTGGTAAGTGTGGCTGCTATAGAACTCCTCATAGGGGTTTTGAAAATTTTATCTGCAATCACTTACACACGGTGATAATGGGAGGTGCCCCTTATCAGATTGAACCCAGTGCGGACCCAGAATGGAAAAATAATGAAGAGCTTTGGAATCTTCTCAGCCATGGAGGTATCACTAATTTTATGGAGAAGATTCAGGGTCACGACCAAAGTATTTCTATGCATTTTGTGAAGGATTGGAAGGATCACACAGTGGAATATGGAGGGTAGAATATTTCGATCAATGAAGAGTTAATAGCCAAAGCAACATGGCTTGACATGGATGGGTACCAATTTTTTAATAAAAGGATTGATAGAGGTGCTGAGGAGAGTAAATTTGTTGAGGGTAATAAGAAACTGGTCTTCATCACAGTGGTTCTACAGGTCAGCTCTATCCCTCCGCCTTTTGATGAGGTCACCCGTATGATGGTGTGTTACATCTCTTTGGAGGGGAGATTCGTCATTGTGCCCTCAAAGCATCTTGTGTTCATCAATCACTTCCACAGGAGTTTCATGGTATGCTTCCCTCATTATCTGCTTAATTCTCTTGAGCGCTCCATTTTGGAGTTTCAAAAGCATGCACGTGCGGTCCCTTTGCATCAGGGCCTCATCTTCTTGTTGTATAAGCTTTGTCTTCTTAGGTCTCCTGGCATCCCTTCCTCCCCCGTCTCTGTTCCTCCTCTACCCAGCACCGCTGCCACTACCCCCATCTCTTCTCCTTCTATCCCCATCACCACTACTATCACCCCTCTGCCTTCCTTCTCGACTCCCTCAATCATCCCCCCCACCTCTGCTCCCACCCACTTAGCTTCCACTTCGACCAGACCTGTTACTAGGTCTTCTAAAAAACTGAACCTTGATACCCCTATTTTAGGGAATGCTCCTTTGGACTTGGAAATTGCTCATAACCTCCTTCATATTAGAAGTACTGGTTCTCAGGAGGCACACATTGAGAACTCCACAAAAAGGTTGGAAGCCTTAGAAGCTGACATGTTTTTGTTGAAAGAAGAGGTTAAAAACTTGGCAAAGAAAAAAGGTAAGAGGAAGAAGGAAGAGGAGATTGATATTGATAATAAATAGGTTGAAGACATTTACAAAAAACTGAACTCCTTGGACAACCTTGTAGGGAAAGCCAAGACTCGCCATGACCATAATATGGCTATTTTTAGTGCAATTGAAGAATTTATTGAGCATCATGTCTGCAGCGTCTCTAACCTCAGCAGAATTCCAGCAACTCTTTGGGGCACAAAAAAGGAAAGAAAACAAACCATTGAATAGCTGGATGTTACTGACTCTACTCATATGACGACATTGGCTATGTTCACCTCTAGGCAGAATATCAAATCCAGAATTGACAAAGCCACCAAGAAGTAATTGTGGATGTTCTTGCTGTACTCCTTCGTAATTTTTCCTGTTTATTTGTTGTTTTTTTGCTGCTCTTTTGCAGTGTTCAAACTGGTTTATTATTTTGGGGTAACCGCTCTTTGGTTACATTGGGTTTCTATGTCTCATATGGATCTCAATCCTTTTTGTAATGATTCTCATTCCTATTATGGCTTCTAGGCCCTCTTTTGTTCACAAGGGTATAGTCCCTTTCAAAAAACTATTTACCAATAATAAAAAAAACTCAATGGAATAGATTCAAGGAACTGAAAATAAAGAAATCAATACATGGAAGTCAAGATTGATCTCCCGAGCTTGCAAAAACATTACAGAGAATGCAAAAATAGAATAAAAGGTGAGTGAGCTCAAATAGGCTCGATGTGGACATTGAGTGATGAGTAGTTTTTCATGGATGAAGATGAGCTGAGGGTCAGGCTTGGTATCAAGCTCGTGTGGATACGACCCATTCTCATGTGTGGAGATAGCTTGGGATCTAGAAAGAAGGCTCATTCAATCTCTACGTAATAAAGGTAGGGTGAATCAATAGTTTTGCATGGAGAATTCATGGGAACATGTTCGCATGATTCAATCTAGAGCTCGGGAAATGTGGGGAGAATCTTGGCTCATCGAGTCGGAAGATGGTGAGAGTGAAATGAGCTCAATGGAAACCTCATTTTAGAATCTCATTCGGTGCTAGTAGAAGGAATCATGAGCCGAGTTGTTGGCTGAGTCACTCAGAAATAAGCATCGGAGGCGAGCCAACTTAGTGGTACACGCTGAGCTGAGTCAATTCAAAAAATGGTTTTCCAGAAAGGAATATCTTGTAAAAGACAAGCCGCGGCAATAGCCGAGCTATCGATAAATTCGTCGGGATCAAGAATATTAAGCGTTGGGAGCTCCGTTGACATGACGCTTGGGATATAGTTTGGAATGGTCCGATTCAAAACCCTAGTCACTCAACACTTGGAGAAATACGAAAAGGAGCTTGGCAGTGAACTCGCACATTGTAGCTTGGTCACGATGGTGGAATTTTAGCTTGGTGGAGGAGGTCATTACCCAACTTGATGAGTTGGCTCGGCAAGCCAACCATCGAGTTGTGCTATTTTTTTTCTTTTCCTCGTGGTTCCCCCCTCCTTGAGTCAAACAAGTCAACGAAGGAGGTCCACTAATTAAATAATATTTTTATTTAAATATTTTAAATAATAATATTTATTATTATTATTTAAATATTATTTTAATTAATTGTGAAGAATATGTCAACAGGCATTAATCGCATGATGGGGCCTTTTCAGGTGGTTCAACTAAATGTAATAAATAATACATCATGTGCCTTCCATTTAGGGATGTAATTATGACACGTTCTCTCCTCTCTCTCATTTTTCTTCTATAAATGTAAATTGTAAGTTCATTCCAAAGGGTTCCAATGAGTGGATTCCAACATGTCACACAAGTTGGAGGATTAGACACTTCCAAGCTTCCCCACAAATTCACAATCTATTAATTTGTAGGCTCTCAAGCCTTTCTTCTTGAATTGTAATGGAATCTCATGCCCTTTTCACCTGATGTAATGATGCATTGTGAAAGTTCTTGAAATAATGAGAATTATGTTTTGTGATCAACTATATGTCCTTTCATAATTTTTCTACTTCTATTTGCCTCTCTCATGTTTTTCAGGTGCATAGTGCAAATTCTGGTTTCCATTGTAGGTTCGTGGAGTTCTGTGCTTATCAAGTGGTGAAATATTACATGAAGTTGAGTTGTGGTGTTTTTTCACCCTTCTCAATTTCATCCTTTTTCACTATGAGATTGGTAGTTTATTGTCTGATTGATTTTAAAAAAGGAACACATGCTACCAGTCTGTGGTATTTTGTACCCTTTCCGAGTTACAATAGGTGAAGGTGGCCAACAATGCAAGAATCCTACCCATGTTAACCCTTCCAGAGGTTAAACATCACTTTTATTGGTGCATCACCACTTCTTGTTTAGGTTTTATTTCCTTGCAACCTCTCTCCCTAATCCCATGAAATGCTAGCATAGGACTAGTTAGCCATTTTTCCTGCATTAGAGGTAGTGTTGTGTTTCGTTTAGGAAGAGGAAGCCAACCTTCTCCAGAGGTTCACCTTGAGCCCAAGTCCCACATCTTGAGAGGTGATCCCATGTGTCCCACTCACACCGAATGTCGTGATTCATTTTCAGTCCATTCAGGGGGTTCAGTGATTTGATGACAACAGTAACTAGAAATAGAAACAACTTGCAAAAAATAGATAAAGTAAAAGAACTCAAAATGATATTAAATCATAGGAATCTTTGAGGGGGAAATATCCTTTGAGAAATATCAATACAATATATTTGTAGATGCTTCATTGAGCCTCAACACCTTCTTATATACTAGTTCCTATTGAATTAACTACTACTTCCCACACATGTGGGGTTATTAAAATATGTTGAAGGGATTAATTACAAAGCATATGCATCCAAAGTAACTAATATACTATAAATAAAATAGAAGGGTTAGGAACACGGGTTCCTAACATCCCCTCCCTCTTGGAAAAATATTTTTCCTCAAAGCTTTAGAAGTGGAAATTGTTGTTGTATCTAGAGAAGTGGTTCCCATGTTGCATCTTTTTGTTGCATGCCGCACTAGATGAGGAATTTTGTGATGGAGCGGGAGTAGAGTTGGTGGGTATGCTTGTCTAGAATGTATTTTGGTTTGATAATGATGGAACCTTCATCATCAAGCTATGGTAAAGTGGTTTGTGCTTGGATATTTGTTGCCAAAATTTTCTTTAAACAGGAGACATGGAAAACTAGGTGAATTTTAGAGGAAGTTGGAAGCTCCAGATTATAAGAAACTGAACCAATTTTCTAGAGGACTTTATATGGCCTGTAAAAATTTGAAGAAATCTTATGATGCCCTTTGAGATTCAAGGATGACTGCTTGTAAGGTTGTAGATGAAGGAATACCATATCATCTAGTTGGAAGGTGCGCTCAGAGTGGTGTTGATCAACCTACTACTTCATGTGGTTCTGTACTGTGTGGATATTGACTTGTAGAGTGCTGAGAATCTAATCTCGGTTGTAGAGTGTAGTGTTGACTGCATGAAATCTCAAACTTCTAGGGTGATATAGAAGAAGAGTTGGTGGATTTAGACAATATACTGCATCATATGAGGTAATTTTAATAGAAGTTTGGTATGAGGTATTGTACCACCAATCTATAAGGGAAAGCCACTTTGTCCACTAGTTTTGTTGTTCTAAAAAAATCAATGAAGGAATGTTTCCAAACACTTGTTGACAATTTCTATCTGGCCATCTGTCTGGGGGTGATATCCGGAGCTCATCTTCAGTTGGGTGCCCATGTAGAGAAAAATATTTTTAAAAAATTTGCTGGTGAAAGAGGCATCACGATCAGATACAATGGAGGACAGAATGACATGCAGATAGAAAATATGATCCATGAAAATTTGGGTGACTGTGGAGGCTGAATATGGATGGGTGAGGGAATAGAAATGACTATATTTGGAGAGGCAGTCGACCACAACCAAGATCACTAATTTACCTCCCAATTTAGGGAAACCCTCAATAGAATCCATAGAGATATCTATCTGGATCCTAATCGGTATTGGTAAGGGCTTCAATAAACCCAAAATTGATGTTGTCTCACCTTTGTTACATTGGCAGGTATCACATTATGCAACCATATGTTTAATAACACCCTTCATTCCTTTCCAAAATAAGTTTTTTTGTGCCCGCTCATATGTTTTGAGAAATCTTGAGTGTCGTGCTGATGGAGAAGCATGGATTTCATAGAAGAAAACTTGATGAATGTCTGTGCAATGGGGAAGCACCAAATGTCCCTTAAGTCGCAAAAATACACCATCTCATGAATAATGTGTTATGGCGGACGGGTCAGTGGCCAATCACTAGATGAGGCTTTTGTGAGGAGGGATCAAGTGCATACCCCTTTTTTACATATTCCATCTAGTTTGGGATGGGAATGGAAATGACCGATAGGGATGCTTGGTCCTTGTATGCGCATGAGAGAGCATCAACCGAAATATTGTCTTTACCCTTATTATAGGTTATCTCATAATCATACCCCATGAGTTTTCTGACCCATTTCTGTTATGTTAGGGATGTGACCAGTTGTTTCAAGAAATATTTCAAACTCTGCTGATCTTTTTTGAGTAAAAAATTATTCCCCAGTAGGTATGGCCGCCATTTTTGGACAACATGGAGGATTTCCATCATTTCCTTCTCATATGTACATGAGGCTAAGTTTTGGCCTAAAAAAGCTTTTATAGTGAAAGAAATTTAGAAACCTGCTTGGAGAAGGATACCACCATATCCATTCCCACATGCATCACTATTAATGGTGAAATTTTTAGTGAATTTAGGCATGTCCAAAATAGTGGTGCTACGTATAGCCTTTTAAATATCCACAAATGCATGGTCAGCTACTGCACTCCAGGTGAGGGCATCCTTATTCAATAAGGCAATCAAAGGGGACATGATATTTCCATAGTCCTTTACAAACTTACGGTAGTACCTTGTAAGGCCTAGGAAACCATGAAGGCTCTTGAGCGTTGTTGGTTAAGGCCACTCCTGTATTGCATTGATCTTATTAGGATGGACATAGACCCCGTGGGTAGAAAAAATGTGCCCTATATATTCCACTTATTTGAGGCCAAATGAACACTTGGACTGTTTGGTGCATAATTTATTGTGTGCCAAAATTTGTAATTCCCTGTCAATATGTTGGAGGTGTTTGGCCCAAGTACGGCTATAGATCAGGATATCATCAAAGAAAACCAGGAAAAATTGATGGAGGAATGGCTGAAAGATCTTATTCATGAGTTCTTAAAAGGTGGAAGGGGAATTTGTAAGGCCAAATGACATGAACAAAAATTCATAGTGACCCTCATGAATGTGAAAGGATGTTTTTGGAATGTCATCAGGATGCACTCGAATCTGGTGATAGCCAGAGTAAAGGTCCAATTTGGAGAAAATGTTTTCCCTTTGGAGCTCATCTAGAAGACCATCAATGACTGTAATGGGGAATTCATCCTTGATGGTGAGGTAGTTGAGGGCACGAAATTCAATGTAGAGCCACCACAAGCCATCATTTTTGTGGACAAGAAGTAATAGAAAGGATTACAGGCTAGTGCTGGGGTGAATGATGCCAAATTTGAGGAGGTCCCAAACTAGCTTTTCAATTTTAAACTTTTATAGATATGGATAGCGGTAGGGATGGATGTTGGAGGGTGATTCCTGGGAGGAGTGGGATGTGGTGATATTTAGAATGTGAATGGGGAAAACCCATTAGTTTGAGAAGAATAATAGCATGTTTGTCAAGGATGGCTTCAAAATCTGTAGGGTTTCTAGCGGAAGTGGGGGGTTGGAGGTGGATGGAGTGCATCTTGGAAATTATACCATTGGAGCCTTTCTTTATAATATTTTCCATGTGATGGGAGAAGATTATGGAATCAAATCCTATAAATAATCCCTTTAAGGTGTGATTTTGGCTGTTAGCTATGAACTGCATCCTGAGCTTAGAAAATCCCATAGAATGGGTCCCAAAGTGTGGAGCCATTGTGCACCTAAAACCACATCACATCTGCCCAAAGGTAGGGAAAACATATCCGATCACAGAGTGTAGTTTCTGATCATAATGCATACATTCAGACATTTCCCTTTACAATGAAATGTTCCCCCATTAGCAATCATCACTTCAAAGCTAGAACAAGCGTACACAAAGTAGTCTTCCTGCTTAACAATGTAATAATCGATACAATTGTGTATACTACCAAAGTCATTAAGGATTGTGAGAGGAATTTTTTTGAAGCACCCTTTGACCTTCATAGTTTGTGGTGTGGTAACACCAGCTAGTGTGTCAAAAAAGATATTTGGTTGATCTTCTTGGGGTGTAGAATCCTCTATGAAGCTTGGTTCATTTGGATCATCATGGAAGTCTTGGCTATTGGCTTCAATTTCCTACTCTGGTGGTGATTCCACATAGAGTAGGTAAAGATTTTTTGAGATGCACTTGTGACCCTTATCCCATTTATTATCATAGTTGTAACATAATGCCTTCTCCTTACAAGCCCACATCTCAGCCTTGGTAAGACGCTTGATTTGGGTATTGGACGTTGGCCACTAGTCAATTGGGTTCTTGGCTATTGATGAAAATGGGAGTTGATGATGTGCTGAAATTTTATCTTCAGCCAACTTAGCTAGGCCCAAATCTTCCATCATGTTGGTGGGGCAAAAAAATTTCACCTCTGAGTGGATTGGCTCCTTGAGGCCACAAAAAAAACAAATCTTGAAGAATTCTTCTGTTAGCCCTTCAGTATGATTATCCAATTTCTCAAAATCCTACTGATAATCCTGAACAGTACCATTATGATAGAGTTTTGTGAGAGCTCCGGCGAATTCCTCGAATTTAGAGGGACCAAATCTGCCCAAAATGAGGGATGTAAATTTCTTCCAATCTAGTTCATCATTTGTTATGAGATACCAATGGCACCATTGTAGTGTGTCATTTTCCAAATGGTAGGAGGTGATTGGGACTTGATTAACATAATAGGTGTCGTGAATGTGGAAGAACTACTCGACTTGATAAATCCATTATGTAGGATTTGTACCATTGAACTTGGGAAAGTCCATCTTGGGCCCACGTGATTAGTTGGAGAAGGATGTGTGTGAGGAGGAATCCATCATTTTCTGCTATTTGAGAAAAATATCATACTGTTGATTCAATCTGTGCATCCTTTGAGCCAACTCAATGACTTGGTATTTTCATGTTTCAAGTTCTTCCTCCACGACTTTTATGTCTGTACGGGTGGCAACCATAACCAAGGGTTTTTATTTATTTATTTTTATTTTTTATCTTTTTTTCAATGGATAGAAAAATGATTTCTAAAACACGTTTACTGATGGAAATTTGGGATTTGAGATCAAGAAAATGAGAATAATGGACTTGGATGAGGTTTTTGGCACTTTCTATGCAACTTTAATGGAGGCAAAATACAATTTGGGGGATGTAATGATAATAACTAATTTTTTTTTCTTTGAGTAAAAAAGGAGCGGAATAGTGAAAGGAAGAATGTGTGTGAATTTCAGAGCAAACGGGTAAAAAACAAAGCTATGGAAAACCCTAAAAAATAGAAAATGGTGATTTCTGAATGATAGAAGTGGAATTGGGTCTCGGATCCTCAATGTATGAAATGTGGGGACAGAGACTTCGGGTGTTCCAAGAAATTTTAAGGGAAAACAAAGCTATAATATGAAAGATATGCCTAAAAAACTGAATTTCCAATGTTTTATATATATATAAAAAACCCATATCGCGTTTGTGAACATGAGAATTTTCAAGCACCCACCGATGATCCTACACACAAAATAAAGAATTAAATTCATGAGAAAATGATGAAGAATGATTTCAGAAGCTCTTGGTTTGGAGATGGAGAACCACTTGGAACTTTTAAGGTTGTCTGGCTCTAGCTAATGCCCATGCCAAGTTTCCACGTGATATTTTAGGAGTGCTTGTGATTTTATTTCATCTGGTGTTGGATGTATGCAATATTTTTTCTTTCTGTAAACTAGTTATCTAGCTTCTACATGAAACTGGTTGGCATGGTCACAAAATGCAAATGGAATGCAAATTTACTATAAACAACACAACTCACAACTTCTACCTAGATATGTAGAATAGAATACAACAAGATATGGACCAATTTATGATCACCAAGATCTCAGTTAGGTGAGGTGAGAGCATGTGGTTGAAATAATTAGATCACCAGGAGTTACTACAGAGAGAAGAAATAAATAAAAATTTGGCCATGGAAAGTACTCTGGTACTAGATATGAAGACCATGTAACACTATTTTACCAATCACAATAATGTAAGTAGAAATGGAAACAACTTACAATAGATAGCTAAAGTAAAAGAACTCAAAATTATATTAAACCACAGGCCTCTTCGAGGGGGAAACCTCCTTTGAGAAATATCAATACAAAATATTCATGTATTCTTCATTGAGCCTGAACACCTTCTTATATACTAATTCCTGTTGAAGAAACTACTACTTCGAAAACATGTGGGATTATTAAAATATGCTGAAGAGATGACTTACAAAGCATATGCATCCAAAGTAACTAATCTACTATAAAGAAAATAAAAGGGTAGGATCATGAGTTCCTAACATCCACCCTTCATACGATATACTTGTGACTTGAACCATGCAATGCTCCAATGTAGTGAAACCTAGATCCTTGAATGTATTATACCATGAGATACTTCCTTTGAAAAACACAAAAACACAATGAGCTAAGTGTTTAAAAACACCGTTGAATGAGTCCATTGGTGACTTTGAGTATTACTGATGGAGATCTCTTCAGGAAAGATTGAAACTTTGGAACAAACATTTTCCCGATTCCCTTCAACATTTTCACACTGCTTAGTTGATTTGGACATGATCTTGATGGGACATACTATGAATAGTCTGACAATGTTGAGTGTGAATTCCACCTTGTACATACTCATTGAAGCATGAAATGAGTGTCGAAAGACACGGTTGATATCCTTTAAGATAGAAACTTTATTGGTCCCCCCGTTGTGGACCTGAACTTCATTGTTTCTTGACACTTACTATATTTTGGAAAGGGAAACTATTTTTGGTGAGTGTCAAGATTTTTCCTCTTTGGTCCCCAAAATGGTAATGCCAACTTGGATGATCAACCACTGGTATGCTCCTGTGAAATCTACACTTTGGAATAACCCACTATTTTTTGTAAGTACTAAAAAAGTAACTTATTATTTTTAGCAAGTGTGAAAATTTGGCCCCTTCGGTCCTTGAATGATTATGATTACTAAAAATATTCCTTCCTTCTGCTCTCCCCTTACTTTTTGGACCAATTTTCTATTTCTTACATGTTCTCATGGGACCACTTACTATATTTAGTAAGTGTCAAATTTTGACCTAGATGATCATTTCAATGGTTTCTCCCTGCAATACAACTCCGGTGCTCAATGCCTCCTTCGCAGCTGCTTCAGTTAGTGAATTTCCCAAAATAGCAATCCTCTATGGAGAAGAAATACTATTTTTAGAAAGTGAAATTCTGGAGATTGGAATGTTATGGAATTTTTTTTGATATGGGTTTTTTCCCAATATAGCCCCTCTGAAATCTTGGACCTACCCGATCAATGGTTTGGGAGATTTTAAGTTTCAAAATTTTGACCTAGTAGCGCTTCTGAACATGACAACCATTAATGGACCTGGAAATTGTAGGTATGGTTTTCTTCTCTGTTTGGAACAAAAAATACATTTTTTGTGGGTTTTTTCTTTTGATTCCGCTGGTGAAATTTCTCATTGATTTGACTTCCAGTTTAATAGGAAATCAATATTTTTTCTCCGTTGGGCTGGAAAGAGGATTTCTTCATTGTGAGTTTTCTGTGTCACAAAAGGAGAGTTTGAAGGTGATGTTTTTATGGCCTCTACGAGTGAATTACACAACAAGAAATGGTTCATCAATATGTACACCGGTTTGCAAGATCTCTTATAATTTTTATTTCACGACCATGAAGGATTTCTCTTTTTCTTCTTCTTCGTTCTTCATTTTTCCTCTTTGTTTAGTGAATCTTTATTCTAAGACATGCATATAATCATGGAGTAGAGGATTTTATTTTTGTATTGGATCTGGTTTGAGGTTCATTAATGGTGTGACTCGGTGTGAGAAAGTTGCAGAGCTATGGTGGAGTGAAGTTTTTCACAAGAGAGTTAGATGTTTGAAATGGGAAGCATGAAGGTTTTTTAAAAATTCAAAAAAATTCAAGAAGGGATTGAGGCACAATTTCATGTCCCCGATGTCCCATAAAAATTAAGGGATAAGAGGGAAATCAATTTTCATGCAATGCCTAGTTGCGACACATGGAAGAGATCCAATGACAGGGGATTTGAGCAAAAAACAACTTTAAAGCACTGAGGGGCTGGAAGTTGGTCACATGAGGAACCAAGAGGCTTCGTGGAGGGGCTTGGAACATTTTCTTGACCCTGATATTCCCCAACACAAAGGGAAATTAGGGACATCAAATTGCATGGTGTGCCAGAAGATGACATGTGGCGTTTGATCTGACGGTTGAGAGTGGAGGCCTGACAAGCACCTGGGGGATGGAAAAATTCTCTTGAAGGGGTCACATGGATGACCAGAAGTCTCCTTAGGGGCTGGGTAAATTTTATTAACTCTAATGTACCAAAAAAAGGAACGCGAGGAACATCAAATTTCATAGCACACCAAAAGCTGCCACTTGTCACGATTTGAGCGAGTGAGGGAATGAGCCTGGGATGCACCTAGGAGTTGAAACTGGATGTCCAAGAGGTTATATGAGGATCTAGAGGGATTTTTGGGGGTGGGAAAATTTTTATGTACCTCACTTCCATTTTATTTAGGTATGTAAGGGACATGAAATTACACCAAGATCCTTGAGCTAACACGTGTCCTGTTAAAAAATTGGCTAACTCTTGAACTCGCTCCTAGAGGGCAACTTGAAATGACGATATCGTGAGCTCCTGATGGAAAATTTTGATGAAATTTTATATCATCTTGACTGAAACTATCCTTTTTAAATCCAATGGTGTTGGTCATAGTTTTTGATTCCTCCATTTGATCCCTAGAAAAAGAGGATTTGTGATCTGGTACTCTGCATGTGCATGAGAAAAATTGCTTGCAAACCCATTGGGCCAAAGTGTTGTGAAAAAAATAATTTCACCATCTTGTAGGGATTAGAATTCCATTTTTGAAGATGTATTTTTTTTCTCATAAATCCATCCAGAGCTCCTAGAATCATCTTCCGAAGCTCAGTAGTTGTTTTGTCCTATGCACTGCCTAGGCTTGTGAACCCTAATTTTGGTAAAACTGCCCCAACTTCTCTGAATCCTTCCTAAATCTTCCTAAATAAATTATAATATGTTATAAGGCATTTTATTCACTTATTTTTCTAGTTTTTATTCTCTGTTCCACTCCGTGGGGTTTCTCCAGTCCTAGGAAGGCCAATGATAGCCCTTCCCACAGCTGCCCGAAGTTTGCATTTCTCAAAGAACTCCTAAAATCACCTAGGGGTTTTGAATTGAATTTCCTAAATCACCTAGGATAATGATTTAACATTAACTATGAGGTCATTGAACATATTGGGTAGACCTGGGGTGCATTGGAAGGATAAAACATGAAAATTTTGGGCACAGGGGTATCATTGTCATGCTTGGAAATTGTCAATTTCCTTGTTGCACATTTACATGAAAAAAAATGGCTCTATCTTTGGGACATGACATGGAAAATCTAGAATCTCAAATTTAGACCATAAATAATAGTGGCTTATCCATTGGGCTCTATGGAGTCATGTACAACTTACACACACACACACACACACACAGAGAGAGAGAGAGAGAGAGAGAGAGATCACCTATGGTACAAGGAACGGTACAACCCACTTGCACTAAATCACTTTTCATTCCTCAAAAGTTACCCCTGAGTGAAAAAACTGACTGATGTTGTTCTGCGAAGCCATTGTATGGTTCTAGAAATTAGCCTCCTTTCTGTAACTATTTATGAAATCCAAGTTCTTTCATGATTGTCTTTGTACTTGGTAAGAGTGATTCTACATTATATTTTTGATGCTCAAGCCTTCGCTTAGAAATTCCATGAGAAACCTTAGATTGATCCTTTAGATCTACTCCATGAGAAACCTTAGATTCATCCTTTAGATCTACTCCATGAGAAACCTTAGATTCATCCTTTAGATCTACTCCATGAGAAACCTTAGATTCATCCTTTAGATCTACTCCATTATGAGGTGCTTGAATATTTAATGGAGTATTATAAGTAACCTCATACTTGTCCTATATAGCCATGACACAAGTTAAGAGATCAAGAATTAGCTCAGGGTCTTCTGTACAATCTACCACATCCGGGATTTCTTGCATAGAGTTATACTTTGTTGTTTCCTATAGCTCATATTTTTATGCCTTCAAAGAATATTTATTTTGTAGCTCAAGGAAACTATCTAAAGGAATTAATTCATCATCTTGGGAGTTGTTATGTTCTATCACTCCTTTATCAAGAGGAGATTCATCTTCAAAAGACTAAAAAATCCTTGCTTCGATTACTTCATCATGGAAAGATCCTTCTTCTTCAAATGGGAAAGAAAATACCTTCATTTCATCATTATAACTATCAACCATTAGCTCAGGAGGGGCATCATATTTCTCCTATTGCTTCATTTCAATATGGCTGATCTTCACACTAGTTGAGGCTTCCAAATCATATTCATTTTTTTCTTACAGATACACAAATTTCATCAAGAGTTCAAGACTGAGATTAGGATCCTTTGTCTCTTCAACGCCTCTAAGTAGTTCTTGTATGGATAGTTCCTTTAAACCTTTCAAGATCTCATCACAGGATGGATTTGTCTCTTCTTGGGATACATGATCAAGGGATTCTTAATATTTGAATGGGAATGAGAATATATCCTCATCATAGATAAGAACATGAGCTGATTTTTCCATTTGAGATTCGTCAAGGACCACTTCCTCTTCTTATTAGCTTACATCATTGATAAAATCAGGTATATCCTCTTCGAACTCAAATTTCCACAATGTTTCTTAAAGATCCATACTCTTTTGGGAAGAGATAATTGGTCCTATCAATATAGGAATCTCTTATTCGTCTTCATTTGTTACGAAAAGATTCATCATCCTACTGTTTTGGTACAAAATGTTGGCTTTCGTATTTCCTTCTTTTTACACCGTATACCTCATCTTATTCTCTAGAAGAAATTTTTCATTTCCTTCCTTAAATGGAATGGTTGTAGAAGACCAGTTCATCTAGATATTTCCCCCCAAATTCTAACAGAAAATCCTACTTAGAAACATTCCAAATGAAGCCAGAATGGATGTTACCAAAATCATCGCTAAAACCTTCTTGTTTGGAAATTTGGTGAGATCCACCTATGCATCTTTGATCTTCCCTACAAATGGGATCTCTTCTGACTCTAGGGATTAACAAGAGACACTAGGTGGAGTCATGGTGACATTTATAGGAATTACATTGTTGGAGGTACCATAATCTATTATATAGTTGTTAAATACATATTCTCCAATGAGAAGGGAGACATAGAAAGGTTTAACCTTATCAATTTTTGATGCACTCAAAGCATTTTCTGTGAGGGAGGTATAGGTGGGTTTGGTAATATTCCTTTAGAACTATGAGTTACAACATTGGGTGTTAAACTACCACTCCTGATGTATTGAACAAACTCTTGAATTATTCGGGGTGAGTCTGTAGATATTCAGTTTTAGTAATTTTTACCTTGGATCTGTTCACATATTCTATGAAGTCAAAGGGAGAAGATGTTGACAAGGGTAATGAAGGGACTGATTTATAGTCAGGGAAGGTTTGGAAGAAGGGTTTGATGTTTGGGGAATGTAGGTAATTTTGAATTGTACATTAGGAGCTTTCAAAGTACTAGATTTTATAGGGGTAGATTTAGATTTAGAATTGGAAGAGGCATCAAAATACTTGCTTCGAATTTCAAGAGCCTTCTTACTTGCTACAGGATTAGACTTCAAAAATGTGGAATCCATGGGGGGTGGGAGAGAAGATCCTGAAATGATTATTTTGTTTTACAGAGTCACCACAGGAGGATCATTAGTCTTCTTATTTTTAATAGCAGAGGAGGAAGAGGCTCATTTCTCAAACTAATAACAAGTGAATACCACACATGAGAAGTTGGGTGCATCTTCTTCGTCCTCTTCATCACCTCGAAAATACTCATAGAATCTGATTTGTGTATCATTCTCAAACTCATAAACTTTTAGGAGATCATCACCTTCACTTTCTTGTTCAAGCTCTACTTCACTTTCCTAAACCCAAGGCAAGCCTTTGAGGTATTCTTTTGATTTGATTTGTGTTGTTTATTTGAGAATATACTCATTAAAATAATTCCCTCTTGAAATATGCCATCTTATTTTCCAATTTTTTCAGCTATGGATTCATTCTCTCATCCCCAAGACATTGGGCCTTGCCCTTTGATTGATTCTTGATATTTCCAAAGAATATGAGATCATCATCAAGTTCAATGGCCATCCTTTGTGCTTCTGTAATGTCACTTGGTTTGACTCTTCGAACGAGAAATACTACCTCCTATACTTGAGCATTTATGAAGAATATTTTTACATTGTTTTTAGATGACGAAACTTCTTCTGGTATCCTGCGAAGAAACCAATCAAAAAAATACATAAAGTATCTCATACCTTAATTTTCTCCTTTCTTCATTTTGTTAATTGAACAAGGAGGTCTTGACAATTCTCAGTTGATTTAAATATTTCCTGGAAGGTAGTCTTGATGTCATTCTAACTAGTGATGGATCAAGAAGAAGGAGGTAGGACCATTCTATTGGTTTTTTTTGGAGTGATTCCATGAATAATCTTATGAAAACATCTTCATGTTCAAATCCAAGAATCCTACATGACGTGGTTAAAGTGGTGATGTTTTCTTCAGAAATTTTTGTGTCATCACCTTTTAAATTTAGAAAGTTTTTTTGGGAACCTTTTGGTAGGTTGTGAAGAGGTGGTTTGAGAGTGCGCAGGCCCATATTTCTTCCCCATGGAACAATGGGTTGAGGTATTTCTACTTTTTCCCACATTGTTGTTTTCATTTCTTCTCTCGCTTCTAAAAATTATTCTTAAAATTCGTCTTCCTCTAGGAAATCAATGCTCAATGGTGGTTGAAAAATGGGAGAATTTGAAGGGGGAGTATCAACAAGAGTTTGGATGGGATTTCTGGGGTGAACTACTTGATGACCCAGATGGATATGAGGCTTGAGGAAAGTAGTAGGGATTGTCTCTAACTCGTTATTGCTGGTTTTTCAAAGCCTCAAAAGTGGGGGTCGACAATTCGTCTCAATCTCGCTTCATCCAGTTTTTGGAATTTTTTTATAGTGGGAATATAAAATGAGACCGTAGAATATGAAAGGTCACGTGCAGGCATCTAAAATGAATCTTTCAGCAATAGATTTTCATGAATGATTATTTATTTATTTTAATATTTAATTTTTTGGAATTTTTGGACCTTACAGTCATATTTTGGGTGCAGATGCTACTAAATCTACCCCACGGTGGGCCCCAAAAACTGTTGGTGAGAAAAAATTTCATGGGAAAAATTAGTGGGTTTATTGCTAATGCTCTGGGAATCTAAGTCCTTTTACTTAACTAGTGTAGTTGTTGTATATGCATGTGTGAGTGAACATGCATATTTTATTGGTGGTCTTTTAGTTGAGGATCTAACAGGGGTACTCCACTGACCCTACGATAAAGCATACAAATATCTGTAAGGGAATAATTTTCTAGGAGAGTGGGAAAGGGAGTAAGAATATTTGATGAGAAGAAAAAATGTTGTAGGTACAAAATAAGATTCCTACACACACTAGTTAGAAATTTCAACACATGCATTAAAATCAAGAGGAAACAACTCTATAAGTAGCAACAAGACAAAATATAAATTAATGAACATAAAGTATTAGTAAACCCCTTAGTCAAAAAAGGATAGAAATTCCTTCTTCTTGAAACTCCTTCTTCTTGTATTGATGCTCAAGAAGAAATTATAGATAATATGAGAATGGAAAACATTAAAAATAGGGGAAAAGTGGCTAACTCTTTTCACTCATAAGTGATCAAAATCTCTCTCATTAACTTACAAGAATACAAGCAGCTAGAAGAATTTCAGAATTAGAATCCCTTGTAATGAGGAGCTCATTACAATTTATAGAAGAGGATAAACTCTTCATCTTCTCGGTGACCCTCCATGTGACTTATTTCTAACTTTAGGCTATTCATATTCCTTCCAAATATTAAGTACCTTTTATAAAATTAAGGAAAATTAATTAACATAATGTTTCAAAAGTCACCTTTAGATGAATTAAAGGCATATCAAAAGTGAAAAATCCATTAAAGAATTAGAAATTTTGATGAGAGAGAAAGTTGGGGGGAAGGAAGAGGAAGAGAGAGAAGAAGAGATGTTTCTCCAGGTGAAATATGATGATCCTGTTTGATGGAAAACTCCAGGAAAGTGAGACTCTGAATCTATGAAGTTACCTACTAAGAAAATCCTTCAAATTGGCTCACAGATGCGTTGGAATGAGTGTTTTAAAACATTTTTCAAATAACTTCACTGATGACCATGAACACCATATCTGAAGAGATAGGAATTCAAAATTGGTCATGTCAGGTTTAATGGACATGTTTTTTCAATGAGCACAACTTCCACCCTTCATATGGTATACCTGTGACCCAAACCATGTGATGCTCCAATGTAGTGAAACCTTGATCCTCGAATGTCTTATACTAAAAGAGGATTCCTTTAGACAACACATGAATACCATGAGATAAATTTTTAAAAACATTTTTGAATGCTTCCATTGGTGACACTAAGCATCACTCATGGAGATCCCTCAGGAAATACTGAAACTTTGGAACCAGCATGTCCTAATTTCTTTCAACATTGCCACATTACTTGGATGCTTTGATTGTGACCCTGATGAAGCATATTATGAATAATTTGATGGTGTCAACTATGAATTCCACCTCACACATGAGTTTCAAAAGACATTGTCGGCATAAAAGATACCTCACTTGTATAGTTCTCACCCTTGCAAATCTGAAATTCAATCTTCCTTGACACCTTCTATATTTGGAAAAGGAAACTATTTTTAGCAAGTGTTGAGAATTTTCCCTCTCTAGGATCTAATTGGTGATGTCATCTTGAATGTTCAACTCCCAGTGTTTCTCTCTATGAAATCGACCCTTTATAGTAACCATGTTATTTTTAGTAAGTGCCCACAGGACAACTTACAATTTTTGGCAATCACACAAATTAGCTTTCCCAGACCTCAGATGATTATGGTAACTCGAATTACCCTTTCTCCCTATGTTCCTATCACATTATGGATTGATTTACTATTTTTAGGCAAGTTTCTGTGAGATCACTTAATTTTTTTAGTAAGTGTCAATCTTGAACCAAGATGGCTATTTCGATGAATTTTACCTATGATACCTCTTTTGTGTTTTATAGTATCCTTCATAGGTTCTTCAGTTGACAACATTCCCAAAATAACAACCCCTACGTACAAGACCTAATATTTTAGAAAGTAAGCCTCTAGTGGGTAGAATGTTGTAGAATGAAGTCTTTCCATATGGTCTTTTTCCCAATATTATCCCTCTGAAAAATTTGACTCACCCAATGAGTGGTTTGGGAAATTTTAAAGTTTTAAAAATTTCACCTAGCAGTGCTTTTGAATGAGGTAGTCATTAATGGAACTTGAGAATTACAGGTCTTATTTTTTTCTTCCGTTTGCAAAAAAAATACAATTTTTTGTGGGTTTTTTCTTCTGATCTCACTGGTGAAATTTCTCTTCAATACGGTTGTCGATTTGATGGGAAATTGATATTTTTTCTTCATTGGGCTAGAAAGAGGGATTTATTCGTAGTGAGTGTTCTATGTAGCGTAAGGAGGGTATGAAGGTAGGTTTTAATGTTTTTTGAGAGAGGAATGAGAATAAATAAATGGTTTGTTGTTTTGTTCACTAGTTTGCAAGATTTCTTCAAATCTCTATTTCACAGCAAGGAAGATTTTCATTGTTTCTTCTCTTCATTCTTCGCTTCTTCTTCCTCATTTGATCAACCTTTCTTCTAAGACCCATATTATATCATGGAGTTAAAAATAACAATGCTTTGATGGATCTGGTTTGAGGTTCAACAATGGTGGAGTGGTAGAGAGAAGTTACAAAGCAATTTGCAGAGTTATGTAGAGGAATGGAAAGTAAGAAGTTAGAAGCTAGAAGTGGGAAGTAAGAAGGATTTTAACAATTCTAAATAAAGTTGAGCAGGTTTGAGTTGCATTTTCATGTCCCTCATGTCCTTTAAGCATTAATGGATGAGAGGGACATAATTTTTCATGTATCGTCTTGTCGTGACACATGGCACAAAGCCAATAATGAAGGTTTATGCCCAAAAAGTAGGTTAGAAGCACTGGGGTGTTGAAAACTGGTCATATGAAGATGCATGAGGATTTTTCAAAATTAACCAATTAGAGGTGGAGTGAATTTTTTTTTCCCCCACGTCCCTTTTCACAAAGGTACAAAGGGGACATCAAATTACACAATGTGCCTCACGATGACATGTGGCACAGATTCGACGGAAGGGGATGAAGGCTCCACTAGTTCCTAGGGGTTGGAAAATAGCTCTTGAAGGGGTCACATGGGTGACCAAGAGTCTCCTTTGGGGCTGGGAGAATTTTCTTCACCCTGTTGTCCCCTAACATAAAGGAACATGAGGGACATCAAATTTCATGGTGCACCAGAAGCCGCCACTTGTCACAACCTGAGTGAGTGAGGAAATGAGCTTGGGAAGCACCTGGGAGATGAAACTTGATGTCTGAGGGGTTGTATGAGGATCTAGAGGGATTTTAGGGGATGGGAAAATTTTTATGTCCCTCATGTCCCTTTTCATGAGGGACGTAAGTTATATGAAATTGAGCTAGGATCCTGCAGCTGACACATGTCCTATTAAAAAATTGGCTAACTCCCGGATTTGCTCCTAGAGGGCAACTTGAAATGACAATATCTCGAGATCCAGATGGAATGTTTTAATTAAAGTTTATATGATATTGAATTAAAATGTCCTTCTAGATCCAATGATATGGGTCTTAGTTCTTTATTCCTCCATTTGATCCTTGAAAAAAATTATTTGTGATTTGGTACTCCACCTGTACATGAGATAAATGTCTTGCATACTTATTGTGCCAAATTTTTGCGAAAAAAATAATTTCACCATCTTATAGGTCTTGTAATTAAATTTCTGACGATATCTTTTTTTTCTCCTAAATCCGTCCGGAACTCCTGGAATCATCTTCTGAAGCTTAGCAGTTGTTTTGGCTTGTGCACTGCCTAGGCCTGTGAGCCCTATTTTTGGTAAAACTTCCCCAAATTCAGTAAATCCTTTCTGAATCTTCCTAAATCAATTCCAAGATGTTCCAAGTCCTTTTATTCATTCCCATGCCTATTTTTTTCTCTATTATGCTCTACGGGGTTGCTCCAGTTCTAGGAATGCCAATAATAGCCCTTCCCACAGCTGCCCGAAGATTGCATTTCTCAATGAACTCCTAAAATCACTTAGGTGTTTTTAATTAACTTTCCTTCATCACCTATGGGAATGATTTAACATCAACTGGTAGGTCACCGGACTGATTGGTAGCCCTGGGTGCCTTGGAAGGATAAAACATGAAAAATTTGGGCACAAGGGTATCTTGTCATGCTTAGAAATTAACAATTTCCTTATTGCACATTTGCATGACAAAAAACAATAGACTAGTTCAATACCATAAAATTAAGCCAAAACTATATGGTATGGTCCTCAAATGCTATATGTTTTTGACCGAGGACAATTTTAGCATAAAATTTCAGCATTTGCATATTTTCACATGGGTTTTCCACAGAGTTTCACATCGTTATTACTCAGTTCAGATAAGTACAAAAAGCATGAAAGCTTTCATACCTTCTTTGCTTAGTTTTAGTTTCAGGAAGCTTGGGGGTATGTGTTTATTTCCTAGTTCAACATTGTTTGCACATGTTTTAGCATATTTTAGTGTTTTTTTCATTTTGTACTCTTTATTTTTGGCATATGGTGAGAGTTTAGGGGCCCTTATTCTCTTTTCTACTATATGTACTTATTTTTAAATTTGGGTGTAGATATATATGCAATGGTGTGATCCATGGGGTTATGGAAGGTAGCAAAGCAACATATATCTTTATGGGAAGGATTTTATCTCTTATCACACTTTAATGGGAGGATATAAAAGTTGTTGAATAAATTTGATACAGTGTTTTCTTCCTTTTATAAGGATTCATTTGTGCCTATTTTCTTCTTCTCTCTCTTGCAAATCTTTGTGTTGGGTTGAAAACACCTAACACTCTAGATTCTCCATGATGAAATTAGGAAGTGATCACCCCCAATTCTTCAACGAAGTTTAGAAAATATTAAAATCGAAGAAAAATAAAATAACAAACAAATAAGTGTACTATTTATTTGTTTAAATTTTTTCCCTTTACATATATTAAAATGCGAACCTTGTCTACTACAATTTATATTTGATATAATGTCAATTCTCTATTATATATGTATACTACTACATACACACTTAGGTATAGTTTCCGTTATGCATTCAATTTTTTAATTTCATACTTAAAAAGGGGGAAATGTAGACACTAAAATTTGGAACTTGCACTATGAAAACACTTAATTTCATGATGCAGTATTTCCATGATAAATGTTAGTTATCCATTCATGCTTAACATTTCTGAGGTATATTTTATATCTTTTTTATCCTTACACACTGACATGTTGACACATATTGATAATACAATTCACAAAACCAATAGAGATACATCAATTTATAAGATCCATACTTCATTTGGCACATTTACTGCTCCTTCTCAACCCCATACCATACAACCCTGACGTCTTTGTAAAAATTTGGATTGAGATGTAATCAAACAGAACTTTCAAATTTAAATCTTTCATTAGGTTTTATACTTCATATGGGTCAACATTTCTTAGATAAATCATCTATAGAATAATGTATCAGAAATTAAACACTACCTCATTTGCTAACTTAGGACTCCTAAGGTAATGCACTGAAGCACTCACTTTATTAACTTGCAAAAGGAATCCAAAGTTCCCTAAATCTCTTATCTACATATCTATATTCGTTAGGGAAGCACCCATGTCATGTATGAAGCTACAAACTAGGTCAAGGAATCCATATCTATCATATTAAAGAATTTAAACATCTTTTCTCTAAGTTTTTTTTAGCAAGATCTATGTCAAAGAAAGAATGGCTAGAGAAAATATCAAATATGATTGATCTATATAAATATCACATGCTAGGTGGAGAAGGGTGTGCGGTTGAGGCCTCTTCAGAGTAGTACGAATGTCGGTGGTGAACAGGGGTGGAAATAACCCATCTAATGTTTTTTTCTAAGGGAATATTCATCTATGGTTAGGGTTTGAGATGATGAGCAATTCACATAAAGAGCCTTGCTGCATGTATGAAAACTAGGGTTTCAAATTGAAATAAAATCCAAGAAGGTGAGCACCAAAAAATTTTGTATATGATGACTTATAGAAGGTACAAGACTATACATAAGGGCTACCATACATTCCTCACTAATTTTCATGGTCCCGACCTAGGTGTAATTATAATTCTAACTCAACTTTCATAGGTCACTAAAGTTTGTATCTCCTGATTTCTCTATTTCACATTCCCAAATCTCTTCAGAATTCATTTGTAATTAGTTAAGTGCCTCTTTATATCACTTTTATGTTTCAAATTGTATATTCTTGGTTGTATAATTTATTTTTATGATATAAGGTATAAATGTGAGTGCTTTCAGTACTCTAATCTTTGTTATATTACTATAACTAAGAACCTAATTAAATTAACCTAAAATTTAATTTAGGGTTTAAAACACCATTTAATTTTTAGAAAATAAAAAGCTAAATTTGAAGGATAATGTTAAACTAAACATCTAAGATATATCAATTAAAATAATTTTCAAAGGCAACATGACATAATAAAAGAGATGGAGACAGATATTGTGCATCTATAGAACCTAACATAGCTATGGAAGAAGGATGAAAAGAATTAAGATGATCTAAGATTCCTCAATTCTTACTTTACAAATACATAGTAAGCTAGGATGATACTATAAAGACTAAAATCTCAAAAGTTTTCCTTATGTACTGCTAAGTTTGACCTTGTATCCTTTCTAAGACAAATGATCACATTTGGAATCCAATGTCCTCAATTTTATACTCAATATACAAATTTATATTATGGAAGCACAATGGACATGGGAGGGTTAATATGTACTTTAAAAACCTTAACCAATTTCAAATTAACTTTTATACACCATTAACATTTAACCATGCATTAATGAGATCTCAACAATAAGTAATAACCATCCACAAGAACATAAACATAAAGGAGTACATAAGAAAATAATATTTAAGTGGGAAAACCTCAAGGGGAAGAAAACCCACTGAAAAATTTACTGATATTACTCACAACAAAGACTCAAGTTAATATTACACATCAAAAGAGATTTATTTAGTGAGGCACCAACCCCTAAACCCTTATTGATATTACTCACAACAAGATAATCACATGAATATGACACATCACATAAGATTTTAAAAATAATATCATTGATGATATACTCAAAAAAATTAGATGATGGTGATTACAAGATTTGGCTCCAAACTCCTTCAAACCCTTATTCACCTAACTCGCTCTATCTCACTCTTTCATGGACTTATTTTTCATCAAACCCTTCAAACACACTCTAAAACATTCCTTGGCCTCTTGTACACTCTCTCAGATATGAATAAAATCCTTCATACCTACTTCAAACACACACATGGGTCTCACTTTCTCCCTCTCTCTCAACTAGTGCAAATTTGAATTTAAACAAGCACTTTATACCCTACTCAACTCTCAAAAATGAAACAAGTTGGTTTACCTCATTTTTTTAGACCAATATAACTTAAAAAAATCCTAAAAACATTATTAAAATACTCATATTGGGCCCATGTAGGTCGGCCATACCCAAATACACCAAAAAAGCACAAAACTAGTTCAAAACTCCATCACTTGGATGAGCTAAAACCAAAAACACCAAAACCATGATTATTCAATCTCCCAAATTCACTAAACATGTCAAATATTACATATCAACACCGTAAATGGTCATACATTAGCTTTAAATAATCAAATATATCATAACTAACTCAAGAAGGCTCATATCTTTCTCAAAACAGTTATTTTTAAGACCCTATCTTCACATGTGGGCATCAAGAACAAACCAAAAAACCTAAAAATATGGTGTACCACTCATTATAATACCTTGGATATTTAGTTCACATACATGAATGTTATATATCTTGAAACATCTATATTTGCAAACTACACTCACTTTCCTCTTCATCAAATCAAGCTTCCTAGAAAGTAGTTTTACAAAATCAACTGGTTTACACCCTTACTAGCACTTCTAATACCTCCAAATTCATTCAATAGTAACAAAATTCATCCATTTTCACTCTCCAACTGATATAAATCATAAACGCATTCATCTCATGTATCTTATACCTTCATCTTCTAGCAATAACAATTCTGTCCTGAGAAACAAAAAACCTTCTTCTCTACAAATAAAGATGGATGAGCCATCAAATATCACCATCATGATATAAACCATATACCATTGGAAATATATCTTAATCCTCTTTATATAACAGATCACATTTCCTTCCAAATCCAAGTGGAACGCCTCCAACCAAGTCCACATATGAAAACTGCTTCAAACTACCCCAAAACTGCCTTATGAAAAATATTCATAAATAGAGAACACTTTTCCATTTAGAAGAACCAAAATAATCTAAAAAAATCATGGAAATCAATTACAATCACCATACAAAAAATAATTTCAATTTATTTTGCAATTCCTTTGGACAACCTTGCCTCAAACTAGACTTCTTCATAAACTTGCATTTTCAAGTACGGTCCACTCATACCCATATGCTCTATCATAAACTGATATAAATATGGATGAGTATTATACGAAATAAAATCATAGAACTATCACAATAATTGTATTCTGGGCACTTTTGATCAATATCTCCCTTACCACTTTTGAGCTAGGGATTCAAACACACAAAAACTTATTTACCTTCTTAACATTCGTTCATAAAAAATGGTGATGAAATTACCTCATTATTTTTTTAAAACCTTCTTAAATAAATGAAAAATCATACATGAAATCCAAAGTTCTAGTGAAAATCACACAATTTATGGTGAGCATCAGAAGGTGTAATTCGAGTTAGAAAATACCTTTTTCTTGATCCTGTTTCATGAAAAACAACATATCTTGCAAATTTTTCTTTCTAATGAGTAAAAAGTTTTCTCACACCTCTAGAACACCTTTTTCCACCATCTCCAATCATCATAATATCTTAGATAGGTTTCCATCTTCTCATCCCATCTCATTTTCATGACTAGCCCTTGGGGTTTTGCATTGTTTAGGCTACGGTCAACTGAACCAACATTTTAAATCATCATGAAACCTATCCAAAATGTCCTATAAACTTCAATACATCATGAAAAATCACATACATGTATCTATGAGCTCACATGGATCTATAACTCATCCTCATGCCTCTAAACACCTAGACCTGGTCTATATAAACACCTACATCTTGGACTTCAACATGTAACTACACCTTGAAAATAATTTGAGTGCCTAAAAACTCCCCAAACATGCTCTCCATGCTTCTATTATGATTCACAAGCCATGAAGCAACTCAAACCATCATGCACCATCACCTAGACTAGCTAGGTCACATGACTAGGCTTGCTAGACCAAGCCAATCTCACTAAATCACCTCATGTCATCATGAAAACACCTGAAAATCCATATAATCATACTATTAAGCATCCTATAAATCTAATCCATCATAATATTTTTCATTAATGGGATTTTACATCAATGAAAACACATAGTTCACAACATGCCAACAATCTCCCCCTTTTTCATTGATAGAAAACTACCTAATGTTTTTCCTCTTTTTAAATTAATGAAAAATATTACCTATACCTACATGTTATTCATCTTTATCAACTTCATAGGATCACCTCTTGGTTATAAAAATTAACCAAAAACATAATATTAGCTCATAAACTTGTCATTTCTTACTAATTTCTATTTTTTACCTCTTTCATAGCTTGAAGTTAATGTAACAAACCTTAATTAGATGCATAATATCTCACACACAAAAAAAAATGATGAATGAGAGCCAAAAATACAATGCTTACCTTAATTATTTCTTATCTTATCTTTATTGGGCTTGAAACTTCCTTTTTTCTTGCTCACTTGTTCATACATCTCCTTCAAGAACTAAAATCCCCAATCAACTTCTTTGGTGTGCTTTAGAAATTTTTTTACAAGCCCTATGATATCAATAACGTTATGAATTCATTCCCTATGAATCCCCATGGACTTGTGACACCCTTTTGTAATAAAAAACACAAAAATGGAGGACCTTACCTTGATTTCATGAGACCTAGATGCATCATCCATACTTCCTCCACCCTAAAATTCTTTCTTAGTCCTTTTAACCTCAAAAACATGTTATCTTACTATTATTTTACAACTAAGCTACTCCACAAGCCAATGATCCTACAAACACATTCTATTATACCATATAAATTCTCTAACCACCTGGTATACCTAATTTTAGATCTACCCCAAGATTCCAATGCCTTGATGGTTCTTTAAAGACCTATAAATGATTCTCGTACCCATATTTCTTTCTTTTGTAATTGTGAAATTGACATTATCAACACAATTTGATTGCAAATAATGTCACTTTTCCTTACTAACTTCCTTCACATCTAGTTCAATTGTATGATATCAAGCATAATTATATTTACCTTAGAAAACCTTTATAGGCCTATAGATTTATTTTCTTAACCTTGTAACACTATAAAAGTTCAAGAGAATATTACCCCAAAAAATCCTTTTCTCTTAAATTACATTATCTTAGGTTACAAATATTTTCCTTGTCTTACTAAGATATCTTGACACTTGAAACTCCCAAGTCAAAGTCGTTAATGAGTCCCCCTACCTCCACTTTGCTTTTCAGATGCGTAGCACCATAATTTATCATTCAAAAACTTGTTGTAGTTATGTCACATTAATTATACCCCAATTATAATGTGCTAACTAAACAACATTGGTCATATAGATTTAACTAGATGAGATAGAGGACAATTAGGTTTACCTTCTTCATATGATATGAAGAAAACATCAATAACCTTTCATTCTCAGCTTGTACAACTACTATTGGAACTCTACAATATTGTACCTAATTTAAATGATGAAATTCACTCACATACCTGGGTTTAAATTCCCTTCACTAATTTTGTAAGTACAACCTCATGGAATTTAATACTCTTTATTACTAAATGATCTTGGATGAATACCTTTAATGGCTCCCCTTGTCTCAGTATCCTCCTAAATACCTGTAGCATGTTATCATAGGGCATCATACTATTAACGTAAACAATTCATTCATTCAAAGTTCTAGAAATAAATATCACAAGTATTGCAACAATTCTCTTTTCATTTCAAGGGAAGTAAGCCTACAAGCCCTCTGATTATAGCTTATTTCATTCCCTTGAAACAATGTTACAACTCCATGAATGAACCCAAAAGACTTACCTTGGTTCATTGTTGATCTCGAATAATAATTTTTTTATTAATGGTAAATAGTTTTGAAGGGACTATACCCGGTTTACAAAGAGGGCCTAAAGCTAGATATATCATTAATAGGTTCCACAAAAAAAGGATCAACATCTAGAATAGGTGTTTAATCCAACCGTAACCAAAAAGTTACAACAAAGGAAAAACAGAGCTAGCGCTGCAACCATGCAGCCAAAAAACAACAAAACAATAGTAAAATGGACGAAGAAGATTAGCGTCTACAACAAAAATCTCCTTTACTTCTTAGCAGCTTTGGTAATTCTAGCTTTAATGGTTTCCAGTGAGGTAAAGAGAGCCACCATTGTCATATGTGTGGGGTTCTTAGCATCCAGCTTAGCAATGGTTTGGCTACTCTCCTTATCCGTTCCCCATAGAGTGTCTGGTATCCCACTAAGCACAGAGATGCTGCAGACATGCTATTCAAGAAAAATCACTGATTGCATTAAAAATTGCCATGCTGTGATCATGTCGATCCTTATCTCTACCCATCTGATTTTCCAAGTAGTTAAGATTTTTATAGATGCCCTCCACTTTCTTATTTTCCATATCATTCCCCTCTTTCATCTTCCTTTTACCTTTTTTGTTTGGCCAAATCCTGCACTTCTTCATTCAGTTTCCTCATTTCATTCATTCTCCAAGTCATCCAATGTTTGGGGAGTGTTGTTACCTTCTTTTTGAGAGGACTTTTCATGGCCTACACTACTGATGTGTAGTAGGTTTTGGACAACTTCCATGTCCTTATTGCTACGAATGACCCTGCCTGAAACAGGGATGTCCAGTTTGAGTTTCTTTTGGTTTCTAGTTTTAGGCTTCGCCATGGTGGAAGGGATGGGGGTGGGGGTCATGGTGGAAGGAATGGGGGTATGGGTAGTGGTGGTGGGAAGGAGAGGAGCCATGCTAGGGGAGGATGGGATACTAGGGTACTTGGTGACACAAAGCTTGTGCAACAAGAAAATGAGTCCTTGATGCAAGGGGGTAGCTTGGGTATGCTTCTAGAACTCCCAGATGGAGTGCTCAAGGGAATTCAAAAGATAATGCGGGCAGTAGACAATGATTTTCCTGCATAAATGGTTAAGGGAAACCAAATGTTTAGTAGGGACTGTGACATATCTCCCTTCCAAGGATATGTACCAGACCATCATACGAGTGATTTCATCAAAGGACAGTGGGATAGAACTTACCTGTAAACCCACAGTGACAAAAACTAACTCCTCGTTATTAGCAACAAACTTCTTCTCCTTAGCATTTTTTGTCAACCCTGTTGCTAAAGAAATGGAGGCCTTCCATATCCAAGCTAGTAGCTTTGGAAATAAGCTCTTCATTAATAGGTTTTTTGTGCCTGCCGTACTCTACTTTGCAATCCTTCTAATCCATATCAAATTGGATTAAAATGCTCTCGTCGTGCCCTTGGATATGATCAATGAGATTTGTAATGTCACCCTTCTTGAAGAGGTTCCATAACTCCTTGTCCCCCTTCCAATCCGGATCACTGCTAGGCTCAATCTAGCAGGGGCTCCTCCCATTTTTTCCTCTCTAAAATGCTTGCCCTGCTTGCCCTCAAAACCCTTGTTTGAACTACTATACGAAATGCCGTTTTCTTTCTGCCTGTCCCAAAAATTAAGAATCCTGCACACTTGTTGGGAGTGATGAGAGTTAATGCGGCCATAGATTATTTTAAATTTCCCACATGTGTGATCTTTTAGCTCCTCTAAAGCCCACTCCAAATAATCATTATCCTTACTCCATACTTGAGTGCCCATAAATTTATGCTTGAATGCTACTTTTACCTTCTCAGGGATGTGATTAACATTATTTGAAATAGTTTAAATTATTATTTATGTCATAATTGGCCAATTCATCAGCAACCTTATTTCCTTCTCGGTATGTGTGCTTGATTCAGATATTTTTGAAGGTTTGACAAATTCTTATAGATTCCACGATGAAATCCTTGATATTCCAGCTTGGAGGTGAAGACTGATTTAGATGATTAATGATATTTAGTGAATCTCCTTCCAGAATAATATTCTGTATGTTATGTGTCTGAGCAATTCTAAGCCCCCACAGAGCAGCCAAGGCTTCAGCATAATGGTTACTTTGAACCCCCATTTTTCCAGCATAGGCAACAATCATACTTCCCCTATGATCTCGAATCACTCCTCCCCTTGTAGTAATCCTAGGATTACCCTTGGAAGCCCCATCAAAGTTCAATTTGTGCCAGTTGAGATTAAGAGGATTCCAATGTATCAAATACATGTCAATGTTGGAGCATATGCTATTCTGAATATTATCAACTCCAATTTTTGAGTTGGACAAAATATGCTCTTCATTCTTAGGATAATTCTTGTTCTTGGGAGGTTTGAATCTTACAATGTTCTCTTTGACAACATTAGTAACCTTTACAAAGCTAAAATTGCACTAATTCTTAATGTTTTTGAAAATGACGTCATTTCTATCTTTCCATATCCTCCAAATAATATGGAGCATTACCAGTTTCCAGAGTCTTCTCACAACACAATGTTTAAAAGGAGGATTCCATTGGGTCCAAAACTAGATGAAGTCCTTCAGCACAGCCCAGGAAACTTTGAAATTAGAAAAGGTAGTGTCATCACCAATCCGACACTATGATAATTCTTCACCGAGAACTCTTCATGCTATGATTATTAACTAATGCACAACTTTTAGTTTGGTGGATGTAATCTGGAAACACAACAACAAACATAACACAAGAATACCATAAACTATTATAAGAAGGAATGATGATAAATCTAAAATATTAGAGTAAATTATAATATTAACATGAAATTGTTACAATCTCACCCATGAGGTACTTCAAGTGTTACTGACTTCACTTGCATTCCACCAATACTATGGGAGAAACTTCATAATTACACACCTCTTAATGAATTCTTTAACACACCTTCAAAATGATGGCTTCCTTTACACACTTACTCATACAATATTTCTCACTAATTCCTTCTATACTAAATGAGGTGGGGGGGTGGCCTCTTTATTTATAGAACTTTCAGGATTATCCATCTTATCTCTAAGATAGGATAAGAAATCCACTCTGACGAATCATATTCCATACCTTAACTCTTATCTGTACATGTAAGCTTATCTTTTAAGATAAGATAAACCTTATCATTTCACATGGGTTCCACATTTTTAGACTTTTTACAAATAAAATACACAAAATATTTGTGACCTCACTCCTTGTCCTTATAATATTTCTAATTCCTAATCATGTAGACCATACTTCTCTACTTATCCCAACTTTGACATATTAACATTACCGGACCACTTATGACAAATATTTACTTTTTACAACATTCCTATTGTAATTTGACTGTTACCATACTCTACATTATTGGTGGCGTCATACTGGCAGTGCCGTTATCTTCTATCGAACGCTACTACTAATTATACTTAACAACATCCTATTACTAATACATACATTAATGAAATAGAAATTATGGAAGAAAACTTTAGTGTCGACATCTTCCCCCTTCCTAGCTTCTACTCCGTCCTTGGAGTAGACTATTCTGGTGCTTGGAAAATCTAAACTTGTCATGGTTGACCCATTTCGTAATGGAAGTGCCATCCAATTCCTCTAGTCGGTACGTACCATTTTCATGCACAACTGCTATTTTGTAGGGCCTCATCCATTTTGGAAGAAATTTTCTCTGTCTTCTTTTTTTGTATCTAGAATCATATACTAGAACCAAGTCATTCACATGAAATGGAGACCAACGGATCTTTTGATCAAAGTATTCCTTCTACTTCATTTTTTCTTCTTATAGCTTATATCTTTCACTATTTCCCTCATTTCCTCTAGCAACTGAAGATGCACCAACCTTTCTTTTATTGAATCATTTTTATCCATCCATTCATTTTTCATAACTCTCACGGTGGGAATATCAAACTCAATAGGAAGGACTGGATCAATGCCATAAGCCAACTGAAATGGGGAGTATCCTGTTGCTGACCTTGATGTTGCCCTATATGCCCACAATGCTGCATGAATCCTTTTATCCCACTTATGTACCTACAAGGCTGCATCTTTTGCTAGAATTTGACACAACACAAAATTTGTTCGTTCCACTTGTCCATTTGTGCTTGGCTTGTATGTTGTTGCCTTCCTATGCTTAATAGAAAACTTATTGACTGGGGCTTCTAGCACCTCATTAATGAAGTGGCTTCCTTGATCTGTTACAATTTCTAATGGACAACCAAATCTGGTGACAATGTGTTCATATATGAACCTTGCTACTTCATCCATGGAAGCTATTGTCAATGGCCTAGCTTCAACCCACTTGGTTAAATAATCTGTGGCAACTACAATATACTTATTTTGGCGTGGGGTATTTGGAAGTGGACCTAAAATGTCTATTCCCCACTTTTCAAAGGGACCAAGTGGAATAATAGGACATAATGGAGCTGATGAAGTCTTACGGTTACCATGTGTTTGAAAAATATCACATGTCTTACAATAATTAAAACAATCTTTAAAAAGAGTGGGCCAGTGATAACCTGCATCCAAGATCCTTCTTGCTATAAGTTGTCCAGAGAAGTTCCCTCCACATGTACCATTGTGGAATTCTTCTATCAGCTCCTTCCCTTGATCATGTCCAATTTCCCTCTTGTACTGTCCATCAGGTCCTATTCGAAATAATACTCCATGCAGGATAGAATATGGACGACTGACTTGAGTAATATTCCTCTTAGTATTTGCATTGGCACCATCAAGAAACTTGAATTCATTCAAATAATTCCAAATATCTATGTATTCAGTAGGGATTGTGTCAAGGGATAACAATGCTGCATCTGGGAAATCATCGTCATCAAGAGATGAACCTAAACCATCATAGGCTTGAGAGAGTGCATCTGCATTGACATGCTTCTTTCCTGGCCTATCTATAATATCAAATTCAAATTCTTGTAGCAAAATTATCCATCTTGCTATCCTCCATGATGTGTTAGGCTTATTGACAATATATTTTAGAGCTTGATGATCTATTACAACTATAAATTTTTACCCTAGCAAGTAATTCTAAACTTCTTTACAGTAAAAATGATATCTAGAGCCTCTTTTTCAGTTACAATATAATTTACCTCAGCACTGCTCATTTGTTCTCTACTCCCAAAGTAAACTAGATGTTCATTCCCATTTTCATCCTTTTGGCTCAGAGTACTTCCTAGTGCTGCATCTTAGGCATCAATGTACACAATGAATGGCTTGCTCCAATCTAGATTCTTTAAAACAGGTGAAGACACCAGGGCTTCCTTCAATTGTTCAAAAGCTTCATGTGTCTTATTTCCTAGTTCATAAGTAACATCCTTCTTCAAGAACTAGGTTAGTGGCTGTGAAATCTTTGAGAAATTCTTGATGAACCTTCTATAGTAACCCACATGGCCTAAAAATGATCTCAACTTACTTCTATTCATAGGAAATGGTAACTCTTTGATTTTTGAAACTTTATCAGGATCAGTACCAATACCATCTCTAGATACAACATGCCCTAACAAAACGCCTTTAGAACTTCTAAAGACACACTTTGTAGGGTTTAGTGAGGCTTGTGCTTCATCTAACCTTTGAAATTTTGTCTCCATCTGGTGCAGGTGGTCCATCTTGCTCCCATAGATGCAAAAATCATCCATAAATACTCTGATGAAGTTCCCAATGTAGGGTTTGAACACCCTATTCATCAAACGCTGGAACGTTGTTGGAGCATTACACAACCCAAAAGGCATAACTTTATAAGTAAACGTTCCCCAAGGAGTGGTGAACGTAGTCTTTAGTTGATCTTTCTCTGCCATACAAAAATTGGTTGTAGCCACTATATCCATCAGCAAAACTATAACACTCCTGGCAAGCTACTTTTTCCAAGATCTGATATGAAAATGGTAGAGGGTAATGATCCTTCTTTTTTGCCTTATTGAGCTTCCTGTAATCAATACATATGCGTAGCTTCCCATTCTTTTTTATTGAGATCACAATGGGAGAAACCCATTCTGAATTCTCTATAGCAAATATGAATCTTGCATCAAGAACTTATCTATTTCTTCTTTTACAGTCTTGGAAAAATTAGGATTCATTCTATATGGCATTTGCTTTATGGGCTTAACACACCATCTACCACCTCAATAGAATGTTCTACCCAATTTACTTGACGGAATTCCTTGTAATCAAAAGTGAATATGTGTATGTACCTTCAAAAGAGCTGGAGGTAGGATTCTTTTTCACTCTCCATCACAACATCACCAATCTTTATTTGTTGGAGACGATCATCAATTTCTTCTTCAGATAATTTTATGGGGTCATGAGTCGGTGTGACTGGAAGGATATCCATGACCGACACATCAACCTCACTTTCTTCATCTTCGGTGTCCACTTCACTGGTACTCGAGTAATTAGAGGATGTCCAATCATCAATTTCATCACTTGAATCCACAGGTTCTGCCTTATGATGCCGAGGGATCATGTTTATCTTCACCCTCTCTCTACCATGTCCAAGTGTCATGAAGCCTTCATTCCAGTAGTTTTCTTGCATGAACTCTCCTTAGCCATGGTCTTCCCAACAACATTGGGTATGCAACAGTACCATTTTTCATCACCTGAAAGTCTACCACACATACAACACCCATAACAGATATTTCCACAGTTGAAACTACACCTTCTGGTTTAGTTTTTCCCTTATTTAATGACCTTAACATAAGTGTTGAGGGGCGATCAATTTTTAAACCTAACATATTCATTACAAACTCGGTCATTACATTAACTGCAACACCTCCATCAAATAAGACATCATGAATTGAAATACCATTACATAATACCTTAGCTTGTGGAGTGTAGGGATCCACCTCTGCCTCCAAAACAGGGACCTCAACCTCCTTCCTTCGTCAAGCATTGATTCCACTTCGCCGCTCCCGCCTCTTCTCAGAAGACATAGCCAAGAGTTGACCATATGTAATATTTGCAGGCCTTTTGGATAGATCTTCTAAGATGGAGTATGGTCCTTGTCCCTTTGAAATCAGAAAATCATGCACACACAACTTTCTTCTCTTATGTTTCTTAATAGTTTCTCCTTTCATCTTCTTAGGGTCATTTCCATCTTGATTATCTTTTTCTTTCTTTCTTTTTGTTACAAACACATCTACTTCATTATTTATGATCTTATCTACTACATCAAAAGAATTCACAGGTGCTTTTCCTTTATCATTATCTCTTGTACCAGATGTAGAAGCTTTATCTGGATAAGTATACTTATAATGACCCTTTTTATAACAACCATAACATACAACTTCATAAATATTTCTTTTTGGACCTCTATCTCCTCCCCGAGAACTAAATTCTTTTCCTTGAAGAAGATTAATAGTTAACTGACCCATCTTCTTGAGCAGATCTTCATACTCAGTAGATGTACTAGGAGAAAGATTTTTGCTCACTGAGAGTGGTTGTGGATTTTGAACCAAAGGTGCTGGTGTAGGCTCTACTTTAGCAACAATTTCTTTGGGCTCCTCTTCTATGCTTTCTTCTTGCCTTCTTGCAATCTCCTTTGCTTGTTCAATGGTAGCTGGGCGGTCATACTTCACTCATTGTCTGATCTCTGGCTTCATCCCAAGAATGAAGTGCTTACAGAGGAGATTATCCACACCATTCATCAACCCATCCGCTAATCCTTCCTTCTGGATCTGGGCATAGAGCTTCCTCCTTAGCTCTAGAACACAGGCATGATAATCCCTTATCTTCTCCTTCTCTCCTTGGGATAGCTTTGTGATATCGATCATGAGATTTGCATATCTGTTGTTCACAAAATTCCTCAAGAAAACTTTTAGTTAATAAATCCCATGAGTTTTTCACATTATAACCTAGAGTTTCAAACCACCTAAGGGCTGAACCATCCAAAAAGGTAGGAAAAAATTCATTCCATTATTCCCTTCTTATAAGGCCATTACAAATACAAGATCGTTTAAACTCTTGAATGAAAGAGGATGCATCTTCATTAGATTGGGCTGAAAAAATAGGAATCTTCCCATTTCTAAAAGTAACCACAGTGAAATACCAACCCACAAGTACAATCAACAAGACTTATGTGCACAAATAATTGGGATCACTATAATAAAAAATAGAAATGACCATGGTAAACTATGGTAAAACTTAACTTACTACGGTAAAAAATGACTTTACTGTGGTAAACACTATTCACAATAAAAATTGAAGTTACTGCAGTAAATACTATTCACAGTAAAAAGTGACTTTACTGCGGTAAATACTATTCATGGCAAAAAGTGACTTTACCATGGTAACTACTATGCATAGTAAAAACAAGGTTACCCTCCAAATGTTTTCTAACTAAGGGGAATATCTCTCTAGAAAATCCACCAATGAGGAATGGTCCCGGCAAAGGAACCAAAATGTCATCACCAATCCGGCACTATGATAATTCTTCACCGGGAACTTCTCGTGCTATGATTATTAACTAATGCACAACTTTTAGTTTGGTGGATGTAATCTGGAAACATAACAACAAACATAACACAAGAATACCATAGACTATTATAAGAAGGAATGATGATAAATCTGAAATATCAGAGTAAATTATAATATTAACATGAAATTGTTACAATCTCACCCATGAGGTACTTCAAGTGTTACTGAATTCACTTGCATTCCACCAATACTATGAGAGAAAATTCACAATTACACCTCTTAATGGCTTCTTTAACACACCTTCAAAATGATGGCTTCCTTTACACACTTACTCATACAATATTTATCACTACTTCCTTCTATGCTAAATGAGGGGGGTGGCCTCTTTATTTATAGAACTTCCAGGATTATCCATCTTATCTCTAAGATAGGATAAGAAATCCACTCTGACGAATCATATTCCATACCTTAACTCTTATCTGTACATGTAAGCGTATCTTTTAAGATAAGATAAACCTTATCATTTCACATGGGTTCCACATTTTTAGACTTTTTACAAATAAAAATACAAAGAATATTTATGACCTCACTCCTTGTCCTTATAATATTTCTAATTCATAATCATGTAGACCCTACTTCTCTACTTATCCCAACTTTGACATTTTAACATTACCAGACCACTTGCGACAAATATTTACTTTTTACAACATTCCTATTGTACTTTGACTGTTACCGTACTCTACATTATTGACGGCATCATACTGGCAGTTTCGTTATCTTCTATCGAATGCTACTACTAATTATACTTAACAACATCCTATTCCTAATACATACATTAATGAAATAGAAATTATGGAGGAAAATTTTAGTGTCGACAGTAGCACTCCAGATTTTAGTGGCATACTCACAATGTACTAACAGATGTCTGATATCCTCAGATTAATTTTTATAGAGATGGAATCTATTTGGAATTATGAAACCTTTTCTTATCAGGTTGTCATTAGTAATAATTCTGCCCCTGAGAGCAAGCCAAAAGGAAAAGTTAATTTTTGGTGTGAGCTCATCCATCCAAATCCTGCTCCAGTTGAACTCACTCTGAACAGATTTAACAGAGTAATCTCCATCAATAGAGTTTTTCCAGACCAATTCATCCTTGACATCCAGTTGACTTAAGGGGATAAATTCCAAATGCTCTTGCAAAGAGGACATCATGTGGTTTAGATCATCCCTGTCTACAGAATTTTTTTTTCATTTCTTCTTGTTGCCATCCCTGTCAATGTAATCCATGATTCTAGTACCATACTTACACTCAAGGATGTCTCTGAGTGCTCCAAATCTATCAATAAGACTACAGTTAGTCCATTTATCCCCCCAAAAATTTATATCTCTGCCATTCCCCACTTTCTATTTGCTTCCATGCCTGATAAAATTCATGATCTGAACTAAATTATTCCAAAAAATGGATCTATAAGGAAGGTTCTCTTCCTGAAGAAAAGAGATGGTTGCTTGTTGATTAAATTATTTGGCCTTAATTAGTTCAGTCCAGGGTTGGTTCTCTAAGAGCATTCTCCAGCCCATTTTTGCAATTAGAGCCTCATTCATTTTTTTGATGTCTTTTATACCTAGACCCCCAATTTTTTTGGGAGTACATACTTGGTCCCAAGCAACCAAGTGGTATTTGAATTTATCCTCCATTCCCTGCCATAGAAAGTGTCTTTGAATCCTCTCAATTTTTTCTCTGAAAGGAGAAGGGATATTATAGAGTGACATGATATAAATAGGGAGATTCTGAAGGGTGCTTTTGATGAGCAGGCACTTACCAGCACTTGAAAGAATGGATCCTTTCCAGCCAACCATTTTCTTTTGAAATATTTCCAACAGGTCATTCCAGAATTTTGTTGATACTTTTTTCATACCAAGGGGGAGCCCCAAATAAGTAGTGGGAAGTGAACTGATTTTACATCCTAACATTTTAGCAATTTTAATCTGTCTTTCCTCAAGGGTGTTAAAAAAGAAGATTGAGCTTTTATCAAAAATAATCTCTTGCCCAGAAGCAGTTTCATATAATTTAAAAATAGAATTTGTTGCCTTAGCTTCAAGGATTGAAGCCATTAACAGAAGGATTGTATCATCCGTGAATTTCTGATGAGAAGCTACTTGGTTGGTGGAAGTGGGCTTAAATCCTTTCAGTAGTCCATCTATGACTGCTTTATCAATTGTTCTGCTAAGACTATTTACCATAAGAATGAATAGAAAAGGGGATATGGGATCCCCTTGCCTTAGCCCTCTACTACTGGTAAAAAATCCCACCGGCTCTCCATTTACCACCATTGAGAATCTAGCCGTAGTGATGCATGCCTTAATAATTTTTCTAAATTTAGTTAGAAAACAAAATTTTGTCAGAACCTTTTCTAGAAAGGCCTAGGATACTTTGTTGAAGGCTTTATTCATATCAAGTTTAAGGACCATGTTTGCTTTTTTTTTGTTATCCATAGAGTGGATAGTCTCATGGACCTTAATCACTCCATCTTGAATAATCCTACCTTTAATGAAACCACTATGTTGTTTTTATATTAAATCATTCAAAATAGAATGGAGTCTAGTAGCAATGATCTTGGTAAAAATTCTATAAATAACATTCACCAGACTGATGGATCTAAAGTCTTTGAAATCCTTATTGTCCTTTTTTTCTGGAGCAAGGACAATGTGGGTGTTGTTCAACTCTTTCAAAAGATCCCCAGTTCTATAGAATTCGTTCACCGCCCTGAGAAGATCATCCGAGCAAATTTCCCAGAACTTTTGAAAAAATTTAACAGAGAAACCATCCGGGCCCAGTGCCTTATCCCCTTCAAGAGTGAACATATATTTTTGAATTTCTTCTACTGTGACAACTTTAGTGATGTCTTTGAATCTTTTCTATTCAATTTTATCTTGGGGGATAGCCTCCAACATGAAAGAGACTGCCTCATCATTAATGGTATTTTTCTCATTTAGCAACTTTTCATAAAATTTGAGAGCCTCCTCTTTGATGCTCCTTGGGTCTTTTAAAACAATTCCATTTCCTTTAGCAACTTCCATTATCCTATTGTAGGCTCTATGCTTCAAGGTGGTCATATGGAAGAATTTTATATTTCTATCTCCTTCTTTCAACCAAATAGCCATTGATTTAAGTCTCCAAAGGGATTATTCTCTACTACATACTGTATGCAGTTCGAAAAGAATATTCTTTTCCACTAATTGATCTTCAATAGATCTCCCTTGTGAATTCATCTTGATTTCTAAATCTTGGAGATTTTGTTTTAATTCCTTTTTTTTTCAAACACATTCCCAAAAACCTCTTTGTTCCATATTTTAACCTATTTTTTGACATTTTAAAGTTTCTGAATAAGCCTAAATTGGGTAGTGCCCTCACCATTCCAAATCCACCATTCCTTTATTCTGTCATGGATATCCTCATGTTCCATCCACATCTTTTCAAATTTGAAGGAACTCCTGATGGGCTTAGTCCAACTGAAGAGTTTTAAAGCAATCAGATTGTGGTCTGACCCAATTCTGGGAAGAGAAGTGAGATGGAAGTCCTGACTAAGAATCCAACTAGTAGAGAAAAGAGCTCTATCTAGTCTCACTTGAATTAAGTCTTTCCCCAACCTTCTGTTAGTCCAGGTGAACTGATTGCCATGAAGATCCACATCCATAAGATTAAGGTCAGCAACAAAATCAGAAAATTCATCCATACCTATGGAAAAACTTAAGTTTCCACCTTGTTTTTCTCCAGGGTTTAGGGGAGAATTGAAGTCTCCCATAATAAGCCAGTTGGCACTATTATGTAGACTTCTAAAAATATTAAGATCATTCCAATGTTTTCACCTCCCAATAACCATATTAGGGGCATTGATATTAGAAAGGATCTAGTCACAATTATTCTCAATAGCATGAAAATTAATAGCAAGATGGTTATCAGTTTCATCAAGAATCATACCAGTATATTGTCTTTTATCCTAGAATGTAGCCAAGCCTTTTGAAGCACCCTAAGAATTCATCGCAACCATGTCGGATTTCTCCTAGAAATTTTGTTTACTAATTTCAAGAACCTTAACATTCATCTTAGTTTCCTGTAGAAGCAAAATACTAGGCCTACTAGACTCTCGTAACTCCTTGATTATTCTTTGTTCAGAGTTTCCATTCATCCCTCTGATGTTCCATGAGATGATCTTCATTTATAAGATTTAGGTGTTGGGATTTCCTGATGGTTCAATTTTCATTGAGTACCATCTGCAATGCCTTCCTCTGTTCTCTTGGATATGAGAGCCTTTTTTGAGGGTCTTCCTCTTTTAGAGCTGCTTCCAAATTCTATTATTCTTCTAGTAGATGATCTAGTGGTTCTAGATGTTGAATTTTCCCAATTGTCCAGTTTCTTCTTTTTTTCATGATAGAGTGAATCTAAGATCTTTTTAAATCCTTTCATTCTCTTCTTTTTCTTAGAAATGACCTCTATAAATCCAGAATTTAGATCTAAGCCTTCCTCATAGAGGATGTTTTCTCTGAGTGGCATTACTTCCCCCTCCTCTTTCTCTCCTTGCTTAAAGATAGGTTGTAATTTTTCTGATTTGATGCTGGATATGGGGTTCTCACTTTTAGAACTTTTCTGTATTGAATCTTCTGGTTCTATGTTTTCTTTTTCCTCATCCAATATTTCCTTAATGCTGAACAGAGGATTCGGTTGATCTATCTCACCTCATTTAGTTTCAGTCTGAGTTTCCACAAACTGAGTTGGCTCTTTGGAGAGAATATTCACTTTCACTGTACCCTTTTTCTCATCAACCTCCAAAACCACCTTTATTGGGTTTTGTATATTTAAATATTCTTTGGAGGTTGTGGGTACTTATACTGAAATTGTTGCTGGAGTTTTTGGGCGCTAGAGCTTCCTACAGACCCGAGGTTTTATGATTGGAGTTTTTAGCCCCTTTTTTCCTTTCTTCTTATAGTTCCACTCAGGATGGATGAGTAATTTTTCTTCCCTCTAGCTATGATCAGGTTCCACTTTTATCACCCTAGCTTCCTGCTCCTGAGCTGAAGCTCCTTCAAGTTTTTCATTCTTTCTTTTTGAGTCCTCTTGGGAGATCTCCTTATTAGGGAATTGATCTCAAATAATATTAGCATACCTAAAAAATATCTTAACACTTCACTCTAAGAAAATAAGCATTACAAACCATATACTCATCTCATGTACGTGTTAGTGACACTCTTTCTGACCTAGAAAGCATAATTCGTTAAGTAATCATGTTGAATTATTATTTTGTTCTTCATGAGTTTTTGTCTCATGTGATGTAGGATCATCTCTCCACTATGTAAATATGTCTTGATTCATCATATTTTTTCATGAAAGGTGTCATTGTCTATTCTATGAGTCATGTGTATTCATCTAGAGGGTTGATTTTGGGTTAATCCTTTGTAAATTTTGAATATGAGTTTTCCCTCCATAAACAATTCGAATTTGTACAAGGAATTTTGGTTTATTTTGAGTGCGTAAGGGTTCTTGGAGCATTCCTACTAGAAGTAAGGATGTGGAAAAGCCTATTAAGAATTAGAAACCTTGGGAATGGAATAATAACCTAGTCCTTTAAGTCTTAGGATTGGTAGGAACTATTAGGTGATGAAACAAAGGTAATTTATATTTTGAATACCTTATAGAAGGTGAAAATTTGATGGAAAACTGAAAGGAGAGGGTATAAAATCCCAAATGTAACTATTTGTTTTTTATTATTATTGGAAAATAGTTTTTTGAAAGGGACTATACCCTTGAATACAAAAGAAGGCCTGAAAGCCGGAATAAGAGTGAGAAACAGAGAGAATGGATCAAAATCCAAGTGTTACAACAAAGCTCCAAGTAGCTCAGAGACAGCTACTCAACCGAGACTAAACAGCAAAACAACAGCAAAAAAATAGCAAACCAACCACAAGGAAACAGCAGAAAAACAACAAAAATCAGCAGAAGCTCCCAGAGCTACTTCTTGGTAGCTTTATCAATACTGATCTTGATTACCTTTATCAAAAATGTAACTATTTGTTACATTCCCATTCAAATGGAAATTAAGAAAAAAAATCAAGGAAGGAAAATATAGTGTTTTTGTGTGTACATTCTAACTTGTAAGTGTGTGAATACCATGGTAGTTGTTAAATGATTATGGAGGAATTATGCATGTCTATTAGAAGGTTATTGCTATCCCGTGAAGAGTAGTTTTTCCAAGCTTGTGTGAAATGTCATTGTGTTAGAATGAAATTATGAAGCTTGATTAGTGTAATCCATCTATGTTGGTAGAATTCCAAGCATGGTAGAAGGATAAAGATGTTGATTTTATGATCTTAGTACCTTTTGAGGAGGTTTCCAACTTTAAAATAAATAAATCTTGAACAGGGTATATTGTAGAATGTGTTTCAAATTTATCATAGCACTTTAAAAGACAAACTGTGAGTGGAACAGAGTAGGCCTAAGATTATAAGAGAGAGGAATTTTCTCAAATGGTACATATGTGTATGATATATCACTAGGGGTAGTGAATATCAAATGTATTATCGAGAGGGATCCATGACCTTTAAATATTTTCTATAATAGTTTGAATGCAAGCTTTATTCATCTGAACGTGATGAAAATGATGAGTTGTGTAAATTTAAAGCTTGATGTATTTGGGTTGTTGATAGAGGTTAGAGTACCTATGGAGGTTAGATCAATTCATGTAAGCCAAATTTTCAAAAGTATACATTATTAAGCTAAATAGTATACCCTTATTTTAGTTATGATAGTCATTTACAGGCACCATGAAGGGAACTAGAAAAGCCTCAAGTTTTTAGACTTCTCCACCTCCACTGGTAAGGAATTATTATTATGAGCATTTTAATATACCTCCATAGAAATTTTAAATTATTGAATAGAGATACAGTAGAAGATATAACATGAGGAAACTCTTTGAGTCCCTTTATTGCACAGTTAGGGATTCTAAGAAGGAGAGTGCTTAAAAATGTTTAAACAAATATTTGAGCCCTAAAAATTGGTAGAAAATATATTGACCAAATTCTTGAAATTTTAGAAGAAGAAATTTTGAATTTCAATGGTATAACCAAAATATAAGCTTACCAGTCTTGTTGAGCCTATGTGCATAGTTTAAGGAAGGCTTATTATGAGGGGAGATGAGGAACGGAAGTAAGTCTTGGAATTTGAGTTCAAGACTAAAATTTTAGAGGGAGTTCAATAGCCTTAGTGGGTGCTCAAAAATCCCATTCATCTACATTAAAACCTCTGCATGATAAATATATGCATGACAGTGTGTCTAGGTAAACCTAGTTGAGGGTTTGTTGGTCTGAAAATCTGTCGGGTGGACAAATCTATGGATAGATGAGCCAACAGTGTGCAGGGCATAGCCCCTCTTTGAGACAGCAAAGCAAAACTGATTTATTGCTATTCTACCATCAGGAACCTGTGCAAGTCTTACAATATTCTGCCTTCAGGGGGATTTGGGATCTCATCCCAGTAGAGGTAGTTTCAACGAAGAACAGAAAGGAATGAAGGAAGGAAAGGAAGGAAGATGGATCTGAAGGGAGAAAAGAAATGGATTTCTAAGTAGAAAGGTCAGAGGGTCTATGTTTTGTGCTGGTAGTAAACAGAGCCGAACTTACTTGCATAGATGACTAAAGCAGTATTGATGAATAAGTGACAAAAAAGTAGAGATAGATTCAACAGAATAAACGCATAAATCTGACATAAGAAAGATTAAATTCTCATAACACACATTCAACACAAAGTCTCAATATTTGTATTACTATTTTGTTCTATTACAAAAAATCTCAAAGTCTCTTCTTCTTACTTCTATTTTTCATCTAAAAAGTATCCATCCCTTGAATACAACAAGTATCCAAGTATATATAGAAGAAGGAGAAAAAAGAAGGCAAAAGGGAACCAACAACTAATTACAAAATATCTACAAAATATCTAAAAGTTAATGTTGACTTTGGAAAACTTGGTGGATGACAACATCCCACGGTGTAACATGGATGAGGTCATCATTTGTACCAACATACTCTTAGATATTTACAAAAGGAAGCCAAGAGGAGGAAACTATTCATCATTGTCTCGCAGCTGGAAGGGGGTATCTTGCTTCTACTGCTCCTCGGGAGAGGTGATCTGGAACTGAGTCTGATATTCCATGAATTTACTGATCATGGGCTGAAGTTGGTCCTGGGTGGGACCCTTTGTATGATCACCAATGACCTCACAGGTCTCTCGCTCATCTCTGAGTTTTTCAGGGAGTTTGAAATATTCATTCCCTGCCTCCATCAGGAACCCCACAAAATCACGGCAAGCGAGAAGGTTGTTGATGCATTCGGTGTCGAAAGTGGCTTCTGGCCCTAACCCTTGTGAGACGATCTCTTTAAATATCTGGATGGTTTCATCTTCCTTCCTCAAGGTGAAATAAGGAGTAAGAAAACCCAGAGACATTCTCAGAATGATTTGTTCCATTTGATGCATTGCATCCAGGGCTTCCTCCTTGACTTTGTCGATCTTTTCTAGGATGAACTCCATCTGATCGACCCAGTAATCCAACGCAGCAAGGATCTTGCTGGGTACCCTGGGGTGACTGAAGATGCCAAATTTCACCAGATCATCAACTGAGTAGTCGAGAATTTTCTGGAAAGTTTCGTGTTGCAGCCTTGCATGGTCTAACTCCTCGGAGATAGGTCCTGCAATTTCCTGGAGATCTTTGTTTACCTAATTGATGTTCTAATACAACTCAGTGAACTTTACTATTACCTCCTCGCTGTCTTTGAGGATTTGATCCCTCCAGGTGGAAACTGCCATACCTTGTTCACCAATTTTGGCATACTCGTTTATCTTGTCCTGACTTAGGACCTCAGGAGTTTTCGTGGTAGTTGTAGGAGGTGCACTGCCCATTTTCTACAGGGCGTGAAGAAGGTGTTTGTTTTGTTCCTTTAGCAACCTCTTCTCCTCCTTTACTTCTTGATGTTTCTTGCAAAGGGCATCCACTGCAGATAGGGCCTCTCCTTGAAGAATTTCTGAAGATGTTCCCATTGTGACTTGGGTCACTGTATAATCTACCAGAGACAGATCTTTTTTACCCTTTGAAGGATCAGGATATGCAATCTCCATCACTCTTTCCCCTGATGCACTCTGAGAGAAGCGGGTTATAGGATTTTGCTTCTTATCCCCCTTTGTCGGGATGATGGAGAAGTCCATCAGTGTAATAGGGACTTTCCTCTTTTCCTGGCTCAGATGCTGGGAGATCCATGCTGGACTTATGGGAACGGGACCAGAGGTGGAAGAGGGAGCAGCTGCAGTGAATGAGGGGAAGTGGGTAGAGACACTTGGTGGTGGCATCGAGAGGGAGGCCGAGAAAGTGCTCACAGAGGGAAGGGACACTACAGGGGAGGAAGACATGGGAAAGGAAGGGAGTTGAGAGATGAGAGAAGAAATGGTGGGGGACAGCTCTGCGAGAGAAGAGAAGATGGATGACGAGGAAGGGGGAATAGTAGAAGATGGGGGAGAGGGCAGGACCAAAGGAGTGGTTGATTGGGTTACGCAAGGAGGAGATAAAGGAGAGGGAGAAGAGATAGAAGGGACCTCAGCAGTTGTAGTAGTGGCAACACCCTGAGTGGATGTGCCCATCGAAACACCTTCCGCCGCTTCTTTCTCTGGGGATACCAGGCTTACAACCTGTTCTTGTGCAGCGGAAGGAGGACTTTCAGGAGTTCCTTCTTGAGTAGAGCTTGATTCACCCTCTTTGTCCTTGCCTTTGACCTTTGGCAGATTCTTTGGCCTGACAGGTGCGTTGCCTAATGGAGACGTAGTGAAATCTACCCTGAGGTAGATGAGGCCATTCATCCTGCACCAGTGTTCTATTCTCCGCAATGTCTCTTTGACCCTTTCTTTAATGGTGTGGGGCACTTTTGTTCTGTCTATCGCAGTAAACAGCCAGTTGTCTCCATCTGTATCTAGATATACCTGATCAACTTCTTGATCAGCAGTTTGATAACCCTTCAAAACAATGGCCACGCCGTATTGAATAATTTCTACCAAGGCCAAGTGGGAGTGGTCCTTCCTTCTAAGTTAGACCTCATGGTACAGGTCGATATAGATGTCCTAGATCTGTGGAATATGGATTGGATCGAGTTTTTCCTTGGGAAGGAAATTACTTGGATCAAAAGTGGGCCTCGCCGGGAAGTTGTGCTTCAGATTGAGCAGTTCTAGCTTGGCAACCATTTCCTAGGCTTTTTGATGAGAGACACATGTGTATCTTCCCATTGTAAGAGGGAAAGGAGTTCCACCCTTCTTTCTCTTCAGGCACTTCTCATGGTATGTCACAAGCTGTCTAGATAGCTCCAACAGGATCAGCTTGGGGCCAGCATATCTCAGCAATTTGGTGGGCTCACCCAGGAAGTTAACCTCCCTAAGATAGGTGAAGGTGGGAAATTGTGTGAACAAGGCCCCCCACTTCTCCGTTGCTGTGACAATGCTCTTGGTCATTTGACTGTGAGTCATGTTTGGCCTCAAAAGGTAGATGATGCCATAGAAGAAAACATCGTTGATCTTTGTAAACAGTGGGATGTTATTCTCCAGTTTCAGCTCTGGGTAGTATTCATATATTTTTACCTGGGGCCAAACCTCGCATCGGCTCAATGCTGGATAATCCCTCTTCGAGGCTGCAGCGTAGACTATGTAGGAGTTCATGTAAAACCTCCCCATTGTGGTGAGTTGTTGGAGTTGTTCAGATATGGTGCTGCTTATTATCTCCACCCACTTGAAGCATTGATCGGGTACATTCTTGTTCATGGTCTCCAGGTACCTGAGCATCCATTTATGAAAGTAATGGATGTCAGAAAGCCCAAATACTCTACTTAGGAACGTGATAGTATCACTCAGTTCCTTGGAGAAGTCGCTATGGTGAATAACCTGTGGCCATCTGGTTATCACCTTCTTGTTCTTTAGGTACACCTCATTCATCAGTTGCATGCACTGGTCTTCATTTTCCTCCCAAGCCTTGGTGCAGTCTTCTTGGCTTACAGCCACAAAGTGTCGGTAGTGAGGGATGCCTAACATGATTTTGAAGTGTTGGGCAGTGAGGTTTATTAGGACCTCGCCCTTTTCATTTTGGACACATCTTGTGTCTTTTTTGTAACACCAGGCCACTACCATCATGAATTCATTGTTTACTGCATTGACGGGGATCCCCCCAGCAAAATACAGGCCACTGCCTACTAGTTTTTCCATCCAGGGACTCCCTATGACTTTCCTAGTTCTGGCCTAGAAATCTTCCATATCGATGTGACCGAGCTCAGAGTCTCTTATATCCAGGTCACATTCTGCCTGGGACTCGGGCATTCTGACCCTCTGGTACTTGTATTTCATTTCTTCCTCAGTAAGCTTAGTTTTACCTTTTGACTTGGTTGGCCTCTTGCTTGATGTAGACATATGTGGATCTGAATTCAATTGCTGATCTGCAAGAAGAAGAAGAGAAGTCCAACGCCAAAGAGCCATATTAGCTGTCAGTTCATCCATTAAAGCGCTACAGAATAGAATGAGGAGTTAGCAATTTTAAGGCCTCAGGGCGCAGGGCGCATGAACACTACAGACTACAGAGTTAATAGAATGGCACACTGAATTGGAGTGTTACAGGGAACAAATCAGCGCCAAAGGGTGCATGGCGCATGGATTTTTCATATGACATCATGTTATTGTAAGCGGGGATGCGCCTGCGCCGTTATGTAGTTTAATACTTGGTGCACGAAGTGTTGGTGTTGCATGGGGGCAGGGCGTGCCAATGGCGCATGCAATTGGCATGTAATAGGGGATGTTGATGTGCCGAGTGGTGCAGGATAAATGTTTGTTGCACCATCTTTCTGTGTGCAAAAGGGGAATTTGGTGCGACGCAGGGAAAGACTGCATGACACTGTGTTGCTGTAATAGGGTATGCGTTAGCACCAATTTTTAGGATTTACTTGGTTTTCATATGGTGCGGGGATTAAGTGTGTTGCAAGAGGGAAAAGTTTTCCTTCTTGGCGTGACTGTATTTTATGCAGTAGGGGTGGTGATTGTGCTAGGAGGAAAACATAGTTTCAAACCAATCTTTAAGGTCTTCTTTCTTTCCCGATAGGTTTGTGATCTTTCAGGACTCTTTTAAGGGATTTTTAGATGGTGAAGGAGGCACAACAAAGAGATCCAGGTTGATTTTTGAGGCAGAGCCCTCCCGACCAGTAGATCTAGAAAGGGGATGAAAATGGTTTAGGGGGGAAAGGTTGCAAGAATGGCAGGAGGGTTTAATGGATTTGCATATTCATTCTATCCTACCACACAAACAACCAAAACAATACACAAGAGGAGTAAGAACCACCTACCTAGAATATATGGAATGTGAGAGACGAAACGTGGTCCATGAATGTGACACGAGGATGATGGGCGTGCTGACAGGTGCAGAGGAATAAAGTTATCACATGTTTTTTGATTGGTGAAAGTGACAGGGCGGGTGTGCCTATATATAGGCAAAGGTGCAATAAATGTGCCAACCATTTTTTCAAGAGGCACACCAAAACATGTGTCGACATGTAAAATGGTGCGCCCTTTGGCGTGGATAAATGTGTTTCAACACGGGAATACTTGCGCCTTTGGCGTAAGTTTAAGACTGTCAACACTTCAATTCTTGCGCCCTTTGGCGCACCAAAACACGGCGCAACAATTTAGTTGTTAATATGAAGGCGCATGTGCCTTGGTGCACGCAAGAAAGGTGCATCACAGGAAGGCGCAACAAAATATGTGCCAACACGTCAATCTGTGCGCCAAAGGAAATGAAGGTGGCGCAAATTTATTCTGTGTTGCATAGGCAAAAGGTGCACCCAGCCAAAAAAAAGGGACCAAAATGGCTAAGTTCGGAGAACTAAATTTCCCAGAAAGGGATCTTGTAACATTCCAAATGTAGAGGGGTCCCCAATGAGGGACCAGGGTAAAATTTGGGATGGTTACCTATAAAATTGCCCTCGTTAATTTTACAGGATAACAGGGTTAAGAGCTCAAATGCAAAAAGAGAACCATGGAGGGTTACACAAAGAATAAAGTCCTGAATATTTGCAAGCATAATAAAGGGTTTGAGATAACACTATTTAAGGGGATAAACCCTAGTAGGTAGTCCTAGAAGTTGGTTGGCATGAATGAAGAAAATAACCTTGTTCTTAGAGCCTTTAAGGGATAGTTTTTCCCAACAAGATAAGATATTGTATCTTAATGATTTGAATGCATTAAAATTTTTATTATAATAGAGTATTAATTTTATGATAGGATCAAGTAGCTAGAGAGCCTTCGAGGAAGCCAAGAGGCATGCAAGTTCTAAAGTATTCCTAGAGGTGGAAGGAGCTAAAAATGTCTAGTTAACAAGGTCAATGAAGAGGGAAGTTTTGGACTATTTTGAACTCATTTGATGAGTGGTTATAATAGTGTCTTGAAGAGTATGGATAGGGGAGAGTGATAGGTGAGGAATAATTACTAGGTTTCTTAAAAAGGTTAAGAATTTTCAAGGGAGGTTAAAGTAAATTTAGATAAGGTTTGTACAGAAAGACCTTGTTTGAGTTGTGGATTAATTGGTGACTAATTTTACATTGAAATGCTTAGTTACGGAAAGGGGTAATTGTTGGTGCAAAATCGCAGCACCCCTGGGACTCCGCAACGCGATGTGTTGAGGGTCTCAGTGCGACTGCACAACATGGAGCTTCTCCCAAGTGTGGGACCTCGCGAAATCGGAAAAGCTCTCTAGATGAAGGCCAGCTCCTATTCCTCTGTTCAGATGCACCAATAAAACACAGAGGTTTACCCCAAAAACCTAATCTAACTACCAAGGAGACAGGGAGAGAGGGATGCATAAAAATAAACCTAAGCTAAGGAGGTGATGCACCGAGGAATGAAGAACATATGTCTTGCCAATAAACACAAACCAATAAAACGTAATGCAAAAGATATGCACAGATAGCCAGATTCACAGTGAAGATCGGAAGGATGCAAATAAACATGTAGAGGGTTGAGAAAACATCCACAGGTATGCATTAATTTGCTCCAAGGGGTGATACAACACTGCAAAATGCCAAGAGGCAAGGTTGCATTACAATTTCAAATGGGAAGGTCCTTTGCTCCACAAATCCACTTTCACCAGGGAGAAGAAGGGAGGAGGCACAAAACAAAATGTCCAACATGAGAAAAAGCCCATCCTTTACAATTTATAGAAGGGAAAGAGATGAAGAAGTGAGAAAATCGAGATTTGCCCAACCACCTCCAAAACTGCGCCGAATTTTCACAAACCCTGGTGGTAGGTAAAAACCCCAACGACCCAAAAAATGGCGAACTATCATATTTTCTGTGTCAGGTCCGTTCCAGTCGGGTTCAGGACTCTCCTCTGCATCCGCATCGGGCTTGGAGGACACCGCGGCATGTGTTTGATGTTCGTGCTTTCCCGAAACCCGCATCCGCCGCTATTACCAAATTTCTTTTGTTTTCGGGTTCGGGGGTGTAACCCGCATATGCATCGGGTTTGGGAGGTAGCGCAACATGTTTTCGCCCCGTGCTTTCCCGCCATGCAAACCCGACTATGAAACCTGATTTCCTTTGTGCGTCGGGTTTTGGCGACCCGACGACATATCCCTTGTGTCAGGTTTTGAAAGTCACCCGACATGTTTTCCTTCCTTGTTTATCCGACTTGTCGACCCGATTTCCTTTGTTGGTGGGTTTTGACGACCATGCGACATATTCTTTGGTGTCGGGTTTTGGAGGACTCCCGAAATGATTTTGTGCCATGTGAACCCGACTTGCAAACTCGACCTATCGACCCGATTTCCTTTGTTGAGGACACGTGGTGACGTTTTATTGGCTCGCGGGCCAAGCGGGCCAATCCTTCCATTTTGACCTTTTTGACCAAAACTTGGCCAAAAATCCAATTTCTTCCCCGACACCCACCATCTCCCCTGGGACACGTGGCAACACCCTATTGGCTGCGGGCCAAAACTCAAAAATTTCCTATTTGCGCCAAACACTTGGTCGATTTTTTACCCCGCTCCCCCTCTGACACGTGGCGCATTCTGATTCACCGGCGGGGCCGCGGGCCGAACTTTCCTTTTTGCAAATTTGTCACCCAAGACTTGGAACTTTTCCAAGTTTTCCTCCGCACTCCGCTACTTCCAAGGACACGTGGCGGCTTCCGATTGGCTTTGGGCCTCCTAGGGGAAAATTTCCCATAGAAACTCCACTGAGCCATAACTCAAAAAATATAAGGAGTTAGGAGGAAAATTTGACCTTTCCGGAAAGCTGATAAAAAGATCTATGCAATGGTGCCACTTCCAGAAACCTTTGAGTGCCTAATAATTGAAAAATGGATACCGAGGCACAAGAGAAAGGAAAACAAAGGAGTTGGCCATGAAAAATGAGCAAAAGGGGGAGGGTGCATATTTTTTATAACAGTAATGTTTACTGAATGATTTTTCAAAGTAAATTTATTTGAAATATTACAAAATATGTAATGTTTTCCTGAAGAATGATCCTCCATTGGAGAGAATGAATGAAGTAGTTGTGTCTAATCACCTATATGCTTGATATTTTTTTTGTCTGCATCATTTGGTATCAGTGCTTCGCTATATTTTTATTATTTGGTTTGAGATTGAATCAATGGTTATGATTGGAGCTAACATTTTTTGGTGAGTGTGTGTATAGTGAAAGTGACATTGAAGATGAGTGAAGGGAAGAGTGTAAAATCAGTTTTTGATTATGGTTACAGGATTCTAGATTAGATTGAGGAATCAATAATATATAAAGAAGAGACTAGATTAAGGAAAGTAGTGAGAAGATAAGAGAACAAGAAGAGATGAGAAGAATAAACATGATAATGGAAGCAAGGAAAACATATCAAGAAAGAGAGTTAAAGGCTATTAAGCCTCATAAATATGACTTGACAGATGATGAAGAGGAAAAAAAAGAGATGATTCATGGATTGATAGAACTAATGAGGAAAAAGAAGAGAGAACAAGAGAATAGAGATAAAAATGAAATAATAAAGGAAGAAAAGAGAGATATGGTTTTAGTACGATATCACAAAGTTGAATCAAGAGTTAGCATAACTGATGGTGGTCATAAATAAGAACATGGACAAGACACAATGATAGTGATTAAGAAGAAATATAAATGGACATTAGAGCTTCTTGTGAGCAATATAAAGAGAGATCAATTGAGACAAGATATAAGAAAGGAAGAGAGGATGTTGAGACAAGAAGAAAATAAGATGAAAAGGAAAGAGAGAGAAGTTAACAAAGAAATAGTATATGAAGAAATTAAGATATTAGATGAGGAAGAGGTGATTGCAAGATTTTTAGCTTGCATTGAAGAGGACAAAGAAGAGAGTGGTAATGTAGAAAATCAGATTGAAGATGAGAAAGAGCTCATGGATGAATCCTAAAAGGCCTCCTTGTTTTTATTCTAATGTTTAATAGGAGTGTGTGCATGTAGGTGATAAAAATGAAAGTATAGAAATGAAGACAATTACTAATGAAAAGGTTAAAGAAACTTAAAATGAAGAAATAATTTATGATGAAGAAGGATTGACATTTGAGGAAGAGTTTTTGCGGAAGAAAATCATGAAGGAATTTAAGATTTTAGAGTTATTTGAAGATGAAGAATACTATAAAAAATAATAGGGAGAAATTATGAAGATACTACAAGTTGAAGAAGAAGACAAAAGCTATGAAGTAGCCAATCAAGTCAAAAAAGATTAGTAACAATAGGTACTAGAGGAATATATGTTGATTGAATAGGAAAATAAAGAAGAAAGAAATCATGAACAAGTTATATTTTAAGCATACCTCATTCATGAAGATAAAGAGTAGTATAGAAACCAGGAAAGGCATAAAATTGAAGAAATTAAGAGTGAGCAGGTGGAAGGTAAATATCTGATCTGATCAAGGATGAAGACACAAAGAAATTGGAGAAATAATGAGAACTAAAAATAATGGTGCTTAAATTTTCTTAGCCCTAGAGTATGATGAAGGAGAATCACTCCACTATGTAAATATGTCTTGATTCATCATATTTTGTCTTAAAAGGTGTCATTGTATGTTGTAGGAGTCATGTGTAGTCATCTATTGGGTTGATTTTAGGTTAAGCCGTTACAAATTTTGAATATGATTTTTTCCTCGAAAAATAATTCAAATTTGTACAAGACATTTTTAGTTTGTTTTGAGTGAGTAAGGGTTATTGGAGAATTCCTACATGAATTAAGGATGTGGAAAATCCTATTAAGAACTAGAAACCTGGGACATAGAATAATAACCTAGTCCTTTAAGTCCTTGGCTTAATAGGAACTATTAGGTGATGAAATAAATGTAATTTGTATTTTTAAGACCTTGTTAAAGGTGTTTATTTGGTGGAAAACTGAAAGGAGAGGGTATAAAATTATGATTGTAACTATTTGTTATCATTCCCATTTGAATGGAAATCAAGAAAAAACTTCAAAGAAGAAAAATATTGTGTTTTGTGTATGAATTCTAAGTTGTAACTATGTGAATACCATGGTAATTGTTAAAGGATCATGGAGAACTTATGCATGTCTATTAGAAGGTTATAGTTTTCATGTGAAGAGCATTTTTGCTAAAATTGTGTGAAATTTCATTGTGTTAGAATGAAACTGTGAAGCTTAATTAGTGTAAGACATCTATATTGATAGCATTCCACTCCTAGTAGAAGGGTAAATATGTTGATTTTATGATATTATTACCTTTTGAATATGTTTCCAACTTTTTTTAAAAACTAGCTTGAACAGAGTATACTGTAGAATGTGTTTCAACTTGATCATAACACTTTAAAATATATTTTTTGAGAGGAATAGAGTAGGCATGAGATTATGAGAGAGAGTAAGTTGCTCGAATGGTACATATGTGTATGTTAGATCTCTAGGGGTGGTGAATATCAAATGTATTGTTGAGAGGGATCCATGAACCTTTAAATGTATGCTATAATAGTTTGACTGTAAGCCTTCTTTATCTGGTTTTGACTGAAATGATTAGGTGTGTCAATTTAAATCTTGATGTATTTGGTTTTTTGATAAAGGGTAGAGTCCCTAAGGATTTTGTATCAAGTCACACATGTCAACTATTCAAATGTAGACATCAAGCCAAATATTATACCCTTCTTTCAATTGTGACAGCCATTTACAGGTACCATGAAGGGAAACTAGAAAATCCTAATTTTTTGGGACTTCTCCACCTCCAATGGTAAGGAATTATTATTCTGAAAATTGCAATACAACTCCATAGGAATTTTAAATTTTTGAATCAAGTGGCATTAGGAGATATAACAAGAGGACACTCCTTGTGTCCCTTTATTACACAGTTAGGGTTTCTAAGAGGAAGAGTGCTTAAAAATATTTTAACGAATATTCTAGCCATAGAATTGGTAGAAATAATCTTGACCAAATTCTTGAAGTGTTAGAAGAAGCAATTTTGAATTTCAATGGTGTAAGCAAAAGAAAACCTTACTAGTCTTGCTAAGCCGATGTGCACAGTTTAAGGAAGGATTATTTTGAGGGGAGCTTAACAAAGGAAGTTAAGAGATTTTATACCTCTTTCTCTATATGAAGATTTTATGCTAAGAATTTGAGTTCAAGACTGAAATTTTATATGGAGTTCAAGAACCTTAGTTAGTGCTCAAAAATCCCATTCTTATGCATTGAAACCTCCACATGATAGATATATGCATGGAAGTGTGTCTAGGTAAACCTAATTGAGGGTTAAGAGCTTAAATGCAAAAAGAGAACCACATATGGTTACACAAAAATTCAAACCTTGAATATTTTAAATCATAATAAAGGGGTTGAAAGAACACTAGTGAAGGTGATAAACCCTAGAAGGCAGTCCTAGAAGTTGGTTGTCCTAAATGAAGAAAGTAACCTTTTCTAAGAGCCTTTAAGGGACAATTTTTCTCAAGAAGATGAAAGCTTGTATCTTAATGATTTGAATGAATTCACTTATTGATTCTAATAGTGTATTAAGTGTATGATAGGATAAAGGAGATAAATATCCTTGGAGAAATATAAGAGGCATGGAAGTGATAAATTATTCTTAGAGGTGGAAAGAGCTAGAAATGTCTAGTTAGCAAGGTCAAGGAAGAGTGAATTATTGGACTGATTTGAACTCATTTTATTAGTGGTTATAATAGTGTCTTTAAGAGAAGGGACATGGAGAGTGATAGGTGAGGAAGAATTAGCTATTTTTCTTACAAAGGTCAAGAAGTTTTAAGGGAGGTTAAAGCAAATTGAGGGAAAATTTGGTACAAAAAGACCTTATTTGAGTTTTGTATTAATTGGTGAATGTGTTTACATTGGAATTATTAGTTAAGGGAGGGGGTAATAATGTTGAAGTATTTTTCAAAGTACATTTGTTTCAAATATTACAAAATATACCATTTTATCATGAAGTATGATCCTCTAATGTAGAGAATGAATGAAGGATTTATGTCTAATCGCCTATATGGTTGATAATTTGTTTTTGTCTACATCATCATAGATCACTTTCAAATTATATCCCAGCTTCACCTTTCTTCATACAAGTTATATGATGTAAGAATACTCCTAACACATTTCAACCTTGTACAAAGAACACAATATTACTTTGATATATTAGACACTTCATGAACATACAACTTTAGATTCAGTCTTCATCTTATAAGTCTCCACAAGCCATAAAAAAGTTTCTACACCATCATTCATATTCATTCACTAACTCAGAAATTCTCAGACCTCAAACCTTGTCATATAACATTAAATAACACAACTCTTTCAACTCAAGATACCATGTTTACTTATTGAAAACAATCTAAGTAACTTTAGTTTCTCTTTACTCATTATGCACTTATAGAGTTTCAACAGACCTTATTTATTCATTATGAGCCAAGTAGACCTTTAAAACCATTTTATAATCCTCTATACTTTCTTGACATCATATATCAGACTCATATGATGACCAAATTACAAGTTAAGAGATTTTATACCTCTTTCACTTCTCCACTATTTCTTCATAGGCTAGTAGCCCTGTCAACTACAATGTTGCATGTATCCAATTATCCCTTCTTGAACCATGTCATCACTATGAACTGAACCTCTTGTGAACTATAGGGAATCAATTATTTCTTGAGTAATAAAATAATCAAAATAATTTTGAGGAAGATGTCAATTTTATATGTTCACAGTTTCAAAACTAAAATCGACCTCTAAAAACTTCATTTCACAAACACTTGTTGAACCCTAGACAGGGTTTCCTAGAATACAAAATATAGTAATTAGATAACAAGTTAGAAATTTGACACAACTATTCATGAGTCTTATACATACCTAGACAATCCTCACACCATATTCTTGAGGTTCACATACTCTACATGCTTAGGGAAAATATAAACACATCTATTAAGGTCCTCTAGACTGAAACATAGCTTTGAAAAGTACACATAATAACATGATCAACCTTTAAACTTAACCATCTTGCTTGACACATTGATGAATTAGAACAGAATCCTCATAATCAAACGTATAATATTTTACATATAATAGAAACACAGATGTAGAATACAAAAATACCTTTAAAGACCTGTTGTCCACTCAAAATTCCCCTACTCTTAAGAAAGTGAAAATTTAAAATTTTGAGTTTAAGTGTCTTTTTCTATTATGCTGATAATGTGAAAAGCCAAAGATATTTAGAAAATATATGTTTTTGGGTCATTTTGCGTGTTTTTCAAGCATGTCGGATAGTTTTATCCCATGTGTCCCAAGTTCAATTGGACCCTTTGTTCCTCGATTGGCCGGTTTACCTGAAGTCTTCTTCTTTTCGGGCCCGTAGGAACTTTTTGTCCCAAATGTCCCAAGTTCGCACAGACCAGTTGTTCCATTTTCATCCGATTCGGCCGAGTCACGTATTTCGCATATTTTTGTCCCACGTGTCCCAAGTTCAACTGGACCCTTTGTTCCCCGATCGGCCGGTTTACCCGAAGTCTGTTCTTTTCGGGCCCGTCAGAACTTTTTGTCCCAAATGTCACAAGTTCGCCTGGACCAGTTGTTCCATTTTCGTCCGATTCAGACGAGTCACGTACTTCGCGTACTTTTGTCCCGTGTGTTCGAAGAGCATTTGTGCGTCTTTTCTGCGCTTCTGCTCGAATCAGTAGAGCCGCGTACTATCACGCTTTCACATCCCACATGTCCCAAATGAATCAAGTGTCATTCATGCTAATTTTTCCTACTATACCCGAATACCTTGCTTATTCAAATTGGTAGGTATGTATTAAATGCGCATTCATTTCCTTTCTCTCTCTTAAAAACGGCTATATAACAAGCGAACCCCCTATGCATTTTGCACACTGCTTTGCTGCTATCTTTTGCTCAAACCCTTGCAATCTAAATTCCTACGTGCGTATCCATTTCCCTCTACAATTCCTTCCCGAGTCTAGCTTGCAGTTCTGCCCTCCAAATTACCATCAACATGAAGATCAAATTTCAGGGGCAAGAACAAATCTCACCACTAGAGTCTTCCATTCCCGATATCGGGGACAGTGAATTTCGTCATCTCGACTTTAGTGATTTTTGGTCGAGGACGACAGATGCAAACCCTACAAAAATGGCACAGATGATTCATGACAGTGGTTTGGCTTTCGTTGGTGGTTTCCCAAGTCTCTGTGCAATGTGCAGATACAGTGCCTTCATGCGGAGCCTCCGAATTACTACCAACATGAAGATCAAGGTCCTGGAGGAGGCTTCAGGAGTGAATTGACCAATAGTTGGCAGAAGGGAGAGGCTCATTCACCAACACTAGTTGTATCTGCTACCAAAGATATACATTGGCATCTACAGGATGAAACTTCTGGTGTGTCTCTCTCCCTAGGAATGGAATCAATGCTCAATTCAGAGCTTTTGTCAAAGGAAATCTGTTCAAGGAAAGCTCCATTTCCAAAGAGAAAGTGAAGGAGATCTGCTCTGTTTAATCTGTTATTGAAGAAGCAAATAAAGACTATCATACTCATGTCGAGTTTGACAAGGAAATGGAGAAGTTCCTCGGATTTTGGACCTAGTCTACAGCCAACACGTCAGTCCCACGTGGCAAAGACATAGCCGAGGCATTGAAGAGATTCAGGCAGTGGATTTTGAAGTCAGTGGGTCCCTCCAAGTCATAACCACCTGTCTTCTTCTCCTTATTCTTCTTTTCTTTTCCCATTTTTTCTCTCAGAGTTATTATAATTAGTTGGGGTATTGAGATTGGTGACCCTTTAACTAATATTTAGTTACAAGGAGTAGTTACTGGAGAGTAACTGAATTGTAAGCTATATAATGGCCTCTTCTCGCAATTTTAAAAGAACGAATAACTTGGCTTATTTTCTGAAAGTGTAAATAAATCATAAAGAAATCAATACATAAGGGATTTTCCTTCTTCGTCTATCTAATCTCTTTTATCCCTAAGCTTTTCATTTAATTTTGTGAAGATCATTTTTTTGTGTTATGATCAAGATAGCTTTATGTTCTTGCAGATGTTATTTACAGAACTTTCTGTCTTTTAAATTTCATCTTACTACGTATGATATACATGATCTTGTTTTAATTCACTGTACCTTCGCATACATAAAGAATTACTTTTTCATCTATAATTTTGAGTGTTTCCTTTCTGCTCATTCTCGTATTCTCATTCCTCAGTCCTTTTGTAATTGATGATCCTTATAGAAAACACTTTCATAAATATCCATGTTCAATAAGAAAATCATGTTTTGTATATTTGTAAATAGGTTAGTTTCTAAATAAGGGAACCTCTCCCATTAAAGAGGAGGGACTTATTATCCCTTGACTGTTGCTCTTCGTAAATTCCTATTTGACGACTAACAGTTTTTGGCGACTCCGCTGGGGAAAACATATTCCAGTTTTATAATTATCAATCATCCTTTGATCTGGCGACTCCGCGTTTTACTCGAGGGAGAAGGGCCCTTGGTATTGAAGATTCTCAGTTCCATCTTTTGGAGCAGCATGGTTTTCCTTTCCCTTCAATAATAAATAGAAAGACTCGTTCAACAAGTACTCCACCTGTCCAAGATAGAATCCCTACGGGTGGTATTCCTTCAGAGTCAATTAGTCCTAATCTTTGAGCTTTGATTGTTGTTGGTGTTGCACTTCCTCTTCAAGCCATTTTTCCAAGAATGGCAGTACCAATACCCTGGGGTCATTGTGTCGGGCCCCTTGCCCTTCCTCAACCTTTGCACAAGTTACACAGAGGTAACCGAGAAGAACTTCCCTAAATTCAAAGGAAATGGTAAAGTGCATCCTGATGAACACATCATAACCTTCATAGTTGCATGCAGAGTTCTGGGAGTTAAACATGAAGATGTCTCCGTAAGACTTTTTGTTGATAATTTACAAGATAATGTCTGTTGATTGGTTCTATCACCTTCCAGACCGTTGCTATCACCAGCTGGGACATAATGAGAACTGGGTTTGAAAATTTGTTCAAACCAACAGAATACGTGTATGCCTTGCTCGCCCAAATCTCTCAAATAAAGAAGGATTCATCAAAACCCATGAGATAATTTGTGGCCTGATTCAACAGGTTGATTAACAAAATTTTGCCAAATATTTGACTTGTAGATCAATTTCAAAAATGTTGTTTCCCTAAATGCTCAATCACCTGAAGTTGGCTATGCACTAAGAAGGGCTAATCTCGCAACATTGGCTAAAGATCAAACTCTTGCTGTTAGTGTCAAAGATGATTTAATCATGTTAGGGAAGTTGAGGAGAGACCCTTCTAAATCTAAATATGCTTCTTCCTCCTCTTCCACCCCTGGACCCTAATACTGATCCCTTGGTACAAAAACTTACGAATGATCTCATTGCCATTAAAGAAACAATTGGCTGAGCATGCTCCCTATGCAGACGTTCCAAGGAGGAATTTTCAGCCTAGAAATCATTTTCCTATTGCTCAAAACAAGGCTATCACTTGAAGTACCTCCTATTAAAGTTCCTGTCAATGCAACATGTGAAGTTGAGGAACCTGAAGATGAGGAGGTTAATGAATATTGCGAGGAATTTGTTGAAGAGGTTGATGATGAAGCAAATGAACTTGAGGAATCTTGAAGTTAATTTCTTCACCACTGAGGGCATTGATGACGAGGACGATTATTATGAAATAGTAGCAGACATGAATAGTGAATCATACGCTGTCATGACTCGAGAGCAGAAAAATCATAGGGAGAAAGTGATGCAGCCCACCAAGAAATCTAAAGAACAGCTGACAATTATCCCCGTAATTACAAAAAGAGGATCTCCTATTCCCATTTCCTCTACACCAAAGGTGAGTCCTGTCAATTCTACTACTAAAAGTTACTTCTTTTTCCGCCTAAAATTGATAAACCTAGGATCTCAAGTGATGATAGCCCATCCACTTCTGGGTCTTTTGATATTATTGACCACCTAAAAAAGACTAAGGTTCAAATCTCAGAAGCTGAATATTATCAAACCCATCCTAAGGCCTTTGCTAAAATGATTCACTTTGTCAATTCCCATTCTAAAACTACCTCTAAAGGCCTTTTACCCACTCCTTCTTCTGCACCACAACCTAATCTGGTAGCCGCTGTCACCTCACCCAATGACAAAATCAAACCATTCTATGTGACACTTCTTATAGCTGGCCATAGGCTTAGTAATTATGTCATAGACTCAGGAGCCTCAGACAATGTGATGCCTGCTAAAGTAGCTCATGCCTTAGGTTTGACTCTCACATGCACTTATGGATCTTGTTATTCTATGGAGAGTAAGGAAGTGCCCTTAGTCAGAAGAATTAAAGATGCACAAGTGGATTTTGCTGCTTTTCTTGAGAAGAAAGTTTTGGCTACCATCATAGTAGCAGATATTCCTCCTTCATACGGGATGTTGCTAAGCAGAAAATTCTATAAGGATGTGGGTGGAGAAATTCAAATCGATTGGTCACATGCCCTCGTACCTGTTAATGGACAAAAATGAAGAAGTTGTTGCCTGAGAAGCAGTCTCAGTATATTGTACAAAAAACAGATGATCCCAAAGCACAAATACTCTATGAGGATATGGGGCATGGCAACTACATGATTATGTCTCCTGAAGAAATCCAAATCCCTAAAGTATCCACCTATAGATCCTAATCGTGTTTGGATTTTAGAGTTTGATGGAAGTTGTTCCTCAGCTGGTTCTAGAGCTGGTGTCATACTGGTGTAACCTGAAGGAATCCTTTATCCTTTCTCATTCAAGTTGAAATTTGAAAATACCAATAATACAACAGAGTATGAGGCTCTCATTCTTGGACTACATGTGGCAAAAGAACAAGGAGTGAAGAATCTTCTAGCTCGTGGGGATGCGGAATTGATTGTAAAGCAAGTTAGAAACCTCTTCTAGGTGAAAAATGGAAGGTTGAAATATTACCGGAATCAGGTTTGGGATTCCATTGAATTTCTTGATTCTTTCTCCATCGAAGAAATACCTAGGGAGAAGAACACCATGTCTGATTCACTAGCAGTCTCAGGGTCACTACTGATTCCTCATCCTGATCTTCTCTCAAGATAAGTTCACCATTGAGATGATCCATCGACCTAGTGTACCTGATAATACAAATAAATGGCAAGTTTTCAATAATGATCAACATTTTCTTTCTTTCTTAGAACTCAAAGATAATTTTGAATAAACTATACTTTGAAGGAAGTGATAACTTTCCTCGCGAAATTGTGCCCTTTGACAAAGCATCCACTTAAGGAGAAGAAACAGATCAGGATGAATGTATGAAACTCAAGGGAAACAAGATCCCTAAAGGATTGGTAATTTTAGAGGAACTGTTTGATAAACATGATAGGTATGTAAAGTCTAGAGCTTCTACTGGACCTCAACAATTAGTTGAGTATGACAAAATTAATATTAGGAGTTCTACTGACCCTAAGCTTGTGAATATTGGAAAATTTTACACAACAGATGAGAGGAAGAAAGCAATTGATCTTTTAAAGAGGTATAAGGATGTTCTTGCCTACTCTTATGAAGATTTAAAAGCTTTCCAACCAAAAGAAATGCAGCATTTTATTCCTCTCAAACTTTGAATTAAGCCTTTTAAACAAAAGCAGAGGCAATACAATCCCAAAATAGCTGACACAATTTTTCAAGAAATATAAAAGTTGTTGAAAGCCAAAATCATTTTTCGTATCCATCATTCAATATGGATTTCCAATATTGTACCTGTTAGCAAGAAAAATGGTGACATTCGTATCTTTGTTGACTTCAGGAATTTGAATCAGGCTTCCTTGAAAGATAATTATCCTTTACCTATGATGGATTAGGTCTTACAAGCAGTAACAAGATTTGAAATGTTGTCTATGCTTGATGGATTCTCAGGATATAATCAGGTAGAAGTTAATACTGCAGATCAACACAAAATAGCTTTCACTACCCCTTGAGGTACATTTGCTTACAAAAGAATGCCTTTTGGGCTCATTAATGTTGGTGCAACTTTTCAGAGAGCTATGGATCTAGCCTTTGGAATTTTGAAAGGGAAGTGTATTGTTGTATACCTTGATGACTTGAGTATGTATTCTAAAACAAGGGCAGATCGTTTTCAGCACCTGGAGATAATTCTGCTAAGATGTAGACAGCATGGAATCTATTTAAATCCTAAAAAATCTATATTTTGTGTCACATAGGGGAAATTATTAGGGCACATCATCTCTAAAGGTGGTAATAAGATTGATCCTGAGTGAGTTCAAGCTATTCAGCAAATTCCTCTCCCAACGATCAAAAAGGGTGTGCACCTCTTTCTTTGGTAAGATCAACTTTTTGAGAAGGTTCATCCCTGATTTTGCTGAGCTAACTTTAAATATCTCCCAAATGATGAAAGGCAAACAAATGTTTGGTTGGTCTCCTGAAGAGAAAGAAGCTTTTGAAGATATTAAAAGAGCCATTTCTAAAACTACTGTTTTAACATGTCCAGATTTTATCAAAGATTTTATTATCTATTGCTACGCCACAGATAACACCTTGGCTGTGGTTTTGAATCAGGAAGATTATAATGAGCACGAACTCCCAATTACATTCATGAGCTATATTCTGAAAGATCACGAGTTAAAATACACCATAGATGGAAAAACATGCTTTTGCAGTGGTTAAAGCTGTTAAGCAGTTTCGTTTTTACATTCTCAACTCTCACTCCATGGTGCTAGTACTAGATACAACTATTAAGTCAATTCTTACACAGCAGGAATTTGGATCCAAGAGAGGGAACTGGGTGGCTAAGGTTCAAGAATATGATATTGACATCAAACCAACCAAGCTCGTCTGTGGGAAAAGGCCTTTGTGAGCTCATTGCTGAAGGAGCTAGACATGAGTTACTAGAGGATAAAATTGGTCTTCCTACAGTTCCGTTTCTTAGCTTAGTTGACGAATGGTATGCTGATATCGCCCATTTTCTCACCTATGGAGAATGCCCCTCTCATTTGACCACCAAAGAAAAGAGGACTATTAAACTAAGGTCAGTGTAATATGTGTTGTGGGAAAATGCCTTGTTCAAACGTGGGTTAGATGGAAGGTTTTTGAAACATGTCGACAAGGAATAACAGAAAAAGCTACTCTCAGCTTTTTCATGATCAAGCGTGCAAAGGGCACTACTCATCAACCATCACTGCTCATAAGATACTTTGTGGAGGATATTACTGGCCTACCTTGTTCAGAGATGCATCCAAGTGGGTTGATAAATGTGAGGCTTGTCAGAATTTCATGGGTAGACCCAAATTGGCCTCTTTGCCTCTTAATTGCCAGTTGTAATTGAAGAACCTTTTCAACAGTGGGGTTTGGACTTCATTGGAACACTTAATCCTCTTCTAGTGTTGGTCATACTCATGTATTAACTGCTACAGATTATTTCACAAAATGGGTAGAAACCATTCCAGTAAAGAGTACTACTTCTGAAATGGTGTGCAGTTTCATCAAAGAAAACATCTTGGTAAGGTATGGTGTACCAAATCCCTCAGAAGATTGTGGTTGATAACGCTTCGACATACTTTTATTCAAGGGAGTTGATAGAATTCTACTATGGATTATGGAATCTCTCTGTCTCACTGCATTAGAATATTGTCCATAAGGGAAATGGTCAGGTTGAGTGGAGAATAAAAAATCATTGTGGCCATATTCTGTAAGCTTTTTGAATGAGAATTAAAGGAATTAGCACAAGAAGCTCTACGATGCTCTTGTGGGTAGACATAATAACTCCTAAGAAAGTAATTGGAATGTGTCACCATTCCAATTGGTATCTATGGGGTAGAATGCATCAGATTTCCAGTCACCAGTGGAGTTTAAAGCTAGTCTTACAATCTGATCAAGGAAATTGACGATGGTCAATAGCAATGATTTCATTGGACAAGAGAGTCATGTTACCTTCGACAAAGCTCAAAGAAGATAGATTGGAAGGTGGTGGACCGGATAAAAGAACATCTAGCTCATGAAGGTGAAGTTAAGGTCCTGTTCAAAAAGAAAGCGAAGGTTCATGAGATTTCAAGGTTGGATATATTGTCTTGTTATGGGACAAACAAATATGAACCTAAAGGACAGTCATGGGAAGTTTGATTCCTTTTGGCTCGGATCTATTCCAGGTTAGAGAACCTCGCAGGTGAGAGCATTCTTTCTATCTCTCATTATCTAGATGACACTCCATCTCTGAATTCCTGTCGCAGTGGGAAATATTTGAAATTATACAAATAGTGAAAGTGGTTTATCTCCCACATTTCACCATAGGTGATTTAGATGATTTTTTATGTATATTCTGTTGTATGTGTTTTTCCATTTCGTGTGTTGTGTGTTTCCTTTTGTTATGGTGTGCATGTCCTTTCTGTCATTGGTATCTGTTGCTTGTAATGAATTTGTAAAGCCCAATGGATAAGGAATTGGTCCAAGTTGTGTACTAATTTTATCTAGAGTTCATTATCAGCTTGACTCATTCACTTTAATTTGATGCTAGATTGAGTCCCTAGAAGTGAGATCCAACTATTGTCCATGTGTTTTTGCAAGGAATTCCCTTCTAACTTGAAGAACAGTGCACAACTTTAAAATCCTGACTGTCAAATGTCTTCTCTGATTGTAGACCCTCCCAAGCACTCCTCCAGATTAGTGAATCCCCTAAGCCATGAAATCTGATCACAAATCTGCATTATAGTACTCATGTTTATGTGTAATAACCTTCAGGCCATGCTATTGAAATTTTTGTCCCGCAAGTCCATAAAATTCTTCCAAGACAGTGCCTCCTCAAGGCCCCGATTTTTTAGTAGACTTAGAAGTGGCTATTTAGCATTTCTAAGGTAGGTGTGCATCTCATGGAGAAAATTTGGAGGCCCAAATGTCATCGAGAATTGGTATTTCCCAGACCAGTAAGATCCATATTACAAGCCCGAATTAGGGAAGTTTAGGAATAATTTTGGTGAAATTAGGTATTTGGAGGTGAAGCGAGCTCGCAATTCAAAAAATCACCCGAGCTTCGAAATATGATTTTGGGAGCTCCAGAATGAGTTGGAGCGTTAAAAAATATATCATTAGAAAGTTGATTCAATTCGCGTAGAGGTTTTCATTTTCGATATTTTTCAAAGCATTCAAAAATTTCTTTCCACAGATCATTCCAGGGGAAATTTTAGTGGCGATTCTTCGCTAATTCATGAATATTTACATTTTTGACATTTACATTTGGAAAATTTGAGAAGTCGTATGGAGTAGCCATTTGTGTTAAACTTTCCCAGGAGTACCCGTTAATTTTTTGGGTTAGCTTATCTAGTGTTTGAAATAAATTTCATTCATATGCCTGTATGTATATCACTAAAAATACCTCATATAACGAGCGAATCCCCTATGTGTACATTCTCCAACATATAAGGTGCAGTGCTAGTCATTTGCTCGAGTCCTGTGCAAAATCTCAAATGCCATACGCGCGTATCCATTTCCCTCAACAATTCCTTCCCGAGTCTAGATTGTATGCTCTGCCCTCCGTATAACCATCACACGATCAAGATCAAAATATTCCAGGTGCACATGACCATAAATCTACATACGCGTAGAGTCTCATTCAGATACTCGCCTACATATGCAATCGGGCAGCTATATGCATAGTTCGCCTAACATGTAGGTTTGAGTCCATCCGTGTATGGTCAGTCAGGATGTCAGATGCAATGCCTACACGATTTGGTTACATATGCATTCATGACCAGCACTATGGCTTTCACATAGTGGTTTCCAATGTATATGCAACTGGGCAGACTACAGTGCTATGGACACTGTGGAGCTGCATGTACAACTGGTCATTTGTGCATGCATTCACCCAGTTGCATATGTAACTGGGTGTATCTGCAGATGGGTGTCTGTCACGGATTTTCCCAAATAAATTATTTTCCTCCATCACTATATACATTTTTATTATATTTTTCATCAACTTAAAATCGCTTTTTGCATATTATCTAGAAAATATCCAAGTTGGGATTTTGGTAGGGGGTCTTAAAGTGAACCCTGACTCATTCTTGTACAGACACACCCTATGATCCTGAGAAATAAGGATATTTTTGAGTTGGATTTCAGAATTAATAATACCTTGAGACCTATCCCATTTTCTTCAAAATGATCTTGGGATTAAAAATCATATAAGGGTTCATCAAAAAAGACCTCCTAGACCTCCGATCAACTTCATTTTTAAGGTCCTTCCCAAGGTAAATCGTCCATACTTAGCCAATTTTTCCAGTGCCACGTGTTAGCATGAGTGGTAAGGCCTTTTTATGTCCATTTTTTCCCACTCCAAGGGAGGAAATGGGATAGAAGACATTCAGGCAAGTGGAAAAATGGGAGATAAAAAGGTCCCTCCCAGTCATAACCACCTGTCTTCTTCTCCTCATGGTCACTCAAATCTTTTCCCATTACTTCTCCCCCGGAGTTATTGTAATTAGTTGGGGATTGAGATCTGGTGACCCATCTGTCAACTAATCATTAGTGAAAAGTAACTTGTAGTTACTGAGGGTAACTGAATTGTAAGCTTTTTCTATGGCCTTTTCTCGCCATTTCCAAAGAACGAAGAAGGGGGAAAATTTTCTGAAAGTGTCACCCCCAATGAATCATTAAATAAATCAATACAGAAGGGATTAGTCATTCTTCGTCTATCTGCTCTCTCCTATCCATATGCTTGAAATTTAATTTTGTGAAGATCATGTTTTTTGAAATGTTCTCCAAAGATACTTTGTGTTGCTTCCATTTGTTATTTACAGAACTTTGTGTCCTCCAAATGTTCATCATGATCGCAGTATGATACACATGATTCATGAAATTTGCATTTCACTGTCAAGACTTCGCATGCATCAAGATTTACTCTTTCATCTAGTGACTCTGAGTGTTTCCAGGATCGTGCTCATTCATATATTCGCAATCCTCAGTCCTATGAGTCGAAGTGATGTTCCATTTTGAAAAACACTTATCGTATTTATCCAAGTGCCTTCAAGATAATCATGTAATTGCATATGTGTACACATAGCATTCCTTGATTTTTTTAACATAAAAAAACCTCATCCCATTAAAGTGCCTTGGTTTTCATTATTCACCATTCCTGTTGATCGGATTGGGCTAAATTTTTTTTACATGAGATCCAACAAAGAAACCTATCCCAATGAAGTTGTTTTCATCACAATCCAAGGTGTGGAATGGGACTTTATAAAAATAGTAAGTCTCTATACGAGCACTTACTATAAACAACAACCTCTCAAAAAAGCATATTTTCTCAAAGCAGTTTCTGTTAGATTTTTTAAGGGAAATATAATTGAAAAATTAAATTTCCACCATTTATAAAGCCAAAGACTATAGATTATGATGTGCAATTATAGACACAAGATTAGCTTATAAAAACAGTGAATTATAGAGCTTAATAAGAAAGAGATAAAAGTAAATAATATACAAGAACGAGAGATAGATAACACCAGATTTAAGTGGAGAAACTAGAAGGAAAAAATTCCATTGATAAAGCATTGTCTTTTATTAAGAATTCAATAGCTTTGACCTAACACTTCCACTTCTCTCCTCAATCTCATATAAATAAAAAAATACTTATATCTCATAGTATAATAGCTCACATAAGTAGCTTTAGATTAGATCAATTGGTCTATTAGTTCATTAGCCTAGTAAAAAATCCTGTGAGGGATCATCCATATATATATATATATATAGGATCAGTGGTCAGTTGTACCATTCCACTTTTTAGATGTGAATACTGACTAAGATTATTAAAAATAATATTTAAGAAAAGGGGCTATTTAAGTGGCATTCCACCAAATGGTATCCCCACTTGACATTAACACCCTAACACTCTCTCTTAATGTTAAGTGAGGAAAACAAAATCAGACATGCCAAATTTATCTTTCTCTACAAAATCATTTACAGATCCTTGAATCAATGATTCATGATAGCATGAAAACAAGGTAAATCAATAGATCTTCTTATATATAAATTCTTAAGACATGTCCTTTTCATATGAATACTTACATTAGATTATGGATCCTTTTATTTATAATTCATACCCATAACTAAAGCTTCGCTAGGATTTATAATTAACTTCACATAGAGTAACACATTTACTTATTACAAAATGGAGGAAGTATTGGAAGTTTTACAACATCCATTAAGAGACGAAATTTTCATGTAAACTCCCCCTCAATGGAAACTCTGATAGGCCCAACATGGATCTAAACTTGCAAAACTTCATAGCACACAAAGTATTGGTGAAGATATCTGCAACTTGATCTTCAATAGAGTAGAAATTGAGATCAATATCACCATTCAAGACTTTTTCTCAAATAATGTGCATATGAACTTCAGTATTATTGGTCCTTTGATGTTGGACTAGACTTTTTGCAAGAGCAATACAACTTTGGCTATCACATAGAAGAGTAGTGATCCATTTGATGCCCATGTGCAATTCATCCAACAGTATTTTAAGCCACATATCTTCCTTTACATCTTCTATAGCACTTCTATATTCAGTTTGAGTAGAAGATATAGAAGTTTTTTGTTGATTCTTGCTACTCCAAGTGATGGAACCTACACCAAACTTGAAAATGTATCCATAAGTATATTTTCTTTCTGCAGCATCACCAACATGATTAGAATCACAATAGCCAAATAAATTTCCATTAATAGAATAAGAATATAAAAGACCATAATTGATAGTTCCTTTAATATATTTCAAAAAAAAAATTGTCATTTTCCAATGATACTCATAAGGTTCTTGCATAAATATTGAAACTACTCGTACTGCATAAGAAATACCAGGTCTAGTAATAGACAAATAAATTAGACTACCATCTGGTTGTCTATACAGTGTATGGTCAATTTTAGCACAAGATGGTTTAGGATATAACTTGACACCAACTTAAATATGAATGAAAACATAATTATAGTCAATAATGTAAAATATTCTAAGAAAATTCATAGCATATTGATATTGAGATGCACCAATAGACTTATGATCTTGAAATATAACCATGCCAAGAAAATGATTTAACAAACCTAAATCAATTATTTCAAACCATTGTTTTAATATTTCTTTGATCTCATCAATTAAATTTCTAATACTACTAGTAATCAAAATACCGTTAACATACAGGACAATAATGATAATATGGTTAGTTTAAAACTAGAAAAATAAATCATTATCAAAACATCGGTTAGTGAAACCAATATCTTGAAAGAAACTATTAATTTTAGCATACCATGATCTATGAGCTTGCTTAAGGCCATAAAAAGACCTTTTCTGCTTACAAACATATAACTATTTACTAGGTTCTTCAAAAATATTAGACTGACTCATATATATTTCTTCTTTTAAGTCACCATTTAAAAAAGAATTTTTAACATCCATTTGGTGAATCTCCCAACCATATTTGGCAGCTAATGCAATAAGAACTATAACCGTGTTCATCTTAACAATAGGAGTAAAAGTATGAACATAGTCAAGACCATATTTCTGAGTGAAACCTCGAGCTGCCAGCCTTTCCTTGAAATTAAAATTTTCTCGTACAAAGTTATATTTGATCTTGTACAACCACCTAGATCCTGCAATGCTTATCCTAGAAGGAGGAAGGACTAGATCCCAACTTTTATTATTGATTAAAGCATTGAATTCATATTTTATAGCCTAAATCCATCTATCATCATGACATGCTTCTTACAAATATTGTGGTTCAGCCTCATAGAGGGTAATCAAGGCATGAAAAGTATGTTGACTTCAAGTTAGCTTTCTAATACTATCAGGTTGAGAGTTTTGAAAAATAATTTGAGCCCATTTAGGAACCATGTGATACAAGATATCTTGAGATGCCTCCCCCTCAATCTCCATCATGTCTATATCAGGATAATTATCCCCATTAACTTCTATTTCCATAATGTTGGGAGGAATATTATTAGGCTCTATCTCAAGAGAAGTAGATGAGGGTTGATGAGAAGCATCACAAAATGTATTTTTTAAGACAAGAACATTCCTATTTTCTATTATATCATTCTTAAAAGGATCATAGACTCTCCAACCTTTAGCTATATAACCATAGAAAACCAATATAAAATAAAAATAGGTTGGATCAAGCTTCTTCCTATTATCTTTAGGAATAAAAATATATACAATACTACCAAATATCTTTAAGTGAGATATATCTGGTTCTCTTTTTGTCCACAATTCATAAGGAATATCTTGATGAAGAGCTTTAGTAGGCACTCTATTAAGAATATAGATGGAAGTATTCATGGATTCAACCCATAGAAACTTAGGCACATTAGAAGCATGAATCATGGTCCTAGCCATTTCTAAGACATCCCTATTTTTTCTTTCTACAACGCCATTTTGCTGAGGGGAATAAGGAGTATTCAAATCTCTTTGAATCCCAAATGACAAAAAAAACTCATCAAAATTTTTGCTAACATATTCACCTTCATTATCAGTCCTAATTCTCTTAATTTTCAGATTAGAAGCATTCTCAATTAGAGCTTCAAATTCCTGAAACTTAGACAAGACATCATACTTTTTCTTGATAAAATAATACCAAGTCATTCCAGAGAAGTCATCAATAAAGAAAACAAAATACAAATCACCACTGAGTGAAGGAACCTCAATTGGACCTCTTACAGTACTATGAATCCATTTTAATAACTAAGAATAATTGGGATCATGATGTTTTTGAAATGGTTCATCATGTTGCTTACCATGTAGGAAACTTTCACATGTTTCATGATCTTATTTTATATTTAGAATAAAAACAATAAGATTCATTCTAGACATTTCATATAATATTTTTAGATTTACATGACGTAATATGTCATACTAGAGCTAGATATCATTTCTAGAAGAGGAATAAAAATAATACTCAAACACAAAACCATCAAAGACATACATGCCATTTTTCTGAATATGAAAATCAATTATATTGTTGAAATTATATTTCAAATACCACTTATCTTGTAATAAAACAACTTTGAAAATTTTCTTATTTAGCTAAGAACAAGACAAAATATTCTTTTTGAGCTGAAGAACATATAATACATTCCTAATTAATCCATTTGATAGCTTAACATTACCAAAAATTTCAGACCTAATGATGGAATTTTCTCTTATATATATATATATATATATATATATATATATATATATATATATATATATATATATATATATATATATATATATATATATTCCTCACATTTAACTATGTTTGAGAGGATATCAGGAGTGCAAGTCATGTTTCTAGAGGCACAACTATCAATAATCCACTCATTTTCGTTTGAATATGAAAGAGAAGTATGCAGGCAAATAAACTGCTTAACTACATTTGCTTTATTTTGCTTATGATTTTAACCTTTCTTCTTATTTTTAAACTTGTTGTTCTTAGCATTATTGACTAATTTGTAAGTTTTTACTCTATAATAAGACTCTTTATGCCCAAATTTTCCACACTTATTACAAGTTCCATTAAATTTGACTTTAAAGTTCTAATTTTTCTTAGAAGAATTACACTTGCGATTTTTTTTTAATCTTGATCTGATATTAGACTTTTGATATGGATTTTTTATTAAACTTTTTTTTATCTACCTTATGATTCTAAAAGAACAAGGCTTGACAATAAATCTCTTTTGAATCAAAATTCTCCATGACTCTCTCTTCTTGAATAAAAAAAGAAGATAAAGTGTCTAAATCAGTGAGATCATTCTCATTCTGATACTTAGAATTAAGAATTGAGATATAATTTCTGAATTTCTCATTAATATTTATCTTAATAATGAATTATATAAGTTTACCTTGAAACAGTTCAAAGTTACATGCATCTAATTGAGCTTTAATTTTCTTAATTTTAGCTAAATAATTGACTATTTTCTCATCTCCTTTCATAAGAGTTGTAAACAACTATAAAACCAGCTTAATTATCTTAAACAACCTACTACCTTCATGCGTAGCGTCTAATTGCTTCCAGGCATCAACAAGTGAGTTCATATGACCTATATGCATTATAAATTCATCTTTTATGATTTTTAAAAGGATGGACAGAGCCTCCTGAGATCTATGAGAGAAGAAGTTAAGATTTCCAAGGGTATCTTGTCTACCCTAGGGACATTTTTCTACACCAATCACAAGATCCAATAGCTTCTTAGCCATAAAAAATGATTTTAAATTAACTCTCCAATTACTATAATTAGATCCATTCAAAATTATAGACTTATCCATAGAAAAAATGGTAAAACTAGCCATTTTAATTCTTAGACGGTTATGAAAAAACTAGCTATAGATATTCTATTTAGTTATATGTTTATAAATAGATTATCAAAGAATAGAAAAATAGGTCGCAGAGAAAAATATCTAAGATATTAAAATTTTGGAATCCGCAAAAAAAAGAACTTTAGAAAATCCGCATAACACAGACTTTGAAATCCCATGGAATGAAGAAAATTAGAAAACCCATGGTACAAAGGAAATAGACACCCACGGTCCAAGGGAAATTCAAAATGTACAATCTAAATAAGAATTGACAAACCAACGGAATAAAGGTACTTTGAAAAATACGTGGAAAAAGGAAATTTTTGAAAGCTGCAGCATAAAGAAAATATTAAACCCATGGTACAAACAAACTTTAAAAAAAATGCACAACAAAAATAATTTAGATGGGACATGTGCCAAAGATTTAACCATAGCTACAAGTCACGTGTCGACTTCCCAGATAATTCTAATACAGATCCCCCTAGTTGATGTGAAGTCCCTATAATTTAATTAAAATAGATAACTTATCGGGTCTGTGACAAAAAATAGATAAACACGCATAAAAAAACTATAAAAATTATGAAAAAAATAATTAAAATGTTGATTTTCAATTATCTTGCACTTCTCAGTGTAGCTAATAAGTAAGAAGACAATTAATTGAAAAATAGACAATAAAACCTTATACATGTGTCTTTAATTAATTAGTTCATTATTTCATATTCTGACACGATTATGACAAAAAAAAATAATATGCCAAGGAATGTTGACATGTTCAACTGTTCACAACTAACAGATACCGACAAAGTCTTATTCAAATAATGCCACTTGTCATAGATCTAATTACCAAAGACTAGACACTTGGCAGCTTTCCACCAAACTTTTAATAGATTTCCTTGGGCAGATTTAAAGTCCCTGTAATAGGCTAAAATAAAAAATAAAGTTCAGGTCTAGAAAAAAATAAAGGACATAGAATTATTGACACCCCAAAACACAGAGTTTTACACTTGCGAAGACTAACACAACAGAGAATTAATATACTTGTCAAAAATTAATGTGTTCACACTTCACAGTGAAACCACAAAGACTAAGCCAAAAATGAAGATATGTGGATATTTTTAAATGGATTATACTTCGCAAGTCTGATAAAGACTGAAAAATGCAACAAGATGGATGATTTCTATTGGATAGTTGTAGTAACAAAATCATGCACTTTAAACATTATTTATCCCGGTCTCATACTACTATTTAGAAGGTTCTTCAGTGAAGAAAGTACTAATTAACCCTTGTCTTTTGGCCATCTTATTTTATTTTACTTCATCATTCCTGCCATTTTTCATCCACATGCCCAGTTGGTTTTGGTCATTTCTCATCATTTTAGCCTTGACTAGGGTTCCTACACTAGTACTAGGGTGCCCATGGATGCCTTGGTCCCACCTGGGGTGCCTTGACCCTTTTCAAATCTTCCCGCAACTTTTTGGGCTCTTTCTAGCCATTTTATACCTTTATTTTTCTTATGGTTTACCTTTTTGAGGTTAATTAAGAAATTAGATCAAGAGAACCCTATAAATATAAATTTATGAGACCATAATGAGGGACCTAGGATCACTTACTACAATCACTCCATCTAGAGTTGCATCCATTTCATTAGAGATCACCTCCATCCACATAGTTCCATCATCAAGGCTAGGAAATCTGCATCACACACTTCATAGGGAGAATTCTATTCTATTCCATGCACACATACTATTAAATTTTCTACATTTAGTTATTTATTTCTAATTCACAAAGTATGAGTGACACAAGATAACCTAGGGAACATTATGCACACACACACCAGAACTACATTTGGGTCTGAAATGTAGTGCAATTATTAGAGTAGTAAGCCCACTGTTATGGTAGCTGAGGTAAGTCCAACCCATTCATTTTCATTCTTATATTTTTAGGTTTTTGATACTTCTTTTGGTAATTTTCAATTCTTTCCTTCATCTTGGAGTAATGACGACATTCAACACAGAATACCGAATTTGATGTGAGACATGGTGAAGGTTCTAAATCATCTTATGACCCTGTGAACACAAGTTTAAGAGATTTTACATAGACTAGGGAACCTAGAGTGCCCGTGGGAGCCCTAGTATCTCTCCATGCACTCCAGTCCACTTAGATCCTCAAAATCCACCATTTTTGGGAATTTTGTATAGTCATTCCTTCTCCTTTTGTCTCTAATCACCTCTGCAACACTTTGCGACAGTCACCAGTTATCAGTTGAGTTATTTCTTTACCTCCTTCCACATTTAGGGTTTCATCTATATTAGCTTAATAACTTAGTTAATCTACATATTGTTTAGTGCATTTATTTACTGCGTTTTATGTCCTCATAGATTAGATTAACTATCTTAGCACTACATTAGTTAGTCCATTTTTAGTTAATCATTTTGGTGAACCCTGGGTCTTGCATGCTTAGGATCCTCCTCTTTCTTTTATCATGAGTCGTCAAGTATCTTTGTCTGAGTTACTTAAGATATATCCCAATTTCTACGTTGTTTTGCAAAAATACCTAGACACAAAATATTATGATGACAATACGCCACCATGAGAATTAAGTTCTATGATTCATTGTCTATTTTTCAACCCTAGTATTAATTATCCTCCATGTCATCAACCACTATTAGAATCGATTCAAGACTTACATACATTATTTCAGGACAAATTTAATGTTATGGAATCAACCATTACATCTCTCAGATATGAAAATCAACAACTTAAGGATGCTTCTTAATCACATGTTTATGATCCTTCTATATTTTATATGCAGTCTATGTCCACTACATGTCATCTAGCTAAACTTAAATATATTCCATTTCCAGAGCTTCTCATGTTTAAGAACAATACTATACCACATGAAATTTTTCCTCGCCTCCTTAATCATCAGTTAATCACTCTACCACATATGCAACATTATTCTCCTTATCGGTTAGCAAAATATTAAGGTTTTCTATATTAAAATTATCATCGAATCAATGGACATAATGAAAATAATTTCCATACTTTTCATCGAATAATTAAAAGTCTTAAGCATCTAGCTATTATTTCATTTAATGCACAACATACTATTATAAATGTTACATCCACATGGGATCCTAAGGCTACTCCTTCTTAAACTAGCCATGATCTACCGAAGCAATCACCTATGGTATCCCCATGTAAAAAAGTCCACAACCTCTCACAATTAGTTCACCCCCTACTCAGCCATCTAGAACTACTATATCATGTTATGCGGCTACTAGTGATCCTCCTTATACTATTTATAATAAATTTTTAGATGATTCTCTTATTCATTTCATGATTGATATCAAAAATCACTCACATGTTCATAATGTTTCTTCTCCTAGTCTGAAAAACACTATATTTCCATCCCATGATTATTCTATCTCTGTTGATGAGCATCACACCATTATTTTGCATATGAATTTTTTGAAAAGGAAATCACTTCCTAATCTTCCATTAAAGCTTTCTCATCATCCTTATCCACTTTTGTTTCCTAATAATTTTCTTAAATCACATTCCTCTCCTCTCAAGTTCTCTGTGACATTACCACCTCAATGTCCCATCACTTTTGATAAGGAAAATACTCCCTATAATAATCCAGTTATTGTATTTTGAATAACATTTCCATCATTCATACACTTGGGGGAGAATAACAACTCCCCCCATCAAACCATCATAGGAACATTTCTCATCATTTCATAGATGCATTCATCATTTATGAATTCTTATCCATTAATCTCCTAGAATATGCTTACTCTTTCACATTCTAACACCGTCATTACCCGAGGACACACTCTTGTGCTTTAGTTAATACTTGAATATTGAGGGATTATTATTACACTGAACCACATAGAATTCACTGCTAGGAGTTGAAATATTGACTAACTACCAAAGGGCACATGCGCGGGAACTGTGAGAAGAAGGGCACATAGGGAGAAGTGCGTAGGAAAAAGGGTTTAAGAGGGGTTTAGAAGAAACCAAGGCACACATAGAAGGTAGAACATAAGTTCAAATGAATTAGCCATATTTAGTATTCTAGAGGTACTTGAGGAAAAATGTGACTCGACTAGGCATGATGAGTGAATAAGGTGCTAGCCTGGAACCTTGGAAGTAAACAAAAGGATATTCCACATAGGGAGTATTCCTAGAAGGCATCATTACAGAGAGTGGAGGGTTTGCAAAGGGATAAGTATTCACCATTTGAGGACCACATCGAAACTTGGCACACGATCTGTTTAGGAGAGAAGGCATGGAGGTGAGTGTTGATCCTATAAAAAGAGATGCTCGGAAGAAAGGAAGACACAAAGTATAAGATTTACAGAGACAAGAGGGGGATAAGATAATGCATATATTAAGATGTTGAGTAACATAGTGTTGTAGTAATGCTAGGGTTTAGAGCACTTAGTGCTAAGGGTTGTGAAGGATGTCATAAGCCAATGTATGGCACTAGATTCTATAATAAGGGTTAAGATGGAAGGGTATAACTAGGGTTTCATACCAGGAGATATCTGTAGGAGATGAGTCCTAGTCATTTGATATGTATGGTCTGTGATGACCTCTTTGGATTGTAATGTTGAAATTGGAACTGTTCTAAATGAATATATACATATAAGGGTTAATTTTTTATATCATGCTTAAGGGTGTAAATTGTCATGTTATATGACTATCATGACTCAGATTTGGTTTATTATGTTTATTACATTGTTGTTAAGTTTTTGTAATGCATTAATGTATGGATCTGTAAGCTTCCCCTTCCAATTTTATTTTAACTAAGTGAATGTACTTCTCATTCTAAAAATCATCCTCCAATAATGGTAAAACCTTCTCAAAATGTTCACATAAAGGAGGGACTCGATGCCCGTGCGTGCCTTGGGTGAGCACCCAACACCTGTTGGGTGATAGGTTGATGCACTTGGGGTTAGAAAGTAATATTGAGAATAGATTAAATGACTACATCTTGGTTCCGTGTCAGGACCTCTTTTCAAATCTGTTGTGAGAATGATGTGTGATGGCATAGTGCTTTACCTTGGACAGTATTGAAGCATGTTTTAAGAGCACGAAGGGTGAGTTTTATTAGAGATTTAGTAATGGAATTGAGTTTGATGCACAAAAATGGGTAGGAGAGCATCTGTATCAAGAGTTGTATGATACCTTCTTTTGTTTATTTAAAGTCTCAAACTTGAAGACCAATAGAAGTGGAATGTAGATCCAACTACTCCTTTACTAACAATTTTTTTGCATATCCACAGGGTTCTCACTCATATAAATATATTCCAGATTCAACTGCACATCCTCCAATACCTGCCATATGAAGTGATACCTCAACTGAATGCCTTTCTTTCTCGAATGAAATGATGAGTTATTTTCCAAATGAATTATACTCTGACTGTCACTGAATAACTTGCAATCATGCTTCTCCTTTTCCAACTCTTTAATGAACCTACTCATCCATATCATCTCCTTTCTAGCCTCTGTAGCTACAACATACTCTGCCTCTATAGTAGATAAAGCCAAAACCTTCTTCAATCTTAAAATCCAGCTAACTTCCGTCCCACCTACTATGAAAATATATCCAGTAGTGCTCCTCTTACCATCTAGATCTCAAGCCATATAATAATCAACATATCCACACAATGAAATATCCAAACCTCCATAACATACATGCATGCTATATGTCCCTCTCAAATATCTAAGTATCCATTGGACTAATTTCCAATGCTCTTTATCTGGATTGACCATATATCTACTCACCACTCCCACTTCATGTGCAATGTATGGTCTGGTACAAACCATAGCATACATGAGACTCCCAACTATTGAAGCATATGGAACTCGTGACATGTATTTTACCTCCTCTTATGATGTAGGACACTGATCTTTTCTCAATTTGAAGTGTCCATCCATAGGTGTACTAACAGGTTTTACATTCTGTATCTTCAACCTTTTTAACACCCTGTACATATAATCCTCATGAGACAAATGAAATTTCTTGTTCTTCGTATCTTTGTGTATTTGCATGCCAAGGATTCTTTTTGTAGCTCCTAAATCCTTCATATAAAATGTGTGAGCTAGCTTTCCTTTAAGCTCACCAATGTCCTACATACTAGATCCTACAATAAGGATATCATTCACATATAGTAACAAAATATTATAGCTCCCATTTTACAGATTCTTGAAATAAACACAATGATCAGATTCACATCTCAAGTAACCATGCTCATGCATGAAACTATAAAACCTCATTTACCATTTCCTTCGAGCTTGCTTAAGCCCATGTAGATGCTCTTTTTCAATCTACACACTAATTTCTCCTTACCCTTGACTTCATACCTAAACAACTGTTGCATTTAAATCTCTTCATCCAAATCACCATAAAGGAAAGTCTGTTTTTATATCTAGTTTTTCTAAATGCAAAATCCTCTACTACAACTAAAATAAATACAGTACGAATAGAAGTCATCTTTATAATAGGAGAAAATATTTCACCAAAGTCAATACTTGTTTTCTATGCAAATCCCTTTACTATAAGAATTTCCTTGTACCTTTTTTGTCCACCATCTTCTTCCTTGATCCCATAAACTCATTTGTTCTGCAATGTTCTCTTTCCTACTGACAACTTAACCAAGTCCTAAATTATGTTTTTGTTCCAAGGTGTTCATCTCCTCATTCATGTCATGCTCCCATCTATACACGTGGGTCTTATCTTGCATTACTTCTTCAAAGCTTTATGGTTCACCATTATTAATCAGTAATAAATAAAAAAAATAGAGGTGTAAATATTTCTGGAGGTTTACTTACCTTTTTTGACCTTCTCACATATGTTTTGGGGTAATAGAAGGCACATTCTAGACCTCTTAGACATTAGTATCTGAATCTGATCAGTGACCAACATCTGGTCAAATGTAATCGATGTCATTTTTGCTAAACGATGTCAATTTGGCTCTTCTGTAAATGATAATGGTTATGTTAACTGATGTTGGTTAGGGGTAACCTAACACCGGTCTACTATGTAACCCTATTAGGTAATAATTTTAAATCCAAAATTTCATATTTAGTCAAAAACTTCTTAGCTAGGTTCATCCTTGGGTACAAAAATTTGATCCCTTGTACACTCTCTTTTCATTCCCTTCAATCATCACGACTCCTAATAATTTTAGAATTCTCTAAATCTAAAAAAATGGAATCTGAAATCACTAGATCCATAACCAATGAAAGTGCATCTCATAGATTTTACATCCTAACATTTTCTTATTTTCCTTATCAATATGCATCAAAAGCTTTTTAAACTAAAAACCTTAAGAAAATAAATATCTACCTCTTTTCTGGTTCAAGCTTCATCTGGTTATTCTTTCATCTAGTGAACTTAAAGTGCCCACTGTTAATAAAATAAACTATTATTTCAATTGCTTCTGCCTAAAACTACAAGGGCAATCCAGAATGTATCCCCATGCTTCTAGCATGTTCCATGATTTTACTTGTTCTTTCTTTCTGCAACACCATTCTCTTGTGGTGTTCTTGGAACTGTCATTTATCTACGTATTCCATTCATTTGAAAAATAATCATTGAAATTCTTGTTAAAGTATGCACCGCCATTGTCATAATCTAACACACTTTAACTTATGAATTTGATTCATTATCAATAAGGAATTTCCATCTTGTAGAAGTCTCAAAAATATTATATTTACGTTTAATACAATAAACCCATACCTTTTCTTATAGTATCATCAATGAAAGTAAAATAATATTGGGATCCTCCTTGAGAAGCTACCTGAACTGGTCCCCCACACATCTAAGAGTATAAGATACCACTTCTGTGCCTCCGTACTTGCCCCAAGTTTGAGAAATTTCACTCTCTTTTTCTTTCCAAAGATACAATTATCACAGAAATCAAGATCTAAATATTTAAAAACTGATAACTTACCCTTAACCTTTAAAATCTACATTCCTTTTTTTACTCATATGGCTTAACCAATTATGACACATGTATGCATCTGTATCTAAAGTAGATAATGTAGAAAAATAATCAGTAACATAGGTAGATAAGTTTAATGCTCCTACCTTCTTACCTTTTTCCACAACAAGAGCACCCTTGGTGACTTTCCAAGAGTTTTCTGTAAAATTAACCATGCAATCAGTTTCACCTAGTTACCTTGCAAAAATAAGATTTTTCCTAAGGTTTGGCACATGCCTCACATCTTTCAATACCCATGTATTTCTATTCTACAATTTAAGATGAACTTCCCATTTTCTACTAATACTGCAAAGTTCATCATCACCCAAATAAACATGCCCCAAATTTCCCTGGACATAATTTCTGAAATAACCCTTATTAGGGGTTGCATGGAAAGAAGCTCCTGAATCTAAAACCCATGATTAAATTTTATTATCTAAAGAAATAATAAAAGTATCTTGCATTACCTCTGATGCAACAATATTTACTTCTTTACCTTTGTCTGGTTGTTGGTTCTCTTTATCCTTTAACTAATAATATTTCTTTGCATATCTTTTATTTCCAAATTTTCAATAAGTAATTCCCTTACCTATGTATTTAGATCTGTTATCCCTTGAATTTGATTTCCCATTACTCTTACTCTTGGATCTCTCCTTCTTCCTGACCTTGCTTTATATATTCAAAAAATTCCCAGATGATGATTCCTCTGTACTCTTCCTATGAATTTCTTCATTCAAGATTATACTAGCTAAATCATCAAAATTCAAAAAAATATTAACAGATGTTGTATTACTAACATTCATTACCAAGTTATCCCAACTATTAGGCAAAGAACATAAGAATAAAAGTGCTTTCACTTCATCATCAAACGCTATATCAACTGATTTTAACTGATTTACAATAGATTTGAAATCATTCAAATGACCAGATGCAGATCCACCTTCATGCATCTTAGAACTAAATAGTTTCTTCATCAAATAAAATTTATTTGAAGCACTAAGTTTTTCATATAAATTAGCAAGAGATTTCATTAACCCTACCGTAGAAGTCACTTCTATAATATTGGAAGCCACAGATGCTGCCAAGCTTAATCTTATAGATCTCAGAGCCTTTCTGTCAAGAATAATCATTCTTCATCAGTCATTTTTGTAGGTCTAGAATTCTCATCCAACGGTAATTACAAATCTCTTTGATATAGATAATCCTCAATCTGCATCTTCCATAATTGATAATTTCGGCCATCAAATTTCTCTACCTTGTATTTGTTTTCTTCTGAAATTTTCGTAGCTCCCACTCAATCAGAAAACCCTCTGTGAATAAATTTGTCAACACACAAAACCCTCAAATAAAGCTCTGATACCATTTTTTGGGGTTAGCACACTAGGTTATACAGATAATACATCATATCTAAGCATACATGCAAATAAAAGTGGATATTCTACTAGAAGAAATATATAAAACAAGAGACATAAATCAACACCATATTTAATGTGGTTAACTCAGTGTAGGATACATCCACTAAGAAACAAGCCAATATATTAGTCAAATCTTTGACAAGATATACAATGAATATTTACAATATTCCACATCTCTCAGATGTACAGTACTTTCTTTTTTCAAGATTTTTCTTTTTCTCTAAGAATTCTCTCTCTCACAATTATTCTCACAATAATCATCAAATTTTGCAAGTTCTTCTTAATTCTTGTTAAAATGTTACTTCTAAACCCTAGATTCCATGCTTATATAGGCATATACAAACTTAGGTCACTTAGCCATGCAATTACAATCAATAGATCTACTTTAATTCTAAAAATAGATCTAATTCCCAAGAGTTAAATAAAACACTTGTACACAGGTAACCGATGCCGGTTATCCCTAACCGATGTTAGTTCCTCCTTTCCTGATTGATGTCGGTCCCTCCATAACCGATGACAGTTACTATGTTTTCTAACAAGTTTCCCATTGCATGTTAATCTGAAGTAATTAAGCTCCACAACTCAATAATACACGTGCTCTATAATACCAACTTGATCTGGATGTGTATGATGAAAGAAATTCATATAAGTCTACTAGGAAACAACATCAAAAAAGTTTCATATAACTCATGGTAGAAGTTCTCTTCCACCCATCTATGTGCATCAAACTCATGTCCAGTGCTGAATCTTTGAGTGAACGCATCCTCCATGCTCTTGAACCAAGCTTCAAGACTCTCCAATGTTAGACGTTCTGTCATCACACACCACAGGAACTAGGACGTATGCAACCATTTCTCACCATAAATTCAAAAATAGGTCCCAATAATGGAACCAAGATGTATTCATTTTTATGCCTTTCAAATAATGAGGAAATCCCATACACACCGGCCTATCACCCAGTGGGCGCTAGGTGCTCACCCGAGGCACACGCAGGCACTGATCCCCTCCTTTATGTGATTTGTGTGAGAATGCATTATTTATGACAGAAACATAAATGAAGAGAATGGAAACAAACCATAAATTCATCATAGAGCTCATAATGTCCTCTTAGACTAATGTATTCATTCTAATAAGAAACATTACAAGGTAAAGGCCTGAATCACAATAGAAAGGAAATGCACAGGGGTTTACACCCACTTATATGAAATATACATAGAATCGACCCATAAAGATCTAAGTACAAGATGGAATCACATATATTCATAATAAGTATGTTGGTAATCAAATTACATTCATTGAAGCTATCACAGATCCATATAATAGTGCAAACCAATGTCATGCATTAGAACTGGGCTTAAGTATTTCAAATTACAAAAAGAAAAATAAAGGACCATCCCCTTGATACATCATATTCCTACAGATCCTCTAAACCCAACCCATGGAACTCTTCACGTCATTTCTGTAGAGCTCTGCTCTCTTCTACTTGATCTCCCCTCTATTTCTATAGAGCTTCACCTCCCATTCATTGATATTCATTTAGGCTACCATGCACTTGTTATATAGCCTTTGTGACCACCGCCATGCCTTCCTAAAGTTATAGATCCATATCCAAATGTCCAAGTGGTCCTCCATGAGAGCATGCTCCTTTAGACTCGAGCTATCCACTTTTTGCAATGATGGCCTTTTGGAATCTTCTATCACAAGGTATATTCCTTTCGTGGGCACCAAGTTTCCACGTTGGCACCTTATCCACTCCGCATGCACATTCGGGTCATATTTTTTTCATGTTCTTCCTGGTATGTAAAATATCACTAAGTCCCAAAACCTTTACTCTACCTTGCACGTGCACCACTCGTGACATGTATTTTACCTCCTCTTGTGATGTAGGAAACTGATCTTTTCTCAATTTGAAGTGTCCATCCATAGGTGTACTAACAGGTTTTACATTCTGCATCTTTAACCTTTTTAACACCCTGTACATATAATCCTCATGAGACAAATAAAATTTCTTGTTCTTCCTATCTCTATGTATTTGCATGCCAAGGATTCTTTTTGTAGCTCTTAAATCCTTCATATAAAATGTGTGAGCTAGCTTTCCTTAAAGTTCACCAATGTCCTACATATTAGATCCCACAATAAGAATATCATCCACATACAGTAAAAAAATAATATAGCTCCCATTTCCAAGCTTCTTCAAATAAACACAATGGTCAGATTCATATCTCAAGTAACCATGCTCATGCATAAAATTATCAAACCTTATGTACCATTGCCTTGGAGCTTGTTTGAGCCCATATAGGCTCTTTTTTAACCTGCACACTAATTTTACCCTTGACTTCATACCCAAGCGGCTACTATATATAAATATCTTCATCCAAATCACCATGAAGGAAAGCCATCTTGACATCTAGTTGCTCTAAATGAAATTTCTATACTACAAATAAACTCAATAGAGTACAAATAGAATTCATCTTAACAACAGGAGAAAATATTTCACCAAATTCAGTACCTGCTTTCTGTGAAAATCCCTTTACTACAAGCCTTTCCTTATACCTTTTTTGTCCACCCTCTTCTTCCTTAATCCTGTAAACGCACTTGTTCTACAATGTCCTCTTACCTACTGGAAACATAACCAAATCCAAAGTCTGGTTCTATTCTAAGGAGTCAATTTCCTCATCCATGCCATGCTCCAACTACATGTGGGTCTTATCCTGCATTATTTCTTCAAAAATTTCTAGTTCACCATTATCATTCAATAATAAATAAAATAGAGAAGGTGTAAATCTTTCTGGAGGTTTACTTACCCTTTGTGACCTTCTCACAGGAGTTTGAGGTACCAGAGGCTCATTATGGACCTCCTGGAAATTTGTATCCAAATTTGTCAGTGATCAACGCTGGTCACCTATAACCGACGTCGGTTCTACTAACCGATGTCAGTTTGGATCCTCTATAACCAATACCGGTTCTGCTGACCGATGCCAGACAGGGGTCAACCGAAATCGGTTACTGTGTAACCTTTTCAGTATTTGTTTTAAATCCAAGAGTTCATTTTCATCCACAAAATTCTCAACCCATTTCATCCTTGGGCATCAAAATTTGATCCCTGTACATTCTCTTTTCATTCCATTCAAAATCATGACTCCTAATAATTTTATAATTCTCTAAATCCCAAAAATAGAATCCGAAATCAACAGATCCATAACCAATGAAAGTGCATCTCTTAGATTTTGCATCCAACTTTTTCCTATTTTCCTTATCAATATGCAAAAAATATTTTGAACCAAAAAATTTAAGAAAAGAAAGACCTACCTGTTTTCCAATCCAAGATTCCTATGGTATTCCTCCATCTTATGAACTTGAAGGCCCACAGTTAATCAAATAAACCACTGTATGAACTGCTTCTGGCCAAAACTTTAAGGGAAATCAAGAATGTATCCTCATACTTCTAGCACATTCCATGATTGTCCTGTTCATTCTCTCTACAAAACCATTCTCCTATGGTGTTCTTGGAACCGTTATTTCTCTACGTATCGCATTAACTGAACAATAATCATTGAAATCCTTGCTACAATATTCACCGCAATTGTCAGAACTAAGGCACTTTAACTTTGAATTTTATTCATTCTCAACAAGGGCTTTCCATATTTTAAAAGTTTCAAAAACATCAGATTTATGTTTAATACAATAAACCCATACCTTTCTTGTAGCATCATTAATGAAAGTAACATAATACTAGGATCCTCCAAGAGAAGCTACCTAAGCTAGTCCACACACATTTGAGTGTACAAGCTCAAATTTCTACTTCTTCTTAGTTTCCCTAACTTTGAGAAATCTCACTCTCTTTTTCTTTCGAAAGATACAATGCTCATAGAAATCAAGATCTAAATATTTTAAATCTGATAACTTACCCTTAGCCTTTAAGATATACATTCATTTTTGACTCATGCGGCCCAAATGATTATGCCCCATATATGCATCTGAATCTGAAGTATATAATGCAAAAAAGGAATCAGTAATACAAGTAGATAAATATAACGTTCCTACTTTCTTACCTCTTGCCACAAAAAAGCACCCTTGGTGAATTTCCAAGAGTCTCCTGTAAAAGTAACCATGCAACCAGTTTCACCTAGTTTCCTTGCAAAAATAAGATTTATCCTGAGGTTTGGCACATGCCTCACAGCTTTCAATACCCATGTATTTTCATTCTGCAATTTAAGATGAACTTCCCCTTTTCTACTAATACTGCAAGGTTCATCATCACCCAAATAAACATGCCCCAAATTTCCCTGGACATAATTTCTGAAATAACCCTTATTAGGGGTTGCATGGAAAGAAGCTCCTGAATCTAAAACCCATGATTAAATTCTATTATCTAAAGAATTAATAAGAGTATCTTGCATTACCTCTGATGCAACAAGATTTACTTCTTTACTTTTGTCTAGTTGTTGGTTCTCTTTATCTTTTGACTAATAATATTTCTTTGCATGTCCTTTATTTCCAAATTTCCAATAAGTAATTCCCTTACCTATGTATTTAGATCTGTTATCCCTTGAATTTTATTTCCCATTACTCTTCCTCTTGGATCTCTCCTTCTTCCTGACCCTGCTTTATACATTCAAAAAATTCCCAGATGATGATTCCTCTGTACTCTTCCTATGAATTTCTTCATTCAAGATTATATTAGCCAAATCATCAAAATTCAAAAAAATATTAACAGATGTTGTATTACTAACATTCATTACCAAGTTATCCCAACTATTAGGCAAAGAACATAAGAATAAAAGTGCTTTCACTTCATCATCAAACGCTATATCAACTGATTTTAACTGATTTACAATAGATCTAAAATCATTCAAATGACCAGATGTAGATCCACCTTCATGCATCTTAGAACTAAATAGTTTCTTCATCAAATAAAATTTATTTGAAGCACTAAGTTTTTCATATAAATTAGCAAGATATTTCATTAACCCTACCGTAGAAGTCACTTCTATAATATTGGAAGCCACAGATGCTACCAGGCTTAATCTTATAGATCTCAGAGCCTTTCTATCAAGAATATTCATTCTTCATTAGTCATTTTTGTAGGTCTAGACTTCTCATGCAATAGTAATTATAAATCTCTTTGATATAGATAATCCTCAATCTGCATCTTCCATAATTGATAATTTCGGCCATCAAATTTCTCTACCTTGTATTTTTTTTCTTCTAACATTTTTGTAGCTCCCACTCAATCAAAAACCCCTCTGTGAGTAAATATGTCAACACACAAAACCCTCAAACAAATCTCTGATACCAGTTGTTGGGGTTAGCACACCGGTTATATAGATAATATATCATATCTAAGCATACATGCAAATAAAAGCGGATATTCTACTAGAAGAAATATACAAAACAAGAGACATAAATCAACACCATATTTAATGTGGTTCACTTAGTGTGGGATACATCCACCAAGAAACAAGCTAATATATTACCCAAAGCTTTGACAAGATATACAATGAATATTTACAATATTCCACATCTCTCAGATGTACAGTACTTTCTTTTTTCAAGATTTTTCTTCTTCTCCAAGAATTCTCTCTCTCATAATTATTCTCACAATAATCATCAAATTTTGTAAGTTCTTAATTCTTGTTAAAATGTTACTTCTAAACCCTAGCTTTCATGCTTATATAGGCATATACAAACTTAGTTCACTTAGCCATGCAATTACAATCAATAGATCTTTTTTAATTCTAAAAATAGATCTAATTCCTGAGAGTTAAATAAAACACTCATACACAGGTAACTGACGCCGGTTAGCCCTAACTGATGCTAGTTCCTCCTTTCCTGATTGATTTTGGTCCCTCCATAACCGATGATAGTTACTATGTTTTCTAGAAAGTTTCCAATTGCATGTTAATCCGAATTAATTAAGCTCCACAACTCACAATACATGTGCTCTATTATACTATCTTGATCTAGATGCGTATGATGAAAGCCATTCATATAAGTCTAATAGGAAACAACATCAAAAAAGTTTCATATAACTCATGGTAGAGGTTCTCTTCCACCCATCTATGTGCATCAAACTCATGTCCGGTGCTGAATCTTTGAGCGAACGCATCCTCCATGCTCTTGAACCAAGCTTCAAGACTCTCCAATGTTAGATGTTCTATCATCACACACCACAGGAACTAGGATGTATGCAACCTTTTCTTAGCATAACTTCAAAAATAGGTCCCAATAATGGAACCAAGATGTAGTCATTTTTATGCCTTTCAAATAATGAGGAAATCCCATGCACACCGGCCTATCACCCAGTGGGCGCTAGGTGCTCACCCGAGGCACATGCGGGCACTGATCCCCTCCTTTATGTGATTTTTGTGAGAATGCATTATTTATGACAGAAATGTAAATGAAGAGAATGGAAACAAACCATAAATTCATCATAGAGCTCATAATGTCCTCTTAGACTAATGTATTCATTCTAATAAGAAACATTACAAGGTAAAGGCCTGAATCACAATAGAAAGGAAATGCACAGGGGTTTACACCCACTTATATGAAATATACATAGAATCGACCCATACAGATCTAAGTAAAAGCTAGAATCACATATATTCATAATAAGTATGTTGGTAATCAGATTACATTCATTGAAGCTATCACAGATCCATATAATAGTGCAAACAAATGTCATGCATCAGAACTGGGATTAAGTATTTCAAATTACAAAAAGAAAAATAAAGGACCATCCCCTTGATACATCATATTACTACAGATCCTCTAAACCCAACCCATGGAACTCTTCATGTCATTTATGTAGAGCTCTGCTCTCTTCTACTTGATCTCCCCTCTATTTCTATAGAGCTTCACCTCCCATTCATTGATATTCATTTAGGCTACTGGTCATTTGTTATATAGCATTTGCGACCACTGCCATGCCTTCCTAAAGTTACAGATCCATATCCAAGTGTCCAAGTGGTCCTCCATGAGAGCATGCTCCTTTAGACTCGAGCTATCCACTTTTTGCAATGATGGCCTTCTGGAATCTTCTATCATAAGGTATATTCCTTTCGTGGGCACCAAGTTTCCATGCTGGCACCTTATCCACTCTGCATTCAGGTCATGTTTTTTTCATGTTCTTCCTGGTATACAAAATATCACTAAGTCCTAAAACCTTTACTCTACCTTGCACACGCACCACTGGTTCTACTATAACCTCCTAAAACCTTGTCTTGTGCGCTTTCCCCTTGTGCACCCTTCTTCAATTAGGCCTCGCGCGCCCACATGCCTTTTTTACTTAACGAATAATTTAGGAGCCCAACAAGACATTTCAAAAAATACATACTGAGGAGGTTGAGGCCCATGTACACCTCAACCACCAGATGTACTAGATCAGCTAGGTCCTATTCCTTATGATCTGTCAGATCCTCTAGATCCACTAGGTCTTCTAGCTCCTTGTTGGGCCCCTAAAATATTGGCTAAGTGCAAAAAGGTGTAAGGGCAAGCAAGGCCTATGTTGAGCATTGGGCGTGTAAGGAGAGGGCACACAAGGAAGATTTTATTAGAACCCATGAAGTGTGTCAGCAGAGTAAGGTCTCGGGACTTAGCCATTTTTAACATATCAGGAAGGACACGAGAGAAACGTGACCCGACTACACATGATGAGTGGATAAGGTGGTAGCTTGGTGACAGGTTAGCCCAGGAAGGAGTATACCCTACGATGGAAGATTCTAGAAGACCATCATGGTAAGGAGTGCAAAGCTCAGGCCTGGAGGAGCATGCACCCATGGACCACATTCAGACACTTGGTGCCTGATCTGAGGCCGTAGAAGGATGAGTTGGCACTTCAAGAGGCCTATAAATGCAAGCACCCACAAAAGAATAGAAAAGTAGAACCATAAAGAGTAGAGCTCTGCAAAAATTCTATGAGGAAATCTAATGGGTTGGGTAGATAAAATATAGGAGAAGGATGTATCAAGGGGCTTAGGTGTATAAATTTTCTTTTTAAAGAACTAAAGGATATAAATCTAGTTATGATGTATGACTTCGGTCTGCCATATTGTGATGTTCTGTAATGGATCTGATGAATGTAATGAGCTTACCAGATTATATGAATATGATCATTAATGATTTTGGTCCATACATCTATCTCTTCATCATTCTATTTCATGCATGTTTATGAAATGAGTATGAATCCTTACGCATTTTTTTCTCCATCTTGGTTCAGTTCTAGAATATGTTAAATATCTTTCTATCTGGAATGACTACATTGGTTTAGAAGTTGTTCTGAGCTCTATGATGAATGTATGTTTCATTTCCACTCACTCTCTTTAATTTTATATCATAAATGATGCTATAAACTTAACTAACATAAAAGAGAGACTCGGTACCCACGCGTGCCTTGGGTGAGTGCCCAGCGCCCACTGGGTGATAGGCCAGAGCGCATGGGATTCCCTTATTCTCTAGTGTGTGGAAAAATGACTACATCTTAGTTCAGTTGCCAGGAACTCTTTTCAAAGTTGTAGTGGCAAATGACAAGCATCATAATCTGTGCAATGAGTGATGAGAGAACGTTTAACTCTAGAAAGTATTATATCATGGTTCTAGTTCAAGAGCACAGAGGATGAATTTGATTAGAGATTCAACACTTGACATGATTTTAATGCATGTAGATGGGTAGAAGAGAACTTCTACCATGAGTTATATGAAACTTTTTTCTTCGCACAGATCAACTCTGGAAACCCTAGTTTGCTAAATCTCTTATCTCTTCATAGTTACAAAGTAAATAATGAAGTGCCCAGCCTTCTATTTATAGTTATTCCCAAATTTTGACATTAAATGCTACTTCACCTACCACCATACTTCAACACTTAATGTGGATTTTTCAAACAAAACTTGAATTTAGTGCCTTAGGTCACGCACACAATCCTTACACGGAAAATCCTCCAACTTTCTGGCATGCAACCAATCCATCTTGATAGGAGACTCTTGCGCATGCGTAACCAACACCAAAGGTACTTCTTCTATCCTCATGAATTTTGATTTCACCTACCTCATGTTGTTTTTGTGCTTCTTCCTCCCTTGTACGTGGATCCAAAATGTAGCCTTATCCTGACACCAACCATCCTTTTTCACCCTTTTCGTCCATGTACTTCCTTCACAATGCCATACAATTGGGATTTGCAACGCAATCCTTCAGGAACTTTACTAGAACTTTCCATCACATTACTCCACCCCATAGTAAAATGATGCGCGGTCCTTTGCACAATCACAACCTTCAAAAATTAACGAGGTTACCTGTGCCCAAGGTGTGAAACAAAACATCAACGTGAAAGGAAAACACAAGAAAATAAAATACACTAAAGGAAATACTAAACTATCTAGAAAAACTACCTTATTTACAACACCAAGAAGAATTATTTATAGTAGGGCTTCAGCCTACTCCCATTGAAGTGACCAGGTAATCTCATCCCATCCAACACTTCTAAATGGAACCTACCTGAATCAAGAATGTATGAGATGATGTAGGGACCCAACCAATGGACATTTAACTTCCCAGGATGGCACAAAAAATTTGAATCATAAATTAAGACCATCTTCCCAACCTCAAACTTCTTGTTCTTAATGTGACAATCATGCCATGCCTTTTGTTTTTCTTTCTTAGTTGTCTGGCTCCACCTAGATAATGATCGTATCTCATCCAAATTCATTAACTCATAAATTCTTTCTTCTAGCACTTGTTCATCATCTAAACCTCTTGCACACACTACACACAATGAAGGTAACATAAATTCAATTGGTAGGATAGCCTGCACACCAAACACCAGTTGAAATGGTGTGGCCTTATTCAACCTCTTGTAGGTTGTCCTATATGCCCAAAGAATGGCTGATACTTTTTCATCCCAATATTACCTTTCAACATCATAGATCTTAGTCAACATGTGACTAAGTATTTTGTTAAATGCCTCAGTAGTTACATTTGCTTGAGGGTGATATGGAGTAGTTTTATGATGGGCCACCATGAATTTTGATAATAGAATCCTGACTGTTGCATTTAAAAAATGTGTAACTCTATCACTTGTCAAACTCAGTACGCATCCATACCTGCTGATTATGTTCTCCCATAAAAATCTAGCAGTTGTAGTTGTAGTACAATCCTTTGTAGGCACTTCCTTTTCCCACTGTGTCAAATAATCAGTACAAGTGATGATATACCATGAACCAGTCCATCATGTCGTTGGCGAGATTGGTCCAAAAAATTCAATAGCCCACTTCTCAAATGATTATGCACTAGTTATTGGTCGTAAGGGAATTTCATCACTCTTTCCAAGTTTTCCAAGGCACTGCCAATGGTCACAGGCCTTGCAATACTCAATGCAATCTTAGTAAATGGTCTCCCACCAAAGCCCTATGAGTAGAATCTTCCATGCAGTTACATTTCCCACATATTGTCCTCCTACAATACTGCCATACACCTATTCCATAATTGCAATGCACTCATGTTCTAGCATATATCAGCGCAGAACCTCATCACAACCCATTTTGTACAGATCCCCACTAATTAGCATGTAGGGCATGGTGCGTATAGCTAACGTTTTATTCTCCAAGGCCTTCATTCCTTTCGGTGCCACACTTATCTTCAAAAATATGGCAATGTCCTCCAAATCTAAGGGCACACACAAAAATCTAAATAGTTTCATGTCTAACATAGTCTCCTCAATGATCTATGCGTCCTCCCCTTAATCAATTCTAGACAAATGATTAGGTCTGGAATTACACTTTCCTGGTTTGAAAACTACCATGAACTCGAATTCTTGAAATAGTATCACCCACCGGCATATGCGCCCTTATAAAATGAGCTTGTTCACCAAATAATTCAATGCCATGTGGTCAGTGTAAAATATAAAAGGAGTTTCCAACAGATACTGCCTGAACTTGTGAAGCGCATAGATCACTAACAATTCCTCACGCTCAGTTATAGTATGATTCTACTCCGCTGGTGTCAACTTTTGGATTACAAAGCACAAAGGGTGATCAATAATCCCTCCAGCAGGTTGTGTAAGTACTACTCCAATAGAATTTCCTGAGGCATCCACATGAACATGGAAAGGCTTATCATAGGAAGGTAAACGTAGAATGGGCGTGGTGACAAGCTTATCCTTTAAAGTGTTGAATGCCTTATGCTACACCTCTCCCCAATGAAAGGTACTTTTGTGTCTAAGTAACTCTTCTAAAGGCATGGTGATATTATCATACCCCTTTATGAACTTCCTGTACTACCCCGTATGTCCAAGAAATCCACGCACTGCGCTTTGAATAGTAGGCTCCCCCAATCCCACAAGTACTGCAATTTTGGTAGGATCTACTAATAAGCCTTCTTTACATATGATATGCCCCAATAAGTTTCCAAATGGGGTAACAAAGACACACTTATTAATGTTGAGGGATATCCTCAACTTCCGACATCTCTCAAACATCAACCTTGAGTTATCACAATGGTCCTTTACTAGCCCATACACCATCCAATCATCCAAATAGACCTGAAGAAATTTGTGGATGAAATCCTGGAATGCCTATACCACAATGTGTGAGAACACAGCAGGTGCATTATTTAATCCAAATGACATGATCGTATATGAAAAAAATCCTTGAATCAGTGGTGAAATTTGTCTTCCTCTAGTCTTCCTTCGCAATCCGGACTTGGTGGTATCCCTAAAATCCATCCATAAAGGAATAGACTTTGCACCTAGCCACCCCTTCCAAAATTTCTTCAGTGAAGGGGTTTGGAAAAATATCGATAAAACAAACTACATTCAAATACCTATAGTCCACGTAGATCCTAATCATTCCATCCTTCTTGATACTAATCACCATTGGACTTATCCATTCTGACTCTTCAACAACTTCAATGATACCTGATGCTATCATTTTATCTATTTCTTCCTTGACCTTAACGTGAAGGTTGGGATTCATCTGGTATGGTCTCTTCCTGATTGGGCATGTACCCTCCTTTAACTTTATCCTCATCTCCCCCAAGGAATGGTGGACACCTTTAAGCTCATGGTACCCATGCAGGAATTAATCCTCAAACTCACATAATAGTTCAATGATCTTAGATACTTCCTTCTCTGACCAATAGTCTCTAATGATAGCCTCCTTAGGCTCTTCTTCTGAGCCAATGTTATTTTTATTTGTTTTTAAAGGTTCATGGTAGGTGTGTACCCAGTCATCAATGCTATCTAATACCTCGTGCATCCCTATAGAATGGTCAACATCCAAGTCACCCACTTCCTCTCCATCAATAACATACACCATATTTCCTTTTTATTTTTCTATGCACGCGTGCTCAAGCTGAATCTCTTCCATTTCTTCTTCCTCAAATCATGCTTCCAAAACAGGTTCACCTAGCAATTCTAATAGCCTATCTTCTTCCATGGCACTATCCCCAATGGTAAGGTGCTTGACAACCTGTAATGCCTTATCCACTGATCTCTTTGCACTCCAGTATTCAAATGTTTGAATGAGATCAGCCGCTAACTCTTTCCAATTCCCTATCTGGTGGCATGTCTCAGCGTGAATATACCATGCTTGTGCACAACCCTGTAATGTAGAATATAGCTTGTGTACCCATAGGGATGGTGGTAAATCTTCTGCACCTTCTCTCTGGACCCTCTCACAATCCTGGTTATGGAAGGAGGTGGGTTCCTTACCATGATAATATTTTATAGCGGTGGGTGCATTACTTCTATAGAACTGAATGGATAGGGAAATTCTCACCTCGTGACATTTAAAAAGGCTCTCTTGATGTTTCACCCACAATATTACTACTATGTCGAGTAAGACATAACTTAACATCCCTCTTCATTCATCCCCCTTCCACTGAGCTTCCATCTCATGCAAAAATATCTCAGGGAAGGCTCCTCCAGAATAGTTAGGTAATTTCTTTCCTCCTAGGTACCGGACTGTATGCACCTTTGTCACCTTGGTCACCGATCCTATCAAATGTTGTCTGATTAACTCATAGGTCCCATGTGCCCAATTATCACATGCTATACTAGTGGTATCACTTAAGGGTTGAGCATATTCAAACTGGATAACTCCCTCTGTGGGATGAATTTTTTCTGGATCCCTGATTAAGCACACATATATTCTATCAAGGACCTCTTCTCCCAGGGGTTCAGTATAGGGTGTTTATTTTCCATCAGCCAGGGGTATGATGACCCACTCTTCCTCATTCTCAAAACTTATGTATCCCTTGTTGAACCGAAGATACGCATTATTCTTATAGCACCATGAGTAACCAAGTATTGTTAGGAAATTGTCTACCTCGGTGAGCGCCAAGACTTCGAAGTCCCCAGTAAAATTAGCTCCCTGAATGGTGATAGCCACATCCTTTAAGACACTAATGGGCATTGCCTTTGTTTTATCAGCCATATACAACACATTCAAAGATGTCTGTAATGTAGGTCTTCCCATTTGATGCCATGCATCCAAGGTAAGAACATTGACCTCCGCACCTGTTTCAATGAGGATATTACTAAGGATCCATCCATCAACGACTGTATTTAATGTGATCTCCTTATCATAGTCAATATTGTGAGGGGGAACGTTTGCATGCAAGACCTACCTCTTGTGCTCTTCTATGACACATGGTACCTTCTCTCTTAACCATGCTCCTAACAAGGGAATAATATTCTCTTGCCTTAGCATTTTACATACCTCCTTGACTTCTTCCAGGTCATCCTTTGCCACCTCAACTTTCCTTTTTTGTTTCTCCTTCCTGGACTGCTCCTTTATACATTTGATTTCTCCTTGTAAACTTTGAATGACATCCATGGTTTCTTGATATACCCCCTTTTGATGCATAGGCTTTGGGTACTTTCCATGTACCACTTCTTCTCTTGAAACCAGGTCCTTCTACCTTGGTATCTCCTTTACACGTGCAACCTCTACTTTTGTTGTTACCATAACAGGTTCCAAGCCTACATCACGTGCCACCCATGGCATCTATTGTGTATCATCCTTCTTAATACTTACCATTACAGTGCCCTTGTCTTTCCGGTGTTGCTGACTCATGTGCTCAAACAACTTAGGGCACTCCTCATACTTGTGCTTCTTCCCACACCATGAGCACTGTAATAGCTCTGGGCACTCACGTTTGTAATGGTACATAGATCCACAGTTAAAATAGGTTCACTGTGAGAACTCACTCTTTCCTCCATGAAAACCCCTTCCACACGTGCCTCCATCTGTGCACTCCTCATAATGGTGGTCCTCACCCTTAGAAATGCTTGCAAGGCTCATCTGGCACACACCAAGATCAATAGCATCATGCATCTAATCAATTAGTCTGACATCCTTGGTGTCATGTCATATGGATGTATAAATATTGTAAAAATAGGATACATTCTTGTAGATTGTGTGCTGTAGAAGGGGGAACCTACTTGCATCATGGTCCCCATGGAAAATTTCACAATCCATTGCTATAGCACATACCATCTTCCAGGGGCATCTATCCTTTACATGCCCCTTCACTTCACAATATGTACACTATACACCACCATGAGTCTCATGGGCTGAGTTCGTAGACAACTTCTCCAACTAATTAGCCATATCAATGATTTGAGCTTCCAAAAATGGGCTAACACTAATATCAACGCTTCTAATAGCTTCAACACGTAGAGCAAATTCCAACACCTCATGTGGATCTATGAAAGTCTTATGAGATAATGCTCTTCGAAATGGTGTTATCAACCCTTCAAAAAACCATTGAGCATTTTGTGAAGGGTGAATGTCATATGACAGTTTTGATAGTAGAGTCTTGAACCATGCATCATACTCCCGCACACTCTCTACCATACCTTGTTGGATTTCCTTGAGAGCGCTGATGCTCTTCTGCTCAAAATCAGGTATGTGGAACTCTGCTAGGAAGGCATTTTTCAACATAGTGTAATCTACCACCATCTGATGGGGGTGATACTTCCTATACCAACTATGCACGTGCTCTTGCAATGTCATTACAAATTAAACGTCCTTATACTTCGGGGTTGTGATCCCCTTTGCACTCCATAGTAGATCACATTTATGCACGTGCTCCATACCATCTTCTATACCTTGGTAATTTGGAAGATGTAAAGAAATCTCAAAGAATACTTGTGGAGGTGGCTAGGGTCCTTGTCCTCTTGATCCAGTTCCTTGATTCCCTTCAGTGTTTCCTCCTCTGCCGGATCCAATAGATCCACCAAGTCATGTGCCCCCAGTTCCACCTCCAGATCCTCCTACACCCAGTAAAGGGCCTAAAGTGGTCGTGCCTATGGTCCTCGATGTTTCACTGAAATATGTGCCAATGGTATGTGAGATTTTCCCACTGGAAGATGTATGTCTCACGTCACTCCCCAACGCATTACCAAAACCTTGTGTATTTGTTTCTTGTCTAAAAAAAACCCCAAACATTGGAATAATGTGTGTAGCTATAGAAGTACAAAATTAAAAATTGTATCTCCTGGGCACGGATCAGTCATTTCCACCAATACCAACTGGGTTAATGATACTTCTCCCTTGATCTGAAAAACCAAGTGCCAAGATCTGGTCACTAGATGGGTTCAGATGCGTGCCAACGATTCTTCTTTCTCCATGCGATAAGATCTCATTAGAAGCTGAAGGGGTCTCTGTCCCATGCTTTCCAAGATGGGGTAGCACAAACTTCTTAGGTACCATGTCCTCTGTGTGAACCTCAACTCCTTCCTGTAATGTCTGCCTCCATAGATCCATCACACTTGCAACCTCACATTGTCTAATAATCTCTCTTTCGCACGCTTCACTATACTTGAGCCATCTCTCCTCCCTTTCTTTCTCAGTTGTAATGTATGTCATCTTCCTCCACCCTATCTTCCTTGCCCAGTTCTCAGAGATGTGTAGCTGGCCATTGGAAATGCCTCTAAACTCATGGTAAGGATTAAAGTATTCATTACCAAAGGAATAACATGTAGAAACGATCACTCGGGATCCCTTAGAAATTCAAAATCAACAACTTCCAGATAAGAATACATGGAAATAGTGTACTTGAGAGTGTAGCTATCTAGTCTTCCTTTCCACCAATGATCCACAACATGAGTCCACATCATATCTGCATCTTTCAGCCTATGGTATTCTTGCTGGGTCCACATGTACGATCTATAATACCAGCTTGATCTAGACACGTGTTGAGAGCCATTCATATAGATCTACTCGGAAGAAGAAGAAAAAATTTCATACAACTCACGGTAGAGGTTATCTTCTACCCATCTACATGCATCAAACTCAGGTCTAGTGTTGAATCTCTGATAAAATTCATCCTCCGTGCTCTTGAACCATAAGTCAATAATTTCTAGAGTTAAACATTCTGTCATCACTCATTACCTAGATCATGATGCATGGCATTTTCCACTACAACTTTGAAAAGAGGTCTTGGAAATGGAACCAACATGTAGTAATTTTTACACCCACCAAAGAACAAGGGAATCCCATGTGCGCCGAACTATCACCCAGTGGGCGCTGGGCACTCACACGAGGCACGCACGGGTGCTGAGTCTCTCTTTTATGTGAGTTAAGTGGGAAAGCATCATCTATGATATAAAATTAAAGACAGTGAGTGGAAACAAAACATGCATTCATCATAGAGCTCAAAATGGCTTCTAGACCAATGCAGTCATTTCAGATAGAAAGATACTTAACAGATTATAGAATTGAACTAAGATGGAGAAGAAAATTCATAAGGATTCATACTCATTTCATAAACATGCATGAAATAGAACGATGAAGAGATAGATGTATAGACCAAAATCATTAATGATCATATTCATATAAGTTGGTAAGCTCATTACATTCATCAGATATGGCAGACCAAAGTCATGCATCATAACTAGATTCATATCCTTTAGTTCTTCAAAAAGAAAATTTATACACCCAAGCCCCTTGATACATCCTTCTCCTATATTTTATCTACCCAACCCATTAGAGTTCCTTGTAGCATTTCTACAGATCTTCGCTCTTTACGGTTCTACTCTTCTATTATTTTGTGGGTGCTTGTATTTATAGGCCTCTTGAACTACTAACTCATCCTTCTGTGGCCTCAGATTAGGCGCCAAGTGTCTGAATGTAGTCCTCCATGGGTGTATGCTCCTCCAGGCATGAACTCTCCACTCCTTGCCATGATGGTCTTCTAGAATCTTCCATTGTAGGGTATATTCCTTCCTGGGCCAACCTCTCACCAGGCTCGCACCTTATCCACTCATCATGCATAGTTGGGTCACGTTTCTCTCATGTCCTGCCTGATATGTTAAATATGACTAAGTCCCAAGACCTTACTCTATCGGTACACTTCACGGGTTCTACTAAAATCTACCTTGCACGCCCTCTCCTAGCACACCCACTCCTCAACTTAGGCCTTGCGCGCCCTTGTGCATTTTTGTACTTAGCCAATATTTTAGGGGCCCAACAAGGAGCTAGAAGACCTAGTGGATTTGGAGGATATGACAGATTAGGAGGAATAGGACCTGGTTGATCTAGTGGATATGGTGGTTGAGGCATACATGGGCCTCAATCTCCTCAGCAGGTATTTTTTGAAATGTCTTGTTGGACCCCTAAAGTATTGGTTAATTAAAAAAAGGCGCGTGGGCATGCAAGGCCTAATTGAAGAAGGGTGCACAAGGGGAAAGCGCACATGATAGGGTTTTAGGAGGGTTAGTAGAACTAGTGGTGTGCATGCAAGGTAGAGTAAAGGTTTTGGGACTTAGTGATATTTGGTGTACCAAGAAGAACACGAGAAAAACATGACCTGAATGTGTATACGGAGTGGATAAGGTGCCAGCCTAGAAACTTGGTGCCCACGAAAGGAATATACCTTGCGATAGAAGATTCCAGAAGGCCATCATTGCAAAAAGTGGAGAGATCATGTCTAAAAGAGCATGCTCTCATGGAGGACCACTTGGACACTTGGATACAGATTTGTAACTTTAGGAAGGCATGGCGGTGGTCATAAAGGCTATATAACAAGCACCCGATAGCCTAAAGGAATATAAATGAATGGGAGGCGAAGCTCTATAGAAATACAGGGAAATCAAGTAGAAGAGAGTGGAGCTCTATAGAAATGCCATGAAGAGTTCCATGGGTTGGGTTTAGAGGATCTGTAGCAATATAATGTATTAAGGGGATGGTCCTATATTTTTATTTTTGTAATTTTAAAGACTTAAGCCCAGTTCTGATGCATGACATTGGTCTGCACTATTATATGGATCTATGCTAGCTTCAATGAATGTAATGTGATTACCAACGTACTTATTATGAATATATATGATTCCATTACTTAGATCTGTATGGGTCGATTCTATGTATATTTCATATGTGTGGGTGTAAACCCCTGTGCATTTCCTTTCTATTATGATCCACACCTTTACCTTGTAATATTTCTTATTAGAATGACTGCATTAGTCTAAGAGGCCATTCTAAGCTCTATGATGAATGTAAGGTTTGTTTCCATTCTATTCATTTAATTTTTTGTCATAAATAATGCATTCTCACACAACTCACATAAAGGAGGGTCTCAGCACCCGTGTGTGCATCATGTGAGCACCCAGCCCCCGCTGGGTGATAGGACAACACACATGGAATTTCCTCATTCTTTTAAAAGCATAAAAATGACTACATCTTGGTTCCATTACTGGGACCTCTTTTTTAAGTTATGGTGAGAAATGAGTGCATACATCCTAGTTCCCATGGTGTGTGATGACATAATGTCTAACATTGGAGAATGTTGAAGCTTGGTTCAAGATCACGGAGGATAAGTTCACTCAAAGATTCAGCACTGGACCTGATTTTTATGCACATAGATGGGTGGAAGATAACCTCTAACATGAGTTATATGAAACTTTTTTATGTTGTTTACTAGTAGAGCTATATGAATGGCTTTTAACATACCCATCCAGATCAAGATGGTATTATAGAGCGCGTGCATTATTGAGTGTTGGAGCTCAATTACTTCAGATTAGCATGCAATGGGAAACTTGCTGGAAAACATAGTAACCATCATTGGTTATGGAGGGACTGACATCAGTTAGGAAAGGAGGAACCGACATCGATTAGGGATAACTAGAGTTGGTTACCTATATACAAGTATTTTATTTAAATCTCAGGAATTAGATCTATTTTTAGAATTAAAGCAGATCTATTGATTGTAATTACATGGCTAAGTTCCTTAAGTGTTTATACGCCTATATAAACATGAAAGCTAGGGTTTAGAAGTAAAATTTTTACAAGAATTAAGAAGAACTTGCAATATTTGATGATTATTGTGAGAATAATTGTGAGAGAGAGAATTCTTGGAGAAGAAGAAAAAGCTTGAAAAAATAAAGTATTGTACATCTAAGAGATGTGGAATATTGTAAATATTCATTGTATATCTTGTCAAAGATTTGGATAATAGATTGTCTTATTTCTTGGTGGACGTATCCCACACTGGGTGAACCATGTTAAATATGGTGTTGATTTATGTCTCTTGTTTTGTATATTTCTTCTAGTATAATATCCAATTTTATTTGCATGTATGCTTAGATCTGATTGTTTATCTGTACAACTGGTATCAGATATTTTTTTGAGGGTTTTTTGTGTTGACATATTTACTCACAGAGGGTTTTCTGATTGAGTGGGAGCTACAAAAATGGCAGAAGAAAACAAATACAAGGTATAGAAATTTTATGGCCAAAATTATCACTTATGGAAGATGTAGATTGAGGATTATCTGTATCAAAGAGATTTGTATTTACCGTTGGATGAGATTTCTAGACCTATGAAGATGACTGATGAAGAATGAAAGATTCTTGATAGAAAGGCTCTGGGATCTATAAGATTGAGCCTGACAGGATCTGTGGCTTCTAATATTACAGAAGCAACTTCTACGGTAGGGTTAATGAAATATCTTACTAATTTATATGAAAAACCTAGTGCTTCAAATAAATTTTATTTGATGAAGAAACTATTTAGTTCTAAGATGCTTGAAGGTGGATCTGCATCTAGTCATTTGAATGATGAAGTGAAAGCACTTTTATTCTTATGTTATTTGCCTGATAATTAGGATAACTTAGTAATGACTGTTAGTAGTACAACATCTAATAATAAGTTTTTGAAGTTTGATGATGTGGTTAATATAATCTTGAATTAAGAAATTTACAGGAAGAGTACATAAGAATCATCATCTGGGAATGTTTTGAATGTATAAAGCAGGGTCAGGAAGAAGGAGAGATCTAGGAGTAAGAGTAATGGGAAATCAAATTCAAGGGATAACAGATCTAAATGCATAGGTAAGGGAATTACTTGTTGGAAAATTAGAAATAAAGGACATGCAAAGAAATATTATTGGTCAAAGGATAAAGAGAACCAATAACCAAAAAAATGTAAAGAAGCAAATCTTGCTGCATCAGAGGTAATGCAATATGCTCTTATTATTTATTTAGATAATAGAATTGAATCATGGGTTTTAGATTTAGGATCTTCTTTCCATGCAACCCCTAATAAGGGTTATTTCAGAATTTATGTCCAGGGAAATTTTGGGCATGTTTATTTGGGTGATGATGAACCTAACAGTATTACTGGAAAAGGGGAAGTTCATCTTAAATTGTAGAATGGAAATACATGGGTATTGAAAGATGTGAGGCATGTGCCAAACCTCAAGAGAAATCCTATTTTTGTAGGGAAACTAGGTGAAAATGGTTGTATTGTTACTTTTACAGGAGACTCTTGGAAAGTAACCAAGGGTGCTTTTGTTGTGGCAAGAGGTAAGAAGGTAGGAACATTATATTTATCTACCTGTATTACTGATTCCTTTTCTACATTATCTACTTCATATTCAGATGCATGTATGGGGCATAATCGGTTGGGCCACATGAGTAAAAAAGGAATACAGATCTTAAAGGCTAAGGGTAAGTTATTAGATTTGAAAGATTTAGATCTTGATTTATGTGAGCATTTTATCTTTGGAAAGAAAAAGAGAGTGATATTTCTCAAATTTGGGGCAGCTAAGAAGGAGAAGAAATTGGAGGTTGTACACTCAGATGTGTGGGGACCATCTCAAGTAGCTTCTCTTGGAGGATCCCAACATTATGTTACTTTCATTGATGATGCTACAAGAAAGGTATGGATTTATTGTACTAAACATAAATCTGATGTTTTTGAAACTTCAAAAATATGGAAAGCCCTTGTTGAGAATGAATCGAATTCAAAGTTAAAGTGCTTTAGATATGACAATGGTGGTGAATACTGTAGCAAGGATTTAAATGATTATTGTTCAGTTAATGGGATACATAGAGAAAGAACAGTTCTAAGAACACCATAGGAGAATAATTTTGCAGAGAGAATGAACAGGACAATCGTGTAACATGCTATAAGTATGAGGATACATTCTGGATTTCCCTTATGGTTTTGGGTAGAAGCAGTTGATAAAGTGGTTTATTTGATTAACCGTGGGCTTTCAAGTTCACTAGATGGAGGAATACCAAAGGAAGCTTGGACTAGAAAAAAGGTAGATATTTATTTTCTTTAATTTTTTGGTTCAGAAGATTTTGTGCATATGGATAAGGAAAATAGGAAAAATTTGGATGCAAAATCTAAGAGATGCACTTTCATTGGTTATGGATCTATTGATTTCGGATTCCATTTTTGGGATTTAGAGAATTCTAAAATTATTAGTAGTCATGATGTTGAATGGAATGAAGAGAGAATGTACATGGATCAAATTTTGATACCCAAGGATGAACCGGTTGATAAGTTTGTGGATGAAAATGAAATCTCAAATTTAAAAGAAATAATGAAAGGTTTACACAGTAACCGGTGTCAGTTGACCCCTAATCGGCATCGGTCAGCATAGCTGGTATGAGTTACAGATGATCCAAACTGGCATCAATTAGCAGAACCGATGTTGGTTATAGGTGACTGGCATTGGTAAGACCTTTTGACATAGTCTTACCGATGATGCTTTACAATGGTACACTCATCTTCCATTTGGGTCTATTAGCACTTACTATGACATGGAAGACACTTCTCTCCCTCATTTTATAATCAATAATGGCCCTAGAGTTACTTATGACCATCTACCTACCTTACATCAAGACACATCAGAACCTATCAAGTATTATATCTTACGCTTCAATGTTTCTATACATCAACTAGTGTTCCAACCTATCAATCTAGAGAAGCAATTCATTTTCTATCGTGGTTTGGTTCCCGGCCTCAAGTGAAGATTGAAATATGACACATGTGAGTTAGTCATACATTTGTGTTATAAATTCATTGGCCTAGAACAGAACCTTCTCATGACACATGTTATTGATTCTCAACTTCTTGCTACTACTGTTGTATCATCTAGTTCTTCTCCATTGTCATCATTTGAGCTTCTTATACAACCTTCATCTCAGCCTAGCAAGCAAGTTGAACCTACTACATCACAAAAGTTTCCTTCTTCTCCTACTCCATGGTAGACTACATCTCCATCTACTTCATTTGTTCCATGTGACCCATTGCGCTTCTCTCATCACACTCAACCACATGATTTGTTGCATACCTTAATTGACAATCGTCTAATTCGCTTACCCTCTAACCAAAATTATCCACAACATCATCCACAATGTTAGCATGATCAACCCTATTGTAATTATCAATGTATTAATGTCCATAGGGACAATAATTGCTTCACCCTTCACGATATATTACAAAAATTAGATGATGAGGGAATCATTTTATTTGGCTCTCGCTCACATGATTGATCCATCTCTCCTCTACCTTGTTAGCAAGTTTCTACTCTAGTTGAGTTATCTCCTCCATCTGGCACTCAAGTAATTGGTCGTCCTCCGCCACCTCTCATCACACATGCATTCTCTAGACGACGTCCACTGATCGTTACACCATCATATCTAATTCATCCATCTCACCCACCACATCATATTACTACTTCACATTGGCTTCTACATCCCTCAGCATTTGCACATCCCATCACTGCTCCACATGATATTCAGTTTGGTTTATATGCTCACACTATTTTCATGCCACATGATTCCACTGCTTTGTACCACCTTTTTCTTTGGTAGGTGATTACTATCACCTTACACCCCCCCCAATGATGCACTTGTGTTCTTACGGTTCTTACACTACTATTGAGGGATTTTCTATAAGATCCTTTCATCACGTGCTTCGTTGATTCATCTAGCGCACTCTTTCAAATCATTTCTTGATGACACACTCTTACTTTACGTGGTTCATTCTTATCTAAATGAACCTCATCATCCATACACTGGGGGGCATCACTAATCTTCCCCCTATCTTCAGCATACTAACATGTGATTCATCATACTATTACATATAAATCAATCATTCATCCCAATTTTATTTGCGCAATCACATTACATACATTATCTATCATCATAAACACTACATTATCGTCACATTATGCATTTTTTTATCATCATCTACATCATAGTACAAGTCTCAATCACAAGACATGAATAATATCCAACACATTACATTATAACAATAATTACTGGATCATACATCATCAAGTACACCACGACAGTCCATACACATCAAAATATAATCATCATATATCAATAAGTCCATCTATATATATATATATCAATTACAATCATCATTACAAAAACATTTCATCACTCGAGGGAAATTTCCCTACATCATATACAAAAATACAACTCAAATCTCATCATCATTATCGCTCTCTAGTACTACGAGAGCTCTAGAACTCAACACCTTGCCACTAACTTTGTGTCGTTGATCTCAGCCTCAATATCTATCCACCTACATTCGTAGTAGTGTAACCTTGGTAGACTTCTCTACAAACTGACATTGCAACTCCACATAATGTGTAAAACCATCCTTTGCTAAAGGACCGTCACTCGTTGCCTCTCTGGATTGTTAAGTCTCCTCACCTACCTCATCCCTCTCACTCTATAGCACATTACACCACGTTGCTTCTATGGCCACTAGCTCAAACAAATGGACATGCTCACCCATGATGTCATCCACACACTCTAGCATCCCTCCCCCCGCAAGAATGTTGGTGGGAACATTCTACGTTAGTGTACGAATGGATGTGTCTACTATTAAGGACCAATACACGTCACCTAGAACAAATAGAAAACCACGTTAGAAAATTGTAACCATCATCATCATATGAGAAAATAATAAATCACACAAACCTAAGTATACAAATACTCATGCTCTGCTAGATCCGCTACCACATTATCGGGGGCATGTGCTTCCCCCTCTCTCCCTCATCCCTATGGTAATCTCACTGCATCTGAAAACCATGGAAACAAACACCCATTGATGTGCCACCCACCAAATGTGGTAGGCCTTCGTACACTCTACATCATTTGAGTCTATCGGCTCTATTGATGTGTCTTTCTAATCTAGCCTAGGAGGTACTAGTTGCTCTCCTGTGGTCCCAAGTCTAACTACATCCCTCCTCAGTGCTCTAATGGCTCTAACCCACACATATAGCTCTGAGGGCACATCCTAAGCCATACCAAACTTTCGCAATACCCTCTCCACCTAGAATAACTCAGCCACTCCTGGAAATTGATCCTCAAACCACATAGTCCTTTGTATGTAGTATAGCTCTACCGCATCCTCTGGTCATCCCTTATAATCTCAGTATGGCCTCCATATCACTACCTCAAACCCCATCTGATCTATCAGTGCTCTATAGGTATCATTATCTATCTTACATCTATGCACACCAACCCACCTCCTAGCAAATATGTCTGGCCTAGCCCACTCTTCTCGCAGACCACCAAATGGCCTCAACACTGTTATATGCTCGTAATCCCATACATGCAATAACATAGTAGCTCAAACCACACCTCCATGCTCCTCCTGTGTGTGTGTGTATATATATATATCCTTATACAGGTGGGCCAACACACATCATGCCCATGTATATCGGGTGCTCTCCTTCTCTATCCGGTGGTAAATATCATGCATCTTATATAATATTCCCACACCACCTCCCTCTACTATGATAGTTGAAGCAATAACCACGGCTATAAAATTTTGTAAGTGTGGAACCCCTGACCTTAAAATCATGTCCAAGCTAATATGCGCCTCGGCAGGTACTCGAGTACCCACAAAGTACCGTCTAGTGGCCCGCATCTATATTTTCATATCCTCCAAGGGCATGACATGTACTCTCTCCCCAACAACTGGTAATCACAGTATGCAATATACATCCTCCAACATGACTATCATCTCACCAATAGGAAACCAGAACATACAAGTATCTACACACCACCTCTCACATAAGGTTGTCAACATAGACATATTATGGGGCATATCCACCATCCTCACTATATACCATGGGATGACATGGTCCATAACCTCCCAATCATCATCTAATAAACCCAACCCAAACAATGTACTCAAGTGATGATCTCCCTCGAGTCGATATCCCTATTCACATCACAAAACAACACCAAACGCAATGTTAGAACACTATAAAAATCCATACACACTCACTTACAACATTATAACCACTCTGGAATGAATGCACACTCTCTAGATAGGGACACCCTAAAGAAGGATTGGGGTGCCCAAGAGCAGGACACTCGCGCCCAAGTCTGGGCGCTCCTGTCTCGAAGGACACTAATGCCTTCACCGCTATTGTCCAGATCTAAAATGCTGAGAAAAGTATAAATAACAATTTTGTAAAAAATCAACAAAAACGACTACTACACATGTATTTTTTGAAAAACAACACACTTACCAACTCTGCAGTTGTACACGATGCTATGACTGTCGTCATCATCTTGAAATGGCTAGGTCATGTTTCTCTCACTTGTGGCATCCTTACACACTCAGAGCTCACTCTCACACTCGCAAAAAATATAAATGAGTTGACTATTCACTATTTCACCCTACTATTTATATTCACTTTTTATTTTGTACCCTATTATGGTTCTTATTTTGTGATCATTTTCTCCACTAATACACACCACGTGATTTTTGCCATATCTTGAGCATTTTTACACTAATTTGTACCCTATTTGCGGCGTTCTTTTCATAATTCCTCCTACCAACATATCATACACATGATGCCCACATTTTATTTCCTTGATGTTTCCTTCCACTCAATAGATACACATTTTGGTGATATTTATCACACTCTATCTATTTCATGCTTAATTTTGGCTCAGCATTCGTTCCTATCATCACTTCCCCTTTCGCCGAAAGGGGAGCATACTATTGGGGTCATCCTATAATTCCCATTACACTACTATGCAATCAATCAAAAATAATCATTCATCATTTTCAAATATTTACTAATCCATCATGTGATATTTCATCACTTCCCCCTAATGACCTAACTTGGGGGAAGTAAACAAACAATTTCTCTATGTGATATCTCATCAATTTCCATCAACTCCCCCCCTAATGACCTAACTTGGGGTAAACAAGCATAAAATATCTCTATGAGTAACCAATCAAAATAATTAATCAATCAATCCATCAATGCGTTCAAATTTCTAACAACCAAAATCATACCATTCAATTGAGATAATACAACACAATCAGCCTCCTAGATGACCTAACTTGGGAGTTACATTTGTTACTTTACCAGATGACCTAACTTGGAAGCCATCATACATTTCACATTTTCTTCCAGATGACCTAACTTCGAAGCCATCACATTGCGGCAACACCCGTGGAGTGATCCTATACCACTCCTATATGGGTCAACTGATTTTATCAAATTATTTAGATTTAAAAACCACTCAAATTTTGATCTGATTTCATATTCAGTGTCTAGATCTTGAGGATTTAGTTAAAATTTGGATAATAACACACATTTCTCCCTACACTCTTCCTCTGGCAGTATGAGGCCCAAATCCTCCAATTGATTTTGCATACACATGCAATTGGGTTGGGAACTAATCACTCCTTACCCCATCATATCGTCATCATACATCCTTGAAGATTGTAATCATCACTCTTATTTAGGGCACTTCATCATGATATTGCATCTCTTGCTACATTGCATGGATCAACATCCTTATCCATGGTTCGACACAATATATGGTTCATTCGGCACAATTTTCTACCACATCTCCACATTTTTCTACAGCATGGGCTTCTCCATATTTCTCTCAAGTATGCATCTCTAACTACTTTATGTTACCAACATTTCACTCACCAACATAAAGTAGGGGCAAATGGATTCACAAAATCACACACTTACTTCTATTATTATACCACTAAGTATGTTGTTTTATATATGGATCTTGTGTGAGAAAAGTATTCACTAATGACCCGTCCCCTAGTCCAATCATTAGTCTTGTTGGTATTTTTCATTGTTTTTCTTACAAATACAACACTCACTCACACAGTTCAAGTCATTTCTCAGGGAGTCTTAGCTATCATTATTCACTCAGTTGTCATCTTTAGTCTTTGACTAGGATGTCTAGGAAGGGATTAGGGCACCCACAGTGCCCTGGTCCTCATTTTTAGGCACCTGGTCCCCGTCATACTTGGTTCTAATTTAGATATTCGAGGTTAGTCTTTTCATTTTTCCCCCTATCTCCCTAGGTACTATTTGGCATGTCGAATCGTTAGTGTCAAAATTTAAGCAAGATATCCTTGTATAAACACAACATACACACTATCTATTGGGTGGACTATTTCTACTAAGGGATAGCTATCTACACAGAGAAAGAGCATGCATTTGGGCACTATTCTGCATCATACGCTACATAGGAAAGGGAATTCTATTCTATTCCATCCACCATTTTGTATTTTATCTAGTTATTGTCCCTTATCTCTACATCATTGGCACTAGGGCATCCTAGGCACATTATTGCATACATAATCACAAAGAACTATATTTGGTTTGAGATGTAGTTTAGCACTTAGTTGTAAGACCACCATTGTGGTTGCTAATAACAATCTGACCCCTTCATATGTATCTTTATTTTTTAGGGTTTGATCCTTTATGTGGGGTTTTATAGGTGATTCTCCATTGTAGGTTCACGACATCATCACCAAATCAAGTGTAACATCCACACGACTAAAGGAGAAGTATTGCGAAGACCTAGAGATTATCTTAGACTCAATTTCTGAGCTATTCCGCAAACTAGGGTGCCTTGATTTCAGACCAGGGCACCCCAGGTGCCCTCATCCTTCCATAGGCACCCCAGTTTGGTAAAATCTACCTCCACTGCAATTTTTTTGAAGTCTGTCAGGATTGGTTTGATACTTCAAGGGGGTAAAATTTTCTCAACATCAGTATGGTAGGGTTTTCAAGATACCCATGAGACCTGATGGATGTATGATATTTCATACTTCATGTGAAGAATGTACTAGCCTTCTTTTCCCTATAAGTAAGCTTGTAAATAAAAAAAATTTACACAAAATAGAGTTAGTAAAATAAATGGGAAGGTTTCCTAGCAAAGGCCAGTCCCTAAAATCCAAAAGACTTCCTTATGTGGATATAAACCTTCTTTTAAGATATTTAAGATTTATTGATGATAATTTGAAGTACAATATGATAGATGGAAAATGTGCTTAACTGTTATTACTTATTTAGATGATTACATACATTAGCTGGTAGTAATGACAATGAGAACAACAAGACTAGAATATGAAATTAGAATCTAAGTTTAGAATCTAGGTTTTCTGAGAAGTTTGAAGCCTATAGAACAAGATAAGTCCCCATCTTTTGTGAAGCAAGAATCATGCTATCAGAGATGTTATCTTCCACAAAGAAGTGATATATCTACTCTTCCATATCATAGAGATGTGAAAAATGAAAAACAGTGTCTAGAAGGATGATGTTGCTTTCAATGTCAGTTTCAGATGTAATGCGAGTGTCATCAAAGGGATGTTCAGGCATACTTCATAGCTATATTCATAATGATGCGAGGTCAACTTGAATCTTTTGAAACTCGTAATATGCTTCCCAATATTCTTTGATTTCTTCACAAATCCGTTGGGTATGATGCAAATATTTCTTCTAACATGATCAAAGGGAGCGCAACATATATAACATATAGTTCTAAGTTATGTAATACATATTGTATTGTTCCCATTATAAGGGGTATTCGAGACAATTTGTAGTGAAATTTGATACTGGTGATGGGATGAATATTACCTGATATGGTCATCTAGAAAACCCATAATTGATAATATGTTAGAAATAAAAGGAAATGGACAAAGATTGTTAAGTAGATTTGAAATAAATCTATGAAAGGAAAATATTGTGTAGGAATCACGGATAATTCTAACAATCATCAGACGATTACTTTGAATTCTAGTAAGATAATAGAACAAAGAGCATAACTTGATTATTTTACAACTGTAATGAATTTTAAATCTTTAACGAGATTACTAGTGGAAAGACGAGAAGGGATACTTGAAAATGGAGGCATTAATTACTGAAAACAAAGCTTACCTTGATAGATGATTGATGAAATATCACAAATTGAGTGGCAAATGAGTAAAAAGGGCTCCAAGATGCCTTGAAAACGACGCTGGATTATACAATGATTGCTCATCTCGATGCAACGTGTATCAATAGTAGTTCTCTGTTGGAAGGCTCAGACTTCAGAAACGTTCGTGGATGGTTATGTGAGTTCACTCTGCAATTTATCTTCAAAAATCCCAAAAATCCTACCTCAAAGATGCTTAGAAATCTATTTATATAGATGGTTGGTGACCAAGATCATTGCCTAGACAATATTTGACTAGTTCAAGTTAAGGGATAAAAAGAGGTTACTTTTATTTCCATTTTTGAACTTGATTTACAAGGGATTTTGAGAATAGGTTAAGATGATAATAGGAGGTGAGCTCAGATGAGGACCAAGTTAGTTAGGAAAAATGTGGAGGTGTTTTTTAGAAATTTTATAATTTAACTTAGTTCTAACTAGTTAGGGGTGGGAATTAGTCACAAGGATAAGGTAGAGGTGGTTAGGTTATATTTATCAAAGTTTGTCTAAATTAAATATTTACAACTAGTGAGTGTGGGTGATTTCACATGGTGAGGTGTGAGGGTGTAAATTAATTTATCTATTTAATTATTTTATGAGGGATAAGGATGTGGTGACATGAGTATTAAATTAATCTAGTTAAAAAGCACAAGTGGGTGACCTAGGTCATGGAGTTTTGTGAGTGGCATGTTTACATTATTTTTGATGGTTGTGAATGAGTCTAGATAATGAAGATGAGCGACTATATATTTTTGGTGTCCACTTTTTCCCTTTTTGGTCTGGATGATTTTTTATAAAATATGTTAGATAAAAACGATGAGAAGGGTTTGTTTATATGGGTGATTCAACTGCAACGCAATATAACAAACACTAGTAGCATGTTTTCTTTCAATGGTTTCCTTAATCTAAGGGGGCTATATAATGAGTTACTAAGGGAATAAATTGACAGGATGACCAAAGGGCTTGATGCTTATAGACATATGATCTCTTCCAGGTAAATTAAAGAATGATAAAACCAAGTGATGGGGGCCTAAGGGATCGTGTCTGATAGACTGAATAGTGAATCCTAATATTGACTATTTTTGTTTAATTCAAAATTTCAAGGGCTAAGATCTATTAAAAACATGAAAAACTTGTGTAAAAGTGAAAAATGACATGGCTTAGGGAAAAATAGGCATGTATGCATAAAGGGGGCCAACCGTTGGCGATTAGGGAAATCATTGGCGATTGATTACGTCATGTAAAAATAAGGGGCTATGAAATAGCCGAAATGGAGTTTTGTTTTACCACATTGCAACTGTAGTAAAAATCATTTTGACAGAGCATGATGTTTGGAGGTGAAAAAGGTGTTTTGGTGTGGAAAATTGACAAGGTGACATCCTTAAGTAGAAAACACAATCATATGATGGCTGAGCTAGGATTCTAATCCTTCTTGTGTTGTTTTCAATGAATTTTTGAGTGATTTATGGTATTTAGTTCCATATCAGGGGAGTGTGGACAGATGCCCTAATTCTCATTAGTAGGAATCACTGGTGATTCATCCAATCGCTAGTGATTGACGGTGAGTCACCTAGCGATTCACCTGTGATGAAAACATAGTTTGTGTGTTAAATAGAAAGCCATGGTTATTTGATAATTTTTTTAAAATTTGTAGGAATTTTTTATGGTTTCCATTGATACTAGATGGATATCTGGATATCAATATTGATGTTGATATTATAATGTCACTTTTTCAGTTAATAGATTTTGGATAATAAAGTTGATGTCTTAATACTCAAAATGAATGATATTTTCAATACTACTGTGATAATACTAACATTCGTCTTGTGTGCTTGTGTTTTGTAGGTGGATGTATAATTGATTATCTGTGATCTGTATTACCATTGATATTGGATGAGGTGAGGGAAAATTTATCATATGATGATTAGGAGCATCTTGAGGCAGTGGGTTTTAGTGGTATGATATTTTATAGATGGGTTCAAAGATGCCATAGTTTGATATTGAAGTTATTAGAAAGGTGGAATCCTTCTACTAATTACTTTGTGGCTTCCTACATGGGATATGGCCATTACCATTGAGGATATTCATCTGTATTATGAGATTAATGGTTTATGGATAAGTGATTTATTGTATTACTGAGGATTAAAGAGAAGATACTATGCAGAGGTTATATGGAATAGCATGCTCGGGATGTGAGGTAGTCATCATGGGGAATTTGATTACCAGGCATTATATGAGCATGTGAGGAGAGATGTTTTTCCATGGATGACCCTGATGATGATAGTTATTTCATGTTTTTATTTTCTAGATTCAGGGAGGTGGTCATTTTCCTTGGATGATGACCGATGTTGTTGCCGAGATGATGGAGCGCCATACAATGTTTGAGTGGGCACCTACTTTATTAGACATAGACATTTAGAGAGTTGTGGGTTGGACGGCCCACAAGTGTTATGGTATTGATGTTGGATTCTTTGTTACAATGTTGGGCACACGAGCATATTGTGATTTCTCATCCATTGGGTTTACCTTGTGATATTGAGGTTAGATATCCTGGCTTCATGAGATGGATCCAGAATCTGGGTTCGAGCGAGGAAGGCCAAGGGCCTAGTTATTATAGAGACTTGGTGTTAGGATTATAGGTAGGATATGTGGTGTAGAGGTCATACCTAGATTTCCATTATTGGCCTGAGTTTCCTCAGGACTTTTTTAGGGTTATAGTAGGACATTTGGATATATGGTTGTAGGGATGGAGAGGATGAGATTCTGCATTGTATTCGTGTTAGGAGGCACTTTGGGCTGACAAAGGGTATACCTAAGGATCCAGTGTAGTAAAGGTGAGAGGATGGGGATACTGAAACTCCGCAAGCGTTATTTTAGTGAGGCCTATGGTTATTGATGAGAAACGGGGGCTATGGGTCCTTATGACGAGCACCATATTTTTCTGATTGATGATGCGGGGGGTGACTCTAGATTTTACCACATGGTGGGCCTATTCACTGAGGATATTTTGATACTAAGGACTAGGGAATCACATACAGTTAGATGGTACATGCTCGGGTAATGAGGAGCACAGGTACTAGAGGATGAGAGGGGTGAGGGTGATGATGCCATAGCTATGGCTATTGCATTAGTGATCACTGAGAAATTCGTAGTGGAAGGCGGAGAGAGATGCCACTCAGAGAGAGCATGTTGACCTTCTGGGAGTTCGAGACATCATCATTACAGAGAGGGATGGTTTTATTATTTAGTGAGATAGCCTTCAGGTACAGCTTGCACATGTCTCTTCTGATAGAGACAAGTACAAGAGACACATAAGGATACACTGAGGAAGGCCTTGGGGATCAAATGGGCCTTCCATATATGGTGTAGATTTTTTGGCAATGGATTGGTAGAGGGGAGCATTTGTAGCACCTCCTCCTGGTATGATTTCAGTGGCACACTTTGAGGCTATGCAAGTGGAAGAGATAAGACTATTATGTAGACTTGATCATAAAGATCTATCTTGATGCCACCTTATATGTTGATCATGTAGTTTCCCAAGGGGTGGCCACAGTAGTATCGAGGTTTAGTGCTAGTGCATCAAGCATGTGGGATATCCACCTTAGAGGCCATAGAGTGGGGGGGAAATGATGAGGGAGGAGCTAGAGGTGAGGATTATTGTGACAAGTGTTCATAGAGGTGGTGGAGCTACATGTGTGGCTGGAGGCACTCCTACTCTTAGAGGAGAAGGTGGTGCCAACATGATGTTAGGAGACATGTTGATTTTACTACATGATTGTATATGATGTTATAGGCTCATTGAAACCCACTTTTTGGCATGATGATACATTGATATATTTATACATTTTATGATGATGTATATATATATATCTCTCTATCTCTATCTCTATCTCTCTATGATGGTTTATATATATATATATATATGATATATGATGGTGATGATATGTTGATGACTTGTATCTTGTAATTTGACTACTATATGTTAGATGTTGTATGTTTTTATTTGAATGCATGTGATAATATTTTAGGATGTTTGATTAAACATGTCTTGGATGTGGTTTTATTTTTGATTGATTTAAATAACTTTAAAAAGTGATCCAACAAATATTCCAAATCAAAAAATGTAACTAAATAAAATGAAGTGAAAATGGAAAGATTTCCCCGCTATGAATTTGGTATATGTGATGAGTTTTGAAAAATACTTTGCACTTGTAGCCTTTCAGATGTTAAATAATATTATCAATGGGTAGTTACATAAATGGGAACGATGGGTTTGAATTAATATATTTTTCTAGGATGACAAAAAGGGATGTTGTGTGTAGGCTGATGTGGGAAAAAGGGATGTCCTTTTCAAAAGATTATAGGGAATTAATGCCCTGGCTTTTACATGTTATTTTGAAGAAAACTGATCGATATGAGAAGTTTTCCATGATGGGAAAGTTGATCGATATGGAGAATATTTCTTGGATGCTTTTGATTTTGATGTATTTTTGAAGGCTGATCAAAGTGGGAAGCCTTTTGTGTGAGTAGTCATCCTTCGAGGGTATGGTCTACATTTTTCATTTTTGACTAGATGGTCATCCTTCGAGGGATCGGTCCATGAATTTTGATTGGTAGCTTTCCTTCAAGGGAGCAAGTCTACTTTTTTTGATATTTTTGATCATGATTTATACTTTGTGAATAGTTTTCCTTCAAGGGAGCAGTCTATTGTAATGTGATATTTTGACAAGATAAGCATCCAAATGACTTTCTTTCACATATTGTTGAGCTGAGGGTAAAAAACCTAATAAACTATTTTGAGGAGGGGATAAGACATGCATGAGACCTACACACACATGCCCCTATGTAATGATTTTGATGGATGAGTGTAGTGATTTTAAGGAATTCCTACAAAGGAAGGAATTATTGCAATGATATAGCGTGACGGGATTTGAATAGAACTATTGTCATGATGATCAATCATTTAACAATAGAAAGTTTGCAAGTGAAAAAGGTATTCAAAGGTTCCCTTTCAGGTTCCCCATCAAGAGAAGTGAGATGATATGCTCCTGACCCATACTTGTGAGTGATAATGTACGGACCAATCTACTTATGGGAAATATTTCCACATTTACTCCATTCTAATGTAGTGACATTTTGATTCTTCTTTAAGTACAAGATCACTAATTTTAAAATCACGCTCTTTGACATGTTTGTTGTATGCTCTGCTGATATGTTGTTGATAGACTTGATGATGTTCGAGGGCTGCTAAACACTTTTCATCTAATAATTCTAGTTGTGTTAAACGGTCTTGGCGATATTCTTCATCGGGAATGAAATCTTTGAGAGATACACGTAATGATGGAATTTGAATTTCAACTAATACAATGGCCTCATATCCATAAACAAGTGAGTAGGGCATAACATCTATAGGTGTGTGAATGCTAGTTAGATAGGTCTAGAGAGCGAATGAGATTTAGAGATGCCAATTCCATGCCCGCTTCATCTACTATTTTTATGAGAATTTTTTTGAGTGTTTTGTTAGAAGCCTCAACTTGTTAATTTGTTTGAGGATAATATGGTGATGAAAAACTAAGTTTGATGTTGAATTTATCACAAAGATTTTTAAATTCCTTGTTTTTGAAGGATTTTCCATTATCCATGATGAGTTTATGAGGGATGCCAAAACGACATATGATGTTCTGATATATGAAGTTGATGATAGGTCTAGATTTTTTCGAGGTTAAAGGAATAGCTTCAACCCACTTAGTGAAGTATTGAATTGCTATGATTATGGAATGATGTTGTTGAGATGATTTTGGATTGATTGCACCAATGAGGTATAGCCCCCATTGAGAGAAAGGCTATAGGTCCTAGAGCAGTTTGTAATGTTTGGCTAGGGATGTGAACGAGATTTGAATGGAGTTGGCATTTGACACATGTATTTATGTATGCAAAACAAATTTTAGTGATGGTAGGCTAGTAATACCCCAACCATATGACACATTTAGCGATGACATTGCCACTGAAGTGACCACCACAAATTCCATCATGGACTTATTCAATTTCTCTGGTTGATTCATGTGTTTTAAGACATCATAATAGTACGCTATTAAAACTACGTTTATAAAGGATACCACCACCTATGATGACAAAATGGGTGACACATTGGAGAAATGATCGTTTGGCTCCATGTGATAAATATGACGGTAGTTTGGATTCGGTGAGATAGTCATATATCTTTGTGTACCATAGATCAGGTGGATTGTTATCAATATTATTGATGGAAGGAAGCTCACTTTGATGTGAAGTATGATCCAAGCATTTGATAAAATACATACATCTTTGTTTTATCCTTTGATTTTTCTATTTCAAAAGGGAAAAGGGATCTGAGAGATGCCATAGTATCTGAAAACCTATTAGAAGACCGTGGAATGACTTGAATGGTATAATGATCGAATGCGCCATGAAAAAATTTGACCACAACTTTATATTTTTGAAGAATTTCATTTTTACATTAGTATTTTCCTTTGACTTGACTAATGACAAGTTGTAAATCTCCATAGATTTCCAAGATGTGGTCACCTAAGAGGATGATGATGTTTATACCCATGATTAAGGCTTCATATTCTACCATGTTGTTGGTACATTCGAAATTGAGTTTTAAATGATAGTGGAAGTGGAATGTTACAGGGTTGGTAAGATAACGATTCTAGCTCCTCCCCCTTCTTGGGATTTAGCACCATCAAAGAAGAGGGTAATTTTAACAAGGATGAAATCAAATTCGTGGATGTCAGATTCATTAATGTTGTTGATGGATTCATTAGGAAATTATTTGTGGGATTATTGATTTTATTGAAGGGGTGCTTCAACGAGCTGATATGTAATGGCCTGACCTTTAATAGCTTTCTGTGATATAATTTCAAGGTCAAATTTAGTCATCAACATAAGCCATGGAGTTATGCAATCATTGTGATAAGGTTTGGCATGCGTGGCCTTAAGAAAATTAAAACTGGTGATGACATATGTCTTGTGATTAAGGAGGTAATGTCGAAGTTTGGAGGTGGTGAAATACAAAACACAACACAATTTTTCTAGCTTTGGTATAATGTGTTTCATATTCATGGAGTGTACGACTAATGTAGAACACGACCTGTTCATGACCTTGATTGTCATGGTGGGAAAGCATAACTCCTAGGGCATGTTATGAGGTGACTATATATATATATATATATATATATATATATATATATATATATATATATATATATATATGTATGTATGTATGTATGTATGTATGTATGTATGTATGTATGTATGTATGTATGTATGTATGTATGTGGTGATAATAGGAGTTCTAGTAATTCTCACACACACACACACACACACACACAGATTTATGGCTCCCCTTCTACAACTATGTATTGTTTGATTTCATCGAAGGCCTCCCTAATGAAATTCTATGTCCTTGCAAAGGAGATGGTGAAATGGTTGACAATGTCATAGAGTTTTGATATGAAATGATCAATGTACTTTAATTTACCCTGGAGGCTACGCAGTTTCTTAAGATTGGATGGTGGGGGAATTTAATGATCACTCTAACTTTTATTGGGTCAACTTCAATGCCTCATATTGATATGATGAATCCTAAAAACTGTGTCACGTGGTGAGGACACCAAAAACACTCTTTGCATGATTAAGATGAAGACAAAACTGGATGAGCTGAGAAAAGATTGATTCAAGGACATCAAGATGGTTTTTACGTGATTTGTGATTTTCCAGGAGGTCATCAATGTAATCTTCAACAATTTTGTGGATGAGATCATGGAAAATGTATGTCATGGTGATTGATACTCCCATTCCAATCCTATCATTTTTAAGACCAAAGGGCATGACATAAAGCAGAAGGTTCCCGAAGGGGGTAATGAAAGAGGTTTTGTGTTACCCCGTATCATCGGGGTAGGGGAGCAATGAGGTTTTTATTATAGCTAGAAAAACCATCCATAAGGGAAAATCATTTCTATGGCTAGTGCTTAGGTCAAACTAGATGATCTATGTTTGAATCTGAGGGAAAGGACCCCTCTTTCAGACAAGCAAAATTGAGATCCCTATAATATGTGAATAGATGCATATTTTACCTGAAGCTTTAGTTACGTGGGACAATATTGGAGCCCCAATGTGGGTAGTCAATGGGTATGATGAAGTTTGGTAGATAAGAGGCATTGCAACTCTTCCTTAATAAGGAGAGTTATACCAGGGATGCATTTTATGACAGTTTCTGTTAACTTCACCTTAGCATTGGGATATATGACTATGTTGGGATCGCTATATCCTAATATATCAAAAATGTATGAATAGGTGAATGGCTTCTTGATATTTTGTTAAGAACGTAGTGAAATCATTAAGTTCTTCTGGACTTAAATATTGTTCACCTTAACTAATGTTGAGGATCAACCTGCTATTACCTAAGTTAACAATACGCATAGGGTGCTATTCGTTAAGGAGTGTTGGTATGTCAGATGGTAGGGATTTAGGCATGTGTGTAACATCTTCAGCTGTGCCATGTATTGAAAGGATATCCTAGTCGTCCTGACACTGGAGTATATCTACGGTAGGTGAATCTTCCTCAACCATTTCTAGCCAAATAAGGAAATGATTTAGTGGAGTGATTGGATTGATAAGTAAGTGGTTTTAAAGATATATCATTATTAAAAACTTTTGTTAAGCGGAATGTGTACATATGTCATCTAACCTAGGCATCCATGTGATCTTCACATTTTGTTTGGTGATGATCCGAGTTCTAGTTCATAAATAATTAGGGATGTATCAAGTTTAGATGTAATGGCTTCGCACATCTCGAAAGTGAATCTATTTTATAGCCTAAACTCGGGCTTTTCCATGAGCTTTAAGGGAACATGGATAGGTTAATTATCTTCCTTATGCATAGAGTCCAAGCCAAAACCTCTCCACACCAATGATGAAGATACATGTGGGTACTAAAGTTGGGATTGTCAAGGAGACTTGAAATTCAATGTGAAAGGCATGGGGTGCTTGCGGATGTGGTTCCCTATCCTGGGATTATGAGGTTTATCCGCAGGGTCCCCCATAAATAAGATTTGTTTTGAGATACCCAAGACCTTAGGAAATAACATCCCTTACATTTGGTCATACATGGGTTGCTTCCTCGGGTGGTTCTATGTTTTAGGTCAAGAGATGGAGTTGACCATGAGGAGATGATATTTTCAAGCTTAAGGTGTTTTACAGCCTCATTAAGAGAGGAATTATCTGGTAACTTGAAGGAAGGGATAGATGCACTAGTGGATGTATTCATTGAGGGCTTGGGTGTAGATTTAGGTATAAGAACTTTATTTGGGTGGTACATCATGTAGTGGATGAGCAAACAAAATCGGATCCTAGTGGGACCTTTGAAATTCTTACCTTCTATGTTCATATTTGATCCTATCTGGTGGAGAGTGGAAGGAACTCAGTGCATGGTGCACTATCCAGGGGCATCCTAATAACATGGTTAAATTGGAGGCTCTCAGCTATAATATAGAACATTTTAAGCAGGGTTTTGATCCTTTGACTTTGAGCAGGTAGTGTGACATATACCTAATGTGGGTGTGATCCTGTAATAAAGGTTAAATCAGGTTCAAGTCTATGTTGAGAGTCTCCATAGTCTCAACATATATCGCCTTAGTCTCATAACCAAGGGACTTATATGCAAAAAGTATGGTAGTCTACATCTACTATGTTTGCATTAAACTTCAATTGATTACGAGATGTCATTGAATTTTGGTGATGACCAGTGGCCTTAAAATGGTCTTGCTAGTAAATGCAGGGAATTTCAATAGTTTACACCATATAGAGCCCCATGCTTTGAGAGCACCCATTTTGTCAACAAAAATCTACCAAGGTGGGTAGGTGCTGCATTACAATGAACTCGATCATAGCTTCCCACCAAAGGTGATGTTTGGTAACTCCCTAAAGTGACATCCTAACACTCAGACTTTGTAATGTGTCGTGTATGATACTATACCTTTTATCCATTGCACGCCTTGTATGGATTAGAGATCATGCTATCACATGTATACTTGGAAAACCTTTGGCTCTGGATGATTGCACTTTTCAACTAGATGATCCCATATTCTATCCAAATGACTATCGGATACTCCAATCTCCCAGAACATGATCAATAGAAGGGATAATCTCCACAAGTAATTTTCCCTCCTTTTTCTACTTGGGTCTTTACTTCCTCTATGATTCCCTCAACTATAAATAGGGTAATGTTATAATGTGTTTTCTATGCCATGTGGTGCACGACATATAAAAACTTCTTATTTGACCTTTTTCAAATGCTCTTAGAGGCACCCAATTCTTCAGGTTAACAGGAGTGACAACCACTCTGGTGCATGGGTTAGTGATTGATTGATAATGTTGGAAGAGTGTGACTCCCTCTTTGATATTGGAACTTTATTAAGGTGGCTTATATTGTGTCCTCATCACGTAGATTCAGGGCTATCTCTTCTCTACTATAGTGTGAACCTGTAACCTTACCAATCAGTTGTGCAGTTAAGCACATCCTTTTTCCTATAAAGTAGAAATAATTCTCATGTACTCGGGACATGAGCCATTAGTATAATCACATAGTTTCCAATTTCCAAAGTTGCATCTACACTCATTTCAGTTACAATACTTGCACATTATTCAAGTCCTTACACACCTTATCATCAAGGACTATTTTCCCCTCCACCGTCCTTTGATTCATTTGCTTTAATACACTATTCTTGATGTCCATCTCATGGCCTTGAGTTTTGTGATTGTAATCACTGATTTTGCATTTGCAGAGTTATGAGGCCCATGGATTCCCTACAATGACTTTTTGTGGATATTTAATTTTGAAGAACCAATCATTAGGGGAGTCTTTAATGTTCTTCATGTTCTTTAATGTCTTCTTCGATGCCATTATATTTATTTTACTATATTCCAATTGCTTTAACCCTTAAACCTGTGAATCATGTGCCCCCGGTACTGAAAATCAAAACCTTGTTTACTCAAATTGTGCATTTAGTTCTTTAATACTTTTACCCTTTCTGAATTATTTTACCTCGTTCACTCTAAATTTGTGCCCTAGCTCAACCTACAAATCAACGTGCTTAACTCTACTCTTCACCTTCAAACCCTAGCTCATTTCCTTTCCTCCAAATCCTTCTTTGCCTAGCTACCACTTCTTCAAAAGGAGTTCTTTGTTCTCAAGGTTTTATGCTAGTTCTTTCTTCTTCACATATTTTTTTAGCTCTGGTTCAAATTTCATTTGTAGTTCTTTGGTTCACAAGAGATATTTTGCACACAAGTTCTCAATATCAAGGTAAGAATGACTTTAGTTATTCATGGTTTTATAGAATTTTTATTTTCTAACTACATTAATTACACTCACCTAACACTGTTTTAGCTTTCCCACCTTTTTCTATCATGGGAAACTTCTTCCGCGCGTGGCAGTCCATAACTTTCTGGTGTGCCACTACTTCTCATGTCGCAGATCCCTTTACACACATCGTCTTCCACCACACCCATTTTTCCTTTGCACTACTTACCAGGTAGTTTTCCTCCACATTGCCTCCATTACATTATATTGCACGTTGCTCCATTCATCACAGTTTCATATGAGAAATTCCACCAATCCAAGCACATGAAAAATTCCATCAATCAAACACATTTTTGCCTTATCAAGCCAATCACAAGAACACTTCCCTAGTGTGCTTTAAATTTTCTCACATGCACATGTACTTACTTCCAAGGTGTACCTTTCTTGCTTACCCCACACTAAAATTATGTGTGGTCCTTTGTGCATAAGTGTAAAATAGATTAATCAGCTCCTGTGTGTAAACACACTTATTACAATAAAACAAAACAAAACATAAAAAAGGAAATCTATTCTAAACTCGCAATACTTCCTTATTAAAAATACAAAGGAATATTATTTATAGAAGGGATTTAGCCTACTCCCATTGAAGTAACTAGGAAACATCTTACCATCCAATGCCTGCAACTAAAAAACACTAGATTCCAATATATTGGTTACTATAAATGGTCCTAACCAATGCACTTTGAGCTTTCCTTGATGGCGTGCAAAATTTAAATCATATAAAAGCACCATCTTACCTACGATCAAAGACCTATTTTTGATATGCCTATCATGCTAGGATTTTTGTCTTACTTTGTAGACACCCAAAATTGGGTGGTAACCCTCTAGGCCCCCTTTGACTAACATACCCCTTACCATGACGCCTCCACCCATTATTATTAATTTAATTACCCATATTAAGTTAATAATTCTCTCACCCCTCCACCTCACCTCTCCACCTCACCATGGACCCATTCCAAACCTGTTTATTAACCTATACTAAGTCACCACTCCCATTAACTAACTAAGACTCATTCTAATCCTAACATTCATTACATATTATCCCTCCTACTAATTTTCTGCTTCATTTAGTGCCAACCCAGACTACTAGTCGATAACAAATCTTTTGACCAACGCCAAAAATGGAGAGGAAAGGCTATTTTTGGAAAAATAGACCTTTTCTCCATAATCGATGCCAATTATTTCTCGAATGGCACCGATCACCTAATTGTCCATTAGTTCCTTTAAATAGGATTTTCCAACCCTTTTCCTCAAGTACCTCCATCTTGGCTTTTGGCATTCTAGCATTCAGCATTCATCTGAGCATCCAAGCGACCTCATGAAAAACCAGAGATCATTCTAGCATCCACAACCTCCACCAAGCATCACCAATGTGTTCTAGAGCATTGGATCACTCAAAGGGAAGTCCAGAGCCTTCATTTTGCTGTTGCATGGGACTGAGACTTGTCTATCCTTCAACCACAACTATTATTTCTATAATCAGCTCCCAATTTGCAAGTAAGTGATTTCTACCTTGTTATTGCTTTCAGTATTTTGGTTGTTAATCATTTATTTGCTTTTTTTCCGATCTTATACCTCTCTTAGATATCCTCCATAACACCTTCACCTAACCACCTACATATTGAGCCTTCTACCCTTCCCAACCTCCTATTCTACCATCTTTGAGTCTTCACATAAATCCTACCACCTAGCCTAAGCCTTCCTAACTTTCTGTGTAATCACAGAGAGTTCCTAACTAGCCCATTTTAGCATTTTTAGCTAATTTCCACTACTGACATCAATCACCCAACTGACATCGATCATTACTAGTTACCAGTATTAGTTAGCCTACCGATATTGGTCACTTAGTGTCTGGTAATTTTCCCTAAACCAGTAAGCCCATAACTCACCCAAAACCTCTTAAAACCCCCACCAAACTTTTCCTAGACCTCCCTAGTACCTTCTGTCACACCTACTTTCCCTAATAACCAATTTCCCTTTATGGATTAAGTCTTATATGAATTATTAGATCAAATCTAGCTTATTGTATTTGTGTTAGATACCTAAATCATACAACTACAATAGGATTTCTTCATTTCATGGTATTTCTCTGCATTAAGTTGTATTTTGAACGTGGATTGATAGCCTTCTAGGAAGCACATCACTTCCCAGATCTAGCTCCCACTAGGCAGTCCACTAACCTATATTATTAATGTTATCTTGTGGTCTTGTGTTGTTCTACAGGTAGTCCTTCCTAGCCAAAAAGGAGCTCTTCACAATCAACTTGACCTTTTACAACTCGCGCAACCTCTTTGACTTCACAGGTATTCCTCCTCACCTTTACCTTATATGTTTTATATGCAACATTGTGGTGAAACATTTTGGCATGCCCGATAGGACACTCATTTTTGGGTTCCTTTCTATTCATATAGGTTGCATCTTGTGTATTTCCCTTCCAAATCGTTATTCACTAAATCTTCCTCTTCGGTAAATTGGTCCTTCTTTCTAATTGCTCTAAATGAAACACTTATTTTGGTGCATTTAAAAAGAATCATTCTTATTTCTTTTGTTCTTGCATAATGGAAATTCATCCTTCTTCCTATTTACTCTTGTTTAAATTGAATATCACATTTTGATTTGGGGTTTAAAACACTTGCATTTCATCCATGTATGTTTGCATATTTAGCTCACATAGTTAAGTGGAAATCAAACGACAGAGTTCATGACCATTTTTTGATTGATTAATAAAGTCAGTAGTTCACATTTATACAAAAACTCCCTTTTCCAAATCACTTAACACAATTTACAAACTTCTTAAACAATCCCTTCCAGGAAGAAGCCGTCAAGGATTTAAAACCCCGTTGACGGTGGGCCCCTCCCGATGTTCTAGCTTGTTTATCATATGAGAGCTCAGACCTCATGTACCAAAAGGTATATCAAGGACTCCTTCACCAAAACAAAACCTGAAACCATCCATAGATTGCTTTCTAGGTACCTTTGTTATCCAAAAATTCTATATCATTCACAGTTAGTCTTAAGGCATAAGCCAACTAAGCACTAAAAATCTATCCTAAGATAATGTGTTTATTTAGTTTTTCATTGTTCAATTGTTTCCTTTCTTTCTTTTCTTATAAATTTTGAGTTGTGAGGACGTATTCACCATTTTTTCTTCTTTTTCCACACTCAACAATCACAACTGGTTAGTTCTAGTTCTTCCTGAGTGTGTTAAATCATTTTTGTCATCCACAACCTCTTTCGAGGCTTCTTTTCATCAAATTTAACTTAAACAATATTAATTTCTTCACTTCCTATTTTTTATTAGTAACCGACATCAGTTATTTCATCATACCGGCACCAATTACCTAACCGGTATCAGTCTCTCTATGATTTTGATTTGTTGTCAAAACACTAATCTATTCCTATAGACCCTCTTTTTGTGTCTTTGATTCTTCCAATTAACTAGTTTTTGAGTCTCTATCACCCTTAACATAGCCCAGAATACATGTTTTACTCTTTTCTCACCCCAAAAATCTTAACTTCTTCACTTCCCCAGTTTTTATCAGTCATTGGCATCGGTCTAGTGACCAGTATCAGCCTTTCTACCTAACGGACACCGGTTTACTGACCAGTTTCGGTCACTGTCTTTTTAATTTTTATCAGAAATAGAAACCTATTTCTATTCCTCATACTTCACCAAGACATTTTTTTCTAAGTTCGGTTAGTTTTGTAGAGCCTAGAATACCTATCTACCATCTTTCTTATGGTTTGGACTTGCCAATAGGTGTGATTTTTTTTCCTTTCACACTAGCCACATATCGTTACCTACTTCACCTTCACCATCATCTCTCACATCAACACCACCTAATGCACACTTGACATTCATCACACCTTCAGTCGACATTTTCGTACACCTTCGACATCTATTACTCCCCCAACCTCTACCAGCACCTTAACATCTACCATATCTTCACCACGGCTCCTAGAATAGGGATCCCCACATCATCAGTACCTATCACCTCGCAACCTGCCAGTTATGTCAACATATTATATGCCTTATCATAATTTGGTTCTTTTTATACCCCAAAATCTTCCACTCATCACTACGAAGGTCTTTACACAAGCTCCTCCTACCTACACACCACATATACAACATATTGCATCCACCTCATATCACATGTACATGCCATCATCTTCTATTCCTGCCTACGTACCTACTTCTCATTTCACATATTTAGCACCACCATACACTAGTATGCCTTCTATGACCTATTCATCTCATCCACCCCCTATCCCGTAAGAGACACTCCTCAATTTAGTCCTACCATGGATCTTATTAAGATGATGATGGATAAGATGCAAATACTTGAGGCCTTCGTTTTTGGATCTCGTAATGTCCTCACTTATGATGAAATATCTAACGAGCCCATCCACCCATCCATACCTATCCACCCTTATCCCATGCAATGGGAGTTAGCCAAGTTCAATCATTTCAATAGTAAGGAATAACCTCAACAATATTTACGATCATTCAAACATGTGTGTTATTTGATCGCCCATGACGACGTCTTGCTCCTAAGAACTTTCCCAATGTCACTGTCAGGACCCACCCTAGATTGGTATAGTGCTTTTCCTAGGCACTCAATCTTCTATTTCAATCAGTTAGCCCAAACCTTCATCGATCATTTCTCAATAAACATCACTAAGAAGGTTTATATGACTAGATCTCTACTCTATTCGCCAATACGAGGATGAATCTATCAGCAGATTTCATTGCATGTTGGCATGGCCTCATTAATCAATTCACCTTCAAGATACTGCAAACACAGCTCATAGATTTGTTCATAAGGGCATGCACCAGACACATTTCCACTAATCTCTAGGTTCATAACATTTCACACATTTGATGAAGCCTTCACCATGGCCTAGAAACTGGAGATCCATTCCCTTGAAGAAGAGAAACTTAAGTTACGTAACAAGAACACTAACTTCAAATCAAATGACTCTTCTTCTAAACCACCAAACAACCACTCTAATACCCATTCCAAGGCCAAAGGATCTGCCAAAGTCAGTGATTCTGAAAGAAGGCCCCTCTCATCCGTCTAATCAACCAAAACCACCTACCAACCTCTCTCCTATTCAAAACTTTCAATACAAGTATGAACAGAGGGCTTACACTCCTATCAGGGAACCATATTCTTCTTGGTTAGAAAATATTTTAAAATCTAGAGCCATCACCTTCCACATATCAAACAAAACACTGGTTTTGATCCTTCTCGTTCGACACTGTCGTGGTACAAAGAAAATGACTTCTGTAATTATCACCGAGTTAGGGGACATAGCGATGGCAATTTTAAAACTTTCAATAATATTGTCTAAGGAATGCTAGATAATGATGATCGTGTCCTAGAAAACCCTAATGTGCCTGTTAATGCCAATATGGGTGTGTTTAAGAAACCTTTTCCCAATCATACTTCATCATCAAACCAGGCTTTGAAAACCTGTACTAGTGACACCCATGTGCATGAGACTCATGTCATTTTCAACACAGCGCCTATTTCATGTAGTCAATATCCTCCTATAGTCTATCAAGGAAATTCATGCGCAAACTCTTGTACCCACAAAGGAGCCTATCACACCTACTCCTCTACCCACAGAGGAGCCTACCCCACCTATTTCTCTACCTACCACTGAGTTAGGGGACATAGCAATGGCAATTGCAAAACTTTCAAGAATATTTTCCAAGGAATGTTAAATAACGGTGATCTCGTCATGCACAACCCTAATGCACCTACCAACGCCAATATGGGTGTGTTTAAGAAACCTTTTCCTAATCATACTTTGTCATCAAACCAGGCTTCGGAAACCTTTGCTAGTGACACTCATGTACATGATGTTCATGTCATTTTCAACATAACACCTATTCCATCTAGCTAGTTTCCTCCTGTAGAGTCTATCGAGGAAATTCTTGCATTAACTCCTCTACCCATAGAGGATCCTATCACACCTACTCCTCTATCCATAGAGGATACTACCCCACCTATTTCTCTACCTACCACTGAGTTAGGAGGACATAGCGATGGCAATTGCAAAACTTTACAGAATATTTTCCAAGGAATGCTAAATAACGGTGATCTAGTCATGGACAACCCTAATGCACCTACCAACACCAATATGGGTGTGTTTAAGAAACCTTTTCCTAATCATACTTTGTCATCAAACCAAGCTTCGGAAACCTTTACTAGTGACACTCATGTACATGATGTTCATGTCATTTTCAACACAGCACCTGTTCCATCTAGCTAGTTTCCTCCTGTAGCGTCTATCGAGGAAATTCTTGCATTAACTCCTCTACCCATAGAGGATCCTATCACACCTACTCCTCTATCCATAGAGGATATTACCCCACCTATTTCTCTACCTACCGCCGAGTCCATCTCACCCGTTCCTCTACCCAAGGAGGAGCTAACCCTATCTACCTCCCCACCTAAAGAGGATTCCACATCACTTGTTTTTCCCTCTCCATAACCCATCGAGGAGCCACTCCTATCTCATTTTCCTATAGGTGATGCTTCTCCCAAGGCATTCCAAGATCCTATCAACCTTCTTACATCACTCTTGCCTACTGAATCAAAGGCAAAGACCTTCCCGGTATCCCAAGAATCATATTTCTGGATGGGTCTCACCACTGGTCTGTCATCCTCTCAACCAACATTATTCTCTCATTTGGAAAACTGATTATAGTATGTTGATTACTCGACACTCTGGGGGTGCCTGTGAATCCCAATATCCACCCAAATGTAGATGTTGTCCCTGAATGCCTCTATTATATATCCTAAGGCATTCAAGGTAACTAAAACCCTAACACTTGCGCCAATCATATCAATCCCTTCTTCTTCAACCTCTCCTTCACCTAAACCCTTATATACACCTAAACCTACTACTTCCTTAGGGTTCCTACCAACACCTATCCTACTACATCCCGTAGTGAAACTAGACTTGTCTATTCAACCACCACCCTGTCACAAAACTGACTCCCGCACCTAAGAGGAAGACCCAACCTTCTATACCTTGCACCCTGGTTTCTCCCATGCCTTCTCTTTCATCTTCACCTACACCTTCAATTTTAGGCCCACACCCTTCCACCTTGGTCAAGTTAACTCTTCACAAAGGAAAATCCAAGGTGCGAGAACCCACACCCACACCTTTACCTTCACTTTTTCCCACACCTTCACGTTCATCACCTCTTCAACCTACATCTTCTCCATTACCTATAACCATACTATTCCTGACACCACCACTCTCACCTTGGTTTTCTAGGGTACCCCTACCTTCTACATATCCTTCTACCTTATGCACCCCTCGTGCACCTTTATTAAAGAAGGTACAACCTAAACTAAAACTAAAACCAAAACCTTCACTACCTACCCAAAAGGTAGTCACACTTACACCACCTCCAGCATCACCTCTCCCATGAAAATCACTCACACCTTCATCCAAGCTAACTCTGACCTCTCACTGTGACCCATTGGTATGATCCTATTCTAACATCCTTTCTAGGCTATTAGAAACCTTCGTTATCTCACTCCCACCTATTAATCCTTATAACCCTCTCAAACCCAAACCAGCAGGGTTTGATGACACCGAAATCTATGCATATCATCACTCACCAGTGCATGATGTTGAAGGTTGTAAGGCCCTCAAAAACATTCTCCTTCAACTCTATACTTTGGATGGTATCTTCGGTGAGGATGACTTGTTGGAGGATAATTCCATTCCTTCTTCACCCACTATCACACGACCTAGCCCAATATCTACTCAGCATCCTTTACCTGTATCTCCACATCCCTCTTTTCCTCCTCTGATCTTTGAAATAAATATGCTCTGAGTAGCCACTCCATCGCAAAAAGATAAAGGAAAAGATAAAATTAGTAGCCCATCCAGTGTACCCCCACCTACCATTTCTCCTACACATGCCCCAAAGGTAACCATTCGTGGGCCAACTTATCCTACTTCTGACTAAATCACACATCGATCTATGATTAAACAACTTCATCAATATCCTCTAAAGATGTCATTATATGACCTAATTCAAACCTCTGAATCTCATCATCAGGCCTTCATTAAGGTCCTGCAATCTATCAAGGTTCCAATAAATGATCATACGCCTGTGGTCGCCATCTTTACCCCTCATCATGTAGCTTCCCTCACTAATTTGCCTCAAACTTCTACCCCCATTACCTCTCCTCAAGTTTCCACCGTCAGTTTTGATTATTCAGAGATTACCCCTCTACAATGAGATGATCATGATCCCACCCTCTTCATCACTACCTACATCAATGATACTCACATTTGACATGTTATGATTGATAGAGGTGCTAGCATTAACATGATTTCTTCCCATTTATACAAACAATTGCACATGCCCGCCAACTACATGCATAATAACCCAATTATGATGCATCGTTTAATGATGCCATGACTTTTATCCTTGGCACCATCATCCTCCACATCCGCGTGGGTCCCCGTACTAGTCCTGAACTATTCTATGTTCTTGAGGGGGAATTTCAATATAACCTATTGTTTGGCCGACCTTAGATTCACGCCATTGGGTGTGTACCTTTAACCCTTCACCATTGCCTAAAATTCAAATATGAAGGGCACCCCTACACCATTCGAAAAAATCCTTCACCTTTTAAAACTTGTAACATGTTTTACCAACCAAATGATGTCCTTGTTCCAGTCAAGGTCTCTACCAGCCCTACTACTTCATCTTCTTCCACTGCCTCATCTACCACTTCTACCTCTACACCTTCCTCAACCATTACATCTACCACTTCTACCTCTACACCTTCCTCGGCTAGTATATTTATCCCCTCTATTGTTGTAGCTTCCACAGCTAGCCCATCTATCCCCTCTACTTCCACATCTTCCACAGCTATCCCATCTACTAACCTACCTATTTCACCAACCATTGATGCCTCACCTTCTCAGGCTTTGAGTAGCTCATCCATCCCCGCTACCCGAAGTACTGACCTCTGATCCCTTGGTAGGTGTTTTTCAACGCCTCTACCTGGGTAGTATTGCATATACAACATAAACACTTTCCTTACTCCTCAGGAGTATAGAAGCCTTCAACAATACCCACATTACGATTTTCATGTAGGAGAGGTATTTCCATATGGTCCTCCCCACCTTCGCACCAACCTAACATATGGGGGACTCGACACTTATTCTTACTCTCCTAAACCACCAACTCAAACTTGTCCTTTCTCATCTAACTTCCAATACCTCACCAACTGCTACTTCGCCCACATTTTTCTTCATCGATGTGCCTAGAAGGGCTTTGGATTTGGTCTTTATGAATAAGGTTGTCACACATTCATACCTTGCACCACCAAAAAACACAAAGATTGTTGTGGTATCAGATTTTATGTGCTACCTATTCCTAAAAAACGCTAGATTCAACCTCATAGAGGAAGATAAACCTTCCCCACCATCCTCACCTATCACACCACCTTCACCTACGGAGTCCATGGATTCAAAATCCATCCCTCCTAACTTTTTTTTTCATGAACATTGTTTCTTTAGGACCTCTTACCTGTCATCGCAATGGCAAGGTGCTCTCTTCCCTTCCTCTTCTTTATCCTGACATGTTAGAAGACAACACACGTTCTATCAATGTCATTCAATGTCAGGACAATGATTTTATTCTCACCTAATTAGGTGCAGAGGATTCTTACATTCACCAGTTGTTGCCTTCTAAGACACAAACCATGTTGAATGAATCAACCATAGAGATCAACATTCACACTCAGGACGACCCTCGAATTCTAAAGATAGGCCAATATTTAGATTCTACCAAATAGGAAGTCTTCACCTCTTTCCTTCGTGATCATAGCAACGCTTTTGCTTGGTCTTATGCTGATATGCCTGATATTGACCCTAATATCGTGGTCCACAATATCATAACTATCCCTGATGCCAAACCTATGAAACATAAGTTGGTGAAAAATGCATCCACGCATTACCCTTCTTGTGAAAGAAGAACTCCAACGCCTTCTTTTTGTTTCCTTCATTCTACCCATTGACTATCCACAATGGATTTCTAACATTGTTCCAGTCACCAAAGCAACAGGGGGACTCCGCATTTGCACGGAATTCCATGACCTTAACCTCACCTGTCCCTAAGGATGACTTTCCTCTACCTAGCATTGACCAACTCATTGATCTTATAGCCGTTGCCATGAGATGTTATCTCTTATGGATGGATTCTCGGGTTATAATCAAATATTACTTGCTCTGGAAGATCAACACAAAACCACCTTCATCACCCCTTGGGGAACTTTCTATTATCGTGTCATGCACTTTGGCCTTAAAAAAATATTGGTGCCACCTATCAACGTGTTATGACCTATATCTTCCACGATATCATGCATGACATATTAGAAGATTATGTCGATGATCTTCTCGGTAAGTCCAAAAGTCATGTCAAACACCTCCCAGTTCTTAAAGTCATCTTTGATTGGCTCATCCAATACTACATTTTCCTTCAACCAAAGAAGTGTGTCTTTATCGTTCTCTCTGAAAAACTCCTTGGTTTCATCGTCTCTTTGTGGGGCATCAAATTCGATCCCACTAAAATCAAGGCTATTCTTAAGATGCCTCCACCTACTAATCTTCAACATTCGTAAATTTGCAAGGAAAATTGTAATCCATTCCTCACTTTATTTCCCAAATTTCTAACCGATGTCACCCTTTTCATCATCTCCTTAAAAAGGATGTATCCTTCAATTGGAATGATGAGTGCCACAAAGCCTTTGAAGCATTGAAGAAATACCTTCTTCAGCCACCTGTGCTCATCTCACCTAAAGATGACAAACCTTTTTACCTCTATATTTCTGCCACTGACCATTCACTGGGTGTCATGCTCGCTCATCACGATGACCAACACAGAGAACAGGTGGTTTATTACATAAGCCATACTCTTTTAGACTATGAGACTAGGTATACTCATGTTGAAAAGCTTTGCCTAGCCTTAGTCTTCATGACCACCAAACTCCGCCACCTACTTAACCACAAAACCTTCGTCATGTCACCAACACTAACCCTCTACATTACATGTATGCTAAACCTTACTAACACCAATGCACCGCACGTTGGCTCATGCTCCTTACAGACCTAGACCTATAATTCATTCATCAAAAGTCTGTCAAGGGAAAAACCATTAAAGATTAGCTGGAAGATGCTCCTCTTCATGGAAATCAATCTTCTAACTTTGATTTTCCTGACAAATCTATTGTCACTCTTTCCTTGGATGACATTGTTTACCAAATGACCCTATTCTTTGATGGTTCCAAATGTCAATGGGGGTGGTGTAGGGGTCATCCTCATTCCTCTTGATGGTGAGTCTATGCCTTTATCCTTCAAACTTGATTTTGATTACACTAACAACATCGTAGATTATTAAGCACTTATCTTGGGTCTTCAAATTACTTTAGCCCTAGATGTTAAATCCATTAATATATTTGGTGACTCTCAACTGGTTGTGAACTAAGTCAATGGTTTATACCAGTGTCGTAATGAGGAACTTCAAAAGTATAAGCATCATGTCAACATACTTTTGACCACGTTTGACATTACCTCATTCAAACTACTACATGATCTACTAAAAAATTTATGGATACCATGGCTTGTCTCGCCTCACAAATACCTACCTCACCTTTGGACTCCAAAATATTTGTCATAGTACAATGGTTGCATAATCACCCTCTTATATTATCTGTGGCATAAATTTTATGGGAAGAATCGAAACTGAACCACGTGACATTTGGTATAAGCAGTTCGTTGACTACCTCTCCCTTTCCATTCTACCTCCAGATCTCACTCACAATGGACGATGAGCCTTCCTAAAAAGTGTCTCTTGTTATGTCATCATGGGAGGTCTTCTCTATAAATGTGGATTTGACGGTATCCTCTTACGGTGCCTCACCAGTTCTGAAATTCCATACACCATTAAATAAATTCATGATGGGATTTGTAGGGAACATTTCAGTGGCCTCAGTATGTCAAAACATATCCTTCTCCTTGGCTATTATTGGCCAACCCTTAACCATGACTGTTGTGATTATGAAATGTTGCGTGAAATGCCAACAACATGCTAACCTTCACCACACTCCTAGTCATGCCTTACAAGTTGCCAGAGACTTTTGGCCCTTCTCTCAATGGGGTTTGGATCTTATTGTTGAGAGGTTAACCCTCATTCCTCTCAACATCATCAATGGATCATCACAGTGCCAAATACTACACAAAATGGGTAGAAGGCATCCCTCTCATTTCTACCAAAGCCAAAAAGATCGTGTAAATTCATCAATCATCATATCATTTTCCGTTTTGGTGTTCCTCATTGCACTTATCACTGAAACAGAAAATAATTCAAAAACAAAACCCTACGAAAATTGTGTGACAATTTTGGCATTCAACTCAGTTTTTCTTCACCCTATTACCCATAAACAAATGGCTAAGCTGAATCTTCTAATAAAACCCTTAACAAAATTCTTATGAAATTCGTCGACGATACTGGTAAGGATTGGCACACGCACATTCCTTTCACCTTATAGGCTTATCGTACTAGTATTCATACATTTACCAATGCCACACCTTTCTCTTTGGTCTACGGTACAGAGGTTATCCTGCCTCTCGAAGTCCAAATTCCATCTCTTCGTATATCACTCAAAGACATGCTCTCTAATGAAGATTTTTTCCAAGAAATATTGGCGTAACTTGAGCTTTTGGATAAACGTCATTTAAATGCTCTTGACCATCTCCAAATCTACCAAAAATGCATCAAGTGTGCCTATGACAAACATGTTCATGAATGAAACTTTAAGATTGATGACCTTGTCCTTAAGGAAAACCAACATGTAACCAAAGTGGAGAAAAGTAAATAGGGCAAGTTTTCTCCTAATTGGCTTGGACCCTATATTTTCACCCATACCTATGGATCAGGAACTTATCATTTATCTTCTCTTGAGGGTAAACTAGAACCTGAGCCTCCTTAATGCCTTACATCTTCAACCATTTTATTTTTGAATAAAGTACTACATCACTTTATGTCACTTATATTCTCATCCCTTGAACAAACTTCTCCTTCCACCTACCTCTTTTAAGGACCAACAACTAACTAGAATTGTGTGATTACCCATCACCATTTAGCCTTGTCTTCAATATGAGTACCACGACTCTACTCATAGCATAATTCTCATGGATACTTTTCGTCTTCTTCAAGATGGAATCCCATAGTCGTTCATCACTCGAAACCACCTCTTCCATAGTTAATCTCTGTGTGTTATGGTCTTGTCTTCATAAATAAGAACCTATATCTTCCTTTATAGTCTTGTCCATGACTTAAACGTCTAAAATAAAAGCAAAAATATGGGATACAAAAAACTTCTCCTGAGTCAATCTTCCAGCAAATAGATGACTCCCTCAAAAGGGACATCTCTGTCTCTCTATATGTCACCACTATAAAATAGACTGCTCCCTTGAGGGACATCTATAAAAAGTCAATTGTTAGTCTATCACAAAAAGAAGACTAATCAAATACAAATATCCAGAAGCTTCCTGTATCCATTAGCTTCACGAAGACCTTAAGGAGATAATATAATCATCCCATATAGACTTCCCGCATCGACCAGTCTATTAAATAAATAAACAAATGAAGAAAAATATGAAATTTTCATCATGGACTTTCCTATTTTCGATCCTGGGTTTCTTGTTCCAATAGACACATTTTCGTACATTAAGTTAGGCTACATCACCCATTCTCACTTCTTTGCCTTTTTCACCTAATTTCCTCATTACTCAAGGGACTTGCCGTAAATGCAACATTTCATGATTATGTGATTTTCTTCACCCTTAGAATGGTCCATTATGAAACTTCTTTAGGGTCTTTTGTTCATGAGACCCTCTTAGGTATGATCGAATCATTAGGATTCTTATTAATTAAGTGGCTCTTTTTACCAACTCTTACCATTCACCTTCCTCATTACTTGTTGACAATCCTATATAGGGCTAGATCATCAACACCTCTATTTATAAACCACTCAACCAAACCTACGATCTAAACTCAATCATGCCTATGACCTATATTCACCCATTCCTAGCACCCATAAACCCATTCCACTATTTCACCCTAATATTCCCTAGCTTATGGGAGAACTACATCGGCCTGAGGTCCCTTTTTACCTAGATTATTTAGGCAACACTTCGAGGGCATGGGGCCCTTGGAGGTTAGCTTGTCCACTCTCTAACCTAACCAATTCCCTCTTTCCCTTTCCTATTCACATTCTACCCTAGTTAGTTTTCTTTCTATATCGATAACTAGAAATTACACCCAACAAGAAACAGTTGTTACACATCTTTACCGTCATATATTACACATTCATTTCATCTTGTCTACAATTGCTTTATCGTAATCATAAATTTTCCTAAAACTCATCTTAACATGATCCACATCATCATTAATTTCACAAATTAATGAATTAGAAACTCAATCATACCCAAACCAACCTGACTCCACCATGCCTAAGTCAACCTGTCTTGATCCATGCCTAAACCAACCTGACTCCACCATGGCTAAGTCAACCTGACTCGATCCATGCCTAAACCAACCTGACTCCATCATGCCTGAACTAACCTGACTCAATCCATGCCTATTAACTGACTCCATCCATGCCTAAATAGACACGACTCCGCCATTCCTACACAACCTTGACTCTATCAGGCCTAATCCACGTGATTTCCACCTATATATATATATATAGAAATGCAAATTAAAATAGGTATGCCATCCATACTATAAACACCATCATCTATAAATCAAATAGTCTGTATAAAAATACATGTGAACATATATACCAATAATAATCACAAATCTCTCAAAAGATCTCATATACAACCTCACCATCTTCGGCACACAGGCCGATATATGATAAAAAAAACAAAAAATCTCATCTATAACCTCACCATCTTCAACACGCAGGCCATGTTAGGTTGTGGAGCTAGATTTCTTCACAGTTAACATGCAATGGAAAGTGATTGGTAATATAGAACCGTCAACGGTCAAGGGGGAACCGACTCGGTCACCTAGAACTGTCATCGGTCAGACAGGACTAAGGTTGGTCAGTGCAAGTGGGAACCGACCACGGTTAGGTCTAACTGGCACCGGTTACTTGTGCGATGTGTTTTATTTTTAGTCATGGGACTTTAAATATAGATTTTTTTTAAAGCAAACCTATTGGATGTAATTGCATAGCTAAGGAGCCCTAAGTTTATATATTTATATATAAGCGTGAAAGTTAGGGTTCAGTAGAAGAGTCAAAAAAGAGGGATCGCATTAGATCCTTGATTCTCTCCCAAGCCGAGAGGATGAAGATGAAGAAGAAAAAGAAATAAAAAGTTATGTGAAGATAGAGTCTCCATGGAGAGAAGATGGATAGAAGGAAATAGCAGGTATATCTGAATGGTGAGAAGAGGGTAACGTCTTCTACTGTATTTCCTCTGTATTGTTTAGTCTCATGTAATGGCTTACATATTATGCAAAACACATAGGGTTTCCTCTTGTAGATCCACATGTTGGTGAGATATTTTATTAGAGATCTATGTAGATCTAGTATTGTATTGTAGATCCATGTAGATCTAGATATTGTAGGGGTCTAGTTTACAGATTCACAATATAGTGAGAGCTTGGCTGCACAGTGGTAGATGTAGGGTAGCTTCAGGTATGTGAGATATGGTTATGTTTGAGAGCCACAGTTGGAGTGCACTCAGGTAGATCCGGTTAGATATCTAGAGGAGACACAAGTGGTGGTATGGGGGCATAATTTAGTGTACTCAGGAAGATCCGGTTGGGGATCTGGGAGGAGGAGATACTCTTGTAGAGATACATGTACTCTTGTGCAGAAGAGTAGGTTTGTAATCTCTTGTTATATTATATATATATGAGATCTCTATTTTTTGGTGGACGTAGCCCACATTTGGTGAACCACGGTACATGATTTTTATGTGTGTGTACTTTTATGTGATTTGGATTATTCTAGTTTATCCTCCCACTGCTGTAGATTTTATGGGGAATTGCTTAGATCTTGTGTGCATGATTTTGTTTGTTATTAAATGATAGCACTATTCCGCTGCCCCTAAATCCCAATAGCTAGTATCAAAGAAACATTTGTTTTGCTTGATGAGAAGATCAAAGGAAGAGATTTAATCTCAAGTGGGAGCTGGAAGAATAAGGTTGTTGCAAGTTACAGGGTGACCATGGTTAGTTACTGAGTAGCCTGGTTATAAATAGAAAATCACAGATCTGAAGAAATGGAAAGATACATAAATTGTATCTTGTTTGCTAAGGTGTCCCCAGTTCTTAGAGGCATAAGCATGTTGGTCAGATTGTAGTTCCGGTTATTGAGGTATGGTTTGACCTTGGTATTGCAGTGCTTATATTATTTTGGTTGCACATGCATGTTTGGGACTATAGATCTAGATCTGAGAATGAGAGAAAAAGGAGTAGTTATGCATCCTTTGGTGTAGTTAGATGCAAGGGATTTGGTAGAGAGGTAGTAGTACAGAATGAAAACGAGGCTTCCATCAGAGAAGCATGTACTTTAGTTGAATATTCGGTTGAGTGTCTTGATGCTGGTAGGGTGATGTGTTTCATCTTGATGCAATTTATTGCATGGACTTGCTATTAAGTTTTTGGTAGGAGATTTGGATGCTTCTTGAAATGACTAGGTCAGCTCAACTATCGGATTTAGTTGAAGTAGGCACCTAGTGTGGTGTGTTATGCCAAATTTTGTGGCGTTGGGTTCATTCTAGCAACATTGACATCGGTCTAAGAACCGAGGTCAGTCACAGAGAAACCGATACTGGTCAGCTAACCATGGTTGGTTAGGGGATGACCGTGGTTGTTCTTTGTTGCAACTTATATGTATAAGGTTTTTTGCAGCAAGAAAGGGAAGATGGTTCAGTGTCTTATTTTGGAGGATTAGGTTTCTGGCACTATGTGTACCGGCAGAAACAATGTAGATCACTTCAATGGTTTGGATTAGAAAGAGGACGGAGTTGGCTCAGTGAGTTCATTGAGACTTTTAGTCAGGTATCTCTATATGGTTCATGTTTTATTTCTTTCATTTGGAGAAACTAATATTATGTTTGGATTATGTGCAAAAATTTACACCATGGTTTCTTGGTGTTGTTTAACTTGTATTTCCTGGTTATGTGGAATCTTGAGGACAAGGATATCTAGTCTAAGGATGAGATCCTCAATGAAAATTCATGGTTAGACACAATTGCAAGTAATGAAAGATTTTTAGTACACATGATGAAAATAAGTTGATTCACCTACTTCAAAAGAAGTCCAAACTTCTGTGATGTAGAAGTATTCTTTGACAAGAAGGGAATCAATTTATATTTTCTTTCGTCCGGTTTTATTTCTCACTGACATAGTAGCTATTAAGCTTGATGTTAGAGGCAGTGTAGGGGATTTCATGTTCAGTGGGAGCAAGCCATGATTGTTGGCATTGTAGGATTGGATACATGATGCACATGTAGAGTGAGAGGAGATTGCTACTATTCAGAGTGGAAGAGGCACTAGTTGGTTTTGGAGGACAGTCACGAATTTGTAGGTATATTGAGTTTATTATTTGTTATGTCACTTATAGTTTATTTTTTGGTTCCTGGATATTCCTTAGGGATGACATTTGATGGTAGATTCAGCTGGTTTTAGATGATAGAGCAACTTTTCAGAGTTTGAAGGGTGAAAAAGAAAAAAAAATCTGCTAGTTACAGAGACCGGTGTCAGTTAGGATTAACCGTGGTTGTTCATTTGGTTAACTATGGTCGGTCAGGAGTTGACCGTGGTCAGTTAGGGGAAACCGTGGTTGGTTTGGCCATAGGATTGACAATAGTGTTTAGTTACCATTTTAAGATGGTGCCCTTGTTTTTGCTTTCATCTTGGTTGGTTTGTGCAGAGTATGTTGATGACATGTTTGTTGGTATTTGCACTTCATATTAGTGGCATGGTTCATCATGGATGTTATTAACATTGATGAGCACATGATTCATATTCAACTTTGGAGTTAGTCGGTGGTAGATTTCGAGCTTCTGGAGAGCCGGTGATATGGATGGATGTACATGGTGAGTTTGTGCATGTTGGATAGATTCAGTTTTGTGAGTCTATGATGATGCAGATGTTTGATTTTCACATGGATGCCTATGAGCACAGTTTATATGCCTTGAGCATGAGTAAGGGATGTTTGTATTTCCTCTTGATTACTCTATTACTCATTGAGAGATTTTATCTACAGATGGTTGTCTTGGACATGCTAGTTGTTTATGCAAAGTTGGATTTGCAGATTGCAGTGTTTGGAATCTATTGAGTTATGCAGGTTTGTGGATTAATCACCCATTGTTGCAGGTAGAACTCATGTGGGATGTCTTTACCTAAGATATTGTTTTGACTTTTACATATTCCAGTTTGACTCATCTTGGTCAGTTGCATTGGTGGTTACATGGATACATGGATAGATGAATGAAGAACATGGTTTGTTTTTACAGGAATGGCTATGGATGCGATTGAGGCTTAGAACTTTGGTTTTAGTGGGATCTCTTACAGGTGTATTAGTCATGATGGCTTGGCTGCATGAGGAGCTAGGTTGGCTTGTTTTTCTGAAACCAATAATTGGTATGGTGTTACAATTCAGTGGGAGCTTGAGGCTTGGTATCACGAATCAATTGTAGCTTTGTGCAGGTTTGGTAAGTCATGGTTTCATCTTCTTGGTTTGAGAAGATGGTTTTGATCTTCCTGGTTTTATTTCTTAAGAGAATTATTGATGGAAAGAATAGATGGTCTTCATGATGTGTTGAGGATAGTGATGTACATGTATAGGTACAGGTACAAAGGTTCAACAATTTATCTCCTAGTGGGAGATTGTTATGTTATGGAGCTAGATTGCTTCATAGTTAGCATGCAATGGAAAGTGACTGGAAATACAGCAACCCATCATCGGTCAAGGGGGAAACCAACACGGTCACCCAGAACCATCATCGGTCAAACAAGACCGACTTCGGTTAGAGCAAGTGGGAACCACGACCTGTCATTAGTCAGACAAGACAGACATCGGTCAGAGCAAGTGGGAACCGTCTACGGTTAGGTCTAATCGGCACCGATTACCTATGCGATGTGTTTTTTTTTAAGTCACGGGCTTTAAATATAGATTTTTTTTTAAAGAAAATCTATTGGATGTAATTACATAGCTAAGGTGCCCTAAGTTTATATATTTTATATATAAGCATGAAAGTTAGGGCTTAGGTGGAATAATGAAGAAGGATCGGATTAGATTCTTGATTCTCTGAGACCGAGAGGATGAAGATGAAGAAGAAGAAGAGAGGAAAAAGGAACAGGTTACGTGAAGATAGAGTACTCCATGGAGAGGATATGGATATAAGGAAATAGTAGGTACATCTGAATGGTGAGAAGAGGGTAACGTCTTCTACTGTATTTCCTCTGTATTGTTTAGTCTCTTGTAATGGCTTGCATAGTATGCAAAACACATAGGGTTTCTTCTTGTAGATCCACATGTTGGTGAGATCTTGTATTATATATCTATGTAGATATATTCTTGTATTGTAGATCCATGAGATCATATTGTATTGTTGATCCATGTAGATCTAGATATTGTAAAGGTCTAGTTTACAAATTCACAATACAGTGGGAGCTTGGTTGAATAGTGGCAGATGCAAGGTAGCTTCAGGCATGTGAGATCTGGTTATGTTTGAGAGGCACGATTGGAGTGCACTCAGGTAGTTCCAGTTAGAGATCTAAAGAAGACGCAAGTAGTGGTATAGAGACATAGTTTAGTGTACTTAGGTAGATCCAGTTGGGGAACTGGGAGGAGGAGATAATCTTGTAGAGATACATGTACTCTTGTGCAAAAGAGTGGGTTTGTAATCAATTGTTATATTATATATATATGAGATCTGTATTTTTTGGTGGACGTAGCTCACATTTGGTGAACCATGTTAGATGCTTGTTATGTGTGTGTACTTTTATGTGATTTGGATTATTCTAGTTTATCCTCCCACTTCTGTAGATTTTGTGGGGAATTGTTTAGATCATTGTCTGCATCGAATGTGTTTATTATTAAATCATAGCACTATTCCACTGCCCCTAAATCTTAACATCATCTTCTATAATACTGGAATTTATGTGTGTCAATACAATCTATACACAACAATAAATAATAAGTCTCTCAAAAAAAACTCATGAACATCTCACCTCTTCGGCAGGCAAGCCAGTATATATAAGTCAAAAATCAAAAAATAAACAACATCTCCATATCAACCCTGGGAGGGCCCAACACCTTTGTTTCTCTCCCTTATTTCCTCACCTGTCCTCATTCTCTGCGAACTAGTCACCTATCCCTGACCATGTCCATGAGACTGGTGGTTTCGTAAACTACTAGTACTATGGGTCCGTGAGCTAGTCCTCGCACTAGCTTCTTGTTGTGCTCTGTACTCGACATATGACACAATTTAGATACCGGCATCTATAATATGATCCTAATATTACCTGGCCTCAGCAACAGCATCTTTGTATCTATCCATGGATATCACCTGGGGAGGTGTCATCACTCTAACCCTAACTTATGGACCTTGTACTGCTGCTTGTAAAACGGGACCATGTCCCGGTGCATGTGCCTGTATAATGAGACCCTGTCTCAGTGCATGTACCTTTACAACGAGACATTATACTATTGTCGATGCCTATGTAGCTACTAGATATGCCTGTAATGTGGCCACCTTGTTGGGGTTAGCACATCGGTTGTACAGATAATATATCAGATCTAAGCATACATGCAAATAAAAGTGGATATTCTACCAGAAGAAATATATAAAACAAGAGACATAAATCAACACCAGATTTAACGTGGTTCACCTAGTGTGGGCTACGTCCACCAAGAAACAAGCCAATCTATTATCCAAAGCTTTGACAAGATATACAATGAAGATTTACAATCTTCCACACCTCTCAGATGTACAGTACTTTCTTTCTCTCAAGATTTTGCTTCATCACCAAGAATTCTCTCTCTCACCAACTTTTGCAAGTTCTTTCTAATTCTTGTTAATCATCTTACTTCTAAACCCTATATTTTATGCTTATATAGTCATTTATAGACTTAGGGCACTTAGCCATGAAATTACAATCAATAGATATACTTTAATGCTAAAAATAGATCTAATTCCTGAGAGTTAATTAAAACATCCTCACACAGGTAACCGACACCGGTTAGCCCTAACCATTGTCGGTTCCTCCCTTTCCTGACCGATGCCGGTCATACCTGACCACTTCCGGTCCTGGGTGACTGATGTCGGTTCCCCCTTAACCGATGATGGTTACTATATTTTCCAGCAAGTTTCCATTGCATGCTAAACTGAAGTAATTGAGCTCCACAACTCAACAATCTCCCACTTGGAGATTAATTACTGCACCATACCTGTACAACATCATTCTTGGATCCTTCCTTAGCTTTGTTTCTTCCTCTTCAAGTCTCAAACTCGAAGACCAACAGAAGTGGAGTGTAGCTCCAACTTCTCCTTTGCTAATGGCTTCGTTAGCATATCCACAGGGTTCTTGCTCATATGAATATTTTCCAGATTCAATTGTCCATCCTCCAATACCTTCTGTATGAAGTGATACCTCAACTGAATGTGTTTCGTTCTCGAATGAAATGCTGAGTTCTTTGCCAAATGAATTACACTCTGACTGTCACTGAACAGTTTACAATCACCTTTCTCCTTTCCCAACTCTTCCATGAACCTACTCATCCATATCATCTCCTTGCTAGCCTCTGTAGCTACAACATACTCTGCCTCTGTAGTAGACAAAGCCACAACCTTTTATAATCTTGAAATCTAGCTAACTGTCATTCCACCTACTGTGAAAATATATCCAGTAGTGCTCCTCCTACCATCCAGATCTCCAGCCATATCCGAATCAACATAGCCACATAATGAAATATCTGAACCTCCATAGCATAACTGCATGCTAGATGTCCCTTTCAAATACCTGAGTATCCATTGGACTGCTTTCCAATGCTCTTTACCTGGATTAGCCATATATCTACTCACAACTCCCACTACCTGTGTAATGTCTGGTCTGGTACAAACCATAACATACATGAGACTTCCAACTGCTGAAGCATATGGCACTCATGTCATGTATTTGACCTCCTCATGTGATGAAGGACACTGATCTTTGCTCAATTTGAAGTGTCCAGCCATAGGTGTACTAACAGGTTTTGCATTCTGCATGTTGAACCTTTCTAACACCTTGTAGATATAATCCTCCTGAGACAAATACAATTTCTTTTTTTTCTTGTCTCTATGTATTTACATGCCAAGGATTCTTTTTACAGCTCCTAAATCCTTCATAGCAAATGTGTGAGCTAGTTTTCCCTTAAGCTCACCAATGTCCTACATACTAGATCCTGTAATAAGCATATCATCCACATACAATAAACAAAATAATATAGCTCCCATTTTCAAGCTTCTTGAAATAAACACAATGGTCAGATTCACATCTCAAGTAACCATGCTCATGCATAAAACTATCAAACCTCATGTACCATTTCCTTGGAGCTTGCTTGAGCCCATATAGGCTCTTTTTCAACCTGCACACTAATTTCTCCTTACCCTTGACTTCATACCCAAGCAGCTGTTGCATATAAATATCTTCATCCAAATCACCATGAAGGAAAGTCATCTTCACATCTAGTTTCTCTAAATGCAAATCTTCTACTTGCAACTAAGCTCAATACAGTATGAATAGAAGTCATCTTAACAACAAGAGAAAATATTTCACCAAAGTCAATACTACTTTCTGTGCAAATCCCTTTACTACAAGCCTTGCCTTATACCTTTTTTGTCCACCCTCTTCTTCCTTAATCCTGTAAACCCACTTGTTCTGCAATGTTCTCTTACCTGCTGACAACTTAACCAAATCCCAAGTCTGGTTCTATTCCAAGGAGTCCATCTCCTCATCCATGCCATGCTCCCACTGAACGTGAGTCTTATCCTGCATTACTTCTTCAAAGCTCTCTGGTTCACCATTATCAGTCAATAATAAATAAAATAGAGAAGGTGTAAATCTTTCTGGAGGTTTACTTACCCTTTGTGACCTTCTCACAAGAGTTTGGGGTACCGAAGGCTCAATCTGGACCTCCTGGACATTCCTATCCAAATCTAACAGTGACCGACTCTGGTCACCTCTAACCGACATCGGTTCTGCTAACCGATGCTGGTTTGGATCCTCTGTAACCGATACTGGTTCTTCTGACCAGTGTCGGTCAGGGGTCAACTGACACTAGTTACTGTGTAACCCTGTCGGTAATTCTTTTAAATCCGAGAGTTCATTTTCATTCACAAACTTCTCAACTGGTTCATCCTTGGGTACCAAAATTTGATCCCTGTACATTCTCTTTTCATTTCATTCAACATCACGACTCCTAATAATTTTAGAATTCTCTAAATCCCAAAAACGGAAACCAAAATCACCAGATCCATAACCAATGAAAGTGCATCTCTTGGATTTTACATCCAACTTTTTCCTATTTTCCCTATCAACATGCACAAAAGATTCTGAACCAAAAACTTTAAGAAAAGAAAGATCTACCTCTTTTCTGGTCCAAGCTTCCTCTAGTATTCCTCCATCTAGTGAACTTGAAGGCCCACGGTTAATCAAATAAACTGTTGTATCAACTGCTTCTGCCCAAAACTGTAAGGGAAATCCAGAATGTATCCTCATACTTCTAGCACGTTCCATGATTGTCCTGTTCATTCTTTCTGCAACACCATTCTCCTGTGGTGTTCTTGGAACTGTTCTTTCTCTATGTATCCCATTCACTAACAATAATCATTGAAATCCTTGCTACAATATTCACCACCATTGTCAGATCTAAGGCACTTTAACTTAGAATTTGATTCATTCTCAACAAGGGCTTTCCATCTTTTAAAAGTCTCAAAAACATCAGATTTACATTTAATACAATAAACCCATACCTTTCTTGTAGCATCATCAATGAAAGTAACATAATACTGGGATCCTCCATGAGAAGCTACCTGAGCTGGTCCCCACACATCTGAGTGTACAAGCTCTAATTTTTACTCCTTCTTAGTTTCCCCAACTTTGAGAAATCTCACTCTCTTTTGCTTTCCAAAGATACAATGCTCACAGAAATCAAGATCTAAATCTTTCAAATCTGATAACTTACCCTTAGCCTTTAAGATTTGCATTCCTTTTTGACTCATATGACCCAACCGGTTATGCCACATGCATGCATCTGAATCTGAAGTAGATAATGTAGAAAAGGAATCAGTAATACAGGTAGATAAATATAACATTCCTACCTTCTTACCTCTTGCCACAACAAAAGCACCCTTGGTGACTTTCCAAGAGTCTCCTGTAAAAGTAACCATGCAACCAGATTCACCTAGTTTCCTTGCAGAAATAAGATTCCTCCTGAGGCTTGGCACATGCCTCACATCTTTCAATACCCATGTATTTCCATTCTACAATTTTAGATGAACTTCCCCTTTACCAGTAATACTACAAGGTTCATCATCACCCAAATAAACATGCCCAAAATTTCCCTGGACATAATTTCTGAAATAACCCTTATTAGGGGTTGCATGGAAAGAAGCTCCTAAATCTAAAACCCATGATTCAATTCTATTATCTAAAGAAATAATAAGAGCATCTTTCATTACCTATGATGCAGCAAGATTTGCTTCTTTACCTTTGTCTGGTTGTTGGTTTTCTTTATCCTTTGACCAACAATCTTTCTTTACATGTCCTTTCTTTCCACATTTCTAACAAGTAATTCCCTTACTTCTGGATTTAGATCTGTTATCCCTTGACTTTGATTTCCCATTACTCTTACTCTTGGATCTCTCCTTCTACCTGCCCCTACTTTCTACATTCAAAACATTTCCAGATGATGATTCCTCTCTTCCTGTGAATTTATTCATTCAAGATTATACTAACCACATCATCAAACTTCAAAATATTATTAGCAGATGTTGTATTACTAACAACCATTACCAAGTTATCCCAACTATCAGGAAAGAACATAAGAATAAAAGTGCTTTTACTTCATCATCAAATGGTATAGCAACCAATTTTAACTGATTTACAATAGATCAGAAATCATTCAAATGACTAGATGTAGATCCACCTTCATGCATCTTAGAACTAAATAGTTTCTTCATCAAATAAACTTTATTTGAAGCACTAGGTTTTTCATATAAATTAGCAAGAGATTTCATTAACTCTACCATAGAAGTTGCTTCTGTAATATTGGAAGCCACGGATGTTGTCAGGCTCAATCTTATAGATCTCAAAGCCTTTCTATCAAGAATCTTCCATTCTTCATCAGTCATCTTCGTAGGTCTAGACTTCTCATCCAATGGTAAATACAAATCTCTTTGATACAGATAATCCTCAATCTGCATCTTCCATAATTGATAATTTCAGTCGTCAAATTTCTCTACCTTGTATTTTTTTTCTTCTGCCATTGTTGTAGCTCCCACTCAATTAGAAAACCCTCTGTGAGTAAATCTGTCAACACACAAAACCCTCAAACAAATCTCTGATACCAGTTGTTGGGGTTAGCACACCGGTTGTACAGACAATATATCAGATCTAAGCATACATGCAAATAAAATTGGATATTCTACCAGAAGAAATATACAAAACAAGAGACATAAATCAACACCATATTTAACGTGGTTCACCCAGTTTGGGCTACGTCCACCAAGAAACAAGCCAATCTATTATCCAAAGCTTTAACAAGATATACAATGAAGATTTACAATCTTCCACACCTCTCAGATGTACAGTACTTTCTTTCTCTCAAGCTTTTGCTTCATCACCAAGAATTCTCTCTCTCACCAAATTTTGCAAGTTCTTTCTAATTCTTGTTAATCATCTTACTTCTAAAAAACCTAGCTTTTATGCTTATATAGTCATTTATAGACTTAGGGCACTTAGCCATGTAATTACAATCAATAGATATACTTTAATGCTAAAAATAGATCTAATTCCTGAGAGTTAATTAAAACATCCTTGCACAGGTAACCGACATCGGTTAGACCTAACCGTTGCCGGTTCCTCCCTTGCCTGACGATGCCAGTCATACCTGACCGACTACCATTCCTAGGTGACCGATGTTGTTCCCCCTTAACCGATGATGGTTACTGTATTTTCCAGCAAGTTTCCATTGCATGCTAAACTGAAGTAATTGTATTCACCTGGGCTTGCAGTCCTACAACCTACCCCCAATCTCTTGCATGTGCCTGTGTTGGAGATTTTGCATGTTCCTGTGTTGCCACTAATTGTCCCTGTAACAAGGTCACTTGTGCCTAAGTTTTTGCTTGTTGCCAATGTAATTCCATCACCTACCCATGTAGCCTATCCCTCTCCATAGTAATAGTACCCAAATCAGGTTGTCTTGGCCTCAAAGGTGCTGCCTATTTTTGGGCTATCTACCACCCGCCTGTACCCATCAGAGGTGCCCACATCATCAATCCTCCTATCAGCAACCTACTCCTCCTATCCTCCTAGATCTTCTAAATGTGGTGGAGATAATGGTCTCTCCACGTCATCCCTTTGATACTATGGAAAGGGCAGAGGCACATCCTATTGTAGCCCAAACTGACGTCTGAATGGGTCGACTGATATTATCTCATGCTCTCTAAGTCTTCGTCCATGTATCCATCTTAGGAGCTCTAAATCTGCCAACTCCTCTACCATTCCTCCAAATGAAGGGTAACCTAGATATGGCCTCCACAAGATATCAACTGCTGATATACCATCTAATAGGCGCCTATAATATGTCACATCCTGAGCTGCTGCATCCATCCTCACATGTGACCCTATCTGTAGCCACCATCTGAAACCTACTCTATAAACCCCTCTATACCAATCCTATCATGAAAGGCCTGGTAGACACAAACATATTATATGGTCGTAGGCCCAACAATGAAGAAGATAGGTGTAGCACAAACCAAACTACTAAATCCTCCTATATGCCCATAACTCTATGTATAACTACACTAGGTATGATGGTGCCTATGTAAAATAGACTCTCTCCTCAATCATATCCTCTAGCACTCCCATCAGTGCCCGTGGAAAACCTCTGAGTTTGGGAGGGCATAACAACCAATCCTTACCATCATCATCACTGCTAATCTCATCTCCTATGGATGTGTGCAGTACATCTCACCGTAACTAATGCTCACACTATTATAAGTCAAATCTCCCATGGCCTCTCTAAAAACTGTAACCATAGGATCGAATGACTCATCTGAAGAGATCTGATACAGTGGCTTCCTAACAATAGGTAGTCTTAGTATCCTGTAAATGTCCTCCAAGGTGATAGTCATCTCCCCCGGTAGGTAGGTGGAATGTGTTGGTCACCGAGTCCCATCTATCGATGATAATCTCTAACTATTTGCGTATACCACCTAACCCCACCCAACCTGACATCCCTCATATGATCCCACTCCTCCTTTGTGATGTTTGGTCTCATCTACACTAATAAGGGTGGTAGTTTATCTCTTATCATTAGCTATTGTTAGGCCTACATCATCAACATTCACACCAATTAATCATGTACTTTTGCTTGCCTAAATCTACATTCTACCTTGACTTACCAGATTCTTACCCTATAACCCATTTTTATTGCACTATTTTCCTCTATGTTTCCTTTTATTTTCCCCCCTTCACCTATTGACCTAACTTACCCCATCCATCTTGCACCCATTCTACATTGTTGACCTATACCTTTGATTTGTCCCTACACATTCTCATTTCTCCCTAACCACCCTTACCTGGCCTACACCCACCCATTCCTACCTAAGATAACCCTAAACCATCATTCCCTTACCTTTCATCGTCTCTAATTTCCCTTTTCTAAAACTTAGTCACATTTAGTAGTGACCGCCATCAATCACCCTTACCGATACTAGTCTCCTTTTACCCCGCCGACGCCAGCCGATACCCAACCCGCATCGGTTACTAGTTCGGCCCTAAGGTCAAACCCCCACGTCCCCATATTCTAAAATTTGACTAAATCACCTAAACTACCCACCTAAATTACCCCAAATTGCCTCTAGATTCCTTTTAGACCCTAATTAGACTAAATTTCACCCTCCTCATACCCACTTTCACCAAATTTTAAACAAAATTCCAATCACATTTCACAAACCAAATTTTTACTTTTTTCTACCTTATTTTGCTACAAAAAAACACCAATGGAGCTCAAATCCTACCTCTACTCGGCTCCATCTTTATGGTGGGATATTGGGTCTCTGTAATGGAACTCCTCATGTGCCCTCTCCTGCCTTTGCCATTCTAAATCACCTTCTCAGCTATCAACCAATCCAATCTCTCGGGTAGATCTCGTGGGCTCGCAAACTCTACTCCTCCAACCACTAAACTCTCACCAACACAACCTAGAGGGTAGCTCTGTCATTTTCTTCACGGATTATGCTCTCTCTCTCTCTCATTTTCACCAAATTCAAATGCACAAATGAGTCATTTTCACGCGGATTTTTCATTTTAACCAAAATTTATCTCGATAGATGTCATTTGTGTCATGCCTAGGTAACTGATGTTGGTTACCCTTACCGACATTGGTTACTTTTAAACCAGCATCAGTCACCTTACCTAAACCAATTATACCTACTTTTCCCAAAGTTTTGATGTAGGATGCCATTTTCTGGCTACCTCAGCCTTACCCTAGCCCTACAGGCTCACCTACTCACCTTATCACCAAACCCCTTACCTATGTGTATGTAGGGGCACATTTTTGCCTATATCTTGGCCTTACCCAAAACCTTACCTATACACCCACCCCGACCTCACCCATTAGATACTCGAATTCGCTTACTTGATGTACCTTGCGATGACGCTACTTTTGTTGTTTAGCCTACAGACCTTGCCTTGCCTTCTACCGTGATTTTTATCTTGACCAAACAAAACCTTTTGGTGCTTCAGAATAAACCTATACCCATTCTTGTACCTAGCCTTTTTGTGTCTCCAGGACCATATCCTATACTTGGATACCTGGACCATATCAACCTTGTTTGGATAAACAATCAACCTTTGACAATGTATACTTTGTGAGCTCTTTAGCCTAGTGCCTTGTCGCATTCTAGAAGTGTGTGTGTGTTTGAATGCCCCCACCTATTACTCACACAGATATCACCAGTAACTCTTCCTCACACCCGACCTCCCGAGGTCGTGCCGAGACAGCCGGTGGGGATGGAATATACGTGGGGTGTAGATAAACTAGTTAGGAAATCTTATGTCTTCGACGCACACTAATGGAATCTGTGAATCTAAGGCAAAGAAGGCCCTCCTAACCTAAACTGGTGTGATAGATCGTTCGGCGAGGATGACTGCTCGAAGGCTCCAATCAATATTGAGCTCTGGCATGATCCGATCTATAGGTTGTGGGATACGTGGAAGATAACCTGTGGGTGCTTCGTATATATCTCCCCGATAAGGTCATGAAAATGGATGATGGATATATGGTGGATTCTATGGGTGATTCTCTGGTCTAGTCCAAAAATCCTTAGCTTGATTAGCTGCTACGTCTAGTGAGGATAGTTGTGCGATAATGATTGGTGGAAGTGGAGAGGACCTAAATACTAATGTGCGTAAACTAGCATCAACGTCTGATTGACCTGTGGGCCCATTGGGTTGTGGGACCTGTGGATCACAACCGTAAGTTCATGGTCATTGTGGACCTCCTATGGTCATGTGTAGAATCAATCCCTAATCCCTAATATCTAGTAGTCGTATGCCTTTTCAGCCTCTATGTTTAGAACTAAAAGTTGTGCAATCTTCTCAGAGTACCTTACAGGCATTCTGGCAACTTGAATTCTTAAGCTAGTGTCTATGTCAATGAGGATGTCTCCTGCGTCTGGCTGTGGGACCAAAGGATCACAACCGAACGTTTTCTCTCTTTCAAGCCCTTCTACAGTCATGCGGATATCTATTAGGGCAATCTGTAGTTTGGCTGGTTTGACCAAAACGTATGTGCTTTGTCATCTTCTATGTTTAATCCTCTTAACTGTGAGCTGATTTCTTGTAGGTCTGTTGTTGTTCGGAAGACCTGAATTCTGAGATTTTGGTCTATGTCAGTTATTGCTGCAACAAGATTGGGTTGAGGCACGATTGGCTCGAATACGTATTCTCTGGGCTCCCTAGGTCCCGTGATTGTCATACAAAAGAAACAATATAAATCTAACTAAAGCAAAGTAAACTAATTATGCAAAGTATATCCACAACATATATAAATTCTCTATTTTTGTATTTTTGACAGAATATTTAACAAAATTAAGATAACAACTATTTAATATATCTAGAAAATGACAACTAACCTAATAACAGAATTAAAAACAAACAAGGTAGCCGAGTATAGCTACTTGTCTGTGCAGTTGTGAATCTATTCTAAATAACTAAATAACTGATCTAATTTAATTGAAAGATTTTCGATCCTACCTCAGAAGTGAGGAATGAATCATAGTTTCTCAGAAACTATCAATCCCCACAGCTTCCCCGGCAATATCGAAAATGAACGATAACTAAAATGAAGTAATTCACTACTCTATTTGGTATATTTTAACTAGAACTTTGAAAGCTTGAACCTGGATTTTGCAGAACAGTGGTGAATCCGATTGTGTGTGGCTTTGTCCCCTCAGTGTGGTCTCCTCATTCCTTCGTGCTCACGTGAATCCAGAAAAGCATGTAATGCTAGCATCAACAGAAGTAGGTATTGGAACAATGGCAGCTTTGGATGTAGACTGAATACAATGTGAGTAGGAGAGGGATAGCGCAAGAGAACAGAGCTTGGCTTATGCAATTCCTAGTGGGATTTATTGCGAGTCATACAACACAAAACATCCAGAACCTGAAACTATCCTTCTTGACGAAACAAAACCTGCAACTCTAATGGCTTCAGACTGAAAATGAAACTATCCTACCTCAATTGATTGTATGAAATAGTAATAACACTAGAACAAGAAGATCATGTGGCTTCTAAACAGAAAAATAAGACTAACTATGCATGCAACAAATGAAAACTATTGAATTCCTAAGCAAGAACTGAAAGACTAAACTATTGAAATGAGGATGAGGGGCATAGTTTTGAGGGGCCATTTGCTTGTAATCAAACCAGCTATTTATAGAATTCCCATTCACCCAAAGGTAACTCCAACTAGGACTCTTTTACCATTAAACAATGGAGAAACACTATTACAGGGAACCAAAATCATAAATACAAGCCAAAGCGGGTGAGAAAGCTGGTAAAAGTTGAAAATTCACGCAAGTCACGTGATTAAGAAGAACATGCTAGAAAATGCGTGAAGGACCGCCACCCTGAGTAGGGGGTGGTTACAGGACCGCCGCCCTACCTGGGCGGCGGTCACGAGACCGCCACCCAGGCAGGGCGGCGGTTTCGTCACTGAAGACAAAAATGCAAAGGAAAAGAGGGGAAAAGAGCAAAACAAAGCACACGGAGGCTAAGCGGGGCATGTGGGATGTTAACGTACACTTGGAGAGCTTTTCTGGATCCCGAACACCTTGCGAGGAGACCTGTATCATCATTGGGGCATGTGTAACATCGTTCTGGTAGTGTAGTACCCTTACAATTTTGGGTACGTACATATTGCCCCCTCAGAGAAGCGTTTTAGCCATGAAGAGGCGTAAAACGGTGGGTCCGAGTATGGCGGTCCCGAAATGGGAAGCTAGAAATTATACCTGACACGTCCATGTGTGTCGAAATGACGCCATCCAAAATTCCCGCTACCTGCAAAATGAAAAGAGGACTCAAGTGCAGATAGATAAAATAAATCGAAAAATAAATACTAAAATAATATGAAGTGAGGACTTACCATTTGCGCGGGGATAAGAACTTACCTCCGTCGGTGCTCCAAACCTGCGAAAAGGGCATTCAAAATGAGTCAAAATGCTATATATATAAAAATGGGCCCATTTTCCTATTCATTTGCGCGTGTCGATTTGATTGATTTTGAGCTCTGGGACCCACGGTGATGGTTTTTGATGAGAGTATAGTCAAAATGTTCGTGACGAGATAGTGATCATGCCTCCGTGAGCGGAACATCGACCCACGAGATCTCAGGTTAGTTCTTCTCGATTTACCATTTTTATACCTAAAATGTAAAAATGATGAAATCTTCACCATGGGGGGGTAATTTTTGAAATTTCTAGTTTTAAATGTGTCCTTAGGGGGGGACGCCTAATGGGTAGGCTCTCATTTTAGTCAAAATGGTCATTTTTTAGCATTTTTTGAGCATTTTTAGGGCACGTGACCCATTTGGAAATGCGGGACACGACCGCCGCCCTAAGTAGGGTGGCGGTTACAGGACCACTGCCTTTCAAAGTGGCGGTTATGGAACTGCCACCCTGCTCAGGGCAGCGGTCCTTTCCAGAATGATAAAATAACCTTGTTTTTAACTTGTTTTTGCATTTTCCATTTTCCTGTATGCTTTAATGATTTTTCCAATGTGATTCAAATACTAACTTACTCCTTTTTGCGTGTTTTTGGGTGTATGCAGAAGAAGGAATATATCAGATGGAGCCGAGAGAGAGAGAGTGTGTGTGACTGGCTTCCAGCAGTGTTGGATGCACTTTCTCAGGCCGAGCAGGATACTCTTCAGAGGGCCGGCATATTACGTATATCACGGGTTCCTCATGTCGCACCTTCTAGTCACATACTATGTGACCTGTTTTCATATTGGGATGCTGATCGGAACACTTTCTGATTTCCAGGAGTCAGGGGTGAGTGGACTATCACCCTGGAGGATGTCTACCACATCTTGGGAGTCCCGATCATTGGGAGATGACTTACACTTGAGACAGCGGGGTCGCGGGCTCAGATAGCTCAGTGGGCTACATATATGGGAGACGCAGTTGTCTCCACTAGTTCAAAGAAGGGGGTGAGGGTCCGTTCCATTCCTAGCTTGCCTATCCCTTTGATTCGTCAGGCCATTATGGGGATCCTTGCCTCGAGATTGATCGGGGACAAGGGAGGGGACACCTTACTCTACTGCTGGTCCCCTATTATTGCACAGATTGAGGCACATGGTCAGATTTATGCCTGGGGAGCCGATATACTTGGGACCACCTATCACGACTTGTACAGGGTGGTTCACTTACAGGGACAGTCTTTGAGCCATCCGACCTTGGTTATGAGCTGGGTCTATGAGCGTATCATCCCTTATGGGAGAGGCATAGAGGTGGCGGATCCCAGAGCCGTGAGGGCAGCTAGATGGACAGAGATGTCGGTGCTTAGAGCACCCCACCAGCCAGTTGCTTCCCTGACTACTGATGATATGGAGGCCACACCTTATCAGGCCATGGCAGGGTTGTGGGGCGAGGAGACCTTCACTTTGATTTCCTGCTCTACTACAGGGCAGCTTGTGGACAGGACGGGGAAGGTAGAGACACACCCCTTTGATCGAGTGCCTCAGCAGTTCGGCCTTGCTTACGTTGATATGCTTCCCCCAGTGGTGCCAGTGTTCAGATCAGTTCGGGAGGCTAGGGGAGGTCCTAGAGGCCGGGGTTGGACTGTTGTTACTCCTGGCATCCCTATTGCAGCTAGGCGGGTGGTACGTGCCTGAGAGAGAGTCGGTGCTCCTCAGGCACCTTTACTTCAGATTGCCGCCGGTCCTGCCCATAGCAGTGATGACCCTATTGATATAGACTCTGAGTCTGAGGAGTTCACAGGGGGAGAGACGGAGGAGGAGACCGAGGACATGGAGGTCAGTGAGTCAGGTGGAGAGGAGGATAGCGATCCCGAGTGGCATGACACTCAGGAGATCTTACAGGCCGAGAGGGCAGAGCAGAGTGCGGAGAGGGTGACTCTAGTCTCAGAGGAGTTTCCCTCTCAGGACCTAGGCGGAGAGGATGAGTCCGTAGTAGGATGCTATGTTGCCCCAGACACAGGAGGAGGACATCAGTCAGCGGCGGCATCTGTGGCAGGCGCTGATCCTAGGGATCCCTCTTGGAGGCCCAGAGATCCGAGTGAGTTGTCACTCTTCTTTTAATATTTGTTTTTAGCTAGGATTGCCTTAGTTGCTATCTCTCCTTTTGTTCATCTTTGTTTTTATCTTTTGATTATTTTCTAATTTGTTTTCTCCTTTGCTTGCAGAGACTGTTGATGAGTGGCGAGACTTGATTCACCGGGTATGTACTGATACCCTGATGCTCCCCATGGAGAAGACTCGCGCCGAGCTATCCATGGATGCAGGGGAGCCTTCAGCAGCTGGTAGGCATAGCGATGTCTTTGCCCCTGTCTGGCATGTGGCCAAGATGGTGACTTCCCTCCATACCAAGTTAGCTGGGTATAGGACTGCAGAGTGCCTGATGAGGAGCCACTCTCATAGCGAGGCTACAGCTACTGTTCGGGACCGTGAGCCCTCAGTGCACTCAGAGCGCCGGCGTAGCTGGAGTCCTAGACGTGGTCGTGCACCTTCTGAGGGATCTCATAGGGGTTGAGAGGCCACTTGGCTCTTTTTGTAGTGACTCTTGCTAGATTGTTTATACGATCATTTTGTATTTTCCGGGCTCATTGAGCATTTTGACCATGCCTAGCGCATGATGGCATTGTACATAAAACTTGATTATATATATATATATATACTTCTTTTTGGATCTAGATCTCTTGGTGTACCTAGATTTTGTGATTCATTTCCACATGTATATAGATGCTTATAAATTCTTGTTTTTATATGCTTTTCAGAATGTATGCAATGGAGAACAAATGACACAAATGCTTTCTTTCTTTTTGTATTTCGTGATGCTGATGTATGATGATGCAAATGAACTTGTGATCTTGAACTTTAGCTTTCATAAGCAATTTTCCGGTACTTCATATTGTTTTGACAAAATGTAATGATGAACTGGTATGATGAGCAGATGCACTTGCCCCACTCCTAACTCCACGCAACTAGTAAGATGCGAGGGCTCACCACCGAGAGCTAGAAAGGGCACAAGCTATGAGGTGTGTTGAAATGGTAATGATGGGAGATAGACAAAGAGTTGGTGGAACCAAATTAGGATGCTACAAACCTACCCTACTCAAGTGACTCCATAGTTTAGAATGTGACTTGCTTTGCAGTTTATCTAGACTTAGATCCGTAGATGGCCACTTGGTTGACAAAATCTGGTTTTCAGGGTTTTGAACTCTCTTGGAATTTTGGACATCTGATTCATTTGTTTTTGACTCAAGATTTCAAAGGTTTATTTGAACTATTTGCTTATGACCTTCAACGTTTACTGTCAAGAGGACCCCCTACACCTTGCCCCATGCTACTAGTAGGAAGCATGGGCTTATCACCATGGACAAGGCACAGGTGAGTAAGGGCATTCCCATCCTTTCCCAACCCTACGTCACTAGTAAGAGATGCAAGCTCATCACCGAAGGTTGGTAGGGCAAGGAAATGTGTAAAAGTAAAATTTTTGTTTGATCTATATTCGACTTATTTATTTGAGCAAAATGTCAGTATGTTCTTATTTCCAAAGAGATCTATATACGGGATAGATGTGACACCATGAAGCTTCTAGAATAGACCATAGGCAAGACACCTATCCTAGGAAGAAACAAAAGTGAGAACAAGCATGCAGGCCTTGGTATGGCTACCGTTAAGACTTTGTCATATCTAGCTTTAATTGATGAAATGATTCTGAAACAGTTGATGATGTTATGAAAATGAAGAAGTATGATTTGAATGCTTCTGCCAATACCATCAGAAGTTTGTAATGAATTACTTAAGAGCAAGTCCCTTGATCACCAAGTTTTACGAAACGAGTGAACAAAATGAACCTATCTAAATGAATATGTAATGTAGATATAATTATACAAATAGTGTCGATGCTTCATGCGTAAAATCATTTAAGATGCAAGGAATTGACTGTTTCACCAAATTCCTCACCTTCTAGTGTGCACAAGAGATACGCACCATTTCCATAGTCCTTCATGACTCGATATGGGCCCAACCATTTGGGCCAGAACTTTCTTCCTTCACCGGTTTTCTTATCGATCCGGCTGTCTAGTCTTAGAACTAGATCTCCTTCATATATTTCTCGCTCATAGACCTTTTTGTTATACTGCCGGCACATCCGGTCAGCATAGACTCTATGCCACTGTTTCAGCATTTAACCTGGCCTCATCTAGGCTTTCTAGTTGGGAGAGGCGTGCCTCTCTATAAGCTTCCTCATCCAGAATCCCTTGTAGTGAGATGCGGAGACTGGGTATTTCAACCTCAAGTGGGAGAACTGCTTCTGCTCCGAATACCAATGAGAAAGGAGTTGCTCCTGTTGGTGTTCTTATTGAGGTTCGGTGGGCCCACAAGGCCGGATATAACTTTAAATGCCAATCTCGTTTGTTTTCTTTTACCATTTTGAGGAGAATAGCTTTCAACGTCTTGTTTGTTGCTTCAGCCTGCCCGTTGGCTTGAGGATAGTAAAGAGAGGCTGTGTGATGGTTTATTTTAAACTTACTACATAGCTCACGAACCTCATCATTCTTAAAGGACGTGCCATTATCTGAGATAATGACTTGTGGGACACCGTACCTGTAAATGATCTGGTTCAAAATGAACTTGGTGATCATGAACCTGGTACAGTGGTAAGAGGCATAGCCTCTACCCATTTGGTAAAATATTCGGTGGCCGTGATTATGAAGTTATGGCCATCCATTGACGAGGGAGAGAATTTCCCTATCAAATCTAGGCCCCATGTAGAAAAGGGCCATGGAGTCACGATTGGTTGTAGAGCTTGTGCTGGCATGTGAATCTCGTGGGAAAATTCTTGGCATTTATGGCATCTGCGTACAAACTCTACTGCGTCGTGTTCTAGAGTGGGCCAGAAATAGCCCATCCGATGTATTTTGTGGGTAGTGGCATGACCACCAAAATGGCCTCCACATATTCCACTGTGGGATTCATAGAGAATCTTCTTGGATTCTTCTGTGTCAACACACCTTAGAAGCATTCCATCGAAAGCCTTACGATAGAGCACTTGTTCTATAATAACATATTTAGCTACGATAATGTGTAACCACCTTCTTTGTTGTGGTGTAGCACCTTCTGGATATGTATGGTCCATGATAAAATTGATAATATCAGTATACCAAGGACATTCAGAGATGGGAGGTCTGGTTTCGATGTAATATATGCATTCATCGGAAAATCTAGATCTACTAGATCACCTCCATCTAACGGGTTGTCGGCTAACCAATCTGCAATGATTTGTCCCTTAACAGACTTCTGGTTTACAAAAGTTAATTCGAATTCACCCATTAAGGTTATAAAGCATCCAGCCTTTTTAGACAAGGACCCTTGCGTGAGGAAAGTTCGTAAATGGTTTGTTTTTACAATGACCCTTGTTTCTTGATTTAGCATGTAATGTCTTAAGCATTTGGTTGCAAAGACTATGGCAAGGCATTCTCATTCTGCTTGCGTATAACGTGTTTCATAATCGAGCAACGTTCAGCTAATAAAATAGACCACACGTTCTCATTTATCATCATCTTCTTGAGCCAACATGCAGGCTAGCGAGACATCCATAGCTCATGAATATAAGATCAAAGGATGATCTGGTCTAGGTGGCATTAACGTGGGAGGAGACAGTAAGAAGCGTTTAACTACTTCGAAGGCCTCATGGCATTCCTTTGTCCAAATAATGCAGCAATCCTTTTTCAACAAATTGTTGATCAGATGAACAACAAAACTTAAGTCTGGAATGAATCTCCGGATTGCACCGAGCTTTCCAAGAAACGATCTAATGCCAGAGTCATCTGATGGTGGGATCATCTCAAGAACAACCTAGATTTTGGCTGGGTCTACATCGATCCCTCGTGATGATATAATGTAACCTAGGAGTTTCCCTCCTGTCACACCAAATACACATTTTTCTGGGTTTAGTGTGACTCCGTATTCGATCAAACGTGAAAGAATGATGCAGAGCACTTCCGGGTGATCACAACGCTTCCTGGCCTTGGCCAACAAGTCATCTACATAGGATTCCATGATTTTATGAATAAGATCATGAAATATGTATGTCATTGCCCGCTGGTATGTAGCGCCAGCGTTCTTGAGACCGAATGGCATAACAACGTAGCAATAAGTTCCCCAAGGAGTTATAAACATGGTTTTGGCTTGGTCTTGTTCAGATATTCTGATTTGATTGTATCCCGAGAACCCATCCATGAGAGACAAAAGCTCAAATCCAGTTGTTGCGTCAATGATGATGTCAATGGATGGTAACGGGAAGTCATCCTTGGGGCACGCCTTGTTAATGTCTCGGAAGTCTATGCAGATGCGTATCTTCCCATTCTTTTTTAGAACGGGGATGATATTAGATACCCACTGAGAGTAATCGACTGGTTTGATGAACCCTACCTGGAGAAGTTTCATTACTTCTTCCTTCACCATGAGAGCTACCTTGGGTTTCATTGGTCTCGATTTTTGTTTAATTGGCTTTGCATCTGATTTGGTGATGAGGTTATGTACCGCGATGTGTGGTGCAATTCCCGTCATTTCTTTATAATTAAATGCAAAAGCCTTTTGATGTTCTTTGAGGATTCGAGTGTGTATTTCTATCTCTTCTGGAGTTAACGAAGATCCTAGTTTCAAGATCTTTGGTTCTTCCTCCGTTCTGATGTTAATATCAATCGTTCCTTCGATTAAAGAAGCGTTACCTTCTTCAAACTCAGGCGGGGCTGGAGGTAGTTCCAGATCTTCTCCATTCTCTACCATGTATATGTCGAGTTCCTTTTGTGGGGGAAGCTCTACCATGGGATTTCCAAAGTAAGAAGATGAATGTGGGATTAAGGACAAATCTACCATGTGATGGGTGAGATGTAACTCTGCATAGGCATTTAGGTAATCAAGAGTGGCTCTATCACTATCAACGTGACCTAAGATAGTAGATTTATTCTCAGCTATGTGCGTTAGAAGAGGGTTTGTTGACGTTTTCTTTACTAACGGTTCAGTACGAAGGGATACCATGAAACGGGTGTCTTCCAACTCACTGTTTGGAGTGAAACGTGAAGCTGAGGTTGCTATCGAATCTGTGAGAAGGTTTTGTTCTCGTGGGATTGCCTCAATGGATATGAAGTTAAATCCTTTGCTCAAATCTAATACTGTTGTTTTGTAGAGCTGTAAGTGTTCAGCTCTAGTCTCATACACCTCAGAGACTTGGTTTGCTACTAATTGTGAGTCTCCTAACACTCTGATGTCATTAACACCGATCCTTTTAGCTATGATGAGACCAAGGAGGAGGGCTTCGTACTCAGCATCATTGTTTGTACATTCAAATTTAATTTAAAGGTGAACGGTAGGATCTTTCCCTCGGGAGAAGTAAAGATCACACCTGCCCCAGCCCCATAACGACATCTAGCTCCATCAAAGTGGAGAGTCCAATGTTTATTTGGGAAGATGGATGTTGGGACATTCATTACGTCTATTTCTTCTGCTTTGGTTACTTCTACCATGCAGAGTTCCTCTGCTGGAAGAGAACCAACTCCTAGGGTACATCCCATACCTGTGGAATCAAATGGTAGGAAAATTGGCAAATCTTGCTCTAGCAACTCAACAATTTTTGCAGTAGTTCCTAATGACACTGTTTCTACAACGTTAGCTTCATCCTTGAGGGCTGAGATGCTCTTGACTAGGTTCGTAATTTCTAACTCTGTTGTAGGTATCAACTTTTCTTCTGGTTTTGAGTTGGTTGGTTTGTTAAGTTGGTTTGTTGGGAGTTCAAACTCAGAGTGAATGCCTGGCCTTTTCTTCAGGTCTGCTAGGTGTATATCGAATGGTTTTGGATCACCTTTTGCTACGAATATCTTTCCTAAGTGCAAGAATCTTATTTCCTGAAATAACGTAGAAGGGATTGCCTTCATACGGTGTATCCATGGTCGGCCGAGGATCATATTATAGTTGGTTTCCTGATCTATAATATAAAACTCAGTGAGGATTGTTTTGGGTCCTAAGGTGACTGGTAGTATTATAGTCCCAATCGAAGTGGCTTTAAGGCTATCATAGCCTCTTAGTGTATTTCTGAGTCGTGGAACAATTTGTTTCTCCATACCCTAGCTTTTGAAGGAAAGAGAAGGGGACTATGTTAACTGCTGCCCCATCATCAACCATTGCACGTTTAACGTAATTGTTATAAACCCACACTTGTAAATGTAAGGCTGGATCACCTCTACGTGTAATCTCAGCATCTGTTGGCATTTTGTTTACGTCAAATATAAATTCAGTATCCCTATCCGGCTGCCCCGGAGGGTGGATATCAAAGTCTATATGGTTTACCTGTGTTTCGGGAGGTGGAGTGATGTTAATTAAATGACCTAAACCTAATGCTTCTAAAAGAGCAGCCCTATGGGCAGGAGAGTTCTTCAACAAGTCCAAAAAGGAGATGTGAGAGAAGGTCTTTGTTAGGTCATTAATTAAATCATAGGCACCTACGGGTTTTACTAATGTTTGTTGAATGTTATCTGGCTCTAGTGGGTAACTTGGATTTGGCTGAGAGGAATACTCTCGTGTCCTTGTTATGGCTTCCACGTGTAGCTCAGTGTCTAACTCCACTAAACCGACTATCTTGGTTCATGGCTGATTTCCTAATTGCGGTGCGACAGGTGGATTTAGTGAAGTCGAGGCTTCATGATCATTGTTTCCTATCATTACACCCTTGTTCGTCCCATTTGGATTTAATTTGTTGTTATTGTGATTTGGGAGTGGATCATTGAAGATCTTGAGGGGTGCATTTTGAGGGGAGACTGCTCCCTGTGAAAGTGTTTGGCGCAGGTGATGCAGGATCTGCTAAGAACATATCTATGAAAAGTTGTCTTTGTTCCTCTGGCAAACGTTGCATGAACTTATTGTAATCACGGCAAGTCCTAGTGTCATGGCCTCAAATTTTGTGGAAACCACAATACGAGTTGGGATTATAACTCCTAGGTTGTTGGTTTGGCACGTGTTGTGGTCCAAAACTCTGATTAAACCATTGACTATTAGGATTAAAGTTTTGCATTTGTTGCCTTTGGTTTTGATATCCAGTTGAGTTTTGACTTGGACCCTATGTGTCTGGATCTGCCGTTGTTGTTGTTTGTTGTTGTTGTTGTGGATGATTAAAATCCACCGCATTGATTGTTGGGGTAAAATTGTTGTTTCGTTGATTATTAACCGATGGTGGAGCATTTACAACATTTTCCTTTTTAGCTTGGTCAGTTACTCCATCTGTTGTCACTCCACGGTTCTTGTTAAGGATTTTAGGTCCTTGATTGGCATTTGTGGTAGTAGGATAAGTCATAGTATTTTGGTTGGGGATGATTAACCTCCCATTTGTTCCATATGCCTTGCGACCGCTATCTATTGCAGCTTGATCTATTCGAGAGCACTCTCAAGCACCTCATCATAAGTTCTTAGTGGGAACTTCTAGACTTCTTCCTTTATCTCTCTGCTGAGAGAATGAAGGAATAAATCACATAGTTCCATCTGATCCATGTTTGGAGCACTTGCTGAAGAATAGAGGACTGTACGCCATCTTTGGATGAAATGAGCAACAGATTCATTGTGTTCTTGTTTAATATGCAAGAATTCCCTGATTCCTGTTCTCAACAATTTGTTCATGTCAAACGCCTTGATGAACTCTGAAACGAGTTGTTTAAATGAATGTATTGAGGCTTCAGGTATTCTATAATACCAATCGAGGGCAATACCCTCTAAAGTTTTGGGGAATATTTTAGCAACAACTCCATCCCAAGGGAGCAGTTCTCGAATGGTTGTGGCATAGGCCTTAATATGTGCATTCGGGTCTCCCTCCCCTTTGTACTTGGGAAAATCGGGAAGAGGTCTTGGAAGCATGACGCTTCGTATAGTGAAGTCTAAGGGCTCTTTCAAATATTCTGAATAAGTCCCTATCGCATAGGTTTCGACCATCGATGGTGCCTGCTGAGGGGGTGGAGGTGGAATGGTTTGTTGATATGGTGTAGCATATGCATTTGTAGGGGCATAAGGAAATCCCTGTGGTTGAGAAACATCCCGGGAGAAGAGAACATATCTCCCTGTGGTGATTTGGAATACATGTTTAAGTATGGAGGAGCATTGCTTCAGGAATGGATTATTTTGTACTAAACCGGGAGGTATCATATTTTCCACTGGAGCGGCATTAGAGAACGTGGTTCTAGTTGGCATTTGTTGTGAATACTGAGGAGGCATGCCCAATGTGCCTGTTCCTGTGAGGAGGTCTACTTGGCTAGGATGATGTGGAGGATTGGAATTTCCTGCCTGCATGAATTGAAATTTTGACTTGCTTGAGCAAGTTCCAACCCTCTAACTTTCTCAACTAAGGCTGAGATGACCTCGTTTGGTGAAGATCACGGTATTTTTCCTTAGTGGTGTTTTGTTGTTGAGGTTGTATAGGCATATGGTACCCTGCTATGAATTGATCATTACCCTGCCAAGTTTCACCGATGGGCATTTCCCATAGGTGGAGGAATGGAGGTGTTTTCTTGAAAAGAGACCTCGGGTTGTGTTTGTAAACCTCCTATAGGTGGGTACATACTTTGAGAGCGTTGTTCACTCCTAGCATAACGTGCTAAGTGTTCATCATCTAAAAATAGATATGGATCTGATTGTCTACTGATTTGTGGTCTAAGCAACACCTGAGGAGATGAACCAGATTCTCCAGTGAGCATCATGTTGTTCGAGCCTGAAGGCTCTGGTTGTTGCGTTTGAGTGAGCTGATCCAACTCCTCTATTTGGAAAGAAGAACTATATCTAGTCCTTTGAGGTGGAGTTTGTGTTGAAAACTAGTTAGTTGAATAGTTGTCACCCCATGCTGAGAGCGAGGGTGATGGTTGTCTATTTAGTTGATCGTAGTATGCTTCAAGACCTAGGAGAGGTCTGCCATATGCATCGAATCCTGACATATTCGGGGGGTATATGAATACCCGCAGAATAATGGGAATAAGATGGATGAAAACTAAAGAAGAGAAAGTGAAAAAAGTTCCAGTTTCAATATCAGGTTCACCAATCTTGTTGGTGAAGCTGATGTGAAGGCTAACGAGGTGGAAAAGATGAAAAGTATACTAATTGGAAGAACTTTGTTTATGTGGACTTCAAACGTAGGGTTCACCACCATTTTGTACGATGGAAAAGTGACAAGCGAGCATGGGAATCTACAAGTAACTCTTCCTCACACCCGACCTCCCGAGGTCATGCCGAGACAGCCAGTGGGGATGGAATATACATGGGGTGTAGACAAACTAGTTAGGAAATCTTATGTCTTCGACACGCACTAATGGAATCTGTGAATCTAAGGAAAAGAAGGCCCTCCTAACCTGAACTGGTGATAGATCGTTTGGTGAGGATGACTGCTCGAAGGCTCCAATCAATATCGAGCTCTGGCGTGATCCGATCTATAGGTTGTGGATACGTGGAAGATAGACCTGTGGGTGCTTCGTATATGTCTCCCGACAAGGTCATGAAAATGGATGATGGATATATAGTGGATTCTATGGGTGATTCTCTGGTCTAGTCCAGAAATCCTTAGCTTGATTAGCTGCTACGTCTAGTGAGGATAGTTGTGTGATAATGATTGGTGGAAGTGGAGAGGACCTAAATACTAATGTGCGTAAACCAGCATCAACGTCTGATTGACCTGTGGGCCCGTTGGGTTGTGGGACCTGTGGATCACAACCGTAAGTTCATGGTCGTTGTGGACCTCCTATGGTCATGTGAAGAATCAATCCCTAATCCCTAATATCCAGTAGTCGTATGCCTTTTCGGCCTCTATGTTTAGAACTAAAAGTTGCGCAATCTTCTCAGAGTACCTTACAGGCGTTCTGGCAACTTGAATTCTTAAGCTAGTGTCTATGTCAATGAGGATGTCTCCTGCATCTGGCTGTGGGACCAAAGGATCACAACCAAACGTTTTCTCTCTTTCAAGCCCTTCTACAGTCATGCGGATATCTATTAAGGAAATCTGTAGTTTGGCTGGTTTGACCAAAACGTATGTGCTTTGTCATCTTCTATGTTTAATCCTCTTAACTGTGAGCTGATTTCTTGTAGGTCTGTTGTTGTTCGGAAGACCTGAATTCTGAGATTTTGGTCTATGTCAGTTATTGCTGCAACAAGATTGGGTTGAGGCACGATTGGCTCAAATACGTATTCTCTGGGCTCCCTAGGTCCCGTGATTGTCATACAAAAGAAACAATATAAATCTAACTAAAGCAAAGTAAACTAATTATGCAAAGTATATCCACAGCATATATAAATTCTCTATTTTTGTATTTTTGACAGAATATTTAACAGAATTAAGATAACAACTATTTAATATATCTAGAAAATGACAACTAACCTAATAACAAAATTAAAAACAAACAAGGTAGCCAAGTATAGCTACTTGTCTGTGCAGTTGTGAATCTATTCTAAATAACTAAATAACTGATCTAATTTAATTGAAAGATTTTCGATCCTACCTCAGAAGTGAGGAATGAATCATAGTTTCTTAGAAACTATCGATCCCCACAGCTTCCCCGGCAATATCGAAAATGAACGTAACCGAAATGAAGTAATTCACTACTCTATTTGGTATATTTTAACTAGAACTTTGAAAGCTTGAACCTGGATTTTGCAGAACAGTGGCGAATCCGATTGTGTGTGGCTTTGTCCCCTCAGTGTGGTCTCCTCATTCCTTCGTGCTCACGTGAATCCAGAAAAGCATGTAATGCTAGCATCAACAGAAGTAGGTATTGGAACAATGGCAGCTTTGGATGTAGACTGAATACAATGTGAGTAGGAGAGGGATAGCGCAAGAGAACAGAGCTTGGCTTATGCAATTCCTAGCAGGATTTATTGCGAGTCATACAACACAAAACATCCAGAACCTGAAACTATCCTTCTTGACGAACAAAACCTGCAACTCTAATGGCTTCAGACTAAAAATGAAACTATCCTACCTCAATTGATTGTATGAAACAGTAATAACACTAGAACAAGAAGATCATGTGGCTTCTAAACAACAAAATAAGACTAACTATGCATGCAACAAATGAAAACTATTGAATTCCTAAGCAAGAACTGAAAGACTAAACTATTGAAATGAGAAGATGAGGGGCCATTTTCTTGTAATCAAACCAGCTATTTATAGAATTCCCATTCACCCAAAGGTAACTCCAACTAGGACTCTTTTACCATTAAACAATGGAGAAACACTATTCCAGGGAACCATAAATCATAAATACAAGCCAAAGGGGTGAGAAAGCTGGTAAAAGTTGAAAATTCACGCAAGTCGTGATCAAAGGAATGTGCTGGAAAATGCGTGAAGGACCGCCGCCCTGAGCAGGGGGGCAGTTACAGGACCGCCGCCCTGCCTGGGCAGGCGGTCACGAGACCACCGCCCAGGCAGGGTGGTGGTTTCATCACTAAAGACAAAAATGCAAAGGAAAAGAGGGGAAAAGAGAAAAACAAAGCACATGGAGGCTAAGTGGAGGGCATGTGGGATGTTAACGTACACTTGGAGAGCTTTTCTGGATCCTGAACACCTTACGAGGAGACCTGTATCATCATTGGGGCATGTGTAACATTAATTCAGAAGTTATGTACTCCTTGTTATCTCCTAATTCGTCAACTTTAGATATTCTTCAATTCCAGATGGTGAGTTACATAACTTCACCATTGGTTCACTTGGTTAATAAGCATCTCCAACCTTTTTCCTGAGAACCTCCATCTTGGATTTTTGAGTCCAAAGATCAATCTTATTTCTTTGGCATTTAATTTATCCAAGCGACCTCCCTTTGAACTAAAGATTAAGTTATATTGGCATTCCTAATCTCCACCAAGTCTCAACAGTGTGTTTTAGAACATTAGCTCTCTCACATGAAAGTCCTTCAAATCACGTCTTTTGTTGTTACATGAGATCGGGACCTGTATCTCATTCAACCACAGCTTGGCATCTGGATTCACTCAGCCTTCAATCTGTCAGTGAGTAATCTCTACCCTGAGTTTTATTGCATTGGATAGTTACTTTGGGTTGGTGACCATGCAACTTGGCCTTCCTACATTGCTTCCATCTTCTGGAATTTCTTTCATTTTGTTATTGTGTTTCAGCTCTAGAAAGCTTCATGACTACTAACTTATTTCAACATTGTACTATTTCTGCTGAGCTAACCATTAACGAAAAGGTGGCTATCTTGTACTATTTCTGAGTCTTCACATGCAGATTCTAGGCACCTAGCTTAGAAGGTGGTCTCGAGAGTTTTCTCATCTATACAATCAGCCGCTTGATTACTGGGGAAGTGCAATCCATGTTAACATATTTAGCCAAGTTTCTCACAACGATGATGATCGGCGGCCCTCACCACCCTAGCCACCTCATAGATGTCGTGGTCGATCCCACCCAGGTACTGGCTTCCAGTTTGGTGGCTCAATTGATATCGGTCATTGTGTCTGGTAATTATAGTTCTGCTTAGCCATTCAGATGCATCGATTCACCCAGAACCTGGTTAAAACTGCACTAATCTGCACTTCAGACGATCTGTGTTCCCTAATGGCTTTCTTCCACACTTGCAGACCCTGATAACTAACCGTACTCCCCTAGGTGCCATGGCTCCTATGTGCCTAATTAGATCTTTTCTAGTTGATTGTAGTTTGTGGGTGCTACATCTTTCGTACAACTATAGTTGGCTATTTTTTGTAGCCCTATGTGGCATGTTTTTGTTCACCCTGCATTGAGTTGTCTGTTGAACATGGATTGACAGCCATGTAGGATTTTGTTCGCTTTCTTGAGGTCTAGCTGAACACTGCGCAGTCCATCGACCTATACTATGTAACACTTTGTATGTATTTTTGTCTATGATTTAATAAAAAGGTGGCTCCAATAGCCAAAAACGAGCTCTTCACAATCGTCTTAATCTTTTAAAAAACGTGTAACATCCTTAACTTCAGGGGTTAAATTCCTGATGACCTTTACCTGTGCCTGTTAAATATGCAACATTGGTGGTGAAACAATAACCCTTCCAAATATGTACACTTTTCAAAAATGTAAACCCAATGTTGTCATTTTTATACTGTTAATCATGCAATATATAAAAGATTATTATGGCCATGATATACTATATGCCCACTTTGCTTAAAATTATCCATCTCTCGTGTCAGTTTGAACCCTTCCTATAGCCATCTATATACAAATTTTCAAGGCCTTATTCTAAATCATGCAAGTTACGTTTGAATAATGTGTTTGCATTGTATTTTACGGCTAAAATCATGAAAAATGTCCAAGATGATTGGTCAAGTCACTAAGTTTCAACCCTCCTATGTAACAACTGCCCCCAGATGCCTAATAAAGTGTGTCACATACATTACCATTTTGCAGCTGCCAAAAAGTCTACTATGTAAGCATACATGAAATGTGTAAATCATGTGATCACGTTAGTACTTAGGGAAACATGACATTCTTACTAGAAATTAACAGGAAAAGTTCTGGTGGAATACAATGCCTGAAGTCAAGAACATACTTATGCAAAATTTAGATTGGTGTTTTTGCACCAGGAACTGAAGGCTCCAACGATGAACAGCCAGCTTACTCGAGATGATTCTATGCAGAGTGTCATTAGGATGTCTATAAGGAAAAAAATAAAATCTGGAACATGTTCCAACTTTTAGCCCTTACCTCAATCACTGACTTGTTGTATCAACTTATGTAGCCTATGTACTCCAGTTGTAAGGTCAAGTAATTGTAGGGACTCCAGGAGACCGCAGCAACCCCTTCTTGTCAACTAATTGACATAGGCCTTCTAACGATTGGACATATGAGTCAATAAGTAGATTAAGGCATAATGGATTTAATGATATCAACATGTCTTCCATGGATCATATTGTTCCTACCCAAATCATATATGCTACCTTTGACTCCACTTAAGACACTCTCTCAATGCTCATAAGGAGGTACACAATAAAACGTTGGGGGAACTCAGGAATGCATTTTAAGGGTTTGACACCCAGCACTGAATGGACCCCATCATGTCACTTAATTTGTAGCTCTTTATCGATTTTGAGTTGTCCATAAGATGAAAGTTAGTGACATATGGGACATAATAGATTGTGAACAAACAAACATTGTTGAGGTTGAGTTGCTTGAGGAGACCCAACCTTAAATATTATCAGTGAGCAAACGAGTGACTTTTGGATGACTATTAACCAAACTTGTTATTTTCACCATTTAATAGGCAGGTCACAAGATTTCACTCGATTGTGTCAAAATTTATCCCCCATAGCTTCAAGGGTATTTAGACAGGTGACACAATTGTTGTACCCCCCATTATACCAAGCCTGGGACAATTATATACCTGCATCACTCCTACTCCTAGGTTTCATGAAACTATACTTATCACCTTGTCCCAAATAATATCTACTGGTATGTGCTCCACTTGATCGTCATAATCTTCACTCCCGATTTATTCACGCTTAGTACCCAATGTGAGCTTCAAAGGGGCCAAGTTGGACACAAAATGTCTACGAGACTTCCACTAGGAATCCCAATGGTCATGAGATCCAACCACACTATTTGCTAGCTTGTAGCACATTGTAAACATGTCTTTGGAAGTTTTAAGCCCTCGAGAAGCTAAAGTCCCAGCTCCCTAGGAAATCCTCCAGAAGGTACCTGAATCATTGATAATTGAGGTCACAATTTGGTGCAAGTCACACTATAAGGTAGAAGAAGATGTTATCTAACAAACTAATTGTGTTCCATCTTTCCTTATGGTGGACTCAAGGTCCAACTTCCACTAACATGACGGTTAGGATGTCAGGTCAATTGTTTGAAATATAAATTGCATACGATGTGAAAGATGTCAAGGATAACACCTCCTCTCACAACACTTGGAGTCATATCTAAAAAATAAAATTGATGTGTTATTCAATCCAATACCTACTGATGTATATATAGGTACACTGTTCGTTTATTTCATACATCTTGCATGTTACAGGTAGTTAGAAATGCTAAATAAATGCAAGGGAATTCACTTATGTGTTTCAAGGGTTAATTTAGAAACAAGGATATGTGGCCAATGGACTCCTCTCAAAATCACCTGTGTAGGGGTTGACTATATATAATTACAATTCCATGTAGGATTTATATAATTGTAGCTATTAGGGAAGGTGAACAACATTTGTCTCTAGACCCATGAGGCACGTAGTTTCTCTGACTGTACAGAGATATAACAGATGAAGTACACAACTTCCAAAATCATGAAGGATGATGTAATGTGCTTGTGGCTAGGAAGATGCTTGTAACCTAGGAGGGATGTTTGATGACTTATTACAAATTGACAACTGACATTACATCCCTTTAGATCAGGTAGTAAGGATGCATAAAAGGCAAGTGTTTAAAGAAGGCACATTTCTATGAATTAAAGGTTAAAAATAAAAATGCATTATGTGATCCATTCTTTCAGTCTCTATCTCACACGCATTATGCACATGAATGCAATTTGTGTTTAAAGGAAGGATCAAATGGTAAAAAATGAGGAAAACTTAATAAAAATGGACATCCTAGTCGAGACTTGCTAAAAATAGAAAGTCTTGCAATCAAGAATAGATCACATGTATCAACTCATATTCCACCTATCTTATTAATTTTTTCCACAATTGTAAGGCTGGGAAGTTGTCTCGTGGTTCAAATAGGAGAGAAATCCCTCACAGACTCCCAAAACATCGATTTCGAGGTGAATTTTATATGGCACACTTTGATACAAGAAGTTGGATGATTCAACTCATCCTAACTGTCATAGAAATGAATTAGTATGATTGAATCATTTTGGAATTTTTCACGTAGGTGAATTATGAGATTCAAAGGATTCATCATGCTCAAAGTGATGTGGACCATGAGAGAAAAGTAATATCATACAAGGTCTATAAAAGTGATCCCCAATTCCCAATCATATCCTCAAAATCTGGAATGGAAATGTGTTCATTGAGTATGATGGTGATTGCAGAGTTTCTCCTTTCCTTGTTTCTAGCAGAAGACATTTTCAATAAGGAACAAGTGAACAAGAAGGTACTTGGGTCTCCTAAGGTTGATTTCATTTAAGGAGATGAAGTATTTTTCACAAAGGTTAATGGTGAAGTTCAAGGAGTAAGGTGGTGATCATCATATCTCGACTCAGACCTTGTGTTCAAATATCTTTCCAAGAGAAGGGACATCATGTGAATCACATTATGTCAAGGAACAAGTCATGATAAACTAGTCAAGCTACTGAGGTACCCATGACCATCATGTTTATAAGATCAAGAATTCATTACAGGTCCATGCAATGTAATGTATCACGGCAGTGTTTCTAAACACTCATTCAATACTTTGGAGTGTGCTTACATCTCACAAAAGAAGGAGATTTTACCACAATTTTTCGGTCCAATAAGAGATTTAAGGCAAATAGTTTCACTCAAGAAGTAATTATTGTATTTGAAAAAGGCCCTATTTCAATGAGTGTATGAGCAAGAAGTTATCTAAGAATCCTGAAGTTAATTCCATTCAAGAAGGATTTTGGATCCATGAAGGGTATGGAGATGATTATAGAGTACCATGTTTACAAGAATGGGCAATAATCTCATTTTCACATGTTGTAATTCACTTATTAGTGTTCTTAAACACTTGTTCAACACCTTGAAGTGTGTTCACACCTCACAGGAGGAAGCATATGAAATCATAGTATTTCATTTCAACGGGTGGTCATAGGACAAGAATTTCATTCAAGGAGCAATCCTTTGGTCTGTAAGATTAATACCTATTTTAGTGAGTAACATACAAGCATGAAAAGGTTTGAACATCATGGAGTTGATTTTTTGTCACGAAGGTGAATTGTGAAGGCCTAGAGGAGTAAGGTAGTGATCTCCATATCCTAACTCTTGCCTTATGATCAAATAAACTAAGCATGTTCCCATCATAGTGTAGATATCATAAAAATGTTTTAAAACACTTATTTAATGTCCTGGAATGTTTCCATATCTCACAGAAGAAGAATATTGTGATCACGTTGCTTTAAGTCAGCAAGTTCTTCATCGATAGAGGCTTCGTCTTCATCAGATTGATCAACCATCCTTCTCTCTTTCCTCTTTCTTCTCTCCCCATATTCTAATTCTTCACTACGAATGTACTTTTTCACTATTTTGTCTTATTCACTTAAGTGACCTTCAACTTAACATTGTAAGAGTTCTTTTTCATTAATAATAAAAAGGCTCTCTTGTATTCCCTAGGGATATGAAATGTCACAAGTGATGAAGAAAAGTGAAAATTCATGTGAGGAGGAGATGATAAGACATTTGTTATCCTATAAATTGGAATGGCTTCTCCATTCCAAAGGGTTGACAATTGTTGATTTTTGTATGTTGTTGAGCTTTGTATCACCACTACATAAAGCAATAAAAACTAAATTTCCTTGACCTCCTTGTCTATGTTCCTCTATCCCCTTTGTTAGGAATTATTATATTGCTCACATGAATTATTGTAATGTTTATATTGTTTGTTGTCAGATATAAACTCGCGTATTATGTGTGGATGAGTTGTTAGTAATAACAACCCACATAAGTTATTTATTAAATTACTATTTTTTTTAGTATATTGTTATACGTGAATAGTGGTGGTTGAAACCACTCGTGTATTTAGGAGGATTGGTTATAGGAGCATTTGTAGCTCCCCTATATTTTAAGAGAAAGAAACTCTTATATATTTTGTATATTTTTCTATTGTATTTGGTACGATAATTAATTGAAGATCTAAGTTTTAATATTGTTTTGGTGTATAATTTGTACTCCAAATTTTAATAAACTGAACCAGATATCACACCCTCTACTCTCCAACTTTGCAAGCATTGTGATCTTCTATAACCAAGAAGGAAATTTGTGTCCTTGATTAATGGATTTGTATAACTTTGTGTCTCTGGTTTACTAGTCTTGTTGATTTCTTACAGTATTGTGTTCTTATAATTGAATGTGGACCTCCTCTTGTTAATGTATGCGAATTTTATAAGTCTACTCACAACATTAACCCTCTCTCCCTATTTCTCCTACTCCTCTTTACATCCCTTCATAGAAAATTCCTCCCTTGTATATTGTATAAGCATTTTGTCATAGGTTTAGTAGAGTATTCCTATGTGAACCCCATCCTAACCACCAACACACAGTTTTAAGTAGTTTACATTCACTAATGGGAACCTGCTCATACCCAATAAGGAGGGGCTTAGCCCTATGGCCATTGGTGAAAACTAATAATGTGGATTGTGACAAATTATTTCACCAACAACCCCTTATTAGGTATACTAAGATTGATGTAACTATTGATCCTAAGAAAAACATTGGACATATTATCTTACCCCTCATAGTTGTACCAACCTCCTTGTCTCTCATATTCTTAATGGCCTATTCTCTCATGTCATGAAATATGAGACTATTTTGTTCTTGGCTTCACACTTTCACAACTATCCCTTCTATATTGCACTAATGTGTCAAGTTCATTCATAATAATCAAGTGGTTACAATTAAGGTAATCTCATTCACCACTCCTCTATAATCATGGCTTGGCCCAAGACATATGGTTGTTCTCTCTAGTACATCTACAACCTTTCCTACAACATTTGACACTTCTCATGCTACATAATATCATGCAACTATACATAGGTATCCTCCTAGGTCATCTAGGACACACAATTCTCATCAAAAAACATATTTCCTTTAGCCTATGACTAGATCATCTTCTACATCTACTACTTCTTGGGCAACTTCCCACCCCCACTCACCTTTTGTAGATACACTGACTTATACACATATTATACATGAGCATCCTTCGTCTCTTCTACCACTTGAGGGGCTTACATACCCTCTACCTACCACACATGACATGCCTCTTCATGAGGACCTCATTAGATAGCTCTTTTATTATCCCCTTCATTGAACATATTTTTTTTCATAACACAATAAAAACATTCAAATAATCACATAATATAAAAACATTAAAATATGATTTAAAAAATAAAAAATTAGGAATTATTCTAGTTTACTTGTCTAGAATGTTACTTTATACATTATGTTGGTTAAATTCATTTGATACATAGAATATATGTTCTTTATACCCCATACATTCACGCAATTCCTTAAGATTGATATATGTTACTCACATATTGTTACACGATGATAGGAGCTAGTTTGGTTCTTTACACTACTCTCATGGGGCAATCCCTCCAAAATTCACGTTTTGTTCCATTACATGTTATTGTACACCTTCCTCATATTGCTTATTTACGTATATTATGTTCATTTCTATATACAGGATCAATGGTACTGACACATGTGTCTTATGTAGTGCTAACTTGTCATTGTTATTTCTAATTCCAATATTACTAGATGTTACACATTCTTTCCAAACTATTATCACTACATGTTTGTACAGATGTATTTCTTGATTTATTATTGCATAGATTTATTTGATTACGATTCTATGACTATTTACTCTATACAGCCTAAGGGCCTTACTTATCTTGTGAAACCATGGGTGTCCCATGTTTGTGTATTCATTCCTACTTATGTGTACACACTTGCATTTCTCTATTTTTGGCACATTGTGCCTTCCACTATGATAGTTTTGTAACACCATGGTTGCCCTATATTTTTGGTTGCATGCCATCCTTGACTATGTTTTTACAAACTTTATTACACATTTTTATTTCTATTACATTGTTGTTTCTAGCTTACATTGATACTTACACTATTTTTTTGGCTATGACATGACTTACTATGTTGATTAAGACACTCATTTTACTATGAAGTAGGAAATGATTTCTATTATTTTATGTTATTACTAGTTTGTTATACATATGTATTATTACTTACTTTTTGTTACATGTTGCTTGTTCTTCGCACCATGGTTGCCACCTTATGCAACCCCTTTTACATATACAAATTATCAATAATGGTCATTGTTTTAGCCTTCCACATCCTCCTAAAAATTCTCAAACATATAGTATATGGGTACACATATTTTATTTTGAGCCTCGTGATCAATTTTTTTATCACATGTTCCTCAAAATAGGGGGAATTTCTAAAATATAGACAAATTACAGTATACAAGAAAAAATTTCTATAGGGCTCAGATCCTAAGAAAAAGGCCACATATAATGAAATGTAGTAAAATTTAAGCATGGTCAAGACCTTATAGAATGGCCAAGACCATGGTATGATCTTAACCTCTCCATGTGCTCCCAGATAGAGGGGTAGTTTTACTCAAATTTATTTTTTACAAATTCTATGAGATATTTACAGGATCTATATATAGATACAGATAAAAATCACATAGTTCAAAGTAAGTAACATGTAGCATGAGTGTTTCATTACTTCTCCGCAATGTGTAATTTTATATTTAATTATAAAATGGGTTTGGGGGCATAAGCCTCCATCTCCCCATAAATCTCAAAAGTTATAATACTCAATTAAAACATAGTATCACCTCACAGGGGCATGGAATGGGTTATTATGTCTAAGGTATGTTGGAACAAATTAGGCCTAGATCCATCTAGAATGGTGTCATTTATGGGTTTAGTGGAAAGCATTGAAGAAATATTATGATCTTTGTAGAATTCTCTTTCCCCTTCTCTCATGAAATTCTTAGAAAAGGAAAGATTCAAAGTAAAAATGTGAAATTTGTATGCTAGTATTTCCTCCTCTCTCTTCACACTCTTGAATGGGGAAGGAATCAAAGTACATGGGTCCTTCATCATGTAATCCTTCCTCCTTTATCATCTCATATGAAACAACATTGGGGATTGATCACCCCCAATCTTCTAACATCTTTGAAGCACACTCCAACTCTCCAAGGCATGACAAAAAAGGGAGCTCCTCCCTCTATAAAATAAATAGATACAATCTTTATATATTTTTCATATCCTTTACGTACTTTTTGTAATGATTCGAAGTTATAATGCATTATTTATATGTTGAGTTAAATTCCATATTTTATCATAGACATTGAATACACTATATGTTGTAGGTTTCAACAAGGAGTATGCCAACACCAACACATCACAAAGTCCATTCAAGTAAAGGAAAAGTGTGTGTATACATTAAAGTATGTTTTTCCTTTAAGCATTTAATTTTCAATTATTCACTTAAAATGGGGCAAATGTAGACACTAAAATCTGGTAACTTTTTCTTGTGCAATGCCAAGTTTGACCTTGTATCCTTGTTAAGACAAATGCTCACATTTAAAATCTAATACAAACATATCTCTATCTCTCTATTTATAAATATAGAAATATTATTCAATCAAAGACACATAAAATATATGATATTCATTGCATAACTTTCAATTTAAGAGTTTCTCTATCCTATCTAAAACTATACATAAGGTTCAACATGTGGGGTACGGTCTTGGCTTACCTATACAGTCTCACCCTTTTCTCAATCAATAACTCTACTTTTTATGATAAATTATTATTTGGGTCATTTCAACTTCCTAGGGTCAAAATTATTATAGCATATCACCTACAAAAGGCTATATAAGCAAGTCATTATCACATTCTAACTCACTTGGCATTATTACAAGCTCATATTACAAAATCATTCTAAAATAATTCAAAGGGTTCTTAAATATACTCAAATCAATTGTGCATCAATGAGGGTAGTCCTTACTACAATTCTAAAGAACTCAACTATTCAATGAGTATAGCTTCACCCATCTACAAGTAAGTAAAGATCATAGAACCAAGTTCTAAGAAATATAAAAGTCATTCCAAACATTACACATAACTGAGTCACACCACATCTCACTACTATTAGCATTGGGTACATTTATACTACACAATTAGCCTATTATATTGGTGTGAAGAGACACAAGGGAACACTTAGGAGGCTAGTTAGCTTTACGCACTTGTACAAGACCCTAGGATAACTAAATGAGGCTTGATTCCACATCACAGATATGTAGTACAGCACTACGATTGGTTTAACAATTGGGAATCTAACTACCTAGGATGGTTTAGCCTCACACACACACACATGTTATTCTCATATGGTTTGTTAATATTGTAATGAAGCGTTTTGTAATTTTTTAGGGTTTCTATTTTGTTACATATTATTACATTTCATCTTGAGTTATGCAAAAAAGAGTGATACATAATGATCATAATTTTCATAAAAGCAAAGCACCCAGAAAGTTTTAAATCTCAACAGTCTCTTGGTCTAAGTCTATACAACCCTTGTGTTGGATCATACAACTCTTTCCTAGACTATAAAGATCATGTATGGTCCCAAACCTGCATGTTTTCTAGTTATAATATCTTTTGTGTAGGATTTAGAGTCCTATATTATCTTGTTTCACTTCATGACACAACCAAATTCTTCTGGAATCTTCCTAAAAAAACTAAGTATCTCTATCCTCTTGTATTTTAAAAAAATTACTCATTATCTATCGATTGTGTAGCTCATTTCAAGTTGGAATGCATTATTCTAGTCATGTATAATTGATTATGGAAGTTAATTAGCTCATAATATTGTACTTGTTACATATTCTTACATCCTTTTCATTAGGAAATCTAATTAGGGTGTAAACAAAGTCAAAAAAATAAAAATGAGGAAATAAATTAATTTATGAAGGGAAAAGAAATAATTTCTAGGTTTCATGGTGGATATGCTACGAAGATCTTACCAAAAAATGGGATGATATTTTGTTGTAGGTAATGAGGTATCTGAATCTTGAAGGTTGGTTTAAGGTGTCTTAATCCTAACACTTTATCCTCCTCAACCAATTTCATCATAAACCCCTCATCATTCTATCACTTTTTCTTCTTCTCTCCCTAGATAACTCTATGATGAAGTTTTGATCTTGTAATGTGGATGCCCCTATCCATCAAGGCGTCATCCTCATATTTTATCAGGTTTCCAAATATCTAGAACTAGCCTATGAGTTAGTCCCCAAAATATCCATTATTGATGATTGGAATTTGGGGGTCACAGGTTTTGTTGAGGGGAAAATTAAAATCCCCACTTTTATTACTATTAAAATATCTTAGGGAAATAAATACAATGATGGTAAATCCCAATACAGTTTGAAAGATGCCAAAGATAAATCTATGAAGAAGGAAGATGAAATTTTTTTAAGAGACAAAATAACGCAGGGTCTTTTGTTATTAATAACATCTTGATAGGGACCTCCAACCCAACCATGGATCAAGCTAAAGAGTATGAGGGTAGTAAGGGTTGTAGGAAAATATTTTAATTGATGGTTCAAATGAAACACTACATGAAAGAGTAGATACATTGAAATGTAATGTCAAATTACAACACAATATTATGAAGTTTTTGATAATGGAGAATTATAACTTCAAGCTTGGGTTGTAATAAATATCTATCAATGACAAAGAGGAAAGTAAGATTATTAAGAAATATATGAGAAGTAGTCATTCTCATAAAATTGACAGATATGGAGACCTTCATGAGCTTAGAAGGAGGGTGGTTACTATAGAAAGGATTCAAAAATAGAAGCTTTGATAATTTAAAGGAAGTGATTCTGAGTTATAAAATTCTATTGTGAAGAACTCAGTGACCTTTATCTTCATGGTCAAGGATTATTATAATAAGAAGAATATTCAAGAGAAGGGAAACCATCAAGAATAGGTTGTGGACTTTTCTAATTTGGATGACTACATTAAATTCATCTGTGAAGTATAGAAGTATTTCCTTGTTGATAAAATCATCAAAGATATATAAGTTGTAAGTTTATTACTAGCAAACAACATTTTGAAAACTGAGGCTATATTCCTCTTTAATACATTTTTAGTTTTTATTTGTTCTTCTCTTATTACACCTTATGCTTCACCTATTATACGAGAATAAGGGCACTCTCAAAATCCCTTTTTTACCATCTATAAAAAATTTACACATTTTATGCAAGTTCCCCTCCCAAATTAGCAGTCATGTCTCTATACATGTTTTGTGTAATACATTTCACTAATCTCAACATTTCCTTCAAGTATTTAAAGAACTACAATGAATTAACCACCTCGATGATAAAAATTCACTAACTAGTACTCCTTAAATAGATGCTCTCATACATTATTTGTATTAATGGAAATCTATCTCACTATGAGCCTGTTTATCCTACACAAACCGAGATATAACTACCCATTTGCGACTTTAAATGTAATTAGTCCCTTGTTTTTTTGGTTTATCATACAAGTACAACCAGTCCGCATATTATTTGGTTTAACATATAATCTAATATTTGAGGGAAGTGGTTTTCTATATTGCATGCTTTGTGGGGTGAATGGGATCAAGTGTAGTCCTCTACATGATCAATATTATGTGGTATGAGTTTTAAACATTAATATTTAACAAACCCTTACCAAAAATAACTATAACATTTCAAGTGTAAATTAGTTGGATAGGGCTATTCCAATGATTAAATTACACCCAAAAAAATTTAATGTTACAATCATTATTTACTATTAATAATATTAATGTCATGTTTTATCATTAAAAACCCTTCATCAATATAATCCTTTACCGGTTTTGACATCACAATGGGTTAGCCTTGAGATGAATTCAAATTTAACCATTTAGATATATAATTAAGTAGGTTGGATAATGGTGGCTTTAAAGTACAAATACATGTTAAGAGGGTTATATGAGAAGTAAAAGGTTTGAATCAATATGGATTTTTCATGTCCCATGATTATTTTAGAAGGGAGGGAGATCTAGATATGCCCCTAGTATTGTAATTTAATTCACAATTCATTCATAAATATGCATAATAATATATGATTTGCTCCAACTATAGATGTCGCGGTAAATGACCTAAAGGCTATCCCCTACTTAGACTTTAAGCATTGAGATATAAATCATATCATATCATGCGAATGCGGTTAACAAATCTCTTAACAATAGCATGTCATGAGTGATAATGTAATGTTAGATGCATGAATGGTTGTTATGTTAAATACGTAGTATAGTGACTCATGAGTTTCTAACATAAGTATTTATCAAGAGGATGAGGATATGGATTCACTAGGGTATTATATTTTCCCATTTGTTCATCTTTATGCTATACAACTAGACTTTGATAAATATCTAAAACTTATAATGAAATAGTGTCCTCATCTTCATCAACAAGCTCAAGACTATACAAATTCTTAGGAGGGTGTTTATAGGCATTACTATGGATGTTACCCCCATAAGACATTTTAGAGACATACTTAGGATTTAGACAATAGTTTCCCATGCCTATAGAGATCCATAGATCATCAGATCAATTCATCGATAGATTATGTTGTGTTATTAATAGGTGTAATACCATTTGTATTGTTGTTGCCATCAGTATCGATAGGTGAATCTGAATCTATCATAGCTTGTTGTGGAGAAGGAGATATATCCATATAATAATCGGGGAACACATCACTTGGTTCATCATCGTATCTATCATAATCCCAATCATCAACCCAATTATAATCTTTGTTCGAATGGATTCATGTTGGTAATATAGTGTTAGCCTTGAGATTTTCCTTTACATGCTCTATATGCTATGAGGCCATGTGTAATTGGTTATGTTTAACTGATATTTATGTCATTATTGTTTGCACAATATGATGATTTACTTCATGTACTAACATTGGATCTACCAAAGGAGGTATTGTGTTCAAATCCTCTTTGTGATGATATGACTCTTGTTGTATTAGCTAGTATCAAAATATGCTCATTAGAGATAGGAGAAATATATTTTGGTTTCTATTGATATTTTCAAAGTGGAAATGAAGGCGTAGTAAATGAAATAAATCCCTTATACTCAAGTTTTTGGATTCTTCAGGTTGTAAATCATAACAATCATTGTTGTGATGTCCATTAAATACATGATAATTACAAAATGATTGACCTTTTATTCTTTTAAGCCGATAGTATGAATAGTAATGAGTAGGTAAAAAATTGATTAAGTGTTTATCAAGCAATCTCAAAGAGGATATCTTGTTGTATAGAATTCTTAGCAAATCGAAGAGGTTGATATCATGAAACATACACATTGTTACCTTTAAGTAAGACGCTACCCTCACTGGTATGAGCACATATAGTAGACATAAAACATGTATCATAATACATAGATTTGTCCTTATAGAAAGAGAATTAATATGTGTATTGGAAGTATCCTTGAGATGTTGTATCTCATCCTTGAGAGATGTAATTTTAGTATTCATAGCTTGAAATTTATCTTAAAAAACATGGTGTAAGTCTTGAATAGACTCTAAGATAGTCCTATGGAATGTGTCATCGTTACTAATGGAAGGAGTTGAAATATGAATCACAATTGAATTCACATGGGAAGATGTCATATTATCATGAAGTTGTATTTTTTGCACTAGTTTTACGAGAGTATCTCTACATAATGGGTATCATTGAAGTAAATGATACACAGGATACTTGAGAATTTGTGGCATGTGCCGTGATGGAAAAAAAATGATAGAGATAACTACAATTAGATAGAAAAAATAGGGACCAATGTATCAAGGGTAGACAATCAAAGGACCCTAGGGAAAAGACCCAAAAAGTTATGTTGAGCAAAAAAGTGACTATCATCAAATGCATAAAATGAACATATCTCGAAATAGAATTTTAATTTTAAAAAACAAAAATAGACAATTTTTAATCTGATAAAGTAAACACAAAACCTCCAAAGGATTTTTCCAAAAGTGTATATTTTTTAAATTATGCCCTAATTACTTTTAAAATAGTAATTTTGAATTTCTAAAAACATGCTAAAAACTATGGAAAACAAAAAGAGGTTTTCATTGAATTTGTACAACATTAAAAATAACCTCAAATTAATTTGAAAATAGAGCCGTTATGTTTGAGATATGACACGAGGAGTGATTTGGCAATTAAGAGCCCTAGAAAGTGACCTAAAAAGGAAGACCGAACATGAGACCTTTTGGGATAAATTTGAAAATCTAGTTTGAGGTCACATTTTCTAAGAAATAGGATTTAATCTTAATGGAATCTGAATATAAACCCTAGAAAATTGATATTTATGAAACCAAGTAAAAAGAAGAAGCCTTAAGGGAACAAGGGTTCGATCGACAGTCATGTTCACCAAATGATTTCACTTTTAGGTGAATAATCTCAACATTTTTAAGCTTTAGAATGTGTTCCTCATTAACATACATAAAAAGGATGAATTATTGTTACATGAGGATATTTTGCTTTAATTAACTTCCAACATTAATTGCACAAATCATAATAACACTTTAAAAAGTGACTATTGATCTAGAAACTATCAAAACACAAAGGAGGAATTACACTTAGCTAATTTTATGTGAAGTTGGAAGATTCTGAGAGATTTGAATGTAGGAACATGCTAATCTGAGGGCTAGAACAGCTTCATTGTTGGAACTAGCACTGAGACTAGACCTTGAGCAAAATTTCCATAGAAATAGGTTAAGACCATTTGTATGGTTTTGACCCAATATTGTATGGTCTTGGCCTTGCTTCGAATTTAGGCTTATAAATTCCTAAGTACTTTTCCTACCTAGAAATGAATGTCACTGTATGTCAGTATTCTTCACTCACCTTCGGAATGGTTCTATAAACTCTTCTCAAACCCTTGTAGTACAAGATAGAGTTCCCCTGCAAAATAAAGTTAGGTGGGTTGTATGAACCCTTGTGCACCACCAATGTTCACCACTAATCAAAAAAGGGATCAAACCACACGTTTTTCTCCTAACATGGGATATGGATACCATAGTGCAATCAAAACTTGACAACTATGTTTTGACAATGCCTTGCTTGAGTTTCACACTTGAACAAATACTTGGGAAGGGTCACTTTATTTGCTTGTAGAAAGAAGATGGAAACTCCTAAACCTGGTAGGAGTCTTCAGACCTATAGAGGGTGTTTCCCTAATGGAGTTTCATCATTTACTTCATTGTTTAGGGAGCAATAAGTGCCTTTAGTGCTTATCGTGAGGAGAACATAAAGTGCCAAGAGCCTGGATGAGGTATGATTGAATTGTTTATATAGGCTTCTGATGGTTGTTATGTTGTGGAAGGGTGACTAAGAGGGAATATTAGTCCATATGAAAACAATGGAATTAAGAGTTTGGGCCTAAAAAAAATCGGTGTAAAACATACAATGGGGTCAAGATTGACATGTGTTAATATTGACCAAAATCTTCTGTGGTTTCAGACATAAGGGGGGAAAATCATATTTTGACGTTATGGGTTGGAAGGATGAATGTTTTTGTATGTGCTTTATATATATAGACTTTAAAAAATGATGACAGAGAGGTGTGTAAAGATAAGGATTAGTAATCGAAGAGCTATCATGGTGTGCCAAGAAAGAGTGAGGAGAGCATTCCTCTGATTGGTTCAAGGATTGGCCTAATCTAATGTAAGTCTTGCTTCAAAAAATTCCAATTTCTACCATTCCATTGAGTTTCAAATCAGGCTTCACTAAAGATTTCTTCCTTAAGCTTCCTTGGATTTTAATCTTTGGCTTAATAAAGTTCTTTATCGAAAAAATAGGGTCAATGAAGTATTCTCCAATCTTCCTTTGGATATCTGAGGTCATAACTAGAAGAATTCCTCCAACTAGACAAACTTGTGAAGTGTGAACTCCATGAGGAAGTCCCAACCCTCTATCATCACGAACATGGACCTACACAACTTTTCAGAGCCATCCTCAATATTCCCTTTACATGGAAAATGATGTTCCAAACCTACCCTAGAATCCATCCACACATTCATCTCACAACTCATCCCTTGAATGATATCAGATAATCTAATGAGTCTAGCATAATCAATCTATGGTTGACCTACTAACTATCACACAATCCATATATTTGATGCAGAGAACATGTGAGATGGCTCACACCCCCATGTTAGCCCTATTTAGACTTCTTTTTCATGCAACTTCTGATTGGAGGGCTAACTTGCCTTTGAGGATCAAACAAAATCCATATCAAATGAGGGTACAACTTGCAAAATTGAAAATTATGCATCATAGTTTGAAATTCTGGGGGACTGTAGACACTTTAAACTTGACCTTTCCATTTGCCACGTAAACGCTTCAGACAAGTTGGTCCATTGACCTTGCATGGACCAGATTACCAAAATGAACTCATAGCTAAGTTAAACTTGAATTCTTGATCTACCTTTTATCCATTTTCACCCATTTTTGTATAATACTATACACTTTCCTTTATGCTTCCAAGTATCCTTTCTAGCATCCATCTCATTTCCAACACCCTTGATGAGGTAGTCACCTCATGGATTCATTGTTGAGTTTGTATCTTATAAGTGAACTCAAAACATGGGTACAAAAACCTGCTAAGTACTTTGACTGAAAATTTTGCTTCTCATGTCCTTAGGAGAAGAGGTAACTTGCAAATTCACTGGAAGGAACCATGCAAAGATGCACCATAGATAATAGCTTAGTCTCCCAACTTCATTAGTTCACAATGCCAACGGCAAATTGGATTTTGTACAAAGGGCTTGATAGCCATTTAAATCTTCTCAAGCCTGTTGAAAATCTATGGCAATATTGTTTTTGATGATGTCATATCAAATCATCTCAACTAGAGGTGTAAATGTCTCAGATGCAAACTGTCATCAATCAATACAGCTTTGATCCGGAAGAAAATTGAATAAGTTGAAATTCAGGAGAGGAAAATTGAAGACCCATGTTGATCGTTCTTTCACTATTAAAATATTCAGGTCACCGAAAGTCTAATGAGAAAAAGTTAACTTCATTTGAATCCCCTACAACCCTTCAAATTAGGCTTCTGGAATTATGATGATTAAGATATCCTCATGCAAATTGTCACGTGTGATATCTCTGTAAAACCACTCCCATATCAATGTAAATTCTGAGCTTCTTTCTCTGACCAAATGATTGCGAAAACTGAATCCAAGATGATAAAATCTAGTGATGATCTTTTAGGTGATCGAGATTCATTTTGACCCAATCAAAATAAGTATTAAACCAACTAGTTCGATCTCCACTTCCCACATCCATTAGGCAGTTCAAAAGGCTCATAAATGTCCTGTTCCATAAAGATAGTGAAGGATCCACCATACATTTGAAGGAAGTCTGATTATACTGCTTCCTAGCTATCATTTTGTATCTAGAAGTGGGTCATGATACAGAAGATCTTCAAATGCTTCACACCAAAAGTCATAAACTTCAACCACAAACTGACTATGGGATGTTATAAAAGGTGATTCCCAAAACCCAAAGTAACCCTCCTCAAGTCTTAGGGAAGACAGTAGGAGATCTTGGCCTATAACACCAAGCTCATCACCTCATAAGTTTGATATTATTGATACATATAATACAAGTCAAGTATTTAGTATATGCTGCAATCATCAATTCCACTGAGTCTAGAGAATTTGAAAGGATCATCCCCAATTAAAGTAATAAAGTACAAATCCCAGTCTATAAATTCCACTACCAAAGGAATTTGTCTGCAATGCAAACCTCCAATCATGTTTGCATTGAGTGCATCAAACCAAGGAAGGTAGAACCAATTCAACATTTCCCTTTTGATTAAAGTACATCAACTTGAAACAATTGGGAAGAGCTTCATAGTCATCCTCATAATAAAATGTAAGAATTAGGTTTGGATGTAAAAGTTATTAGATGCCCTGGGATTACCTTGAATACAATCTAAATTGGCCATCTTGTTATTTTACCAGAGTCTAAAGAGGTCCCTCTGTTTAGAATAATTAAAGATACTTTTGGCAAACTTACAAATGATTGGTGTTACCAATCATCATTCATAACGTTGCTACACCTGTTCTTTATGGTAGATATTCCTCATCCTTTGAACATGTTGTTGAGTATAATCTTTTGCAAGACTTCCATCTTGATATGCACTTGGACTGGTCTATTTGTCAACCATCCTAAGATGGCAAGGGTTATTTGAATAAGTTGTCATAGTTTAAAACATGTCAGAAAATGTCTATGTGCATCAATCCCAAACTACATATTGAGAATCCAAAGGTTAGATTCTACAAATCTTGTGCTTTATAATTATTGCATTTTGGGCCATAAACACCATACTTTTCTAATCAATACACCCACTTACACATGAGAACCTTCATATTCCTCATTCAAGACATGATCCTAAATACCATTCTTCATGAGTGACAATGGAATCCTCATCTATGGAAGAATCCCACTCAGGAAGTGCAGGATCCTCCTAGAAGTCGGCCAAGGGTCGAAAGCAGAGGATAGTATAGGATATGGGGTGAGTATACAAAATATCCATTGTGCCTTCTCTACATTACTTAATTCTTCATACTCTGTTGATCAGAGAACACTTATCTAAGATCACACAAGGAATCAACATGTGGGATAGAAGGCCAAGATCAAAGGGTGCAGAAAGGACAGGAAGGACCCGCACGCAAAAGGCAAGTTCAGATTTCAGGACTTAGCCGATTTTGAGCATGAAGACCTATTTTTAGAAGATGGCGTGTGGAACACACCAATGATGAAGAGACGTGTGCGCGCTATGCATTTTCTATCTTTGGAGGAAGCATATCGAAGCGTTTTTACATGGAGACGAGCTTGAGAATAGAATTTACACTTCAGTTAACTGTAAGAGGACTATAGATAACACACTTGCATGTGTGGCTATGATTGTAAATGGCATGTGGCTATTAATAGCATGCGGCCTATTTCTAGAATAGATAAGTGGTGAAGGGAAAGTCCCCACCCTATATATATATGATGTTAGGTACATAATAGATATGATATATAGTAGATGGAGTGTATGTGTGTGGATGTATGTATGTGTAACAGAGAATATACACATATGACTGAATTTCTGTATCAGATCCATACGTGCATTGGTATAGATTGAAAATACTGTAAGGAGCTTCTGTATTTATTAATAGATGGAAGATATTGGCTGAATCTAAGTATCATTCTATGTGTAATTTAGTAGTGCATGTTATTGATTCAATCATGATTATTGTTTAAGCTTGTTCTTTCATAGATCTGTGAAGGTAGCATGCATTATAGAATGATGGATTAGTTATGAATCTATATGTTTCTTCCTTCATCATGTTAACATCCTACTACAGCAACCCTAAAGAGGGACTTGGTACCTTTGCGCGCTTCGGGTGAGCACTCAGTCTAGAATGAGTGATGTGTCAGCATGTCTAGGGTGTTATCTGGTAAATTCTAGGCTGCATCATTAGTTCCGTTGCCGAGACCTCTTTTTCAGTTGTTTTCAGGATGGTTCACGATGAAGACATACCGGTTAACTCTAGCAAGTATTGAGGAATGGATACACAATCTAGAGGAAGAATATGCATGATGGTTCAGCAGTGGATCTGAGTTTAACGCACGCACTTGGGTAGAACAAAACCTGTATGATAGCTTATATGAGAGTATTTTTCACTATCTTTCCAGTAGAACTATACGAGTGGCTTACTGCTTATGCATCTCAGTGGAATTGGAGGTATCACACACTTTTCTGGACATAGGAAGAATTTCAGGCCCTCTATGATGTTGATCTGATCTAGACTCACGCAGTGGATACGTGGGTTTGTGGTGTTCTAAACAATTATATTCTGGAATATTCAATTTCAACGTACTCTTGCCCAGAGGTAGCTGTTGTCGCCAAATCACTACACCCTCCGAATGGCCAGGATGTGAATAGGACGTTCGGTGTGATTGGGACACATGGGATCACCTCTCAAGCTGTGGGACTTGGGCTCGAGGTGAACCTCTAGAGAAGGCCGGCTTCCTCTTCCTAAACTAAGTGTTGTACTACTCCTAGTGTAACAAAAATGATTATCCAGTCCTATGCTAACATTTTCATGGGGTTTTAGGGAAAGAGATTTACAGAAATGAAACTACACTAGGTATGGTGATGCACCAAATAAAGGGTATTCCCAGACTCAGGAAGGGTTAATTTGAAGAGGGTGTGTGCACCACAGGTCAACCTCACCTACTGCAACTTAGAGAGGGTACATGATACCACAAACTAAGAGACATGCGTTTCCCTTGTTAAACTTTATCAGACCGAGTAATATACCAGTTTCCCAGTGAAGAAGGATGAACTCAAAAAGGGTGAACAGACACCACAACTCAACTGCATGCAATACTCCACCACTCGATAAGCACAGAACTCCAAGAACCTGCAATAGAACTTAAACTTGCACAATGTACTTGCAAGTATGAGAAAGGCACAAAGAAGCACAGAAGGATGAAAGGACCGAGATTAGTCACAAAACACACACTTTTATTTCTTCAATAACATGCACAATGCATCATACATTCAAAAGAGGCAATAGTTGCCATTACAGTCTTGAAGAGGAGGCTTGAAAGTTCTCTAAACACACAAGAACAACTTGCAAAAGAGAGAGGACTCTTGAAAAGTATACACTCGCCTGAGATATCTAACTGTCCAACTTGTCTGAACTATTGGAACCCTTTGAAATGAGCTTCCAACTTACATTTATAGAAGAATATGTGAGAAAGAAGAGGAAATGGTCATAATTACATTCCTAAAATGAAGGCCCATGATGTATTTATTACAGTTAGTTGAACCACCTAAGAAGGTTCCATCATGGGTCATTAATTTCCTGATGACCTAGTCTTCTCAATTAATTAAAAGAATATTTAAATAAAATATTTAAATAATAATAATAAATATTATTATTAAAATATTTAAATAAAAATATTAATTTAATTAACATAATGTCGGGACCCCCCCGTTGACCCGTTTGACTGGAAGAGGAGGGGGGTCCATGTAGATAGAGTTTGCACAAATCCCAACTCGGTGAGTTTCGAATCCTCTAACTCGGTGTTGCAATCGATTTTGAACCCCACACTAACTCTTTCCTTGCCTTGGCAATCGAGCTCTTTTACATTGAGTCCTTCGAATGGTGAGCTATCAAACTCGATTCTCATTGTTTTCCTTGGTTAACTCGAGGCCATTTATGCATTCCACGTTCAAACTTCATGAAACAACACCATGAGCTCCCTGCGAAGTCACCGAGCTCTTCATCTAGCAAACGATCTTACCTTTCCTCGGCTCAAACTCACTTGAATACTGAGCTTAACCCAACATTTCTGAAAAGAATGTTTTTATCACAATGCTCAGGATTCTTCCTCATCATATAACACTTGTAGTAAAAATGTTTTGGCTTTGCCATAATAAGCACAATTTTACCTTCCAAACGATGAGAAAATGCCATTACCAATAAAGACCTAATGCTGCCATGATGATGACCTAGGTTCATGCCCATAACATGTCGATAGACACCCTTAAGACTGATTTTTCGTCAAAGAGCCCTTCAAAAAATACATTTAACAACTGGGGAAACCAAGAGGACCTTGGAAAAATGTACAGGTAACAACCATATGAATTTTTCCTTAGTCGTAGATCAAAGCTAATAGAAATAAATCTAGATAAAATTAGATTGAAACTACAGTATAATCGTCCATTTATAAAAAACAAGTTTCTCTGAACCTGGTAAAGGAATACTTTTATTGTCTGATTGGACGCACATAATGGAAGGGTGTAAATATTGCCTATTGCCCTCAGAGTTTCTCAAAGAGACCATTTACGAGTAACAAGGATGTAGCATGCAAAACGGCCAACCAGGTATTTTCAGAGTTGACCTTCACATTCAATTCATTTCTAGGAGAAAATATGCTGAGCAATATGAATCGTTTCATTCTGCACCGTAATAAACCTTCATCTCCTGATTCAGGAAAATTTTATGAAGCCTTAAATGGCGTGACTCCAATCCATCGTACATGGCAGTGAATATTTTTTTCTTGCAACTGCTTGCTGGAAGCTCTAAAACGACTTCTACTATACTACAACATGCCTGTGCATCGAATGCGTGGGAGCTTTGAGCATAGAACTCAATGTATGTCCATACCCTGTTCCAAAGCTCTTATCGTGGCACAGGCTTCTAAGTATGCTGGGAAAGGCGAACTGATCAGGTCGGACATCTGTTTGTTACATTTGGTGAAATAGTATCAATGCCTTGTGAGGAAACCCGTGTCTTCTATAAGCTGCAATTGTGGTATCCCATGAGAAGGCGTTTCTTTCTTGTGAGCCTGAAATTGGATTCTTTTTCCAACGTCGACCCATCTTCAACCATCTCCTATTAATCCTCCCGGTTGACTCATCTTCCCTTATCGTTTGGAGGATTACTCACCGCCCAATTTACAACTGCCACTTTTACTCTCCTTGTGACTCGCACAACGTGCTCCGATCCTGTTTACACAGCCCGTGCGGAAGTATCATGTTGGATAGCCATCGTAATATTTCCATGCTTGGCAGTTTGATCCGATTTCTCCCATTCACGGAAGCCTGATCATGGTTTATCGACCCAATATTTCCACTTGGCGGTGTACTCCCTGAGTTCCCCTATTCATACCTCAGCGTGGGATTAACAGCTTGGCCCGCCATAATCAAATTTCTGACCTCAGCATACTAGCTCCAAATCCCCGCGTAATGGCTCAGCCACATAGTCGAGTTGATAGGTTCTGCATGGAAAAATTAGTTTGAATTGCCTTGGTTCAACCGACTTGAATATCCCCATCCCATGCCAAATCCTCCTTTTGCCAAGTCAAATTGGCATGGCGTTTGTATCAAGGAAGTCCGCAGGATATGTGTGGGGATCTCAGACTTATGAAGCCATTTTGCCATACATTGCCTTGGAAGGTCGTTTCCCAATTTCTGCTTCTTGACTTGGTCATACCACCCCAAATCTTCCCCGCATGGAATTCCTTCTTTGGCTTGCCATCCACAAAAACCCACTTGGCACTAGGCTTCCCAGATTCCCATTTTAAGCAAACAATTCATGAATACCTTAGTGTGGGGTTGAGGCATTATTTATTTATTTTTATCCGACTAGGCAAAGAGCTGAAAATATCCCACGAGAAGAAATTTCATGTTGGCACTCCACCATAGCACTTCCACCTGGCAATCGGTGTTCATTTCTCCAACTCGTGGAAATCTGATTATGGTTTGCCACGGTTTTATCACACTTGGCAATGTTTTCTAAAATTTCCACGTTCTTGGCAAGATGAAACTCGAGGCCCCCCTTGTCCAATCTTGCCATGTGTGCAAAATTATTCCGCTGGCAATCAAGATCCTGATGGTAACTTTAAACCTGGAAAGTAAACCAATAGCTAACTAAACTTCACCACGCGCAAGGGTAGGAATAGGTTTGGTATTAAGATGGTGGACCTAGCAGTAGAAAAGTAGAGGGAAGAAAGGTAGCTTAAGTATAATGAGGTGCGTGAGAAGGAAATAGAGAAGTAACGTTCCGTTGCAGAAAGTATGGTGTTGAGGAAAGAGCTGGCTCGTGAAGGATTTATGACTCACGTAGAAGACGTGGAGCCAGAGCATCAGGAAATCCCCCATATTGGAAAGCATGATAGAGATCCCTTCTCAGAATCACATGGAATTGTGTCAGTAGAGACTACTTAGGACCACATGTGCATGCATCTTAATCCAACTAGTGACCTAGCCTTTGTGCTTGGTTTTTTAGTAACTAGTATGAAAAGTAACCCGCAAAACTTAACTCGGGAAGTAGGAAAGAAGGAAGTAAGTCAGGAATCAAATACATCAATGACAGAATAGATGTATTCAATGTTCATTTAGAGGAGCATTATTGGGTGTGTTATCCGCACAGAATGTAAGCACACAAAATACTAGAATCACCTTCTAGAAGTGGAACTAATTCACAGACTGTAAGGACTCTGTATAGTACTACTATCAAAACATAGGGGAGTACATCTACAGCTGCCTTACTCCAGCTATAGGTGGAGGATCATGAGGTATAGGCAGTTATAGTTCTAGTGGATATGGTGGTTCTGGAGGTAGAGGGAACATAGGAGGTTCCAGATCAGGTGGTTAAGGTCCTGCAACAACCAGAAAATATCTATATGGAGATGTCTCTTCGTCTCCCGGAAGTATAAAGGTATAGAGGATGTTGTCAAACATGTGCATATGTGTGAAATCTTGTGGCGCACTAAAGGGATCATGATCTGCTGAGTGAAAGGAAAGTCAATTCACCACTACATTATAGGGGCGCGCACACAGCTAGTATAGGAAGTTTGACCCTGATCAAACTTGTGTGGATTATGCAGCATTAAGAGATTCTTTCTTGAAAGAGTTCCATATCCCTGAGTTTGAGTAGAAGAGTATAAGTGCACTCAAGGATATCAAGCAAGGCACTACTGAGAGTGTACGTGAGTATGATTCTCATTTTAAGACACTTCTATATAAGCTATCTTATTATATTCATGCTAGCCAGCATGCACAATGGTTCGTTGGAGGATTGATTACACCTTTTAGAAGGGCATTGTCACATAAGACATACACTGATCCATGTGAAGCACTGGAAGTAATCTTTTTGTGCTGAGGAAGTTGGTAGCATTGACACTGGCATTAGTCCATTCCTAGAGGCACAGATTGTAGCTATGGCAAAGCAGTTAGAGAAGCTATCAGCAAATTTAGCCCATGAAACGCGCTCAGGAATTTGGTGTACAGATTGTGAAGTGGAAGGTCACACCAAGGATAGTTTCCCTCACATATTTGTATTCTCATTACTATTGGATATTGTGAAATTTTCATTTAAATCATGATGCTAGTCACTTTCCTTTGTTACAGTGCATGATAAGGAAGAATGTATCTTGCTTTTGCAAAATTTGCAGGTCCATGACCCATGATACTGAGGATTGTTAATTGATTGGTCAGATCCAGGATGCTATAGACATTGGGGTATGACAGACAAGTATAAGAGATAATTCTAAGGGTAGGAATGAGCACCAGGATCGGGATCATAATCAAACGTGTTATGACAGGAATGAGGGGTCATTTTGAAGGAGGTCATGGAAGGGGACATGGATATCATGGTGGATATGGAGGATGAGGCCGTGGTGGAGGAAGAGGTGAGTTCCCTCGTGGAACATGTTATACGTGCGGATCTCCTAACCACTATAGGTGTGAATGTCCTTAGAATATTACATGTTCTTTCTGTGGAAAGAACCATAGCTATGAAGAGTGCCCAAACTTATATGAGCATCTGAGTAAGCAACATAAGCAAGAAAACAAAGGTGTCATGATGGTTAGAATCCAGCGTGCGGTAGAAGATCAGTGGATGCCCAAGATAGTAGAAGGACCTGAGGCATTGACAATGAAGATTACTACACGCGCTGAAGAAGCACGCGTGAGAGAGGCATTGCACCAGAAGCCTACGATCACCAAGGAGGAGGTTTTGCATGCAAGGTACCCAGATCCTGCTCATCAGAAGGAAGTTTACTAGGATACCATGGAAGTGCTAAGGAATCTTCAGGGTGAGATACAGTACCTAAAGGAGTAAAAGAAAGCATCAGAGACAGTCCAAACTGATATCGATGATATGCGAGAGGTGTGTAAGATGTTGCGCCAGGAGAACATTATTCCACTATTAGGAAGTTGGTTAAAAGGGAACACTCCACACGTAAGTCTTGAGACTGGATGACAGATTCTGCATGTAAATCTTCCCCCTGATAGCATTGACTATGACAAAGAAATTACTCTGAATGTTGTTGTGGATGGGTGGCTGTTGAGCAACATATTGATCGATACAGGTGTGGAGGTAAATGTGCTTACATTAGATGCATGGGTACAAATGGGGAGGCCTCCATTGCAGCCATCATCTAATGTGTTATTTATGGCAAACCGGACTAAGGCCACTCCCATAGGAGTTTTGAAAGATGCATCTATAACTATACAAGGGGCCAAGTTCACTGGGGATTTTGAGGTATTAGCACTTGCAGAAGCAGACAATTTTCCAGCCCTGCTTGGATGCCCTTGGTGTTATGTGAATAATGTTGACTTGAGATTCAATAAGGGGTATATCAACTTTGAAAACAAGGAGGAAAGGGTTGTGATACCTTTGACAGATGGAAATTCTACACCATATGTTGAGCCTCTAAGTGAGGAGGATTTAAACAAAGTCTATGTACGCGCTATTCAGGACCCAGAGGTCAATGAGCCATCAAAAGAAGGCATCCTATAGTGGGAGGATTCTCATTCTATTATTGATACTATGAGTATTGCTTGTGAAATTGGGCTCATGGTACATATGAATTAGTAGGGCATGCGAGGTGAAAAGCGTGGTTGCACGCAAGAATGGACTTCGTTCAATTCAATGGATAGGTAGCACAGTACCTTGGTATACAGGGACAGAAGATCTTCCTGCCTTTTTGAAGGCCATGGAAACACAGTGGACAGATCAAATTAAAAGGAGAGATATGTTAGTATATACACTGTGTGGGACAGCAGCGCGCTGGTGGGTAGTCCACAGAGATAATCTTATAAACTGGGAAGAGATTGGAGTCACTTTGTCTACTAGGTTTATAAGGAACAATGCACCTACGCAAATCTACACTTATCATGGTGATCAACCTGTTCAACATCACATTCAGTAGTGTGAGAGACTCTGGACAGTAGGACAGGAAGCATTACCACCTTCACTCTGGGTGCATACATTGTATTCTACGCTACAAGGATACACACGCACTTGGTATATATATGCAGAACTACATCAAGAAACTGGGAACTGGCAAGATTTGACTGCAGGAATGATCCAGACTTTTGACTACTTCTCGACTAAACCTCCTATAGCAGAGGCATTAAAATTTGTCAAGCGTTTAACTATGGGAGATAGTGTAAAATCAGAAGAGCATATACAAGAATTATTCGGTGAGGCAGAGTTCAGAGCATGTTTTGAAAAGGAAGAAGAAATGGACTCCATACTACTTGAACATGCTTGCCTTGAGAAAGAGAAAGGAAAGATGGTTTACGTCGTGGATGATGAGGAAGTTGAGAACCTAGATATTGAACATTCACATGGGGTGCGCGAGGTCTTGGACAGTGCAGAAAAGGATATGCATGCCTACCACGAACCCATGAAGACAAAGAAGGTGAATATAGGTTCAGAGGCTAAGCCTAAGGAGGCCATAATTGGAGATTATTGGTCAGACTCAGAGGTAGCAAAGATCATTGAGTTACTCAGGGATTATCAGGACTTATTCCCTCGAGGATATCATGAACTTAAAGGCGTGCATGAATCACTTGGGGAAATGAAGATCAAACTTAAGGACGGTGCATGGCCAGTTAGAAAGAGACCTTACAGAATGAATCCTAATTTATGCAAGAAGGTAAAAGAAGAAATTGATAAAATGTTGAAATCTGGAATTATCAAGCCCCTTGATGAGTCAGAATGGGTTAGCCCAATGGTGATCAGTATCAAGAAGGACGGATGGATTAGGATATGTGTGGACTATAGGGAGCTGAATGTTACATGTGTCACAGATCCATTCCCTATGCCATTCACTGAGGAAATACTAGGAGTTGCAGGGCGCGAAATATATTCCTTCACAGATGGATTTTTTGGGTATCATCAGGTTAGGATTGCTCATGAGGATCAAGAAAAGACAACATTTACTACTGAATGGGGTAGTTTTTCCTATACTATGATGCCCTTTGGATTGAAAAATGTGCCTGTTGTATTCTCACGCATAGTTGTTCAGGTATTCAAAGATTTTATTCACAACTTCTTACAGGTCTACCTAGATGATTGGATAGTATATGGGCTTGTGAAAGATCATTGTGACAATCTGCACTTAATGTTTGAATGATGTGCAGACAATTGAGTATCTCTTTGAACATCAAGAAGTGCATATTTTCTACACCATTTGGGATACTATTAGGACATATAATCTGCAAGGAAGGTTTGCTAGTTGATCCAGCCAAGGTTGCAGTCATTTTAGGCCTAGAAGCACCTACCAGTCAAAGTGAGGTGCATGGATTTTTAGGTCATACATGATATTATAGAAAATTCATAAAAGGGTATGCCAAAATTGTTGCACCCTTGGAAGAATTACTGAAGGGGAAAGGTACATTTTATTGGGGAGAACCGCAGCAGCGCGCTGTTTGAGATATTAAAAGAGAGACTTACTACCGTGTCCATTCTGCACTTTCCCTCATGGGATAAACCATTTCATGTGCATGTGGACACTTCTGGCATGGCCATTAGTGTTGTGTTAGCTCAACCTAGGAAAAGGTATTATAGATCATCCAATCTGTTTTGCTAGTAGGAAGCTGACTCCTGCTGAACGGAATTATACAACTACAGAGCACAAAGCTTTGTCAATGATCTATGCATTGTACAAGTTTCGACAATACTTGTTAGCAACACCATTTGTGTTTTATACAGATCACATGGCATTGAAGTACTTGGTAAACAAGCCCATATTACAGGGGCGCATATGTAGATGGGTGCTCCTATTTCAAGAGTTTGACTTCACAGTTGTGGTGAAGCCAGGGAAAAGAAATTCTGGACCAGATCATTTATCTAGAATCAATTCAGGAGAGGATGCATAGACAATTGAAGAAACAATGTCAGATGCACAGTTATATAGGTTACAATGCGTGCCCATGGAATTAGAAGACATTGTTATCTTTCTACAAACAGGTATGGCACCAAAAGGAATGAAAGCATTAGAAAAGAAGTAGCTTGCTATACGCACAGGCACCATTTATGTTAATCAGTGGTGACCTCTACAAGCTAGGTAGAGATGAAGTATTACATCATTGTGTATTAGAGCATGAGCGTAAGGATATCATGGAAGAAGCTCATGGTGGTATTGCAGGAGGCCATTATGCAGGTGATGTGACTACCTGAAAGATCCTACTTGCTGGATTATGGTGGGAGACATTGTATAAGGACTGTAAAGAATATTGTAAGGCATGTGATCATTGTCAGCACCTAGGAAAACTAGGGCAAAGAGATGAGATGCCTTTGAGACCGATTACTAGTGCCGAACCATTTGAGAAATGGGCCATTGATTTTGTAGGACCTATTTCGCCAGCCACACGCAGGACTGGATCATGCTATATCATTACTTGCATAGATTATCTCACACGGTGGGTAGAAGCAGCACCTACGAAGGATTGTATGGTAGCTACAACAACTAGGTTTCTATGGGAGAATGTTCTTATAAGATATGGATGTCCCTTAAGCTTGACAAGTGATAGAGGTACACACTTTTTGAATGAGACAATAAGGATCCTATTAGATGAGTTTATGGTTGCACACCATAAAACTACACCTTATCATCCTCAGGAAAATGGAACTGTTGAGGCCTTCAACAAGATTTTGAGCCAGACTTTGACAAAAATTTGTGATGTTGGAAGAAAGGATTGGGATGACAAAGTGTCAACTGTTCTTTGGGCATATAGAACAACTTACAAGAGATTGAACAAAGCCACACTGTTTCAGTTGGTGTTTGGCATAGAAGTTGTTCTCCCTATAGAATTTATGTTACCTTCTTTGTGCATTGCATGCACTGGAGGTCTAGCTGATGAACAGGATTTAGAAGAGCGTATCGAAAAGATGATTCAACTGGATGAGTGCAAGCCATAGCACAGATGGAGTCAGAAGCAAGAAAAGGCCAGGTAGAAGGCATGGCATGACAGAAACATAAGGGATAAGAAGTTTGAGATTGGACAAATGGTACTTCTTTATGACTCAAAGTTCTTACACCATCCAGGAAAGCTCAAAGTACATTGGTTGGGGCCGTATGTTATCACTTCTATACTTGAATCAGGTGCTTTCTAGTTAGAAGCACTTGATGGAACACGGCTACCCGGTTACTTTAATGGGAGTAGGCTGAAGCCCTACTATAAATAAGTCTTCTTGGTGTTTGTAATAAGGCAGTATTGCCATTTAGATTAGGTTTTCAATTTTGTATTTCCTTAATGTATTTCCTTCATTCTCGCTATGCTTTGTCAATTTAGTTGTTGTTTTTGTGTAATAAGCGTGCACTTGCGTGCATGAAGCTAATTACTGTATGAAGAATGTTTATGCATAGAGGACTGCACATACTTTTAGTGTGGGGTGGTTGTAGTTATCCAAGAAAAAGACTGTGGGAATTGAAAGGTGAAAGGAATAAGCTGCTACGGGTGTGCTTTAAGTCAAAAGAATATTGCTTCTCAAAAGTGACCAAGGATGGAGATGAATGAAAGAACAGTATAACGTGAGGTAAGTGGAGGCCATGATAGCTACCAAGAGAAGGTACAGTGATGAGGTACTTGGGCACAGGAGCACGCTGCTGAAGAGAAGTTTGTGACCAGAGGGTAGGAAGGCGTGCTAGAAGGTTATAGCTAGGCACGTGAAGATGTACCGCACGGAATGAATGGATTTGGTCAATGAATGAGGGGATATTTGGTAGGTGAAGGAGCAATAAATGCATCAAAATTTGAAAATTTATATAAGGATGGGATGTTGATTCATTTTTACCATTACAACTAAGAGTATTTGATAAAAGAGCCAAGTGCGAAGAGCCGAGTGATCGAGTTAAGGTGCAAAGGGTGTGAAACCAAGCGTGACAACCAAATCTGTGTGACAAGAAGCTTGCGTCCCCAGTGGTGAAGGGTTTGAGAAAAGTAGGGAGATAGAAAAGGGTTAGGTTATAAAGTTTCCACCTAGGGCACGATTGAATCTAGCTAGGGTTTGATTCGCAAAGTTACAGAGTTGAAGAGGAGACATTTGCAAGGTAAAAATGGCACCGAAGAAGGCATCTACAGTAGCAGTAAAAGGAAAGAAGAAGGTGGTCGTCGAGGAGGAAGAGATGGCACCTGAAAAGCCATTTTTCAGAGATGCAATATCCAGAAGGAGTCATCATCGGAAAGAATGGGATTCACCCATTAGAAAGAGAAAAGTGAGTGAATACAATCATAGGACTTCAGAGAACAAGAAGGAGCTCGATTCCTTGCTCACTGCTAGAATAAACAAGCGCACAGCGGATGACATGCTAGTATATGATGATGCAGGTGAGAAGCTTTTGAAGAGAATTGGGGTCTACCAGTTGTATGAGCTTCCATATTTTAGGAAGTATGAGCCCTTGTATCAATGGCTCATGAGTAGGGTGCACGAAGACTTCTTCTACTTTGCAGGACATAAGTTAGAATCTCATTTGCGCTTGTCTCATTAGTTACAGGTCTGAAGGCCACAGGAGAAGATATAAAAGGTGATCTTGTAGATAAAGTCATGATTTTAAAGACCAAACAGGAGTTGGGGTACCTGAAGGGTCCACGCATGGAATGGACATAGACAAATTGAAGAACTGTCCAGTTGTACAAGCTGCAGCACACCTTGTTACCAAGTTGAATGATCAGGAGTGGTGGTCACAGGTAAATACTATGTGGTTACATGTGGCGCATAAGATGTCAGAAGGGACAATCTACAACATTACAGGCTATATTGCAGAGAAAATAGTCGAAGAAGTGCGCACAAGAGGGAAGATCAGCTTTGGGGTTGTTCTACTATCACTGGTATTCATGGAGATTGGAGTACCAGATGGACCGAAGGAGAAAGTATGGGAATACCCCATGGAGAACAAGTCCCCAGCTGAAAGATTCAGCAAGTACCTATGCAAAGGGGCCATGACAGATGACGTAAAGCAAAGGGCAGAGAAGTGGTATGACAGGCTCCGCACAGCATTTGGGGAAGAGTGGTGCATCCCAAAGGACCTACCAGTAGTGGTAGGGAAACAAGTTCAGTTTTTTGTATATCAGCATTTCTGCATCATGTGCTTCCCAATGAAAGATGGAGTCTGGAGCCCTTGGTGCAAATTTCCTTACGCATTCACTGCAAGGTATTTCCAAGCATTTATTCATATATTTACAGACACGTGCCGACTAGTCTTCAATGCAGATAAGGTAGACTGTGATTACCATACACTGAGGAAGAAGTATGTGTATCCTGGTAGAAGTGCTTATATAGAGAGGATCATTTCAGAGGTATTGAATATCAAACCAATAAGTTTGGCTGTAGCAGATGTGGGGGCAGCATTGGTGTATCTCCAACTGAAGCCAAAGATGGAGAATAACAAATATGTGGAAGGTGAGTTCACACTTCCAGCACCACCAAAGGGAAAGCATACAATGGAGAACATCCCAACGCCTAAGCCCACAGATCCAGTTGAAGTGTAGGATGAGGAGGAGGAGCGTGAAGATAGTGGTGGTTTGGAGCATAGGGGTAGGAGACATCCTACAAATAAGGGTGAAGTTGAGCATGCCATTACACCACCTCAGCCACAAGAGGGGGATGATGAGGACTTGAATGCAGTCCAAGGGGAGCACAGGTTTAAAAGGGTATTTAGGATAACAAGGACCCAAGGTGCTACTCCAACCACTGTGTGCAAATCACCTAGACTCTCCCCACAAAAGGAGGAAACCGTGCAGAGAAGGAGGAAACTGAAGTTGAATGAGGAGGTGGAAGAGTCAGAGGAAAGCACACCTAATTCTCCTACACTTCCAGAGAACATAGAAGAACAGGGTGAGGCATCAAAGGAAAAAGAAGAGGATGAGAAAATACCAGAGGAGACAGCTACAAGAGAATGTTCAGGACATGGAGACACAAGTCCCAAATTTGGAGGCTAAAGTTCCTAAGCAGCAAAGGTCTAGAATAACAAGTGGAGAGCACATTCCACCAGCCATGGGGTATGTAGAGGATGCAGGAAAAATTGTTCGCGCCCACTTCTAGAGCATGATAGCGTAGAAGGATTTATTCGGCTGGGAGTTAATGGATGAGGATATGGCAACTGTGCGCACTCGAAAGTAACTATCATGGTCAATGCACACCCACATGGATGAGCCTGAATTTGATGTGTGTGAAGAGTCATGCATTTTGAGATGACTGAAGAAGGCACCTCAAGCTAGACACATGACGGTAAAGCCTACTGTCATGTCAGATGAGCAGGTCAACAATGCATTGGTGAAAGTTTCTGCTGAGGTGGCTAGAAGAAACATGGACAAAGCTACCATGATCAGAGCGTTGCGCGAGGAGTTGAAGACAAAGGATGCAGAGATAGTATGCATAACACAGGAGAGGGACTTCACACAGAAGAAGAACAAGGTGTTTATCAGCATTGCAGAGGAGATTGGGGACAATGTCATTAAAGCAAGGCCACACTTGGAGGCCAAGGTACCACAGACATTTCCTTCAGCGATACACTATGTGGGAAAGTTGGTGGACTTGGTACTTGAAGATGAAACTCTATGTATGCAAGCGCCAGAATGCTCAGAACAAGATGCTGAAACAAGAGAAAGCATCAGTGATGAGAAAAATTGCATCTTATGAAGGGTTGTTGCAAGCATTACAGGAAGTATTGAAGAAAGCAGACCAGGCTTTAAATGTATGCACAGCTCCAGAGGTGCTTATCAACATCAAGACCCTCGAAGAGAACAACGAGGTCTAGAAAGTGATGAAAGATGAGACATTGGGCCACGCAGAAATATTGTCAATGGTTAAACAGAAGCGCGAGGCCCTGGCAGCAGCACAAGAGTCCGCACAAGACTCAGCTGGAAGAGCTTGGAAAGATAATTGCACAGAAGATGGACCTTTTAGAAGGAAGAATGACATCAATGTCCAGTGTTGTGTTGGTTCTGTAGAATGAGAAAGGAGAAATTGTGAGGGATGAGTTGGAATCCATTGTTGTGGACATCCTAGACAAAGTAGAGCAGGCACTCACTGAATGCGTAGGTATTGGAGGCCGAAATAAAAGAGGAGTATCCAGAGTTGATACTGTAAACTGATACAGAGGAGGTTGCCTCATAACTTCATAGAAATTCTTTATTTATCTATTCTTTCATTCTTATTCTTTCCATTCTTCTATTCTTTACTTCAATTTTTGGAGATACCCATTGTCGGGATGACAATGAGATTAGTGTGGGGTAATGTTGATCAAAGAATACTTGTCAAAGATCACACAAGGAGTCCGCATGGGATATGGAAGGCCAAGATCAAAGGTGCAGAAGGATAGGAAGGACCCATGCAGGTGAAAGGCAAGTTTGGATTTCAGGACTTAGCCAATTTTGAGCATGAAGACCTATTTTTAGAAGATGGCATGCGGAACACACCAATGATGCAGAGATGTGCACACCATGCATTGTCTATCTTTGGAGGAGTGGATTCAAAGCATTTTGCATGGAGACGAGCTGAGAATAGAATTGACACTTCAGTTAACTACAAGAGGACTATAGATAGCACACTTGCATGTGTGGCTATGCTTGTAAATGATGTGTGGCTATCAATAGCATACGGCCTATTTCTGGAATAGATAAGTGGTGAAGCGCAAGTCCCCACCCTATATATATGATGTTAGGTACATAGAGAAAAAGGAATATGATATGTATGGGTGTGGTATGAAAAAGTGTGTGTGGATGTATGTGTAATGGAGAATATACACATATGTCTGAATTACTGTATCAAATCCATACGTGCATTTGGTATAGATTGATAATACTGTAAGGAGATTTTGTATTTAATAAAGATGGAAGATATTGGTTGAATCTAAGTGTAATTCTATGTGTAATTGAGTAGTGCATGTTATTGATTCAATCATGATTATTGTTTAAGATCTTGTTCTTTCATAGATCTATGGGTAACATGCATTATAGAATGATGGATTGAGTTATGAATCTATGTGTTTCTTCCTTCATCATGTTAACATCTTGTTAGAGCAACCCCAAAGTGGGACCTGGTACCTTTGCATGCTTCGGGTGAGTTCTCAGTCTAGGCTAAGTGATACACCAACATGACTAGGGTGTTATCTAGTAAATTCTAGGCTGCATCACTCCATAGTTCTCTCTCCATAGACGAACCAATGACTATCTTGTCATGGGAATTATTGGGAAGATTGAGAGGAGTGGTCCAACTTGTATGCAACTAAAACCTAGGAATGGTGGAACTACCATGTGGAAGTCCATGGTGACTCATTAGGAGGAAACTATCACAGAGGACATTATTTGTAGTGATCTCAATAATTCACCTAACAGCATTCCTAGGAGCTATTTAGAACATGCCTAAATACCTTGAGGGTGACTTTTAACATTAAAACCTATATGACAGACCATATTTCCTTATTTCCATGCTTGTACAAGTTCAAATCCCTTTTTGAAGGGGAAAGTACATAGTAAGTGTAAATTCAAATCGTATGAGTGTCCCATCACCTTGTCATGAAGCTTTAATGTTTTCCCTAAGACCTCTAAATAACCTATGATTGTTATATTAGGATTAGGGAATTACTAAGAATGCATCTTCATTGTTTTAGAGGGATTATGCAGGTAGATCCTTGAGGCCAGCTCCTACTGTTCTCAAAATGGTTATCTAAGCTAAATGCCACCACCTACTTTCCCATAAGCACTAAATCCTTGAAGGCCACCTTCTAGTCACCAATTACCAGGTACGGTCCTTGGGGCACGATCATGGGTTTTGATCGCCATGTCACCAAGGTGATTTAATCTAAATTGAATTAAACATTATTTACAGGAAGCAACCGATGGTAGATTATCTTAATTAATGAATTATATTTAGATAAGCTAATTATAACAATCTACAAGCAATAAACATTTGAACAATACTAAATAATTATGAACATCAAATACGTAAAGAAATTGCAATGAGAGAGAGAGAGAAGATGACTTAGTTAATCTCCTACTTTGTGCAACCTAGGAATGATCAGGAGTTACTGTAACTGACTGGAAATAGGATGGAAATGATGTCAAAAAGGATCACTGAGGGTTTGAGAACTCATGTCTCAAACTATTACTAGGATCAAACTAGCACCTGGCAAGAGGACAAAAGAGTACCACCAAGCTACTAGTGACCTTATCTTATCTGCTCATATGTCTTCTCAGATGCTAGGAATATTGACACTTTTCTAGGTCAAAAGGTCTTCATGTATTAATCACTCTTTGATCTGATTTCGTTTCATTGAACCTGGATCACTCTGAACACTATCTGATACCCTACGTAGTGCAAATGAATAGCTACACATGCACACAAACCTACAGTAGCTAAGACAGTATTGCATAAAACAAACATGTAGAATGGGGATTTAGACTAACCCTTGTGCAGGTCACTTGAAGATTGCCACTACTCTAAAGATTGAGCACTACACTACATCTTAGAATCCATGTAGTTCTTTGTGTGTGTGTATCTGTACCCTAGGTTTATCTTATGAAAGTTACACAATGATAGAGGTCTATATCTAGATTTTTCTAAGTATGTAAAATATATGTAATGGAATAAAATGAACTCCCCTCGTATGTAGTGTATGTAGATAAATGCATCCCTTGTCCCTTATATGGATGTGTTAGATGTATGCTTTGTATTTTTCTTGTGCTTTTGTGCAAGCTTATGTGGTGATAGATAATTCTTATAGTGCTTAGCCCCTTTTGTAGACACCTAAATTGGGTCACACTCCCCTTGGTCCCTCGATAAATAAATACCTTGAACACATCCACCTAGCCATGGTCCACTTCACCTCACTATAATATTAATTTAATTACTTAAAATTAAATTAATTCCATTTACCTCTCACTATACATTATTATTCAAATATCCTAATTGAGATAATGCCCACATACCCACACTCACCTTAATTTAATTACCTACATCAAGCCAATTCATCACCCTCACAGACCTATTCTTAGTAAAATTGCCATAACTAACTAAGAATTCACCTCAACCACCCTAAAAATCAATTGACCTACATTCCCTCTAAACCACTATTCCAATTCCTATTAAAAAGAATCTTCCATCCTAGGCCCATAGGTCCAACACTTCAAGATCCAAGAAGCCTCCTAAGGTCCTTTTCTCAACCTAGTTTAGTAAACCTAGAAAATCCCACCCTAATCAGATGTCGGTTACAACTTAACTGGGCAACTGGTTGAAGCTGGAACCATCATTAGTCACCTTTTATCTCGCCCAAAACCGACCTTATTTTGAAGGTTGGTAGATTCCTGAGAGATATCACATCTTTTGAGAACAATTTTCAAGGAGAACACGCATGTAAATAATGATATTGAGTAATTTTCTCTTGCACAGACATCCAACTATTCACCCAGCAACCATCTAGCAGCTCACCCCAGACACAGTTGTTGATCCAATGTTGGTCGTACAAGAAGTTGAGGGCACATGTAGCTCATACAAGAGCTCCCCAACATGAATTGGTGATCTTCTTTAGATGTTCAACCTCTTACCAAGCACCTTCATCTCCTCACTCAGCCAGGATAACCTAGAATTCCAAGTAAGTAGAACATTTTAATCCTCTGGTTCACTCATTTCATCCATTGTCCTTTTCCATCCTTTGCAATACCTTGCCTAACCACCCACGTAACCTCCTATTAAGTAACCCCAGACCTTCGCATAATACCCTATTAAAACCTCACTTTTTGATCCCATCCAACACAACTTAATACCTCATTCCGACCAGCCTAGTCCTTGGTGCAATCATAAGGGAGATCTTTAAAGCTCATTCTGTGCAACATTCACCAACCCCCGACCTGACCACCGTTGGTTCTCCCTAACCAGTCACCGGTTACACTCCAAACTACCATCAGTTGGCCACCCTTAAACCGTGGTCAGTCTCTGTATTTACCAATCTCAGCCCATAACAGTAAGGACCTGTTTCTACCATATTCCTGCATCACCACCTAATTGACCTTCAGACCTGTATCTAAGACCTAACATGTCAGACTCGCAGATTGACCCAGAACAAACAAACTTGACCTCTCAGATCTTATTTTAACTTAACATGTTAGATTAGATATTTCTTATTGCATTTGTAAATGAGATGCATAAATCATTTTAAACTACAGATAGGACAATATGTACTTTATTACCAGCATTGAATTATTTTAAGCATAGTGGATTAACAACCATCTAGGAAGTATCACACTTCTCAGGATCTAGCATACATGCTAGGCATTCCACTGCATATATCATTTAACTCTCTTCTGGTGGTCTTACTTTGATTATTTTACAGGTAGTTCCACCCATCCAAAAGGAAGCTCTCATGATCAGCTTTGGATCTAAGGAGTTATATACACGAGCGCATATAACCTATCAACCAGCATTTCGAACCAAGTATTCCTCCTACGCACCGTTACCCTATCTATTTCATCAAGTACTTCTCAAAGAAACGTCTAAGAAATCAGGTGAAACATTTTGGCACGTCCAGTGGGACCCATTCGGGGTTCCTTGCATTTTTATTCATTCCTAGGTGAAAAGTTGTGCATGTTTGTTTCCCTTCTGAATAAGCATACACATTAATTTTCTTCTCCTTGGTAACCTTCTTTTTATTTCTATTTGCTTCGAAAGAAACATTTTCTTTTGGTGTGCATTTAAAAAGAACCATCTTCTTCTTGTTTTCTACATTTCAGTGAAAGAGCATCCCTCTCCCTCTTCATCTATTTTTGTCAATCGAATATCCATATTTTCAATTTAGGCTTTAAAATCAACTCCATTTCATTTTAATTTTTTTCATTATCCCACATTAATTGAGGGAAACCTATACACTGGAAGGTCATTCCCAGCTAATGGTTGACAAATGAATAGTAGATAAGCACTTCTATCCTTTTCTCTTTCTTTGTGTCTTACCAGATTACACAAAAATTCAAAACAAACACATATTCTTAAACAACATCTTTCCTGGAAGAATGCCTATCAGGTGATCACACTAATCATGAGGACAGGTAGGTACTCCCTATCTCGTTGCTCTGTCGACGTCATACTTCATAGTGAAGCCCGCCCCCACCATAACATACCTGAAACCCCACCTTTTATAATCTCCTTCTTCATAGGAAGCCATCCTCACCAATAAACTCTATTCTACAGTCCACAACAGTCAATTCATATAAATAACATAAGCTAAATAAAACATAATATAGATAGGCACTCTTATGATTGCATTCTTTCTTATTGTTTCTTCTTGGCTTGTGTTTTGAGGTGAGAGGCTTTTGATTCATTCATTTTTATAGTCTTCTCCTTGTACACTCCCAATCACAGTTGGTGTATCCCAGCTTCATCTGAGTGTTCCTGGACCATATTCTACATCATTCTCAGACATTCTGGGTTTGATTCCACATCAGATTTTAATTCACAACCACTTTTCTTATTCATCATTGTTTCAATTTCATAGTGAGCAATGTCGGTCCAACGATCATTATCAGTCTACCCTCTGATCGTCATTGGTTATACCCAACCGAGCGTCGGTTCCCGAAGTTCTTCTTGGGTAATCTACCCAAAAGGACATCTATTTCACTCTTCTTCGAGCTATTCAAGTCTCCTATCACTATTATCATTCTCATTGTAACCTAATAAATCTCAGTCACCTTATGTCAGTCATACCTATGTCAGATTTAGTCACTCTAGGACTCTTGTTTTTGACCAGACTGTCCATTTTCTCATAGTGACCAGCAAAGGTTAAACCTATGATCGACTTCGGTTTATCCTGAAACAACGTCGGTTAGCCTGTGCTATTTCACAAGCTGATCAGCTTTAGCCCCAATTCACCTACCATTAACCTGTCTATCCTAGTCACTGTCTATATTTCTGTGTCATTCAGACAAAATAGTAGTCTCGCTATGTTAGTGTCCTGTTCACATGGTACTAACCCATACGTAAGGACGACACCCTCGTATTTCACACTAGTCGACTACCGCTTCCACCTAGCCCTTCCATCACCTAGTTTTTCATCACCTAGCTCTTCACCACCTAGTCCTTCATCAGCTGGTCCTTCACCATTTTCCATCACATCATCCATAGAACCTAATCCAACCTATCACTATTCACTACCAGGCAATGACGGAGTTCACACAACTCCTTGACCAAAACCCTACCGCATTGCAGCCACTATCTTTCACTAATTCATCCACTTGCAGATGCCTCGGGTCAGTTGATATACAGCATGCCCATATCCTTATCTCCATCCCGACACTCACTCCTACTGTCTTGGCTCCAACTTCTATTAACCCCAGTGACCTGCACTGCATTCTACCTTACCCCTAGTCATGTGCCACAGCTAGGTCTCATACCCTCTATGACTGCCACATCTGTTACCTCTATTACACCTGAGGTCTCCACCATACCTTCATCCACCACCCCTACATTTGCTACCTCTATTACCACCTGAGGTCATCCACCATACCTTTGATCCACCACCCAAAACACAACCTCATCCGCCCCTATTGTCTCGCATATATACTCAATAACTACACAACCACATCTCATGTGTCGGTGACCCCTCCACCTTTTCAAAATGTGGTCCTTTCTATTCCACAATCGTCTGGCCTCCCATCTGCCACTAGGGTCACCATGACCCTATCCCACCCTCACATGTATGTATTATTAGCCAGCCTCCTATTCCATCTATTATTTACTCTAGATACATACCCCCTATGTATCACTCACAATTCCTACTCAATCAACTTACATCAACAACACCATATTCTGGCACCCCGTATTCGTCATATGTCCCAACACCAACCTCTCTTACACTATAGGAGGCACCCAACCATCACAACCTACCAATGACCTAATCAAGTTAATGATGGACAAGATGTAGACATTGGAGGCATCGGTCTTTGGTTCCCAAAATACTCTCACCTATGAAGAGATTTTTAATGAGCCCATTCACCCATCCATTCCCATTCGCCCATATCCCGTACACTGGGAGATGCCTAAGTTTAACCACTTCAATAGTAAGGAAGACCCGCAACAACATTTGTGATCTTTTAAACATGGGTGTTACCTAATTTCCCATGATGATGTTATGCTTTTGTGAACCTTTCCCATGTCCCTAACTGGTCCAGCATTGGACTAGTATAGTGGATTACCTTGACATTCCATTTTATCGTTCAACCAAATAGCCCAAGCCTTCTTGGATCATTTTTCGATTAACGTTGTCAATAGGGTTACCATGACCGATCTTTAATCCACGCATCAATATGACGATGAATCTATCATATATTTCGTTGCTCGTTGGTATAGCCTAATCAACCAACTCACTTTCCAATTACCGCAAACTGAACTCATAGAGCTCTTCACACGAGCTTGTGCTAGACATATCTCACCTACCTTACAAGTACAAACCTTCCACACATTCGATGAGGCTTTCACCATGGCACATAAGCTCGAAATTCGTGCCATCGAGGAGAAGAAGATACAATTACGAAACAAAAACTCCTCGTTTAAACCACATGATACTTCCTCTCCCTTGAAACCTCAAATGAGTTATTCCAAAGCCAAGGGAACTACCAACGCAGTGGTACTTAAGGTTGGCCCTTCCCATCCATCCAATCATGTTAAACCTTCATCTAATATGTCACCAGTCCAAGCCTTCTAATTCAGATAAGAACAAAAGAAATACACTTCAATTGGGGAGCCATATTCATTGGTTTTAGAAAAGCTTATTAAAGCCAATGCCGTCACCCTTCCTCCTATCAAACCATGTGCTAGCTTTGACCCCTCTCGCCCCATACCAAGTTGGTACAAGGAAAATGACTACTGTAACTATCACCATGTAAATGTTCACAGTGATAGCAATTGTATCACCTTTAAAAATATTGTTCAGGGAATGCTTGAAAGTGGCGAGTTAGTCCTAGATAACCCTAATGCACCTACCAATCAAGACCTTCATACATTCAAGAAACCATTCCCTAACCATTCCCCATCTAATGATCAAACTGGCAATGCCTCACACAATGAAATTAATACACGTGAGGTACATGTTATCTTTACCGACTTACCACCTATTACCCAAATATCTCCTATCCCCTCTATCGAGGAAATCCTAGCCCGAAATCCTCTACCCACACAGGAACCTACTTTAGCCGTTCCTCTACCCACAAAGGAAAACCCTTCACCTCCCCGTACACCTATGAAGGAGTCTCTCGTTACCACTGATATCATTTCCCCTTCAGCTTCCCTACCCAGTGAACCACTACCAATTATACCTCCTCTACCCACAGAGGAGTACCCATCATCTTCTCCACCTATTCAGGACCCAATAGATTTGTCGTTACCACTCGGTGACCATTCCCCAACAGCTTCCCAAAATCATACAGACTTACTTTCGGCTCTCTTACCTACAGAAGCTAAAGCCAGTGAATTCCCTATTTCTCATACTCACTTTACGGGAATCCCCATGCACTCTACATCTACCTCACCTACCACAGTGTCGTTCTCACGTTTGGCCGATCGCCTAGATTATGTCGATAGGGCTTCACTTTGGGGGTGTCTCTTACTCCCGGGCTCGACCCAAATGAAATCATATTCCACTGACACCTCTACCATTTATCCGAAGAAATTTCAACCCCAACCACACATGAACATAACTCTCGATACATCTTCTACTGCATCATCCTCGTCTATACCTACCTTTCTACCTACTAGCCAATGTATTCCTACACCATCTCTTGTATCTAAACCCACTAGTGTCCTAGGGGTCACACCCACATCAAACCTTGTACATCCTCCTGTCAGGATACACTTGATCACATCTTCCCATATACCTATTGAACCAATCCCTCAACCTAAACGAAAAACTCAACCTTCTAATCCACACATGCCAACCGCACCAACTACACTTTTATCACCTTCACCACTACCATCCATCTTGGGACCTCACCCCTCTACCTTAACAAAATCTACTCTCTCCAGGGGTAAACCTAAAATTCCCTTGACCCTTTCACCACAACCTGTAGCTCTACCTAGGCGAACCTTGTGTCCTTCATCACCATCCATAACTTCTTTGCCTCATATACCACCATTACCTTCTATACCTCCTTCACTACCTATGACATTTTCTTCCACCTCACCTGTACCTCCCTCTCTACCTCGACAAACACCTACCGCTTCACCTCAGTTACCCTCTTAGGTCACTCGTCCTCTCCCACCATCTACCTTGCCATCTACATCATGAGCACCCCTTACACCTCTACCTCAAAAAAAGCACCAAAAGCCAAAAAACTGATAATTTCCAAAGAAGTGGTTAAACCTACCCCTCTTTCTGTTGTTCCACCTACACCAAAGAAAGTACAACCCAAACCCAAGACTACACCACAACAACTACCCAAATCTCCAACCAAACCTAATTTCACTTCGCATTGTGATCCACTTGTGGGATCATACGCCACCAACTTGGCTAACCTCCTAGAAAGCTCTGAGATCACCCTCCCTCCTCTTAGACCTTACGACCCTCTTAAACCTAAACCAAAGGGGTTTGATGATACTAAAATTTGCACTTACCATCATGTGTCAGGACATGATGTTGAGAATTATAAAGGTCTAAAGGCTGCCCTCATTCAATTATGTCCTTCCGACCCCAATTTTGATGACGATGACCTCCTAGATGATGAACCTATTTCACCCACACCACCTTCTCCACCTCTTTCTCCTACACCTATACCACAACCTCCACCCTCACAGCTCGTAGAGCCACCCCCAAAATTTGAGATTAACATGGCTCGCATCAAAGAACTTGCCACACCTCCACCTAAATGTCGTTGCGCCCAACTTACCTCATAGGGCTTTTATCCTCCACTAGGTTTTTGCCCTTCCTACCGTTATACCACTTACCCTACACCTTCTCCATTTGACAACTTCCCTCATATTAACATGGTACATGTCACTACACATGCGTAGAAGGGAAAAGAAAAAGCAGTTGACCCACCAACCAATCCTATACCCAACATACCATCCACACCCATACCTCAAATAAATATTTGTGGCCCCACATACCCCATTTCTAATGGCGTCACACATCACACCATGCTCAAACAATTACATCAGTCTCCCCTCAAAATGTCTTTATATGACCTCATCCAAACCTCGAAGTCACATCATCAAGCCCTCATGGAGGTCCTTCAATCTATGAAGGTTTTACCTAATGACCCCGCACCTATCGCATCTATTTTCACACCTCATCATGTCGCTTCACTCAACAAATTGCCATCTACCTCATCACCTCCACCTGTCCACCAAGTTGCTCTCCTTAGTTTCTCAGAGGAAGAAATTGTTCCCCACCAAACCGATGACCCAAATCCATCATTTTTCATCTCCATCCATATCGATAATATACGCGTCCGATGTGTTATGATCGATGGGGGCGCTAGCATTAACATTATCTCCTCTCACGCATTCGAACAAATGTGCCTACCCAACAACTGCATGCATAATCAGATCATATTGCGTTCATTCAATGACGCTATCACCTCTACACTAGGCACTATTATCCTCCATGTTTGTGTGGGTCCCCGTACTGTTCCCGAGCTATTCTACATATTGGAAGGGGAGTTTCAATACAATTTATTGCTCGGCAGACGCTAGATTCGTGTCATGGGTTGTGTTCCTTCTAATTTGCACCGATGTGTAAAGTTTGAACATGAAGGTCATTCCTATACCATTCCAGCTGACCCATCACCTTTCAAAACCTACAACATGCTTTACCGGCCCAATGATGTCCTGTACCTGTTAAGGCATCTACCTCCCTACCTACATTTTCTTCACACACGACCCCATCCACCAGTGTCGTTGCAACCTCACCTTTGCCTAAATCTTCTATTCCCACCGCTACTGTCACTTCTACTAGTCACACATCAGCTTCCCAACTAACTGACACCTCCATCGATCTAACTTCTAATGCTTCCTCCATTCCAGCCACCAATATATCAACCACTGATCCCTTAGAAGGTGTTTTTCAACGCCTCACTATGGGGGAGTATCGCCTATACAATGTCAATACATTCCTTACTCCACAAGAGTATGTAAACCTTCACCAGCATCCTCACTATGATCACCGCATAGGCGAGCGTCTCATTTACAGTCCTCCCCACCTCCATACCCATCTTACCTATGGGGGACTTGACATTTCCACTTATACACCCGACCCACCATCACAAACCCAACCTTTTTCGGCTGACCTCCAATCCCTTACCAACCTCCACTTTGCTCACACTTTCCTATGACGTTATGCCTAGAAGGGTTTTAGTTTGGCCTTTATGAACAAGGTCATCACACCGTTATTTCATGTCCCACGCGTAAACACAATGATCGTAGTGGAATTGGTTTTACCAAACTACCTGCCAAAAATCCCTGTATTGAACTCATTGAAGACATTGACCCCTCTCCACCTTCTTTACCTACCCCACCTTCACCAACAGAGTCGATGGATCCTAAATCTATCCCTCCTACCTTTTTTTTCAATAAATACCATTTCCTTGGGACCTCTGACCTATCACTGCGATGGCAAGGCTCCCTCCTCTCTTCCTTTCTTGTATCCTGACATGATAGAGGATGATACTCCTATTAATGTCGTTCAATGTCAGGATGATGAATCCATACTCACATACCTCGGTATTGAAGACTCTTATATTCATCGGTCGTTACCTTCCGAGACACAAGAAATGTTGAATGAATCGACTATCGACGTCAACATCCACACTCAAGATGACCCCCACATTCTCAAGATTGGCCAATCTCTAGATGTTACTGAACAAGAAGCTCTCACTTCTTTTCTTAAAAGTCATAGCCATGCTTTCACCTGGTCCTATGCTGATATGCCTGGCATTGATCCCACTATCATGGTTCACAATATTGTAACCATTCCCGATGCTAAACCTGTAAAACAAAAGTTGAGGAAAATGAACCCTCGCATTGCTCTTCTGGTCAAAGAAAAGCTTCAACGCCTTCTCTTAGTTTCCTTCATCTTACCCATCGATTACCCCTAATGGATTTCTAACATCGTCCCTGTCACTAAAGCGATAAGGGACTTCGCATTTGCACTGATTTCCATGACCTCAACCTTGCCTACCCTGAAGGTGATTTTCCTCTACCTGGTATTGACCAGTTGGTTGACCTTACCGCTGGCCATGAGATGCTATCGCTTATGGATGGTTTCTCAGGTTATAACCAAATCTTGCTCGCCATAGAGGATCAACACAAAACCACATTCAGTACCCCTTGGGGGACCTTCTACTATCGAGTCATGCCTTTTGGCCTTAAAATGCTGGTGCCACCTATCAACGTGCTATGACCTACATTTTCCACAATATCATGCATCGCATATTGGAAGATTACGTGGATGATCTCTTGGCTAAATCTAAATGTCGGGCTGAGCATATCCCTATCCTCAAAACCATCTTTGACCGTCTCATTAAATATTGTGTCCACCTTCAACCTAAAAAGTGCGTCTTCGCAGTTCTCTCAGGAAAGCTCCTAGGATTTATCATTTCCTTACATGGTATAGAATTTGACCCTACTAAAGTCAAGACCATCCTCGAAATGCCTCTGCCCACTGCCCTTAAACAACTCCGTAGCCTGCAAGGTAAATTGCAGTCCATTTTCCATTTTATTTCCCAATTATCCGACCGTTGTCAACCATTTCACCACCTTCTCAAAAAGGATGTTTCTTTCAAATGGGATGACGACTACCATCAATCTTTTGAGGCCCTAAAACAATACCTTCTCCAACCACCCATACTCATTCCACCTAAAGACGACCAACCCTTCTACCTATACATCTCAGCTACCGATCACTCTCTAGGAGCCATGCTCGCTCATCATGACAAACAACATAGGAAGCAGGCGGTTTATTACATAAGTTGTACCCTTCTGGCTATGAAACCTAATACACTCACCCTAAAAAACTTTGCTTAGCCCTAGTTTTTGTTACCACCAAACTTCACCATTACCTACTCAACCACAAAACCTATGTCGTGACCAACACTGACCCCTTACACTTCATGTATGTTAAACCTTACCAAAATCAATGTGCCGCACGTTGGCTCATGCTTCTTGCTGACCTAGACCTTAAATTCATCCACCAAAAATCTATTAAGGGCCAAGCCATTGCTGACCAACTCGTTGATGCACCTCTTTCTAGGAATCAATCTTCAAATTTTGATTTCCCTAACAAATCCATTACTAACCTCTCTTTGGATGATGATCCTTACCAAATGACCTTATTCTTCAACAGTTCCAAATGCCAGCATGGGGGTGGTGTAAGCATTATCCTCATTCCTCTTAATGGTGAACCCATGCCCTTATCATTCAAACTCGACTTCGAGTGCACCAACAATATCATCGAATACGAAGCACTCGTATTGGGTCTCATGACTGCCTATGCCTTAGATGTCAAGTCCATTAATATCTTTGGTGATTCTCAACTGGTAGTAAACCAAGTCAATGGTGTTTATCAGTGTCATAATGAAATACTTCAAGAATACAAACATTACGTCAACATCATGTTGACTACCTTTGACCACTATAAAATTCAAATCATTCCGCGATCTACCAATAAATTTGTGGATACCATGGCCTACCTCACTTCCCAAATACCCACTTCACCTGTCGATTCAAACATCTTTATTACCATAAAATGCATACCTAGACCATCGTATACATCTTGTTGTGTTAACCTCGTCCGAACTACCTCACTAAACACGCAAGACCTATGGTATAAGCAGCTTGCAAACTACCTTTCCCTTTCTATATTGCCTCCTGACCTCACACGTAATGGACAATGCGCCTTCTCAAGAAGGCCTCTCGTTATGTCATCATGGGTAGTCTCCTCTATAAATGCAGCTTTAACAGTATCCTCTTACGATGCCTTACCATCTCTGAAATCCCCTATACCATTAAAGACGTTCATGATGGCATCTGTAGAGGTCACTTCAGTGGCCTTGTTGTCGCTAAACGCATTCTTCGCCTAGGCTATTACTGGCCGACCCTCAATCATGATTGTTGTGACTATGTTAAGCATTGTGTGAAATGCCAACAACATGCCAACCTTCATCACACACCTAGTCACGCCCTATAGGTCGCTCGTGACCTTTGGCCCTTCTCTTAATGGGGTTTGGATCTTGTCAAAGAGATCAATCCCCACTCCTCCCTAAGACATCAATAGATCATCATCGCTACTGAATATTACACCAAATGGGTTGAAGCCGTACCCTTCATCTCCACTAAGGCTAAGAAAATATGTGAGTTCATCAATCATCACATTATTTGTCGCTTTGGTGTTCCACATCGCCTCATCACTGATAACGGTAAACAATTCAAAAACAAAACTCTACAAAATCTTTGCGACACTTTCGGTATCTAGCTTAGCTTCTCTTCACCATATTACCCACAAACTAATGGCCAAGCTGAATCCACCAACAAAACCCTCAACAAAATTCTCATGAAAGTGGTTAACAATACTGGGAAGGATTGGCATACGCACATTCCTTTTTCCCTATGGGCATACCGTACTAGTATTTACACTTCCACCGTTTCCACTCCCTTTTCTTTGGTCTATGGTACCAAGGTTGTTTTACCTCTCAAAGTCTAGATCCCATCTCTTTGTATCTCTCTTCAAGATATGCTTACTGATGATGACTTTTGCCAAGACCGTTTAGCACAACTTGAGTTATTAGACGAACGTCATCTTCACGCCCTTGACCATCTCCAAGTCTACCAAAAATACATCAAGCGAGCCTATGAAAAACATGTCCATGACCACACCTTCAAGGTTGGTGATCTCGTCCTCAAGGAAAATCAACACGTAACCAAAGCAGAAAAAAGCAAACGGGGTAAATTTGCTCCTAATTGGCTTGGACCATACATCGTGACCCATGACTATGGATCCGATGCTTATTGCTTGTCTTCACTTGATGGGAAGCCCGAACCTAAGCCCCTCAATGCCTTGCATCTTTGACCATTCTATTGTTGACTTCTAGTCCTATATCACTATTTATCTAGTTCGTGCTCATCCCTTGAGTGCCATTTACCTTTCTCTTTTCCACACCTTGTCCCCAATGACTAAACAGGAATCATGTGATTACCCATCACCCTTTTGCCTTATCTTAAAATATGTGCGCCAAGGCTCTACACATGGCATGATTCTCATGGATACTTTTCGTCTTCTTTTAGATGAGATCCCATGGTCATTCACCCTTGCCTTCTCAACAAGAACCAAAAGCTTCGTTATATTCTCGTCCATGACTTTAAAGCCACCAAAAAAAAAGAGATGAATCCCTCAGAAGGACATCTTCCAATATAAGGGATCAACTCCTTGAGTCAAACTTCCAATACAAAAGATGAATCCCTCAAAAGGACATCTTCCACCTTCAATTGTCGCTATAAGTAGACTGCTCCCTCAAAGGACAGCTATAAAAAGCTCACAACTCTATGCATACTCTATCAAAAAAGAAGACTATTTTCTCAAAAATCAAAATTCAGAAGCTTCCCGCATCGATCAGCTTCGCAAAGACCTCAAGGAGACATATACTCATCCCGTATAGACTTCCCACATCAATCAGTCTATCTAAAAAAAAAAGAAAAAAAGAAAAAGAAAAGTAACCTTTTTCATCATGGACTTGCCTATTGTGATTTTGGCTCTGTTTCCCAAGGCATTTTACCTCCCATTTTATGACCCACTTACCTTCACTTCCTTACCCATTGTCTTTTCACCTCATATTACCTCAAGGGACCTGCTGAACCTATGACATTTGGTGATTCTATGACTATTCTTTACCTTTAGAGTAATCAATCATGCAATGTCTTTTAGGTCTTACGTTCACTAACCTATCTGTAGATGTGTGTCATACGTTTTGATCCTTGCCATTCAGGTGTCTTTCTTGCCCCCTCTTATCTTTTCTCTCCTTCATTACCTTTTGATCTTCCTATATAGGACTAGACCCTCGATACCTATCTTTTGGGATTTTCTTCTCCCACCTCAATCAACCTCAAATCACCTTTACTTATCTAACTATTCTCAAACCAACCATCAATGACCTCACCCTAATTATACCTATGACCTGGAATCAACACTACCTATCAACCTACAATCACCTTTACCTATCTACCTATTCTCAAACCAACCATCAATGACCTCACCCTAATTATACCTATGACCTGGAATCAACACCATCTCAATCAACCTCAAATCACCTTTACATATCTACCTATTCTCCACCTAACCTAATCAACCATTGCCTAATTATACCTCTGACCTGAAAGCAACACTACCTATCAACCTATAATCACCTTTACCTATCTACCTATTCTCAAACCAACCTCCAATGAGCTCCCCCTAATTATACCTATGACTTGGAATCAACACCACCTATCAACCTACAATCACCTTTACCTATCTACCTATTCTCAAACCAGCTATCAATGACCTCACCCTAATTATACCTATGACCTAGAATCATCACTACTTATCGACCTAAATTCACCCATACCTATTTACCTATACTCCACCTAACCTAATTGATCTCGACCTAATCATACCTGTGACCTCAAATCCAACCTAACTATCAACCTCACTACCTATTCTTTTATCCTCTCATATTCTTCCCTAGCTTATGGGAGAACTACATCGGTCTGAGGTCCCTTTTCGTTAGGACTATGTAGGCAGCACTTCCAGGGCATGGGGTCCTAGAGGGTTAGCTCGACCACTCTTTACCATAACCATTTGCCCCACCTGTACCTAATTTCCTGTTCATATCAACAACCTCGACATCTAAACCATATACCCCATAACTTTTACCACTTATATTATTTCACATTTTTATACATAACTAGCATTTTTCACATTTTACACCATCTCATGCATTTATATTGCCATTTGTTACCGAAATACCGAAATAAACAACCATGCCTATAACCTGACTCAATCCATGCCTAAACCAACCTGACTCAATCCATGCCTAAACCAACCTGACTCAATCCATGCCTGAACCAACCTTATGTGATCCATGCCTACGACCTGACTCAATCCATGCTTAAACCGGCCTGACTCGATCCATGCCTACGACCCGACTCTATCATGCCTACCTCATCTATTTTCCATCCATATCATAATAAAGTAAAACTCATACACATCACAACAACATCACCTGAATATCATCTATCTCCTCATATAAATCAATAACTGTGTATCTCAAAATACATGCCCGTCTCATCATGGCCATCATCTCAAAAAAATGTCGACACGCAGGCTGATATACAATACAAACTATCATCGGCACGCAGGTCGGTCTCATGTATAAAAAAGAATGAATGCATCAATACAAAAATCTTCGGCACGCAGGCCGGTCTCATATATAATACATACCAAAATGACTCGGCACGCAAACCGGTCCACAGCAGGTCATTGTGTCTCTCCCAACCCCTCTGCTACACCTGCCTCACCTCCTGCTGATGGCCCCTCACCTAGGGCTGGCCTCTTCACACTAGTAACCTCACCATGACCCTGTCCCTGGGCTCTTTGGCCCCCTGTACTCTCCACACTCTAAGTGTGGGATCTAGTCCTCTCACTGGAGGCCTGTTGTGCTTTGTACTCGGCATAGGAGGGCACATCTAGCCCGGAAGTTAAAAAATAATCCTGGTAATACTGTGCCTCTCCTAGGGCATCTTTGAACCTAGTAATGGGGACTATCTGTGGAGGTGCCATAGGTCCCGCTACCTACGTGGATACCTGTAAAATGGGACCCTTTCCCTGAACCTGCACTAGCACCTGAGTCGGCCCTGGAGTCTGTACATGTGCCTGTATCTGGGCATGCAGGGTAGTAATTTATGCCTGTGCTACTGTTAGCTAGCCCTGCAGACCCATCACCTGCCCTTGCACTGTGGCCAACTAGCCCTGTAAAGCCTGCACCTGTGCTTGTAGAGCAACCGTCTCCTCTCCATCTCCACCTACATCCTCTCCATCTCCATCTCCCCCTGCCTCTGCCTGCGTAGGTACATGTCCCTACCCTGCCTAAGCCTGCAGCATAGCTATTTGGGCCTGTAAGATGGCAACATGTGCCTCTGAACCTGTAAGCTACCCCTGCATGATCCCAAGCTATGTCACCAAAGTAGCCACCTACCCCTGTAGGGCGTCTCTCTACACTGTGATGGTGGCTAAGTTTGGCTACCCTAGCCTCGGTGGTACGGCTCTCAGCTGTGCCACCCACCACTACCTATACCCATCTGCAACCCCAACATCATCAATCTATACATCTACTGGCTACTCCTCCTGCCCAGTCTGCACTGTGGGTCGTGGTGGAGACATAGGTCTCTCCACGTCATCTCTCCAGTATTGAGGGAACAGAGGCAGTGCACCCTAGACCAATCCAAACTGGCGTTTAACCCGCTCTACGAGTATCTTCTCATGCTCTCCCACTCTCCTCCCCTCTATCCACAGATGTATTTGTAGCCCAGCTAGCTCCGTGGCCATTTGTCTATATGAGGGGAAGCTCACATATGGTCTCCAAATGATTTCCACCCTAGACAGCCCCTCCAAACAACCTCCTGTAATAAGCTACATCATGAGTAGCTCTGGCACCTCGGGCCTCTCCCATGGCCGGTACCCACCACATATACCCCACTCTCAAAACTCTCTATGGGAATGCATATGCCTGGGGCATCCCCACTGGTCAAACACAAACAATGTGCTCGTAAGCCCAGCAATGTAGTAATACAACGCAACAAATGCTGAACCTCCGTAGTCACCTGTAGGCCCATAGCTCTCTATACACTTGCATTAGCAATGCAGGTGCTCAGGTGAATTATGTCCGTTGTATCATCATATCATGGAGAACTCCCATCAGTGACCTCGGGAATCTCCCCCCTCTGCATCCAGCAGTGCGAAGCAGCACACTGCCTCCATCATGAGTACAACTAACCTCATCTCCTTTGGATGCGCTCTATACATTGCTCCATAGCTCAGGCTAGCATTATGGAACATCAAATCTGCTACATCCTCACCAAAAACGGGTACTAGTAGCTCCTCCAACGCCTCTGAAGAAATGGAATAAACCTAGGCCCCCAATATGGGCAACTACAGGATCCTGTAGACGTCCTCCAAGTGATCGTCATCTCACCCGTCGTTAAATGAAAGGTGTTGGTCGCCGAGTCCCATCTATCGATGAGGGCAACCAAAAGACTCACCTCTCAGACTACATGTTGGTAGCACCGCACACCTATCAATCCTACCTCTGCCACATGATGTGACTCCACCTGCGTCGTGCTCGCCCGCACTATCAATAACAAGGGTGGCACCCAGGCCCTCATCCACAACTCGTCTCAGGCCTGCATCCACCAAACGTAATGTATTAGTACACCTTACCAATTTATATTATTTTTATCCCACCCTACTCCTCACCCACACCTACCCTACCTACCTACCCACACCCATTCACCTGAACCTATCTACCCTACCTACCTACCCAAACCTATCTACCCTACCTACCTACCCAAACCCATCCACCCAAATGCATCTACCCTACCTATCTACCCTAACCCTTACCCACACCTACCTAAACCCATCCCCCCGAAACTAAACCCTACCCTCACCCAAAACCACCCTCAACCCTTACCCACCTACCCTCCTTTCTCACCCTAAACCCTTCTCCTCTCACCTAACTTCTTTCCCACCCTCCCCTTACTCTCTTCCTTTTTTTATCCCACTTTACACTTTGGATTAACCAACCCCGGTTATCCCCGGACCGACCACAGTCTCCCCTTGACTGGCATCGGTCACTGTTCTTGTGACTGATACCGGTCTCTACACACCGACATCGGCCACAACCCGACCGACGTCGGTCACTGTCGTGTCGCCCACCCCGACTTCCCAACCCTATTTTTTTCCTTCCTAGACATTCTACCCACCCAAATCCCTCCTTACACCCCTCATTGTTCCTACATTACCCTTTTGCCCTACCCCCTACCCTTCACTATTCCCTTTTCCCTCTCTTTTTCCCGTTTTGAAATTCTTTCCCCCCAAACCCCCCATTTTATTTTATTTTATTTTTTAATATTCCCTATATTTTCAATCCAATTCACCTACCAAAAACCAATAACAAATGATTTAAATCTTACCTAGTCCCGTTGTCGCCATCGTGGTGGAACCTCTGGCCTCTGCACCGCTCCTCCCGATCCCTCTCCAGCCTCCCCCATCTTCAAATCACCACCGAATCTCCACACCAATCAACTCACTCCACCTGATCTCCTGGCCCCACCTCCCACTCACCCAATCTCACCTACGTGGCTCTCCAACCAAGCTCTCTAACGCTCTCTTCTGTCCTCTTCATCTTCTCTCTCTTCCTGTCCTTTTCTCCTTTTCGCAATACACATGAATTTTCAAACCGCGAGTTTTTCACTTTTTATACCTTGCCCGACGTGACCGATGTCGGTTTACCCTTGGCTGCCGATGGTCATGTGCCCTTGTTAACTGCCATTAGTTTCCCTTGACCATCATCGGTTCATCCCAACCGATGTCAATTACCCTGGATAATCATTGACCTCACATTGACCTCATTCTCCTTACCTCCTCCTTCTTTTGCCTCACCTACACCTACCTGGACCACTTTACCTTCTTCTCTGGCTCTTCACCTTCTTTGACCTCACCTCGTTTTTCGATTGGCATCTACTTATTTTACCCCTACCTCGGCCTTACCCATGTTGTGACCTATCTACCTGGACCCAGAAACATGTTTGTGACCTTTGATCTCATATGTTCGCTATACCTTGTGACCCCGTTACCTGTGTTGTTTGACCTAATGACCTTACCTTTCCTATTGTCATGACCATTTATCCTGACCCTACCTTTTGGTGTATCGGAACATACCTAAACGTTCTTGCACCTAACCTACATTGTGCTTCCTAACCTTATCCTATACCTTGGATACCGGAATCACTTCAACCTTGTTTGGATAAACCTATCGACCTTAGACAATGTAGAGTTTGCAAGCTCTTCAACCTGGTACCGTGTCACAGTTTATACGTGTGCGTGCATTCAACTGCCACTACCTTTGACCTTGGCCCATTTACACGTTTACCTCTATGCCCGCTTTGCCCTTTACTCCTTTCCCCATTTTTCACTATTCTTCTTCACATCCACTTTTATCAAACCACTCGCCGATTCACCCTGTCGCCTCATCAGTTCCTGGTTTGAGGGGGATCACCCTCATTCCCACTTGGGGCAACCACACTCTATTCTTGTTAATGTTGCTTACCAATACAAGCTACACAACAAGAAGGGGCAAAATGTAGACACCAAAATCGTGTCATAAACACCTTAGTCCCCTACCGCAGCCCTTAACACCTACCTCCTACACCCCACACATTTTAATTTAATTACTTTAATTAAATTAATGTCATTTACCTCCATACACATTAATTTAATTATTTTAATTAAGTTAATGACCTTTTACCCACACACATATTAATTTAATTATTTACATTAAATTAATTCACCACCCTCACACACCTATTTAATAAAATTGCCTTTATTAAATACACTTCACCTAACCACCCCCCATCATTTGACCCATTAACCTAAACCCTAAACCAATGCCCAAAACAAACCTAACATTAGACCCATCCCCTCACTTCATATTAAAAGCCTCCTAAGGTCGGTATTTTTCTCGAGAAAAGAAGAGATCCTTATAGAATGGCGGAACAACTTCCTAGGTAGTTTTTGAACAGTCCGAGATAACTCACCCAAACCGACGTCGGTTAACCCTAAACCGACGTCGGTTCACCTAAACCGACCGGTTATACGGGGATGGACCAAATGCCTATTTAAACCCATTTACAGCTCTGTGAGACAGGTTGTTGGTTGATCATTGGTCATTCGTGGTTAAACCTTTGGCATTGGATTTCCTTAGCGTGAATTCGATCTTTTCAGATGGAGCAGCAAAGCGAGGATTGATCTGTGATCAGCTAGGATAACCAAGTTCACTGGGACAACAGTGAAGCCTCTTCACTGTTTCAGCCACCTTCCTTACCCAACCATTTTAATACCTTTCCAAATCACCCACGTGACTTCCTCTTCAGTAACCCCAGACCTTCGCAACATACCCATACCTCCTCTGTGATTACCCAACTCCTACTAACCCATTCTTACCTAAAAACCTTTAAAACCCAGACTGTGTGAGTCCACCCAACCTCGACCTAACCACCATCGGTTCTCTCTAACCGTCACCGATTACATTCCATCTGTCATTGGTCCCATAAAACCGTGGTTGGTCTCTGTGTCACCTGATATCTACCAGAATTACAACCTGTTTCTGACACATACCTACCTGAACACTTATTTGACCAACAGATCTATATCTAACCTAGCCTGTTAGCTCAAATTCACCTATAACCAACCTACTTGACCTCTGGATATCCTTCTAGCCTAGCCTGTTAGATTAGATCTAGCCTATTGCGTTTGTATGAGATACCTAAATCATATTAAACTACAGTAGGACAATATTTACTTTACTTTCAGCATTGAATTGTTTTAAATAGTGGACTGACAGCCATCTAGGAAGTATCACACTTCCAGGATCTAGCACATGCTAGGCAGTCCACTGCATATATTGTTTAACTCTCTTTGGTGCTCTTGTTTTGATTCTTATACAGGTAGTTCCTCCTAGCCAAAAGGAAGGCCTCACAATCACTTTGATTCAGGATTCAGATACGCGTGCATACAACTTACAACCATCCCAAACCAGGTATTCCTCTTACCACCTTTACCTTATATGTTTCGTCAAGTACTTCTCAAAGAAAAACTAAGAAATCAAGTGAAACACTTATATATGCGTTCTAGATATGGAAAGCTCAAATAAGGTCATATATAAGTGTTGCAAAGAAATTTGAATTAAAAAAAAGTGTCATTGGAGGGAAGGAACCAAAGTGGATGGGAAAGGCCATAACGTACAAAAAATTATGGCCCATTTTGGGTGCTTTAGTTCAATATGCATGTATTAATTAAATCCTGCTCTCGAAACCCTATAAACTCAGTAAATTTCCTCTAAATAACTTCTACAAGTTAAAGTTGATCTACTAATTAATTGCAAGTGATTAATCAAGTCTTATCTAATTCCCATGGGTCATTAATCTTAATTAATTACCTCTAATCATGTTTATCTACTCCTGATTCTACATCTCATTTATCCAACATTCATTACTAGTTGTGTTTCTCCCAAAGAGGAAAACTATAAAACAACTCAGTACTCCCTTCCCACAACACATTATGTCCTTGCAAGACATATACATCCATTTTCTCATATGAGCATTCTATTACTAGGAATCTTGTAAAAGTGAGAAAGCCCTTGCCTTGATAAAGTAATAAAAGGATAATCTAACATGAATTTGGGCCATTTTGAGGAGATCTCTTCCTTCAACAAGCTCCCTCCTTGGATTAAAACAATTTGTGGCTTGCACTTGGCTTACAAGGATATCCACATTCTAAAGCAAATCTACACATTAAAGGGAGTTTTTTATTTACATTGTTTATGTTTATGTAACTTTTTAATCTTCCTTTCTTAGATGTATCTTGATGTATTTGCATTGAAAATGGAGTAGGGTATACTTGGTGTTAAATCCTAGTTTAGTTTATCTATTTTCATTTGCACGTCATATGTATGAGATGTAAATGAAAATAGATAAACAAAGTTAGGACTTAACACCAAGTAAACCCTACTCTATTTTCGATGAAAATTATCTTATATTATATTAATTCAATACGATATAAGATAACTTTCAACAAAAAAAGCAGGCGGTATGAGAGCACACCCCAAAACCACAAACAAAGCTAGGTCGAGCCTAGAGCGATGAGAGTCAAACTAGGCATAACAAATTGTTAAAGCTAAGAAAGGAAGATAAACAAATTGCATAGACATAAATAGTGTAAACATAAACCTCCCTTGGTGTTCCATATGTATGCATATAAATAAAAATAGATAAACTAAGTATAGACACTAAATCACGCACTTGGGTATATTTCTAGGTCTTGATCACATACCATTATTCATATGATTCTTAAGTGAGAAAACTACTAACTGGCCACTGTCTGTGGCCTCTTTTCTTTCTTTCAGATTTCCTTCTTGGTCTTTCACACCCTATTGCCCAGTTTGAATCTCGGTACTTTAGCGTTTCTGAGTCTAGACACTAGCGCCCAATCGCCCTCGTCCCTTCTAAGAGTCCCTGACCTCTTTATATCTTATTCACCTCTTTTGGGAATCTTCTATCCATTGGGAATCTTGTTTTCTTGGTGCTCGACCTTTTAATGGTTAACTACGAAATTCAAACAAGTGAATCATATAAACACAAAGTTATGTGACCATAATAAAGGACCAAGCTATAAGCATCTATTACTATCACCTAAGGTTACATCCAAAGGCATTTCAAGAGCATCAAAGCATCCATTTAGCTTTCATTTAAGGGATAAGGGATTCCATTCTTTTGCATACACTTCATGAGAGGTGAAGTTTATTTTGACATTCACACATCTACTTACATTGCTAAATCTAGTTATTGCTCTCTATCAAGTGCATCTTATACAAGAGCCACTTAGGGAACGATTCTACACACACACACACAGAGCTACGTGGAGTCTGAAATGTAGTGCAGTGCCCGAAGCATAAGTTCACTCAGTCAGGTGACTTTTGGGGGTTAGTCCGAATCCTCATTTGCATCTTTTTCTTTTTAGGATTTGATGTGTTTAGGGTTTTGTAGGTGCTCTTTCTCTTTGCAGGTTTCAGGTGAATTCAGCGATCAACCAGTTGACATACAAACAACTAAAGGTGACATTCAACAAACACCTTATGACACAGAAGAAATCACTTTCTGATAGTTTTCATAGTTACAGGCACCCAGAGAAGGTCTCTATTACCTAAGCGCCCTTGATCCAATCCAGGCACACCATTCCAGGTAGATCTGATAGTCGCATAATTTTCTGGGCACAGTAACAACAATTTCCTCCTCTTGTTTATCAGTTTTCCAGTTCAGTAGAGTCTAGGATCAATTGCAAAATCAGCTAAGTACTTTATCCCTTCTCTTGTACCTAAGGTTTCATATTTTTATAGCTTATTAATTAGGCTAGATTTGTACTTTATTACTTTATCATTTTTTTGTGACTCTACAGTTAGGATTTTACAACTTTTCAATATTTGTTAAATCATTTGGTGAACCCATCGCTTGAACTCACCTTACTTTTAAGTTTTTTATCATCTTCTTATTATGGCTCAATCTTATGGCCCATTTCTGAATCCCGCCTTGAAGAGCTCAATGATTGTCTTGCTAAACATCCTCGGGATCTAGATATGCTTTTATTTTTTACTCACGAGGAGGCCACCAATCTTGTGGAGCTTAATGTTCCTGCATCCATCCCCGCTTCCACGCTTATTGTTACTCAACTACTCGCTTCCACTCTTTTTCCTACTTCTATTATTCTTGTTTTTATTCATACTCCTGCAAACCACTTTACTACATATCTTGTTTCTCACATGCGGAAAGTATCTTTCGCTAGCACTCAAGACTTAGCCTCTCTTTATCAGGATCTTCAAGTTCAAATATGTCAATTGCAAGAGGTTACTTCTCGTGCATCTCCATCTCTGGATTCCACATTACTACTTCATATTCCTTTTACAGCTGCCATTTACTCTTATGCACTTCCACCTAATTTTTTCACTCCCAAGTTACCCATTTTCAATGGCCATGGGGACCCCCAAGAGCATCTCCGAGAATTTCATGTAGCATATCTAGATTATGCGGATTATCACACTTTACTTGCAAAGCTCTTTCCTAGAAGTCTTCAAAATTATACAATGTGTTGGTTCTACGATCTACCTGTCCACTCGGGTAATGTATTTTACGTATTTAGTCGATGTTTCTCTCACCCATTTCTCTATCAATATCAAAACTAAGATATCCTATGCTCGGCTAGTCCAAATTAAACAAGGATCTAATGAACATCTAGCGGATTATGTCTTGCGATATAAGAACAACTTAACTAAGATGTCTAATGTACTTGCAGAATCTAAACTTCAAGATCTATTTGTCCAAATTCTATAACCGCCTCTCCAGGATAGTGTTATCTTTGAGACATCTCCCTCATTCGATCATTTATGTCATAGTCTTAAGCTAGGAGAAAGTAAACTATTATATATGGGAAAGCTTAAGTATCATGAGTAGGCTTCATCTTCTACGCACTTTCAACTTAAATTCACTTTCAAGCCATCTACTAAACCCAATGAAGCTAAAGCTACCGTCAATGTTGTCTCTAATCCATAGAAGCTTCACTAGCAACCACCTAAGCATACGTTTACTAAATTGCCTTGTGCTCTACATATTCTATTGCCACAACCTATCAAGAGAAATCTTATTATGCTTCCTCATCCACTCAATCTGGATCCATCTCATCCTAAAGGTTACAATTACAATGGAAATTTCATATGTAACTATCATCAATGTGTGGGAAATTCTACTGATCATTGTTTCAAAATCTGACATCTTATTCAATATCTCATCGACAATAATGCAATTGAGTTTCCTAAGCATATGTCATCTACGACAGTAAATGAAAATAAAAAACTCAAGATCTTCAACAATCCTCTTCCTCAAAATTATAAGCAAGTGGATGACTCTTCAACTAATCATACATATCGCATTATGCCTCCTCCTACATCGGGGAATCTTGATTTTCTAGTTGCTTTAGTTGAGGCATCTCCACCATTTATTACATTCCCTGGTCGCGACTACCATGCCACATTCTCTTCTGACACATTCCATATAAATGCTTTTATCGGGCCTCATGTTATTAATAACATAATGATCGATCCATCGATTCATATGTGTGTATGCTCTATTGCATTTCTTGTTGTTATCGACTATTTTCTATTACATATTTCATATCTAATTATTGGGCTATCAGAATATAACTTAAGTATGAAAGGTGCAAAAGGATTGGTCGCATGGGCATAGGATGCATAGGTATGCGCAGAAATCTAGTGGAACAAGGCATGCTTAGGAAAGCATAAAGTTAGGACTTAGCCGTTTTCAGTGGAAGGGTTGTTTTTGGACGTGGAGTGCGGAGCACACAATGACATAGAAGACTTGTTGAAAGCACGCGAAGAATATTTTGAGCAACTAGGAGATTAAGCACCATGCAATGTTTTTGATCCTATTAATAGCATTAGACTATTGTTGTATTATTAGATAATCTATTAATAGAGCGCTTACCATGCTTTTGTATTTATCATGTAAGGATGCATGACTATTATTAGCATGTAGCCTATTTTTGAAAGGTGCATAGGTGGTGAAGGGAAAGTCCCTACCCCTATAAATATGTATTGATTTGCATGGTTTAGACATGCCATGTTTATGTAGAGTTATGTTGTTTGTTCGTATGAGCACGCATGAGCTTATAGATGACATTATTATGTATGTATGAAGCTTCTGTGTTTTACAACAATTAATATAATGGATCATTGTGGCTAGATATTGGTTATAAGCATGTCTCTTACTGGTTATTGCATGGTGGAATTAATCTTGATACTTGTTTAAGTCATTCTTGCACATGTTATGATCTAGATCTGGTTTATGCATTGCAATATATTTTATTATTTGTTATGGATCTGGAGACATTTGTATAATCATGCTAACTTCTGGAACAAGCTGACATAAAAGAGGAACCTGGTACCCTTGCGCGCTTCAGGTGAGCTACTTAGTTTAGGCTGAGTGATGTGTCAGCACACCTTGGGCTTTTGGTGATAAAATCTAGGCTACATTTTGGTTCCATTTCTGGGACCTCTTTTTCAGTTGTTTTTCAGGATGTTGCATGATGAAGACGTATTGGTTGACCTTGGTTAGTATTAAAGAGTGGTTAGATGATTTAGAGGAAGAATATGCTCACAAATTTACCACTTGGACATGATTTGAATGCACACGTGTGGGTTGAACAAAATTTGTATCACGGGCTATATGAGACTGTTCTTCACCATTTTTCCTATAGAGTTGTATGAGTGGTTGATTGCTTACGCGCATCGAAGATAAATTGGAGGTTTCATACACTTGTTTGGACACAAGAAGAATTTTAGGCTTTGTATGATGCAGATCTGACTTGGACGCACGTTGTAGATCATTAGTGGAGTGGTGTTTTGAATAGCTATATTTTGGAGTATGTCATTTCTACTTATTCTTATCCAGAAGTTTTAAGTTCTAGTTCATGTGCGAACCTAGAGGATCTTATTTGTGTGGTATTCCTTTGGCAATTAAGATCTTGATTGTGACCTTGGATTTGGAACAATGTCCTATGGCTAGCTAAACCCCACCACGCACAGGGGCAGGAGCAGGTGTGGTGAAAGATGGTGGACTGAGTGGCAAAAAGGAAGAGATAAGAAAGGTGAATTAAGTTTAATGAGGCATGCGAGAGGGATTTAGAGAAGCAATGTGAAGTTGCGGAATGAATGGTGTTGTGGAGAGAGATGGCTCGTGAAGGATTTGAAGCTCATACAAAGGACGTGGAGATGGAGCATCTAGAACTCCCCCATTTGGGTAAGCATGTCAAGAGAACCCTCTTTGACCTCAAATGAGAGCGCGCCAGTGGAGATGATATGGACCTCGGGCGCACATATTGATCCCTCCTGGATGACATATCCCTTGCATTTGGTTTTCCAGTTTCTACGACAGTCATTAATCAACAAACTAGTGTGGGCAGTAGAGTAGTGAACAGATAGAGTAATTTACCATCAACTTCAATATTTAATCAAGTAGCATATTCATCTATGGCATAAGTGTCTTCTATGTTATTTGGAGGAGCTTGGTTAGATATACTTTATAGCGCATCTTCAGCATAGAACTTGGGTGCACGTAGAATGTTGGCATCACATCTGGAAGTAACACAACTTTGCAGACTGTGGGAGTTCAGTTCAACACAACTATTGGAACACAAGGTAGTTCATCCTTCATTCTGGTACCTACTACGAGGAGGATCAGGAGGATCAGGTGGCTTGAGATCTAGCAGGATTTGGTGGTTCTAGAGGTGGAGGAAACATAGGAGTGACAATAAAGGTTTTGGATCTGTTGGGCACAGTCCGCACCAACCCCAACAATCGATTATATGGAGATGTCTCTTCATCTTCCAGAATACAGAGGAATAGAAGATGTAGCTGAGCACTGTGCATATGTGTGAGATACTATGGCACACAAAGGGGATTACAGCTCCAGAGCAACAAGGCAAGTCAATTTGTAACTACATTGCAAGGGCACGCATATAGTTGGTATAGAAATATGATCCAAACTAGACTTGTATAGACTATACCACGTTGTGTGATGCTTTCTTAGTAGAGTTTCACATACCTAGAGTTTGAAGCAAAAGAGCATAAATGCGTTGAAGGACATCAAACAAGGATATGAATGAGAGTGTTCGGGAGTATGATGCACATTTCAAAACCCTTTTATCAAAGTTTTCTTATGACATTCACCTGAATCAACATGCTCAATGGTTCATTGGAGGTTTGATCACACCTTTTAGAAGAGCGCTTTCACACAAGACTTATATAGATCCATGTGAGGCACTTGAAGCAGCTCTGCGTGCTGAGGTAGTTGGGAGTGTAGACACAGGAGTTAGCCCATTTTTGGAGGCTCAGATTGCAGTAATGGCAAAATAATTGGAAAAATTATCAGCTAATTCAACACATGAGACGTGTAGTGGAATTTGGTATACAAATTGTGAAGTAGAAGGACATACTAAGGATAGTTTCCTCGTAGATCGATGTGCACGCCATATTGTTGGATTGAGATTTGTCACTTGGATCATGATTCAAGTAGGTGCCCTTTGTTGCAATGCACTTGATAAGGAAGAATGTGTCTTGTTACTACAAGATTTGTAGGTCTACCACTCATGATACTAAGAATTATAGGTTGATTGATCAAATTCATGATGTCATTGATACTGGTGTATGTCAAACCAGTGTTGCAAATAATTCTAAGGAACAAGGTGAGCATCATGAGCACATAATCACAATGAAGGGTGCTCTGATGGAGGCTGTGGTAGAGGTCGAAGGTTACCGTGGAGGATTCAGAGGTTGAGGTCGTGGCTAGTGGAAGGAGTGAATTTCCACAAGGAACATGTTATACATGCAAATCCCCTGATCACTTACAGGCATGAATGCCCTCAGAATATTGTTTGTTCTTTTTGTGGAAAGAACCATAACTATGAAGAATGCACAGACTTGTATGAACACCTAAGTAAGAAGCAAATAGGACAAGGGCACAGGAATGGTTAGAGTACAACATGTTATGGAAGATTAGTGGATGCCAAGTTAGTGTCTGATCCTAAGTTGGTACCTATGAAGATCACTACATGCGCAAAGGTTGCACGCGTCTATAGGAAGTCCCAAAGCAGAAGCCTATTATTACAAAGGAGGAAGTATTGCATGCAAAGTATCAAGACCCTATGCATTAGAAGGAAGTATATCAAGAAACCATGGAGGTGATTAGAATTTGCAAGGGTGAGATACAATGTTTGAAAGAATAGTCATGGAAGTTAGAGTAAAAGAAAACAACTAAGCTTCCTCAAAGGATGTTGATGATGTGAGAGAGGTTTGCAAGATGTCGTACGACAAGAGAACATCATTCCTTTATTGGGGGAATGGTTAAGGGAGAAAGACTCCATGCACTAGAATTGAGCACAAAAGACAAATTTTACATGCTAATCTACCTCCTCATAGTCTGGATTATGACAAGGAGATCACTCTGAATGTTGTTGTTGATGGATGGCTCTTGAGTAACATTTTGATTGATATAGGTGCAGAAGTGAATGTAATCACTTTGGACGCATGGATTTAAATGGGGAGACCACCATTGCAGCCATCTTCGAATGTGTTGTTTATGGAAAATAGAACTAAAGCCACACCCATTGGAGTTTTGAAGGATGCTAGTATTACTATTCAAGGGGCCAAGTTTACTAGGGAATTTTGAGGTCTTGAGCACTTGTAGAGGCAGACAGTTTTCCAACACTACTTGGGTGCCCTTGGTGTTATGCAAACAACATTGATTTGCACTTTAACAAAGGATATATAAGTTTTGAGAACAAGGAAGAGCATCCATCATTCCTTTGGTAGATGGAAAGTTGCACCTTATGTAGAGCCCTTGAGTGAAGAGGATTTGAACAAAATTTATGTGTGCACCATTAGGGATCCTGAAGTGCTTGAGCCATCAAAGGAAGGTGCTCTTTAATGGGATGATGCACAATCCATGAGTGATACTACAAGTGTTGCATGTGACAACTGGGCACATGAGCACTTATGAAATGGTTGGGCACGAGGTGAGAAGTGCAATTACATGTGTAAGCAGACTGTGTTGTGTTAGGCATTTGGCCAGTAACCAGGTACTAAGGTACACTGGTGAGGGAAATCCTGAACTGTTCCTGCACATGTGATGGAAGTTCAATGGAAAGATCAAGTGGAAAGAAGGAATGTGCTAGTTTATACTCTATGTGGGATGACAATGCGTTGGTGGATGGTTCACAGGGATAATTTTTAGAGTGGTGAGAAGTGAGAATTTCCTTCTCTGCAAGATTTCTCCAAGTAATGCACCTACCAAGATATGTGAATTTCATGGGAAGGATGCTCAACACCATGTTCAGTAGTGTGAGAGACTATAGACAGAGGGGTAGGAGGCCTTACCACCTTTGCTATGGGTGCATCAGTTCTACTATACCTTGCGAGGTTGCACACATGGTATGTCTATGTCTGAGTTGAATAGAGAAACATGGAACTAGCAGGAAACTGACTGCAGGTATGATTCAGACCTTTGACTATTTTTCCACTAAACCTCTAGTGAATGAAGTCATTACAGGTTATGAAGCACTTGACTATGGGAGATAGTGCAAAGGCCGAGGAACTTATCCAGGAGTTACTAGGTAAATCAGACATGGAGGGCATGCTTTGAAGAAGAAGAGATAGATGCAGAACAACTTGGGTGCACCTACCTAGAAAAAGAAAAGGGTAAGATGGTCTACATAATTGATGATGAAGAAGTGGAAAATCTAGATGTTGAGCATACAAAGGGTACATGCGAGGTCTTAGACAATGCAGATGAGAAGGTGCACACCTACCATGAGCCTATGAAAACTAATGAAAGGTCAACATTGGGAAAGATGTTGAACCTAAGGAGGCCATCATCGAGAGATTATTGGTCTGATTCTGAGGTTGATAAGATAATTGAGCTGTTGCGTGACTACCAGGACTTGTTCCCTAGGGGCTATCATGAATTGAAAGGAGTACATGAATCTTTGGGTGAGATGAGAATCAAGTTAAAGGAAGGTGTGCACCTGGTTAGGAAGAGGCCTTACAGGATGAATCCTAACTTGCGTGCGTCAAAGTTAAAGAAGAAATTGACAAGATGCTGAAATCTGGAATCATTGAGCCCATAGAGGAATCATAATGGGTTAGCCCTATGGTGATCAGTATTAAGAAATATGGAAGAATAAGAATTTGTGTGGATTACAGGGAGTTGAATGTTGCATGTGTAATAGATCCTTTTCCCACACCATTTATTGAAGGAATCTTGGAGGGCATAGTAGGGCGCGAGATCTACTCCTTTACTGATGGGTTTTCTAGATATCATCAGGTTTGGATTGCTAAAGAGGATCAACCAAAGACAACCTTTCACCACTGAATGGGGAAGTTTTGCATACATAGTTATGCCTTTTGGATTGAATAATGTGACTGCAGTCTTTTGCACATTGTTGTTCAAGCATTCCAGGATTTCATTCATAAGTTCTTGCATGTTTACTTGGATGATTGGACAATGTATGGGCTAGTGAAAGATCATTGTGATAATTTAAGGCTTATGTTTGAGAGGCACCAATAGTTGAGCATCTCCTTGAACATTAAGAAGTGTGTTTTTGCTACACCTTTTGGGACTTTGCTAGGACACATCATTTATAAAGAAGGTTTGTTAGTGGATCCTGTGCTAAGGTTGTTGTTATTTTGGGCTTAGAGGAACCTACTAACTAGAGCGAGGTGTGTAGATTCTTGGGACACACAAGCTATTACAGGAAGTTTATCAAAGGATATGCTAAGATTTTCATGCCCTTAGAAGAATTATTGAAGGGTAAAGGCAAGTTCCATTGGGGTGAAATGCAACAATGCGCATTTGAGACATTGAAGGAAAGGCTTACTACAACACCCATTATGCGCTTTCCTTCATGGACCAAACATTTTCATGTGCATGTGGACACCTCTGGCATGGCCATTGGCATGGTTTTAGCCCATCCTGGAGAAGGTATTGTTGATCATCCTATTTTCTTTGCAAGTAGGAAGTTGACACAAGTTGAATAGAACTATACAACTACAGAGCGCGAGGCTTTGTCCATGATCTACGTGTTGCATAATATTTTGAGAGTACTTAATGGAAAAACCTTTTATTTTCTATACAGATCACATGGCATTGAAGTACTTGGTGAACAATCCCATCTTACAGGGGCACATATGTCATTGGATTCTGTTATTTTAGGAATTTGACTTCACAGTGGTGGTTAAGCCAGGAAAGAGTAATTCTGGACCAGATCATTTGTCAAGGATTAATTCAGGAGAGGACACAGAGCATTGAGGATACAATGTCAGATGCATAACTATTCAGATTGAACTACACACCCTCTGATTTAGAGGATATTGTTGTCTTTTTGTGAACAGGTGTGGTGCACATGAAGGAATGAAGAGCTTAGAAAAGAAACAACTTGTTATACATGTCATGCCTTATATGTTGATCAGTGGAGACTTATACAAACTAGGTCGGGATGAAGTTTTGCGTCATGTGTGTACTTGAGACATGAGCGTGAAGCTATTATGGAGGAGGCTCATGGCGGTATTGCAGGTGGACATTATGCAGGAGATGTTACTATGCGCAAGATTTTACTCACTGGTCTATGGTGGGAAACACTGTATAAGGATTGTAAAGAATATTGCAAGGCTTGTGATCATTGTCAGTGCCTTGGAAAGCTTGAGGCATAGATATGAAATGCCCTTGAGGTATTGCTAGTGCAGAACCTTTCGAGAAGTGGGAAATTGACTTTGTGGGTCCTATTTCCCCACCCACACACAGGACTAGATCACGTTATATTATAACTTGTACATACTATCTTACAAGGTGGGCAAAAAGCGAACCTACAAAGGATTGCATGACAGCTATAACAACAAGGTTTCTGTGGGAAAATATTATCAGCAGGTATGATTGCCCATTAAGTTTAACAAGTGATAGGGGTACTCATTTCCTTAATGAGACCATTCAGGATACTATTGGCAGAATTTATGGTGGCACACCATATAACAACACCCTATCACCCTCAGGCTAATGGAACTGTTAAGGCTTTCAACAAGATATTGAGCCACGTATTGACTAAAATTTGTGATGTTGGAAGGAAAGACTAGGATGATAAAGTCTCTGTTGTACTTTGGGTGTACAAGACAACCTACAAGAGGTTGAATAAGGCCACACCTTTTCAGTTGGTGTTTGGTGCACAGAGGTTGTTTTACCCATGTGGAATTCATGTTACCTTCTCTACATATTGTGCACGTGCAGGAGGTTTGGCTGATGAGCAAGCACTTGAAGAATGTATTGACAAATTGATACAGTTGGATGAAAACGTGCCATAACACGATGGAGTCAGAAGACAGAAAAGGCCAGGTAGAAGGCATGACATGATAGATATATCAAGGATAAGAAGATTGAAGTTGGACAGATGGTTCTTCTGTATGATTCAAAATTTTATGCGTCATCTTGGAAAGCTTAAAGTGCAATGGTTGGGACCGTATATTGTGACTTACATACTTGATTCAGTGCTTTCTAGTTAGAAGCGCTAGATGGGACACTGTTGCCTGGTTACTTCAATGGGAGTAGGCTGAAGCCCTACTATAAATAAGTCTTCTTGGTGTTTGTAATAAGGTGGTATTGTCATTTAGATTAGGTTTCCCTTAATGCATTTCTTTTATATGTGTTTCCTTTCATTATTGTTATGTTTGTCAATTTAGTTCAATTTTTTGTAATAAGCACGTTTGCACGCTAGAAGCTAAATTACTATCTATTGAATTCATGCGCAGAGGACTGCACATACCCTTAGTGTGGGGTGGAGTATATGCAAGATACTTGGATTGGATGTAAATGTTCTCTGGAAGAATGGATATGCATAAAGAAATATTATATAGTGCTTGAAGTAAAGGTGTAGATAAAAAAATATTTCTCATGAATGAAGACCACTTGTGAAGGGATGGATGCACAGTGTAACGCGAGGTAGGATGCAATAGTGGAAACTACTTGGTGAAAGGCGTAGTGGATAGGTACTTCGGTGCATGAAAGTGCGTGAAAGGAGGTTTGTGACCGAGGAGTAGTAGGCACGCCAGAAGGTTATGACTGTGGCGTAGAAAAAATGACACGAAAAAATTAGCGTGGAAAAAGGAAAGAAACACCGAGTTAACAGAGGCAAAGATGTCCACAGACGGAGCCGACTGGTGTCCCCAGATTTCACCCTGAAATGTGGGACTACCCATTTGAAAAAAAATAGTTCTTTTAAAATAACGGGGGTTTTTTTTGTGTTTTTTATTACCATAATATGTTTGTATTATGTTAAGATATACCCAATGAATCATATGAACCAATTTCGACAAATACCCAAAAGCCCAAACTCATTTTATCCCTCCGCCAAGTTTTGTCTACGGGAAATTTTTATTTAATTATATATTGAATAAATAATGCCCCGTTTGAAGTAAATTGTGCTCCGGTTGAATCCTGTTGAAGTTTTGCATGCCAGTATTCACTCATCTTAATAGGGTTTTCACCAAGAATGAATTCAAGGCATTGTCTGCAACTTCTGGCAATGTTTTTCACTTTTATTTATTTCTTTTGTGTTTTTCTTTGGTTTTCTCTGCAGTTTCTTTGTGAAATTCCCCTAGGTTTGTTCCTTGTCCAGTATAGTATATTTAATTGCCTGAAGCATCTAGAGATCATCTACTGATGCTAGCACCAGAAGGAATCAGCCACAAAATGCAAACTTCTAACCAAAAAATATGAAGTCATGCATAAAAAGCCTCTCCGAGGCAAGTTGCACTTTTTGGAATGAATGAGTTTAAGTTGCAATGGGATTTTTGGTAGTGGTAGGCATGCAATAATTTCTTACTTGCCTTGCAGGGTAATTTTTCCCATGAATTCAAAGTCATTTAAGCTTGTCTAGGCTGCAATCCTTAGCAAAAAGAATTAATTGCTTCTTCATTATGACAACACATACTTATATAACCCTCAACATTCTATTTCTAATAATTGTCCTTCATATTCCTAGCAATTTAATTAATAAACAATCATGTTTATTCACCCAAATTGGGCACCCAATTATGCATGTTACTGGCTACCTTTAAATAAATTTATTTAATTGCCTGAAGCATCTGGAGATCATCTACTGACGCAACACCAGAAGGAATCAGCCACAAAATGCAAACTTCTGACCAAAAAATATGAAGTCATGCATAAAAAGCCTCTCTGAGGCAAGTTGCACTTTTTGGAATGAATGAGTTTAAGCTACAATGGGATTTTTGGTAGTGGCAGGTGATATCCCGTAAAATTGGCAAGGGCAATTTTACAGATAACCATACCGAAACTTTGTTCCGATCCCTCGTCGGGGATTTCTTGAGTTCGGAATGTTGCAAAATCCCTTCCCAGGAAATCTAGTTTTCCGAGCTTAGCCGTTTTTGGTCTTTTTGGCCCGGCGCATATAATCACTATGCAACATCAAAAGTTCATGCGCCCCCTTTACACCTTTTGGCCCATGCTTTCTCGTGTCAACAGGCATTTTGGTGCGCCTCACTATGTTGAGTCTTCCATGCATGCGCCAAGGCGCATGCGCCTTCCTGTCAACAGAACATTTGGTGCGCCAAACAGCGCATGTTTTCTTGTGTCGACAGCTCTTTTGGTGCGCCACTTGAAAAGTTGGTGGCACATTTATTGCTACCTCACCTATAAATAGGCACGTCTGCGCTGTCATTGTCACCAATGCAAATCACGTGATTTTTCTCTATACCTGTCAGCGCACCTGCCCTGTCGCTTTCGATCACGTCGTGGACCCGTTTTCACGCTTTTTCATTGTTTAAATCCGGGTAAGTGGCCTTCTTTCTTTTGTGCGTTTTGTATTTGAGGTTTTTGGATGCTAGACTGTTTCAGTTTAGATTGGAAAAATGAGAAATCATGTTTTTTCCCCCCTTGCTGCTCCTTTTTCCGTTCTTCCTCGTGTTCTTCCCCCTCTTTCCAGATATGCTGGTAGAGGAAGCTCTGTCCTAAAATGACTGCTTAAAACTCTTTGTTTTAAGCCTCTCTATCACCCAAATGAACCTTGCAAAAGGAGCTTAATCATATGCAAACCCCTCGGAGATGGAATCAAACCTTAAAAAGGAAACTGCATTTTCCTTCTCCTTTGGCGCATTGGCACACCATGCAACATCAAGAACAGTTGCTCCATTGGCGCATCTGTCACCCCTGAAAAGCTACGCCCTCATGGTGCACTTCCCCCACTTGCTGCAAACGCTTCCCGTGTGCCCTCTTGGCACATCAAACTTGAGTGCAACATTACAAATTCCTGCGCCCTTTGGCGCACCCAGCATCCATATAACAGTCTTTTCCTATGCGCAAAGTGCAAAGCTATAAACGGCGCAGGCTCATCCCTCGCCGCAATAACATCATGTCATGTAGACCCTTCATGTGCCACGCTAAGTTCCCTTTGGCACACAAAAAATGTATGTTACACTAACCTTATATGCGCCTTTGGCGCACCAAAGTTCCATGCAACATGAAAATAATCTGCGCCCTTTACAAAATGCATCCACATAGCACAGGCGCACTTGTGATTACAACAACAAAGAATGCACCCTGCAGTGTCCATACGCCATGCGCCTTTTGGCGCTGATTTATCTCCTGCAACAGCCCTTTCCCGTGTGCCTTACCTTTTGGCCCTGTAACCTGCAGTATTCATGCGCCCTACACCCTAAGGCCTTTAAATTGCTAACTCTTTCTTCTGTCAACATTTCAATGGAAAATCAAACAGCTGACACGGCTTTCTTCAATTGGGTTTCACTTCTTATTCTTGCAGATCAGCAACTGAGTTCAGAAGAACATATGTCAACATCAAGCAGGAAACCTATCAAATCTAAAGGCAAGGCCAAGCTCACAGAAGAAGAAATGAAGTATAAGTATCAGAGAGTCAGAATGCCTGAATCCCAGGCTGAGTGTGACCTGGACATCAGAGACTCATAGCTGGGTCATATTGATATGGAGGAGTTCTGGGTCAGAACTCAGAAGGTCACAAGAAGTCCATGGATGGACAAGCTGCTAGGCAATGCCCTGCACCTTGCTGGTGGGATCCCAGTCAGTGCCGTAAACAATGAATTTATGATGGTGGTAGCACGATGCTACAACAAGGACACAAGATGTGTTCATGGTGAGAAGGGCGAGGTTATAATTAACCTCACTGCCCGGCACTTTGAGATGACGCTCGGCATTCCTCATCACTGACACTTTGTGGCCGTTAGCCAACAAGATTGCATCAAGGCCTGGGATGACAATGAAGATCAGTGCATGCAGCTGATGAATGAAGTTTATCTCAAGAACAAAAAAGTAGTGACTCGGTGGCCACAAGTCATTCATCGCAGTGAATTTTCAGAGGAACTCAGTGACACCATTACTTTCCTGAGCAGAGTTTTCGGGCTTCCTAACGCCCATTATTTTCACAAGTGGATGTTGCGGTACCTTGAGACAATGAACAAGAATGTGCCCGATCAACGCTTTGAGTGGGCGGAAATCATAAGCAGCACGATATCAGAGCAGCTGTAACAATTTACCACAACTGGGAGGTTCTACATGAACACCTATGTTGTTTATGCTGCAGCTTCAGAAAGGGACTATCCAGCTCTGATGCGGAGTGGGGTTTGGCCCCAAGTTAAAATCTATGAATATTATCCAGAGCTAAAGCTGGAAAATAGCATCCCTCAATTTACAAAGATCAATGATGCATTTTTCTATTTCATCATCTGCATGTTGAGGCCGAATATGACTCACGGTCATACGACCAAGAGCATCGTGGCAGCCACAGAGAAATGGGGGGCCCTGTTCACTCAATTCCCCACATTCACTTATCTAAGGGTAGCTAACTTCTTGGGGGAGCCAACTAGACTGCCAAGGTATGCTGGACCCAAGTTGATTCTGCTAGAGCTGTCAAGACAGCTTATCACCTACCATGAGAAATGCCTCAAGAGAAAGAAGGGTGGAACTCCTTTCCCCCTCATAGTGGGTAGGTATACATGTCTCACTCACCACAAGGCGAAAGACATGTTTGCAGAGCTGGAGCTGCTGAATCTGAAACATGACTTCCCGGCAAGGCCCACCTTCGACCTGAGAAATTGTCTGCCTAGGGCCAAGCTCGATCCGATCCATATCCCTCAAATCGAGGATATCTACATCGATATATATCATGAGGTGGAGCTCAGGAGGAAGGACCATTCTCGTTTGGCCTTAGCAGAAATCATCCAGTACGGGGTGGCCATCATCCCCAAAGGCTACCAAACTACTGAGGAGGAAGTGGATCAAGTGTATCTTGACACAGGTTGGGACGATTGGCCTTTTGCGTTGATTGATAGAACCAAAGCACCTCAGACAATTGAGGAAAGGGTCAAGGAAACTCTGCGTAGAATAGAGCATTGGTGCCAAATGAACGGGCTCATCTACCTCAGAGTCGATTTCACAACCTCTCTGTTGGGTAACGCACCTCCTCGATTAAAATAGCAGCCAAAAGGCAAGGGAAAAAGCAAGGAGGGTGAATCCAAATCCACTCAAGAGGAAGCTCCTGAAAGTCCTCCTTCTGCTGCACCTGAACAAGTTGTAACTCTGGCTTCTCCAGAGAAAGAAGCAGAAGAAGATGTTCCAATAAGCCTATCCACTCAGGATGTCGCCCCTGCTATAACAACTGAGGTCCCTTTTGTTCCTTCTTCTTCTCCTCCTTCCCCTCATCGAGTGACCCAAGTTACCATTCCTTTGGTCGTGTCCTCTCCCCCTTCTTCGGTTGTCCCTCCTGCTTCTTCATCCATTTTCTCTTCTCTTGCGGACCTGTCCCCCTCCATTTCTTCTCTCATCTCTGAGCTCCCTTCCCTTCCTATGTCTTCCTCTCCTGCAGTATCTCTTCCTCCCGTGAGCGCTTCCTCGGCCTCCCTCTCGATGCCACCTCCAAGTGTCTCCACATTTTTTCCTTCTACTACTGCAGCTGCCCCCTTCTCTATTTCTGGTCCTTCTCCCATAAGTCCAGCCTGGATCTCCCAGCACTTAAGTCAGCAGAAAAGGAAAGTTCCCATCGCTCCGATGGACTTCTCCGTAATCCCGTCAAAAGGGGCAAAGAAGCAAAAGCCCATCACACGCTTCTCTCAGAGTGCTTCGGGAGAGAGGGTAATGGAGATCGCATACCCCAATCCTCTGAAGGATAAAAAGGATCTGTCCTCGACAGATTATACAGTGACTCAAGTCACAATGGGGATGTCTTCTGAAAGCCTTCAGGGAGAGGCCCTATCTGCAGTCGACGCTGTAGACACCTAAAATTGGTTATCCAATTTAGTGTCCCTCGTGCGCATTTTCTCTCTCAGGTAACCTGAGGCACGTTTATATCACCACTATCCCCTTGGGGTATTATTCAATTTGTGATTTAAACACCTATCCTAAGTTTAATTCACCCCATTATGTTTTACCCGTGAGTAATTAAATATTAACTATTTAATTACACCTTTTTACATGTATCCTAACCACTTATCCACCCCATATCTATTCTATCTATATATCCCCCCTATTTCTCCTCCTCCCAAAGCGGGATATTTCCCGTATTTGAGGTGGAGGGATCACTCTTATCTTTCCAGAAATCACTCCTTTTGGCCATCTCGAGAGTCTGTTCCGTGATCGGCGCCGACCGGTACTCAATCGACACCGATTTTTCGGAGCGGCGCCGATTACAAATAGAGGCCCAGAACTCAGTTCTGAAGGGACACAGATTGTAAGAGAGAGAATGAGAGAGCTTTGAGCATCAAGTGTGAACATTATCTATCGAATGAGAGTGAATCTTGTCCAAATCAATCCCTGAGAGGAGCACCGTTACTCTGCTCTTATCACATCAACATCGCACGTCTCCATTGATTTTCTGGTGACTCTGTTCCTGCACCCAGCACAGGTGGAGTCTTGCCAGTATCTCTCCGACTTCTGCAGATCCAGCAGACGTTGACGATCTTTCCTTCGTTTTCCGATTCCCAAATCTTCTCACACTTTGTCTCGGATCGATGCCGATCTATATCAGTCGACGCCGATCTATATCAGTCGACGCCAATTATACATAATCGACGCCGATCATCCTGCAAACAGGTAAAAGGACACAGGTAACACAAATCCAGCTTTGTTTTCACAGTTCCCTGTTTTCTGTTGCTTTTTGTCTGCTGTTTAGATTTTGTTTATTACTTTGATCAGAAAATCTAGTCCTATACGTACATATTTTATCATGTATGCTTCTTTGATTAATTGAAAATGTGGACTGACATCCGCCGAGGGAGCTTATCGCTTCCCGGACCCGCTTCTCGGGCAGTCCACCTAAATACCTTTTAACGTGGTCTTTTTCTATCAAGCATCGGTGTCTCACAGGTTACTCGGATCTACTGTGCGGAATTGCTCATGTGCGCCCGTTTCATCTACATTGGCTTCCTTATCCGTCTGCATCTTCAGATCTTGTCCATCAGGTATCAATTTCATTTGATTTTTTCAAGGTTTTTGTGTTTAGTTTGGTACATTAACTTGGACATGTAACAAGCGCTAAATTCTTGATCTACATTCTGGCACGCCCGGTGGGACCCAACCAAAGTCCCTTAATGGTAAGTTCATCTCTTTTCTAGTTTTGAGCTTTGTTCTTTTTCCTCGCTGATTTTTATCAGTTTTGTTTGAGCATTTCCTTTCATCATTTCAATCTTGTTCTTTATGTGAAATTCGTTATCTTGAATTTTTTCTAGTTCCTTAAAATAGAAATGTTTCGTTTCACCATTATCTAGATATATCTTTCTGGATCTTGTTTGGTGTTTGCTTAACCTTTTCTTGCGGAGCACTTTGCTTGTTCGTGGGATTGTTCGAGGGGAGGAGCTCAACAACACGATTTTTGAAGTCCACATACCTTGGAGAGCTAAATCTACAGGTATTTCTCTTTTACGGTGTTTTCTCGTTTTTAGGAACTAAAACAAAAAAAAATTAAAAAAAAAAAATTGTTTGTTTTCTATCACATTCAAACATTTCAATTTTTGGTGCTTAAAAAGAATTTAATCGCATTTGGGAAAGAATCTGTTTGACTTGTCTTCATCGAAATCAAACACTTCATTTTTAAGTGCTTAAAAAGAACTCTTTCTTTGTCATTGTTGTTGTATGTTTCTCATCTAGTTTTAATTAGGTTGGAAAATTGATCAAAATCGGTAGTGACACTATTTGATTTTTATTTTTCACCCTTGCACACAAAGCCAAAATCACTAGTTATAAAGCATTTAAACAAAAATTCCTTCCCTGGCCTCGCCTACTTGGAAGTGACATCCAAGAGGAAGAGCCTATGCGGTACTCGAAGCCGCGCTATAAATTCACGAAAATTCTGGTATATATTGGCAAAGCACTTGACTCCCTTATCACAGCGGTGTGTGAAGTGCGGGGGTAGGCCCCTATATCAAGCCACGTACCGGTCTTTTACTGAAGTGCCTTCGGGACTCCTCACCAAACATTCCCCAAACCATCCTTAGTTTGGCTATATGAGTAGTTCCTATTCTAAAAAAGCCTTCCCTAATATTTTCTTTCTTAAAAGCATCAAAATTTAAAGGAGATAATCACCTACGCTGCTTGAATTGTCTGTGGATTAGTTAGGTCAATATTCTTTTCTACGTGTTTATGACGGTCATCACTCGGTTACAATCTAGAAGAATGGCTCAACTGGCCCCTTCTTCTTCTGAGATCACTGCTAGTGTCGATGTTTCGGCACCCCCCAGATCTTCCTCAGGACCGCTGTTAGTTGGTTCCCCATCCTGGTCATACAATCCTTTCTATCAGGCCAAAGTAACCCCATCACGTCCAGCTTCCCCTAGTCCTTCAGAAATATCATCTGCTTCTGACTTAGAGTATGTTTCTTGTGGGGATCCTAAATTTCAGGCGCTCCTTGATCGCAATCCGGTAGCCCTCATGGACTACTTAGTACACAAATCTATTCAAATATCTGATCAGGGACCACCAATCCAACAAGTGTATGATTATCCTCGCGAACCATCCCAGGATTTTGTAGAACAGTTAGCATCATTTTTCTCGCCTCGAGCCACGGAAGAGGGTGGCGCACGCGTGCCTCCTTTTTCTCTTCCACCGACTGTATCGACTAGTTCTCAAATAGTATTACCTATTCCCAACGCCGCAGTTACCTCTACTATTCCACAACCTACTTCTGAGAAGTCCTCTTCTCTAGCTATCATGGGTACGTCTGCGCACCCACATATTGCTGTTAACTCATCTATGCCGTCCATTGTGTCCCAGGGTCAGTACCTCTTTATGAGTCAACCCCCTTCGACTAGTCAGTTGGTTCCTGCTTCTCATCCCCCAGTGGGTTTTTCTTCCAATGTTCCGCCAACAATGACTTTCGCCCATCCTCTAGCTTCGGCGCCCTTAATAACTAATCCGACAGTAAAAAGCCTCTTTCAGGTCTTGTTCCCCACCATGTCCAATCAAATCGACACCCATGTTCCTCAATCTATTCCGATTCAGTCAATAAGCATAGGAGTCCATCAATCACAAGCTCCGTCCGTCATCCGACCTTCATTTTCTCAACCACTTATTGTATCACAGCCTGCCTATACACAGGCTCCTTCACAGTAAATACCTCACCAGGCGTTACCCAGAACGCCTGGTTATTCCTCTTATCATCCTATCAATCAACAGATGAATCCCCCGTTGACACCTCAACAACATCTACCATTTGCTTCCTATTTAGGACATACCACTGTGCCTCCTCCTTAATCTGACGTGGTTCAAATTCTTTTCAAGAAAATCACAGACTTGGAAGCCTCCACCAAAGGGGCTCGTCCTTCATACTCTTTTGAAGAAGTGTGTAATGAACCCATTCACCCCTCAGTGGCTTTTAAGCCTTATCCTCCCCAATGGGAACTTCCTAAATTCTCAAAATTCCATAGTCGGGAGGACCCTCAACAACATTTGCGAGCATTCAAACATGCTTGCTACCTCATAGTCCAAGATCAGGAGCTTATGCTCCGTACTTTTCCTATGTCTCTAGCAGGTCCTGCTTTAGACTGGTACAACAACATTCCTCAACATTCCTTGTTTTCTTTCTCTCAATTGGCTCAGATGTTTGTTGAAAACTTTTCAATAAATATTGCGCATAAGATCTCGATCACAGATCTTTATAACATTCATCAATTCAATGATGAGTCTATTACAGACTTTGTCGCTTGTTGGAGAGGGATAGTAAACCAATTGTCTTTCTCCCTTCCTCAACCCCAACAGATCGAGTTGTTTACTCGATCTTGTGCTAATCATATTTCTTCCACTTTAAGGATCCAGAATTTTCATACATTTGAAGAAGCCTTTACGATGGCACGCAAACTTGAATCTCGTGCCATTGAACAAGGGAAGTTAAAACTTCACTCTAAGTCTAAACCAGATTTTTCTCGGTTTACCAAATCAAATCCTTCCACTTCTAAAGACAAGAACCAGGGATCCACCAACGCTATCGTATTAAAAACATCACGAGCCAATAACACTTCTAACCAAACACCACGGAGAGACTCCTCATCTTCTCGAAAAGGGTCCTCGTCATCTTGATCTTTCACTTCGTTGGGAGAATCATATGCTTCTATCTTAGAGAAAATGTTAGAAGTTCGCATGATCGAACTTCCCCCCATTAGGAATATTGATGAAAACCAAGAACGTCCATTCTGGTAAGGGAAAATGATTTCTGTCATTATCATAGAACCAAAGGTCATGACATTGAACGATGTCAGACCTTCAAAAATCTTGTCCAGAAATTCATTGATAGAGGTGAGCTCATTCTGGATAACCCAAATGCTCCCCCAAATCAAGCACTGGATGTTTTTAAACAACCTTTTCCTAATCATTCCCCGAACCATAATGCTTCAGAGTCTCAAAAACCAAACACTCATACTATCAGCTTCATCTCTACTGAATCTTCTTCTTCTGAAACTAAGCCATCTGCGAACACATCGACTGAATCAGAACCTCCTTCCACTTCGCTAATTGCTGGGATTCCACCATCTTCAAATAGCTTGTCTTCAAATATTCCTACATTACTAGATACGGATTCATCTCTCTCCACTTCTTTGTCTGACCTTCCATCCATACCCGAGACAGTGTCATCCTCATCTGTTTCATCGTCAGACATTCTTTCAATGCTCAAGGCAATTACATCCCTTCGAGTTTCCACCGCGGATACATCTACCCATTCTGTTTCTCCCATTTTTGCTGCGACTATGCCATTGGTGAACGTACCTATAGTTGTACCAAATCATTCATCACGGAAGCACACTTCAACAACATTTTGATTCATTCAGGAACATGTTTCCTCATTCCTACAGTAGTTATCATCCACAATTACCTATGTCCTAGAAGTAGTTCCTTTGCAAGGAGCAAACTGCTTCTTCATCACTCACTTCTTCCATCACCAATGCTGGTTCGCCCATTAAAGGAAAATCTAAAGAAGTAGCACTGAAACCCTATACACTCGGTTCCCGAACTTAGACCGAGACAACCAAAATCTAACGTTGCGTCATCAGCATCTCCTCCTTTGTTTCCCCCGAATAGGTTACAATCACCTTATGCGGTTGAAATTGTCACCATCCCTGAAAAGGGAAAACCTATAGTTCACGTGTTCAAGACTCTGGGTGCTTTCCCACAAAAATCTTTATCTACGCACTCATAAAAGATTGGATTTATCCACTACGAAGGCATCTTCTCCTGCAAACTTATCACGAACCATCATCTTCTTCTACAACACATTCTTCACCAGCACCTCGAAAACTTGGACTTACCTATTAAAAAGATGTCACCTCCTTTATCAAAATCATCATCTTCATTACCAAAAACTAGGGCACCCTTTGTTCCTCCGATTAGAAGACTACTTTGGGAGCTTCTTCCTCATCTAAATCGACATTATCTAAATCATCAGTAGTTTCGACCAAGCAGCCATCCTTTACCTCTGAAGACCGCGACACCTGTCACATCTCCATCATCTTCAGAAATCTATTTTAGGGGCTCCTCCTCCATCGAATCAATCATGTAATCACTTGACTTCCACCTCAAGTTCCTGCTATGTACCTTGGGATATGATAATATAATTATATATGAACCGAAAGGTTGATGGAGATGCCGACATGTGGCACACATCTTGTCCTTAGAAATTAGTTATAATAGGGAGCTCACATAGGAATTAATTATATTGGGTAATGGGTCGGCCTACATTGGGATTAGGTGTTACCCATCCTATTTCGACTCTTCTGAAAGGATGTGAGTATCATAATGAGGGAGGTAGGTATGAGTTAAACCACTTCTACTTGGTAGAGGTTCGTATTGGAGGTGTCCCCCTCGAAGTGGATTCCCATCTTGGGAGATTGTGGAGTTACTCCTTCCTTAAGGAGCATTGTATGGTGTTGCCCTACCTTAAGGGTATTATTCTGCATATATTGAATATTAGGGCATCTTGGGTTCATGCCATATATCTGGTGTTGTGTTATATTCTGCAATTTATTGATTTATTATATGTAAAGTTCTTATCAGTGGTATCAGAGCAGCGATTTTGGCCAAAATTAGGGTAAAAACCCTAATTTTTTTGTTTCGAGTATATCTTTAAGAGTATATCGAATTTTTTTCCAATTTTTTCAGAAAAATTTGGAAACATTGTCTCTAAGTCAGAATATCTGAAAAATTCAGCCCGATTGACGATCTGTTCATATTTTCGGATCTTTATTGGTGTTTTATGTTTTTTCATAAATTCGCTTTTCAAGAAGCAAATTGTGGTATTTTTTAGGAAAATTTATCCTCACATTTCGGAACTAGATCTTGAAATTTCAGTTGGGGTTTGTTCTTTGAAGTTTTTATCCATCTACCGAAATATTTTCATAACTTCCTAAACCCTAAATCATGGTCACGGGGATCAGAAAATTTTTATGGAAATGGTGAGATGGATGCTAAAGAATGGTGGATAAAATTTAAGAATATATATTTCTCATATTTCATGACAAGGAATAGGTATTTCACATTATCTTGGTGGTCCTGCATGGATTTGGTTTTCTGACGATTAAAAATGACAGGAAGGATTGGTCTTGGGAGGAAATGGAACAACTTTTTATGGATAGATGGGACCACATCTAAGAGGAACAAGAGTTCAAAGCAAGATGATGGGGACCTAGAATATATTGAAGAATCAAGAGAAAATCAGAAGATTAGAAGAAGAAGAAGCAATAGAAGAAGAAGAAGAAGAAGAAGAAGAAGAAGAAGCAGCAATAGAAGAAGAAGAAGAAGAAGAAGAAGATCAGAAGAAGAAGAAGACAGAAGTTGAAGTTGTTACGCATGATAAACACTGTCACATCTCCAAAGAAGGAAGCTTCAATATTTCAGTTTGAAGGGTGTATTCAAAGAAATAAAGGTAATTGTTTCACATAAACCCTAGCAAGTGCAAATATAACTTCATCAATATGGATGTAGCTCAAAAATCTACAGGTGCAAGCCAAGCATATCAAGGAATCTCAAATGGATGGTAAGCAGATTCATGTTTTTGACCTTGGCAGTCTTTAAAGCTTTCTATGGATAAATATGTTTTACATTCAGATTTTTATGCTTTAGATATGGATGGTATGGATATTGTTCTTGGATATCCTTGGTTAGAGAGCTTGGGAACAATCAATCTTAATTCCTGCAAAAGAAATTCGTGAAATTATGGTACAGGAGAAAGAAAATTACATTGCAAGATATCACACTTAGCAAGGAAAAAAGCTTCAATGTAAAATTGGATCATGAACTGATGAATTTGAAGATGGTGAAGAAGGGAATAAGGATGAATCAGAAGGAGAGGATGATGAACATGATGAAAAATTAAAAAATAGTCCTTCTCTACTCAATCGTTGAGAAAAAAGAAATAGCAAACAAGTTGGAAGAGGATTCCAGAAAGTGGAGGAAAAGATTGCTCAAGGTTGAGCATACTAAGGTTGCACCCCGTATAGACACCCACATCATCATGACAGGAAAAAATCATGGAGACATCATCCAGGACCACACAAAGGAAGTCAATGCTCGATGGCATATACAGGAAGCCCCTATATGGATATACAGAATTGGAGGAGTAATAATTTTGACTATACATGGAATCAATGGAACAATAATTATATGCTGCACCTGGAATCCCATGTCATGAATAATAATTATGGATATCGACATGGATGCTGAGGAGGAAAACTTCCTATTCCTGACCCAAGATGGAATCAATTATGAGCACAAGGGAATATGGAATCAGCGTTTGGATCGCAGCATCACCCCCTATGATTTCATATGGGTGGTTGGATGATCGAGCATGGTGACAAGTGTGCAATAAGATTACAGCGCACTCATTATATGGCTTCTTCTTATGTTTCGAGGACGAAACATGTCAAAGAGGGAGACAATGCTATGTACCTTGGGATATGATAATACTAATTATATATGGGTTGATGGAGATGCCGACATGTGGCACACATCCCCTTAGTTAGTTATAGGGGCTCACATAGGAATTAATTATATTGGGTAATGGTGTCGGCCTACATTGGGATTAGGTGTTACCCATCCTATTTAAAGGATGTAGAGTTATCATTATGAATTGGGTCTTCTTCAAGTACGTATGAGTTTCTACAACACATCTTCTACATTGGTAGAGGTTTACCTACTGGAGGTGACATCCCCCTCGAAGTGGATTCCCATCTTGGGAGATTGTGGAGTTACCCTCCTTCCTTAAGGAGCATATGTATGGGAGTTCCTTTCTACCTTCCAAGGGTATTATTCTGCATCATCCCCTTGAATATTAGGGCATCTTGGCCTCCCATATATCTGGTGTTGTGTTATATTTTGTAATTTATTTCTCACTGGGAGCCCCTCTCTATTCAACGCTCATGCAAAGTTCTTATCAAATATCAACCAGGCTGCTCCTCCAGATGTCCAAAGAAATAAGATGATCCCTAAAAAGACTGTCAAACCTAACATGTAGGTTCTTTTTCCTCGGTAGTCTGTTAAAGTAGAAGAGGCGCCTTCATCATCCCTGTCCTCATCTTTGTCTAACCGGATTCTATACTGAAATCCTTCGCCAACTTATCCAATCTTCATCCATATCTCTTCCTCCGATTAAACCCTATAACCCTAAAGGAGTTAAACCTTCCTGGTTTAACTCTGATTTGATTTGTGCCTACCACCGTACCTCGGGTCATGATACTGAGAGATGTAAAGCTCTTCAATCTATTGTTAACAACATTTTGGAAGAAAGTGATCTTTTTTCTGGAGGATGAGGAACAAGTATCTCCTGTCATCTTAGCTCCATCTGAGCCCCAACGATCTACTCAGGCCTCTACTTCTAGTGATTCCACTCCAAACGATCTTCCACCTTCTCAAATCGACACAATTCATATCACCACTAGAACCCAACAATATGATAATCCATCTTCATCTACAGCATCTTGACCACGGGTTGTCATTTCTGCAGCCCTCGAAGGAATTTCTCCTTCCTCATTAACCTCGAGGCCTCAAGTCTCTATTCGTGCTGCACCTCGGGCTCAAGTTCCCGTATCAGTTGAGGAGAGTGTCATGAAACAACTCACCTAGGCTCCGGTCAAAATGTCTCTTTTTGACCTCATTCAATCCTCTCCGCAACATCACCAGGCTCTGATTGATAATCTACGTCGCATCGCTGTGAATTCAGATGAGCCCCAACCCTTCGAGATGGTTGTTGGATTGAATAGACCATCAACCATAATTTATTTTGAAGATTCAGATATTCCTTCCCTTTCTTCTGAGGATTTGGAGGCTCCCCTCTTTATCACAGTCCAAATCGACAACACTACATTAAAACGCATTATGATCGACAGTGGTGCTGCACTTAACGTCATTTCCTCACACACATTCGAGCAGCTTAAGTTACCAAAGAACATAGTGTCACCCCCATCTTTCGCTCTTCGATCATTTAACGATCAGCTAGCAGTTACTTTAGGAACTGTGGTCCTACCCATTCGAGTAGGTAAGAAGCTGCTTCACGAACTCTTTTACATTGTTGAAGGGAAATTCCACTATAATATGATCGTCGGACGCTCCTGGATTCGTGCGGAATGCATTGTGTCCCGTCCACCCTCCATCGATGCTTAAAATATCAATATGAGGGAAAAATCTATACTCATCCAGGAGATCTTTTTCCTTCTACACAATGCGACATGACCAATAGGGTCTGCCCTTCTAAAGGAAAATGCTTGTTCTCCTGACGGGGCCTCATCTTCTTCCATACCTGCAACCAAACTACCAGATTTACAAAATCTAGAAGAGACATTGCAGCGTTTCTCACTGGGAGAGCTTCCTCTCCTTTCTTTAGATGCCCATCTCAAACCTAATGAGTATGGTAGACCAGATAAACAACCTGAATATCAGCCTAGTCTTGGTCGCATCGTCACCATTGGTCTACCCAATCAACAGACTAATTTCATTTACGGTGGTCTTGATACACCTCACTATCACCTGGATTCTCCTCCTAGGACCAAACCTTATTTAACAGGGTTCGATTGTCTACAGAATCCCATGTTTACAAAAACTTATTTATATCGATGCGCGTGGAAGGGCTTTGGCCTGGGAAAATATGAAAAAGGTGTGCATCACCTCGCATCCATTCCAACTCTCATGCCACATCAAAAATTTGGTTTAGGATTTAAACCTCTTTCAAAAGCCACCGTCACTATTCTCGATGAGCCTCTTCCTATTGAAGAACCATCTTCTACCGCTAGGTTAGAAGCATCGCTCGATGTGGATGACGCCATTTCCATCCCGTCTAATTTTTTTTTTTTTAGTCAATACCATTTCCTTAAGGCCACTAGCCTATAAGACTAATGACAGGTCCACTTCCATACCGTTAGTTTTCCCTGAAATAGTTGGAGACGACTCTCCTACTATCAACACTATCCACTGTGTGGATGATGATTCTGTTCTCACCTATCTGGGGGTAGAGGATTCCTATCTTCCTAAAACCATTCCTTCTGACACATCTACGCTTCTCAACAAAGCCACTGTCGACCTTAATATAGGGACTTCTAAAGACCCTTGCATCCTTAAGGTCAGCCAATCTCTTAATCCACAGGAGTTAGGAGACTTTACCACTTTTATTTCCAACCATCGTCAAGCCTTTGCTTGGTCATATGAGGATATGCCAGGACTCGATCCCGATATCGTGGTTCACAATATTGTTACTCTTCCCGACATTAAACCGGTTAAACAAAAATTGCGTAAAATGCACCCTAGAGTAGCCCTGCTTGTTAAAGAAGAGTTGCAGCGCTTGCTCTCGGCTAATTTCATCCAACCCATCGATTATCCACAATGGGTTTCCAATGTAGTACCAGTAACTAAAGCCACTGGGAAAATTTGAATTTGTACCGACTTCTGGGATCTTAATCTTGCTTGTCCAAAAGATGATTTTCCTCTACCAAATATCGACCAACTCGTGGATTTAACTGCGGGTCATGAGATGCTTTCTCTTATGGATGGTTTCTCTGGGTATAATCAAATTCTCATTGCACCAGAAGACCAACATAAGACTTCTTTCATAACTCCTTGGGGGACCTTCTGTTATCGTGTTATGCCCTTCGGTCTTAAGAACGCAGGAGCAACCTATCAGCGAGCAATGACCGACATCTTCCATGATCTCTTACACAAAACTGTGGAAGATTATGTTGATGATCTCCTCGGTAAATCAAAATGTCGTCAGGATCATCTTTTCATTCTTGCACCTCTCTTTGAGAGGCTTATTCACTTTTGTCTTCGCCTAAATCCATCTAAGTGCGTGTTTGGCGTTCTCACTGGTAAACTTTTAGGTTTTATCATTTCCATTAGGGGTATTGAAGTAGACCCCGCAAAAATAAAAGATATCCTTGAGATGCCTCCCCCTTCTAACTTAAAGCAACTCCGCAGTCTCCAAGGACATCTTCAATCAGTGCGTCGTTTTATCTCACAATTGTCGGACCGTTATCAACCTTTTCATCATCTCCTCCGTAAGAATGTTCATTTTGAATGGGATGAACATTGCCAAAAGGCCTTTGATGATCTCAAAGCTTATCTTCTTTCTCCACCTATGCTTACACCTCCACGTGAGGGGGAGCCTTTCTATCTTTATATCTCTGTGACTGACCATGCTCTGGGAGCCATGATCTCGCATCGGGACACTTGTGGTAAAGAACAAGCTGTCTATTACATCGGTCGCACCCTCCATGAGTATGAAACATGTTATTCCGAAGCTGAAAAGCTGTGTTGTGCTCTCTTCTTCGCAACTTCTAAGCTTCGTCATTACCTCCTTAATCACAAAACTTACATTGTCACAAGTGTCAATCCACTCAAGACAATTCATGCGAAGCCTTATCACAATGATCGTATCACTCGTTGGCTCATGCTTATGACAGAATTTGACCTTGAGTTTATCCCGTAAAAGTCTATCAAGGGTTAGGTTATTGCAGATCAATTAGCTGATGCCCCTCTTCCGGACACTCAAAACCCCCTTGCTCAATTCCCCGATGAATATATCCAACAAATTGATTTTGGTCTATCGCCATTTAAAGTAAAACTCTTCTTTGATGGATCCAAATGTCAACAAGGGGGAGGTGCATGTTTCGTGATGATTCCTCCTTGGGGTACGCCTATCCCTGTCGCACACAAATTAAACTTTGAGTGCACCAATAATATGGCTGAATATGAAGCTCTTGTCTTGGGTCTTCAAAATGCCATTAATCTCGGCGCTCGTCATATTGACATCTTTGGTGATTCTGAACTCATCATTAATCAAGTCACAGGCACCTATCAATGCAAGAATGATGTCCTTCAAAAATATCGTGATATCGTTCTTGTTCAACTCCAATCTTTCGATAAATTCACTATCCAAGCTATTCCTCACACTGCGAATCGATTCACAGATACAATGGCTTCGTTAGCTTCACTTATCCCACCTTTTACCGAAGACTCATGAATTTATGTGGCTGTGCAACGATTAGATCAACCATCTCATCTTTGGCAACTAACTTTAATCCATGCTGTCACAACCGATACTCAGGATGAGTGGTATCAGCAGATCATCGATTATCTATCTCATTCAGTGCTTCCTCCAGATATGACTTCCAATGGTAGAAGATCTTTTATCCAACGCGCTAATCGCTATACTATTTTAGGATGGATCCTCTACAAATGCAGCTTTGATGGTATTTTGCTTCGGTGCCTCAAAACCCATGAATCATCTAAAGCTATCCAGGAGGTCCATGATGGTATATGTGGTGGACATTTTAGTGGCTTGGTTGTAGCTAAACGCATCTTACGTTTGGGATATTATTGGCCTTCTCTTAATCGAGATTGCTGTGAATACACTAAGAAATGTGTCAAGTGTCAACAACATTCCAATCTCACACATATCCCTAGTCAAGCTTTACAACCTGCAGCAGATTTGTGGCCTTTTTCGCAATGGGGTCTTGATCTCATTGGTCTCATCAATCCCCATTCTTCACAGTGTCATCATTCTATCATTACTGCCACGGAATACTTTACTAAGTGGGTGGAGGCTATCCCTCTTTCTTCAACAAATGCTAAACCCATAGTTGATTTTGTCTATCAACACATCATTTGTTGCTTTGGTGTTCCACACAAACTCATCACAGATAACGGTAAATCTTTTAAGAACGTTGATTTGCAGAATCTCTACGACGCTTTTAATATCAAACTCAGTTTTTCTTCTCCATACTATCCTCAAACTAATGGCCAGGCCGAAGCTTCCAATAAAACTTTGCGTAATATCCTCGCAAAGGTAACTAGTCGAGTTGGTAGGGATTGGTATTTACATATCCCTTTTACTCTCTGGGCTTATCGGACTAGCATTCGTACTCCTACTGGTGCTACTCCCTTCTCTCTCATCTATGGGTCTGAGGCTGTTCTTCCTTTGGAAGTCCAAATCCCATCTCTCTGTGTTTCTCTCAGAGAATTTGTCTCTGATGAGGACTATCATCAAAATCGTCTAGCACAACTTGAATTATTAGATGAGCGGCGTCTAAATGCTCTTGAACATCATCAAGTCTATCTTGAGCATGTCAAACGTGCTTATAACAAGCACTTACAACACTGTGACTTCAAAATTGGTGATCTTGTTCTTAAAGAAAACCAAAATGTCACTACACTCGAAAGGAGTCAGCGTGGTAAGTTTGCTCCCAACTGGATGGGCCTGTACATTATCACTCATAAATATGGGTCTGGGGCTTATCGTTTATCTTCCATGGATGGTATACCTGAAGTGGAACCTCTTAATGCTTTGCATCTATGGCCCTTCTACTGTTAAAGTCTATCTTACACAAATTTAGTCGCAAGACAGATCTTTCATCCATCTAACAACTAGCCATATACTTTCATGGTGATTCGGAACTATGTGGTTCTCCGCCTATTGCCTCTTTTACCTTAAATATGAGTATCGCGGCTCTACTCATTGCATTTTTCTTCTGGATATGTCCCTCCTCATGGTAGGAATACCTTAATCACCGCTTCATCTATCCTAAGTGCTTATCTTAATCGGATCTACTCGGGGCATGAGTGCGTGCTCTTTTATGTTTTCTTCCCCTCTATCTGATCTATCTAGGTCTAAATTCAGCTTCTTCCAAAAGGATTTTCAAAAAAGAAAAAGAAAAAAAGAGAGATGCTATCCAAAAAAAGATAGACTAATCCCTTGAAGGACAACTATCCATACATTATCAAATGAATAAAAAAAAAAAAAAAAAAAAAAAATAGACCATGCCCTCGAAAGATGGCTATCACTAAAATTCAAGATACAGACCGCTCCCTTGAAGGACAGCTTCTTCTCAAAGGAATACTCAAGGCTTCTTGCATTGATCAACCTTTTAGTCAGTTTGTACACTTTTTAGCATCGCTGAAAGACTTCCCGTATTGATCAGTCTTTCCATATCTAGCAAACTTCCCGCATTGATCAGTTTGCTTTTCTGCCAGAAATCGTGAAGCTGAGATATAAGACCTTTTGTCGATCATATGGAGAATCCTATTTTCCCAGTATGAACATGTATTCTGTCCCTTGTAAATTTTGGCAAGATACTTACTTACTGCTCCTTCCGTTTCCATCCTAAATCTGGTTTGCGACTAGTTGGTGTCAGGTTTATTTTAACCTCATATAGGGCCTTGTATGCATGATCTTTTGGGTTTCCTATCCAGATTCTATTTATGGTCAGTTGGGAGTCCAACTTATCATTTTTCTTCATTTCTGGGTGTATTTCCTTTATTTCTAATCAAGGTCGTTCTCACTGCGTCCTTGACTCTCACTGAGAGTCTTTACAATTATTTCATCAAGTTAAATTAACATTTAACATGTTAATTTAATCAAACTCCATCATTTATCTAAATTCATCTAATCTACTTTGTCCAAAACACATCTCATTGCCTCTATTATAGACACATGTGGGTCTATCTATCTATTTTCATCAAAATTTAATTAACATCTCAAAAATATCAAATCCATTCCAGCTATTAACTCCTACCTATCTATCACATCATCTAATCACTTGTCTATCCATGTCACATTACATCTATCTATATCTATTTTCTTATCCAAATTAAATCCACATATCAATCACATCAAATCACATCTATCTATATCCTCTATCAGTCTATGTCTATCCAATCACATCTATTCATCATCTATCAGTCTATATCTATATCCATCACAATTACGCTACATCTATCCATGTATATCAAAATCAAAAGCATGAGAACAATTATATGACAAAGGAAATGATGAATCTATATATATACATGTGTGTCTGTACAACAAAAAATGGTTGGCTTTCAATCAAGCCATCTATAAAATGCCTTCCAATCGAGGCTACATCACTACACTAATACAAAATACATCAATCTCTATATCGTGAAATCTGATGCGTGGAGGACACTATCTCCTCCACCCTCCTCTGGACCAGGCTGTCTCTCCTGGCCGCCACCTATCGAGCTAGACGCACCTACTGCTGGAGGCCTCTGCACACCTCGGTCTCTCCCGGTGCTTCCTCCCTCTGATGCCCCGCTCGCGGTGGCTGTCGCTGATCTCCTCCTTGCCCCATAACGAGGCACATTTGGGGCATGTTGTGCTAGGGCATCCTCGTAGTATCTCACCTTAGCGAGGAGAGACTGATAGGTACTCAGGCTCATGGTACCAGGTGCTCGTAGTGTCGCTGATGGTGCTGCTGGTGGTGCCCCTCCTATGGTCATGCCCTGTGTCCCAGACTCTGACATGGTACCTATCTCCCCATATTTGGCCTTGAGGGCCTCCCTATGTCGATGGTAGCGATCCCTCTGCTGGATCACTATATCTCGCTCCTGGCGAGTGGTGTCTCTCTCCAAAATCAGGGCATCCCTCTCCGCTGTCAGAGCTCTGATCTCCTCGAGAGCCGCTTGGTGTGTATGTGTCAGGGTGGTGTGCTCTCCCTCTAGTCTCTCCAACACTGTAGCCATATCCTCTTCATCGGCATCTATAGATGCCGGAAGGTGTCGTGGTAGCTCTATCGCATACCATGCCGCATAACCATCATCTACTCCAGCATCATCGTCACTGTCTGTGGAGGGTGGGGCCTCTCTCAATGGATCTGTCGGAATCAAAATCGGCAGATCAGTCTCTCTGTTGTCTCACCTGTAAGGCCTATAAGTAGTCGGCACTATCTGTACTAGGCTGAACTATCTCAAGTACCCGTATAAATGGGACGCACTCCCACATGTCAGGCCTGCGGCCCCTAACCACCCTGCTCCATCTCAATGCCACCAAGTGAGCATCCTGACCGGCCCATGTCAGAAATACCCGATATGGTCTCCAGATGACCTGCTCTAGTGTCAGCGTCCTGAAATGCTCAGTATACCAATCTGCGGATCTCCCTGTATCTCTCGAGGCCATATCGGCCCGCCATCGCTGAAATCCATAATCAATTAGCTCCCACTGCTGCTGGCATCCAAGGAAGCCCGGATGGCCTGATCACTGTTATATGCTCATATGGTCCAGCAATGGAGCACAAAACTGACATCGATACCTGTCCTCCGGCCAGTGGTATACATCCATAACTCATGATATATCTAAGCTATCAAGGCATCAGCAAAGGCAAACACCTGTCTAAACTGCAGGATGTCACAAACGCAATCTAGTAACAACAATGGGAATCTCCCACCTCCTGAATCGAGTAGATCAAAATAGGAGATCGCCATCTGAATCAAAACTATACGTCTGCTCCTGGGAACATCTTGTCTGTACTGCGAGGCTATCCTCACTTGCCCCGGACACTATCTCTGAATCGTCTGCCTTGTCTCCATACAATCGAACTAGGGCTCTCTGCTGCTGCTCTCATGGCGTAATCTCTATCGGGTCCCCAGTGATCGGCAGCCTCAAAATCATGTATATATCCTCATGGGTGATGGTCATCTCACCCGTCCCTGAACCAAAAAGTTGCAAGTCTAGCTATCCCATTGTCGCACTAGTGCTCACATCAACTCTACATCTCACGGCACTCGTCTGTAGTACCGAAAGCCCTTGAGCCCGGCTAACTCTAAGTGGCGCCAATCTACATCAGTTACGTTAGGGAGAATGGTCTCTAGTAACTTGGGAATAGCATCCCTCATGTGTATTACCTCTCGTGCCTGCATCCACGACATCAAGAGCAATATTAGCTTCATATTTACCCAAATCCGAACATCCAATACAAAATTTTATCATTTCTATCCAGAAGTCTTGTCCAATCGGCGGTCGATTAAATACAATCGGCGTCGATCTTACTTAGTCGACGCCGATTTAATTCAATCAGTGCCACTTTCATAAAATCGGCGTCGATTCTACCCAATTGACGCCAATTGTCAAGCCGGATTTTAATTACACTCTGGCCTCCCACCAAACAAAACCAAAATTTAAAAAAAAATTAAAAAATATATAAAATAATAAAATAAATACGACGGGTTCAAGAAGAACCACTTACCCCAGGTCGTGTCCTCCTCCGCTTCTGACCGCTTCCAGAGGGCTTCCATGGTGCTCAAATCCAATTTTTGACTCTCTCTGAATCAATTGTCATGGTGGTAAAGTAAATCGTTTCACATTTTTCCATTCACATATTTATATGTGCTTTGAACGGTCGGCGCCGATTTTTTTGGGTCGGCGCCATTTATTTAGGTCCAGCACCGATTAGTGTGATCACCGCCAATTTTCCATCTCTTTGCCATAGTGTTGATGCTTGGCTTATTTTATCTGGTCATTATTGTACACTGAATGTTGCCTTTTGGCACATATTTTCGATATCACTGTCCATTTTCAAGTTTGTTCCCTTTGCGTGGGGCACTCGTACTTTTTGGCAACTTAGAGTTAACGGGTCTGTAGGCACTAACGTCGTCTGCTTTGCAGACCGTCTGGTGGTCCCTACCAATGTGTCTCTCTTTAGATGCTGACTATTTTTCCGCTCTCCTTACACTCATGGGTCTGTAGGTACTAACGTATGTCTCATGAGGAGACCATCTAGTCTGCCCCACCAATGTGAGTTCCTTAGGTGGTTGCCTCTTTATTCATGTTTGTGCATCATTAATGATCATATCTACTCCAGACATCCAGCTGGGGCATCCCGCGTTTTCATCTACCTTTTTCAAACTTGGGATTGTTTATTCTATCACCCATCCCATCCCTAGTTTGAGGGGGGGGAGCCACATCATCACTTTTTCTTCCTTCCTTCCATTTCATCGTTTTTGTCTCTCAAACTTGCTTATCGCAAGTTACTTGACAAAAAGGGGCAAAATGTAGGACACCTAAAATTGGTTATCCAATTTAGTGTCCCTCGTGCGCGTTTTCTCTCTCAGGTAACCCTAGGGCACGTTTATATCACCACTATCCCCTTGGGGTATTATTCAATTTGTGATTTAAAACACCTATCCTAAGTTTAATTCACCCCATTATGTTTTTACCCGTGGAGTAATTAAATATTAACTATTTAATTACACCTTTTCACATGTATCCTAACCACTTATCTACCCCATATCTATCATATCCATATATCCCCCCTATTTCTCCTCCTCCCAAAGCGGGATATTTCCCATATTTGAGGTGGAGGGATCACTCTTATCTTTCAAGAAATCACTCATTTTGGCCGTGTCGGGAGTCTGTTCCGTGATCGGCACCGACCGGTACTCGGGTCGACGCCGATTTTTCGGAGCTACCGCTGATTATAAATAGAAGCCCAGAACTCAGTTCTGGAGGCACACAGAGAGAGACAGATCGTGAAAGAGACACAGATTGTAAGAGAGAGAACGAGAGATCTTTGCGCATCTAGTGTGAACATTATCTATCGAATGAGAGTGGATCTTGTCCAAATCAATCCCTGAGAGGAGCACCATTACTCTGCTCTTATCACATCAACATCGCACATCTCCATTGATTTTCTGGTGACTCTATTCCTGCACCTAGCATGGGTGGAGTCTTGCTAGTATCTCTCTGGCTTCCGCAGATCCAGCAGACGTTGAAGATCTTGCCTTCATTTTCCGATTTCCAAATCTTCTCGCACTTTGTCTCGGATTAACACCGATCTATATCAGTCGATGCCGATTTAAATCAGTCGACGCCGATCTGAACTAGTCGACGCCGATTCTACATAATCGACGCTGATCATCCTACAGACAGGTATAAAGGACACAGGTAACGTAAATCCAGCTTTGTTTTCACATTTCCTTTTTTCTGTTTCTTTCTGTCTGCTGTTTAGATTCTGTTTATTACTTTGATCAGAAAATCTAGTCCTATACGTACATCTTTTATCATGTATGCTTCTTTACTTAATTGAAAACAATGGACTGACATCCGCCGAGGGAGCTTACCACTTCTCGGACCCCGCTTCTCGGACAGTCCACCTAAATATCTTTTAACGTGGTCTTTTTCTGTCAAGCATCGGTGTCTCGCAGGTTACTTGGATCTACTGTGCAGAATTTCTCATGTGTGCCCGTCTTATCTACATCGGCTTCCTTATCCGTCTACATCTTCGGATCTTGTCCATCAGGTATCGTATTTCATTGGATTTTTTCAGGGTTTTTGTGTTTAGTTTGGTGCATTAACTTGGACAGGTAACAAGCACGAAATTATTGATCAACATTAGTGCTTCATAACCTTCTTTTTCCTCTGTAAGCATAAAGGTTGTCCATTCCCATTCACATTACTGATATCATTTCACCTACTGTGTTTACTCTAGTCACCACCACCATTCCACCTACCTAGACCTCTCTCACTCCTACCTCTAGCACCACTCCTGCTAATATCTTTGATGATGTTATCTTAATCTATGTAATAACTATCAGTTTTGATGATGAATTTTGATATTATAGAGCTTAATGATGACACATTATGTAATCTTAACTTCACTCCTATTGAGATTGATGAGACACATTTCAATGATACTTTTGTTGTGGTGTCCCCAAATTTCACCCTAAAATCTGGGACTACCCATTTGAAATATTTTATTCTTTTAAAATAACGGGTCTTTTCATGTTTTTATTTCCAGAAGATGTCTGTATTATGTTAGGATATTCTCAGTGAATCATATGAGCCAATTTTGACAAATACCCAGATGCCCAAACTCATTTTATCAACCTCCGCCAAGTTTTGTCTGTGGGAAATTTTTATTTAATTATTTAATTGAATAAATAATGCCCCGTTTGAAGTAAATTGTGCTCTGGTTGAATCTTGTTGAACATTTCCATGCCAGTATTCACTCATCTCAACAGGGTTTTTACTAGGAATGAATTCAGGGCATTGTCTGCAACTTCTGGCAACGTTTTTCACTTTTTTTATTTCTTTTGTGTTTTTCTTTGGTTTTCTCCATTATTTATCTGTGAAATTCCCCTAGGTCAATTCCTTCGCCAGTACAGTCTATTTAATTTCTTGAAGCATCTGGAGATCATCTACCGACACAGCACCAGAAGGAATCAGCCTCAAAATGCAAGCTGCTGACCAAAAATGATGAATTCAGGGACAAAAAAGCCTCTCCTAGGTAAGTCCCATTTTCTGAATTAATGAGTGTAAGCTACGATGGGATTTTTGTTATGGTGTCTCTTAAATTTCACCCTGAAATCTGGGACTACCCCATGTTAAAAAAAATTGTGCTTTTAAAATGGTGGTTCATTTTGTGTTTTTATTGCTAGAAGATGTCTGTATTATGTTAGGATATTTCCAGTGAATCACATTAGCCAATTTCGACAAATAACCAAATGCCAAAACTTGTTTTATCCTTTCCTCAAGTTTTGTCTGCGGGAAAATTATTTTTGATTATTTAAAGCCCCGTTTGAAGTAAATTGTGCTCAAGTTTAGCCCTGTTGAAGTTTTGCATGTCAATATTCACATATACTAGTAGGGTTTTCACCAGGAATGGATCCTGGGGTTTGTCTGTGACTTCTGGCAACGTTTTTCATTTTTATTATTTTTTTGTGTGTTTTTCTCTGTGAAATTCCCCTAGGTCAATTCCTTCGCTAGTACAGTTTGTTTTTTGCCTGGAGTATCTGGAGATCATCTACGGCTGCCATGCCAAAAGGAATCAGCCTCAGAAATTCAGGTTCTCTTTAAAAAGACAAAGTCATGCACAAAAAAGTCTCTTATGGACAAGTCGCATTATTTGGGAATGGATGGATTTAAGTTGTAGTGGGATTTTTTGGTCGCAACAGGCAAATGGGGATTTTGTACCTGCCTTGTAGGGTACTTTTTCCCATGAAGGAAAAGTCACTTAAGTTACGATGGGAAAATTAGAGGCAGCAGGCAGGCGGGAATTTCTTACCTGTCTTGCAGGGTGAAAATTCCCATTATAAAATAAAGAAAAATCACTTAAGGCATTGATGGAGAATTTCTTACTTGTCTTGCAGGGTAAAAAATTATCATTATGGAAGTCAAACAACTTAAGTGGATGAAAGGATTTTTGAAGCTGCAGTGCAGGGTGAATAATCCCATTAAAATTTGACTTTTAAACAAAGAAATCAGCCATGCTAAAAATTGCAACCCCTTTTGGAATTAAAGAATGATTTTAATTGCATTAATTAATAGTTCTTATTCCTAATTTTGGCACTCGAGAGTGAGAAAGAGTCAATGCATGTGGAGAAGTCAAAGAAGACTAGAAGATGAGGGCTAAAAATAAATAAAATTTATTTATTTAATGGCAGCCATGAGCATTCAAATTTTGGGCGCCCAAGTTAGAGGAATAAACATGTTTGTTTATTAATTAATTGCCAGGAATAACATGGACAATTATTAGAAATAGAATGTTGAGGGTTATATAAGCATGGGCTGCCATAGGTGAAGGTGTAATTAATTCTTTTTGCAAAGGATTGCAGCCTGGATAGTTTTGGCGCCCAAGGAAGGAGAATTTTTGCATTGAAGTTTATTTTCCACTATTGGGAAGCTTCAAAGTTTGGCACCTATGGTTGGAGGAGCTTGATTTAAGTCTTGTTAATTATCTGCATCTTGGTATGAGTTCCCAAGTGAAGTTAAAATATTTACGCTTGCTATGCATGCAAGTAAAGCCTCAAATTTTAGGGGCAACAAGCTTAATATGCAGATTTTTGGTGATAAAAATCAAGTGTTCATGCTCTGGAATCTATCTTTGTCTAAATTAATTGCAGGTATTCATTACAGGTGCTTATATAAGAGAAGGGGAGCTTAAATCAATGTCAGATACATTGAATATATCTTCTGAATATGAAGAAATCCCCAGATCTCCACCGATTGTAAAGAATTACGGCTGAATAAAAAGAAAAAGAGTTGCTTAGACAAAGATTGCTCTAGCCAAGGCAAAGCAAGATGAATGAGAATGATCAAGCAGAATCAGGCATAGATTCTAGATTTTCTGATAGTCAATGATACAAACATAGGCCCTGAACCTATCACTGATTTAATTGTCAGATCTACACAAGTCGATCCAATTGCAAAGGCTTCCGGTGAAAAATCATCCTCTTGTTTTTAACGCAGCTCATGTAGAAGTCAGTGCATGGAGAATTCCTTCCAGGATCTTTTACATGTGCTCCCAATCTTCCTATTGAGGCCTTCAATGAATTTGCATTCACCCGGGAGTGCTTTCTAGAATTTTTTAATTGCTCATATGCAATTAAAAATAAAAATGATGAGTTATTTATGGCAAACATTGCACTGATGCATGCACTGGAGAAGAACTACAAAAGCTTCAAGGATAAGAGGGAAGACATGTTAGCAGCAACACCCGTAAGCAAAATCACAGTTAGCTGCTTCCAGATCCAGTTTGGTGAGAATCAAAGGCTAAAGAATCAACTGCATGCAGAATATGAAAAAAGAACAAGACTGCAGCTTTCCTCTTTCTTCTTTCTCTTATTTCCTCTGACAAAGTAATTGAGTGATCAATTAAATTATAAAACTTAAGTGATCGGTTTAAAAGCCATTACTTGAAGAAGTCAATTACTTGGAAATAAGTGGCATACATGCAAAATAGAAGGTTCTATTTTTAGTTATAAATCATGCATGTCATGCAAAGAGGAATTTGAGGAGGGAGATTGCTAGTTGTTTCCTTTTCGACTTCCACATGTGCTAGTTCACTAAAGGCTTCCTATTTGTAATTTCCCCTCTACATGTTATAAGTAGAGGAAGAACCTACGAGTTAAAGGATTAGAATTTGTAAGCAACATTCTTGTGTCATCCAGACTTTATGCTAAAACCCCTAATCAGCTATTTGAAGCAGAGGAATAGAAATGACATATTTTCGAAGAACTTTGTAATCAACGGTGCCAATTTTGTTTCTAACTTTTTGTCTTAGATCTATTCATAAACTTTGCGTTATTCTAGATCTAGATCGTGAAAGTTCCGTTTGACTTATAATTATGTATGTTACATAGTCTATTTGTTTCTATCTATGTGCATGCAATCAACTCTATTACATCTATTGAAAGAATTGCACATCTTCCCTCTTTCATTCTGGTGCTTTTATTATTTTCCCCTTTTTTAGATATTTCCTTGAGTTCTTACAACTGCTTACTTGTTGCAAAACTATGACAGCTATGATTCATGAGGAGCAAGGTTAAGAGTAATACCCACCAAATATATACTAGCGCATTTAATCGACAAATCTTGGACGGGAGCCTCACCGGTAAATGAGGGAGATTTATCTCATGACTACCTGAGGTTTAAAGCTATGCAAAGAAATGTAGCTTCAACATGTTAGTTGTAGCGCAGGCGAGAGTCTGATTACCTGCCTTGGCATGGATACTTGCAGATCTTGCAGATGAATGGGCATGTGATCACTTAAGCTCGTGATGGGATCAGATTAGAGGTGGCAGGCAGGTGAGAATTTCTTACGTGCCTTACAAGGTAAACATTGGTGGCTACCATATGATTGAAGTCAAAGATCACTTAAGCTACGTTCTTGGAAACACTTAGAATTGGTTGTTGACAGGCAGGTGGAAATTTCCTGGACCTGAAGCTTGTAGATGTATCATTTCCACATGAAATCAAAGTCACAGGAGACTCCAACAATGGGAAACATTAGAGGTGGTAGCATCAGAAGGCTGGAATTTCTTACCTACCTTATAGGGTCATATGAATTCTCACATTATAAAATTAAACCACTTAAATCACCATCGGGAATTTCGTACTTAATTTGCAGGGTAAAAATTCTCCATTTATAAAATTCAAAGCAACTTCAGCAACCCCGAAACCCTAGAGGGGATCTTGTTGGAGCTGCTTTGAATGCAATGTCATTTATATTTTCTCCATCAACCATTTAGGTCTTCACCTATTTTTGGAGAGATTACCCTTGCTAAAGCATAGATGTGACCCACCTTGGTGTGAATAAGCAATGCAATTAATGGACATATTTATTAATGGTGACAATCATAACCCAATTTTGGCGCCATTCGGATAGAAGGAGAAGTCAGATGCAAGTGGAAAAGATAAGTGGTGAAGTCAATGACTGTCTGCATTCCCCAAGAAACAAATTTTCATAATGGTTAGATTTATAGACAATCCCAGCAAGCCAGTAGCATGCATGATTGGGCACCCAATTTAGGTGAATAAACATGACTGTTTAACTGCTCCTAAATTTGGGCAGAAGAGATAGGAAGGGCTAAAGTTATTAGAAATAGAATCCTGAGGTTGATTATATAAGCAATTAGCTGCCAGAAGTAAAGAAGAAATTAATTCTTTTTTATGCATAATTACAACCACAAGGGACATGTTTTGGCACCAAAAGGAGGATTTTGTATTGGCCAAGTTTATTTTCCACTAGGTCGAGAAGCTTCCAGTTTTGGCACCTAAAGGAGGTTGGACACAGACACTAATGATTGGTTTATTCCTGAAGCATTTGACATGTTGGTATAAGTGCTCTGAGATCCAAGCTTAAATAAGCATTTGTTCTTGCTTTGCATGCGAGATCAAAGCCTCAAATTTGTAGGGCAACTAGCTTTATATGCAGCCCATTTTGATGATAAAAATCAAGTATGTATGCCATGAGTACTCCATCTTTGTCTGTAATAAATTACAGGTATTCAGGGGACCAGGTGCTCAAAGCTAATGTCAAGTGGACATTGAGTATATCTTTCGCCAATCTGAATAGCAATTCGAATGATCTATTAGCTGAATTGGATCTACATTGCACAGGGAAATATCGATTAGAATTAAAAGAAAAAAAGCTCATGACACAGATTGTTCCAGCCATGTTGAAGCATGATGAAAGTTGAAAGATCAGCAGAATACATGCATAGCTTCCAAGATTTTCTCGTTACCAATGGATGTGCAGATTACAGAGGCCCTAAACCTTGTGCTTGGTGGATTGGTGGAATTGACAGATCCAGATCTAGATAATTGTAAAGTTTCCTTCCATGCAAAGATCTTCATCCTCTTGTTTCTGAAAAGCAACCCATTGCTAGAAAGTCAGTGCATGGAAGAAGTTCCTTCCATAGATCTTGTGCATGATGAATTACCAATGATTCCCATGTTGAATTTATTCTAGTTATGTAGAATTTACTTGTATTTACATTCACCCAAAGTGCCTTTCACAATGGATTAAAAATTGGCAGACTCATGTAATCTAAAAATAAAAATGATGAGGGATTTGGGCTTGGTCTTAGAGAGAGTTACGGCAAATTTTGCATTGGTGCATGTTCTGGAGAAGAACTACAAAAGCTTGCAAGGATAGAAGGGAGAGATAGGTCAAATGAAATACCTGCAATCAAATGGGACAGTCATGCATGAACTTCCAGATCTAGTGTGGTGAGAATTAAAGGCATTCAATACATGCAGAATATGGAAGAACAACAAGTACCGCGAGGGTTGTAGCTTTCAGATATTCTTATCTTATTTTCCTCTTTCTTTTATTTTCTCTAACAAAGTAATCCCGAGAAATCAATTAAATTATAAAACTTTAAGTGATTGGCTTTAAAATCCATTACTTGAAGTTATTTGGTAAGATTACTTGGAAGATAGGTGGCAGACATGTAAAATAGAAGGTTCTATTTTTGCAGTTATAAACTCATGATATATGTCACTGCAAGAGAGGAATTCCAGGAGGAAGATTGCCGAATGTTTCCCTTTTCATAGCTTCCGCATGTGGGAATTCAGTTGCAAAACTTCCTATTTGTAATTTCCCTTCTATTACACTATAAATAGAGGAAGAACCTACAGGTTAAAGGATTAGAATTTGTAATCAGCATTCTCGTGTTTTATACTTTGAGCTGAAACCCCTTATAGCTTTTTGTAAGTAGAGGAATAGAGAAGAGATTTCTAGAAGAAATTTGTGTCAATGGCACATTTTGCTTCTTACTTTTTTTCTAGATCTATTCATAAACTTTGTGTTATGATAGATCTAGATCTAAAAGTTTCCTTTCCTTTGAATTTTGTGCTTAATGATCTATTTGTTTTAATCTATGTGCATGCAATCAACTCTGTGAGCTATTTCTTGGGTTGCACATCCTCTCTCACTTTCTTCCTACTTCCTATTATTTTTCCTCTTCTACAGATTTTTCCTTTCTTTTACATATACTTACTTGATGTAGAACCGTATAGCTATGGTTCATGAGCTACACGGTTAAAGTAATACCAACAAATAGATATTAGGACATATAACTGACAAAATCTTACATGGGAGCCTCACCCATAAATGAGGGAGATTTATCTCATGACTGCCTAGGTTTTCAGCTGTATAGAAAATCTAGCCAACAAAATGTTTGACAGAAGCAAAAGAAAAAGTTGAGGCGAAGGTAGAAGCATTGACAAATATGGCTGTGCAGGTTGGGGAAGAGATCATGAAGGCTAGGCCCCATTTTGAAGATAAAGTGCCTTAGAATTTCCCATATGTGATGCACTATGTATGTAATCTCATCCAAATGATGCTTGGGGAAGGCCCATTTACACATGCTAAAGCAAAAACATGTAGTAGAATAGGCAGAAAAGACCAAGGCAACAATAACACGGAAAATTTCTAGTTATGAAGCATTGTTGCAGAACTTGAAGGATGAGTTAAAGAAAGCAGATTTGGCATTGAACATGTTCACGGCCCCAGATGCGATTATTAAGATGAGAACCATGACAAAAGATGATGAGGTTCAGAAAGTAGTATAGAATGAAACATTTGGACGTGTGGAGAGGCTTACATTGATAACAGAGAAGCATAATGCTCTTGCAGTAGCCTGAGACCCGCACAAGGAGAAAATAAAGGACATTGGAAAGTTGATAGCGTAAAGAATGGATGTCATGGATGAAATGATCTCAAACATGGCTAATGTGCTCAGGGTATTGCAAAATGTAGGTGAGCACATGACCTTGGATGAGTTAGAAGCAGTACTTATAGACATTCTGGATAAAACAAATAAAGCGCTAAGTGATTGGAATGACTTGGAGGCAAAGATCAAAGCAAAATATCCTAAGTTGACTCTTCCTGTAGAAGAGTAGGGTGTTAAGTGTTATTTCATTCTTTTGTACAATTGTTCATTCATTCTTTATTATTTGTTCTTGGAGAGATAGTTTATGATTACCCATTGTCGGGGGCAACAATGAGATTAGTGTGGGGTAATGTTGGGCTATCAGAATATAATCTAAGTATGAAAGGTGTGGAGGGATTGAGCGCGTAGGCACAAGACGCGTAGGTGCGCACAGAAATATAGCAGAACAAGGCGTGCCCAGGAAAGCGTAAAGTTAGGACTTACCGTTTTCAGTGGAAGGCTATTTTTGGACGTGGAGTGAAAAACACACAATGATATGAAGACTTGATGAGTACGTGAAGACTATTTTGAGCGACTAGAAGATCAAGCGCCATGCAATGTTTTGAGGCTATTAATAGGATTAGATTGTTGTATTATTAGATAATCTATTAATAGAGCGCTTTCCTACTTTTGTATTTATTAAGTAAGGGTGCATGGTTATTATTAACATGTAGCCTATTTTTGAAAGGTGCATGGGCGGTGAAGGGCAAGTCCCCACCCTCTATAAAGATGTATTGATTTACACGGTTTAAGGATCCTTGTTTGTAGAGTTATGTTGTTAGTTTGTACGCGTGCATGACTCGTGGTGACATTATTATGTATGTAACAACTTTTGTGTTTTACAACAATTAATATAATGGACCGTTGTGACTGGATATTGGTTGTAAGCATGTATCTTACTGATTATTGTATAGTGGATTTAATCTTGATGCTTGTTTAAGTTATTCTTGCACATGATAGGATCTAGATCTGGTTTATGCATTGCAATATACTCAATTATCTATTATGGATTTGGAGTATTTGTATAATCATGTTAACTTCTGGAACAAGCTGACATAAAAGAGGAACCTGACACCCTTGTGCGCTTCAAGTGAGTGCTTAGTTTAGGCTGAGTGATGTGTCAACGTGCCTTGGGCTTGTGGTGATAAAATATAGGCTACATCGATTCCTAAAGCATACGGTTACGTCAAGCTTCTAGTCATAGGTGGTCCTCTTACCATGCCTGTGTCATTTATTGTTGCACCTTTAGTCAAAGGGTGTGACACGCTCTTAGATTTTCCTTGACTCCATGCTACTCAGGCTATCATTTCCATGAATCATCTGTGTTTAAAGTTCATTCACAACAAATAAGTCATTACTATCAATGGTGTTACGCCATCCACACCATGGCCGTAGCCTCCTCTTGAGGTTGTTATGGCACTTCGCTAGAGCATCTAGGTCCCATCGACCTCTCAAATCTAAAGCACAATATACTCCTAGCTCTCTATTTCACACACGACCTACTCGATCTCACATGTCTACTAGTCCATCTCATCAGTATAGGTCCACCACTCGGGTAGTTCCTCCACATAAGTGCTTATCACCTCTGCGCTCTCCTTCACATAGGTCTCTATCACCTCCGCGGTCTCCTTCACATAGGTATACATCACCTCCGTGCTCTACTTCACATAGGTGTTCATCACCTCCGCGCTCTCCCTCACATAGGTGCATATCACCTCCACAGTCTCCTCCGCATAAGTGCACAACACCTCCATAGTTTCCTTGGCACAGGTAGACATCACTACCCAAATCTCACGTACATAGGTCTCATTCACCAATACATCACATGTCTCATACACCGCCAATCTTAGAGCATGTTCACACGCCTTTATATCTGTAAGCATTGGATGGAGGACCCTCGTCTTTCACTTTCCTTAGATAGCACACTCACCATTGCACACTTGGGGTGCATCACATGTACTATCTCCCCTTCTAGCATTATCAGGTGTCCCACATTTCTACTTATTCACTCTACACTTCGCATCTAGTCTTTCACATGTATTTTACACATCTTGATACACTCGTATCGTCATTACCCGTCACTTGATGACGCACTCTTATGCTACGGTTCACACTTGACTATTGCGGGCTCACTATATTCATGGACCTCATATCATACACATGACACATTTCACACTCAACGCATTCACACCACATCTTTCTAGCATCACATTCTCAAGCATCGTCACTGCCTGATGATGCACTCTAGTTCCACGATTCATACTCGACTGTTGAGGGTCTAAATCTAAAATGAACCTCACCACACTCACTCACTCTCTATGCTCTACACTTTGTCGATCATTTTATAGCTTACAATTCAAAACCATTTCTCGATGACGTACTCTTGTTCTATGGTTTATTCTCAATTGCTGAGTGGGCATTTATAAATGAACCTCATCTCATGCATACTAATTCACATTCTCTCGGGTGGCACACTACTCCTATCATACTCACATTGCATATCATTCCATCTCACTCACTCACATCATAATCCATATCTTGGTTGCACATTGTTCTTGCTTACTTATATTCGCATGTACACTTTTCTTACTATGTTAGACGAATATTTCGTATGTCATTATCTTTTCTATATACACATGTGCATTCACTTGCCTTCTAGTTATGAATGCAAACTTTACACATATAATTACACGCAACACAGATGTTTGGCACTGTACCTCTTAACAGTCCCACAACAGCTCCTGGGAGCACCTACTTTTGTACACATCACAGGTGTTATTGTTTCGTTATATCCTACTTCCTATTCTTACTAGCGCACCTAATTTATATTGGATCATACACACTTTGACATACTTTTTATCTTTCTAACATACTAATGGGTGCTTCATGTGTAACATTTGTCTTACAGGAACTATTAGCCACCATGGTTGTCTGATAATTTGCTTGCTATTGTTTGTCATTGTTTGCCATTGTATGTAATTGTTTGTGGGCTATGCTCTTTGTCTTGTGTGCACATTGTATGCTTTTGACCACTTCGGCCCTGATTGTCTTGTGACATTGTGAGCGATGTCCCATATTTGAAACCCACTTTTTGTGGTTTACATTGTCTTCTTGTTTGCTAGTTTATACATTGTCTTTTATATATATTTGTCTTGTTTGCACTAACACGTGTTTCCAACCACTTTGTTTGCATGTGCCTTGATTTCTACCAAGCAAATTCCCTCCCCAGGTAGGGCATCCGTTTTAGATCAACGTTTGGTCCTCTCATTTGGGTCGCATCCTTCTAACAACGTCGCATGCATTCCAAACGAGGGGGCATACATTGGGTGAATCAGTCAACCCATATATCAGTACACAATCACAGTTTAGACCAACACAATACAAGACCATCATAGTCTTCAGTCACAGAAATGACCCAAATTCTGACTTGGTTCCTCCACATAGGATGGACGTTAGTGCCTAGATATAGACATGAGCACCTGGGCACCCCTGAATCTTCCTGGGCGCCTATGACTAGGGGCAGTTACAACATTTTCCTCAAATCAACATAGTTTTCAACAATTTACACAATAATTTTCATAGAACAGGTACAATCCTCCAGCAACCAGAATGCAGTCTATCTCCTTTTTCCTATTTGTGTTGGATCGAATTGGATCAAAATGGATTGAAATTGAATAAAGCAGGATCACACCATATCCAATGGTGTATAAATCATCAGGAAACAGTCAAAGGTTGGAGACTAACACTAAAACCTTTCTCCCCACACTTCTTCTTTCGTGGTGTGAGATCGCCCCAAAATCTTACACTTGGCGTGAGATCGCTTGAAAAAAATCATTCTTTTACAACATTTTCAAGATTCTTTCTATCCTTTTCACTCTTCACGGATCAGGTGTACATGTTCCTTTTCACATTTTTACATACTTTTTTACACACTTTTTACACGTTTGGATTGAATTTTTCATATACACTTATTTGACTACTCTTTTGCTATTCTCTTTTATAGGTTCGTCCTTATGGGAAGCAACAATCACATCATCAAACATCAAACGACATCGACAACAGATACAATGAGACATATACACATACGCTTTTCACCCCTAGGGTCACTTCCTCTTCTCTAGCTTCCACGCTTCATTTTTGTCACTCCACGCTTTTTCTTATCTCCCCAGCATGCTTTCGCCATCGATCTATATGGTTATCAAGTACGCATCTCTTATCTACTTTATGTTACCGAGTATTTACTCAATAATAAAGTGGGGGAAAATGTAGATACTAAATCACACACTTGGGTATATTTCCAGTTCATGATCACATACCACTATTCATATGATTCCTAAGTGAGAAAACTACTAATTGACCACTGTCTGTGGCCTCTTTGTTTTTTTTTTGGTTTCCTTCTTGGTCTTACACACCTTATTGCCCAGTCCAACTCTCGATACTTTAGCTTTTCTGAGTCTGGACACCATCGCCTAGCTGGGACCCAATGCCCAGGCGCCTTCGTCCCCTCTGGGCGCCATGACCTCTTTGTATCTTGCTCGCCTCTTTTGGGCCTCTTCTAGCCGTTGGACATCTTGTTTTCTTGGTGGTCGGTCTTTTAGTGGTTAATTATGAAATTCAAACAAGGGAATCATATAAATACAAAACTATGTGACCAATAAAGATGGATAATTCAAACAAGGGATGATTTCATGCACCTAAGGGAATCATTATAAAGGATTTATACTTCAATTATCGGCTATTGAAAAAAGAAATAATTCATTTAGTTACAAAATGAAGGACCGATAATTTCTTGTTTCGCGTGGAACCACTTAAAAAGATATGTAATCGTCGAGCCAGAACCCATCACATCCCATGGCTCAAAATATTTCTTCCCCCGAGGACTGCATCTCCATTCGAAGATGCTTTCAGACCTCTCACAAATCTCCAGGCATAGAGCCTCTGTAAAGTCCCCCCTCATATGATTTAATCATGCTTTATAACTTGCATTGAAGCCATGGAGATTTTCACCGTTGTCTACACATAAGGTTTGCATCTGAAATTTTCAGTCATGTTGAAGCTCCCTACTTCTTATAGTTGGGCTTTTGCATATGGATATAGCCACAGGCACTTGAATCTCAGGATTCCTTCTTGTGTTTTGCACCAATGGAAGATGTACAGAGGCCCTGTTTGCAGAGCAGGTAGTTTTGGTGGAGAATACAGAGGGGAGGGTGCCTATAACAGGAAGAAAACAATTAGAAATTCGAACGGAATAGCTGGGCAGCAGGAGCATTATACAGTTCTGGGATTGGCCAAAAGTGCTTCTTCTGCTGATATCAAAAGGGCTTTCAGGACACTGGCTCGTCAGGTGTGTTTTTTTCCCTCTTTGGAGAAAACTAAATACCATTTGTATAGCCCATGAAACTTGCCTTTTATGTCCGTGTCAAATATTATAGAGGGCAGTACACCAGCTAAAACTCATTTTTTTTCTTGGTAAATCTTAGACGACCTCGAATAGGGTTGGGGGGGCGGGTAAGATTGGGCCATATTTTTAAGATTTGTAAACATTGGTCACGCTTGAATGTATCCACCCCAACCTCACCACATGTTTGCTGGAGATATCAGCGGTCTTATTGTGGCAGGAGGACTTGAACCTAATTTGTGCTCTTATGTCTTGGGAAATAATAATTTCACTCCTGCCTTTATTAAGTTTTTGAGTATGTTTTGGTGGGATGGATCTGTCCAATCCGCCATGTTTATCGTCCACATACTATAGAAAGATGCCCGCCAATACCCTTTGATTAACTATTAGTCTCAAAAGACCCTTTTTTGCTTCCAATTGTGAATTTTTGGGAGCACAGGAAGCCACCTAATAGCTGGATAGAAATCTATTATTTCTTTGGTAAATGCTGAACACTCATCCACTGACTAGCGCACTATCAAGCTTGGGATACCATTTGGCTAAGAAATCCAAAATTTGTTTGGGATTTACACCCAGCTTCATCCGTTTGCTGGTCTGTGTTATCACAACCTTTTAACATGGGGAGTAAGCCCGGCGTGGCTTGAAGTTGGGCAATTCTAATGGCATTGCTCTACCTTACCACTAAACCATAGCCTACTGGACAATTGTATGGAAATGTTAGCTTTAAGGTTCTATACACTAATTCCTTCAAGGATACTGTTAAATATCCTATGAATTGTCAGAATTGGCAAGTCATTTGGCAAAGAAACTACAACCACTGGTAATACCTATCCTCTCCTTCATCAAGGATTCTAACTATTTTGTTGATACCCTGTCCAACCTCAAACTTGATGACAAAGATATCTTGGTGACCTTTGATGTTATATCCTTTTTCACAAAATCCCATTAGATGAAGCCATAGAAGTGGTAAAAAAATTGTAGATACTAGATAATGAGACAATTAACTAGTGGAATTCTGTCTGAGATCAATGCATTTTATATTTCGCGGAGAAATTTATGAACAATAAGAAGGCGTGTCAATGGGCTCCCCTCTCTCCCCTATTGTCGCTAATTTGTTTATGGATAAATTGAGAAGAATGCTATTAAGTCCCACAACCTGAAACTTAAATGTTGGTATTATTTTGTGGATGATACTAATGTGAGGTGACCACATGACATGGACACTCTAATTGACTTCTTAACCCACCTCAACCTACAATTAGAAATTTAGAACACTTAAAGTTCACAATGTAGGTCAAAGATAACCGCCATCTTCCTTTCATGAATGTCCTTATTACATGAAGAACAGATTGTACTCTCTCCAGACATGTATACAGAAAGAAGAAACATATTGATGTTGATATAAGAGCAGATTCCCACCACCTTCCTCCTCAGAAAGATGAAGTAATGAAGATTTTGTTCACCGGGCCCTCAGAATCTCAAATCTAGAACACAATGAAAGACAAAAAGCACTTCTGCAAGGCACTTAAGAATTGTTATCAAGACTGGAAACTTAAGAATGCATTTGCAAAGGCTAAAAGAAACCAAAGGCATCAAAGAATGGATTCAAGCACAGAAGTTAATAAGGCTTACTTACCAAATGTTCAAGGCACCACGGGTAAATTGGCAAGGATCATTAATAACATAAAATATTATTTTAGATCTATCCAGACCATTTGAGACTGGCTCAGAAGTGTGGAAGATCTAAGGGAACCGAAACTCAAAAAAGGTGTATATGAAATCCTGTGCTCATGTGGTATTCCATGCATTGGTGTGATAGGGAGATTATTTTAAACTAGGTTCAAGAAACATAATTAGGACTTATTCCGTTGAAAATTTGAAGTAGTTACTGTTGGTGGAACATGAGCGTAAGGCTAAACATTCTATTTTCATGGGTGAGGCTGAGACTCTAACCCTTGAGGGAAGGTGGAAAGATAGAAGGATTAGAGAAGCTCTTGAGAATTGAGATAGTAAAATATATCCTCAAAATTTAAACCGGGATGACTGATACGAGTTTTAGCCATACTTGAAAACCCCTGAGACACAAAAATTTCTTCTAAAGCATACCACGTGAGACATAGTTGCCATCTCCTCAGTCTTGGTATAGAGGTTTATTAATTATTTAACAAGGCTATAACTAGTCAATTAATTAATTAATTATTTGATTATTAACTAATTCTCCCGTGGCTAAATAATTGATAATTAATATATCAAGACTTAAGTTCATCTTTTTGGCTGACGACATCCTTGTTCACAACCCCCCTATTACCTTTGTGTATCACATATCTATTTATAGAATTGGGTTGAGAAGTCCTTTCCCAAGCATTGGCTTCAACCCTAGTCCTGTGAAGATGGATCCGGGAGCTGGATCCAAAATTTCAGAAAGAAATTTTAAGTAGATGTATCCATAAGACTATTATCCATCCTATTCATTCTTCCTCAAAAGTGTTTAGCAACCAAGTGTTCACTGCTGGCTTAAATTGTATGACGAGCAATACACCATTTAAGTGAATCTTTGTTCATCTCTTGAGTTGCACGTCTTTCTATATTTGTTAGTGTAGGCTGCTAAGCAGATGTGTCTTTCAACTGGGATTGTCACAAGAATAAAGGGTGGGGTGACCTATATATTGACTGAAAAAAGAAATGAACATTGAAGCATAGACATCAAAGGATATTTTAGGCTATTCGACCATTTTGCAATTGTTCTCTTGGGTTCATTATCACATTACAGAGTTATGCGACATGGTATTAGAGGGAGAGATTATTCTTGTTATTGAAAATGTCACAGATTAGCACACAAATTACAAGTCAGACTTCTACGTCTATTCAATGCTAATGGCATGTCAAGTGGTGTGGGCATTGGAGGTTTAATGTGAAGCAAAGACAATTAATGTTGGTCTGTTGCAAGCAGCTTCAATTCTTCAAATCTTGGATATCCATGTAAGCATGCTGTGGAAACAGTTTTGACAATATCTGCAAATGTGAATGTTCTGCACTCTGTACAGCTCTTGCAACGACATAAACTGTTCTCAATGCATGAAATATTATGATAATTTTGAATTAGAAAACTCAGCATAACCAGGGTATGCGTCCAAAGGAGTGGGGGGATGCGTAGGAAACATGCTCTCGTATCTCCAAAACGAGTAAATCCTGGGTACATCTGTTGCCAGCAAGGGTCATCCTAGGGATGTTTTGCCTGCATCTCCCGCTGATGGGTACATCCAGATGTCTCCTTACCTAAGAGTTAAATCCAGATGTCAATGGTATCAAAACTTGAGGAGTCATTAATCCATCCAAGTAAAGCAACCACATGTTGGTCGTCATTAAAATGTCATTCTTTTCCCTTGTAATGGACACATTATTGGGCGAACCTGATGTCCTAGAGAATGTGTATTTCAGTCCTGTGGGGGAGGGGAGACTTTTTACTAATAAATGTAACATGCACAACAACCGAGCATATTGAGCTAAGTCATGTATAAGGTTGGAGGAAACGGTGGACGGAGAGCAAATCTAACCTCGTGTTCGCTGCTAATTCAGGGGTTGCAGACCACATTAATGGCACAATTAACTTGAGCCCAAATGAAAACAGAGCCAAAGAGTTCTTAGTCATTGCTTTTAGTGATGATGTGCTCCAACTACAGATAATTCAACACAACCTGCACCAAAAAGACTAAAGCAAAGAATGGTGTCCAGTGGCAGTGGAAACCATATCTGCTGTTCATGATCAAGTGGCAGTGATCACTTGCAGCTTCTACAAATGCGAGTTCAGTGAGAAGCCTAGCACTCACTGAAGATAGTGAGGACTCGGTCCTCATACCTCTTGATTTGTATCTGTTTGGTGAGCCCCAACCAATTGGAGGAGCAGAATTTGAGAAGACAAGTGGAGGCCCATGCCACACTTGTAGCAGGAGCTTGAAAAGAGAAATGAAGGCCCATGCCACACTTAAATGGTTAAGTTTTGCACAGTGACTTGTCCTGATCAGAGTAGTCCAGCGGAAGCGTAATGAGGCCATTCCCACTACCCCTACTGGATCATTTGATGTGTTCCCATTCATCAGAGTTAGTTTTGAACTGAGATTTATTCCAGTTCTCTTGAAGAATGTTTCCTTTCCCTATGCTTGTATTAAGGAGGGGAATGTTGGAGGTAAATTAGTGTATTGTCAGTAAGTGTGTATAGTGAGTTGGTGACAAACAACTCACTATTTAGATTATTTAGTGCCGAGTTGCTTGTCATGAATTGTTGAAACAACGCACTTAGAGTACTTACATAGTTAAGTGTTTGTTAGAGTTATAAGATTTGACTCCTCTTTTGTAGGACAATACAAGTCTATATATGTACCTTTCATATTGAATAAGAATATATCGTGCAATATTCTTCATACATATAAAAGAGATAATTTAATTTTGTCCTCGTAGATCTTGTAACAGCCCCTCTTTGTTCTAAATGCAAACTTTGAATCGCTATCCTTAACCACCTCTCCAAAGCGACTTAAAATAAAGACCGTGCCTCATTTCTTATTTCGCCTTTCATGTTTTGCCTCAGAGTTTAATGCCTCATTTCTTATTTCACCTTTCCTGTTTTGCCTCAGAGTTTAAAATTTTGTGATTTGTAATTTACTTTCTGTTATGTTGATGGCAAAATGACTATGTTTGATTTTCATTTTATTTTGATTTTGTAATGGAAAGTAAACTTATAAGTATAGCGACAAACCTTCTTGAAATTTCAATTTGAATTGTAAATTGCACATTGCATTACATTATTTAAATTTTTATTTTACTGTTGGTCCATGGTTTATTTTTTAATTATTTTTTTCGCTATTAGCGTTTTCCATATTTTCTGTATATTGTGATCCTCATGACCTTTGTGTTGTCCCCTTAATTATTGGGGGTCACTCTAGTCATCCCTGAAATATGTTTTTGCATACCTGCGTCCCTGCATCCACGTCATTGAAACTTGGTGTGACAGATTGATATTGAGCTGAGTCAAAATGATGGTAGAAACTAGAAAGTTTTTGAGATACCAAGACTGAGTATAATTACATAGATTATCTGAAATGGGCAGAGATTAATCCAGGTGGGTTTTTCAAGTACAATTACAGTGATGCTGCCAAACCCATTCTTATGGCCCGCGGTAATGCTACTCATGCTTTATGGTCTGCTGTACTGCTGAACCATCTCCAGAGGTCTGCGGTGTCTCTAAGATCATCAATCCATCTCCTTCAGATGCTGCACATGTTTATAGTGGCACAGAGCAGTCTGGGTAGATCTTCCATAATGGGTCCTTAGCATTCGCTGCTTTGTAGCGCTATGCGTACATAGCCAGATGTATAGTTATCATCAGATATCAGAGCATAGACGTACCTAGTGGAAGTTAGATAGCCATACATCTCTTACGAGAGTATGCCATGTACATAACACACAGATTAATAACGTTTCATGTTCCAATTCTTTTATCTTTCCTATGCATTTTCATCTAAATGTTCATTTATGAGGAATAATTTAATATTTATTTTCCATGCATGTAACACATCTAGATTCTAACAATTTAGAGTGTTGTCCCCTGGATATCTCCTGGGTCTGGATCAAAACCATTCATAAAAGTGTTTGAACCATAGGGATAGGATGGGGGCAAATTGAAGGTCCCGTTTCTTGATTAGCACATCGTAATTTGAAAATGATTTGTAGGAATTTTAAAGCTACTTATGATGAGAAGCTCGGCAATCATGGTGAAACACCGAAAAGCATATAGTAGCCATTTTAAAATAAGAAGTGAGAGGTTTATAAAACTGTGAAATATGTTTGAGCGGTTTTTTTAAACAAAAAATGACATATATTTCTTTCCAAGAAAATGTTCCAAAGCATGTAGAATTTTCCTTTTTGGGTGAGCTAAGGTTAGAGAGAGTGTGGGTCAACGTTGATCCTCTCTCCAGAAAAAAGAGGTTTTAATTTGTACAACTGAAAAAAGGAAAAATGATTATTTGAAGCTTTTTTACCACTATGGTGGAAAGCAAGGAACGATGAGTGGATATATTAAGCCTGTCATTATGTGCACAATTGGGAAACAAGGAAAATGATTACTATGATTGTCACAAGCACACAACTTGTTATGCAATGTCCATGTTAAACAATTGTAAGATTGTATGTAAAGCATTTAAATGGCATGGGATATCCTTGTTCAGGAGTGGGAGTGCTACTATGTATCACGCAATCCTAAAATATGAAGTTATGAAGATATATTATGGCGGCTCTAAGCTGGTAAGACATTGTAACGCCCACAATTTTCCCGCACAAAACCCAAAGATTAGTTAGGAAAAGTTACGGAATAATTTTTTATTGTTTAAACGGGTTGCAACGGGAAAATTGTGGGCATTACAGACATAGTCCTCATTTAGGTGGAAAAATATAAAAGGACCGCACTTACACCTCTATAATGTTTTCACAAACTATTGTAAAACTTAATTAATAATTAATCATCAAAGGCTGCAATTCTCATGTCACACAATCATTAATCTAGGCATTCACATGTGTAAGCTACACATTGTATTTTACAGTAAAAATCATTTGCATTATTATTTTTTTTGATAGATAAATGCTTTTGACCGGAGCTATGAAACGGATTACAAACACCAAGGAAAGGACAAATAAACCAAACCCACCACACAACACCAAAACCAAACAAACAAGGGAAAGAAAAAACTAACTCCCAACTATCACCGCTCTTCATTCAAAGAGTAGTAATCAAGCAGATTCACATAATGCCCCTTTTTACCCTTTTTCTTTCTAACCTCTTGTCACTTACTCTGATCTGAGGCAACCACCAACATAAGATCATTAGAGGGGAGCTCAAGATTACCAGAAACTAGCTCTTGATTTGAATCTGATTTGTCAGATTCATGACCCTTCTTCACTCCACCTACTGCTACGTTATTATCTCCTAACCTGTTCATGGAAATCTTTTTATCCGGGATCTTAAAGCCTTTCCCAAAATCTGCTGGCGGAGCCTCTCTGGAATCCTCCATGTGATCTGCCTCGCGAGCTAGGTCCGGAGAAGGATTGTCCCAACCTCCTTTATGCGGCGAAGTCTTTCTCCTTTGAGCGCCCTTCTTTTTGCCATGCAGGCAATCCGCCTGCAAGTGAACTGGAGTTAGACAGATACGACACTGGAATGTTGTATTCTCATAGTCTAGGGTTTGGACGTGTTGAAAATTCTCCAATTGCAGTAAAATCTTGTCGGGTAATCTCTTGCTTAAGTCGATCTCTGCGCATAATTTGGCATAGGTGCGGAGTCCCGTCGCTGCCCTGACATGATCCACCTTTAAGAATTTATCTAAAGCATTACCGATATTCTCAAGAGCATACCTAAAATGCAGCGGAAGGTTCGGAAGACGAACTCACACTAGAATTTTTGTAACAAAAAAAGTATTCGGGTCGAACTCTGGGAACGAAGGCGTGAGAAACAATCCCACGTTGCCCCAGAAGCACAGACCATCCGATAAGCATTTTTGGTATTCTTCTGCCTCCTTAAAGTGCACAACAAAGAAACCCTTGGAGCAAAAGGAGATTTCACAGTTTTTAGACCAATTTTCGGAGATCCAAAAAGAAAGGGGGGAAGTTGGCCACATGCCGTTGAATCTTCAAATGACTGCAAGCTGATACAGGGATTGGAGTTGGGCGATTACCTCTGGGTTATCCAAGCTTAACAACGACGTCTCTTCTGCTAGATCGACGATATATGCTTGAGAAGCAGACGGTTTGTGCTCTTTTTGCTGCACGGATTCCTTGAAAGAAGCGAATTTGGGAGTGGCTGCTTTAGTGGACTCAACTCCTTAAACCTGTTTTCCATTGACAACACCTCCCCTGCAGAGAGAGTCGCTCTCTTGCCGCCATTCGTATCTGTGAGAACCTCCTTGCTAACTTTGACAGAGGGACAACAAGGGTTGGGGTTTCATGTCTCTTGTCTAAAATTTATCAGCCCTTCAGCCTCCAATAGTTTTATGTATTCCAACCGATCCTCCCTGCGCATGGAGGAAAAGGCACGAATGCCAACCAACTCCTCCCTCCCGCCTGTGACATTTGCATCACCCCTCCTTGCCCCGGATTTATCCCTGTCCTGTTCGCTTCCTCCCTTGCATGGGCCTCCGTCGCCATAACCTAAGCCGTCGCTATTCCCAGATTTGGCGCCATTCCCTGAGCAGGAACTGCCATTAGGGTTACGCCTATTTGCCACTTCCATCGCTCCTTCCCAACCTGGAAAATACTATTGTTCAATTCAAAGTTCATCTATTTTCCCTTTCAAATCATTTGCATTATTTAATGCTCATATAAATATTGGTTTTCTTCACAAGGCATATACCATGTTGTATTAACCTCTGCCTACTACAGTCTTTTTTGCTCCTGTCGTTGTCCTCTCCTAGAATTTCGTTTTATGATCTTTCTTATGTTGTCTTTCTTTTTGTCAATGCTTCCTCTTTGTCCTGTTTCTGCCCATTTTGTTTTACTGTTCATTGTTTGCTACACCACACCCCTCCCATTCTTTGGCTCTACAATTTTTTCATCCTTTGTTTTTGTGCCTTTTGTTAGTATGTCCTTTACTCCCCCTCCCCCTTATGCTCATCTTCATCCTCATCCTCATTTTCTTTGCAAATTCACGTGAAGACTATAGATTGCATGTGTACGTGCACACACAGAGAGAAAAGTATTAAATAAGAACATTCTTAAAGGAATATGCCAGTGTTGTAATATTGCACACTTAGAGTGAAATATATTAAAATGAGAATATTCTTTAAGGAATATGCCAGTTTTGAAATATAGGACACCTTTACTGGTTGAGACGTGCTCTCAAAGGGTTTCTGCTATAAAGTAACTATCTTTAGCCTAAGTTGGCATCCTTATCTGATAACAAGATGTGCATTTATATTTGGCTACTCGCTAGCCATTTGTTCAGTGCATTGATCATCGATTCATCGGTTATCATGCTCTTATTGATTATTTAGACACTGTTGGTATCTGCCTTATGTATCTGCATCTCTTTATTTTTGTAATTTGCTGCGTGAAACTATAAGAGTAAATTCCTGTTAGGAACATAACAATGGTAGTAGAACACTTTTTTGGTCTCGTGGGTGTAAGCTAACATTATGGAAAGGGCATTGGAACCATTTCATAGATTCTATCAAAATATCCTTTAGTAGAAACAAAAGTCAAATTTAAGGGTTGCTGCACATTTTTTTCATAGGGAGGACAATTTGGAGGTCAAAACCTAGTTTCATTTTGAAGAATGCTGTAAATGGTATGAGCAAGTACCAAAGATGGTTGCAAGCATGGTTCCATTTCTGGGGACCTCATTGTTTATGGGAGATATAAAATCCATGGCTCAACTTTAGGATGGAGGTTCTAGAGATCTGAAAATGCAGAACTCTAAATTGGTGAAGAATATTTTAATAGCAAATCTCAACAAAAATTGTATTGCATGTCCAAGCAAAGGTGATGGAAAGATATGGATGACGGAGCATGTGGTTCTCCAACATAAACATGAACCCATGCTTGTCCATGATTGATGAAAGAGCATCCGGGTTCACTTGTAATCTTGAATCACCCAAAAACATTGTAGTTTAGTTTTGTGCAAGTCTTTGTTGTGTGTTCCATGCAAATGTTGTTTTGTGCAATATTCTAGTTTGTATGTTTTGAGCAAGACTTGTTCCGCACAAGTGTCTTTTGTGATGTTTCATTGCCGCTTTCATGCACACTAAGATAGTAATGATCTATGTTGTGTTTTGCGCATTGTTTCTATCGTGCAAGAGTAGCTATAGTGTTCCACGCTATCAGTTGATATACACAAGTATTTTCAAGACTAGTTAGTCATAATGGTTGTGGCGTTTACTTAAGACTTCATCAAGGATCGCGACATCTTCTAGAGTTTGTGACCGAGTTCCATAGATCAAAAGGAGCTTCGGATCGATAGTGCAAGGTTTCATCACTTGGCACATAGGAAGGTGACTGAAGTACAATGCATAGCTGAGTCACATGTTTTGTGCACAATAACACATCATGCTTTTTTAAGAGCTTGCATTAACAACATATGTTCTATTCGATGGTGTTCATCGACTCTTGAAATTTTAGTCATCAGATCTATATTGAGATAGCACGCAAGAATCTACGTAGCCAATACGGCACCCCTAGGGCATCTGGTACTGGTATGAAACGTACCCGGTATGGGTATGGCCCGGATATGAAAGATCCCTAAATGGGTCTCTCTTGTTTTCCAACAACTCTAGGTCAATAAAAAACACGAAATACTGATCTATGATAATTATGGCAATTACCCTAATGCAGATCTGGATTTATTTGAGAAAATGCGACTAGGGTTTAAGATAGATCTTAATGCAAATGACACCCAAAAGTTATATTTTCGATTTCAAATGATTACCCAAATATTTAGAAACTGAATCATGCAAAAAAAACTGAATTTATTGCAGCCAAACAACCCAGAAATCAGATCTGAAGTCTGCTTAATATTCTGCCTGAAAACCGTCAAAATATACTTCAGAAAATGATGAAAATACAGCGATTTGGCTTACAATATTATGGAGAATATTTGACAAATATTTTTTGAGGGAAATACCTCAGAAATTGCTGCCAAACTGCCCACAATAGATCGATCCAACTGCTGCTCAAAAACCATTGAAAATACCTTCAAGAACTCTTCACAAACACTGCTGAAATGAACCTGGAAATCTGATTAACGCTGGAAATTTCTGAGTGAAATCCCCTCTCAATCCCTTGGGGTTTTCGTCCACAAGAGATGAAATCCACAAGGGTTTTCGTCCTTGGAATCTCTGATAAAAGCAAGAGCTCTTAACAATGCAAAATCTGATAATAAAAATCTGGAATGCCTCCTAAGCAAGTCGACTTGCTCATATAAAGGGAAAACAACTCACAAGCACCTCCAAACCCAGCTAATCACGTTCTTTCTTTCCCCTAGGCTGGTCGCACTTTTCCCCATGGGCCTAATGACACATTTCCCTATTTAGGACCCCCAGAAGCAAGTCGCACTTTTCCCCTTTTAATACAATTAATTTTTAATTGTATTTTGACATTGACTTTTCACTTTATTAATAAGCTTTATTATTTATTATATGTGCACTTATAATATTATTTAAAAAAAAAACAATAGCACAGTATAATAAAATAATAAAAGCTTAGTCACCCTAGAAACCTCCCTTGGCCGTCGGGTAGACAAAAAGGGCCAAAGGTCTTTGTCCTAGCTCATTCGGAAAGAGGGGACATTACAGTCCTCCCTTCCCGGAGTTGCTTGCCCACAAGCAACTGCAGTAACGCGGGGTGCTGAAGAATAGACTCACCCTCCCAAGTGGCATCCTCCAAAGGTAAGTCTTTCCAACGAACCAGGTACTCCCGTATCACCTTGTTCCGCAATCTTCTCTCCCTCCAATCTAGAAGCTCCTCAGGAACCAAATCCAATCTTCCCTCATCATCCAAGGGTGGTAACTCTACTGAAGAAGTCGTATGCTGACCCAATGCCTTCTTTAGGCAAGACACATGAAAAACATTGTGTATCTTACTTTCAAAAGGTAACTCCAACTCATATGTTACCTGTCCAACTCTTCTCACCACTCTGTATGGACCATAGAAACGAGGCTTAAGCTTCTCGGCTCCACTCTTCTTAAGAGTACTTTGTCTGTAAGGCTGGAGTCGTAAAAAGACCATATCTCCCACCTCAAATGATCGCTCAATCCTGTGCCTGTCTACATACACCTTCTGCTGATTTTGGGCTTGCGGCATATTATCCTTAAGGGTTTTAAGGATAACCTGGTTGTCCTGTAAGCACTCTCGAGCCTTAGGAGCTCTACTATCTCCAAACGCCATATCCACAAAGGATCTCGCGTCATAACCATACAAAGCTTGGAAAGGGGTCATACCGATGGACATATGGTACGTAGTATTGTAACAATACTTGCACAAATAAAGCTGCTTAACCCATGCCCTCTGCTGTCCTGAAACATAGTTGTGTAGGTACCCCTCAATCCACTTATTCACAATCTTCGTCTGCCCATTAGTCTGTGGATGCTAGCTAGTGCTCGGAGTCAACTCAGTGCCTGCCGTTCTAAAGAGTTCCTACCAAAATGTGCTCATAAACCTGCTGTCCCGATTGCTGGCAATATTCTTCGGGAGCCCATGCAACTTGAATATCTCCCTAAAAAATAAATCAGCCACCTGCGGTGCCTTAAAACTCGTGGGAATGGCAAAGAAATGCCCATACTTAATCAACCTGTCAACTATCGCATAAATGCGATCATAGCCCTGCACAACTGGTAGTCCTGTAACGAAATCCATAGATATACTCTCCCACCACTGCTCTGGAATAGGTAAGGGCTGTAATAAACTTGCAGGGAAAGTATGCTCGGACTTGTTTTGTTGACAAGTCACACACTCTCGAATATACTGTAGAACATCCTCCTTGAGACCCTTCCAAGAGAATCTCTCTCTAACCTGCCTGTATGTCTTGAAATAACTTGGATGTCTTGCTAATGGTGCATCATGGAGTGCATGTAGAATCTTTCCCTTAAGCTTAGATTTAGGTACCAAATAAATTCTACCCTTATAATAAATCAAATCAGAAATTACCTGGTAGCGCACATCCTGAATTTTGCCATCCACGATCTCACATGCCAAGGTGTTCTTCGAATACTCGACCACCAATTGAGACTTCCAATCTACAGAAATCTCACTCACGGAATATAGGACAGCAATATAGGGCCTCCTCGAAAGTGCATCAACCACAACATTCTTCTTCCCTTTGACATACTCGATGTCAAAATCATAGGTCTGGATCCTGCTGACCCACTTCTGTTGCCTCTCATTGAGTTCCTTCTGTTCCAAGAAGTACCTCAAGCTGTTATGGTCGGTTCTCACTACGAACTTCCCTCCCATCAAATACTGCCTGAACTTTGCCAATGCATGCATGATGGCGAGCATCTCTTTGTCATAGGTGGAATACAACCTTTCGTTCTCCCTCAACTTCCTACTCTCGTAGGCAATGGGATGACGGTCCTGCATCAAAATTGCACCAATACCTGAGCTTGAAGCATCACACTCTAAAATGAACGACTTAGAGAAATCCGGAAGAGCAAGGACTGGACATGTGCTCATCACCACCTTGAGCTTATCAAATATCATCTGTGCCTCATCTGTCAATTTGAATGCCCCCTTCCGTGTGAGATCTGTCAATGGCACAACAATATCGGAATAACCTCTCACAAATCTCCAGTAATATCTGCATAGCCCTAGGAATCCCCGCAACTCTGATATGTTCCTATGTGAAGGCCAATCCTGCATAGCCTGTATCTTTTCCTGATGGACCTTGACCCCATTGGCCCCAATGAAATGCCCAAGATACAGTATCTCAGTAAGTCCAAACTCGCATTTGGACATCTTAGCAAATAGAGACTGAACCTCCATAATGCCAAGTACCTCATCTAAATGCCTCAAGTGAGCCTCCCATGTCCTGCTATAGATCAAGATATCATCAAAGAAAACTAGCACGAACTTCCTCAACTGCTTGTTGAAGAGATGGTTCATGCATGACTGGAAAGTGGCAGGTGCATTAGTGAGACCAAATGACATCACCAAGAACTCATAATGCCCGTAGTGACATCTGAATGCTGTCTTGAGGATGTCCTCCTCTCGAACACAGATATGATGGTACCCTGATCGAAGATCAATCTTTGAAAAGTAAATGGCCCCATGCAATTCATCCAAAAGCTCATCAATACGAGGGATGGGATATCTGTTCTTGATTGTCTTCTTGTTGAGGGCCCGGTAGTCAATACACATCCTCATTGTCCCGTCCTTCACCAACACCACCGACGAAGCAAATGGGCTAGAACTAGGACAGATATGCCCCATATTAAGAAGCTCCCTGATGGTCCTCTCTATCTCATCCTTAAATTTCTTAGGATGACGATAAGGTGTAGTGATCACTGGCTTGGCACCCTCCTCTAACTCTATAACATACTCAAACCCTCTGTCTGGCGGTCTTCCTGGAGGAATGTCACCAAAAACCTGCCCATGTTTATCCACTATGGTCTGAATATCTGTATGCCACTGCTGCCCATCATCTGAAGAAGATTTGGATGAAATGAAACATTGGGCTGCCCATGCAACCTCTCCATGTCTGATGATAGACTCCATCCGATGTGCTGAAACAACTCTAGGACCACCATCTGAAAGGGCTCGTAGCACAATCTTCTTTCCATCTGCCATAAATTCCAACTCCATCCGTCTGAAATCCTGCACATATCTCCCAAGAGACTGTAGCCACCGAATACCTAAGACTGCATCGATCTCCCCAAGTCCAACTATGTAGAAGTCATCTGTCAATGTGTAGTCTCCTATCTGGATACTAAGCTGTGAAACCCGTCTAGTGCAACTCAGAGCAAAGCCATCTGCCACTCGTACACTGAACCCCTCAAATTCTTCAACCTACAGTCCCCGCTTCATCACAAACCCCTCATCAAGGAAATTGTGTGTAGTGCCACTATCAATCAAGCAAACAACTCGTTGGCCCTAAAGTACTCCTTTCAAACGAAAGAGGTGGTACCTAGGGACGCTAGAAAGTGAAGCAATAGTACCTGAGCCTAAGTATCTCCCTCTCCAAGCTCTACTTGGGGCTGCTCCTCATGTGCGCCGTGATCATCATCACTGTCCTCTGTATCTGCATCTGTTGAAGACTCTTGCCTCCACATCTGAAATGACCTCAATAAGATGCACCTTGCCTTTCCCAAGGCAGTTGTGTCCAGGCTTTCAGTGGTCCTTGCAATGAAAACAAAGTTTCTTCCTCCTCAACTCATTCTGAGTCTCCTGATCCATCCTAGGAGGGGGAACACTCTTCTGCTGATTAGTGGAACGTTGAAACGGTTTGGAGCTCGTGAAGGGCTTCTTACTAGGTTGGTAAGAAGTGGGAGATGTCTCCAAATCTAATACTGTCTGAATGACATCGTGTAATGTCCTAAGCCTAAGGGCCTTGACCAATCCTCTTAACCTGTCATGCAGACCCTCAATGAAAAGCATCACCACACGTCTCTCAGGCATCTCTGGCACCATCACTGCAATCTGCTGAAATTCGTTGATGTAAGAATCAACGGGCCCACTCTGTCGTAGTTGTGCCAAATCCTTGTAATAAAGTTCCACATCTTCGTGATCAAACCTGGCAATCAATTTCTCACTAAACTCCCTATATGACCGCAGTAGGTCATGTCTCTGTGTGATAAGCCCATGGTGCCACCAATCGTATGCCACTCCCTCCAGGTGTAGAGTAGCAAATTGAATAGCCTCCTGCACCTGCATAGGTTTGAGAGTGAGGTATGTATCAAGCTTGTGAATCCATGCCCTGACACTAATCTTTCCACTGCCATCAAAAGTGGAAAGGGTCACCTTGCTGGTAACCTGCTTCAATTCTCTCTTCTGCTGGGCCCTAGGTCTCTGTGCTTGTCTAGCTCTCAAGCTTTCTCTCTTTTGAATACAATACTGGTGAAGGGGAAAGGCATTCCGTACCTCCTCCGGTAATGCTCTCCACTCATCATGAGCTACCATCACATTATCCTAAAAGATTGTGTCCTCAAGTGGGTCCTCAACTAATGGTGGCTCCTCCCTCTGTAGGAATCTAGGTTGCATAGGTCTATCCGCAGTCCTCGTGGATCTCCTCTCCTCTGTATGTCTCCTATCACGTGGAGGGGAATCTCTTATGCTACCCACCTCTGTAGGTGCCCTGTTGTGCCTTCCGTGGCTATTGGCTACGGATGTAGATCTTTCCCTTCTGTCATGCCTATTTCTTGTCCTATCCATAGTCATACTCTCCATCATCTGTCTCATGGTCTGTATCATTTCCTGATGGGAGTCGATCATACCTCTGAAAAGAAGATCTGGGTCAACTCGCTCTTGCCGTGGAGGAGTGTGTGATCCCTCTCTCCTGGCCATGATTTCAGTACTATTCTCTGTATCCAAATCGGCTAGAATGCGAGCCTGCCTCCTTGTATGATACCTGTGTGGCCCAACTTCTCTAGGTTGCATCAAACAACCCTCCAGGTGGGAGGATCGTTGCTCTGATACCACTGAAAGATCCCTAAATGGGTCTCTCTTGTTTTCCAACAACTCTAGGTCAATAAAAAACACAAAGTACTGATCTATGATAATTATGGCAATTACCCTAATGCAGATCTGGATTTATTTGAGAAAATGCGACTAGGGTTTAAGATAGATCTTAATGCAAATGACACCCAAAAGTTATATTTTCGATTTCAAATGATTACCCAAATATTTAGAAACTGAATCATGCAAAAAAAACTGAATTTATTGCAGCTAAACAACCCAGAAATCAGATCTGAAGTCTGCTTAATATTCTGCCTAAAAACCCTCAAAATATACTTTAGAAAATGATGAAAATACAGCGATTTGGCTTACAATATTATGGAGAATATTTGACAAATATTTTTTGAGGGAAATACCTCAGAAATTGCTGCCAAACTGCCCACAATAGATCGATCCAACTGCTGCTCAAAAACCATTGAAAATACCTTCAAGAACTCTTCACAAACACTGTTGAAATGAACCTGGAAATCTGATTAACAACGCTGGAAATTTCTGAGTGAAATCCCCTCTCAATCCCTTGGGGTTTTTGTCCACAAGAGATGAAATCCACAAGGGTTTTTGTCCTTGGAATCTCTGATAAAAACAAGAGCTCTTAACAATGCAAAATCTGATAATAAAAATTTGGAATGCCTCCTAAGCAAGTCAACTTGCTCATATAAAGGGAAAACAACCCACAAGCACCTCCAAACCCAGCCAATCACGTTCTTTCTTTCCCCTAGGCTGGTCGCACTTTTCCCCATGGGCCTAATGACACATTTCCCTATTTAGGACCCCCAAAAGCAAGTCGCGTTTTTCCCCTTTTAATACAATTAATTTTTAATTGTATTTTGACATTGACTTTTCACTTTATTAATAAGCTTTATTATTTATTATATGTGCACTTATAATATATATATTTTAAAAAACAATAGCACAATATAATAAAATAATAAAAGCTTAGTCACCCTAGAGACCTCCCTTGGCCGTCGGGTAGACAAAAAGGGCCAAAGGTCTTCGTCCTAGCTCATTCGGAAAGAGGGGACATTACAGGATACGTGCCTGGAAACGGCCAGGATATAGCCAGGCAGGTCCGGGTACGTCTGCAGACGTACCCGATACCCGGACCTGCCTAGCCGTATCCTGGCGTTTCCAGGCCCAAAACTGTGTTTTTTTTTTTTTTTTTTTTTTTTTGTAGTTTATATTTTTTTTGTAGTTTAAATTTAATATATCATTACAGCAGAAAGTACAGTTTTCATAGCACCACTATTCTACAGAAGGTACAGTTTAAATTTAATATATCATTACAGCAGAAATTACAATTTTCGCAGCACCATTATTCTACAGAAGGTATATGTTACAAGCCATCATAAACATGGATAAAAATAGCATGTATGAGATAAATCATAAATGTAATAAACACCTCAACTAGATATGGTAGGGACAATTGAAATTATGAATGTATGAGTAGTTCGTTGTGGCTATTTAGCTTGTTTTGTTTTTCATATGCATAATATGTGGTTAATTCTTATTTAGAAGGCTGAAATTTATATATTTTTTAATTTTTATATATTTTTTGTACTGCCGTATCCAAGCCCAAAAATTTTTTTGCTGTTTCCGCGTATCAAATACTCCGTACCCGCTTCTGTATCCAAAACGTATCGGCTACTCAGATTAGGGTTAATACTGATTCAAATGATATTGTAGACCTCTGAGGCCCAGTTTCAAATATGACATTGTGTTATGAGCCGACTTTGGATTCTTTCAGTAATCTGGCAGGAGAAGGTTCAAACTATCGGAGCTGACTCAATTTGCATTGAGTTGTGTTTGAGCCCTATGGCTTGCTATATACCTCTATATAGCGATGAACAGTAGTGTCATATGGGTCACTTGTAGGTTCGAGGTGATACTATAGGTAGGTGGGTCTTGCATTATATAAGCATGCCACTAATCTTGTGTTAGGGATGACTCCCACACAATTGATACTATGGTCTGGTCTAGTCACTTCAGTGTGTTATTTGTGTTGTAGAGCTATACTTGCAAAGACTGTGAGTTAGTGAGCAAAGATCTTAGGATCTAGAGTTTGTTGAACATCTCGCCTGCGATATAGCTATATGTGTTGCCTTGTGTTGCTTTCTGTGATTGAATAAAGATTGCTGAGTTCAGAGTTCCATAATTTGTGTTTGTATTCGTATGTAGTGTATTGTATGCACAGTATTCCGTTGAGTATTGTAAGGGCTGCATGGTCTAAGGCATCCCGCAACAAGAAACCCTAACCGCGGCTACATCAATGACGCACTTCCACCAAAAATTGTTTGTGCAGAATTAGTGTGTTCTCCAAACCTTTTGTTTGCAGATGTACGGTTAATGGTCAATAGCACGTTGATGGTTTGTATAGTTCAGGTAAAGGGATCAAATTTATAGCTTGAAAGCTATGAGCTCAGAACGATTTTTTCTGTTGTAGCTTTGGTAGAAGTTGATGTGGTCATAGGAGCATGGTGGTTGAATACCTTGGGGAACTTCCGCATGAGCTTGGATTAATTTCACCTGAAATTTGAAGGACAACAACTGATTACAGTTAGAGGACTGTGACCTAGTGCAAACATACAAATTTCAGCAAACAAATGTAATTCCATGGAAGGTTTGCACGTCAAGCTAAAAACACATAAACTGGGAAGGTAGAAGGAATTGCAGCAGCTGCTTAATGGGTTTGCAAATGTATTCCAAGATATCCCAATGAGTTGTCATCTGATAAGGAAAAGAAGCACATTGTTGATTTATGAGATGCAACCTGGATCCCAGCCAATCATTGTTCCTCCTTACAAGTATCTTAAGTTGTCTAATGATGTATTTCAGGGCTTGAATTTATGGTATGCTACCAGATAGAAGAAGAGAATTCACTGCAATTGCTTTGGAGGCAAAAAAATTCAAGTAGAGCCGATTGCTATGCAGTTTTTCTACTTCGATATCAATAATAATTGTATGGACCCAACCTACCTTTTTAGTTTGCTTAGCACTTTTGGAATTAGAGGGCCCACCTGCCTTTTTAAGCAGCTGATACGATAACCTAACCACTTGTTAGGTAGTGGGTCCACCAATACATATTTTGTTCAATGCATCTGTATTCAATGTATCTGCTTGTTAGGATATGTAGGTTTGCAAAAAGTAATTAGCCTGCATGCATAGAGTGAAAAAGTCGTGATTGGAAAGCAGTTAGAAATATGCTGTTAGGCCTTAGAAGGTTATTGTATTTTAAGTAAAGCAGTTCTTGTGCACAAGACTGAGACTATGTTTTGGCCAAGGCAACATCCATATGGTTATTATCTTATGAAAGGTATTCTCCTTTCTTTGTAAAGTTTGATCTCTTTTCCAACAATATTATAGTTGTGTTAGTGGCCCCAGTATCTTTAATGTCAGTTTTTCAGCTCAGATAAAATTTGTATGTTTTAAATCTATTGGCTGCCCTAAGTTTTTATTGTATATTGGATTTCTGTTTTTGTTTTAGCATTTTCAGCATTTCAGATATTAGTTAAAGATTTAATAGATGCATTGGCAAGGTTTCATTTACACTAGATTTATCCCACATTGGTACAAAATTTGAATAATATATAAGGTAAATGGAAAGAAATCCTCTTTTGAAGTTCTGCAAGGGGGTCTCATGTGCCAAATTGGCATCTTGCTTGGAGGTGACCTAAAACACAACCTTTACCTTTTATAACAGATTTTAGATTTCAAACAATCAACTGTAGATTTATATTATTGCAGTTTCAAATTTCTGGAGGTGTTTTAGATTCTGATTTTCTGTTCAGTTTTAATTTCCACAAAATTTCCAGAATTTAAATGCAATGTTTTCTATCAATAACAAGAAATTCCTGTAATGAGCATAATACACTTGCTTGAACTGGAACATAATACACTTGCCTTTATTTGTTTGGCACAGTTATCGTTTGTAATTGTTGACCTTACTGATTATTTAGATACTATTGGTACTTGCTTTAAACATTCACATCTTTTTATTTTTGGTCTTTGCCATGTGGAGTGATTTTCTTTCATTCCGCTAATGGCATGCTTTTAATTTTTCTCTTGTTATTAGAGCTTAAGGAGAATTTCTCTGCAGTCTGACTGTGTGCGTGTACTTGTGGGCTTGTTTGTGGAATCTGTTTTTTACGTTAATAAGAAGAGACCTTTTTTTTATGTGGGGATCCCTTTTAAAGAGGGCTTTCTTTGTTTGTGAGCAGGTGAGTTGCATGTTTTGTTTAGACAATATTTTTCTTTTTCTTTTTGAAGAAATGAATCTTATATCACTTTACAAAACAAATGATTTGCTTCAGCCGACTTTTAAGATTACAAGGGAAAACTTTCCATATGTAAGAAAGGTAACAAAGTATCTAGGCTTGCATCCTAATTGGAAAAGAATCCACATCAGGTCAAAACCACTCAACCTCAGTGTGCACAATTTAAGCCCAATCTTGTCTAAAAAGCTGTAATTTCTCCAAACTGAGTGGGATGATATCTTCTCGAAAAGTAGCTTTGCATCTTCTTGATAATCAACAGTCCCAGATCATCCAATAATCCCCTAGAAGAGGTCCCTGATAAGAGAGAGGAATAACAAAAAGGAAAATGAATTCAGCTTGTCACCAACCCCAAAACCGTCTAGCTGTTGAACACCTCCAGAATATATGGTCAACTGTCTCCTCTTTTCCACACACAATGCAAAAAGCACCAGCAATACTCACCTTTCTCAACTGTGCTTTGACAACTAAACCCTGCTGCTCAACTAACCTGAAATATCCCCAAGTGGATATTTTTTCCCTAAGTTGGGTTTTAGGCAAATCCCAATATCCAAATGCAAATCGAAATCATGTATATCAGATTTTTAGTATGCAGACCTGAACTTTATCATGGATTTTCGACTTGATTAGTTATACTAAACAGCCCACACTTCATTCTTACCCACTCCCAAGTATCTTATAGAATTTATGAACCCTAATCAGATCATGATTGGTGTAAAAGACCATACAAATTTTAGTTTGTTGACTGCTGCGATTTTAATCCAGAAATTGCGACTAGGATCTATTATAAAACCTCCACACAACAGCACTTAAAAATATGTTCTTCCAATCCATATTAATCTCCTAATTTTTATCAGTCAATACATGCAATAAAACTCAAGTTTCGGAGAGCAATAAGGCTGAAACTGTACTTAGAATTCTGTGGATTTGTATGGCTGAGAATAAGACTTTTTAACCCTTCAAAGGTTTTGCAAACAAGCTATTTGGACTCACAAAAATCAGATTATAATAGAGCAATACAAAACAGTCTTTGAGTACCTCAAGACAACTCAGATCTGGAAATGAGTGGGTCGCTCCACCATGAGAAATATTAGTAAATAATTGCTGCAATGAGATCCATAACCTTCTGCCAATCTGCTTTATTAATAGCTGCAAACTCTAATAAACACTGCTGGAAAATAATAGAAAACTTTGCAAGAACCATGGAAAATCCTGTGTAGAAATTCCCCCAAAACTCTAAGATGGTTTTTGTCCTCTAGAGGCAATATACTAAGGGTTTTCGTCCTCAGAATATTTTATACAAAAGCACCAGGCTTAAGATCAAATTCAGAATTGATAAAATGATTATATGATGTCCCTCCTCTAAGTCGACCCTTCCTTTTAAAGGGAAATTTGGCCCAAAAGGACCTCCAACTCAACCAATCACAAAAGGTGATTTCTTTTAGACATGTGCCCCAAATTCTCCTTAGACTAGGTTGCATTTTTCTTGGGAAGAGTAATAATTTTTATCCTTTCTAAACTCCACTCTCCCTCCTTTGTCCAAGTCACATTTTTGCCTGGGGATGACACAAAAATAACATGGGTCTCTTTTCTACTCTCCCTAGAAAGGATACAACCTAATATTAGACCCAATGCACCTATGTAGCGATTACAAATTTATTATTAAGTCAAATAAATTAATACAAGAGCTTTATTAATTTTATAAATATTTTTTTGCACTTTGTAATAACTTATTGTGACTTAAGTCACCCTTATATTTTTCCTTTGGCCGTCGGGTTGACAAAATGGGCCAAAGGTCTTCGATTGGGAAAAGGGGACATTACGGCCATCTCAATACCTTTTGTTCGAAGGAGGTTCTTGCTTTCCAAATGACTTGACAATGTTGTTGCTATCCAAGTCTTCTGGTCCAAAGCGAGCAAATAGAAATAGGTCACAAAAAAAAAGGGTTTGTACTTATTCTAGGGACCTCAATCATCCAGAACATCAATGCTTACAGAAGTCAAGGGCCTTTTGTGAGCAAAAACAACAACATTCATTCAGTCAACAGCGATGCCAATAGAATCACCAATTCAGGCCTAAGAATCCTAATAAGGCCAAAGCTGTCTTTGCGATCTCCACTGCTTTGATTTCTTGTACATTTGCCCACAGTGGTTGGATTGTGGATTCTGGTGTTACATACCACATGGCTGGAGAGATGCTTCTTTGTTCACTCATTCAGATCAAGTCAATAATAGTGATAATTCTGCACTTGGCAGATTTTGGAGTGGAGTTATTGTTATTGGGAATGATGAAATCAATGGCTTTTTTGTGCATAGTCTGTGTAAATTTACAATACCAGACGACATTGACAGGAAAGAAAGTTTAAAATTGTTGCGCCTGGATATGCATATATGTTCTGTAAATGTTGCAAGTTTATTCCTCTAACTCTGTTCTTCTGTTTTCATCCATTTGTGGCCCTTTTGATGAAAATAGAAGTTTGTGGCATGAAAGAATAGGTTACTCGAATCATAGCAGCTTGCATTTGATGAGTAGATTGAGCATATTTTATAGTTTGCCTTTTGTCTTGAATGTCCTAAAAACTTTTCTTTTTGAATGAGTTGTACTTGGCAAGCATCATAGGTGAAGTTTTTGTAAAATTTAAGGTGTGAGAGGCAAAGAGTTAAACACAACTTGTACATTGTATTCCTTGTGGTCTAATGGACCAGGCCTCTCTTTCAGTTTTGAAGTATCTTTTGAAATTCAACAATTATATCAATAAGTATATCTATGTTTATTTCTTGAAGCATAATAATAAAGTCCTAGGGAGGTTTAAGGAATTTAAAAATCTTCTTGAAAATCATTATTATTAAACTCTCAAAACCATTAGGACTGACAATGGTGAAGCGCATGTAAATAATGTTCTCGAGGTCTTTTGTAATAATAACCCTAGGTCATATATTGAGATATGGATAGCTGACCTGTGGCTAATGTAATCTCTTATCATGTCATATCATATTTATTTATGCTTTCATATGCTTAGTGGGTCGGCCTTAGGGCTTTGCATAGTATAGTAGGGTATATATAGGAGTTAGAGAGTAGGATATTATCATCATATTGAGCACTTGAGTCTTATTGTATGGTTTGGAGGTTGCCCCCTCGAAGTGGCTAAGTCATTATACTTGCATATTGTGATCATTTCTCTATATTTTGGTGTTCTTTGGTGTTATATTTGGATATTCAGATCTAAGTAATTTCATTACAAGTGGTATCAGAGCTTGATCTCGGCCAGAATTGGGTCAAAACCCTAATTGTGAAGATTCGGCTATATCTCCAAAATGGTAGTGAAATTTTCTCCAATTTTTTACTTAGTGTTGCGAACTAAGTCAAGTAAGATCATCTCCAAATTTCAAGATTTTTTTACTTGTTTTGCACAAGTTATATCAGTTTTAGGGTTTTTCATAAATTCGCTACCATAGGCTATAATTTTGGGAATTTTTCTAAGTTTCTTATATTTTTGGAAAGCTTGCCAAAAATCAGCTAGGGTTTGTTCTCTATGTTTCTCTCTATTCAACCAATAAATTAACGACACCCCAAACCCTAAATTTCTACCCTAATCCTTGTATCCCAAGACCCAAACCCTACATCATGACCGAAAGATCGACTAGAGGCCAAGGGAAGGGTCAAGCCACTCTAGGAATGACTCCAAATAAGGAAGATATGGATTTGGAATCTTCATCTTTTGGAGTATTAGAGGTATTTAACCAACTTCAGGAAAGGGTTAATAATATGGTGAGGAGGTCTTCGAACATGATCTTCAAACACTGAAAGATGATATGGAAGATAACCTTCAAGCACTGGGAGGTAATATTCAAGCAATGAAGAGTGAAATGCATCTGGGGTTGGAATCAATGAGAAAGGAGATAATGAGTACTCTATTCAAGCATGGAGATAGGCATGAATTCATGAGTTCATTCAAGTCACATGGGTTCCTCAAGCAATGCACATGCCAGTTCCAAATAATGCACCCTTAATCAAATCAAACCAAGGGGGGATCCTCTACACAAAGTGGTGGTGGGCCTTCTAGCCAGTGGCGGAACATGATTCCAAAAGTAGAAATGTGCAAGTTCAATGGGAATGATCCAATCACATGGATCAACCAAATGGAGAATTTTTTTGATTTGCATCAAGTCCCAAGTGGACAAAAGGTGGTAATGGCATCCTTGTATCTAGAACCAGAAACAATTCATTTGGTATAGATGGATGTGTGAGCAAAAGAAAAAGAAGGGTCTCCCTATTACTTGGTCTATGTTCACTGATGAGGATCCAAACTCACTATAGTAATAGTGTTACAGAGAACTATTTTAGCCAAATAGCCAAACTACGATAGACATGGAAGTCAAGGATTATATCCAACAGTTCCAAAATCTATCATTACAGTGAATGACATCTCAAAGGACCATCTAAATGATCTCTTCTTGGGTGGACTCAAGGATAACATCCAACTTGATGTTCACCTTCTTAATCTTGGTTCAATATTAGAATCCATGATAGTTTCTCATCGAGTGGAGGAAAGAGATTTGGTAAAATGAAGGGGTCTCAATAATCACAAGGAACACATGATGGCCAACACCATCACTTCCCCAACCGACACTAATTGACTCCTCAACAAATTGAAGATAAGATGAGAAAAAGGTCTATGTTACAATTGTGATAGTAAGTGGAGCAAAGGGACATAAGTGTCCTGAGAAGAAATTATTCTACATTGAGGGTCCTAATGAGGAAGAAGATGAGGAGGAAGCAAAATGATGAAGAGGAAGAGGTTCTTACGATCAAGGTTAAAGAATCTCAACCAATTATCTCTTGCCATGCAATTTTAGGGATTAGCACCCCACAAACCCTCAAGGTTGTTGGGTTCATAAAGAAATAAAGGGTGACAATACTAATTGACTCTAGTAGTACTCATAACTTCATCAATCATAAGTTGGCCTTACGCTTAAATTGCTTCATTTTATCTAGCCCCAGAGTTTCAGGTAATGGTTGCAGATGGAGGTAAAGTTAGTTGTTCAAGAAAGTGCCATAAGATTAAGCTATCCATGGGAGATTACCTTCTAGAGGGCCCCATGTATGCCATTTCAATGGGGGAGAAGATATTGTGTTAGGGGTCTAATGGCTCACTACCTTGGGAATTGTTGAGATGAACTTCCAAGATTTGTTCATGAGGTTCCATTCTAAAGGGAGGAATTTTGAGCTATGTGGATGAAGGAAAAAGCTCCACAATTGGTAAGTTCTCATCAAATGCAGAAAATGCTTAAGAAGGGTGCAGATGGGTTTGTGGCACAACTATTTTCACTAGAAGTCAACCATCAAAAGGTCCTATACCATCAAATCTATAAGAAATTGTTAATAAGAACTCAATATTTTTGGGGATATGCCGAAAGGGTTACCTCCCAAAAGAGATCATGATCATGCTATTTAGCTAGTACTAGGAAGTCAACCACCCAACATTCAACCTTATAGGTACCCTTATCTATAGAAGAGTGAGATTGAAAAGATGGTACAAGAGATGTTGGAAGCATGTATTATTTTCCATAGTCAGAGTGTTTACTCTTCTCTAGTGGTGATGGTAAGAAAGAAGGATGAAGGTTGGAGCATGTGTCCAGACTATAGGGAGCTCAACAAATACATAGTGAAAGATAAGTATCCTATTCATATCATTGAAGATTTGTTAGATGAATTACATGGTGTTGTTTATTTTACAAAATTATATCTTCACTCATGATACCATCAAATCAAAATTCGTGATGAAGATATTCATAAAACAACATTTAGGACACATGAGGGCCACTATGAATTTCTAGTAATGCCTTTTGGCCTTACAAATGCACCATCTACTTTCCATAGTTTGATGAATTCAATCTTTTGGCCATTTTTCAACAATTTTTTCCTGGTATTCTTTGATGATATATTAATCTACAACAAGACATGGGAGGAACATTTACATCATGTCAATAAGGTATTGGACACTCTTGAACAACAACACTTTATGCCAAGCCCTCCAAGTGTGCTTTTGGGGTAAGGAGGTAGAATACTTGGGTCATATCATGTCTCATGAAGGTGTAAAAGTGGATCCTCATAAGATCCAAGCCATGGTGGATTGGCAAGATTCCTAAAACCCTCAAAAACCTTAGGGGATTTTTAGGGCTTACAAGTTATTATCACAAATTTGTGAAGAATTATGGTAGAATTGCACACCACTCACAATATTATTGAAGAAAGATATTTTTCATTGGAATGAGGAAGCAAACTAGGAATTTGAATCACTTGAAGAAGGCCATGTGTACCACTCCAGTTCTAATACACCCGATTTCTCCAAAACCTTTATTGTTGAATGTGATGCTTAGGGGTGTGGCATAGGTGTAGTACTTATGCAAGAGGGTCCCCATTGCATTTGAGAGTCATCAACTCAAAGGTAAGAACCTAACAAAACCAACTTATGAGAAGGAAATGATGGTTATTCTTCATGCAGTCAAACAATGGAGACCGTATCTCATGGGTCATCACTTCAAGGTAAAGACAGATCATGATAGCTTGAAATACTTCTTAGAGCAAAGACTATCATTTGAAGAACAAAAAAATGGGTCACTAAGATGTTGGGCTATGACTTTGAGATCATTTACAAAAAAGGAAAAGAAAATGTGGTAGTTGATGCACTATCTAGGAGAGATGAGTCCACAAAGGCATTGATTATATGCCATGTCCATATTACAAGCAGATTGGGTAGATCAAGGCAAGATCAGAATGGAGAATGACACAGAGACCCACACTCTCATTCAGAATCTCCAACAAGATCTAAGCATTTCAGAAAAAAAATGTATGGAAGGGGGATGCATTGTGGTACAAGGACCAATTGTACTTATGCAAAAACTCTACCCTTAAAATTCAGGTTCTCTCAGAGCTTCCATGCTTCTCCAATGGGTGGCCATTCAAGATTCTTGAAAACTTATCATAAAATTAAGCAAGATTTCTTCTGGGAAGGGTTGAAAGGAGATGTCCAAAATTTGTGGTAGAATGCTTGGTGTGTCAGTGTAACAAGGGTGAAACTATTAAGTCTCCAGGACTTTTGCAACCTCTATCTATTCCTAGTGAGTGGTGGACAGAGGTTTCCATGGATTTCATCACAGGATTGTCCAAATCTAAAGGGAAAAGTGTAATTATGGTGGTTGTAGATAAACTCACCAAGTATGCTCATTTTTGTGCCTTGTCACATCCATTTACAGTGAGTACAATTTTTATATCTTTTATGGATACAATTCAGAAGCTACATGGAACACCCAAGATTATAGTCAGTGATCGTGATCCTATATTTACTAGAAATTTTTGGACTGATTTATTCTCATGTTTGGGTACTCAATTGGCTCGTAGTTCATCATATCATCCCCAATCAGATGGACAAACTGAGGTAGTAAACAAATGTTTGGAGGGGTATCTATAATGTTTTGCTTCTAGATAAGCAAGAGAGATGGGTTAAGTGGCTACCACTTGTAAAATGGTGGTATAACACTTACATTTCATACTTCATCCAAAATGTCCCCATTCTTGGCATTATATGGTTACCATCCACCATCCCTCACTTCCAACTTAAGGATCCAGCCTAAAGTAAGAGCAGTTGAAGAGCACATTCAACAACAATAGGAGGTGATCTCTAGCCTTAAAGAGAACTTGGTATTGGATCAAAACCACATGAAGCAACAAGATGATCAACACTCTAGTGAGTGAAGCTTTGAAGTTGGAGACTTTGTTTTTGTATGATTGCAACCATACAAGCAACTATCTTTGAAACAATAGAAAAAAGATAACAAGATTTCACCCAAATACTATGGCCCTTATCAAGTGTTGTGAAAAATTGGTAGTGTGGCATATAAATTGGAGCTTCCTCAATCAACTAAAATACATCCAATTTTCCATGTTTCTTACTTGAAGAAGGTCATTGGGAAGAAGGTTTCTTCTTTGTTTCTTTTTCCCTCTTTCAGTCAGTGTTACTCGATCTTGATGAGGAGGGATGTATCATCTTGGAGCTTGAAGGAATCCTATAGACACACACTAAGAAGTTAAGGACAAGGGTCATCACCGAGTATCTGATCAAATGGAAGAATTTGGACATTGAAGATGCAACATGGGAAGATGAAGCATTTCGGAGCAATCCAAAGATTACCAACATTGGGACAATGTTGCTTTAAAGGGGAGGGGCATGTTACGCCCTTAACCCTAGGTCATATATCGGGATATGGATAGCCGACATGTGGCTAACATAATCTCTTATCATGTCATATCATATTTATTTATGCTTTCATATGCTTAGTGGGTCGGCCTTAGGGCTTTGCATAGTATAGTAGGGTATATATAGGAGTTAGAGAGTAGGATATTATCATCATATTGAGCACTTGAGTCTTATTGTATGGTTTGGAGTTTGCCCCCTCGAAGTGGCTAAGTCATTCTACTTGTATATTGTGATCATTTCTCTATATTTTGGTGTTCCTTGGTGTTCTATTGCTACTAATATTGATATCTAGATCTAAGTTATTTCATTATAATCCCATGTGAGAAAGAATGTTCCTTATTCGCCTCTACCCCTAATGGGGTAGCTGAGAGGAATAGGGGTAGTCATTCTATTTGTCAAGTCACCTCACATACTTTACCCTAAGTTTTGGTTAGCATGTATGATTATCTGTCATTTATTTTGGATCTAACAATCAGTCAGTAATCCATGCATATGTTCTCAGTTTGTAATAACTACTGGAGCTGCTAGATTTGTACAATCTTGAAGAGGCTTGGAGTGGGTCTAAAGCTGAATACATGTCATCCCAATTCAGGAGCCACCTTTTTAACCTAGGTCAAAATGTCCCAAACTTCCTACTATTAAGATTATATATATGAAAGTCCAGTGGAGCTCAAGTGTCACTATATTTAAATTTTTCGACATTTGGTGGCCCTTCATTGGTGTTTATTGGAATGATTCCCTATTAAGCAGTCCTTCTAAAAAGATTATATCTAGGAAGCATTTGGCTTTGAAATTCGAGAATCCATATTATTCATGTAAGACCAATGCTTTCTCCAAGGAGCATCTTGGAAATTTTGGTGCACCTCTTACCAATGTTTCTAATGCTCTTTGAATTACCACCTCAGAATGCTTACCCCCTTTCATGTTGATGGGATTGAGAATTCTTCAAGACAGCTTCTATGGGTATTTGCACATATTCGTCCTTGTATCCGTAAACATGTCACTGTCGGCAGATGGATGAAGCACCAAATGGGTTGCAAAGACCATATTATTCTCAGGTACATCAATGTAGGTGAAGTATGTTAGATTTTTTGTACCGTTTAAGTGATTTACTAAGATGTCCGGTAATATTGTCCATCCGATTTGTACACGCATCAATCCAAAGTTTCTTGATTAAAAGCTGTATCTTACACAATTATTATATCACTGGATTATGTGCTTAATGAAGGTCCAGATTTCCAACCGAACTGGAATGGATCCTTGATCCTTACACGTGTGCATATGAGTTGGGTTCCAGAGTAGTGGAATGACTAATATCTATGTGTAAGATCTTGTAGACTTATATAAATTCATGCTCTATTTATTTCTTTTGATTTTATAACTCCTATTGCTTCCAGATTCTAGCATGTGTGATCCTCTCTGAGAAATACAATATTTCCCTAAAACAGTGGCAACTGAGTAGTTCCTTAATTTTCATTGTACTGGATTTTAAGTGTTTTCTTCCATCAGGGACAATACTTTAATCTTGGTTGAGGATTTTCGTGCCTGATTTTTTGTAAGCCATGCACCACATAACAATAATAGACTCAACATAGTAGCATGTTTAACTGCAATGTAGACCTTGATTAGGTTTGTCAAGCCTACACTTGGATTATCTATCTATTCATCTTGTGGCATGTGTTCAATCCTAATCATCTTGACACTCTTTTCAGGCTTTTATCCTTCACTATGGAGCATATAGGTTTGAGAAGAGATGTGAAGCTCCATTATTGTGATATTTACATTCGAATGCCAATTTCATCATATCTATATGTTAACAGGTAGTGATCTAGGGACCCACGCTTTTTAAAAAGTTATTGGTAGAAATGATTCCTCCTCTAGAATCCACCACATCCTCAAGTGATCAATGCTTCACCAATCAGTGGAGAGGTCCTTTGACATGGTCTTCTTGATTTTTCCCTATCACTACAATTCTTTCATGAGGGCTTACACCTCGTGGATTTTGCATCTACTAGGCACAATCAGATCCTTTGTATTGTGCCATGATGTTTTAGTCACATATCCTTGCAATAGAGGCTGAAGACCTGTATGTCTTGGTAGCATGCTAAATTAAGGGATAACTTCCTTAGCTTTCATGCACCTGTTCTCATTTTGAATTCTGAGCTGTAGTAAAGGAGATATAAGCATGGCAAGGTCACACTATATGTACTAGTGAGATACTAGTTTTCTTCTGTATGACTGTTCAAAAGACTGTCACGAATCTACCACATGGATCTCTTATCATGAGGCTTTGTAGTCAACTTATCCAGATTGTGTTGTCTATCAGATGTTATTTGTGCCTCTATGAATGGATTGAAGATAGTGTTGATAATTCCCACTACTTCTGCATGTAATATTCCTTCAAGTTCTTCTCTTGATTCATACAACAGAATTTTATGGTGACAAGTGCTTGGTACAAAAATTGACTTAAGCAATCCCTCCATACCTGATCCAGTGTCTACATGGTAGCATCACATGGATTTCCAGTAGGGAAATTGGCTGAAATCATTCATTTTGAATTGCGCATCATATGGTATGTAGATATTTCCATCAATTCATGATTAAGGAGTTTACTGTTGAGATGCTTTGTTGCTCAAATTTAGGAATATCAAATTCTTTGAGAAATTGCTTCTTTCAGTTGGTTTAGCATTCAACCTACTTCTTGTCACAGGGTCAAGCTTTTGTGATAGGTAAACTCTTCAACTTTGGAATTATTCACAAATCACAATTAATCGTTGTGTGTTTACTTTCTATTAGAAAAATAACAGAGATAGCTAGTGAATGAATTATTATTGTGCTTAGAATCAACAATTGTAGTAAAGGAAAGAATATAAGCTCATAACACCAACAATTTTATCCTGGAAAACCTCCAATGGAGGAAAAACCAGTCGGGAAGGGCAATTGCTCTTTCTTCCCACTTCTATTGGCCAATTCAAATCAAGAAGTACAAAATTTACAATAAGTATGAAAGGGAAGTAGATAATATCTCAACACTTCATTTCAATTAATTGTTTGCTCTGTCTCAACACTCCTTTCTTCTACAAACACAATTTCCAGCACTAAGAATTCTTGCTCACTTGCTCTCATGCTTCGATGATCTTCTACACTTCTACAATAATGTATTTATAGCCTTTCTCATGTCCTCCTGTGCACTGGAGAATAGGAAAGGTCATGAAGGAGAAGAGAAACGAACATCCTTTTAAATTTAGAGGTTGTTCGTTTCGAATTTTGTTTTCTGTCCATAATGGCCAGGACCACCGCCCTATGCAGACCGGCGGTCCCAGGACCGCCGCCCTGTCTGGGCTGCAGTTCTGTAACCGCCGCCCTACACTAGGCGGCGGTCCTGTTACTTACAAGACAGAACCTCATGTTTATTGTTTTTCTTCTTTGTGTTGACTGTTTTTTATGAAGTAGAGTTATTTTGGATCCCTATGGATCACAACTCCCCCTGCTTAGGAGGCTTTTGGTCCCACAAAAGCTTAGTGGGGGAGTAGATGAGGAAATAATTCCCTCGCTTGCTCCTTCGAGTACCACCAAGCCTGCCTTGGTGTCTTTCCTTTCAGTCCGATCTGCAAAGACTCCTAGGGACCTCTTCTAGTCTCTCTGACCTTTTGTTGAAGCACTACATCCTCCTCCAATTCGCCTCGTGAGTCCAAGATGCAATCCTCAATGGAAGGTAGCAATTGCAGTTCTTCATCTTCATCTAGCGTGAATAGCTCATATAGGCGCAAGTTTTCGCAGTTTTCTACAGAGTACATCCTCATAAATGACAGCAAATCAAGTCAAAGAGCATTTTTTTCCAACCTGCTCCAATATGGTGGAGGGTCCTGTAATACCCCTTGTAGGATATTAACTGATTATATATTAAATACTTGCAAAAATAAACACTTAGAAGATAAACCCTCCTAGGTTTACCTCAACGAACCCTAGTGTCAGCTTCAATAAAACCCAAATAGGATTGGAGTGAGCCAAGGTGAGGGTTTGATGGGCAATCCAATTGGTATTTACACTCATTTATCCAATACAATTTGCAGAAGTAAAAATAATAAATAATAACTGCTGAAAATTAGCTGAAACTTTGGAAATTAATAACTCCCAAAATACTAACTCTTTTAACTTGAAACCAAATGCAGTAGAAAGGGAAAATTATGAGTTTCTTCATCAAAATAAATATCAGATCTTTGCATGCACTAGAAACCACTCAAATCAGCCCCCGAAAATCCCAAACCCAATCGCTAGGGTTAGGGTAAAATTGCATAAATAATTTCCAGCACTTAGAACCCTTCAAAATACTCAATAACATGCAGATTTTACCCTCAATAAAATGCGCCAATACCCTAGACAAGTCGCCAAAGCTAGAGAGAAAATATCATGCACAAAACACCTTCAACACAAAGAAACCAAAATGGAAAGAACAATGGAGTCTTCAATAATCTTCAATAATGGATCCAAATAAGAGAGATCAATGCCAGAACTAGGGCATACATCCCAATTCTCCAAGCATGGAGTGAATCAATAATTCATCAACATGCCCTCTAAGGAAATGCGACCTCCCTTTTATAGAACTAAGGGGGTGCAATATCCAATAAAGACATAGCTTTCCCTTTTGGAGGTAAAACATAAACTCTCATTAAAATAATTTAATACTAAGACTATGTCCACTTTATTTATTTTTTAATTAAATAAATAAAAGTAACTAACCTATGTGCACATTAAACAAGCTAAAAAGACTCCCACTTGTAGCGCTAGGCATGCCAAGGGGTTACAATGCAAATGAAAAATAAATATTAATACTGTCTCAAAAAAGGGGACATTACAGGTCCATATCGTAGTGGCTTGAGCTTCCTGTGCTTGACCTTGTAGTCTCTCCTTGCTCAAGTAAAACCAAACTTTATCTCCAACATGAAGCTTGTGTTCCCTCCTATGTTGATCATGCCTAGCTTTGTACTTGGCTTGAGATTTCTCTAGCTGTTCTTTGACTTTGAGATGGATTTGCCGGATCCTCTCAATGAATTTGTTAGCCCTAGTCACCTCTGTGTCTCGTGTCTCCTTTTCATCTTGTTGTCCAACTGCTATGTCCAGCGGATTTGTAGGTAGATATCCCAAGCATGCTTCAAATGGTGACTTCATAGTGGATGTGTGTACTGCCCGGTTATAGGAATGCTTGAATGTAGGCTAAGGACTCATCCCAAGTCCTTAGGTATTTGTTGTTATACCCTCTGATCAATTGTACCAAAGTCTTGTTTACCACCTCTGTTTGTCCATATGTCTGTGGATGGAAAGTTGTGCTCCTCTGTAACCTGGTATCCATCTTGTCCCACAAAGTAGTCCAAAACTTCCCCAAGAACCTGGAATCCCTGTCAGAGACAATAGACTTTGGCAAACCAAAATGCACCCATACATTAGCAAAGAAAAGATTTGCTGCCTCATGTGTTTTTACTGTCTTTTTACATGCCATAAGAATACACATTTTACTGAATCTATCCACAACAACATAGAGATAGTCATGGCCATGTTTAGACATAGGTAATCCTCCTACAAAATCCATAGAAATGTCCTCCCACGGACGAGTAGGTACTGGTAAAGGCATATACAAACCTTCCTTCCTAGTTTTAGGCTTGCTAGTACAACAAAGTTTACATCCACGAATAAATTTTGATACTTCTTCTTGCATGTTGGGCCAATATACATACCTTTGCAAGTGGGCTAGGGTCTTACCAACACCGAAATGTCCCGCTACTTTCGAGGTATGTGCTTCTCTCATCAATAGAAGTCTTTCTTCTTTAGGCACACAAAGTTTCCCCCATCGGTAGAGCAGCCCGTCCTTGAGATAACAGTCTTCAATCCCCGTCTTTTCAGCCCCTTGGGACTGCAACTTCTGAAATGTTACCCCAAAGTCTTTGTCTTGGGCATATGCTTCTCCGTAAGCTTCCTTCGTGAAGGGCTCGATCTAAGAGATAGTGGCCAAACAGGAGAACTTTTTCTGTGTGGGTGGCCTAGACAACATGTCTGCCACCAAATTTGTACTACCTTTCTTGTATTTGATCACTAGATGGAACTGCTGAAGAAACCCCATCCATTTGTAGTGCCTTGCCTGCTGCAATTTAGACTGTGCTTGCAAATACTGGAGAGGTTTGTGGTCAGTGTGCACAATAGTTTCTTTACCCAACAAATAATGTTTCCATTTTTTAATTGCTTGAACTAGTGCATACATTTCTTTATCATATACTGAATATCCTTTAACTGTTGAAGTGAAGGTTTCAGAATGATAACATACGGGTTTACCTCCTTGAAGCAACACTGCGCCCATAGCATAATCACTGGCATCTGTCTCTACTTCAAAAGGTTGCTGCAAATTAGGAAGAGCAAGTACTGGAGCATGACTAATCTTGTATTTCAATAACTCAAAGGATTTGTCTTGTTCCTTACCCCAGTCAAAACCCTTACTCTTTGCGGCCACTGTGTGTAGAGGTGCTGCAATCGCCGAGAAACCCGGAATGAATTTCCGCATGTACTGTACTGCTCCCACAAAACTTCTAGTCTTTGTGGCTCCTGTTGGTGTTGGCCAATTTGTGATGGCTTCCACCTTCTTTGGATCCACTCGTAGCTCTCCTCCTCCAACCACGTGCCCAAGATAGACGGGTGACTGTTTGGCAAATTCACATTTCTTCATATTACAAAGCAATTGTTTCTCCCTGAGAACTTGCAAGACTTGCTGCAAATGAGTTAGATGTTCTTCCCATGTGGCACTAAAAATCAAGATATCATCTAGATATACAATGACACATGAATCTATGAAATCCCGCAATACATCATTCATCAATCTCATAAATGTAGCGGGTGCATTGCATAATCCAAAAGGAAGTACTAACCATTCATACAAACCCTGTTTTGTTTTGAATGCAGTCTTCCATATATCCTCCTCCTTCATCCTGACTTGGTGATAACCTGACTTGAGATCCAACTTCGATGAAAAATTTGGCATGTTGAAGTTGGTCCAAGAGATCATCTATACGGGGAAGTGGATATCTGGTTCTTTATGGTGATCTTGTTCAAAGCACAACAGTCGATGCACATTCTCCAAGAACCATCCTTCTTTGGCACCATCACAATAGGTTGAACCACATGGTGAGGTGCTCGGATGTATCACCCCTTGGTCTATTAGTTCTTGGAGTTGTTTCTTTACTTCAGTACTCTCAAGCAAGGATTGCCTATACAACCCGATGTTCGGTAGAGGTGACTCTGGCAACAGCTGAATCTCATGCTCTACTTCTCGTTTTGGTGGTAATCCACTAGGAGCTTGAAATACTTCCTGAAAAGACTGAATAATACTATCCAAATCTTGTTTTCCTTGGTTAGAAATCTCTGAAACTTCTACCCCATCTTGTTTATCCTTTAACAAAAGTGAACAAAACTGATTATGATTTGACTGAATAAGTCGTTTTGCTTGGTTAGCACTTACCATAGTAACCAGTGTCTTACGCTGGTGTGCCCAGATGTTGTAGCTTATCCCATCCTTGACCCATCTGTACGGTTTTCCCTTCTCATAAATATAGCATCCCTAACATACAAGTAAGGACTCCCGAATACCACATCAAAAGCATCAAGTGGAATAACGTCAGCTTCAAAAACATCTATATATTGGGAATTTATCCCAAACTTGACCTTACATCTTCTTGTTACCTGAATTTCAACACCCTTCTTCACCCAACCCAAAGGATATGGGTGTGGATGCTCGTAAGTTTCAAGACCAAGCTTCTTTACAACTGCATCAGAAATCAAATTAGATTGAGAACCGGTATCAACCAAAGCATTTACATTAGTCCTCTTGATTTTTTGATTTGGAATAGTCTCACTCATCTCCTCTTCGTGTCCATGTTGGTTGGTCGTGCATCCCAACCTTTCATCTACATCAGAATCATCTTCCATTTCCACCTCCCCTTCTGTCTTTACAGTTGTCATGGACTTCTTGGAGTCCTTGGTTCAATTCTTTGGATGTAACTCATGCACTTCCAACATGTAGCATCAGTATGACCATTGATATCACAATGTCTTGCAAAAATTCTTGGGATCCTTACAAGTATTTAAAGTAGTGGCAGCTTGTTTACCTTTCCCTTTCCTTACTCTTGTTACTTGTTTGCCCATAATCCTTTTTCTGCTGATTTGTTGACTGCTTTACCCTTGGCTCTGCTTCTCCTTGCTTTTTCTCATCATCTAATGTAGTATGCCTGTACACATGCTTCAGTTGAGATCCTTGGGCTTTGTGGAGATGACCTTTCTTAAGGTGAGTGTGAAGATCCTCCCAAGTATTTGGTCAGAATGTTGTCATCCTCCAAATCCATGTTCACCAACATGGCTTGCCTCCGAAATTCCGTAGGTATAGTCCTGCACACTTTGACCACTGCCTTGTCTAAAATACTGCCATTTAATCATTTGGTCAGTTTTATGGCCAATAGGATAGAAGTTAGCTCTAAGAACCCTAATTCCTTAAATTCTTGCCAAGAACTTTCACAATAGGACGTTTCTTCTTTTCACAAGTAGTTAGATGAGTTTCCCACCAACTAGAGCATGTCCCTCCATTTTGAGACGTGCAAAGGTGATCCTTTGTGCCTCAATGACATTATGGATGCTAAAATAGACTTCTAACTGTATTCAGGACCATTTATCCAGTAATTCATGCATCTACTTGTCCTTCAAAGCTTTTGATTTCAACTTTGAGTCTCAACTTTAAAAGGAGAATGTTGAGATTTTACCTTTTCTCTTGTTTAGAAGTCTCTGTCTTCATGCTATTCCCCATAATCTTTCCTCATGGTGGCTCTTGCCTATACCAAATTTTCGGCTAAGCCTCGAAAACCTTGTCCATGGAGTCTTGCTTGACGGAAGTTCTTCTGCAAATCTGCAAGTTCCTCTTGCCTTCTAAACATCCTATCCATCATGGTCTCCAGCATCTCGATTCTACGGACCAAGTTCTCTTCCTCCATTTCTCCCCGAATTCTCTGTTTCCACTTCTTTGTAGAAATCTCACGGATCGCAAGGTAAAGCTTCTTCCCTTTAGATCTTGTCACTGTCATACAAATTCAAGAATTCAATACCCAGTCCTGGATACTTGTTCCAGCTCTAATACCAAAATGATCTGTAAACTCTTCAACTTTGGAATTATTACAATTCACAAGAAATTGTTGTTTACTTTCTATTAGAAAATAAGCAAGATAGTAGTGAATGAATTACTATTGTGCTTAGAATCAACAAAAGTAGTAAAGGAAAGAATATAAGCTCATAACACCAACAATTTTATCCTGGAAAACCTCCAAGTGGAGGAAAAACCAGTCGGGAAGGGCAATTGCTCTTTCTTCCCACTTCTATTGGCCAATTCAAATCAACAGATACAAAGATTTACAATAAGTAAGAAGTGAAGTAGACAATATGCTCAACACTTCCTTTCAGTTACTTTTGCTCTGTCCAACACTCCTTTCTTCTACAAAAATACAATTTCTCAAACTAAGATTTCTCTTTGAACCATGCTTCGAAAGTGGTAAGTTAACAGCCTTTCTCATGTCCTCCCGTGCACTGGAGAAGGAAAGGTCCTTGAAGGAGAAGAGAAACGAACCTTATCCTTTAAATTTTGAGGTCTGTATAGTTTCAAATTTAGAAGCCGTTAATGGCCAGGACTGCCGCAAGTGCAAACCGGCGGTCCTGGGACCTTGATAGAGGATAGGTGGCGGTTCTCACAACTGTGAATAAGTGATGAAAGCAGTCCTGTTACTTAGAAAGACAAATCCGTTTCAAGTTTTCCTTCTGAAGCTGAAGTACTGTTTCTTGTTGAAGTAGAGTTATTAAGTCAAGAAGCCAAGATGGATCAAAGGTGGGGATATAACTCAATGAAGCTTGAATGAGGACCTCAAAATGTGTGGATAAACCTGTCATTAAGGTTCTTAAGGAACTACAAAACCCTAGAAATTAGATGTCAAACCCTACTAATCCTAGTGATATCAAGGAGCCAATGAAGAAAGTTGTGTTGGGCATAATTGGATTGAGTTGGAAGCCTAAAAACTCATTAATTATGATTAGAGGTACAGAAAGTTTTTATCCAAATCATTATTATCAGTTTTTTCAATTTACTTGTGGATTGCTCCAAACATGAACTCCCAAGAGGGCTAAAAGAAGTTGATAAACGTCTAAAAGGAAATAAAAGTTGATTCCAAGGATTTCATTATGAAAATTTGGGACCTAACTGTAAGGAGGTTAGTGGGTATTAGTAAAAATCATTGACAATTAACGTTGTGACTTTGGTTTATCTGTTTTGTGTCAGAATCATTGGAGGGCTACAAGGATTAGTTTGATCGGTAAACAAGGGAAATGGTGATAGATGATGTCTTGAATATTGCAATTGCGTCACAGCCATCAAACTTTGTACAGCAAATGGCATCATCAATCTGACATCACTGTTGAGCACATGAATTTTTTCTGCTTGGCGGTGATGATCGTTTATTGCAGGTGGCAGTTGTCGATCGTTGATCTCAACCATCAACACTATCTTTTCACACCCTTTTTCAATTTCAATAACATCAGCAGAGTACAACTCTGTAATCACTCATTTACCAATAGAACAATCCTCTGTTAAAATACCATCTTCGAAGTAATTGTCTAAATGGAGAACACACACTACATCAGGATTCAATTCTCCCTCAATCAGAGTTATTGCTTATGCTTGATGCTTTTTCTTCAATCAATATTGTAGCATTAGTAATCCATTTTCAGTTTCTTACCGCCAATTTATAAAAATCATTTCCAGGTACCAATTATGTAAGACCTTTACTTGTCTTAACCATGGACATCCTAATATAGCATCAAACTGTTTTAAAATATTCCATTGGAAGTACTAAAATATTTATCTCTACTAGTTTCCCAAAAGATTATAGATTTTTTTTGCCGAGGAAGCTACGTAGCCGGTAAATCCCCTAGGGACAGCAAATACGGGTATGATATGTCCCCGGTTTGTGGAACGGGTACAGTACGCAGGGGGTACGGGCAGGGTACCTCCTACATTGACCGGGTATGTCTGTGCACATACCCGGGCACTGCAGGAGGTACCCTGCTCATACTCAGCGGTACCCACGAGCTTAAAACGTTTTTTTAGCTTTTTTCTTTTTGTTTTTTGGTCCAAAAAAAAAGTCAAACCGACTTTTTAAACAATAAATAACTCTTTTAAACCCTAAAATGTTCCCTCAAACCCTATAACTACAACAATAACAACTCATTTACCTCACATTTGCATACTTGCCTCTTATTTCCATACTTGACTCTCACCTTCATTTTTTCACTATTTTCAAATGCTTAGGGTTGATTTCTAGTGCCATATACTTAAAGGTAGCTGATGCACCTCTTAGTGCACAAGAGAACTTTGAGGAGCTTGCATTGTTGGTGTTGGGTGTATTGAGATGAATTATGGGAATTTTTTACAAGTATTTTAGTTTGTATAATTGTATTTACACGTGGTGTCCATTGTAATTGTTTTTTTGTTCATTGTACTTAAGCTTCATTTTTCAAAATTTGATTTCATTTAATGCCCCTAAAGGGTATTCTCTCAACACTAAATATGTAAATTGTTTTCATTTTTTTATAATGGAATTGTGCAAGTTAAACATGGTTGAAGAATTCTAGTTTTAGTGGGTCAAGGTATTAAAGGTCTCCCTTAAAAATTTGATCCATTACTTCCCCCTTTGGATGGCATGATCACACAACTAGAACATTGATACCAGGTGGTTGTAGTGTGCCCTGAAGGGTCAAAGTTATTTAGGGTTTGCTCACAATGTAATTTGCAATTTAAGAGCTGCCTACAATCGGGTGAAACATCCCATAGAGTTGTTGCGGGGCTATTGGCCTCAAAATGTTGTCCAAGTTCTAACGGAATTAGAACATGTGGAGGGTTGCATGGAAAGGGGTCGCCTCGTGCAAAGACGCTATGCATACATCAAAGAGCATAAGGAAGTAGATGCCGCGATTGCATTAAAATCCAAGCTAATCCTATGACAAAAAAGGGAAGCATCAAATAGCAAGCCACCTATTTCAAGCCTTTTGTTGAGGTTGTGAGCCCCAAATGTTCATCAACCATTTTTGTCTACACCTAGTGCAATCTGAAGGGGAAGAAGATGTCACCTCTTTCTCACAAAAGAATTTTAAAGATACAGGCCAATTGGAAAGGGCATTCTAGAATGAAAGCAGGGACACAGCTGACTAAGGTATTGGGTGCTTTATTTATGCATGTGGTGTCACATTTAATGTTGTTAGATCACCATATTGGCAAGATATGGTGAGATGTATTAATGAAGCCCCTTAGAGGGTACATTAGCCCAGAGTATGAAAAGGTGCGCACCACCTTATTGTCAAAAGAAAGAAAGAAATGTTGAAGACGCGTTGCTGCCCATCAAGGATCAATGGCTCGAAACAAGGGTGTCCATCATTTATGATGGATGGAAAGATGCAACAAATAGGCCATTGATCAATGTGGTTGCAATGTGTCCTAAAGGGGCAATGTTTCTGAGGGCTATTGATTGTGAGGGGTAGGTGAAGGATGCCCAATTCATTGTCGACATCCTCATAGAATCCATTGAGGCAGAGGGGCCTCAAAATGTTGTCCAAGTTATAATGGAAAATGCAAGAAATTGTGGAGCTCCAGGGGTTGTTGGTTGAGGAACGGTATGGACACATATTTGGACACCTTGTGCGGTTCATTCCCTCAACTTAATGTTACAAAAATTAGGCACAAAAATTGCTTGGATCAAACAAGTCTATGAGGCAAGTGAGATTCAAATGTTTGTCAGCAACCACCACATGTCCCAAGCCATCTTTCGGTAGATTCTCGAAGTTAACTTTGAAGGTAACCCCTGATTTCTTTTTTTTTAATAATTATTAATTTAAATCGTTAATTTAAATTCATTAAATAAATTTTAGTAAGTTTGTAGAATTTGTGATTTTTGAATGTTTTAAATTTACTTGTTTAATTTTTTTTGTTTTGATTTCTTATTAGGTTGTTGAGACTCGATTTGCCTCGCACATGCTGAAGTCTGTGAGACGACATTGTGAATGGTGTGAGAGGCAATTGAGTGGCATGGTTATGCAAACATTGAGAGGGCTACAAATGTGAAAGGGTTGATCCTTGATGACGGGATGGTGGGATCGTGTGGATTACTTGCTCAGTTTTATCTGAGCCCATTGTATGCTGAGATTTGTTGATATGGATCATCCATGCATGGGTGAGATTTATGATGGAATCGACTCAATGATTGAGTCAATTAAGTCCATCATAAATGCCAGAGCAAGATCCTACAAAAACTTTCTTCAAGGAAGTGCAGTCACATCTCATTGATAGGTGGAATAAAATGACTACCTCTATTGCATCTTCTTGCTTTTTCCTCGACTCCAAAATACTATAGCGCAGAGATCCTTTCATTTCCCAGGAGGGTCCCACCATATAGGGATGTGGAGGTTAGTGAGGGGTACAAGGCAGCATTGACTAGAATCTTCCCAAATCCAGAAGTAGAAGAAATGGTTAGAGAAATAGTTTGTGGATTTCATATCCTCTAGGGATCACTCCATTAACACTCTTTCGTGACAAGTACAAGATGGACACTTATTCGTGGTGGTACCTCCATGGGCAAGCATACACCTACCTCGTGCCACTTGCAATAAAAGTTTTATCACAAGTAAGATTTTAATCTTTTTAACTCTTTTCTTTCTACGTTTCATTTTATTTATGAAATTTTAATTTTAAACTTTGCATTGACTTTGCGGCTTGCCTCCATAGGTTGTGAGTTCTTCAACTGAGTGGAACTGGGGTACATACTAGTTTATCCTCTCAATTAACCGCAAGTTGGGTCCAAAAATGCAGAGGATTTGGTCTTTGTGCATTCCAACCTGCACCTTGTAACACACAAGCAAGATAGGTATAAGTAAGGGAACAAAGTCTTGGGACACAGACCTTGAGACTTCGAACTTGGAAGCATCCATTGCCCTCCTTTCATGGCTAGACCTGGAGTTAGAGAGTACTTCGCACACCTTGCTTGGTAGAGCTAACTAGAGCAACACTACTAGTGCTTGTGGTTCTAACAAACCGCATGATGGTGTTGATACTCTAAATGAAGACGGTAGAGAGCAATATGTTTATGATAATGAATATGCTGATTTATCTTGATTTAACATTTGCACAATGTTCTTGTTCTAAGTTTGGCCAATGAATATCATGACATTTGGCATTGAACTATCAATATGTTTTCTTTTCTGGTTATTTAACTTATTTTGTTTACCCTATGCATAGTATACGGTTAGTTTTGTTTATTTGGCTATATTTTTTAATATTTTAAATATTTTTTGCACCCCCCTACCCAAGGCATAACCGAGACCCCCCAAAAAAAATAACCGTAGTGGTGTACGGAACTCCCACACCTATATCCATATCAGTTACATGGAACTAAAAGTCAAATTAGCAAGGCTTGCCATACAAGGGAAAGATAACAACGCTCATGAAATGTGCTGTGAACCCAACCTCTTCATCAGCAATCTGCACCGGATGGCCTGAAGCTTTTGAATTGCTGGATAATTTTTGCATTACCTATTGGTTAAACCTTAATATAACTTGGTTTGTAATTCTGCAATGATCAAATCACTTTCCTTATTCTTGGGGATCCCAGTTCTTTTAGTGTCTCTGAGTTTTAATACTTAATTTGTATTAAATTAATTAGTTAAATATATATGAATGGAAAACAAGAAGGTTCTTTGATGTTTACTTCATAGCATTTTTTAGTTGTGTGTTCCTAGTTAAGACCAATCATTTTAGCTAAATATGTTTTCCCTTCTCTCCCGAGTCCTTACAATACTCCTCTGTCTTAAATGCTTTACAGTATCATCCTGATGTGAACAAGGATCCTGATGCGGATGATTCATTCAAGAGCATTCGGCTGGCATATGAGGTTAGCTAGTCCATTATTTAATTTTTTTGCTTCCATTGATCAACATGTTTGTTGTTTTGTTTTCTCTTATCTTCTCCTTTTTGACTTAGTTCGTGAGAGTAAATCAGGTATTATCAAATGAAACCACAAGGTATCAATATGATAAGGATTTAAGATTGCAAGAATTAGGCACAAACGGTCATTGGAGAAATTGGAAAGAACCTGAACTGAATAGGGGAAGAAGATATTCTTGGGTGGAAATGAAGCGGCGGGCATATGCACGTGGTGTATTCTGGGAAGAGTATTTTGAGGCATCTGAACCTTCATTTTATTCTCACAAAGACAAGGAATCTGTGGAAGAAAAGACAGAAGAGAGGGTACCTGTCGAAGACTTGTTGAGATATGTGTGGTTTACAATATTCTGTTCTCAGATCCTTGGGTCACAGATAGCTTTGAATATGTTTAGTTTTTGTGCTATACTGAACAGGCAATTGACAGCAGGTTATAAGGTGGCTCATATGGTAGCATGGCTTATAGGTGGTCAAAGGGGCATCCTTCTAATATTAGGGTTATCTTTTACTAGTTGGTTTGGTGGAAAACAATATGATAATCTTGTTGCTTTGGTTGCACTTGCACTGTGGATAGAAATAGCCATTGCAAGGTTTGTGCCTATACCTCGGGGTGCCATTATGGCCATGACATATTTCTGCTATAAATTACAACTTGAGTTAAGCTAAGTGAACAGTCCATATAATCTAGTTTGTTTATATTTGCAAATATGCTTGTATAGCATTCACTTTCTTAATTGTCACTTTCCATGCTACTGGACTTCGTAAACTGAAAGAGGCTGATGAAGGTGGCTACTAGCCGAGTGAAAGCCCATTTCTTGTTTTTGATAGCTTGAACAGGGCAATGTAATGTGAGGCAGATGGTGGAGGAACATACTGATTCTATCAATGGGATCTTGAATCAGGCATGTTGGCTCAGGTGATAGTCCATGTCAGCATAGCATCTCTTCACTTGGCTCAGCCAAATAGGGGCATCCGTATTGTGGTATATGACTTTTTGATGTCTGCGTTCTTAATGGTCTTTGATTGATATAAATTACTGTTGTGGCCAGAGTAAATGTTAGATGAGATGGATAATTAGAATGCTCATTTTCAGTAATGAGTTGTGCTACTACCGTAAAATATAGTAATATTCTGGCTGAAATGAACTTAAAAAGTATTAATTCTATCATAAAACAAGAGCACAAGGAGGCATAAAATTTATATGTTGTTTCACGTGGAAAGTTTAGCCTAGAGTGTTATGTTTTTCTCATGTTCATTTCAGAAAAGGTGAAGAGGTAAAAATATGATATCTCTGGACTGTACCATAACACACTAGGGTTTTCATCTCATATTTTGGCAAAACTTTGGTAAGTCACTGCAGTACTTTGGTTATTGGTGCTTTGTTGCTTCCATCGGTTGAACTTGAGAATGTGAGCCATCCTTTTCTACTTTTCTTTTTATTTAGATATTCTTGAAAAGTGACCGAGCTTGAGATGTTTGATATTAGGGCATTCTTTTTGGGGTTTGGCTTTAACTCTTGGAAAGAGCTAATTGCTGTATGAGTTGGCAAATTTTGCCTCATTTATATACTAATTCGGAAAGATAATACTAATATAGTTTAATATTTTGGGCAATGCAAGTACTATACACACTCCATTTACTAACTTTGTAATTTTGCTTTGAATTTTGAACTAACACAAATTGTTTCTTTGCTTGAGCATGAAGGAAACAGAGTATATTATACGATAAGACTTGTCATTTTAGTACTCAGTCAAAGTTTGATGCAAACTCTAGTTGAGTTCTTAATTGAATAGGATCTATCATGTAAATAGATTGCGGCCTACGATCAGGGTTGTCTCAAGTCCGGGAATAAATTATGAATTGCTTAGTTGTGCGCAGATATGGTTCACTAGATGCCAACTTTGCCTCACACCAAATGCATCATCCTCATTTCTTTTCATATAAAGCTCTGTTTTTTCCATTTGTTTATAGCCCAAGTCTATGTGACAGGACATGATTAATCACATTTGAGATTAAATCCCCCACCATGGGCAATTTATTCCTAACATTTGCTGCTCCCTAAATAGTTTTTCATAATTTGTTGATTTCATGGTATGACTCCGAGGAGTTGATGCCTTTGCCATTCAGAGGTTGGTTTGTTATGACACGAGTAAATTTTTTAAATGTATGAAATCTCCCACCCAGATTAAATATTCTAGATTATAATCTTTCTTTTCAAAATTGAAATCTTGGAAAGTTTTAATAGAAAAGATTTTGTTGGCATGTGGACGGTAAGGGTCTGTAAAAACCCTCCCATTTTAATCTACTTGGGTATGGGTTACTGAAGCACATTTATTTACAAACTGAAAATGAAATGCTAACTATCAAATTGAAAACAAAGTAAAAGTTAAAATATGAATCCAAAATTTTAAATAAATGAATGAAAACTGAACTATTACAGAGATAAAATTATACGAGAGATTTGTGCAGTTGATCGCTTTTTGCTAACAATTTAACCATTCAATAGAAGAGTCCAGATTTGTAAAGAAAAAGTGCCACTCTCGAGAGATGTTTAGCCAATTTTAATTCTGAATATGGTAAAACAAATCGATTAAAAAAGTGAATCATCAAATTTATCTACCAGAAATGATATAAATTCTGATGTGAAAACACTATCATGGTTAAGTGATGGTTAACTAAGATGACATTTTTGTAATAAATTTGAAGTAGCTTGAGTCCAAATCAAACATTAAAACAAGAAATATCACTTTAACATCAAACAAGAAAGAACACATTGACATGAACAAAATTTGCAGAGATATGTGCTTGGCCCCTTGTATTAAAATTTAAAAATATTACGTCTCCCTTTTAAATCTTGAAGCCAAAAATTGTGTTTCACCCCCCTGTGAAATGTTATAAATATGTATATATAGGCAGTGGGAGAATCCTCACAAAAGTTATAATGAACAGTTTGTAGGGCTCACAAAAAAATCCATTAAAAGTTGATTTCGTTTTTTTGTTTGTTTTTTGCCTTTTAAGTTTCCAATTCAAGTGGACCACTTTGATGGCAACATACTCTGTACATTTGGTAATCTTTGTTCATATAACCCTGAACACACAATTAACACAATCCCTCATCTGATTTACCTCAAATTTTATGTGGAAACCTCATCAATCATAATTCCTAATACCTACACGATGACTATTAATTCACTTAAAATGGATGCTGGATGCTGGATGCTGGATGCGGAACCTACACGTGGTCGATGGCTTAAGTACTCATTTGTCAAAAATATGGGTGAAAACCATTTTCAAAAGTAAATTTCTGCTATGAAATGTTGCAAATGGAGATGATTTGTTTTCATTGTGTTCTTCTCATAATCCTCTACACTCCAATTTTTCAACAGAATCCAAGATCATCTCGTGGTGCGGATTGCTATGTAAAGCAAGGCACAAACATTTTTTTGGAAAAACTATGAAAATAACTATTACTAGTGAATCAAAATGTTGCTAGCAGGGCAGCTTCAAAAATGATTTCTGCTGCAAACTATTGGTAATGGAGATTATTCTTTTTATCCTTGAAAGAGGAGACCATAAAAGATTGGATGCCCAAATAAGCCGTTTAACTCTTCTATCTTGAGTGAGCAAAGATGGAAGCACAAAAATAATAAATGTCTGAGAGTGATATATCTCTCAATGTTCATTGGCGCCCTTGTGTGGTGAGGCATTTTTTGGAAAAAAATTGTCAATAAGAAGTTACAGATACTAGTATACTGTTTAGGATTGTCAGCAATGTGCATGATGCTTAATACTTGTAGTGAATTGATAGTATCATAAGAAACAAATGTTTTCCATAATCGATGAATTGTGAAATTGGTGCATTCGTCAATAATATCAAGAGGTATGAGATAAGTTTCACTAGCCATTGCATCATTATGCATATTATCTTTACAAGGGATATTAGAAATAGAGTATGAGTCAAATGTCGAAAGAAAATGTTTAACTTGGCTATTATATGGGATAATCAGTCCTCTTTGGTTTGGTAGACATGTTTTACTCGATGTATGATTTATTAATCACCAAAGATTTGTAGGTGTTGAGTGTGTATGTAGGAGCGATGTATGGTCCTAAAATTAAGGCTTCATATTGAGTGATCGTTATTTATACATGAGATGATGAGCCTATATGCAAATAATATAATGTCTCCATAAGGTGCAATAAAAAAATTCTTTCGCTAATGATCAACCTTAGTATTAACTCGTATGAAATTGTTCAACATGTAGTGGTGCAAGTTATCCAAAGCAAAGACTAAAGCTAAACATATATTTTCAATGGCACTATATATATGTTCATATGCAAGTAATGTGCAATTGACATAATAGATTGCATACTCTTTATTGCTATCATGTTATTGCGTAAACAAGGCACCGAGGGTATGGACAATAGTGGAGATATATATAAGAGTGGCCCATTGGGTATGGGCATTTTGAGGACGAGTAGGTTAAGAAAATGTTGCTTGATATAATTAAAGGATTTTTTTAAATCCTTAACCCATTCGAAAGTAGTATCTTTCTTTAACAGTCATGTGAAAAGTTGTGTCTTATCAACCAATTGTGCCACAATACATCGAGTTACTTAGTATTTTATCTTGAAGCAAATGTAATTATTTTAGATTCCTTGGTGGAGGAATTTTGACAATATTTTGAATCTTTTTGGGATCAACCTCAATGCCTCACTAAGAAATAATAAACCCAAGAAACTTTCTAGAGATGATGCCAAATACACATTTCTTAGGATTTAAGTGTACATTGTATTGTTGCAAGCATTTAAATATCCACTGTAAAGTAATAACATGGTCTTTCCATCAAGCGAATTTTTATAATAAATAATAAACATAATCTTCAATGGTCTTATGGATGAAATAATGCAATATATTCATCATAGCACGCTAATAGGTAGCTTTGGCATTCTTTAGCCCAAAAGAGACGACTATATAATAGAGTGTGCTCCATAGAGTATTAAAATATGTATTTTCTTGATTAGTGTAGTTGGTTTTAATTTGATTTTATCTATAAAAACTATCCTTAAAATATAGCAATTCATAGCCCATAATATAATCCATGACTAAATCAATTTCAGGTAAGGGAATACTATCCTTAGAGCAAGCCTTGTTTAAATATTGAAAATAGTTACAACTAATTTCACTATTAGGTTTGGAGATAGGGACTATATTGGACACCCATTGGGGATAATCCACATCATGAATAAATCCTACATCAAGAAGATTATGAATTTCTTTCTTAACCATAAGAGAAACCCAAGGGTGTATTTTTTTTCGTAATTTTGTGTTACACCAGATTATCATTAGCATGGAGAAAAATATTGTTCATGGCCACATATGGTTCAATGTTAGGCATGTCACTATAGGTAAAAACATATAAGTCTAGGAAATCATGTAAAACTCAGTGAATGACTACCCCCTCATTGTTATTAGGAGAAAAAAAAAGAGTACTAGCTAAGGATTTTCAGTGGTGCGAGAATTGAAAGTAGCAATTTCCTCTTCTAATAACATGGAACAATCTTAAATGTATAGTCAAGTATGAATAATATCAAAATCATCAATGGAAATTTCAGAAATATCACCTTCATCCAAATACACATGAGCATGTGTGGTGTGAGGAAACCTATTCTTATGAAAGAAGGGAGGGATATCCTTGTATTCCCCCAAGTATTCTAAGAGGGATTCTTCATTAGTAAATTTATCCAACCTAGGGGTATCAAGTGAAGTGTTGTCATCAATAAGGTTAGGATACACAAGCTCTAAGGTAGAGTTGTGATGAACATCATAATAGATAGGGCACTCGATCTTTAGTGTGAGCCCGAGACGGGAGGTAGAGGGCCTTCTTTCTCTCCATGGGACACTCGACCTTTAACTCGAGTAGAAAGAGTAAAATTTATGGCAAAAGGAATCTTATAAAAAGGACAAGAGGTGTACCCAAGACCTTGTCAATGGGGGATTTTATGAGATAAGATAAGACTCATGAATACCTTGCCCATGTCGGCCAAGCCCCTATCTAGTAATACCCATTTTAAGAAAATATTTATAACCAACCCCGTATTTATGATAAGGAAGGGGAGATATGGTAGCATTTCTAACCACCTACGAACTAGGGGGATGTTGTTTGTGAGAAATATATGTATTGTTAGTGCGCGCATGAGCAAAATACTTAAATGGTGTATGAGCAACATAGCTAGTGTATACAACTCATTGGTAAGTGTATTTGAGATAAGTATGGAGGGTAGATAGGGCAACATTCATAACATTTATCCAAGGATGCCCTAAGAGGATGTTGTAATTAAGATCATTAGGCATTTCTTGATAAATAATATTAAGGGTTTTCTCTATCATAGTAATTGGTAGTATGATTTTCCCAAGCACATGATGGTGAACATTATTAGTGATTAAGGATATATTGGAAATGTTGACACCCAATCAACATAAACAAAGATAAGATTAGACACGGTATTACATACTACTATTTTAACATATAAGGGAATACCATTTTCTATGACCTCTTGGAAAAAAGGTCCTCGAGACAAAAGAATATAGTCTCCTCTATGAGACTCATATTTCTTAGAATAGAGGCCACATACTCAACATATGTATTGGGATGGAGATTTTAACGTGCTGTTAGTGTGTGCATGAGCAAAATACTTAAATGGTGTATGAGCAACATAGCTAGTGTATACAACTCATTGGTAAGTGTATTTGAGACAAGTATGGAGGGTATATAGGACAACATTTATAACATGTATCCAAGGATGCCCTAGGAGGATGTTGTAATTAAGATCATGAGGCATTTCTTGATAAATAATATTAAGGGTTTACTCTATTATAGTAATTGGTAGTATGATTTTCCCAAGCACATGATGGTGAACATTATTAGTGATTAAGGAAGGATATATTGGAAATGTTGACACCCAATCAACATAAACAAAGATAAGATTAGACAGGGTATTGCATACTACTATTTTAACATATAAGGGAATACCATTTTCTATGACCTCTTGGAAAAGAAGGCCCTTGGGACAAAAGAATATAGTCTCCTCCATGAGACTCATATTTCTTAGAATAGAGGCCACATACTCAAAAGATGTATTAGGATGGAGATTTTAATGCACTGTTAGTGTGTGCATGAGCAAAATACTTAAATGGTGTATGAGCAACATAGCTAGTGTATACATCTCATTGCTAAGTGTATTAGAGACGAGTATGGAGGGTAGATAGGACAACATTCATAACATGTATCCAAGGATGCCCTAGGAGGATGTTGTAATTAAGATCATTAGGCATTTCTCGATAAATAATATTAAGGGGTTGCTCTATCATAGTAATTGGTAGAATGATTTTCCCAAGCACACGATGGTGAACATTATTAGTGATTAAGGATATATTGGAAATGTTGACGCCCAATCAACATAAACAAAGATAAGATTAGATAGGGTATTGCATACTACTATTTTAACATATAAGGGAATACCATTTTCTATGACCTCTTGGAAAAAAAGGTCCTTGGGACAAAAGAATATAGTCTCCTCTATGAGACTCATATTTCTTAGAATAGAGGCCACATACTCAAAAGAGCTATTGGGATGGATATTTTAATGCGCTAGAAAGCCTTATAAAAAATATCCTTACATGCAAGATCATAATTTAAAAATTCAAGGAAGGAAAATCTAGGAGCATTGGAACAAGCCATGACAATAATAAGGGAAATGAATCCTAAGGCCAACAAGAGCATCATACACCAAAATACGAAGGACAAGCCCTACGACCACCTCATGTTTGAGATGTTTGCGTTCCCAATTTTTTACACTCTAAACAAATAAATAAGGCACCTTGGAGGGAAAACATGGGTCCCACAAATTTTCATGGATTTTGCTCATCCAATATATGAATTTGTATGGAAAAGGGAAAATGAATCCAATGAGTACATTTAGAGGTATTGAAAATGTGATATTAAGCAAGTTTTACCTGTACCCTCTCTTTTGCCATCGATAGTGTATTAGTGAGCTGAAGTGCAAAAGTAGTTTCCAACACATGTGGGATGAAACAACTTATGGCTGCTTCTTCTCTAGAGAGAGAGAGATGCATCAGTAACCAACTTTTAGGTACAAGGTGAGTACTCTAACCATATTTTGTCATTTTGCATAGATAAGTTCGTTTATCACTCATTGTGCTATGTTAGCTTAGTATTACATATGTTTGGATGCTAGTTAGCATAATGCTCTTATTCATTATCAACTCCTTAGTTATCACCACTTTCATGTCAGTTATATTATGCATGCTTGTTTCATTTATTGTTGATCTATACGTCTCCACACCCATCTATTGATATCTTAGTAGGGTTCCTTCCTCTATCTTGACTACGGGCTTGGAAACCCTAGGTTGACCAAGTGTAGGGATTACTACCCTCTAGATATGTGACCATAGTGCTCATTGTATCTCCTTTAAATCTACCCCTTGTATGTCGGTACATGTGTGTTTCCTACTCGTTGCCTCGATACCTTTGCAAAACGAATGATTTAGGAGTGTAAGCTATCGAGACACATTCTTGGCCCGCATACAACATGTAGGGTCGTGATCCTATTTTTGGGTTTTGAACCTACTCATAGTTAGTCTTTATAACTTCTTGTGCCCTTTGCTTTCTTAGAAATGTATGTTGCTATTAAACCCTAAGTGTCACACAGTTGCAAAACCATTTGAATAACCTGAATTGAACTCAAACCCTAACCATAGGTGAAAAATTTGTAAAAATGTTAGTGTTTGAGTTTAATTGAAATCCATGCACCACCTACATCGACACTACTCCAAAGAGGCCTCACATCACATGTAGTTCTCCACCTAACATGTGATATCTATATGGATGCAACTAATTGGAAACTTGAACCACTTTGACAATACTTGGGATGATTTTGCTCTTCTTAAGATATTGAATTGGGATTTTGGATGTTTGGAAATAAGGGAAGCTATATTCCTTGACCTATTTTAGGTCTTGATAACTATAGTAGTGACTATCCTAATGAATGTGCATCAGCTTTGATGAGAATTAGGGGCATTGAGTGCCTTTTATGCTAGTATTTTTAATGAGAGTACCGAGTAAGTAAATGAAGTGATATTAACATAATTATATAGGTTTCCAAAGGTAAATTTTTATGACAAGGCCAACCTAGGAGGATGAAATGATCCAACAAATATAATAAAATTGAAATCAAAGTTGAAGGATGCGTTGATCCAAGACCACACTAGTCGGCTAGGAAGTGATTCCACATCCTAACCAAATTGTACATTTTTCAATGGGGTGATAGTGCATGTAGGCTGAAATATGTATTATGATACGAAGATGTGAAATATGAATTATGCATTTATATTCATAAAAAGACAACACATCAATGCGTAGAAATAAGCAAGTTGGAAGAGAAAAAGTGAGATGTACTGAACGGGGATATAATGTGAATATTTGTTTTAGCAAATGCATGATCACAGCTAATTATGTCAAAGGTAAATTTCCAAGTTTTAGTGTCTACATTAAGTCCATGTTTGGTTGTTTAACAAATAATTAAATTCCTCTTTCATTGCATGTTCCCTCTCTAAACAACAAAAATATTTTCAAATTTATGAGGATTAAAAGTGCTGGAATTATACCAAGATAGGCCATGTTAGACTTTTGATGTTTTAAGTGAATATTTTTTGTGCAACTAAGATTCAAAACATAGGGAATCAATCCAATGTTTAGTTGATTAATAAATAATGATATGCATCTTTTATTGATTGGTACCACTCTAGCTAAACAATTTTGTTTTCAAAATTAAAAAGGGTAAAAAATGTTTGACCCTATCACAAGTTAGCCACATCAAGTTTTTTATATCATAAGGGAGTTTTGTGAGAGGCATCAACTTTTCCAACAGAGGGACTGAGTCCCACATGTGGTTGTTCAACATAGAATGGTATGCCTTTTTTATTTCTTGATCTCACTCTAGTTGACCATAAGGCCTCTTTAATTTTGTGAGGATCAAAATTGTTTTGAACTTGTATCAAGATAAGCCTGGTTAGATTTCAAATGTTTCAAGTCAGTGTTGTTAGTGCCATTAGGATTACTAATAAAGGGACTTAAGCATCATTTGTGGTGATTCAACCTAAAATGAATACATAAGGCTGTTGCATTAATGTAGTTCATATTTATTCAAGGGATTAAGGGTTAACAACAAGTAATACATTCACAATAATTAACAAGCACTAATGCTTAAATCAAAATATACTATTATTAGCAATTCACAAGATATAATGTCATAAATGATTTCTAAGAAGGTGAAAACACAACAAAAAGGGTGCGCTTAGTTTATTACATACTTAAGAAGCTAATTTGATAGTGTTGTATGACTCTACATGTTGGAAATGATTTGTAATTGCTTTGTCTCTGAAACCAGGAATGCAAACTTAGTAGAGACAAAAGTGTTAGGATTGTATGAAATTTATAAATGGTCTTGTACCCGATGAATGATTTTATGCGATGATGATATAACAATTTACAACATTTTGTGTCATTCTGAGTGATTGTGACGTCCTTTGTTATAGAAACCATATGTGTTGCATATTGTGAATGAATGTGATGTCCTTTGCTATGAAACCCCAAGTGGTGCATATGTGTGAAAATCTCTGTATGATGCGAAATAACTTTAAACCCCAATTATGGGTAGGATACACTACAAAAAAGTTAGTTGTCTAGTTGAAGTGTAATCCTTACGCCTTTTATATTGGCAATACTTTGAAGAGGCATCAAACCGCATGTAGTTCACCACCTAACATGTGATATCTATATGGATGCAACTAGCTTTGTCAATTTGATCACTTGATAGTGCAACAATGGCTTCGTGTGTTTAGCTTGATTTTTCTTGGATGATCTTTACATTGGGAAGAATGACTCTATAACATGGCTGAGTGTTCTTCATACCTATGTAGGGCTTGCTCATAGAGTGTGTTACTACCTTTTAGTAATTTAGGAGAGCATGAAAAGCTTTAGAAATGATATTTTCAATGAGAGCTCTTGGCATTTCAAGGTGAGAAAATGAGTGCATTTGACTTATATAGCCTGCTTTGTCGGTATAATTTTACATTAATCCCAACCCACGAGGAAGGCGCCAACCCATAAAAATTTAATAAATTGGGAAAGTGACCATTGGGTGGTTGAAAATAAAAATAATTGATTTCATATTGAACCATTCAATGGTTCGGTCCCTGATGGACAATCTCAAACAAGAAGGTGTTGCATGATTCTTTAAAGTTTAGGGAATGATGCTAGGGAGAAATATATTTCTTTAGAATAATGCAAAAAGTTCTATGAATAATTGAGCAGTGGGAATAAGGAAACAAGTCATGGCATAGGGATAATGATGCACATTTAAGCCCAAGGTGTACATACAAGTCAATATTTGAGGATGTCCAACATATAATGATATGATTATTTCATTGATTGATACCACTCTAGATGATCACAAAGTTATTTTAAGTTATGAAGATTATAAACATTTTAAACTTGAATACTAACTAAATCATCATTTACATATTTTCTCTTATATTTTTTTGACTAGTGGATAGAATAGATTTTCATTAAAAAAATACTCAATTAAATTCTCTCCTAAAAATACATTTCAATTACAAATCTAAAGAAAAACTCTTACTTAAAGTAACAATTTAAAACACACAATTCATATCACATGGAATCTAATTCATTTTAAATAACATCCAATACATTCATTAACCATAAGATCTTATGCTTAAAATGAACTTCCTTTTACCATATCCTACAATTTTCAAAAACAAGCTTCACACCCACACCACCTCAAAGACACACACACCCTCATTAGTTGTTTAACCTAAATTCTACTGAAGTTGGTCTCACTAGTCAACTTATTTACCGCACAATATGCTAACTCTTCTTATCTAAGACCCCAATGTAAAAATATAATACCACCTCCATGATTTATTTCAGGCCATTTAATTGGCCTCCTTTTTTACATGTGAGTCAAACTCAATTACATAAGATCCAAATTCATCTTCACCATCACCATGGCCCTGCTTGGCTTTGCCCTTATTCTTACCCACCTCCTCGGGTATCCAATCTTTCAAGCTCCTCACCTTTTCTCCATAGATGGGATACTCATTAACAGCCTTTTTGCAGGCCATCAATCCATCACTGAAAAATACAAAATACAAGCACAAATAGTCATATATAAAGGAAAATAAAGCACCCACTTCAAAAAATAATGCAAACATTGGAATATAAGATTAAAACAACCAGATCTGATTCGTGGCCTCCTGGTCTTTGGCAGATCTGGATAAAAAAGGATCCAATTTTTCAGAAGATGAAACAGATGCAGTCATGGTTTCTATAGAATTTTTCAGCGTGAAGATGTCATCATAAAACTCCTCGGTGACATTCCTTCTACGAACAATCTCAGCCATTATATTTTGGTTGAGGTCTGGTAATCCTTCCCACAAGCTTGAAAGATCCTGCAAGCTTTTTCTCCTACCTGAATTCATCACAGGACCTCCAAATACATCTTGATAATCAGCAGAAGAAACCTTGCACGATGAAGTTTCTGATCTGCTTGAATATCGCTCCTTCCTTCTTTGCAGAGAGCTGGGAAAATCATTCTTTCCGGCCATTTTTGCTTTGAAGAACCTTAGTTGAATGGGATATTGTGAACGATTATGGGAGAAGCCAAAAGCGTAACCCCCATATGGGAAGGTGGCCATATATAATTCCAAACGGCTACAATTTCTATAAAGGGGGTTTCTAGAAAAGGATTAAAAACTATTTTAGAGAAACATCATGGGGACATACGTTATCTGATGTAGTGTGACACTTTATTCTTGATATAAGATTTCTGTATTAGAATTTATTTACACCATTTTTGGTTCCTTAAGCTGCAAGTGTGGGGGGGTATAGGCTACCAAACAAAGAAGATTTCTTTAGCAACAAAGTACCTCCATTCCCACATAAGCTTTGAAATAAAATCAAGTGTTACATAAATATCATATATGATTGTAGAAAGATGCGAGTGGTAGTTATATACCAACAGAGTCCATTGAGTATATTAAAGGACAGGTAGAATAATTGAGTATATTGAAGGATAGGTAGAATAAGAGTCATGCACATGTAACAACAATATTAGAGAGAAGTGATGGATTATTGAGAGAAGGAAGGGCGTTCAAATCAGAGGATTCTCTTACAAACAAATTTAAAATGAATTTAAGTTTTACTATTTATAACAATAGAAATAATATTATAATGTAAATGACCTTCATACTAATATAATTGTAATGATTATAAATTAGATGGATCCTAATCTTTATATGTGACACTCTTTAGAGAAGACTAAAAAGAAGGCACTCTTACACAAAGAGTCTGAGAAATTATATTTCTAAGAGAGATAATATTAGATTTATTTATTTATTTTTTGTGGGATTTTTATTAGTGTAAATTCTAGTTATTATTCAAATGACTTCCATGAGTAGTCATTACTCTAATGATATTTTTCCTTCACGTGTATTTGGTAAGAATTATAAGGCAAGGGACCAAGTTTAGCACACAAATACGATGAATGTTTGTTTATTAGTAGGAGGAGGAATCATGAATATAATTTACCAGTTTAGGTATCTCACCCTCTAGTCTCTTTCTCCATTGTCAAAGCTTCCAGTGACTGTAGTGCTTAATACATCACTCTTGTCTTACAATTATTACTAGCATGGGATTAGCCCAATTACAACCGGTCATATTCAATTAGATTTTTTTGGTAGGGGAGGCGGGGGGAGGGGCAGTTTACTCATGTAATTTGTAATCTTTACCCAAATGACTTGCAGATGTAGTCATTATTTCGACACATAAACATGCAAGTATAATAGGAGAATATTTCCATGGAGAAATCAATTTACATGTAAAAAGTTTTAAAAAGTTAGATCAATATTTCCAATCAAATAAATCTAAAGTAATATATAAACTCAGCTCCGAGAGAGAGAGAGAGAGAGAGAGAGAGAGAGAGAGAGAGAGAGAGAGAGAGAGAGATTTTGTCTTTGGGTATTATCTCAGTTTTTTTGTGGAAACCTAAACTCATGTGTAACGTGCATTAAGTAATACCAATAAAAGTATAAATGGTTCAAAACTAAAAATTTGAAGGATAGTGGAATTGGTAGATGGAATAAGATATTTCATGCTTTTGCAGTTCATAGATGAATCATACAAGGTTTTAGGAAGAAAACTATGTCAACATCTTTTACTCTGTGAACCATCATCAAGGGAAAATCAAAAGTACATGAAATTTTTATAAGTTGAAATATTTGTATGATGTATAGAAATATACATACCTTAAATTAAGTATTATAAAATTGATATAAAATAAAGAAAATAACTTTTAATTCGCCAACTTAAATATATGGAAAGGTAGACGATTCTTAATTTTTTTTTAAAATTGTTTTAATGAACAAAGGTTTTTGAATTTCTTTTGTCGTAGGAATTTGTCTATGTTGATTGAAAATTGTGTGACATATTAACTATGTTTCAACGCATGATCTCTTAAAATGAACTAATCCAACAAGAATGAAATGTGTAAGGGTTGAGTTTGGCAGTCTATGTAGATTAGGATAAGTGTTAATGTCAATAAACATAATGTGTAGCATAAATAGTGCAACAATGTACCCTTCAAAAGTGATGAATGAATTTAAGATTTGGAGAAATTGTTTTCATGATTGATTTTCAATGATTAGAAATAGAAATGTTGAAAAAAGATGAATTGATTCTATTTTAAGAATGACATAAATAATCTCAAATTCATTTAAACAATTCTGATAAATATGAAACCATACAAAAATTCCTAAGATTTGGTGCATTCCTTCAGCCTTCTACACAACACTGGAGGCATAAACGAGCACATGACTTCACACAACAGTCACAATCTACCAAGCGTAGAGCCTCCTAAGCTTGGCACATAGACCTGTTGCTTCTCGTGTCTTTCCTGTTGCTTCTCGTATTTTGTTTTGTATTTATTTTTTGCCCTTCATGTATTGTCTTGTTCTCTTTACTCCTCTTGTAGTCCTTTTAACCTTTTTGGTTACTTCCGGACATTAATTTTTAAATTAAATTAATAATAAATTAATATAAACATAAATAAAATATTAAAACTATATAAATATACATTAAAAATTCAAAATTAAAAAAATCTCTTATAACTTTAATAACACAAAAATTAAACAATTCTACCCCTGAGTTGGCCTAATGGTGAAGAACATGTGCTCTTGAAATAGAGGTCACAAGTTCAAATCCTGCAGGGGGTAGGGTATGTACGCCTTGTTTGTAGCAAAGTTAGTTGCCTCCCGCATGTGAGTACAACGTAGTCCCATATGCTATAAGCCGCTTGTAGACCCAAAAACAAGCCGTCCGACATCGTGGACTGTAAAAACCATTATTATTATTATTATTACTCTTATATATATATATATATATATATATATATATCTATAAATAAATAACATATAAAATTAACAATAAATACAAATATACATAAATAATAATTAATCATTTCTGAATGTCAAAATTTTCATTCATCCACAAATAATTGCAATCATAGTCTAATATACAACATTTTAAATCCACACAATCCAGCAAAACTTTGCAATTTTTATCCCAAAATAGAAGGTGAAAGGTTTTTTTTTCAATTTTTCTTTTCCAAAATTGAGAAGAGGAAAGAAATTTTACTAGGTCCTGCCAAACACTTTGACCCTCGGTGTTATTTTAGGTTAATTCCTTGATAAAAGCAATTGGATACACTATTTTATTGATATGGGTGAATGGCCAAATCTCAATGTATTGATACGAGGAAACAACAAAGCAAAAACATTGGATATAGCGTAGAAAAATATAAACCTAAAAATTAGAGAATCTCCAAGCTAAACAAATAATAATAATTAGGACACATAACCCATCTGATATGAGAGTGACCTTTCCATTTTCCATTTATTTTGGTTTGGAGAGTGTGTCACATTGTGGTCCTTCCATTGTCTACCATTTCTATAGAAAACTGTTCTCTTTATACTTACATGTACATTAATATTTTATTAAATTGCACCCTTGATCATTGTAAAATGCAATCTTTGACCGTAATATATACATTATTATTTTTTTCACTATAAATTTTATTGGAATCCATAAAGAATGACTCTCTAAATTGACTTCAAGTTTCATACCTAATTTTGGCATGGAAACACCCAAAGTTTTATTGAAATTCATAAAAGTGACTTTTTGAATTGGTTTTAAGTTCTATTTTGTCATGGAAACATTTATTGGTTTAAGTTAAAATTTTATTTGTGTGTTTTTTTTATTGTTTAATATTTAATTTATGTTTTTAAATTTTATATTATTTATAATATCTTTGATTTTATTTTATTTATTGAGTTTTTTTTTTCCCTATTTTATTTATGTTTTTCTTTTTTTCATAGTTTTTACTCTTATTCATATTTTTTTTGTTTTTTAAAAATAATTTAGAATCTTATTTGTAGTGATTATGGCTCTTTTATTTGTGGTTCTTTTTTATCCTTGTTTGGAGGTTTCCTACGATTTTATGTTTCTTTCGTTAACATCTTTCGTATATTGCGTATTAATTTTTATGTTAATATGGTTTTAAGTTGATTTTAAGAAGTCTACAGATAAATAAATGTATTAGTGCATTTAGAAACAAACAATCACAACAATTCATACATGGTTTAAATGTACAAATTGTAAAGAATTTATTGTGTTATATCCCATTTTAAAACCTGTCCCAAAAATGCATTATTAATTTAAATAACATATATTGGTAATTGTGTTATTTACAATAGTTTCTATTAAAAGAATGAATGAACTTGATTTATTATTGAATTGTTCACATTTATCATGCAGATGGGTTTTAAATTATTGTGCTCATTAGATGATGCATTCATTACTTTAATATTTTACAATTCTTATTATATGCATCGACATGTTTGTAGGTTTACTTTTAACTATTTGTTATTGTTGACGTGGACTAACTATGACATGTTGGCTTGAGTTGAATATAGGACATGGCTTCCCCCTCATAGCGGTTACACCTAGAGGGAGAGCATCATAGGAGAAAGAGAGGCAAACTAGAGTGGAAAACTCCCTATAGAATCTTTGAGAACCTCATACACCACAATATGTTTTCTTGTTTGCTCATATAGTGCCTTAGCATGCTCTTTGATTTTGTAGATGTTTTTCATCTCTAAAATGTTGAGACACATTTGCTTACTATAATGTTGAATTAAACATTCTTAGCATTATGTTATTTGGTTACATAGCACATATTTTTCTATGGTAGTGTGGATGAGTGTATGTTTGTTTTTGACTCAAGACGTTAATGGTGGCAATAACCACCTAGGATACCCTACGTGGTGAGAACCACTTAGGATATCCTAAGCAACTACAACCCTGAGTAACATGTGACACTTGTATCACATTTTCATATTTATATAGTTTGCATTTTATGCCTTGGTTTGAGTCATGCAAATTTTATTTGTGTTATGTTTGCTTTGTTTTTGTTACTTGTATCTTCTATATTATGGAGTATAGTTAAGGGCATAGTTATACAACCAATTTGCACCAGTCTGGGCTACCTGATCACAAAAAGGCAAAAAAAAGTGGTTTAATTAACAAATCGATAAATAGAATGATGGTCAAAATATTTTCTAAACATTGTACATGTAAAATGGTGAGGTCATTGAAGGCCCTTGGTCTATTGGTGATGTTGTTAGGCTTTCAATGAGCCCACCAAGGATCAAGTCTTGCTGAGTGCAAGGCCTGGAGATACCCGGCATAGAGAGTCAAAATAGTTGAGGCTAGAATCGTGCCCTGGGTGAATTTGGTGGTATGGATGCCCCTTACTCATAGTTACTTAGGTTGAAGGTGATCACTAGTTTAGTTGTACACTTACATGTAAATGTAAATCCACTATATACTTCCTCTTAAGTATGAGCGGAGATGCCAACAATCTATGTAATCTAGTGCCCAATGAGTGTGCACTACTTATAAAAAATGGTGACGTTGAAGTGCTTGGAGTCGGGTAGACACAAAGTCAAATGCCATGAAAACAAGTGTCAATACAAATTGGTTGTTCATCTCTAGTTAATGCCTTACTAACATCTTTATTATCCTACCGAAAATAAATATATAATCTTCACCACTACCAATATTTATTTTGCACTAGACCAATCAAAACAAACCATTTCTTAATATATATATATCGTTTAACTATAATTTAATGATGCATTTTTCTTTTTCTTTCATGTTATCCTTTTTTCTCATGGTGAAAATAATTCTATGCCTTACTTAAAAAATCTTTATATAAAAGTTGACCATTAAAAAAACAATTGCCAAAAAATTATAAACTGTTTTAAAGTTTTATTGTGGACCATTTGTATATCTATACACAATATATGTTGTGTGAAGTACCTATAGCCTTATTAATATAATCATATGGTAATAGGCCTGCCACATATATCATGAGTTCGCAAATCCTCACGTCAAGAAAGAAGTTGAGCTCCAAAATGGTAACTAACAAAGTGCAGAGATCTGAGCTCCAAAATGGTGATCATTTTTACATGTGGCGGAGGTATTATTTCTACGCGTGTGATTTTATTCTGTTTAATTAAATCCGTTGAAAACCTACTTAAAAAATGCACATAATTTGTTTTGGTATGATTCTTGCTTTTTTTTAATTGATTTTTTATATGTAAGAATTTTTTTTAAATTTCCTTTGGTATGAGTTTATATGTAAGGAATTTTTTAAAATTTCCTTTGGTATGAGTTGAGGACTAATATTGTGAGAATCAAATTCAAGCAAACCTGGTCCTAGAGTGAGTTTCATATAACTAATGCAACAAAGAAGAGATGGAAATTCTTAGAGTAATTTAAGCTTACAACCTGCTTCTTAGGGGACAATTACCTATTCTGTAAGGAAGCCAAACTTCCAAGAAAACCAACCCAATGTGAGTTCCATGCATGTTTAAGATATGATATTATATTCACCTGCATAACTAATCCATATAGATGGTACATTCATTTTCATTTTACCCATTCTATGTTGGAAATAAGAGAGGAGGGAGAACTCTGGTGCAAAATAAAATGAACACAAATCAAAATTTGGGTGCCAGAATCCTTGGGACAAAGTATTAAATTTTGGGGATTGTATAAGACAAAAAATAACTTAGTTGTTAAGGTTATTTTTTCCAACACTTCCCCTTAATCACAACTGCCACCTTTAAACATTTTCAAATGAGATAAAAATAATATGACATTGTTCTATGTAAGTTTGGAGATGACTATGATAGTCTAGAACTTGTTTCTTATAATACAAAGCTTGTTGTATGGTAGTCTGAAGTTTTCTACAAATAGTTTGAAACTTGTTACAGACAATTTCAAGCTTGTGGGATGAGTCCGGAGCTGCCTATGTACAGAGTCTGAAGCTACTTGTATGGTTCCAAAGTTGACTTTGATAGTTTGGAGCTAGTCTGAAGCTGATTGTATGATTCTAAAGCCACTCCAACACTTACTGCAATAACGTCTATGCCACCCAGTCTTTCTCTTAGGCATTTTATACTTTCTTTTGAAATTGTTTTAGTGAAAATATCATAAGCTACTACTCGGATCTGCAATATTGAAGTTATATCTCTCCATATTCTACCATCTCCTTTGATAAAATGACAGTGGATCTCAATATGCTTGTTTCAACTGTGGAATACTGGATTCTTTATCAAGGCTATTTATGATATATTGTCATAAAATATGGTTATGACATCTTCTTACTTCTCATTTAAATTTTCTAGGATTCTCGTAAACCAAATATCCTGACACGCTACTGCATTTGCATCAATATACTCATATTCTGTTGTAGAGAGAAAAATTATGGGTTGCTTCTTGGATGCCCATGAAATGGCTTATGACCCAATGTGGAACACATATCCATATGTTCTCTTCCTATCATCTACATTGCCTGCCCAATCACTCAATATAACCAACAAACTCGAAATTACTTATTGCAATGTACAAAATTCCATGGTTTTTCATGTCATTGACATATATCATGATTCTCTTTCCTCATTGTCGGTGTGTCTCCTTAGGTGTTTCCATAAATATGGGAATCAATTATTGCTTGCATCAAATCAAGCCTAGGTGTGTAGACACTCAAATTTGACAATTTTCCCTTTGACACTATTGTTCCTTTCCAAAGACAAATATCCACATTCTATCCCCGCTCAATACATCAACTATCTCTCTCCTAACTTGCTTATTTATACACAATGACGTGTCATCGCATTCTGAATATAAATTCATAAAATCAGTATTTCACCTTTTCCTTATCATGATAAATCTTTTAGAATGCATACACTGTCACCTTGTCCATAACTGTATGGTTTGGCCGTTATGTGTAATTTATTTGTTGCCAACCTGTACGATCCCAAACTAACACAACCTCCAACTCTTTCTTTCAATTTGATTATCTTTTTTGGATCATCTCATCCTCTTGGGTCAACTTTTTCATAAGAAATTACCTTTAGAACCCTTTATAAACAAACAAATATCACTTCATTTGTTTCCTTGGTACTCTTATGATCTCTCATTACAAATACTAACATTAAAGACACTCAAAAATCTCTAAATCTCACCAAAGTTGATGTACATTCATTAGGGGAGTCACTATTATAGTTCTGAAGCACTCAACTAAGTCAAGGAGTCTACCTTCCCTCATTTCCAAGTATCCAAAGAACTCAATTCAATGTCTTATCAAGAGCAAAGTCACCCCGAAGTTTTGTCAAAGTGGTTTCAAGTTGCCAAAATAGTTACATCCATATAGATATCACATGCTAGGTGGAGAACTGTGTGTATCTTGAGGTCTCTTCAAAGACGTGTCATTATAGGTGGTGCACCAACCGTACTTCAATCCAAACACTAATATTTTTACAGGGTCTTCCACCCATGGTTAGGGTTTGAGTTTGGTTTAGAATATTATGAGGGTTTTAGAAGTGTGGGAATTCTTAGGATTTGAAAATGACATATATTTCCAGACAAGTGAAGGGCATAGGAAATTACAAAGCCACACTTTGAGTATGTTCAAAATCTTATGTAATAAGGTCAAGAACATAAATACGTTCCTGAAAGAACTGTATGGTTCCATACCAGGTTATTTTCTAGTTATATTATCAATAACAAAGTGTCTTCATGTTCATTACCCCTCGGATTCTCTATTCTATGCACTCAAATATCTCTTATTTCACTCTATACAACTAAATGCATATTTCCTCTTGTGTTTTTTAGCTTAGAACACTATCGTTATCACTAGTTACAAGTATTAATGTGTTGTTATGATATTGCATAATTAATGTTGGATTAATTAATAAGAATAAATACTTATTACAAACCTCACATCCCATTTTAGTGCACTCATTGCATTATTAATTTAATTAGGGTGTAAACATTTGGTGAACCCGGCTTGAATCAAATATATTGTTAAGACCTTATTGGATCTAGGGTTTCCCATTTAATAGATGTACATAATAGATCCATGTATATTGATTTAAAAAGAGTCTCTGGTAGCCATACTCACCAATTCAAAAGGGTCATCTCACACCATATACATCAAAATGACTGAGATCCAACCCCTGCAAACCTATCTTATCAGAAATCCTAACTATGCTTTCCCATTACAGCCCTTGTTACATACCCCAATACCCATACATCAGCTTAATAATATCCCTTATAACCCTCTAGCACTAAGAACTCTAAAACCCTAGTATCATGAGCTCCAAACCCTTAGCATTTCCTAACATTTCTTCAGCACATTGTTACCTTCCTTATCTCAGCATTCCCGTACCTTCTAGCGACCTCCTGTCTCTCCCTTCTATATCTCTGCAACCCTGTTTCTGTCCCAAACACTTCTTTAAATAGGATCAACGTCCACTGCCATGACTTCTCTCCTGAGCATATCACGTACCAAGTGTTAATGTGGTCTTCCATTGGTGAATGCTTATCCTCTTTGCAAAATCCTCCACTAACTGTAATGATGTCTCTGGGAATATTCTCTGTGTGGAATATCCTTTTCTTGGCCTCCAAGGTTCCAGGATGACACCTTATCCACTTATCATGCCTAGTCGGGTCCTCACATTTTTCCTCAAGTGACTCCATGATGCCAAATATGGCTAAGTCCTTTAAACCCTTGTTTCCCTGCCTCCCGAGCACGCCCTAGTTTCACTTAAACCCTTTTTCCTACGCACTTTTTCCCTAAGCGCCCTTCTATTTACTGATCTTACGCACACGCGCCTCTTGGTACTTGGCCACTATTTAGGGTCCAACATCACCCCACACTACGCATGTTCTCCATCCTCAGGAACATTCTTCTTCTTCAAATAATAAATAATAATGGAATTTAAATAAATAAAGAATGGGAGAATGGAAGAATATGCTACTGCTGCATGAGGAGTGGGAAATCCTTCTTTACAGATGCCTCAATCTTCTGTCAGAGCATCCACTTCTCCTTGCGCCCGCTGAAGTAGGTCACCCACCATTGCGCTTACTTCATCAAAACTTAGTTCATCGCTCTTAGATTTTAGCGTATTTAGAATGCTTTCCAACTGCTTGCTAAGATCGCCTAGTGCATCCATCCCGTGAGTGACTTAGGGGGTATAGTTCCTTTAGCTTATTCTTAATCCAACCCAGCAAGGTTTTAATTTCTTCCAACTTCTTCTCAACTTCAGCCAGGATCTTATTGTGCTCCGCCCTATTGCCTTTGAGCTTTTCTTGAAATTATTTTAGATCCACCTCATGTGTAGCAACCAATATGCTTACTACCCTGTTTTTGTTGGCATAGTTGTCATACACGGCTTCGACCATCTGTGTGGCGGTCTTTACTACGGCAAGGAGCTCAGAGTATTGAGTCATTATCTCCCCAATATTCAGCTTTTCATCCTCCTTATGTCATGTCATCACTTCCTCTGCTAACTCTAATATGAGTGGCCGCCTTCCCATGGTGAGGATGCATGTCAAGTCTTCCAAGCAGTGCATGGTTGACTTGTATTTCTGCTCAGGCGGGGTCAAGTTTGGGTGTTTCAAGATAATGGCATCTAAAATGGAATCTTCTTTTATTGGACTTTTTGCACCTTCACCTTTTCATCCCTTAGTTCATGCGTTAACTATGCACTGATCAATTCCTTATGTTTTATCTCCTTGTCTCGCTCAATGATCTCCTCATTCTTTTTCTCAATCTCTTCCTCCAAGACCCTTATTCTGTCATTTCTGCCAAAGATTCTTGCTTCCACCTCCACTGATACTTTGTTGAGCACGTTGCAAAATTTCTCATCAAACAATTGTTAGGGGCATTTACAAGAGGGTTTATTCCCTTGGCATCTGGTATCTTCATCAATGCATCATGATTTACCTTGAACTCAGGTTCATCAACGTGGGACTCAAAATCCCAGGATAACATTTTCCTCATGCATGGGTACGCACCCTCTTCATCAAAAGAATACCAAGAAAGGAGTTTGTTTGTGGGCATGATACTTTGGAAGTGTGTGCAGTACCTTTCTTGGATCATTAATGTAAGTCATCTCATGTGCTCCTGTGCCCACTATTGTGCCCTTTCCACCTATGTGCACGCTATAGTTGGGAATCTTACTACTAAACTGGGGTCTCCGCCCATGCTCCCATACTCCTTTCCTACACTTGCACTCTCCTCAGTTTCCTTCAGCACTTCTTCGATGCTTCACTCTACTTCGTGCTCCACTAACTGTTGGATAATACCTACCACCTCCCTCTCTATAGTGTTATCCATTTACTCCTTGGTCGGGGTCGGGGTATTCTGATCTTTCATGTTTACTTCCTCACTCCCCCTTTTTCATGAGCACCTTCCTCATTCTCATCCCTCTCTTCATTTCCTTCTTCATTGACTCATGTACATCATACATAGGATGATTCTGAGCCTCACCGCACTCTTCATCATCTTCATCACCCTTATCAGCCTCCATGATTTATGTTTCTCCTGAGTTCGACCCTTTTGTCACCCTTTGCTTCTTCCTTACTAGTGACTCCAATTCAAGGGTACTTCTCTCTTTTCTTCTTTCTTGGGTGAATCTTCCCTTACCACTGGAGACTCTTCCTTTTTCAGTGACTCTTTTCTAATGGGATACCTCTTCTGATGGACGTAAGTACTTGTGCCCACACCCGACTCCTGTGCCCCAACTGTCTGTACTATCTGCGCGCTTGACACTTTTTTTCTCAGGAGCCTCCCCTCTTTCTCTTTTCCTTGGCACAACACTTTTTCCTCGTGGTTGGGTCCTCAGGAATGGAGACATCATCTTCAATATAAGCACATTTTTCATACTTAGGCCTTAGGTGCAAATACACCCTTGTTGTTGTCCTCCCTACAACAGGCAATGTTATTGGTTTTAACATGTGCACGTCATGGGAAACATACTTCTCCACATAGGTGCACTTTTTGGGGTATATTAACTTCCTATGCATAGCTTGCAGTAATCTTGATCTACTACACTTAGATCAAACCTGAGTTTCTTCACCTCTTTGAATCGATTGACCCCAGCCTGGAAGTACTGTGCCGTGAAGGAGAAAGGAAACTTACACCAAGGACTCTTGGTGCCATCTATCAAAGTAAATTTTCTGATACAAAAATGTTGGTATATGGAATGAACTCAACCTCTCCTTGTACTAATGAAGGTAACTACTCGGGTATTCTCCATTCAGCCCTGAATGCATCGTGCATCCACTTATACCACTTTTTCTAGGTGTGCCTTATGAGACGACCGTCATGGTTTCATAAGTATACTATTCAAACCTCTTGGTGGGGGAGGGGTTCTCATCTGGGTATTCCCAAACAAACTTATCTAGCCCATCGGGCACTCCAATCTCTAAAAAGAAAATGGTGAGGAGGACATTACCAAACATGATCTTCTCTTCATCATGCACATGACATTTATAATCTCCTCTGCAATAAAAGCTGAGAGGTTATAGATGGTCCCCTCTGAGATCTTGTAGCATACATTCAACCAAGCCTTGTTGATCTATGTCCATCTCTCTTACCCATTCATCTTTGTGACCAAGCATGTGGCCATCCTCATCACCGGGTCGGTAATTGTAGAAATGTCGAAGTAGTGTGAACCCTTCTTGTAGTCATAAGCCTTCAACGGTCTTTTTAATGGCTTCTTTGTCTCCCAAATCATCGTCCAATGATTCTCCTTTGCAGATAAGGCTGGTGAACTTAGAAATTAGTTGGGTGGTTATGTGCATCCTCTGACCTATGAAATAGAAGTGGTCTTCATGCACGTGTGACATCAACCATTGGTATAGTCACTCAGGATTTCTGAAATAGGGCAACTCATAGAGTTGCAACAACCCAACCTTCTCCATTTTCACCTTCACTTCATCATCATAGATAGGACATTCCATCTGGTGTCCTCTTCTCTGTAGGGCGAACCAGTTCTAGTGTCATATCATTTTCTATGTGTGCTCGTTCGATGGTTGTAATCACTTATGGCCATCTTTTTGACATGAGACACCCATTCCTTACCAAGTAATACACCATCTGGGTACTACATTTCCACGTACCATTCTTCATTGAAACTGGTAGAAATGGACTTGTTTTCCCTTTCCCTTTCCCTTCTTCGGTGAAACATTTGCTACTTTCCTTGGTGTCATTCCTTCGTCGGGTCCTTAAAACTTCTTCCTCTCTCCTTGGTCCTTGATCTATCTCAACTTTGCGCGAGCTCCACTCCTTTGCAAAAATTCCTTCAAACCCTGTGCCCTAGCTATGTAACCCTAACTAGAAAACCCTTTTTCCACAAGATGACGTAACACCCACAGGATTATTCCACACAACCTTCTCCACTTACACCCATGTACTCCTTTCACTCTGGTTCACTGATCAAACTATCTATGCATGTAAATCTTCACAACTCTTCTCAGACCTTCTTCACAAGGATGTCCCTAGTTCACGAGAGCTCTTTGATAACTTAAAATGCAAGGTAGAAAATAACACACCCCTGATCTTCTATTTATAACTTTTTCTTTTCTCTGCAATAAATTCCATGCCACCTACCAATGTACATACTTTCACAATAAAGGTGTATTTTTCCAATGCCAACCTTCAATGCTTTTCCTTTGCTCAATCCTATGCAAAAAACTTTGGCAACCTTCAGGTGCAAAAACCCCTTACTCACCATAGATCCTTACGTGTGCGTACAATGCCAAAGGAATTCTTCCTCTATGTCCTAATCCTGGTTCTTGACATCACCTACCTCATGTTGTTCCTACACTTTTCATTCTTGTATGTGGTTTCTATAAAGCCTTTTGACACCATCCTTCCCTTATGTTCACCTCTTCTACGCGTGTGATCTTCCAATCCATGTGTTTTTAATTTTTCAACCCGGGCCATCAACCAACCATAGCTTCCAGCACTTGTCACATCACTCCACCCCACACAAAAATGGATGTGCAGTCCTCTGTGCATAGATTTTTTTTGAAATAATAAGTGGCTACCAACGCACAAACATGCACAAAACAAAACAACAAGAAAGAGAAACACAAAAAAGGAAATTGCATCAAATTAAATCCTAGGCTAACTAGCAATACTACCTTATTTACAAACACAAAGAAGACTTATTTATAGTATGGCTTTAACCTAATCCCATTGAAATGGCTTGGAAACCATGTTCCATCTAGCGCTTGTAACTGGAAAGTGCCTGAATCAAGTATATAGGATACAATGTATGGGCCCAACCAATGAACTTTGAATTTCCCAGGATGGCGCATAGAAACTTGGAATCATACAAGAGAACCATCTGCCCAACCTCAAACTGTTTGTTCTTGATGTGTCTATCATGTCATGCCTTTTTCTTAGAATTTTTCTATTTTCTAACTCCAACGAGCAATAACCCTGCCTCTCATCCAACTACATCAACTTATCAATCCTCTCCTCAAGCACTTGTTCATCATCTAACCCTCCTACACACATTATATGCAATGATGTTAACATGAATTCAAAAGGTAACACAAATTCCATGTCAAACACCAATTGAAAAGGTGTGGCCTTGTTCAGTCTCTTATAAGTAGTCTGATATGACCATAACACAACAGAAACTTTGTCATCCCAATCCTTTCTTCCCACATCACAAATCTTGGTCAACGTGTGATTCAAAATTTTGTTAAATGCCTCAATAGTCCCATTAGCTTATGGGTGATAAGGGGTAGTCTTGTGATGGGCCACCATGAATTCTACCAATAATATTCTAACTGTCTCATTTAAGAAATGAGTACCCCTATCACTTGTTAAGCTCAACGGGCATCCATACTTGGTGATTATATTTTCCCACAAGAACCTAGCTACTATCACCACTGTGCAATCCTTTAGTAGGCATCGTTTCTTCCCACTTTGTAAGGTAATATGTATGTATGTAATGATATAACATGAACCCATGTCCTTCACAAGTGGTTGGAGAAATAGGGCCTAAAAAGTCAATTGCCCATTTCTCAAACAACTATCTACAATGACAATTAGGTCTTAATGGCATTTCATCTCTTTTCCTTAGTTTACCAAGGCAATGATAGTGGTCATGGGCCTTGTAATACTTGATACAATCTTTGTAAACCATTTCCCACCAAAATCCTACTAGAAGGATCTTGTGGGCATGCAGTTACATTCACTGCATAGTGTCCCCCTACAATTCCACCATGAGCCTCTTCCATGATTGCAGTGCACTCATGCTCAAGCACACACGGATGCAAAACCTCATCATGGCCAGAGCTTGTATAAGTCTCCACTAATTAACATGTTAGGGCATGACACATATGGCTAACTACTTCTATTTCCAAATTATTCATTCCCTCTAACACCACACCCATTTTGAGAAACACAAAAATATCTTCTAAGTCAAAGGCTGCGCATGCTACAATCTGAATAGTTGTGCATCTGACATTGTATCCTTAATGCTTATGTGCATCCTCTCCTAAGTCAATCCTTGATAAATGGTCAAGCCCCAAATTACTCTTACCCGGTTTTACAACAACTGTAAACTCAAACTCCTGGAAAAATAGGACCCACCTACATATATTACCCTTACAAGATGATGCTTGTTCACTAAGTAGTTTAATGCCATGTGGTCTATGTAAAAGATAAAAGGATCATCACTAGAAAATATTGCCTAAATTTGTATCAACGCGTAGATCATCGATAATGCCTCATGATTTGTGGTAGTATAATTTTGTTCTGCTTGGGGTTAACTTCCTATTAGCAAAGCACAAGGGATGGTCAAAATTCCCTCTCCAGGTTGTGCTAAGATTTCTCCAATTTCCATCCCTGAAGCATTAACATGTACATGGAATGGCTTATCCCAAGAGGGAAAGCATAATATGGGCACAGTGATAAGCCTATTCTTTAATGTGTCAAATGCCATCTTCTACGCCTCTCCCTAATGAAATGAACTTTTGTGCTTGAGCAAATCATTCCAATGGTGTGCAAGATCTTGGCATACCCCTTAATAAATTTCTGGTAATACCCCATATACCCAAGGAATCTATGCACCACGCTTTGACCAGTAGGCTCCCCTAATCCCACAATAACAAATACTTTGGCAGGATCCACCAGAAATCCTTCTTTACATATGATATGCCCCAACATGGTTGCCAAATGGAGTAGCGAAAACACATTTCTTAATGTTGAGAGATATACTCAATTATCGAAATCTCTCAAACATCAGCCTTAGATTGTCACAATGGTCCCTCACTAATCCATATATTGTCCCAATCATCCAGGTAGACTTGTAGAAATTTATGGATGAAGTCCTGAAACTCACTTGAACCACAATGCGTGAAAACACACCAGACGCATTCTTCAGTCCAAAAGGCATGACCATATATGAAAAACATTCCCCATTCAGTGGTGAAGATTGTCTTTTCTTGGTCCTCCTTTGTAATTATAACCTGATGATATCCTGAGAATCGATCTGTGAAAGAATAGATCTTTTTCCCGGAGTTACTCCTTCTAGGATCTCCTTAGTGAAGGGGGTTGGAAAAGGATCAATGACACACACTGCATTCAAATCGCTGTAATCAACACAAATCCTTATCCTCCCATCCTTCTTAATGTTGATGACCATTGGAATTATCCACTCTGATTCCTCAACAAGCCTCAATGATTCCTGATGTGATCATCTTGTCAATCTCCTCCTTGACTTTGATGCATGTAGATTTAGATTCATTTGATAAATGGTCTTTTCGAATTGGGCACATAACCTTCCTTTAAATTGATCTTCATTTCTCCGAAGGAGTGGTGAACTCCTTTAATCGTCATGGTACCCATGTGGAAACAAATCCTGAAATTCACACAATAGATCAATAATATTTGAAACCTCCCTTTCTGTCCAGTAATCTCCAATAGTAGCTTCTTTAGGTTCTGACTCTGAACCAATGTTAACCTTCTTAGTTTTTAGGGGTTCATGGTAGGTGCATGCTTTCTCATCAGCAATATCCATAACCTCACATGTAACGACAATATGGTTAACATCTAAGTTTTCCACCTCTTCACCATCTATCACGTAGACCAATTTTCTTTCTCTTTTTCCATGCATGTGCACTCAAGATGTACCTCCTCTGATTCTTCCTCATTGAAGCATGCTTCCAAGCCAAGTTTCTTCCAATAAATCCAGTACCCTGTCCTCTACCATGGCACTATCTCCCATAGTTAGGCATTTAACAACCTGTAACGCCTCATTCACTAATGGTTTAGTACTCTGATACTTGAAAGCTTGAAGGAGATCAGCCGTCAACTCTTATGCCAGTTTCCTATCTCGATGGGCACAACTCTGAGTGAATGTACCATGCGCGTGCATATCCTTGTAAGGTGGAGTAAATCTTATGCACCCATAAAGCTAGGAGAGGCAAGGCTTCCATGCCTTCCATCTATGCCTTCTCACATGCCTAGACATGAAACACAGGTGGGTTCCTTCCCATGATAATATTGTATAGTAGTAGGTGCATTGCTTCAGAGAAACCTAACAGAGAACGTGATTCTCACCTCGTGCACCACTCTAGAAGGTTATTGCGATGGGTTTCCCACCAATGTGTTGCGGTCTTGAGGAAAGGTATAGCTAAGACATACTTCTCCTTTTGACCTCACATCTCCACTAGGTCTCCATTGCTCACAGAAAACATCAGGGTTGGCTCCCCCAGTGTAACTTGGCAATTATTTTCCTCCCAGGTATCCTGACTGAGTGCCCATTTATTACTCTCATCATAAATTCTCTTAAGTTCCTTCTAAATAACTCATATATTCCATGCTCCAAATTATCACATGCCACACTAGTTGTATCACTTATAGATTGATCGTCTTCCCACTGAATAATGCCTTCTTTTGTTGGTTGTAAAACCTTAGGGTCCCTGATAGTGCATGCACATAGATTCTTGTCTAGGTATTCTTCTCCCAAGGGCTTAGTATAGGGTGACTGACTTCCCATCCTGTCAAAGTAATGATAACACGTTCCTCCTTGTTCTCAAAACTTATATAGCCCTTATTGAAATGTAATTCAACATTATTATTATAACACTAGGGGCACCCAAGTAACGCTGGAAATTTTTATGCCTTAGTAAGCGCTAATAATTCAAAATTTCTAGTTGAATTTCACCCCTTGGATAGTGATAGCAACATCCTTTGAAACACCAATGGGTATTGCCTTTATCTTATTAGCCATATACAACATATTTTAAGATGGCTCTAATGGAGGCCTTCCCATTTGATTCCATGCATATAGGGTGAGAATATTAACTTATGTTCCCATGTCAGATCAAAATATTTCTTAATATCCATCCATCAAAAACTGCATTCAAGGTAATATCCTTATCATATTTAAGGCCAGTGAGGGAGGTAGATTAGCATGTAAAACCAGATTCTTGCACTCTCCTCTAGTGATTGGTACTTTATTTCTCAAGCATTTTCATAATAGAGAGATGATATGCTCTTCAGTGAAAAATACTTATACACCTCTCTGACATAATCTATATCTACCTGAGGGATCTCAATGAATTTCATCTGCCCCAACTTCCTGGATTTATCTTTTTCAACACTGCATTTCCCTTTGAATTCTTATGATTACTTCCATGGTCTCTTGATAGACTTCCTTCTGATAAGCACGGTCCATATACTTCCCATGTACAACTTCTTCTATTGTAATTAGTGATCTCTACTTTGGTATTTTCCCTGGTATGCTCAGCCTTAGTTTGCGTCGTCACCAACACAATTTTCTAAATCTAACTCACACGTGAAATTCTTGGAATCTATTTTTTTATCAGCATGTTTTACGTTCACCATCCTAGTGCCCTTATCCTTCTCGCTTCTTCTAGGCTCATGTGTTCAAACATATTCTAGGAATTCCTCATACTTTTTATTTTTCTCAAACCAAGAGCATTATAGAAAGATCAGGACACTCATGCTTGTAATGTTTTATAGATCCAGTGTTATAGTAGGTTCTAAGTGATGAAATTCACTTCATTTCGCCCCTATGCAATTGCCACGGCCTCTAAGTTATCCTCAATGAAATCCTCTAGCTCAACCTCCTCAATCTATGTGACCTTCATAATGAAGACTAGAATTCTTGGATATTTTTTGCAACACTAGTCTGTCTAACACAAACCAGTATTAATGGCATCATGTATTTGATCAATCAATCTACAATCCTTAGTGTCATGAGTAGTAGAGGTGAAAATTTTACAATAGCGAGGCACATTCTTACGGATCATGTACACTTGTAATAGCGTACACATACTTGCATCATGATATTCATGGGGAAAATCTCATAGTCTACTGTCATCACTACGTACCAATATCTAATGACAAATTTCCTTTGTATTCCCTTCTACCTCACAATCCATAAACCATAACCTGCTACGCGAGTCTCATGAGTTGAGTTCGTAGACAAATTTCTCTAGCTTCTTTACCATTACAATAATTTGGGCTTCTAGGAATGGACTAACTCTTGTATTAATGCTTCCTACTTCCTCAGCATGCAAGGCATCCTCTAAGGCCTCATGTGGATATGTGAAAATATGTTGTGAAAGCACCCTCCTAAATAGTTTTATCAGTCCTTCAATGAACCATTGAGCATGATGCAAAGGGTGAATGCCATAAGATAACTTGGATAGGAGATTCTTGAAACATGCATCATACTCCCACACACTCTCCACCATTTCTTGTTGAATTTCCTTTAATGCACTGATGATTTTATATTCAAACTTAGGTATGTGGAACTCCATCAAAAGTGAATTATGCAATGTAATGTAATCCACCACTATCTGGTGTGGGTCATACTTCATGTACCAGCTATGTGTGCATCCTTGCAATGTGGTTACAAATTGAATTGCTTTCCACTCTGGGGAAGTGATTCCCTTCGTGTGCCACAGTAACTTGCACTTGTGTACATGTTCTACGGAATCCTCAATGCCCTTGTAATCAAGCAAGTGGAGCAACATATCATAAAAAACCTGTTGATAGTGTTATGGAACTTGTTCTCTAGATACATAACCTTGATTCCCTTCGATGTTACCTCCACCACCAGACCCACTAGATCCACTAGTGCCAACTCCTCCAGATCCACTAGACCCTCCTCCTATCGTAGGTAAGGGGCCTAACGTAGTTGCGCCTTGCGGAATCACCGTCACGCTAAACTACGTGTCGATAGTCTGTGATACTAAACCACTCCTAGATGTGTTTCTTGTGCTGCTCCCAAATGTGATACTCAAACCTTGTGATCCCACACCTTGCCCAAATGTTGTGCCAGAAAAAATACCCCCAAACATAAGAAATGATTGTGCAACCATAGATGTACCAAATGAAAAATTATACCTCCTAGGTGTCGCTTGACTACGAATACTAATACCAACTAGATTATCAAAACTTATCTTTGGAACTGGAAAACTAAGCGTAAGGGTTTGGTCGCTATGTGGGTTAAGATGCATGCCTACAAAAACTCTCCTTTCTTCATATGATGAGCTCTCTCTTGAAGCAGAGGGGGTTTCTCTTCCGCTCTTGCCAAGATGGGGTAGCTTAGAATGCTCAAGGTCCATGATCCTCCTACCATGCCAGCTTCCACATCCTGCACCTAACAGGAATTTAGCCAGCCATAGGAAGGACTTCCAAACTTAAAGTAATGACCAAGATCTTGATAGCCAAGGGAATAACATGCAAGAATGATCCTTTAGGCTCCCTCAAGAACTTAAACTCAGCTATCTACGGGAAAGAATACGTAGAAATAACATATTCTAGGGTATAACTAGTCATCACTCTACTCCACTAGTGATCAATATCATGGGTCCAAGTCAGATTGACATCATACAACCACTGATATTACTTCTGGGTCCAAACACGAGGTCTATAGTACCAGCTTGTCTTTGATGCATATGCTGACAACCATTCATATAACTCTACTAGGAAACAATAGAAGAAGTTCTCATAGAGTTCTTGATACAGGTTTTCCTCCACCCATTTTCGTGCATCAAACTTAAATCCAGTACTGAACCTCTAAGCAAACTCATCCTCCATGAATTTAAGCTAGGTCTCGATGTTGTCCAAGGTCAAGCGCTCCGTCATTACACATTTCTCTCACAATAGCTTCAAAAGAGGTCTCGACAATGGAAACAAGATGTCATTATTTTACCCTTAATACTTCTTTCTAACCCCAAGCGCATCGACCTACCACCCAGCATATGTTGAGCGCTCACCCGAGGTGCAAGTGGGTACCGAGCCCCTCCTTTATGTGAGCTTTATAAGAGAGTTGTGCCATTAATGGAGGATTATTTTCAGAACCATAAGTACATGCATCTACTTAAAAGGGCTGAAGATATAACTAACATTTTACACATTAATGCATCACAAAAGCTAACTAAACATTGTATGAAACACAAGAAACAAGATCTGCGTCATGAAAAGCTAAATAACATGAGGGTTGATACCCATAAACAAGATGTACAAAATAGATCCATGTATATTGATTTAAAAAGAGTCTCCGGTAGCCATACTACGTTCAAATGGGTCATCTTAGACCATATACATCAAAATGACAGAGATCCAACCCTTGCAAACCTATCTGATTAGAGATACTAACTATCCTTTCCCCTTATAGCCCTTGTTATAGACCCCAATACCCATACATCTACTTAATAATATCCCTTACAACCCTCTAACACTAAGAACTCTAAACCCTAGCACCATGAGCTCCAAACCCTTAGCATTTCCTAACATTTCTTCAGCATCTTGTTACCTTCCTTCTCTTAGCACTCCTATACCTTCTAACGACCTCCTTTCTCTCCCTTCTATATCTCTGCACCCTGTTCCTGTCCCAAGCACTTCTTTAAATAGGATCAATGTCCACCGCCATGACTTCTATCCTGAGCAGATCACGTGCCAAGTGTTAATGTGGTCCTTCATTGGTGAATGCTTATCTCTTTAATATATCCTCCACTAACTGTAATGATGTCTCTGGGAATATTCTCTATGTGGAATATCCTTTTCTTGGCCTCCAAGGTTTTAGGATGGTACGTTATCCCCTTATCACGCTTAGTTGGGTCCTCACGTTTTTCCTCAAGCGAATCCATGATGTCAAATATGGCTAAGTCCTTTAAACCCATAATTTTCCTCCCGCTCGTGCCCTGGTTTCAATTAAACCATTTTCTTGCGCGTTTTTTCCCTGAGCACCCTTCTATTTACTGATCCTGCGCGCGCATGCCTCTTGGTACTTAGCCAATATTTAGGGTCCAATAATTTATTTTTCTCTTTACCATTTATGTTCCCCACCGATTGAGAATTTTTCCAATCACAATGTGGAAAATCTACTAGTGTTTGTGTGTTAATGATGCCTCACAAGTTCCCTTTTCAATCAAATGTCTAATAGTTGTTAGTGGTGGGAAACCTCACTCTACCGTGGAAGCTCCTATTGACATAATTACACATCAACAAGGTGTCCTTGACTGGAGGAAGGATTCCTAGTACTGATAAAAGCCAATAGATCTATGGTGGACGCAATGGACAAGGTGTTCGTCGATGCATAGTGGAATCTCTACATTCCATGTGGCATAAGCCTATAAGTTTGTGATGGTTCACCCTGCAGCGTTTTTTTGTCTCTTGATGCAAATTTTACTTATCACTAGATGGGCATAAAATATAAAATCCTTGTTTATTAATGGATAATCACTATCCTACTACGAGAAGGATCTAGATGATCATGTATTCCTAGTGAGGAATAGACAAAGGAGACTCATTCTTACCCATAAAACAACTAATAAAATGGCTTGATCTAAACACATCTTGTATACTATTTGTTTCTTAGCTAATACCCTTTACACCATCTGCAACTATCAATTTTCTCTCCCCTTTTATTTTGTCCAAGCCAATCACATCTTTATGTTGCTTCGGGAGCAAAATTGTTTTATTGTGTTATAATGACATAAATTAAAAACATGTACATCATCAAACATGCCTCTTTAATTGTTCTATTCATGCCCATGTCTATATATTCACATCGTACAATATATATTTTTTGATGCCCCCTTCAAGTGTCTATGAATGGTACTTTTTTAGAAAATTTCAATTATAGTAGGGGGTGTTGTTTGTTAAATATCCTTGCAATTTGAATAATAACCTCATCCTTAACACTAGTCATGGTGTTATGTGTGATGAATTCAAGCACAAGTATGGGAATCGGTCATTGCAATCTTGTGACATACTTAAAAATAGGTTGTATTTGTGCATGTGCTCTTTTCCCTTTGTTTTAAGAATTATCCCTGATAGTTCATATATATCATCGTGTAGGGCATTCACTCTTATTGTATGGTTCCAACTATGGATATATTCATGTATTCACTATACATATGATTATTTCCTATAAAAAACGTTTTGACATGTGATTATACACTCTATGTGCAATAGTTAACAATTTGAGTTACAAATGCCTACTTAAGTAATGAAATACAACTACATTACCTTTCATAAAAATGGAGTTTATATTTTTTACTTATTTAAAAAATGTAATATTGAGATCTTGAGGTAATTTTGAGGTTAAGATATTAACTATTTTTGTTATTAGATATTTCTATCAAATTATTTTATTGTTTGTAAGAATTTAGAGTTTAAGTTAGAAAGATAAAAAAGAATTGCTCTTACTAATAAATTGTTTCACTTTAGACCTAAAATTTTACCATCATAAAATCTTCTCTGTAAAATTATTACTAAAGTTCTTCGAAGAATTTAAGAATGTTAGTAATAATACCTAAGTACTTTATTCACTACGTAAGTGAGTAAAATAAATAAATTGTAAATTTTAATTACTTTTCCTAAAACTCTAAGTTGTTTAGATATCGGTATTAGTTGTCAATTCCTAATATTATGGGATGACATTCTAATCTTAGTTGGGGGAAATATGCTATTTCTCCATACATAAGATTAGTTGATTTGATCTAATTTATGTGGTGTATATAAAATCTATCTAATGTCTATAAACATTGCATCTCTTTCCCTTGATTGTAATGCTTGATTTTGATACTAATAAAATTTGTCAGGATTTTCCCTTTTTCTTACTTCACATTTGGTATCAAAGTAGGGAGGTTTTGCTCATGTGAGAGGGTGGAAGTTTGCAGAAGAATTGGTAAGTTGTGAGGGTTTGAGTATTGAGTGAGACATAGAAGCCAGATGTCTTCCTATTGTTAGAGTAGGTATTTACATTAGCTCATGTTCACCTAGGTACTTTATTTACCTTTATTGTATTTATCCTCACCCACTTATGTGTGTGGATATTTCTTTTATCTTATTTAGATATTAGGAGATATTATCTAGTTGTTAGGTATAGTTCTTTCCTTGATCTATGGTATTGATTAGATCCTTGATGTCTAGTTCTCTCCTAAATCTATGGTCTTGACTAGTTCTTTGATGACTAGTTATTTCCTTGATTTATGGCTTGATCTACGACATTGACTGGTTCTTAGATTGTTATTCCTTGCCTATTTAAGTAAGGCCCATTCTCAATGTATTGCAATTGAGTTCCATAATAATATATGGTATTTCTGCTCATTTGTTTGCAAAGGTTTATGTAAAGTTATTCTGGCAAATTTCTTTCATCTTATTGATCATGATGTTTGATTAGCATTTGTGTTCTTGGCTTGGCACGATCTGGTTATCATTCCTCTGATACCATAAAAGGAACGATAACCAGATCGTACCAAACATGCATTAAAATCCTTAGCCCTTGGTCATATGGTATGGTCATATGAGGGCTTAAAACTTGTGATTCCTACTAGTAGGTGCTTAACTTTAGCCCCCTTTAATTTTATTTGTGTTGTGAAGGCAACAAGAATTTATTTTGTTTCAGTGGCAACTTAAATAAATAATAGAGCAAAATATTAAAAAACTTGTATCTTTTGATCGGTAACTCGGTTTTGAGTGTCGTTTTTTTTAAAAGTGTTTGTTTTTTCGTGCTCTTTCCATTGGAGTTATTTATTTTGAGACTTGAACTATAATTATAAAGTGCCAAATATGGAGGAGTGTTGTAATCAATTGTGGATGTAATTTCGGTTGAGCCCGACGTCCTAAATTTCTGGGAGTTGCAGTTTGTACCTATCATGGATTCTAAGAATGATATGCTTTTCTCTGAAGTATGTGGACTTCAAGAGGATATTGTAAAATTTGTGGAAGAAAATAGATCGCTCAAGAAGTGAAATTCTCTTCTACAATCACTCATTCATGATAAGGATACAATAATACACTCCCTACAGAACAAACTTGCTAGCCTACAACATCACCATCATATTGTGGACAGCCATATATATGCTCCTAGTCCACTTGCAGCTATTGCTTTTGAACCCACTGACATTGATATGTCAGTCTTTGAGTTTTTTCCTGCTCTTGATGCTCATACACCTATGAAGCTTGTTACTGCATGCTCTTCCACATATGTGCCTATTACAGTACCACATGTTGTGTATCTTACTTCTGCTCAGCTGCATGGATTTTTTAAGAAGCATACCATTGCATTCAATTCTCACATGCTCCGTTCTATGGGTCTCATTAGCAGAGTCATTGACAGACATTCACAGGGTATTGTTTCCTCTATTCCACATGTTAAGTAGAATTCTCGTCATGACATTGGTTTTCAAATAGATACTTCATTGGGATCACACATTGACAAAGCTCCTTTTTTTGTTCACTCAACTCTTTCTGAGGATCATGAGCAACACATGAGTTCTGCACCTTCACTCAGGCTTGAGAAACCTGAGATTTAAGTTGTCAGACACGATCAACCTAACACACATTCTGATGTTCTTTTGCATGCACCCATTGTGCATTTTGCACCAAGTCATATGCAGGTATCTTCTTCATCCATCCGTGTTGATTTGGGGTGGATATCTGATCACTCACGGCAGCGATATAGGCATTCGTTGAGAGGACTCTATAGGCATGGCTCCTCCACCATTTGACCTCTTGCTCCAATTTCTATACCTTATGCATTGTGATGCTTCTTGTTTTGAGCATTTTTCTTTAGCAGGTGTAGTGTATCTCTCTTGTTTGTTGAGAGATTTTGTATCTGTATTTTCGACACTTTTGGCATGTTGATAGTATCTCTTATGGGGGATCTATTCTAGTGCATTCCAATGTTAGTTTGTCAATGTTCAAGTAGTTGTTTTGACAACTCATACAGATTTGTAGCGTCACTCCACCCATTCAGCAGTATGGGAGGGTGTGGTGTTGATCATGCTACTTTGGGTTTCGTGTCCTTGCTTTGTTACCTTGGTTTTTCTTGGATTGTGACACTCTGAAGTTTGTGTCATTGCCTTGTTGCTTTGGTTATTGTTCTTGGATCATGGCACACCTATTTGCAGTAGTTGATCGAATTATGTTTCTTGTTTTTTTGCACTTTCGACATCACTCCATTGACAGTCTCCTTGTATGGTTCTGGTGAAGCCCAGTCTCAGTTGTTTTTGAGTTATATGATCGAGCAGTGGATTCAGACCACAATGCACACCAAAATTCTTCAGCATTGTACAAGTTTTTTGAGCCGATCTTCTTGGGATGCATTGGAGCGGGTTTTTACTCTCTTTGCTTTGTTGTTACTGGTTTTGGGTACCTTGCGGTGTCCATTTTTACCTAGTTATTGTACATGAGTACCTCATCAGGCCTAGTTGTCGGGACTCATACTGTGGACATGCCACTTCTATTTTGGCCCCTAGCTTCACTTGAGGGGGGTGTTAGAGTAGGTATTTACCTTAGCTCATGTTCACCTAGGTACTTTATTCACCTTTATTGTATTTATCCTCACCCACTTATGTGTGTGGATATTTCTTTTATCTTATTTAGATATTAGGAGATATTATCTAGTTGTTAGGTATAGTTCTTTCCTTGATCTATGGTATTGACTAGATCCTTGATGTCTAGTTCTCTCATAAATCTATGGACTTGACTAGTTCTTTCCATGATTTATGGCTTGATCTACGACCTTGACTGGTTCTTAGATTGTTATTCCTTACCTATTTAAGCAAGGCCCATTCTCAATGTATTGCATTGAGTTCCATAATAATATATGATATTACTTCTCATTTATTTTCAAATGTTTTATGTAAAGTTATTCTGGTGAATTGTTTTCATCTTATATATTGTGGTGTTTGATTAGCATCTGTGTTCTTGGCTTGGTACGATCTGGTTATCATTCCTTTCAACCAGGTCATGCCCCAGATCCCTAATCTTGTTAAAAGGATTGAATTTCCCTACCATCTAGATGTATGATCATTTAAGAGAAATAATAGAATAATTAACAAAGAAAGTTTACAAAAGTAATACATAATGTATATAAGGATTTCAATTTTTAGAGCACAATCTATAAGGGCCTCAACCCTTGAAATTCAACATAAATTTTAGGTATACATATACAAAAGGTGATGTGGTGTTTATAAATTGATTACATGTATCAATTTATAATTACAAAATCCTCCTCAAATGCAGGGATACAATCTAACATCTTTTTAATCCTATACTCAAGTTTCTCCTGCGAAATCCTAAGCACGGTAAACATTAATTGATATATATCCTACTAAGCTGTAAAACATACCACATGTGGAGGTTTGGCTAACTAGATCCTTGCGATTCTCTTTGATTAAAAGTCTATTACTAGTAACTCTTCATCAATAGGGTGCAATGGATACATTCCTATAAGACTAGATAATGGATTCAAGGATGATTAAACCAGTCCTTTGAGGTATGCATCACTAGATACACCATCCAAAATAACAGTAATTTTTGTTGTTCTTTTGGTGGTGAGGATAATTGACACGCAGGTAATTATAAATCTGACGTAATCAGGAGTTGGCTTCAGGTACATTCCTAATATGAAAGTCCAACAAAAAATTACGTGGATGCACGTATTGGATTAATTGGCCAGACTTTTACATCTCCTCAAATGGTGGTAGTGAAACTCTGGGAGCTTTTTCAGAATTAAATTATACCAAAGTTTCTGTCCAATTCAAGATTGGTGAGCCTTAAATGGTCTAATTGTGATTCAAGTACATTGGGAAAGAGAGGATATGTCCTCTTTAGGATTTTTATCATAACACTCAACATGAGAAATGTTAGTGAGAATTTATTTCTCTATTACTAATCGAATCAGGTGTTAATCAATAAGGGGCCACTTAGTCAGCTTAGTCAAATAACATGTTCTCTTGCACTAAAAGTTATTTCAATGGAAAGCTATATTAAACATTTAAAATTTTGTAGATGTTCTCTAAATATTTTAATGTGAATAAGCCCCTCGTGAAGGGAAACATTCTAGTACAAGGGTTAATTATAACTAATTTGTGTAAGGACCCATATACATATTCTCGAGTGTTTATGTAAATAGATAAATAAATATCAAAGTAAAAAATAACAATATTATTTCTTTCATTCATGCTTGCCCCCCCCCACACAATATACTTTTTTATTACAACATATTTTAGCCATAATTTCATATCGTTTCAAATGTACTCTTGGGCGACAAGCATCCAATCATAGCTCACACCTTCTCAGGATCCATTTCAACCTTGCATGAGATGTCACAGATCCCAAGTTTACAAGCAATTTTTGTTCACGCAAATGTGTAATATCTTATGCAAATAGATAAAGTGCTCATTTGGCATTTTGCTAAAGATAAATGTGATTTACATACACAATGAAAAAATTGCCCAAAAAGGCTTCCACACTTCATTCATTAACCTGATGAATGTGTTTGGTGCACTAGTTAGCCCAAATGGCATGACTAACAAGTCATACAATCCGTCATGCATCTTACAAGTAATTTTCCATTCATCACCTACTCTTATCTTGATTTGGTGATACCCACTCTTCAAATCAATCTTTGTTAATTTTTGTACTCCACATAAACAATCCATCAAATCATCCATGCACGACAATGGAAACCTATAATTTATGGTAATTTTATTAATGGCTTTGAAATTAGTGGACATATTCCACTTACCTCTTTCTTTAGTGCTAATTCTATAGGTACAACACACGGGATGAGAGACTTTCTCATCAACCCTTTCTCAAACAAATCTTTGACTAGCCTATTCACTTCCTCGTTCTCCATAGGTGCTATTGTTCATCTCATAACACATTTAAAAAGGATCGAGTAAATGGAAGGTAGTAAATGGCCTAAGGTTGTCCTCAATGAGTTTTTGGAGGAAAGAAATAAGTCATGGATGAATCAAAACAATAAAAGGATTAAAAATAGAACATTTACTTGAATGCATGTCCTAATAATAACCAAGAGATAAAAACTTTTATTATAGATAAATTCCGCCAAGTTATGTGGGGAAATTCGTTAGGGAGAAAGAAGAGGTATTATTTAGAGGAATTTAACTCTACATGTGATCATCAACAAAAAGCTTTTATAGGGGATAATATTCCATGGAAAGCAAAGATCTTTAGCTCAATTGAGAACTAATTCACATCGTCTTCGGTGTGAAACAAGAAGATGGAAAAGACCTAAAGAGTCATGAAAAGAGAGAATCTATGCCTTTTACATATCTGGTGCAATGGAGTCCGAGAAATATTTCATGTTGGAGTGTAATGCTTATAATGACATTAGGGCCCAATTTTCTAGTACGGTGGATACTGCATCATTTCAAGATATTTTCAGCGAGAATATGGTTGAAAAAACATGGAAGCTGATTATCAAACTCACCAACAAGATATTTGAATGCCAGAAAGATCTTTACCAAGCTCTGTTTTCCCATGTACGCTATCTTTGGTAGCCTCGGTGGTTACTGCATCATTTCAAAATATTTTCAGCGAGAATATGGTTGAAAGAATAAGGGAGTTGATTATCAAACTCGCCAAGAAGGCATCTGAATGCCAAATTACAACATGGCTGTAAACCAGAAAGGGCCCACGTGATGTAAATGCGAGCCCCCCCGAATGCTAAACAACTAGATGCTCCATTTGAATTTAACATGTGCGTGCATAAGCTTTAATTTCAAGATGTGATCGGTGCTCGAAAACATTGTATGACTGTTTCGCATTTGTATTTCGTCAATATGCATATATCCCTACTGCATGGACGTGATTATATTTTAAATAGATTTCAGTATGATCATACCTGCGGCAAGCTATTACATTTATGCATCTGTCCACAGAAGGATAATTGTATTATACACCATCCCAGCAGTCCCATGTTCGAGTGCTACGGCTAATTGCCAAAACTCCAGTCTGCTTGCAACTCAATTTGTGGGAACCCAAAGAGGAAAAACACAATCTGTATAAACTTTGCTAATTTCCAGCCATATTGCTCAGAAATGGCATCATTCGATAGGACCAAACAATAGTGGATTACAACTTTGACAGGGGCCTTACACTTTGGAAGAGATGCGGCTCATACCAAACACATGTTATTTAAGCTAGTTTCTCCTATATGTATCATGATACATTACATTTGGTGAGACCATCTAAGAAATGGACAAAGTTTATCCATGTACAAACAGTTGGAGGTTTTAGGCAAGACTTTTATACTACAAGCTCATTTTCAACTTATTCATTTGTCTTTTCCCCATAAACATATTTCATTTGTAGACTTCCCCTTTTATGAGGTAGCTCCATATGGAAATATCCTAAATAATTTTCAAGCATTTCTCTTTAACGTAAATACTCCTATCTAATAAGTTTTACTTAATGTTCCTTTTCATTTCTCATATGCATCGAGCTAATTATGCCACTTAAAGATCTAATTCAAGGTCTTACACATAATTTTGAAGGATTCATACATATTAATGTTAACATACTATTTTAATACTGTTGCATACATTTAGTATTTTACATATAGATATGCATACATTTATAAATCAATGGTCCTTTGCATGAAAGGGCTTATCTTGTGAGTGCATTCGAGTCACTCACTCAGTGTAAACATCACATATGTTTGTAAGGCTGACCGGTCAACCAACCAATGATAAATGCACCCCAACAAGTGGTAAACAACCCATTGGTTTGTTGACGAGTCAGCATTGCAAATACATGTGATGGTTAAGCTCTCCCCTTTTGAGTAATTATTGACGTGGCTAGTAGGTTTTATTATTTTAGTTAAAACAATTAAATAAAACAGTCTCTTTGCCATTAACCATTCTCTGAAGTTCTTTTCATTTAATATTTTGTACCGTTGTCTGCTCGTAGCCCATGGTGGTGTCACAACCAATAATAGTATTTTAGTGATATGTTTGGATAAGTTTAAAATAAATTGCATGTAGCCTTATAGGTGCTTTGCTCGACGAGCTAGACGAGTCAGTGTTAAAACAGAGAATTAGGCCCATTCATCACAGTGGTGATGAATGGGCAAAAATAACTTCTGTGATCTACAAAATGAATTATTTCTTCAAGAATTTAACCCCACTTGGTAGCATGATGAAAAAAATTATCTAGGGGAAGCTATCAAGGGTAAAGCGAGGATTTTAATGGCTCAACTGAGGACTGGATCGCAACATCTGCGATGTGAAACCGGTAGATGGACTATACCCAAAGATGATTGGGAAAGGAGAACTTGTCTTTTTTGCAACAAAGGGGTGGTAGAGACGAAATGCCACCTCATCATGGGAGTGTTCAATTTATGATGATATTTGTATCTAGTATGAAAATGATTTGAAGGTGGACAAATTAAATGACTTATTTGAAGAAACAAGACTTGAAAATATTGTGGGTTTTGTGCTCAAGATTCACAGTAGAAGATATGATATTAAAAAGAGTCTGAAATCATTAAATCACCACATTATTTAATGTATTGTGTTTCGTTGCATGTATCTTTTGATACGTGCAACGAAACACAATACATTAAATAATGTGGTGATTTAATGATTTCAGACTCTTTTCAATATCATATCTTCTACTGTGAATCTTTTGTTTATATATATATATATATATATATATATATATATATATATATATATATATCTATATATATATATATATATATATATATCTATATATATATTTATATATATATATATAACATTCCTCTAAGATGACTAATAATTTTATCCTCTATTCCGCAAAGTTGTATTGATAAATTTAGCTTTTGTACATATATATGATGGAATGCAGGTAGTCAATTTAATTTTTTTTATTAAGAATGATTATTATCTAGCATTTGTTAGTGATAGTTATTTTAAAATATTTAGAAAATATTTAATTATTTATATGTAGAATATATATTGGAATATTAAATTTTACACTTAATATTAATAGTAATGAGGTCGACCTTTAATATCTATTTAAGTACATTCTTTAATTATATTTAATTATTTTAAAGTAGTTGTATGCTTACAATGCATCCCAACTACCTATATAAGATGGCGTCCAAAACTAAATATATATTACTCAATAAATCATATAACACATTTCATTTTGGTTCTATCATCCTAATCACTCTCTTTATTACAATTCAACTATCTGAGACACATTGTTTAACTTATGCCACGAACTTCAAAGGTCTTTAAGAAATTTTCCCTTAATACTCTACTTCTTCATTATTGGTCCCACTTTAACTCACATCAAATAATTTGGAATTTAGTCCCTTAGTCAATTGAAAATTCAAGTTAGGGTGAAAAATATCGTAAATGTTTTATGCGAGGTTTAAAAATGTCTCTCCCTTGCTCTCTTCCCATGGATGTTGGAAACCCTACAGGTAGCGATGGAAGCTCACGACTTCCAAGTGGTGGTACTGTTGTTGATGGTGGTAAGTGCAGCAGTGCGCAAGTTTTCCCCTTTGCTGGGAAATAGTCCTTTGCTGCAGTTTCAGTTTGTAAGACCCTCTGTTGCTAAATATGCTCTCCTGGTCTCCTTTGGGGATTCAATTCTGGAGGCTGAAGATTTTTTTCCTCTAATGGTTTGATCTGCCGATTTAATGGACTCTAGCCTAGTCTTCCACTCCTCCACTCGTGTATCGTGCTACGAACTAGTGTCCTCTTGTTTTAGGTGGGATTGGCATTTACCCCTATACAAGGGGGTTTTTTATTGTAGATTTAGCTATGATGATGTTAGGGATATTTTTCTCTCAAAGATATGGGAACTACAGAATCATCACTTGCTGATGAAACTATGGTTCCTGATTTTCAATCCACTCACTACCTCTTTTAATGTAAAGCTGGTTTGGATTTTTTTTACCCCATTTTCCGTTGCAGTTTTAGAGAGATGATATCTTAACTGATATTGGTAATGCTTTGGGTAATTTATCATCCATCGATTCCAATACGGATTCCTTCACTCATACTACTTTCGCACGAATATTGGTGGATCTTGATACTTCGCTTGATGTACCTACTTCTATTGATCTCGAAGTGCATGATAGGGTTTAGTCACATCCCCTTGACTACGAAGGATTTCCCTTTAGATGTCGAAAGTGTTTTAACATCGAGCACCTCGCTGCTACTTTCCAGATGGTAAAACATAAATAAAAAAAGGAAAAGGTTTCTTGGTGGAAGGATGCTCACCAAAACCTTTTATTTATTGACGAGGAACTTGAGTATGCTACTAATACACAAGTCAATGTAGATCAAGTTTCCATTTAAAATCCTCTGGTTGAACCTCCAACAGATGTTGTTGGAGCATTTATGGTGGATCAAGTGCTGACATTGATTCTAGGTGTTGTGGATGAGTGTGCTACTACCAGTTTCAATTCTGAGAAACGAAATCTTGGAATTTGGCTTCCTCTAAGATTCGACTTCCAACTCACTCAGAAGAAAATACATATCCTAATAGAAGTGAAGAATAAATAGTCGTTAAACAAAAAAAGAAAGCATTTTCTATGCATCTTAGATCCCATGCAAGGGATTTACTAGGTAATCTGGTCGTAGCTGTGACATTGGTGCTACATTCTTTTTGTTTTTCTTCTCGTTGGTTTCTTCTCTTTTGCTCTTTTTTCGTTCCTTTATTGAATATGGGGGATTCTTCTCTATAATGATTTGTTGTTTTATCTAGCCTTGAGGGCTTGTTGTATAAGGATATGGGTCCTTTCAAAACCCCCAACTTTTACCAATTTCAAAAAAAATTAAAAAATTAGAGTTGTATTCTATGTGGCTAGACACCATCATTTGTAACAAGTTTCCCACATCCATTGGTGTTTCCTACTCCACCACCAACTTGAAGTTGAACAATTGATGACCACTTAATAGAAAAATCCCTTCTATGAGCATTTGCAATGACAAATAATGACATTGTAGTAATGACTCCAAATCACATATACCTACAATGCATACATGTGCCCTACATTTTTATTTTCAAAGCGTTCTCATAGATATGTGCAAGACCTTTGCACAATTATTGGGCCCCATGGTGTAAATCACTGGTAAAAGTGCACATCTCTTTCAAATTCTTATAAACATGCAAGTGTAGTGAAAGAAAAATGGACAAAAGCTAGGATCTATTTTAATTTGTAACCAAAAAATCATGTTGTAGTCAGAATAATATAGATGATGCCAAAAACAATTTTCACACATCCCTAGGTGTCCAAAAAAACATTAAGGATGCCCTAAATGCATTACACAACATTTTTGGCCAATTACACAGCAAATTTTAAATTGAATATATCTTTTGAAAAATTTAAAGTTAAAGATAAAAATGAACCTCACCCCAACTACCATTCTAAAATGCCTCTAGGTGTACTTATCTTCAATATCCATATTGTGAGAGAATATAACACTATTTGATAACCTAAAGATAGGAAAGGGAACAATATCTACTTTTATCTCCATGGCTACCACAGGGTGTATACTTGTTAGTTACATTTGGTGAAACAACTAGGATGTTTCAGTGTCAGAATATGGAAACTTTTTCCAGCAAAGGGATCTTCATAGTTGGATGTCACCAACATAACAAGTAAATGGATTATCACTTCAAAGGTCTGCTATCATGGTGTTATATATGTTGTAAAATCGTATGGTTAATGTTAATATACACTTTAATGTATGGATTACATGGTTAGTGTTATAATACAAGAATATTGTTTTATTAATCCTACTAATTTTAGTGACCTAACAACACAATAAGATAAATAAAAAGAGGGTGTGGTCTGGCATGAAAATAATCATGGGTTCTATGTTTTGTGAAAGACGAGCTTTAGGTTTTTAAAGTTTGTTTACAACTTCTTCATTTCTCTACATATCATATAATAAGTTAGAAAGAAACTTGTTGGTTGGAAAATTGGTTGTTGGAGACAATCAACAGTTTAGGGGACAACAATTCCTCCTCTTTATGGGTAGGTTCCATTATTCAACCAAAACTTGAAACTCTAAGTATTTACAAATATACATGGTAACTAAATCTAAATGAGGATATTGGTGCATGTGAATTATTCCATATTCTCAATACAGAAGATAAAAAAAATGATGAGATTTTCTGGAAAGACAACAACTTATATGGGAAAGAGGAATGGATTAGGGACACAAAGCTTAGTCTAACTCATCAGTCAAGGATATAAGTATCCTCCTTGGTTGTGCAAGATTACCCATTGAATGTAAGGACAGAAGGCAAGAAACAACACTTTCAAATAAAGAGAATGCATACTTATATTTTACTAATGCATGCAAAAGAACTTAAGAACACGTGAGTTGATATATATAAAAACCCATATAACATTAAATGCAGATAGAAAAAAAGTTCATCACATCTCACTTCATGGATTGAAAACAAAGTTTCAGATTTCACATATATCAGAATATCACATTCACATATTGCAAGAAAAGGGAAATAGAAAGAACATAGATGAGAGAGGGGAAATTCTTCTTTTGTATTGATCAAAATTATATATTTTACATTTAAGAACACCAGTATCTAACCCCTTTACAAGTGAGAAAGAAGCCTTATATAGGCTGAGGGGAGGATGTAACTACTTTTATAAGTAATTGTCTTTTAATTAAGTGCTAAACACTTAATTAGTTAATTACATAAGTTGACTTTATTTTACAATTTTTTTTCAAAATAATAAAGCCAACCTCAAAACATAACAATTAGATAGAACAACACTATGAATCAGGAGAATAAGGAACATTGGAAATATGCACAACTGGAACCTTTATCTTGAGTACTTATACCCTGAACCTAGTCACAACATCATATATTTCCATGCTCTTGGGAATTATGGTGTTTGCCATATCAACCAACCAACTTCCAAAGGAATATTCTATTTATTTTGCAACTCCTCCATTCTGTGAAAGTCCCTTGGCAGCTTCAACAACTACATTATGCAACTAAGAGAGTTGTTCCATCTTATCTTTGTTGATTGAGTCTTCTTTGAAAATCCCATCCTTGATCAATGATTTGGATCTCACTTTTACATGATCAATTGGATTCCTCTCTGGAGAATTGTCCCCGTAAAACTGACAATAGAGAGCTTGTAAATCAACAAAGATATCTGCTTTCAATGACTCTCCTTTTTGTACCATGTTTCTCAGTTCATCGACAACTTCTTTTAGCACCTTGATTCTCCATTCTACATTATAGGTAAAATTATTTGACAAGTTTCTCTTGGAATCATTAAAAAATTTGTGTGACAAGAGGACCTTCTCATCATTGGTGCTCATGATATGGAGATCTTGAATACAGTCAGCCCGGAGGTTGAGTTCTTTATCAATTGTATCAATTCCTGAGTTAATTTGATCCTGAGAAACAATGATGTTGTCATATACTCTATAGGCTTCATCAATGAAACTCAAACTAGAAATCATTATTCCTTTAACCCAGGATTCAACAAATTTGATAAATGCTTCTTATTTTTGAAATTTTACAACAACCTTAACATCAATTCAAGTAGTGACAGTAGTGGGAGGGAGTGCAGAGATAGGAGTAGGTTCGAGGGGAGTTTTTTTTGAGGAGATAACAGACTTGATAAAATTAGAGAGATCCTGTACCTATTCCTCAAGCTGCTCATGAGTCTACTTATCTTTATCTACCCTCTTAATTACTTTTGAAACATTTTCTTTGATATTGTGCACTTCTCCTTTAGGGATGGACTCTCTAAGTGGGATCTTAGTTAGCTCTAAGTTTGAAATTATATCTCCTTTTCATACTTATCTCCTTTTGGTTTAACAATTTCTATAAATTGTTTTCCTTTAACATCTGAGACCAATCGAGAAGTTGCTTTATATTTTTTTGGGAGGGGGAGGAGTTATGCCAAGGAGGGAAGCCACTGCATAAAATCCAAAATCAACAATCTATGATGAAGCCTTTCTCTTCTTACTGTCAATCATGGGTTGAACCCATGTGAACGAGTCATTAAAAGGTGGAGCTAGAGGAGGTGGCAAACCAAGAAAATTGAGTGGACCAAGAGGTTGAGAAGTGGAAATTTCAAGAGTAGGAGCTTCAACAGAAGAAAAAGGCCTCCTAACTTATATCTTAGGTCTTAAGGCACTAGCTTTCCCTGTATCTGGTTCTATGATCTCCACCTCATCTTCTTCATCACCTTCAAATTCCTCTTCTTCTTCATTATTTTGTTCATTAAACTCTTGTTCTAGTTCATTTCTTTGTTCCACATCTTCATGCTCCTCAGTTGCTTTCACTTCTTCTTAAAAAGGTTGTGAAACTTGTTTAGGGACAAGAGAAACTTCTTTAGATGATTATTGAGTCTAATCTTGTTTTACCCTTTACTCTACCTCTGTATACTTATATTTCTTCAAATACACCTTGGTTCCTAAATCCAAGGGTGAGGAGGAAGGATTCAATTGAGTTGGAACATCTTTATGAGAGGTGGAGGCTTCTTGAGAGGAAAATGTCTTCATCATTTCTTTATATTCCTTTATTTTCCTATTTAACCATTTCCTTATCCTTAATAACACAAGATTATTCAATTTGGTAGGATTGTCTTTTTCTTTCTAAGACCATTCAATGTTTGGGATAGAGATGTGTTGAATGGTTCTGATGTATTCCATAGAATACAAATCAAAATCATCATCTTCTAGGCCTTTAGGAACATGGTACACGTTGATATATTTGATCTTCTACAGTGATAACCTTCCAAAGTACCTTTTTCTCACCTCATATTCATCTGCACAATGTTCCCAATAGTCCTCTTCAAGTCCAATCATCTTCTTGTCTTTGCAAGTCCTGTGCAACATATCGAATTTCCTGCAAACTTCCACTAGAACCAATTTTTCATTACAATACATTGACTATTTATTAGGCACACCTTCAAACACATCTATTCTTATATACAAGAATTTTCTAAATTGGATGAAGAGGCTGCCATAGGTAGAGATCAACTACCTTGCCTTTGATGATACTCTTTCAACTACATTTCCCTCCAATTGCCTAACCAGGAACATGGTGAAGGCATCATTGAATCTCCTGTGATGAGCCTTATTAAATTTAAAGGTGAGTTGAGGATAGAATTCATACAGTGGTTCATTTTTCTTGTCTTCTTTTCCTAATATCCCATTCCACACCCTGAAGGTTGCTTTGGTGTACATTAAATATGATGTCATGTGGAAAATTTTGGTCTGATGGACATTGAAAAATTATTCACTCAGTTTCTCACATATGATCTCTCTCCAATTCAATATTTTTTTCTTTATAAATGACATTAATGTATACACACATCTAATACTAGAACTCATTGGTTGCAGACATGCCCATTATTCTCCCAAGAAATGTGATCATATCAGAAAGCTACTCTATAAATTTAGACTTGTAGAGAATCTTGGGTAGCTTGGAATGACCTTTCTTCTTGGCTTTGAGATAGTATTTGGCTATCTTGTCTTATATCTATCCTGGTTTTGATTAAAGAGAGTTTGGGCTTCAACATTGGTCAGGGTATTGGAGTTATTAAAGGTGGGAATTCCAAAGTCTGTATTGATGTAATGGGCATTAAGCTTGGTAATTGTTGGTACTCAAAATTGCACCCTCAATATGATCATGATGGATAAGGAATTTCGAGGCAACAATGGGACCGTATCTAGGTTGTGGGACCTTGAGCACGGAGATGGACCTCTGGAGAAGGCTGGTTCCTCTACCTACCTCTAACGCTACTAATACTCCTAATGCAAAAAGAAAATCCTAGACTAAACATGCCAAGGGACCAGGGATAGAAGGATGTGCGAAAAGGGGAAATCCTAATCTAAGGAAGGTGATAGCGCTAGGGAAAGGATCGATCACTCTCCACGAGGGCATAGGAGACAAAGAGGGCATGTGAGAAGAGGGTGGATGGTGCATGCCACAGATCAACACGCAAGCTTGGAATTCCACCGCACGCAACACATGAACATGGGACCTACAAGTAAAGGAGACACACAACATGCCAAGAGATGCAAACAGAGAGGCGGGGTGCAAATAAAATGAGAAAGGGAAGACAAGAGTTCCAAAAAACACAATTTTATTGCTCAAGGGACACACAATCATATACATTCATGGCAAGAGGTGATAACTCATTGGAGAGACAAGGTCAAGGTCTGAAACTCATAGGATGTCGGCCACCATTTTGGCATGGTGCTGTTACAACAAATATGGATCCCTTTTACATTGCAGAAGTCTAATATTTGTAGAAGAAGAATGGACAGAAGAAAAGGAAAAAGATAGGGAAACTTGAATTCAAACTTCGACCACCAACAACAAGCATTGAAGGACTACAAATCTACCTGCAAACATGTCAGATGTGTCTCCCCATGTCTGTTTGGCGTGTAAGAGAAGGAAGAGAGAAAGATATTCAAAAATCTAGGTGGTTGAGTCGATTAGATGTGTGCATTGATGACCGGAAAGACGTTTCCCTATTTTCCACCTATCAAATCCTGCCAAAAACTTATTTTGAAAAGTCCAACATGTAGCTTGTGTCAGCAGAATTCTGATGAGCTCAGGCACGCATGTGTCAAAGAACTGCAACAGAAGCTATGGTTGTTAGAAGTCTACAATGCAAACTGGACATGCAATGACACGTGGCACGCACTGATTGACTGGATGATCGGCCAACTATTCATATGATTTGTAATTTTTCTCACGTGTCGTGCACTGGTTCGTTGTCAAGATTTGACATCCTATTGGCACGCTTTCATTAGTTACATGTAGCACACTCAAGTTTGAAAAAATGATGACATGGCACAGGAGGGCACAAAAGAAAGCGCAAAGGCATGTGCATGAAAGGAGGAGGCACGAAGGAGGATAGTAAAAGACAAGTGCATAAAGGTAACACGCAAAGTGGGAAAGCACACATACTTGAAGGAGTCAAGTATACAAGCAAGCGTGAGCATTGGGAAGAATGAGTGCACGAGGATAGAAGGGGAAGGGCGCACAGAAGGAATGCACAACAAGGAAGGAAGGGAAACGTGTGTTGATCAAGCCAGAAGAAAGGAAGTGTGTGACACTCAACTGAAAAGTCTTAATGTGCAAGGGAAGAAATTTGAATAAGGAAGAAAGGCATGTGCGAAAGGAAACATTCTAGGGACTTATCCAACTTGGGAGGTAAGTCATAGGGTGCGCGATAGGATAGGAAAGAAAGCAGGTGCATGAAGGGAAGGTACAAAGGGGAAATGAAGGAGATAACATAATGCAGAGAAAAGGGGAAAAGAAGAAAGAAGGAAGCAAGGTGCGCGGGGTGCACTGAAGAACTGAAGCTAAGCAAATTGTGTCAAGGGAGCAAACTTGAGTGTGTGCAACCTGAAATGTGAAACATTAGAGTCAGGATAAAATATAAGTTGTCCAAATAACTTGGAGAGTTATTTGCGAAAATAATAATTATTTGACCTTGAGGGTCTTTCAATTCCTTGGTTTTCTAGTCAAAATGTGAGTCACAAGCTAGGATGGTGTCATTGTAGTGAACAGAGAGAGGGAAACTAGTAACATATGCGATTCTACTATTTTTAATGCATTAGGAAATGACAGTGGGGGTGATTTCAGAAATGTAGGCCTAGAAATCATCTAAATTTATATACCTCATATCATTATCTCCTATATTGGGTACGTACGTTTCAAGGGAAGAAATATGTTCGTATCCTTTGTATTGGAACATCATTTTGGAGGTAGGTAGGAAGACTTAGAGAAAATGAAATTTTAACAATGGATTTCATGAGATATTTGAAGGAGAGGGTTGAAAACACAAACACCTACCAAATTAAACCAAGAAGGGATGAAATCAATCACCTTCAGTATGAAAAGGATAGTGCCTCCACAACGGTTCCAATGAAATTTGAATTTTTGAAATTGGATAACAAATGACCAAGTTATGGACACAAAAATCTTTCTAGGTTGCAAGAGCAAAGGAGACAATGTACAACTAAAGATTCAGTGTACAATGGTTAAAAATAACCCATTTTACCCTTTTATAATAGTTAGGCTAAAAAATGTGGCAATTTGATACAAAATATTGGAATGCGGACGCAGACAAAGTCGTGGGAACCTTTTAATCATTTCTTTTCTAGGTGAACATGATAGAGATTGAGAGAACCTAGGGAACTTGGTAATGTAGTCGATAAATCATGCACTTTGGGGTAATATTTAGTCCCGATCTCATACTACTATTTAGAAGGTTCTTGAGTGAAGAAAGTACTCATTAACCCATGTCCTTGGCCATTTTTATTTTATTTTTTTCGTCATTCGCATCCTTTACCACACTCTTTTCTAGGCCATTTTTATCATTCCACATTATTCTTCGTAATTCTAGGGTACCTAGGCCAGTACTGGGGTGCCAATGGGCACCCTGGTCCTACCTGTGGCACCCCACTCCTTTTCCCACTTTCCCGCCAATTTTTTGGTACGTTCTGATCATTGCAGTATTTGATTTTTCTTATGGTTGGCCTCTTCGGGGTTAATTATGAAATTTGATCAAGAGAACCTTATAAATATAAAGTTATGAGACCATAATGAATGACCAAGCACTAGTCACTACTATCATCCACCTAGAGTTACATCCATTAGCTCCATCACAAAGGGAAAAAGTTGGTTCATCTTCATCACACATTCACATGAGGGGTCTTACATCTCTTTTAGATTATCAATACCATCTGAAAAATTGCAACGGATCTGATGCGACAAAAAGCTAAGGTTTCAAATCACCTACCCAACCTGTGAAAACTAATTCTAGACCTTTTGCACAAATCAGGGCACCCATTCTGTAGACCAGGGCACCCACAGGTGCCCCATTCCCTCTCAAGGTGCTCTAGTCAGATTTCCCAGATCCATCCTTTTTGGGGTCCCTATACAATCATTCATATTTCCAAATTTTCTAGTCAGCCTTGCAAAATAGTCCAATGAGCTCCTCTAACCAGTTGAGTTCACTCTAACTCTTCTTATGCTCTAGGGTTTCAAATTTTCTCCTGATTAACTAAAATATGATCTAATACTATAGAAGTATAGCCACTAGTTAATCTAATATAAGAGGACTAAAACGTTATGAAATATGCTAAGAACAATATGGAAATGATTTAAAATATACTAAAAGAAATCAAAACCCTAATGTGCAAGGAAGTAAGGAGAAATGACTTAGCTGATTGTAGTAGTTTGTTGCAAGTCTAATAATAAAATATAGATGTAAGAACCAACACCCAGAAGTATAAAAAAGGTTAGATATGGAGGATATAAGAAGACTGAGGCACCTGGGAAGATACTAGGGCGCCCCATGACACCTTGGTCTGCAGAATAGGCACCTTGGTCTCTGTAAATGCTCATAAACTGATTTTTTGTCAGGTCACAAGATGACCTAAAACACTACCTGTATGTCACGTTGGATTCGCTGGGCTACACCGAATGCATGAAATATGACAAGATGAAGGAATGACATGCAAAAGAGAAGGAATTATCAAAACCCTAAAAATAAATATGCAAAATTAATGGGTTAGATTGACCTCAACTTCCACAACAATGGGCTTACTAAACTGAGCATTGCACTACATTTCGGACCCAAATATAGTTCTGGTGTGTGTGTGCATGTCGTGCCCTAGGTGATCTTGTGCCAGTCACACTTTGTGAAGTGGTGAGTAATAATAACTATAGAAGATGTAATAGCATGTGTGCATGAAATAGAATAGAATCATCCCCATATGTTGTGTGTGTTGATGCAGATCTCCTAGCCTTGATGCATGACACTATGTGGATGCAATGGATGCAACTATAGATGGAGTGATAGTAGTATGTGATGTTAGGACCCTCATTATGGTCCCATAACTTTGTATTTATAGGGTTCTCTTGTTCTAATTTCGTAATTAACCCCGACATGGCTGATTAGGAAAAAGATAAGGATGAAAAACAGCTATAAAGATCCCAAAAATAAACGAGAAAGTGGAACATTGATCAGGGCGCCCCAGGTGGGACCAAGGGGCCTCGGGGCACCCAATACAGGTATGGGTGCCCCGATTTAGGATAAAATGAATGGAAAATTTTGAAATAGGTGGATATGAATAGGAAAACATGTGGGAATGCTGAAATAAAATATAAAAATAAGATGGCGAAAAGGTGGGATTAATTAGTACTTTCTTCACTTGAGAACCCTCTAAATAGTAGTATAAGACCGGGCTAAATAATGCCTAAAGTGCATGATTTTATGTCTAAAACTCCTTCTTAGTGCTTGGATCACTTCTTAGATTTACTTTACTATTATTTATGTCATTTTACTATTGTTCTTTATTGTTGTTCCTAGTTAGATTAACTACATAGTTCCCAATTTACTTAATCTTTTTGGTGAACCTGGTGTCTTTCACAATTATGGTCCTCATCTTTCTTTTATCACGGGTCGTAAAGTGCCTCAAGTTTCTTTATCCAAGTTACTTAAAATACATCCTAATTTCCAAGTTGTTCTTCAAAAATACCTAGACACCATGTTCCTTCCCAAAGATACACCCCCCACATAAGATAAGTCCTATATTCGATCAGTTTTCTGACGAACCTAGTTCTAGTGTTCCTTGTCTAATCAACATTTATTGGACTCAATTCAATATTTACATATATTATTTCAAGATAAATTTGTAGCAATGGAATCCACAATCACATCTCTTAGATCTAAAATTCAACAGCTAAAGGATGCTTCCTAATTGCATGTTTGTGCTCCTTTTACATCCTATATGCAATCTATATCAACTACATGTCATATAGTTGAACCTCAAGACATGACATTGCCTGAGCCTCTTATGTTTGAGCATAATACTATGCCACATGAAATTTTTACTCAGCTCCTTAATCATCAGTTGATCACTCTACCACTTATTCAACACTATTCCCCTTATCGGTTAGAAAAATATCAAGGTCATCCATATTACAATTATCATCGAATCAATGGACAAAATTTTACTAAAAATGTTGCATCCACATGGGATCCTAAGTCTACTCCTTGCTCAGTTAGTCAAGATTCACCTAAGCAACCATATACGGTATCACCAAGTCAACATATCCAAATTAGTTCACCATCTCCTCCTGCCTAGTCATCTACAACATTACCAAATAAAAATAAGATATCATTTCTCCATGTTTTATATAAATCATGTCCTCCTACTAAGTCTTCTATTGTATTATCAAGTCAAACCAAGCCATCTCCTCTTATGGGCGAGCTCACTTCTCCTCCATCAAAGGTATTTGCTACTTCACATAGTCATACACAACAATCACCTCCTATAGTTAAACTTGTAATTCTTCCATCTGCTATAGACCCTGCACATATTGATGATTGGAACCCATATGACACTTTCTATGATGATGAACCATCTGATGGTCCCACTCCTCTATCCCGTCCTATCAATTTTTTTTAAGGAAAGTACTCCTTACATTGATCCGCTTCGTGTCTCTTGACTATATTTTCATCATGTACACACTTGGGGGCATAACATATAACACATTCCCCCCACCCATAACCATATTAGCACAGGGGAATCTCTTTCATCTATAGGCATACTCATCACACATTTTATCATTATCATTACCAGATGACACACTCTTGTGTTATAGTGCACACTTGACTATTGAGGGATTACTACACATGAACCTCACATACTGCACATAGGTACTACATATTGCATAACTCATATATAATACTACATTCTAAATTTTAGTCTACCTTTACATATTCACACTTGTTGTGTATGTGCTTTGCATTTTCATCTTACACATTACACCTTGCATACACTCATCATATACACATTGCTTATGTTACATCTACCTATCACACACATTTTACACCTCTAGGTTGCCCACATACCTTACATTCTACACATCACACATTACATTCATTATGTCATTATCTATCCTCATCACATACATTTACACTTTACATTATCTATCTTGCATTTATTACACCACTCACCACACATACATTACTAGCATTCATATTACATATTATGTCCTTATTTCCACATATTGCATCACATAACACATTGCATATTTACACTTTTTACTCATCACATGATCATTTATTTTCGCCACACATCTACGTGCTGCACTCACCACATTATGATGCACTCTAGTTCATCGGTCCATACTCTACTGCCAAGGTTTTACTAATTAAATAGACCTTACCATCTCCACACAACCATCATTCATGTGACATACCTAGGTTAGTGACATTTGTTTTAGGCTAAATGATCACCCGTTCTATCATTTTGTAGTGGTATATGCTTTAGCTACATCACCACTCATTTTATTTTCATTATCATCACCTTTTCCACTTATCATGTAGTGATATACGCCATAGGCTAGATCATCACTCTTACACTCCTTGTGTCGTGCTATATGCTTATGCTATAAAGTTCATGCACACATCATCTCCAAGTCGAATTTCATCACCACTTTGCATACATATTCATAACACCCGCATTAGACAACATACATACACTACGACCCTTTCCCGATGATGCACTCTCATTTATGATTCATTCTTGACTGCTGAGGGGAAAAATAAATGAACCTCATTGCATACATTTCCATCCATTTGGCGGGAACACAACTCCTACCATCCATTTTACATTCCATTCCATCCATCCATCCATCCATTGCATATTGCATTGTCTTGGGGGCATTTACTCTTGTTTACTAGTGCTTATACATGTTCATTTTACTACACATGCTAGATTGATTGCTTATGATACACACATGTGTGTTCATGTATTTTTCTAGTTGTGATAGCAGATATAGGATTCTTCATGCAACATGGATGCTCATCTTCTTCCCTTCCTATACTGGTCGTTAGGAGCATCCACATTCATCTCATACATGTGATATTGTTTCATTTTGTACTTAGCACTTTATATTACTGGGTTAAACATGCTTTTGACATATCAATTATCTTTCTAATATGCTAACAGGTGTTCCATGTGCAACACTTATTTTGGCAGGATTATATGCTACCATGATTACTTGTTTGTACTTGTTTGCTCTTGTATTCAAGCTTTTCCTTATGTTTGGTGTGAAAAATTGTTTGTTTGTATGCGGCCACTATGGCCTTTTGAGTGTATTGCGACACTGTGAGTGATGCCCCATATTTGCAAATCGAATTATGTGATATAATTTGTCTTATTTCGTGTTTACATTGCTTGGTTGCTTATACACTATTTTCATAGATTACACACTACTTTTTACATGCATGTTTGTTTACACTAACAATTGTTCTTGGCTAGCCACTTATTTATGTGTGCCTTGGTTTCTACCAAGCACTTTCCTTAGTACATGTCATGCACTTTTCCTCTTTTGGGGTGTATCCTCTTATTAGTGACTTCAGATGCACCCCCAAAGAAGGGGGACATCATTTGGGGTTTCACAGAGCTCTCTACCGGTATAGTCAGTATAATTGTCCACCCTTGGCATTGTGGGTTCAGTTCAGTACAATTGTCTACCCTTAGCATTGTGGGTTCAGTTCAGTACAATTTTCTGCCCTTGACATTGTGGGTTTTTATAGCAAGTGGGTTCATACCAGTCTACAAACCCTATATACAGTGGATTTTATAGGACATGGCATCCTTATAATTCTGCGAAGCAGTTAAAGGATTAGAGGATACAATGGAATTCCTCCCTATACTACTTTAGCCAATGACATCAAATCGCCCAAAAAACCTTAGTAGTACAGAGATATCTACATATATGTTCAAGGAAACAATTAAAGGTTGGAGAATAATGTAGATTTCTCCTTATACTTATTCGGCCTACAGGCGTCAGATCGCTCAAAAAAACCCTGATAGTACATGATATCCTTCTTCACTCTTTTCTCTCGACATGGATCATGCTCACATGTTCCATTTACATTTACATTTGCATATTTCACATTTACATACTTTTACATATATACACATGTGTCTTTTACATTTCATTTTTACACACATATACATAAGTATTTGACTACTTGATCGTTTTCTCCTTGTAGGTCTGGCCATATGAGAAACAAACAGTCAAATGGGGGAAACAACAACAAAACTTTGCGACAACACACTATAACACAAAACATCATATTTTATGTAGGTACACTACACTATGCAACAACTACACACACATTTTCCGCCCTAGGTTCACTGTCATCACTCTTTTACAAATTTTCATCATTATATTCCATGCTCCACTATTTTATCATTCCATGCTTTGTCTAGTCCATCGGCACATTTTCTACTTCATTCTACATGGACATCAAGTATGCACTTCTATCTACTTTATGTTACTGAGCGTTCCACTCACCAACATAAAGTGGGGGAAAATGTAGTCAATAAATCATGCACTTTGGGGTAATATTTAGTCCTGGTCACATACTACTATTTAAAAGGTTCTTGAGTGAAGAAAGTATTAATTAACCCATGTCCTTGGCAATTTTAATTTGATTTTTTTCGTCATTACCATCCTTTACCGCACACTTTTCTAGGCCATTTTTTATCATCCTGCATTATTCTCCGTAATACTGGGATGCACAATCTAGTACTAGGGTGCCCATGGGCACCCTGATCCCACTTGTGGCACACTGATCCTTTTTCCACTTTTCCCGCCACTTTTTGGGTACGTTCTTATTGTTGCAATATTTCATTTTTTTATGGTCGGCCTCTTTGGGGTTAATTACAAATTTTGATCAAGAGAACCTTATAAATATAAAATTATGAGACCATAATGAACAACTAAGCACTAGTCACTACTATCATCCACCTAGAGTTGCATCCATTCAAGGTCATTTACATCCATTAGCTCCATCACAAGGGGACAAAGCTAGTTAATTTACATCACACATTCATAGGATGGGTCTTGCATCTCTCTTAGATTATTAGTAGTATTTGACATAGTGCAGTAGATCTGATGTGACATACAACGAAGGTTTCAGACTACCTGTTGAACTTGTGAAAACTAGTTCCAGACATTTTGCATAGACCAAGGCACCCATTATATAGACCAACACACCCACATGTGCCCCAGTCCCTCTCCAGGAACTCCAGTCCAGTCAGATTTCCCAAATCCATTCTTTTTAGGGTCCCTACACAATCATTCCTTCTTCCAGATTTTCCAATCATCCTTACGACATGCTCCAACAAGATCCTCTAGCCAGCTGAGTTCACTCTAACTCTTATTATGATCTAGGGTTTCCTATTTCCTCCTTCCTAGTGCTTAGATCACTTCTTAGATTTACTTTATTATTATTTACATCAGTTTACTAGTGTTCTTTACTGTTGTTCCTAGTTAGATTAACTACATAGTTCCCAATTTAGTTAATCAGGTAATGTGTGGAAATAATGGAGTTGCAGGAAACACAAGGATTTGGGGAATTAAGGGCCAAAAGGAATGGTTCTAATTAAATAATTAATCTCTGTATAGGCCATAGAAAATAAGGCTTGCAGGTGGAAATGGAGTACAGAGAATAATGAGCCTAAAAGAATGAGTTCCTTGTGTTCCAAAGGTTTCCACAAAGTCAACAGTGTGAGGAAGCTCAATGAATAATGGAAAGCACGAGGCTGGTGGGAATGAAGGAACCGAAGAAATGGTTCCATCTAGAAGGTCCATTTCCACATAAGCTATGCGAGGTAAGGCTTATGCGTTAGAGAGTATTTCAGGGAACCAAGTCTCAAACATAACAATTTCCCAATTTCCAACACTTATCACAATAGCCATAGCCAAAGGAAAATAAATAACATGCGGTGAACAATACAATACAGGGAGTCAAATCTCCCAGAGAACAATGGCCCAATAGTAACTATTTCCATGGGGAATTACAAAAGCCACTCAACATTGTTGGGTAATGCATTGGGGGTAAAATGGCGAATCGAGGAATGAAGGAAATGTTCCTCTTGTTCCTCCAGAACTTGCAAAAGCCACACAAATCCCAAAATGAATCAAAATATACTAATTTATAAACTTTTTCACCTTCAATGAACTCCATAGAGGTAAATACATCAAGGTAAATGGTCACTTAGCCCTCAAACTAAAAAAAAAATTGAAAATTGCACAATCTTGGGTAGGTGACAATAACTGGCTCTTTCTAGGGCTTGACTTGACTTGATACATAGTGAAAGCAACACAAAGAAAAGAACCTCATAATCTCTTGGTTACCATGACCGGTGCATACATCCATTGGGAAAATATACAGAACAAGACCATATAGAAGAAAACAAAGACACAAAACACAGGCCAAAATGAAGACTATATAAGACTATGTACAAAACTATATACAAAGGACTATCATCCACTTATGACTTGAACAACTTCAGGTACTGACCACTATATGGTAGTGGAAGGGAAGTTCCATCCATATAGCTCAAATAATAGGAGTTTTCACTAGCAAAGTACCAAATTTTAAAAGGACCAAGCCAGAGTGAGTTTAACTTACTGTGAATTCCATGAGGTTTTCGCCTTTTGTCCCATAGTAGGACAATATGTTTAACTTGAAAATCACAGGACTTGATCTTTTCATTAAAAAATTGCTTGACTCTTTGCTGATGTGTTGTGATCTAGTCCAAAAATTTCAATCTTTCCTCATCTAACTTTTGTAGGTACATGATTCTCTTTTCCATGTCATCCTTGAACATCTTATCCTCAATTACTTTGGCAAGGTGCAATACTGGTAACTCCAAGGTAACTAGTATCTGAGCTTCCATTCCATAGACTAGCTGAAATGGTGACATCCCAATGGCTCTTTTTGGTGTTATTTTTTCAGCCCAAAGAGCATCATATAACTTCTTGTGTCATTTTCTCTGTGACTCATCAACTAGCTTCCTGATAATAGACACCAGATTCTTATTGGTTTATTTTTCCTACCCATTCCCCTGCGGATAATAGTTTGAAGAATGTGCAAGGGAAATCCCATATCCATAACATAAATCAATGAGTTCATGGGAAAGATAAATTAGGGGAATTATCCATTACAATATTTTTTGGGACCCCGAATCTAACCAAGATTTTTTCCTTGATGAAATCGGAGACAACTTCAGAAGTGGATCTTTTGACTAGAATAAATTCTACCCACTTTGTGAAGTAATCTGTAGTAATTAGAACATGAGTGTGACATACACTTGAGTTAGGATTAAGGTTCCAATAAAATATATCCCCCGCAGCTGGAAAGGATCTTTAATCACCATTGGTTTCAAAGTCAAAGTGGCCAACTTGGGTCTACCTACAAAGGTTTGACATGCTTCACACTTAGAGACCCGATTGGTTCCATATTGGAACAAGATATGCCAATAGTATCCTCCTCGGAGAATCGTGTAAGTTGCTATTGTGGAATAAAAATGGCCTCCAGATGCTTGATTATGAAAGGCTCTCAGTAACCTCTTATGTTGTTCCTTATCCACACACCTGAGGAAACACCCATCAAATCCTTTCTTGAAAAGAGAATTGTCCCAAAGGACATATTGTGTAACCTTGAGTTTGATGGATCTCTTCTCCTTAGCACTGAGATGTGTAGCACATTCTCCATATGTCAGAAAATGAGTAATATTGGAATATCACTCATTAGTTGAACTCAAGAAAATCATTGTGGGTATTTAAACAATTTTTTTTACCTAAATCACTTTTCAAACTTTCAGTAATCAATTGACACAGACCCTTACCTCAAAAAAACTTAGTTAGCTTGATGTCAAGATCATACTCCTAAAATTTGGCCACCCAATTTCCTCATTTTGAACCAAATTCTTACTGAGTGAAGATGGAATTCACCATTGTATCAGCTACAAACATTATGGAATGTGATTAACTAAAATAGGATCTAATACTATGGAAGTATAACCACTAGTTAATCTAATATAGGAGGACCAAAGCATTTCGAAATATGTTAAGAACAATATGGAAATGATTTAAAATAATTATACTAGATGAAATCAAAACCCTAATGTGCAAGTAAGTAAGGAGAAATGACTTAGCTGATTATAGAAGGTTGTCACATGTTTGATAATAAAATCTAGAAGTAGGAACGAACACCCAGAATTCCTGAAAAGGATAGATATGGAGGATTTGAGCAGACTGAGGCACCTTAAAAGGTACTGGGGCACCCTAGTCTACAAAATAGGCACCCTGATCTCTAAAAATGCTCATAAACTAATTTCCGTAGGGTGACAAGATGACCTAAAACATTACTTGTCTATCACATTAGATTCGTTGGGTTGAGCTGAATGTATGAAATATGACAAGATGAAGGAATGACCTGTAAAAGAGAAGGAAGTATCAAAACCTTAATTATAAAGATGTAAAATGAATGGGTCAAATTGACCTCAGCTGCCACAATAATGGGCTTACTAAATTGAGCATTGCACTACATTTCAGACCCAAATGTAGTTCTAGTGTGTGTGTGCATGTCATGCCCTAGGCGCTCTTGTGCTAGTCACACTTTATGAAATAATGAGCAATAATAACTATAGAAAATGTAATAGCTTGCATGCATGAAATATAATAGAATCCTCCCCCTATGTTGTGTGTGTTGATGCAAATCTCATAGCCTTGATGCATGACACTATGTGGATGAAAGTGATGCAATGGATGCAAATCTAGATGGAATGATAGTAACATGTGAAGCTAGGACCCTCATTATGGTCTCATAACTTTGTATTTATAGGGTTCTCTTGTTCTAATTTTATAATTATTCTCGACATGGACGACTAGGAAAAAGATAAAGATGAATATGGCTAGAAAGACCCCAAAAAGAAGTGAGAAAGTGGAACATGGATCGGAGTGCCCTAGGTGGGACTAGGGCACCTCAGGGCACCCCAATATAGGCCTGGGTGCCTCGATTTTGGTGAAAATGATGGGAAAATTGTGAACTAAGTGCACATGTATAGGAAAATATATGGGAATACCGAAATAAAATATAAAAATAAGATGGCCAAAAGGTGGGATTAATTAGTACTTTCACCACTTGAGAACCCTCTAAATAGTAGTATAAGACTGGGCTAAATAATGGCTAAAGTGCATGATTTTATGTCTACATTTTTCTCCCACTTTATGTTGGTGAGCGGAACGCTCGGTAAGATAAAGTAGATAAAGATGCGTACTTCATATCCATGTAGAGTGTAGAAGAAGATGTGCCAATGGACTAGACTCAAGCGTGGAATGATAAAAACAAAAAGTGGAGGAGCGTGGATTCTAAAGATGAAAAATGCGCATAAAAAGTGATGAGAGTGAACCTAGGGCAGAACGCGTGTGTAGTTAGTGTAGTGTATAGTGTACCTGCATGGTTAGGAAAGGCAAGTTCCGTCATGGTGTGTTGTTGTTGTCACTTTCGTCATCGTTGTTGTTGTTGATGCCCCTAATTTGACTACTTGTTTCTCATCCAGCCGGACCTGCAAGGAGAAAATGCTCAAGTAGTCAAATATATATGTATGTAAAAATGTTTTGTAAAATACACGTGTATAGAAATGTGTAAAGTACGCAAATGTAAAATACACAAAAATAAAAGTGTAAATGGAACATGTGCACCTGATCCATGTCAAGAAAAAGGTTGTAGAAGGATATCCTATACTGTCGCGAGTTTTTTGGGTGATCTCATGCCACCCTGGAAGAAGAAGTATATTGAGGAAATGTTGTGTCCTCCAACCTTTAACCAATTCTACTAAAATGTGTGAAGAGATATCTATACCATACTAGTTTTTTGGGCGATCTGACGCCACTGGACAAAGTAGTGTAGAGAGGCACACCCAGTGTAACCTCCAAGCCTGTAACTGTTGCACATAAATTCCAAAAGACACCATGTCTTGTAGAGGGAATTGTGTATGGAGTTCGTAGACTGGTCTGAAATCACTCATTGTATGTAAACCCACAATTCCAAGGGCAAAAAGTACACTGTATTAAACTGATGTAAATATGCTATGTTAGTATGTAAAACCCTCAATGATGCGCCCCCTATTTGGGGGCACATGCGACGTCGTTGAAAGGAGAATAAGGCCCCAAAAGAGGACTTACCACACTCTGACCTATAGAACTATGCCCTGCACAGGGAAAGGAAAAGCACTTGGTAGATACCAAAGCACACACAAAAGGGGATGACTAGCCAAAACAAGTGTCGGTCTGAAAACACATGCATGCAAGAAGACAAGTGTAAAGTACACAGACAATGTAGTAACTACCAAACAAAGTAGTGTAAACACACAAGAAAACAAGTACACCGCACAAAGTGGTTAAAAATATGGGACATCACTCACGTTGCCACAAGACATGCAAGGTCGTCATGGCTCCAAACAACAAACAAGTGTACACACAAGCAAAGGGAAAAACCTACATACAATTGTAAACAATAGAAGACAAGTAGAAATAAAAAAATAAGGAGTCCTGGAGAAGTAGAATCTTGTAAAAAAAGTGTTGCACATGGAACACCCATTAGCATGTTAGAGTGATAACCAATATGTCAAAACATGTATGAGAAAGTGATATTATATTCTAAGTACAAAATGAAACGATAGCACATGGATAAGATGAATGTGGATGCCCCCAATGACCAGTATAGAAAGGGTAGAAGGCGAGCATCCCGTCGTGTGTAGAGTCTTGTATATGTGATCACACTAAACATAGGCATGAACGTGCATGTGTGTATGATGATGACATATAAGAAATCAGTCTAACATGAGTAATAAAGTGATCATGTCAAACACTAGTAAGTAAATGTAAATGCCCCCAAAACAATGCAATATGCTGTGGATGGAAGGAATGAAATGCAAGATGGAATGATAGGAGCAACGTGCCCCCTAAGTGGATGAATGTGTATGCAATGAGGTTCATTTTTTCCCCCCTTAGCAATCAAGAATGAACAATAAACGAGAGTGCGTCATCGGGAAATGGTCGAGTAGTGTTTGTTGTTTCTAGCGCATTGTGGTGAGTGTGTATGTGTAGTGGTGATGAGATGTGACATATGGAGAGATTTGCGTTAACCTTATAGCTAAAGAGTATATCACGAATTGTTAAATAGATGAGTGAAGATTCAGCCCTAATCATATATCACTATATGATGAAAGTATGGAGATTGGTGACGATTTAACCTAAGGTGACTACAAAATGATAGAATAAGTGACTATTGAACCTAAGGTGTATGTCACTAATGTTGGAAAGGTTGTGTGAGGAAATGTTGCATGGTGACTGTAAGTTCCATTTGATTGGTAAACCCTCAGTAGTTGAGCATGGACCGAGGAACTAAAGTGTGTCATAGGGTGGTGGCAACAACACGTAGAAGCCAATGTATTATAAACGACCAAGTGATGAATATGGTATGTAAATGTGCAGTGTGGGAAATGCAATGTAGGATGTGTAGTGTGTATAGGATATGTAATATGTAAGATGCAGTGATAGGTGTAGATATGAGATAGAATGTGTAGTGATAAAATGGAAAGCTAGACCCATATATAATGTAACCTAGCGTAAATATAGAATGTAGGGATGGAATGTAAAACTAGACTCATAGGAAATGATGACTAGTGTAGTATACGAAACATGTATGATATGAAAATCTTAAGTGTGTGGATATTTTAATGAATGGAATGCAAGGGTAAGGAGTGGTATAATGTATAATAAATGTAGGAAGGATGGAGTATGATGCACAATGTATGATGAAATGCAACATGTAAATCCTAAGTGTGGTGTGTGGGGTTTAGTGTAATGGTAATCCCTCAACAGTTAAGTGTGAACCAAAGCACAAGAGTGTGTCATCAGGTAATGAAGGTGCTATGATGTGTAATATGCTATGTTAATAGGAAAAAAGGGCGATGGATGATGATTCACATATATTAGAAGGGGGGATGAGACACTATACCCCCAAACATGTATTAAAGAGAAATTAACCAATGAGGGTGAAGGACAAGGGTCCCTCAACTGATTCCTATGGTGATGAACATGTAGGGCCAAGATCTAATTTTAGTAGTATAGTAGATAAACATGATGTTGGTGAATGGAATCTATATATGCATGAAGGATGAATGAGTGAGAAGGGGTGGGATGTAGTACTATCTTGATGCCTACAAGGTAAACAAGTTTGATGGGGTAGATGAGTAGTAGGAGAAGGTTGTGTGGCAAACAACATGACATCGCATTATTTGAGATCCTTAATAATACATGAAAAAGCACGACAAAAAATTAGTATGATGTCCATGAATTTTATGATAATGTAAATACAGACGATTATGGTGGTGTATTATTTGAGAAGGAGGATAATGATGAGTAGGTGGTAGAGTAAGAATTTGATGATTAAGAAGTTGAATGAAAATATCCAGTGTCGTAGCATTAAAGTGAAAGATGAGAGGTGGAGGAAATGGTATAGCTGGAGGCTCAATGAAATGGCTGGCAGTGGATGTAAACGACATATGAGGTGTAGCGTGATTAACAACACATGATCAAGAAACATCCTTAAGTTGTTCTACTTCAATTGTGAGAGATTCAATTGTAGCTTTCATGGATTGACACTGATTTTAAAAAGCATGTATGGAATCTAATATGTGTGTATTAGATGAATGAATGTGAAGGTGTAAGTCATTTTCTAAATGAGTGGATACAAGGAATAGTTGAGGCGATGAAATATTGGTGTTATTGCAAGGAGATAAAGGAAAATCAAGATTGTCTAAAAGGTCATCAGTATGGTTGTCAAAATCATGCGGGACGGCATGGGAAACTTGATAAGCAGTGGTATGTGGTAGGTCATCCAAATAACACTGAGTGCGTAAGATATACATGACCATGGTGTATTTTTCATCTGTAAAGGGAGGTAAAGGGAAACCCTGAGCATACCAAATGGTGAAGTTGATCAGTAGAAAATGAAGGAACTATTACAAATGCAGACAATGTCAAATGGCATGGGAAATGTTATATCAATATGATCAGGATCTAGAGTGCCACTGATATAATATAGCTAATATTTTCCAAGAGTAAGCAAAGAAGTGGTATGATAACACACAAGATGAACTACAAGATGGAAAACACGTAGGCCATAGGAAGCAGTAAGAATAACAGAGCCATGATACAAATGTGAATCACATAAAGGAGGATAGAGGTTTACAAAGCTAAAACTAAGTTGGGAGAGACCATCATGTGAACATACAATGTCCATGCATGAAGTATCAAGTGGTATGTGCTCCCAATAAGAATTATTCATGAAGAGGTTATAGGTGAATGGCATACACACTAAAGAGGGTGATGTTGGCATGTGTGATGGAACAAAATCTAGGTATTATAAAGGTTCCTGATATGACATAATAGCAATAGTAGTGACAAGCGATGAGGAAGGAACTGCTTCGATCATGCGAATAGTGGTCGCAAGTGGTATCTCATATATAAAAGGAGGTAGTGGAGGAATAGGTAAAGCAAGTGAGTATTGTGGAGTAGGCTCTATATATAGTACCATAGCATTGGTAACATCAGGAGTAAGTGGCGAATCAGAAGATACCATATCAATCATATAAACAGTAGGAACTAAGTCATGTGGAGATTCATGAGATTGAGATTCAACCATAGGAGAAGAAGAAGTAGGGACAACTATTGTATCACAAAAATCATCGATGCATAACACAGGAGAATTAACAAGTGAATGTGAATGGTCTTGTGGTTTACTAAAGGTAGCAACTGGGACTATGTGATTAGGGGGAGATCTTCTACCTTCGATATGATTTGTGCTAAAATAGCAAGATCGATGGTGTACACATAAGCGGAAATAGAAGCATCGATAGCTCTAGGATCCATATCAGAAGATGGAAGGTGAATGAACAAAGGGCAAGGTTTATAACCAGAAGGATTGGTAAGGGTATAAAAAAAACGTGACCAAGGATATCAAATTGCAGAGTAAGTGGAGACTTAAGAGAAGTATGCTTCCTATTACGCTTACCCATGATGGGTGGTCAGGTTCACTAAAATGATTAACTAAAATAGGATGTAATACTATGGAAGCATAGCCACTAGTTAATCTAATATAGGAGGACTAAAACATTGTGAAATATGCTAAGAACAACTATGGAAATGATTTAAAATAATTATACTAAATGAAATCAAAACCCAAATGTGCAAGAAATTGAGGAGAAAGGACTTAGCTGATTGTAGAAGCTTGTCACGGGTTTGATAATAAAATCCAGAAGTAGGAACAAACTCCTAGAAGTCCCAAAAAAGGCCAGATCTGGAGGATCTGAGCAAACTAAGGCACCTGGGAAGGTACTGGAGTTCCTCAAGGTGCCCTGGTCTGTAGAATAGGTACCCTGGTCTATGCAAATGCTCAGAAATTGATTTCCACAATATGACCTAAAACATTGCATGTCTGTCGCACTAGATTTGTTGGGTTGTGCCAGATGTATAAAATATGACAAGATGAAGGAATGATTTACAAAATAGAAGAAAGTATCAAAACCCTAAAAATAAATATGCAAAATGAATGGGTCAGACTGACCTCAACTGTCACAACAGTGGGCTTACTAAACTGAGTGATGCACTACATTTCGGACCCAAATATGCAGGAATTCCAAAATAAAATATAAAAATAAGATGGCCAAAAGGTGGGATTAATTAGTACACTCTCCATTTGAGAACCCTCTAAATAATAGTATAAGACCGGGCTAAATAATGCCTAAAGTGCATGATTTTATGTCTACAGAATGTGAGTTGAGAATATAAAATTGAAATTATTTCCCAGCCTTCACCATAACAAAAGCATGATTTTTGAGTTGGGAGTAATTCAAATCATGAGATTTCAAGAAACAGAGCATGAAGGAAATTAGTACCTCACACCCTTGAAATTTCTTTTGGGCCAAAATGGTAGATAAGTTATGTTAAGAGACATAACAACAGATTATGAAGTCATTGTCAAAATCTAGGCAAACCAGAATAGGTGTCCTTGTAATAGCTCTCTTTATATTCTCAAAATCCTTCTCCCCCTCAACACTCTAATGCAAATATTGCTTTACCTTCATCATCTAAGCTATGCTTTTTGTCAATTCTAAAAAATAAGGAATGAATATTCTAAGGAAATTGATTTTTATGAAGGAGTGAACACCCTTCTTACTTATGGGAAAGAGATATATTTTGAATGGCCTGGACTCGTTTATGATCTATTTTAATCCTGTCTTTTAACATAAGATGCCTGAGAAAATTTCCATTTTTTACACCAAAAATAGATTTCTTTGGATTCAGTGAGATGTCATGATCTTTGTATCATTGAAGAACTAATTTCACGTGTTGAAAATGATCTTTTATCTTCTTAGATAAGACATTGAGATCATCCAAGTAAATTACAATGCATTTGTTCTTCAGATCTCCAAAGGCCAAGTCCATCTCCCTTTCAAATGTTAGACCTACATTGATTAATCTGAAAGGTATCCTTCGATAAACAAACGTGCCCCAAGGAGTTGTGAAGGAAGTCTTATGTTGATCTTGCACATTTACCTCAATATGATTGTATCTAGAAAACCCATCAAGCATGGATAACATCTCAAAACTAGTCACAGCTTGTAGGATATGATCCATCATAGGAAGCGGGTAATTGTCTTCTAAGGAACTCTGGTTCATATTTCTAAAGTCAAAAAAAATTCTAATCTCTCCATTTTTCTTCTGTACAGGAACAATATTGGAAACCCAAGTTGAATGATGGATGGGAAATATTATCTTATCATTCAACAACTTTTGAATTTCCTAATAGATAGTATCTGTAATATTTGGATTGTATTTTACTTACTTTTGGTGAAATAGTTGAATGCCCGGTTTCAGGGGAATATAGTGTTGCATCTGCCATGGCTTAAAAGTCTTCAACTCATGATATGAATAGACCATCACATCTATGTATTTTTTCAAAAATCCAACCGATTTTCTTCACTAGAACAATATTTTCCTATATTGACATATTTTGGCTCCTCATCACTTCCTAAATTTATCTTTTCATATTTAGATGATTGACTGGTATCTTGTGACACTTTTCCTTCTATATATCTATCATGTTTGTCAAATAAATCTTGTAAACTCACAAGACGTCAAAGTATTTTGTTACCTCTGAGTTTGATGTATCCATCTTGATCTGATTATTCTTCAACTCCTTCTTTATGCATTGAAGAGGTAGTAGATTCACGATAACCAACCTCACTTCCTTAAAAATACAATTGAATGAAATTATCATTTAATTCAAGGAAAGAAATCAAATTTTGACCATCATCAAACACATACCAATTGTCCACATTGTTTGGAACACTGGGTCTAAATATAATCTCCACCGTAAACTTTTCTTGACTGAAATGTGGAAGAGGAATGAGTAGGGACCTGGAGACTGCTAGAGTGTATAATATTGTGTTGTTGTCTCTTGAAACAACATTGATTGAGAAGGCATCTAGAAATTCAAAGGAATCATATACCTTGTTCTGATAATGTTTCAACCTTTCAATTTTTACTTGAAATGCACCCCGAACTGCTTGACAATAATTTCAACATCACCCCCTACATGAAGGTTCTTTATTCCCATCTCATTTTTTTCTTCTGCTAGGTCGAGAAGGAGGGCCTCAAACTCAACATTATTGTTGGTATTAGAAAATTGAATCTTATAGGATAACGGGTTGAGTTTACCATCATGTGACACAAGTACAATTCCCACTTCAAAACACATTGTGGACTAGCTCCCATCAAACTCGAGATTCCATAAATCATTCATATCTCCTTAAATAACCTTAGGAGCCTTGATTTCAGATTTGGAAATCACCATGTAGTTTTCAATGACCCATGTCTTTATACAAGATCTGTGCCTTAGGCTCACTTGTCTTGTGGACAATATATTCAACTTGCTTTTCTGGAAACAATTTCTTCATCTCCCCTTTAACTTGAATTAAGGTGTGAGACCAATCCATTTAGATTTCACCTCTAACTTTTTTATAGGAATTTATACTCAAAAACATGCCATAAGATGGAGGCATTTCAGAAACAAGAATAGTGGCCTTGACTTGTTTCTCAGGAAAAGTAGAAAAAGATGTTATAACATCCTTAATCATTCCAACTAGAGGCACCTCCTTGGTCTCCATTGAATAAAAAGAACTACAAGTTTGAGTCAAGATCAGACCAAGTGCATGAGAAATTTTTGTGGGCATCACATTGTCTGATGCTCTAGAGTCAATAACACAAATACTGAGTTTATGGCCATCTATTAGCAGCATTACATAGAAAGGTTCAATCTTTCCAGATGTGGTGGCTATGGAAGCCATTAAATTCTATAGAGAGAAAGACTTAGTGGTAGGTAAGATACCTTTAGAAGACATGGAAGATTGACTAGGCTTGGCATTCATGAATTTTACCACTTGGGCAAATGCCTCAGGGTGAGTATGATAAAACTCATCTTTAGATATATGAATTTTTGTTTTCTTGATAGAGTCTATTATATCAAAAGATCCTGAAGATGATGGGGCTTCTTGGCTAGGAAAAATAGGGGTTTTAGGTTTATCAGTTTTAGGAATTGAAGGTTTTTTAGACATAAGTGTAGTGGTTATTATAACTTTAGGCACAAAAGAAGAATAAGAAGGCATACTAGATGAAGAAACAAAAATTAATTTTTTAGTAGGAGTAAGGATGGGTGTTCCTCTTCTAGAAACCACTGGAATGACAGTCAAGGCTTCTTTAACTTTCTCTTTCTCTAGTTGTACTATGTATTTCTTTTTGTTTAGTTGCTCTATAGTCATGACAACATGAGATTTACTATTCATATCAGAAACGATGTCATCATAATCTTCCTCGCCAGATTCACATACAATGTAGTTACATTGGGAGTCATTAACATCATCGGGACCTCTTCAAACTCTTCTTTAATTTCTCCAATCTCTTCTGTTGCTACCTCATCTTTAGCTTCTAGCACTTCACATGTTGCATTTACTAGAACCTTCATGGGAGGAGATTCGATGGCAAGCTTTGATTGAACAACAAACAGACGATTCCTTGGCTGGAAATTCTTCCTAGGGATGGATTTGTGTGGAAAATTTTGATAAAGTTATTTCATAATGGAAATTAGATCATTAGCTAGTGTTTGCACCAACTAATAAGAATTGGATGATCCTGAAGTAGAAGCTTTAACTTTAGGTGACTCTTTTCTTAATTTACCTGACATGATCAGGTCATCTTCTACACTTATAGACAAATTATGATCTTGCTCCAAGTTTGGCAATTGGGATTGTCTCAGGGCATAACTCACTTTTGGCAGTTGAGCACTGATGACAAAGCTTTTTTTTTGCAGTTGATCTAGTAGTAGATAGAATCTTGTATACTAATATATTAAACCCATAGACAAACTCCTGCATTGGTTCATAGGGATTCTTCTTCATTTGAGAAAGTTGGGCTAAAATTACATTAGAATCTTCTATTAGTTTGAATTGTTCCTCAAACTAAGTTCTCATGGTATTCCAATTGGTAATAGTGTTAGGTGGGAGATGATAGAACCATTCAAACAATGTTGTCTATAAAGTTTCCATAAATAATCTGACAGATACGTCCTCATGTTTAACTCCAAGAATCGGACATGCAACAAAGAAGGCTACAATATGTTCATCTGGATGAACTTTTCCATCACCTTTGAACTTTGGGAAAAAATTTCAATTCCCCTTAGGTAGGTCATGGAGAGGTTGTGCAAGAGCTAGGGGTTCAATTTTTTTTCCCCTATGGTACTGGTACAACCATTGTAGGAAAAATAAACTGTAGAGGGACAATAACACCTGCTAGAACCAATGCCTGAGCAGTAGCACTTTCCTGTGAAGATGAGCCAATCCTTCCTTTGGTAGCAGGTGTGCTTGTTGATCTTCTATTTCTACCTTTCTTTTCAGGAGATAACTGAAAGCCTTGTTGTTGTTGCAACCGGAAAGCAGTATCTTCTATACCTTGAGCCCTTTGTCCTTGTGTGTATATGAGCTCAGACAGTGTGTTGAAATTTCTAAATTAATCTAAAGATTATCCTATGGGAATCACAATACGTGCTCCACGGTGGGTGCCAAAAATCTGTTGGTTAGAAAATTAGTTGTTTGAGACAATCAACAGTTCAGGGGACAACAAGCCCTTCTCTTTATGGGGAGGTTTCCTTATTCAACCAAAACTTGAAACTCTAAGTATTTACAAATATACATGCTAACTAAAGGATAAGTTCATGGAAATGGGGGGCCAAAAGGGAGTCTTAAGTGGATACTTTTTTTTGTGAAAAATAAAAAATCTTCAACTTCTACGAGTTATTTGAAATAGTTACACTCAAATTTGGAAGATATTTTAAGAACATGAATTGAATCATTTTAAGTCTAGTTTCTAAGCTACTATTTTTTTAAAAATAGTTAAGTGTAAGTGGGTTAAATATCTAAAATACCAATAGGTGCTCATGTTTTTGTTAAAAAACATAGTAGACAGTTGGTCGTGCCCCCCATTTTTTAGCACTATTTAATATTTTTGAAAACCCTTTGGTAGAAAGATAGATATGAGCATCTAGTTTATGATAGAATGTTTTTTAGATTTTTTTAGTGAGTATTTAATTTTTTATGATTTTTCAAGTACAAATATTTTAAATTTTGAAAAGTAAGGGATAACCGAATGTGCCCCCCTAACTACCTCAAAAAATACCAAAAATTAGTTTTTTTTGAATGTGTATAGAATTAGTCCTAGTTTGTGACTGTATAATTTTTATTCAATTTGGATGAGTAAATCAAAAGATACGCGATGAATGATATACCCGTATAAATTCAAAAAAAAAAAGCTATAAAAAGACATAGTTAGAAAATAATACGTATGGAAACTTATACTTGTCAGAAAAATTGAAAAATCATATATTTAGAAAGAAGAAAGTTTATTTGACCTCATGTCAAATTTTTAATAAATGTGTTGATCATTTTTACAGGAGTTATTATTGAGGAAGACAAACTTTAGCATTTTTGTTGAAAACACGTTGTTTGTTATGTTTTAGTAGATCCATGCCTTAAGTTTGGGAATCCAAACCGGATCCAAACCGAGAGCTTTGGGCCTTGGAAAATATAGAAAGTGCATTTCCTTTTTATACATTCCCTACCCTCTAGCATCCTTTTTAACCTCTTTCACAAGTTTTTTGTCCCCATTCTGTATGCTCTACATATTCATGTACTTTCTTGCATGAATTTTGAGTAGTTGAGGTTGTACCCTACCCCACTATCTATATTTTTCTAATTATGGGGGATAAAAGCCAACGTAAAGACAAGAATAAGGTCAAGAACAAGACACCAAAACAACTAGAAGGGAATAGAATTCAAATAAAGTGAAGTGGATGCAAAAAATTTGTGGAGGGCAAGGTACATCTACTATGTAAAATGTACCTGATGTTTTAGAAAATGCTGATGAAATAAATAACAAAATTGAGGCTAATAATAATTTTGCAATGAGTATTGATAATGAATTGAATGATAGTGTTGTTATGGATAAATAATTTAGTATGAATGATAATATTGAACCTTTTCCTTGAGATTCCAAAGGTTAATCCTGAAATTTACATGGAAACATTGAATGAAGAAAATAGTATAGCGCTCCATTAGTAAGCCCACTATTGTGGCAGCTGAGGTCAGTCCGACCTATTCATATTTATTCTTCTATTTTTCCCTATGGTTTTGATACCTAGTCAACTTTGCAACACAATCCAACAAGATCCTTTAACTAGCTAAGTCATCTTTCTCTCTCTCTTTTGCATTAGGGTTTCATATTTCCTTTCATTTAGTGCTTGGGACATTATTTAGATTTAGTTTACTACTTTTACATTAGTTATATCCATATTCACTTGTTGTTGTTATTTAGATTAACTATCCCCCATAGTCTTGATTTTAGTTAATCATTTTGGTGAACTCGATCTTCCTCATCACACCTTGTAGGGTTTGTAATTTCATTTATTCATTATCTCCCTTATACGTAGGCATCATGAATATATCCATTGCTGATTTTTGAAATAGACTTAGAGCGCACCCCCTTAGGTTTTGAAACAACTCCATAATCACCTTCTATCTAAGCTCTACATCATCTTCGAATCTCCACATGATGAACATCTCTATCCATAGTTATCTACAAATTAATCTTGAGTGTATGAGCAACATTAAAGAGTACTTAGCTACTAAATTCATCTCTCCCCATACCTCACCCGACTATGTCTTCCATAAATTTACCTCTGTCTTTTCTCTTGACGAAGATTAAATAGCTTTCACTATTGACAATTTACCCTCTCAAGAAATATTACAAGATGACCTACAATTATATATGCAAGTTTGCATTAATAATGTAGGTGTCAAAAGGGCATCATGTGATAATGGGTCTGGCCTTAATATTTGTAACATTATTTTTCTTCATCATTTAGGTATGTCAGTAGCATTCCATGCTCCATCTATCTCTATCTATGGCTTTGATAACATTCCTAAGCGAGTGTTAGGTGTTGTAAACCTCCCTATTACCATTGGCCCATGTATAGTTACAATTCCATGCCACGTCATGCCCAATCATCTTAATTATAACATTATTCTTGGGTGACCATGGATTCATGCCATGCATGAAGACCCCTCTACACTACATGCATGACTTAAATTTTGTCATAAAGGCACCATCTACAATGTGCTAGATGATCCATCTCCTTTCAAATATTGTAACTCAATTGAGCAATCTCGTGATCCGTCTACCAACAAGTCCCAATGTTTTTTTAAGTATGGGACAAAGTATGAATATTTACAATGGTATGGCTTCATTGATACTACTAAACAAGACCAAAAACTCACAACCCTTTGGGATCTTCCTACACAAAAGCATAAGTAGGGTTTAGGCTACCCACCTTTACTCTCTACAGATGTTTATACTACGTTCCATCCTTCTCCACTCCCCTTAGTATATTATGAACTCATTAGCAATGATATGCCGAAACATGAAATAAGTCTGCTATTTGACTTTAGTCATAGTACACCTAATCAACCCTCTTAGAGTTAATTCAAGCTTTACACTCTTTATTTCAAGAAAAATTTCAAGCTAGGGAATCCACTACTAGATCTCTCAAATCTGAAATCCAACAACTTAAAGACACTTCTCAATCACATGTTTTTTTCTCCTTCTACATCTTATATGCAATCTAAGTCCACCACATGTCATATCGTTACACCTCATGACTGCTATCATCACCTGAGCCTCTCATATTTGAATGTAATAATAATGATACATCTCAATGGGTTCCTATATGTGAGTCATCAATATCTAATATTCAAACACCGCCTAAACAACTTCCTCTAGAAATCAATTCACCATTGCCACCTACTAAGCCATATGCAGTCTCACCAGGTCAAACCATTCCACCACCTTCCACAATTAATCAACCTTCTCCTCTTATTACGTCTCCTACAGGGTCGTTAAGCACACATAAGCTCCAACCAATGAATCTTGTAAAAGAAATTACTCTTTCTATTAATGGGAAGTTCACATTTCAAACTTTGTCCTTGTTGCATGGTGTTAGTGTTATTTCGGCCTACCATTGTGTCGGACCTCTCTCTTATCATGACACAGACAATGCTCTCCCACAATGGCATGGAACTACTTGAGTGGCTACATAACTTTCCATCATCATATTACACTTGGGGGACATAACACTCATATATCCCCCCATCTTAGCATTAGCTCATCTTGGATAGTCATACAAACATTATAGCATCAGTCATTACACGACGACACACTCTTGTGTTATGGTTCACACTTGACTATTGAGGGTTTGTTACACATGAACCTCAAACACTGCACATAGGTACTACACATTATGCCATTCATATACTACCATACATAGTAAATTTACCTTTCACACATGTTGTCTAAGCACTTTCGCATTTTCATTTTCTTCATCACATTGTGCATATGTTCATCATACACACATTTACTTGTATTACACCTTTAGGTGGTCCACATACCTTTCCTATTAAACTTACATACCTTGCATATAATATACCACACATGCATCCATACTTGGCGTATCTACACATATTGCATGTCATCCTACATACCATGTTCTTTGCATGATCACCCCATAGGCTTACATTCTATGTGGTTTTTTCATCTTGCATTTATACTACTCATCCTACATGCTACTTGCACATGTTACATTTGCATTCATTACATTGTCTACACCTTGCACATTATGCGCCTCATACTAGTAATCATCAATGTTCTCACCTTACATTCTACATTTCCACATTGCACTGTCATCTATGCATATCATATAGATTGCATATGTCTAGCATATTACTAGTATCAAACATACTAGTTGTTTGTTTACTCATCGTATGCTGCATTTTAGACATGGCATATTTACACACTATTACTATTCACATGGCTACTTAGTATCATCATACACCCTACGTGTTGCACTCACCACCCTATGATGCACTCTAGTTCCTCGGTCCATACTCGATTGTTGAGGGTTTACTAATCAAATGGACCTTATTTCACTGACATCATCCCCATTCCATCTTTCAGCATACTAGCTTCCTGGGTTAGTGACATATTATTTAGGCTAAATGGTCATCCATTTATTCTATCATTATAGGGGTTAGGTTACATCACCACTCCATTATATTTGGCATTATCATCTTCCACTTGCATTTTCCATCACCTCTTCATCATATAGTGATATATGAAATAGGATAGATCATCACTCACCATGTTTATTATGTATTGATATATGCATAGGCTATAAGGTTCATGCACTCATCATTTTTAGGATGCACACTATCATCATTTTTCATATGCATACTCATCACAATGTAGTAGACAACACACACACACACACACACACACACACACACACACACACACACACACACACACACACACACACACACACACACACACACACACACACACACACACACACACACACACACACACACACACACACACACACACACACACACACACACACACACACACACACACACACACACACACACACACAAACACACGCGCGCGCGCACGTGCACACACACACACACACTTCGATTATTTCCTGATGACACACTCTCATTTTGGTTGATTCTGTATTGCTGATGGGTCAAACCAAATGAACCTCACTGCATACATTTCCATCCACTTAGGAGGCATGCGACTCCTATCATTCATCTTGTATTTTCCATTCTACCCATCCATGGCATATTGCATGGTTTTGGGGGCATTTACTCTTGTTTGCTAGTGTTTTTTACATGTTCACTTTACTACACATGTTAGATTGATTTCTTATATGTCATTAATTTTACCATACACACATGTACGTTCACGTTTTTCTCTAGTTGTGATCGCAAGTACAAGACTCATACACATAGCATGGATGCTCACCTTCTACCATTCCCATACTACTCGTTGGGGGCATCCACATTCAAATCATACAGGTGATATTGTTTCATTTTTTACTTAACACCTTATACTATATGGTTATACACTTTGTTGACATATCAATTATTTTTCTAACATACTAGCGGGTGTTCTATGTGCAGCACTTGTCTTGCAGTATTACATGTTACCATGACTATTTGTGTCTTTGTCTTTTACTTGCTTGTACTTGTTTTTCATGTGTATGCGGGCCTTGTCCTATGTTTTGTGTGCACACTTGTTTATTTGTATGCAAAAACTATGGCCTTTGAGTGTCTTGCGACATCATGAGTGGTGTCCCATGTTTTCTACCCGCATTATGTGGTTTACTTTGTCTTCTTGTGTGATTACATTGCTTGTTCATGGATACATTGTTTGTGTACTTTACACACTGTTGCATTCTCATTTCAGCAACATCACATGCACCCCTAAAGAGGGGGGGCATCATATTGGTTAAGACAAAGCTCTTCACGAGTACAATCACTACACTTCAACATAATTTTCTACCCTTGGCATTGTGGTATATTGACAACAAGTGGGTTTAGACCGGTTCTAAGAACCCCATACACAATGGATTTTACAGGACATAGTGTCCTTAGCATTATGGGAAGAAGTTATACATTGGAGGATATATTAGAGTTACTCCCTATACTTCTTCAACCAATGGCAGCGGAAAACCCAAAAGAACCATGACAATACATAGATATCTTCACAGACAGGGAAGCAGTTAAAGGTTGGAGAATGGCACAGTCTTCTCCCAACACTTCTTCAGCCTACTAGTGGCAAACCGCCAAAAATAACCTCATGAATACATGATATCCTTCTACACCCTTTCTCTTGACATGGATCAGGTGCACATGTTCCATTTACATTTACATTTACATTTACTATTTTACTATTTCACATTTACACATGCGTATTTTACACTGCATTTTTTAGATACACACATATTTGACTACTTGATCATTTTCTGCTTGCAAGTCCCACCGTATGAGAAAAAAGAAGTCAAATGGGGGCAACAACAACAATAACAACACTGTGTGGAATTTACACTATACTACACATCACACTGTTATACAGGCACATCACACTATGTGGTAGCTACACACATGTGTTTTACCACCCAAGGTTCAATCTTGTCACTCTTTTTACACTTTTTCATCATTAGTTTCCATGCTTCATTGTTTTCTCATTCTAAGCTTTGTCTAGTCCCTTAGTACGTTTTCTACTTCACTCTTCATGAACATCAGGTACATACTTCTATCTACTTTATATTACCGAGTGTTCCAATCACCAACATAAAGTGGGGGAAAATGTAAACAAAAAATCAGACACGTTGGGTTAATATTTAGTTCTTGTCTCATACTACTATGCATATTGTTTTCAAGTGAAGAGGGTACTAATTAACCCTCCTTTTTGGCCATCTTTATTTCATTTCTTTCGACATTCTTGAACATTATTACACACTTATCCATGTTGATTTGATTGTTCCAGAGTTACTTCCATAAAACTGGGGCAATCAACCTTGAACTGGGGCACCCATGAGCGCCTTGGTTCCACCATGGGTGCCCCAAGCCTTATCCGCACTTTTCCTGCCTTTTTTGGTAGTTTCTAGCCTTTGCAATCTTTCAATTTTCTTGTGGTCGACCTAGTCAGGGTAGTTACAAAATTGGAGCAAGAGAATCATATAAATATAAAGTTATGAGACCATAATGAGGGACCAAACACTAGTCACTACTACTACCCACCTAGGTTTGCATCCATTGGAGGTCATTTACATCCATTAGCTCCATCACAAAGGGACAAAGTTGGTTCATCTGCATCACACACTTCATAGGAGGGGTTTATTCTATTCATGCACCATTCCCACTATATTTATTACTAGTTATTGGCTCACTTCTTCAAAAAGTGTGACTGACACAAGAAAACCTAGGGCACATTATGGCACACACCACCAGAACTACATTTGGGTCTGAAATGTAGTGAAGTGATCAGTTGGTAAGCCCAATGTTGTATAAGTTGAGGTCAGTTTGACCTATTCATATGCATTCTTCTATTTTTCCCTAGGATTTTGATACTTGTTTTGAGTGTTCTTGTAGGTCATTCTTCTTCTTGGATTATTTGGAACATTTGGTGAAGTTCATGAAATTTAGTGTGACAGATAACGAACATACCAAACCATCTCCTAAACCTGCAAAAACTAGTTTTGGGGCATTTTTCCAGACCAGGGTTCCTATTTTGCATACCAGAGTACCTGTGGGCTCCCCATTCCTTCCCCAAGAACTCTAGTACAGTAAAATCAGCTAGATTTTCCCTCTGCTAGGACCCTACAAAGTCGTTCCTGCTCCTGAATTCTCCAGTCAACTCTGCGACATAGTCCAATAAGCTCTTGTAACCAACTAAGTCATCTTTCTATCTCTCTCTCTCTCTCTCTTTTGCATTAGGGCTTCATATTTCCTTTCATTTAGTGCTTGAGACATTATTTGGATTTAGTTTACTGATTTTACATTAGTTATATCCATATTTACTTGTTGTTATTTAGATTAACTATCCCCCATATCTCTACAAAAGATGATCATACCAAGCCCAAAAAGGCTTAAAAATTGCAAAAATTGAAAAATACCATTTAGAATGATTTCATCATCACCATACCCTCCTTACACCTTCCCTTGTTGCTAATTCAATAATCAAATCCATCTAACGTCATACAAAGCATCTAGTACTCACCTTTCACTAACCGTACCAACTGCTTACTTCACAAGTTAATAGTCCCAAAATGTAAATTTTGGATTTTTTCTTCTTAAATTATTCCTAGATCCTTTAACCTATTCTGATACTCCAAACAACCTTAGATCCATCATCAAATTGATTCAAGATAACAAAAAACACCAAACTTATTTTCTTAGTCAAAACTGCCTTCTAGATATCCTTAAGACAAACATTCTTGCAACATTCATGGATGGAAACTTTTAGAGAAACACATAATAAATTTCAAGCTTCATTGTTTTTCTTTCAACATCCCTAATATGCATGCAAAATTTTATAACTCCACTCCTTCTCTAGCTTTCGCAATCTCACATTTTGTCTTTCTTGCTCACAAAGCTCTTACTAGCCTAGGATAGTCTTTTTTCATTCATAATTTCATGTACAATTGTCAAATCACAATTTCCTTAAAACCCAAATGTAAAATGGTCTCATTATTATACCCTCAAAATTTTAGAACCTAACTCATCAAAAAACTTGAGTTATGCTCATTTTACCAGGTCTGAGCATGATTTTGTGCTCTCATAACAAGGTCTCAACTAAGTTTTCATCACAACTTTTGATAAACACATAATATAGAAAACTGGTGAAAAACCATTTACATAAGATCATCATCCTTCTATATTCAAAATTTAAGATCATTTGGAGTTGAAATAAAAAATTTATGACAACTATCCTGAGACAGATTGAAACTTGCATACACAGTCATACACATCTAGGCGTGTCTTAGCTTTTGTCTGCAGAGTATTAGTTCCTCACCACCAACCTTGATCTTAATCAAAACTCTATTACAAGAATGAGATATAAACACATCAAACAAGTAAGAATATCAAACCCAAACTTTGAACTACAACCCAAAAATATCCATTCATGCACAAAAACTAGAGTTTACTACCTTATAACTGTTTTGCATACAAAATATAATGTTTCCTCTCTTTTCCAACATTCTCTTCATCCTCCACCATGAGGAATGAGCTCTCACTCCCTCATTCACCAAATACTCTATATTTGAATTCCATCTTGCATCTAAATCATTCTAGAAGTGTAACTCCTTTTCTAAGACTCGTCATGACTGTCATTTTGTGACTCTTGAACTTCCCTCTGCCATTTTCACATTATTTTAAGTATTTCAATGACTCTTAATTTTCTAGGACATATTACTAAGACAACTAAACTCCTCACTCGCACCTTAAACATCCCCTAAACTCCTTTAACCCTCTTTACAAGCCCAATCCTTCATTTCAATCCATTTACAAATTCAAACTTCAATTTGGAGGGGAAAACGCCTATGAAGGCAATTCAAATTTTGAATCTTTTCACCCTCATGCAATGACTCATTTAGAATTTCTATGGACTTTGACACATTCCAAAATCTTAAAATCATGACAAGAAATAGGATTAACAACATTATGCTTCTCATTCCATGATGATCTTACATCATACTCCCAAGATGGAGAAAAGCCTTCATATCAGTGTTACGCAGGGATGCATCCCCCCCTTTTCCTTACATCTCAAAATTTCAGGATGTCCCAAGGACTTGGGGATGAGGACATGAAATTTCCCTGTCGTCCCTAATTTCTAAAAAAGGGGGGGACGTCCCCCATAAATAGGAGACGAACCCGGGACATCGCGGGTGCAAAGGACCATTGGGAACATCGTTGGGGATGTTGCAAGATGTCCTGGGGACATCATGACGTCCCCAATGACACTGCCACGCATTTCCAACGTTAAAACACGACAATTTTAAATGTTTAAATACTTTTTTATTTTATTTTAAACTTTTAATACATTCTAATAAAAAATAACATGCCCTAACCCTAAAAGCAACAAAAATCTTATAAAAAAGAGCATTTCACACTCATCGTAATCACACAAAGCAAGAGAAAAAAAAAGAGAAGGAAAGAGAAAGATTTAAAAAGAAATAAGGAAAGAGCGAGGAGCAAGGTGCAAGGAGCAAGAGAAAGAGGTATGTACATACATTACAACCATTCTTTTTTTTTTTTTTTTAAAAAATTCTAGATGCAAAGTTAAAAGTGAAGGCATTGCATTTTCTTGCATTTTTTTCCCTATTTGGATTAGCAAGTGAGGGATTGAGATAAAACATAAAGGGAGGGCATTTGTATTGCTTTTAAAAAAAAAAATTAAATGTATTCATTGTTGTTTTTTAGTGTATTCATTGTTTTAATGCATTTTATAGTTATACTGTTTTGTTTTTTAATTATTGCAACTTCAAAATGAGTTCAGATAGTGATTATCAAGTTGAATGTGAGGTTGAAATGGGTGATGAGATGGGTGTGCAAGGACAAGGAACACAATCATAAACACCTAATACTACTAGTTCACAAGGGAGTGTGGACAAGTTCAGTTGCCCCTCCTTTATTTTAAAAAAGTATGTTATGGGGCTTTTTGATAAGAAAAAACCTTTGAAACAATTTGGTTAAAATATGCAGGGTCCTAGATCAAGCATTTCAAGGGGCACTAAAATATGGAAATGCAACATATGCTCATTATCTTGGCTAGGCAACATTATTAGGTTGAATGCACATTTATTGCACATCCTGGGGAAAGGTGTAGGCATGTGTGGACAACTATGACTTTAAGAGAGGTCGGAAATGGTGAGGCTATATAATGGAGATATGGTGGAAAAAGTTATAAAAGTTCATGGCCATCATGTTAATGGCAATGGCACCCCTTCTAGTTTTTTGAGAACTAATATCAGTAGTGTTGCAAGTGCATCATACGAGGTGTCTGAATTGGATGCTTTTGGTAGTAGTATGGGGAAGAGGAAGGTTGTGGCCTCCAATCCGGTTGTCGACATGTGTGATAAAAATGCTAGAGAAGAGGCTAATGATGCCATTGGAAAAATATTTTTTGCTACTGGGATTCCATTTCATGCTGCTACGCCTCTCCTTATTTCAAGGAGGATATGGCTAAGATAGCCAAAGCAGGTGTGAGTTATGTGCCCCCAGGAGACACGAAGTTGAGAACCACAATCTTGGATTGGAACTATTCCAAGGTTAATTTATTGATGGAGGAAATGAGGTGCACATGGGTTTCTCACAGTTGCATCATCATCATGGATGGGTGGACAGATATCAGACACCTCCCACTCATAAATATCATTGTTTCATGCAAAGAGGGTCCTTAAATTTTTAGGGTGGTTGATTGTTCAGGGAAGAAGAATGATGTAGAGTTTCCAATTCACCATTTTATGAGATATCATTGAGGAGGTTGGCCCCACCAATTTTGTGCAGGTTATTACATATGTAACTTATGTGTGCGGGGCAATAACTAAGCTTGTTAAGTCTCATTACCGACATATTTTTGGACCTCATGTTGTGTGCATGCCATGAACAATGCACTAAAAGATATTGGAAAAATTGATTGGGTCAAAAATATAGTGGTTGATGCTAGAGATGTGCAGATGTTCATCTACAACCACCATACGTCATTGGCACTCTTCCGTAGCTTTTCAAGGAAGGAATTCCAAAAGCCAGTGGACATATGTTTTGCATCATACTTTATTTTGTTGGATAGGATGGTCGAGTTGCAAGAATCATTATAGTGTATGGTCATGACATCAGAGTGGTCTAGGTGGGATGGGTCGAAGACATAGCAGGGTAAGAAGGTGAAAGCAATTTTGGTGAATGAAACATTTTGGATAAATGTGAGATATATCACATCCATAGTATCTCTGATTTTCAGTGTGATAAATTATGGGGATTCTGAGAGCCCTAACCTTGGTGAGATATATGAATGTATTGATAGTATGCTTGGCCAGATGAAGACCGTTTTTCAGGAAAGGGACCCCACCTTAGAGTTCAACCATCACCATATTCATCCTATCATTAAGCAAGAGATGGGAGAAGTTGAACACTCCTTTACACATGGTTGTATATGCGTTAAATACGAAGTGCTATGTTGAGAGGCTTGGCAGAGTTCTCCCAGTAGAAGATGAGGAGGTGAGGAAGGGTTTCTTGAAAGGACTTAAAAAATGTATAATGCAGAGGATGGTTCATGAGTCAAAATTGATTGGATCAAGATTTCTTATCTGGACGGCTACAAAAAATCAGCAAAGATAGTTAGGACCGCATTGGCACAAGAGAGTCCAGTTAGTGGGGGGTGATTGTATGGACCTGCATGATTGCTATGTACACTTGTTATTTGTCTTCTTTCTCAGGTTTCTAGTTACTCTGCTTATGGGAGGAATTGGTCAACATATGGGTGGGTCCACTCTCTTAAGAGGAACATACTTACCTCTAAGAGAGAAGATAAACTTGTTGTTGTACATAGTGTCTTGTGTCTCATGGATCACAAGACACCTATGTACAAGGAGACCCCAACATTGTGGTGGGATGTGGATCCTAAGGATGTAAGGTAGATTGATGAAGATTAGGAGCAATGAGGATTGGTTTTTATCTCCTTTTCAGATGAAGATGATGCTGATACAAATATTTTCAGTGAGGAGGAGCGATTCGCAAGTGTTCCTTCGGAGGGCTCTAATAGCAATTTTTGAGTTATACTTGTCACTTGTCATTTTGGTTATGTAATGTCATTTTAGTTATGAATCATGACATGATATTTCATACCATATGTAGGTGTACTCTTCTCATGTTGATTATTGAAGAGTAAGACTTGTTTTTAATTTTTCAGCTTTAGTCTTTCATTGTCATGTTGAAGTTTTGAACATTGAATATAATATATAAAACATTTTGGGCCTTGGCTTATGTGATGAATAATTGGATTAATCATTAATGGTTTTAATCTTCAAACTTTCAATTTGAAGTCGTAGTTTATTGAATTATTCATGTTACATTTGTAAAATTAATAAATTATATATATATATATATAAAATTAGTCATCGCCTTGTCGTCCCCATTGCCATCCCCAAAATTTCAAAAAAAAATGTCGTCCTAGAGTCTTGAAACCATGTCCCTACATCCCACCATCCCGGAGTCTCAGGTAATTATGCTTTATATACTTTGCATGCTTGGTCATGTCTTCATCTTCTTTTTTGGTCCTTAGTCTTCTATCCTTGCTCCCATTGTGCTTTCTTGCTTCATGTCCACTTAGGTCCCACATAGTAGTCTTTTGCTTTGCATTTTCCTTTTCTCCTTTTCTTCTTGATCTTCATCTTCACTTCCATCATCTTCATACCTTCATTCACTGTACCTACACACAAAAACACAATAACCTCAATAATACATTCCTTTGTATGTTTTATGATGTTGTCCATCTCTGTACACTTCATATCCAACTTGTATTCATTGGTTTCCTTGTCAAAATCTGCACTTTCTTGTCGTATTTCTTGCATATTCTCACTCATCTGCACACTGTGTTATCCTATATCTGTGTTTTCTCTCATTTGCATCATCATGTGCCCAAGAAACCATTGTATTTCCATCTACAACTAATTTTTCACTTGTCCATCCAACTCATCTAACAAACTTTGAAAGAGATCATCAACATCATTCACAAAACCTTCATTACATTCTTGCTTATCATCATGCTTGTCATTTTCAAATACACAATTGAAGTCATTTTGGACAATTTCAAGGACTTCACTTATATCATCCTCAATACCAAGCAACATTTCATCAATTTCACTTACCTTGCATTCACCTTTGGCTTGTTTTTCTTCTTCAATCTTGATCTTCTTCTTCAACTGCAACTTTTGATTTCCTCTTATAATTTGCATTATAGGCCATTTAGCTTTCCTCTTCACCACAAACTCAAGTCCATAGCTCTCTTTCATCTCTTGTCTCATCGTTTCAAGCTTCATCAATTATTCAAGCTACTGTATGTCTCTTTTCAACTTTGTTAAATATTTCTCCATCCATTCTTCTTTCTTTCTCTGCTCTTCTCTCTTCTTTTTCTCTATCTCTTCTTGCCTTCTTTTGTGACTAAACAATTTCCACAACTCTCTTATTACCTTCTCTTGGTCCATTTTATCTCTCTGACAAGTCTGTTCCACCTTGCCTTTTCCTCTACACCTCACCTTGGCCTCACCAAGTCTTTTGGTGTCTTCACTCTCTCTTTCACCTTCACACTTCTATCCTTCTCACTCTTCACCTGTCACTTCATTCACTACACACACTCACACCACTTGTTAGCCACAATATCATCCATTCAAATCTCAATAACAAATCACAATAAGTGTACCTCGTTCTGATACCAAATGACGCAGAGAAAATATATAAACAAACCATTCATTCAACTATCAATAGGTTTACAAACAACTATCTCAACCTATCTATGTAAAAGAGGATCATACCAAGCCCCAAAAAGGCTTAAAACTTGCAAAAAATGACAAATACCATTTGGAATGATTTCATCATAACCATACCCCTGCTTACACCTTCCCTTGTTGCTAATTCAATCATCAAATTTGATGCAGGAGCATCTAATCCGAACATGCACATATGGCTAGCAACATGTAATTTTGGATTGTAGTCACTCAATTTTGGCTTGGATGGTTTATTTTGTAGCCATTTAGGTGTGTTAGGTTGTAGTCAATCCTTCACAATTTCAAATTTTGCATTTCCCTCTAAAATGTGTAAGTTTGAATTGTGAGGCCATTTTTGGCTTTTTCTTAGAGTGCTAATGTTTCCTATCAGTTATTCAAGTTTGTCATGCATGTAAAATTGACCTAAGGAGGTCTAGGAATCATGGGTTGTGTATTAGGAGTTAGAGGTTTGGAATAATAGCTAAGATTTCTAATGTTACATCAATGATTAGCCATGTGACCAAGAGGCTTTGGAAGTCCATTCAGTTAACAACCACCTCTTGGGGTATAAAACACCTTCATGTAATTGAGTGTGGCATCATTTGAATGGTCAAGCTAATGGAAATTGGATCTCTAAGTTTGAGAGAGAAAGGAATGTTGTTTTTGTAAAACAAGACAGAGTATGCTTTAATTATGAGTCATATTGATTATTAGTTTAAATTTGTGTATGGATGATTGATGAAACTTTTGTTAATGGTGTTTAATCTCATTGAAGAATACAAAAATCCAATTCAGGCATGTGGTTTTGTGACTAAAATTGGTTGTAGCAATTCCTTGAATTTTGTAGCAGACTGTGCGACATTTTGTTGATTACATTTGCCAACACAGAAGGGTGACTAAGGTTGAAGGATGAAAAGGTTGATATTGAGAAGGAAAAACTAGGGTATGGTAACCAATAAGAAGGAGATTATACTCTGAGACTTCACTTGGAAGGTGATTTACATCTATATTAGTTGTTAAGGTTCAATACCTTGTTTTACCCTGAGAGGATACACACAGTCTTGTGGATACGTGATAGAGGTCATAGAGGAGTTATTATGCTTGATATGAGCCTTAAGGTATGAACAAACACTAATATGTCTTCTCAGTTCTTGGTAAGCCAACATGAAGGGATCTTTTATTGAATGTCTTGACAAACTCAAGTTTCACTGTTTAAGGGACTATGTCACAGGAATTTATTTCATTCTTTGTAATTAGTGAGTAATTGATCTTCTGCTAGTTTGAAAGGGGCTCAATAAGTGTTTAAAAATTTAATAGAACTTATGAGATCTCCAAAATAGCAAGGAAGAAGTCTATTTGGTTTAGCAAACTGTCAAGTATTGGGGAAATTTGATTTCAGGGGTAGAGTTAAGAGGTTTAGTGAACAATAACGAAGAAAAGGGAAACCTTAAGCTTTGCTAGTAAGATGAGTTAGAGGAGAATACTTATACAGACCTACACTATTAATATTTATCCTTGAAACTAGAGATAGTGTCTTTTATTGACAAAATTCTCCCTCTCGTGCTTCCTTAAATTGGTAAAAACCTGCACCTAGGGTTTGAGGAGGTAAAATCTAGTTTTCCTGAGAACGAGCCACCCAAAATCTTTAAAACTTCAAACATAGCTCTGTCCCAAGGCCCTTTAGGTTATGGTGAAGGAATGGGGTTGAAACATTTAGTCACAGCCGATATTTTCATGACAGTTTCCACTTAAGGCCTGTAAGCAAGGGTTGAAGGCTTAGTGTTTGAAGTTTCTCATTTGGTTTAGGGTTTTTGATGGTGAGTTAGACTATGTAACTTGAAAGAAAATCCATAAATACCTTCCCCTAAATATTGAAGAAGATTTAAAAACTTGATACATGCTATTGTTCCTGATAGAGTGGACTAAGGGTAATTAAGCGAGAAAACTAGAGAGGGAGAGTTGAGAGTTGGACCACCTCCAGAGAGAGTAACCTTGAGTTTAGTGCTAAGTGTCTACCATAGTCAAGGATAGGTGACTCGAAAATAAAATTGAAATAATTCCTTGAGAAAATTACATTCCTTTGCTAAAGGATAGCTACAGTCCTGCTTTGACAGACGTAAGGATCTAAATTGAAGCTTGGGGAGTGATTTTGAGTGAAATTTTGTAAAGAAGGTCTTAGTGAACTTTGTGAACAAGAGGAGGGGAAATATGGGTATCTAAAAGTAATAGTAGCTTATTTTTTAAGTTCCTAGAACTCATAATAAGGGTGAAAACCTTCTGAGGCAGACCTAGAAGTAGCTCAGTAAGGCAAATTTGAAAATTTTGGTTTAATTGTTGTTTTTCTTTGGAACTAAATCCATTTGAGACTTTCAGAGACACCCATAATAAAGTGTAAGATTCATTAGTTGTCTTTCAGCATCCTTAAGATGCATGCAAAATTTTATAACTCCACTCCTTCTCTAGCTTCTGCAATATCACTTTTTGTCTTTCTTGCTCACAATGCTTCTACTAGCCTAGGGAAGTCTTCTAACATGCATAAATTCATGTAAAATTTTCAAATCACAATTTCCTTAAAAACCCACATGAAAAATGGTCTCATTATTCTACCCTCAAAATTTTAGAACCTAACTCTTGAAAACACGTGAGTTATTCTTATTTTACCATGTTTGAGCATGATTTTGTGCTCTCATAATAGGGTCTCGACTGAGTTTTCATCACAACTTTTGATAAACACATAATATAGAAAAACAGTTAAAAAAACCATTTGCACAAGGTCATAATCCTTTTATAGTCCCAAATTTTAGATCATTTGGAGTTGAAATAAAAAATTTATGACGACTGTCTCAAGACATATTGAAACTTGCATACACAGTCATACACCCCTGGGTCTGTCTTAGCTTTTCCAGCAGGGTAATTAGTTCCTCAACACTAAACTTGATCTTACTCAAAAATCCATTGCAAGAATGATATATAAAACACATCAAACAAGGAAGAATATCAAACCCAAACTTTGAACTACAACACAAAAAGATCCATTCATGCACAAAAACCAATGTTTACTACCTTATAATTGTCTTACATACAAAAATATAATGCTTCCCTCTTTTCCAACATTCTCCTCATCCTCCACCATGAGGAATGAGCTCTCACTCACTCACCAACTCCCCTATATTCGAATTCCATCTTGCATCTAACTCCAAGAAGTGTAACTCCTTTTCTAAGACTCATCACGAATGTCATTTTGTGACTCTTGAACTTCTCGCTACCATTTTTACACTATTTTAAGTATTTCAACGACTCTTACTTTTCTAGGACCTATTACTAAGACAACTAAACTCCTCACACACACCTTACACATCCCTTAAAATCCTTTAACCCCTCTTTACAATCCCAATCCTTTTACAATTTCAACCATCAATTTGGAGGGAAAAGCACCCATGAAAACAATTCAAATTTTGACTCTTTTTACCCTCCTACAATGACTCATTTAGACTTTCTATGGAATTTGACACATTCCAAAATCTTAAAATCATGACAAGAAAAAGGATTAAGAAACATGATGCTTCTCATGCCATGATGCTCTTGCATCAATGTTTTAGTTAGAAATAAATGACACCATCCTCATTATAATAGAGGAGAGACTATGTCTCATCATTGATGCCAAATTCCACTATTTTGTACATAACAAAATATTTTGCCAACATATAGCCGTTAATAGTTTTAAGTATAAATGTGGGAAATGAACTTTGCACTCGGAGGCCTAAAGCTACAAAGTTTTTTGTTGTGGTTGTGATGTCCACCAGATTATTAATTAGTCTTATTCTTTTTGGTGAAGCGTTGGCACCTAAAAAAGAACTCAATATTAGCTTTTACAGTTAGACATGCAGAAATCATAGCCTAATATTTAGGGATTTTGTAGCTGGCATTCAGGATTCAGCTTTAGGATTCTGTAGCTAGCATTTAGGGAAGTTATTTTGTAATTGACAACACACTAGATGATATGTGTATGTGCTGGAAAATGTTGTCCATCTGTAGGATGAAGAGTAGAGATAGGTTAGTTTGAGTTTGAGTTTGAATAAGACTTTGTTTATTGTTATTCTATAAAGATTGTATTCTCTGATTGAGCAGAGCACAAGAAAATAAGAATAAGAAATAGATCAATTACTACAGTTGCATTTCTGTGTTCTGTTTTAAGAGTGCTAATAATTTTCATGGTATCAGAGCAGTGTTGGTGAAGTGCTTGCTGCAGAGAAGTATCAAAAGTTTAAAGACAGAGATATGGCCACATTTGTTGCAGGAGATCCTCACAGGATGGTAGAACGATTTGATGGCGTTGGATTTAATCTCTGGAAGCTCAGAATGAAGATGTTGCTGCTGAACAAGGATCTACTCAATATAGTTGAAGGGACTGAGATTAAACCCACCCAGGATGCAGATCTGATCAGTAAGTGGGAATCAAAGGAAGGTAGGGCTCGTTCCTGTATACTTTTAAGTTTGAGTGATAATGTGCTTTTACATGTAAGTGAGGCAAAATCAGCAAAGGAAGCTTGGGATCAATTGATCAAGTTATATGAATCAAATGATGTTAGCACAAGATTATATCTTAGAAGAAGATTTTTTCAGTTAAAGATGCAGGAAACACAAAAGATATCAGATTTTACAAATCAGTTTAAGTCTCTCAAAAATCAATTGGCAGCATGTGGATCAGTGATTGCAGAAGAAGATGTTGTCATGTTGCTTCTTGGGAGTTTGCCAGAATCCTATTCTGGACTGGTAGTAGCACTAAGCACCCAATCTAACTTGGATTTGACAAAAGTAATAGCAGCACTACTTCAAGAAGAAATCAGAAGGAAGGATGGGGGCCTGAATGATGAGAATCCTACAGCACTATTTTCAGCAGGATATAAGGGCAAAGCGAAAAGGAAGAGTGACAACAAATCACATCCCTCCCAGTCTAATGTCTCAAAGAATGGTAAAGACACAAAGGAGGAGAAAAATAAGGGAAATTGCTTTCATTGTGGAGCTCCTGGGCATTTTAAGAAACAATGCCGTAAGTGGTTAGCATGGGTAGAAGAGGTAAAGAAAAGGAAGGCTGCTGAAGCCAACATGACCGTAAGCAATGACCAAGAAAATTTGTTTTCGGTTGTCACAACCCCAAGTTCTGATGTTTCAAATTGCTGGTATTTAGATTCGGGAGCAACTCAGCATATGACACCTGAGAGAAGTTGGTTTATGGCATATACAGAAGCACCCAAAAGTAAGACTGTCAATCTTGGAGATGATAGCAAATGTGAGATGATCGGAATTGGAGATATTCCATTGCAAATGCCGGATGGTGGATACAAGAAAATCCAAAACGTATGGTATGTACCTGCTCTTGTCAAAAGTTTTTATCAGTGAGCAAAATTACCGATGCTGGCATAATTACACAGTTTGACAGCAAGGAATGTGTCCTAAAGGATGTTGAAGGAGTAATTGTTGCTACGGGAATCAGAGATGGCAATCTGTACAAGTTATGTGTAGCAGTACCTGATGTGGTGTTAACAGCAACAAATAATGAAATATCTGATTCAGTTCTTTGGCATCATAGATTCGGACATGCAAATCCTCATTCGCTTCAAATGTTAAAATCAGAGCAGCTTGTGGAAGATTTTAATTTGCATCTACCAGTTGAGTTGGGAGTGTGTGAAGGTTGTTGTTTAGGAAAGCAACATAGATTCCCCTTCCCAAAGAAAGGTGCAACATGAGCTAAGGAGCAAATGGAACTGGTGCATTCAGATATCTGCGGTGCAATGCAAACAATGTCACACAACGGGGCAAGGTATTTTATTACCTTCATTGACGATTCCTCTAGAATGACCTTTGTTTATTTTATCAAAAATAAATCATGTGCATTAGAGATGTTTAAGGTTTTTAAAGCATTTGGTGAGAAGCAGTCAGGAAAACCTTTGAAACGACTCAGATGTGATAATGGGGGTGAATATACCTCAAATGCTTTCAAAATTTTATGTGCAAAAGAAGGTATCAAACTTGAGTATATTGTTCCTTATTCACCACAACAGAATGGTGTCGCTGAAAGAAGGAATAGGACTCTTGTTGAAAGTGCTAGATGCATGCTTAAGAGTAGTGGATTATCTAATGTTTTTTGGGCTGAAGCAGTCTCCAGTGCAGCATATATACAAAACAGGTTGCCAACTGCTGCATTGCATAAGAAGACGCCTTATGAGGCATGGCATGGAAGCAAGCCAAGTGTCAATGAATTAAGAATTTTTGGTTGCATAGCATATGCACATATACCAGATGAAGAAAGAAAGAAGCTAGATGACAAAAGCAAGAAGTGTATAATGGTTGGATACAGTTTGAATTCGAAGGGATATCGAATTTATGATCCTATAACACATGAGATTCTAGTCAGAAGAGACGTCATTTTTGACGAAAATTCAGTTTTGCACAAATCAGCAGAGATGGAAAATGCTAAGGATTCAGAAACAAGGCCTTATGATCTCGGATCTGATGAAGAATCTGAGCATGAGAATTCTACTCCAGCGAGACCATTACAAGTTGCAGCCACACAGCCCATAGGAGATGTACAAGGAGAGCAGCAGTTTCGTAGATCAACAAGACTACGGAAACCCACTCAAAAGGCATCGGAATCATATGCACTTAGTGTAGAAGTTGATGAACCACTCAGTGTTCAAGAAGCACTTCAAAGTATTTATGCAGCAGATTGGAGGCAAGCAATGGATGCTGAATATGAATCGCTCATAAAAAATCAGACATGGGAACTCACGATTCTTCCACCTGGAAGAAGAGTGGTTGGATGCAAGTGGTTATTCAAACAAAAGTACAAGTCTGATGGGTCGATAGACCGCTACAAGGCTCGATTGGTGGCAAAAGGATACACCCAAATTGCAGGTTTGGATTATCATGACACCTTTTCTCCTGTAGTCAAGATAACATCCATCAGAGTTCTGTTAGCAGTGGCAGCAACCTTGGATCTTCATGTACATCAGCTAGATATAAAAACTACATTTTTAAATGGATTCTTAAAGGAAGAAGTTTATATGGAACAACCAGAAGGCTACATACAAGAAGGAAAGGAGCAGTTAGTATGCAAGCTTCAGAAAACATTGTATGGACTGAAACAGTCTTCAAGAGCATGGTATGAGCGTATTGATGGGTTTCTCCAAAATGAAGGATATGTAAGTTGCAATGCTGATTCAAATGTCTACATAAAGCATATTGGTGAGTCTCTAGTCATCTTAGCCTTATATGTTGATGACACCATCATTATGAGTAATGATTTTAAGATGTTAGGCATGTTCAAGTCTCAATTAGCTGCAGAATTTGAGATGACTGATCATGGTGAGATTCATTATTGCTTGGGCATTCAAATTTTAAGAGATAGGGAGAAGAGGAAAATCCATCTTAGTCAAGAAAGGTACATTAGGAACATTCTCAAGAAATTTGGGATGGAAAATTGCAAGCCAGTAAGTACTCCAATGGAAGTAGGAAACAAACTTTCACTGGACATGTGTCCCAAAACACAAGAAGAAGAAAGTTATATGAGTATGGTTCCATATCAGAATGTTGTTGGGAGCCTAATGTATGCAATGGTTTCTAGCAAACCTGATATTGCACATGCTGTAAGTATTGTGAGCCAATATTCCAGCAATCCTGGACCACAACATTGGGCAGCAGTTAAAAGAATTTTTAGATATCTACAAGGAACAACTAAACATGGAATAAGATTCAGTGGGAGTTCAGAAAAATCTCTGCAACTTACTGGATATTGTGATGCAGATTGGGCAGGGGACGTTGATAGTAAAAGATCAACTTCAGGGTTCTGTTTTATCCTTGGTGGAGGTGCAGTTTCGTGGGCAAGTAAGAAACAACGATTTGTTTCTCTCTCCAGTGCAGAAGCAGAATACATAGCAGCATGTCAAGCTGCAAAAGAATTGATTTGGTTGAGAAGATTGTTGCAGGACATCGAGGTTACTCAGTCCCAACCAACAATATTAAAGTGTGACAGCCAAAGTTGCATAGCCATGACGAAGAATTCAAAGTATCATGGGAGAGTTAAACATATAGGGATACAATATCATTTCATCCGTGAACAAATTGAGAACAACACTATCAAAATGGAGTACTGTGCAACTGAGATGATGGTGGCAGATGCATTGACAAAGGCATTACCAAGAAATAAGTTTGAGTTTTGCAAAGAAGGATTCGATGTGATACAAGCTGGTTGACAAATATTTGGCTAAGTGGGAGTGTTAGACATGCAGAAATCATAGCCTAATATTTAGGGATTCTGTAGCTAGCATTTAGGATTCTGTAGCTAGCATTTAGGGCTAGCATTTAGGGAAGTTATTTTGTAATTGACAGCACACTAGATGATATGTGTATGTGCTGGCAAATGTTGTCCATCTGTAGGATGAAGAGTAGAGATAGGTTAGTTTGAGTTTGAGTTTGAATAAGACTTTGTTTATTGTTATTCTATAAAGATTGTATTCTCTGATTTAGCAGAGCACAAGCAAATAAGAATAAGAAATAGATCAATTACTGCAGTTGCATTTCTGTGTTCTGTTTTAAGAGTGCTAATAATTTTCAGAGCTAGAAACACCCATTGACATCCATGGAAGTACAAGGTGCCCTCCAAGGTGCATTGGCATAAACCTTTGAGTTGAATAAATCATAAAATTTTATTTATTTGCAACAATATAGCAGTACAACCTTATAATAACTAATTCATCAAATATAATAACATCTTAGTAGAATGCCCAAACTTTTGTAAGAAAATAGCTACCCCAAAGAAGTTTATGCACACATTTTTCTGAATGAAAGTGAAAATGATAACCCTGCCTGTAGCAATGATTCAGGGGTGATGGGACCCAGGAAAATAGTAGCATATGATAATTACCTCAAGTCACCTTTCACATCTCTGCCAAAAACTAATATGATCCAAACCCTGGAATATGTAGCTGCAAGCCTGCAACTCACGGTAAAATGTTCTATAATTTTCGTGGATGAAGATCCCAATCCAACACAAAAGATTATGTTTGTATCTCTCAGAACATCTTGATTTTTTTGCCAATTTTCACCCCTAACCATTCATCTTTCCCTAGGCAATACGAAGAAAAATTGTACTTGTTAAGGCTGACAGAATTGTCTGCTCTGCTTGTATCGAAAGGCCCCATTTCTTTCCTCGTAAGTGTATAATTGAACCTTGTTTGATCCTTCAGTTATTGATTGGTGGATCCTAATGTAGTACCAGTTCTGTTAATATTATCGATTGAATTGGGGCTTTGTGGAACTTCTCACCAGCATATTTACTCACTGTAACTTTCCAGTGAAGTATTCTAAGTCTGGCCTAGATTGGAGGTTAGTCTAAGAAGTTTTGCCATTTCTTAGTACCATTTTCATTAAGGGGCTAGTGGCATGCTATGCAAGTTTAACAACCTTCCTTGAATCCCTAATCCTTTGCGTCGGTGTAATTTTTCTGCATCACCATCCAGGACTTCTGTTTGACAGGATACTCTCTCCAGCTACCGCATTATCAACTGAAATCCATGACAAAATGGAATGTTCTGACCTATCTACCATGGTATATCAAAGTTTTCTAGAATGATTTTACTATTTTGAAAAAAAAAAAACAATAATCACAAAGCAAACTCTGGTAAAGAAGATAGGTTGAGAACCTAGTCTGACAATATTCTAATTATCCGCCATTTTGGGTTTAAGAACCTAATCTTCCCCTCCTTATTGTACAATATTTAAGAAACGGTATTTGAGGGCCTAATCATGTGTGCTTTACCCAAACAAACACATACCATTTTGAATGTTGCAAGAAAAGGTTAGGCTTGAATTTCTCATTTGCTTCCTTATTTATCTTTTCATGGTGAAAATAAAAACAACCATACAAATATAGATTCCTAGTTAGATACATTGCAACCACAAATGAGACATATATACAGTTAGCCCCCGCCCTTTTTGATCGGTTAATTGATCAAAATATACATATGTAGATTGACATTACCCACACCCAGTAACATTAACATCATGCCTATATGGTTGAACAACCTTGTAACCCTAACCTAGTATCTAGCTATTATTAGTTCCTTGTTATTGCTATTGTAATTTGAAATTTAGAAGTAACTCAAAGAACCTCCTGTTTCACATTAAAATTTGTCGTTTGCTTTGCTCTAAATTAGCAGGCAATATGAAGCATTCCTAAAGGTTTCTCAAATTTAACCTCCTGAAAATGGTAACGCCTATTATTACTGAAGGAGATTTTTAAAAAACAATAAATCATTTACAACAAGGGTGTTGCATTTATGCTCTATTGGGGTTTTCAATGGTAATCAGAACACCTCTCTCTCTCTCTTTCTGGTATGATCACAGATCCTTGACATGAAAAAAAATGGCCACTTTGTACACAACCACGAATACAATGCTTCTACAACAAGTCTAAACTAAGTCAAGCTGCCCTTGTACCATGACATTTATCATAACTAAGTGTGAAGAGGGGTAGAATTCTGGATGCTCACGAAATTACGAGTTTAGGTGAACTTACTAAAGAGGATTCATTTTGTTGAATGGCCAGCCAAAAAATGTTGTGTTCTCTTTCGTACAAATTCATAGAATTAACTTCTTGAAGTCATTCTTTATAGCTAGAAACTTTCTTGGAATTTCTTCAACATTGACATTGGATTGGTGAGTAGACTAATAAGTCTATGCATGTATTTGTGTTTAATTTTAAACATAAATACTGAATCGAGCTCTAGAATCTCACATCTGTGTATATGCAAACTATACAAGCAGTAGGCAAAATGTGCATTCAAAATGATTTTGATTTTAGGCCCAAAAAACTCAAAATTTAGAGTTGATTGAAGTTAGAGAGTGGGTACATGTTGACCCACTTACAAAAAACATGAACATTTTTTTTCATATTGACAAAAAGCAAAAACTTGGTTTTTTTTTTTAATTTCTTTGAATGTTATCTGCTCTTATGCAGTCAGAAAACTTTACCAGAATCCCTTTGTATAGGCTTCAGAAACCAACTAATTACACTAGAGCCGAATTTTGGATCCTTATCCAACAAATTCTTGATCTTACAAGCTCGAAAGATAAATCGAAGATCCTCTTCAATAAATTGTTTTTGTAGTACTAGTGTTCAAAGTTGTTTTTTGAAGGTGAGCAAAATCACTTAGTGGAATGGCCATTATGTCTTTTTTAAGCTGGTTTATTAATCACATAATCTAGAAAGTGCGACTCTTGCTACAAATTCATCACTGTTGACAAAACAATTGCTAAAAAAAATTAAAAATGAATGATGCACATAGTTTCTGAAGATCTTAAAACAAATTCGGCTCTTTTAGCAGGATAGATATGAAATACAAACCCAGGTCCACACCACAGCTAGTCATAGACAACATGGCCAGCAATAAATCCCATTGCACCTTGAGATGCATCTAAGCATTCCTTTCTGGTTGTCTTTGCAACTATATTCAAAAGAAGTGCATTTCCTTGTTCCATATATAAATTAATTGAAGTTTAAACCCTAGATAATCAGGTTGCACACACCCAAATGGAGTACATTCATGATATATTACGTAAGTATGCAAGCTTGATATTGTTCAAGAGTATAAGAAAGCAAACAGATTATATGTTTACGCACAATATAACTTATGAGCCTCCTTTCTGTTTAAGAAAAATTTGTTGGCTAGTTTGTGTTCCAGTTCAAAACTGAATACTGAAAATTAGAGAGGCCTTTGCAAAATTGCTGTAAATAGATTGACGATAGATTTTGAAAAAATTCCATTGGGAACAGCATGTTAACCAGATTTACAAACATGTGCCATTTTGAGGACTGCAAATAAAAAGATGCTCATATTCATCCAAATGCAGGAAAGAAATAGAGGGTTGGTGTTGACACTAGATGAGAAAAGGGAACAGTTCAACCAATTGTCACCTTGTTTGATCAGTAGCTAGAACAAGAGACCAAGATTAAACCCATTGTGTTCAGTTGCAGTCAAAGAGAATATTCATGCTGCTTGATAATTATATGGGTCAAAACCTCCCATTCTATCTTCATTGTTCAAATAATTGCATTAAAATTAGGGAATATCTGTTGTTGATATTTTGTAATGGAATTCATAGTGCCACCATTGACTTTCTGCTGCAATTCTTCAGTCACTATTATAGATGTCACAATATCTATGTTATCCAGAAATTCATAAATATACAACATTCAAAAGGAGTGGTTCCAAGGTTGCACACTAAATACAGAACTCGTGTAGAATGTTTAGAATTACATTTTGGTTTTGAATTTGTGTAGAAACCTGATAGTATTTCACTTGGAATTCCTTCCCTGTTTAGTGATATGTGTGATGTATGATTAAAACTCTCAAATCTAGATGAAATATTAAATTATAACACTGTATCAAACTGAAAGGGGTAAGAATCTGCACACTCCCAACGGGGTTTTATATTGATCAGATTCTCACTCCGGCCAATGTTATTGAGACTAATATCTATAACCAAGTGTATCCTTTATATAATCTCAACCAGACATCCAAATATAGTTAATCCAGTGTCATAGCAATTGCATATCATTCTGTTGCTAACCTTGCCTGCATTAAGAGCTATGGATATGCTAAAATATGTAGAGGAAGTAGTAAAAAGCTTTTGATCATGTTAGCATTAAGTCTCTTCTTAAGGTATCACAACTTCACTATTTGTCACATGATTAGCATCACTCTTTATGCCGTGTACAGCTGCAGAGTACTAGTATGTGGCTACAAGAGCCCATGTCTGTCAATGGTCCTCTGATTTCATGCGGAAGCAGTGGTGCCAAACTGAATTTGTCTAATATTGAGCTCACAACTAATGGCCCAGACATATAAATAAAGGCATTGGCATCAATCATTGAACTGAATAAATCATAAAATTTGATCGACTTGCAACAAATATAGCATTACGACCTTTTAATAGCTAAGTCATCAGATTACTTGAAATGACACAATCATACAATATAGATATTCCAATTCCGTTAGGAAATATAGCTCCCGTAGAAAAGTTTTATGTAAACATTTTTCTGAATGAAGAAAATAATAATAATGACCCCCCCTACTTGTAGAAAAGATTCAGGACCCAGGTAAATAGTACCATATGCTAATTACCTCAAATCATCTTACACGTATCGGCCAAAAAGTGGTATGACACAAACACTTGATTGTGTAGCTGCAAGCCTTAAACTCGTGGCAAAATGTTCTTAAATTTTACCAACCGAAGATCCCAATTCTACTCAAAAGATTGTGTTTTCTCCCTGTGAGACGCTCTTCATTTCTTTGCCAATTTATACGCCTCAGCAGTCAAGTTTCATTTAGGTTGTGAAGAAAAAGAGTACTTGTTACGATTGATAAGAAAGTATCAGTTGCGTGCTCTTCCTTTATTGAATGTATACTAAAGTTTTACCATCTCATAGTACCCTTCTCATTCAAGGGGCTAGTGGCATGCCATGGCAGTTTAACAACCTTCCAGACTTCTCTGAACCTTTTATCCTTTGCTTCAGCCCTTAGTGTAGCCTCTTGATCTAATTTTTCCGCATCCCTATCCACAACTTGTGTTTGACAGATACTCTCTCCAGTTACCCCACATCAACTTAAATGCATGAAAGAATGGCATGTTCTGACCTATGACCAAGGTATCTCAAAATTTTCTAGAATGATATTACTAGTTTGAAGAAAAATATAAAATTAATCTTGGCACAAAGCTAACGCCAGTAATAATACTCTAATCACCCACCGCGGTGGATTAAGAAACCTAATCTTCCCATGCATATTGCGCAATTATTCAAGAATGCCACTATTCGAGACCCTGGCCTTGTGTGTTTTATGAAGATGTGCACACTACGATTTGAATGTTTGATATAACAGCTTAGTCTTGAATTTCTGTAAACATCTGCATTTGCCTCCCAACTGATCTTGTCCTGGTAAAAAAAAATTCAGTAATACAAATACAGCTATCTAGTCAGATTCTTTGCCTTCCCAACTGACACATACACAAGAGTCAGGCCTCTCTGTTGGATCATTTGATCTTATAAAATATCCATGTGTAGACTGACCTTACCTGCACCCAATAAGATTGAAATTATGCATAATCGATTGGATAAACTAGCAACCCTAACCTAATATCCAGCTTATATTAGTTCCCAACTTCCCAGTAATTGCTGTTATAGTTTGAAAATTTTAAGAATCCCAAAGCACTTCCTGATTCACTTAAAATTTTATAATTTGCTTTGCTCTAAATTATTCCACTGGACATTTTCTTTTTAAATTTTCTGGATATTAGGTGTATGTTTTCTTGGGGTTGTCAATAGTAATCAGAGCCCCTCTCTCTCTTTTTCCTGTATGATCACAGATCCTTGATATGAAGATAAAGGGCCACTTTACACACAAAATCAATTTACAGGGAGCAGCAGTATAATAAAACAATTTATGATTTAGTTTAAGAAATTGTACTTTGCTTTGCTCTTGATTATTCCACAAAACAAAACATGTTTTTCGTTATTTTACTCCAGCTTATCGGGAAGCATGAAACATACCTAAGGCTTCTTATGGAATATTGTCATTACAAGAGTTCTTTTCAGCGAGATTTCTTAGTAGGTAGGGCACATTTACGGCAATGAGATCCATGGAGTCTAGAGAACCCATTGCCTGCAAAAACATAATATAGATCTCCTATTCAATCACTGCTATGAATTCAAGTTCCTGGGTAATGGTTACTCTTGTCATCTATATTTCTCCAGCCAGAAAATTTGTCACATCAGATGCACATTGCAAATAGAAATAATATATCATTCACCAACCCTCAACACAAGGTTATTCTTTATTTGCTTTAATGAAGATTGGAATGGAAGTCAGAGCATCTCTCTTTTCTATTAATCTTCCCTTCTCTTGTAATACAACGTTATTTCCTTTACTAAATTCAAAGAAGACATGATATACAGTGCATCATATTCTTCAGCAAACAGCTCACAACCCAAATTCTCAATAAGGGAACTACAACCAAACAAGTTACAGTTCTTAGCGAGACGAATCTTCAATAAAGTCTACAGCACCCAAAGGAAAACTTAAAAGGGAACAGAGTACTTTACTGTTAAGGATTAATCAATTGATTGCAATTGCAAATAAAAATATTTGAAAAGGAACGGTGCCCTCAAACGCTGTCTGAGAACATTAACTGGCCTTAGTTTTGTGGGTGTGAGACCTCATGTTCTGCCACAAGTATCTTCCACTTGCCATATCCACAAATGTCCAGAACCCACATAGAATAGCTCCACTAACCTGTGAAATTCCGCAACAGAGTGACAAAACAGAGGCCAACTCAATTCAGTTTAATGTAAATATGTAAATATCAATATCCACAAGTGCCCAACAATGACCAACGGGTCTGAAAAAGAAGCACACAACTGAAAAAGTACCAATACAAGGCCCAAAAACAACATAAACATAAAACACCCAGAAATTATAGAGAAGCGAACAACATGAATCCTTGAAAACCCAATGAAAATCTGTACAGACGTAATTACATGAACAGATGCATACCCTTTTGAGGAGGCCGAATTTGTGGGCGTTTGCATCTGGTGCTGCATTGCCATTTTTGTGAAGTGGGTCGTCTTGTTTGGGATCTTGTTGGTCACCATTAGAGCGCACTGTTCTCCAGGCGAAGTATGCAGCTAGCAGGCCTGAAAGGAAAACCAGAAGGATTCTCAAGGGACACATTTTCTTCTTCTTCTTCTTCAAATCAATGAGGTACGTAGTTTCTACAAGGGTGTATAAAACAAAAGTTGAATCTTGGAGTCGATGAGAGCGTTAAAACTCTGAGATTGAGTTGTCGGAGCGCTGTGTCAACTGTGCATACCCGAATTCCCCACATGCACATGTGGGAAATTATTATTTGCATATGAATTTAAAGTAGTTTAGTCAAAAGTGAAGGCCATCTGCTCTCAACTAATTCCATTTGACCTGTATTTGTTTTGGAAATATGGATCTTATCCAACGCTTAAGGCTAAGGTTAGGTAACAGTACCATACTAGAATTAGAATAGGATTAATTCGTAGGTTGTAGATGATGCAGCCTTTAGGTACCTAGCTCTTATTTTGGATCAAGTGCACCCCTGCGACTAAGTCCCATGGAAGAAGAGGTTGATGGTGGAATGGATGTGTTGTCCACTACAGGTAAATACTTAGGTCTCCTTACGTAAAAAAAAGAAAACAATAATAATACTACTCGAGAAAAATTGTTATTTTTAAACAAAAACACATTTATAATCCAATAAAATAGTATAATAATTTAATACGTTTATAATCCCATAAAACAAATTAAGCATTTATACTTAAATAGTTTGCATGGCCCATTTATATATGGAATAGTGATGAGATCTCTTTCAATTAATATTATTTAAAAAGGAAATATGTTTAGATTATTATTTCGTGTGAGTTTGTTTTTTTGGTCTCAGAGAGAGTGTTTGGAGAATGTAATTATGTCAAGAGGTGTCTTATTATGTTGAAGGCAAGTCTATAATGGGATGGATCCTTGATGACTACGCTCACTAGTTTTAGGAGCTTATCATCCTAGTGGACCTATTTGTCATCCCACTACAATTGTGCACCTTGTCACCCCCTAATTGTTGGCACACGGTTACTGCGAGCACTGTCATCCATCATCGTTGTTTTCCCATCTGCAGTTCCCTTGTTTATTTACTTTGTTGTTTGTTTTTTAACATTTTATCTTCACCAATATGGAATGTTCCATGCAGACACAACCACCGTAGTAGTACATATTTATTAAAAATTTCCCATTGACTTTTTCTTCTGTGCATAATTTTATTTGCGCTTGCATTTGTAGATAGGTCTTATTATGTGAGTTGTGAAATCGTGCAGAAAATCCATAGCATAGAGTCTATTTTGTATAGTCTCTTTTGCATTCGCAAATTCCATATTAAGTCAAGCTTAGGTGATAATAGTAATGTTTGGTGCTTGGTCCCTTATTTTGAGCACATAATTATGTATTTATATGATTCCCTTGTTTGAATTTCACAACTGACAACTAGAAGGCTAACCCATAAATGAAAAAGATGCCCTAAAAATAAAAGAGACCCAAAAAGAGCAAGTAAGATAGAAAAGGGTCATGGGCGCCCAGAGGGGATAGGAGCGCCTGGGTGTTGGTGTCTTGGCTGAGGCGTTGATGTCCAAAGCCATGAAAGATAAACAAGTAAAGTTCTGACTGGGTTGTAGGGTGTGCAAAACCAAAAAGAAAGTAAGAAACAGAGAAAAAGGCCAAAGATAGTTGTCAACCACTAGCTTTCTTGCTTAGGAATCATGTAAATGCCAACATACTTTTAGAACCTAGAAATGTACCCAAGTGCGTGATTTTGTATCTACATTTGCCCCCACTTTATGTTGTTGAGTGAATACTCAATAACATAAAGTAGATAAGAGATGTGTACCTTATGATCCATGTAGAGCATGTGGGGAAATGTGTGTCGAGTGGACAAGTGAAGTTTCGTGAAAAGTGAAGTGTGGAAACTAGGAAAGGAAATTGACCCTAGGGGTGAAGCATATGTGTTGCGTTGTACCTGTTGTTGTGCTTGTATTTGTTGTTGTAGGTTTCTTCTTGTTGCGTATTAACGACGGACCTCGCAAAAGAAGAGCGAAAGAGTAGTCAAAGTTTTGTATATGAGAAAACTGAGTAAAGTATGCAAAAGTATGTAAAAGTGTAATAATAAAGAAAAGTGTGTAGGAGAGTGTAAAGGATAGAAAAATGTCTTGAAATGTTGTGAAGAGCAAGTTTTTTTGGGCGATCTCAGGCCAATAGCAAGTTTTTTGGGCAATATCATGCCAAGAGCGAGTTTTTTGGGTGATCTCACACCAAGAGTGAGCTTTTTGGGCGATCTCACGCCAAGTGTGAGTTTTCTAGGCGATCTCACTCCAAATAACAAGTGTTGGGGAGAGAGGTGTAGTGTTACTCTCCTTCCATGACTTATTCCCGATAAGCACCACTGCAGATGGTACGTCCCTGATTTGTTCCTATTGTCCTGAATCAGTTCCGATTGTATTGATTGTTTCAATTGAAATGGATTGTAGGAGATTGCATGCATGTTGTAACTGAAGGACTGTGCCTGTAACTGTGAAACTACTCTAAAGAATTATGTAGACTGTGATGATCTGATAAGATGATTGTGTGTGCCCCTAGGACATTAGCACCCATGGGAGGACACAGGCGCCCAGGCACTACTGTCTGATGTCTGGGTGTTGGGCACTCGTGTTTGTGCTACGCTAAGGACCCAAGTCAGATTCAAGGTCATTGCTTGTGACTGTGTTCCTGTGTTGTTCATGTACTGTGTTGATCTGATATTGTATCTCTGAGCTTCTTGTAGGGGTGATTTGTTCACCCAATGTATGCCCCCCTCGTTTGGGGTGCATGCGACATGTTCTAGGAGAATGTGGCAACCAAAAGAGAGGACCTGATGTTGATCTGAAGCTGATATATGTAGGGGGTAGGGGATGTGCATGGTAGAAACCAAAGGCACATGCAAACAAAGTGGCTAGTAACATGTGTTAGTAGAAAAAGTAAGAAGCATGTAATAGAAGACAATGTAACAAACAAGTGTGCAAATAAAGTGGACCACAAAAAGAAGGTTTCAAACATGGGACATCGCTCACAATGTCACAAGACAATCAGGGCCGAAGCGGCCAAAAACATACAATAAGCATACAAGGCATATGGCATAGCCCACAAATAATAGCATACAATAGTAAACAATGACAAACAATATGTATTAGATAACCATGGTGGCATATAGTCCTGCAAAGTAAATGTTACACATGAAGCACCTATTAGCATGTTAGAAAGATAAAAAGTATGTCAAAGCATGTATGTATCAATGGAAAGTAATGTGCTAGAAAGTAGAAGTAGTAAATGATGAAACAATAACCTTAGTGTGTGACAGTAAGAAATGTAGATGCCCCCAAGAGCCTCGGTGGGACTAGTAAAAGGTACAGTGTCAAACATCATTGCAACGTGTGAAAATATGTAAGAGATATGCATTCACAACTAGAGACCAAGTGAACGCGCATGTGTATATGATAAAGATAATGACATACTAAGTATCTGAATAACATAGTAAGCAAAGTGCATCATGTAAGTAGTATAAGCAAGCAAGAATAAGTGCAACCAAGATATGCAAATGCAGTGAATGAGTGTGACATTATAATGGAATGCAAAGTTTGAAGGTGGAATGAGCAGCGTGCCCCCTAGCGAATGTGTATGAAATGAGGTTCATTTATAAATGCCCCCTCAACAATCAAGAATGAACCATAGAACAAGAGTGTGTTATCAGGAAATGGTGTGAAAGTGTGCATTAGAAAGATAGATCATGAAACATAGAGTGTGAGAAGTGAATGTGGTGAGATTCATTTCAGATTTAGATCCTTGACAATCGAGTATGAACCATGGAACTAGAGTGCGTAGTAGGGTAATGATGATACAACACATGTATCAAAGGTGCTGTGATGATGCCTAGGAAATAGTAGACATTAAACACAGAGTATGAAGTGCATGAGATGATAGACACTAAGAAATTGTGATAGCAATGCAAGGGGGGATAATTTGCTGCTAATGCCCCCAAGTATGTGAGTGATGGAGATCTATGCAGTGATGTGAGAAGGACCATGGAATGGTGGATGAGCTTGAGATGTGTCTTGGCCATCAATGTAAGGATTAGCTTGTTTGAAAAAAAGAATTGTACATGGAAGTGGAGTAGGGTGGAGAGGGATCTTGAATGGTGGTAGCTTATTTTGGATTGATAACAATGTAGAAGACTTAGTAGGAGGAGGGGATGGGGTAAATGATTTTTAAAGGAATTTGCTTATTTGGAATCGGTAATGTGTAGAAGGAATATAGAGAAGAGGAGGGGATAAACTGATTTTTTAGAGGTGGTTTCTTAGTTAGAATGGGTTCGATAAGTGGCTCTTTACTAACCAAATCATTAGTAACTATGGAATGATGCTCATTAGACATGGAAGGACCATAATTTAGGAGACCATTGGGATTTATCAATTGAAGATGAGCATGAAGAATAATGTTGTACAACAAATGAGATAAAACATTAATGCTCAAGGTGCTTAATTATTCAATTTAAAGTATAACAATAATTTTCATTATGTCCATTGATTCTGATGATAATTATAAAATGGGAGACCTTAGTATTTGGTAAGATGATAAGGAGGGTAACAATGAGTATTTGGCAAGTTGATCAACTAGTGAGTGAGAAGATAAGGAAGAGTATTGTGTTGCTTAGCATTTGAGATCAAACTTAAGATGTGTGGGGAGCGGTAAGACTTGGGGTTCACTTATATGAGCATATGTAGTGGACATAGAAGTAGGATGAGATATAGAAGGAGAACTAGCATGGGCTTGAGAAAAATCCTTGAGATGTTGGATTTTCAGCTGTAAGAGATGTAATAATTGTTTCCATGGCTGAATTTTATCTTGAAATAAACAATGTAAAGATTTAATTGACTCTAAGATGGTTTTCTTGGATGGAGGATTAGGACTGATAGAGTCATCAGATAGATGATAAAAAAAAATGGCACTTACTTGAGTGGATGACGTACTACGGGGGAGATACATAGTGTCTAGGGATTTTTGGAGAACATCTTTACAATGTGGGTACATTTGAAGTAAGTCATGAAAGGAGATTAGATGATTTTTATGAGCCATCAAAGATTTCAAATAAAGGTCCAATTATATGATCACAAGTAGGGTTCGCCAAATGATTTAATTTATTTTGGATTAATTAAATCTAAGTATTGCAGAGTCACTTATTGAAATAAATGATAAAGTATAAAATATGACACAAGAACTAAGTTAAAAATATAAAACCCTAAGCACAAGAGATATATGAAGATACTTAGCTGATTTACACTTGACTAGAAGATCTGGAATGAAAAAAGTGTTGAACAAGTTGGGTAGAGTGTCACATTTCTCACTGTAAATTCTGAAATTTAGGAACAAAGTCGGACATGGGCGCCCACACTAGGGGAAGGGCACCTGGGCACTAGAGACCGCTACTAGGTCACAGTAGGGACTGCACAAATAGTCATAAAGATTGTTTTTACTGTGTCGCAAGAGTGTCGATGTTATTGCTTTGTTGATCACCTGAAAGTTTCTCTTTGAATGATGAAGGTACATGTGAACCTACAAAATAGATTTCACTTACACAAACCCACAAACCACATCAAATATAAAAAAGAAAGATGTAGAATGGGGAGTCAGATTGACCCCGATGGTCACCCCGAGAGTGAACTTACAACCAAGTGTTGTACTACATCTCAGACTCCATGTAGTTCTTGTGAGTGTGTGTAGAAATTGTGCCCTAGGATGCCCTTGTGCAAGTTGCACTTGATAGTGAGTAGATTAGAATGTAGAATGTACAAGAATGTGTGGATGGAATAGAATAAACTTCCCCTTCCTATGTAGTGTATGTAGAAGTATGCAGCCTTGTCCCTTGAATGGATGTTAGATGGATGCTTTGGAGTGCTTTAGGTGCCTTTTGAATGCAAGTTTAGGTGATGATAGTAATGCTTAGTGCTTGGTCCTTTATTTTGAACACATAACTATGTATTTATATGATTCCCTTGTTTGAATTTCATAATTGATAACTGGAAGGCTGACCCATAAGTGAAAATGATGCTCAAAAGATAAAAGAGATCCAAAAAGAGCGAATAAGATAGAGAAAGGGTCAGGGGTGCCTAGAGGGGACATAGAGCATCTATGGGCACTGTTGTCTTAGCTAAGCCATGTCTAAAGATAAATAAGTAAAGTTTCGACTACGTTGTAGGGTGTACAAGACCAAATAGAAAAGTAAGAAACATAGAAAAGAGGCCAAATATAGTCGTCAACCACTAGTTTTCTTGCTTAGGAATCATGTAAATGCTAGCATGCTTTTAGGACCTACAAATGTACCCAAGTGCGTAATTTTGTGTCTACATTAGAAATTGATTGTGCAAACATATGTGACTAGGCACAACTAATTAGAAATATGTCATTATGATAAATTTTTAAACCTATAATGACATAATTGAAAGAATTAATTTTAAAACCCCAATTGATGAAAGCAAATCTTTTTTTACTTGACGCTACTACAATTGTGGGCTAGGAGGGTACCCACTCATACAACAACTCATGTGGCGAGTGATTTTGCCCCTCTTGCAGAGAGATGTTCCGGGAAATTATTGGGGTTTGAACCGGTGATTTCACTATAAACATGGAGGGTGCAAATTGATTGAGCCACAACAAATACCTACAAAAAGAATCTTGATAACCAATAATCATGTTTTGATGTGTAAATAGTTGATTCTATAGGTATTATGGTTCAAAATAAAATCACCATGTTTTTATTGGTTGTCCTTTTTTACGACTTGTATTTAGCTAATGAGAATATGACTTTATATGACTTGCATACACATCCTATTTGTACGACATGTCTCATAACTTCTATTTGATTCCAAAAAATTGGAATGGAGGCCTTGTACACTTTGACAAGATTTGATCTTGAATGGAAAATATGACAATCCGAATTGCAAAATTGCAAACCAACCACCTTAAAAATCTCCATTATCCATGTGCCAATTTGATTATAAATGTGACGAAATTAATTCTTAATTTTACAATCATGATACTTTTTAAAACAAGATTAACCCTATATATATTCAACACCATATAAATTAAATTAGACTTGTGTTTTTTCATTTTATTTTATGTAACTACAATAAATGTTACGCCCTTTTAGAGCTTCCCTATGCCATTTGTGTGGGATGGATGTTTTACTTTAAGATAAGCCATATTTTTATAAATCCAAAAGTTATCTCATCTTTAATCTTTAATTTTTAATTTGAATAAATTGTGGAAATCGATTCTATTAAATTAAATTGACTACCTAGTTCAACCCACATTAAAGGAAACTTCGAAACATTGTTTAACTTCCATCAGCACCCACTTGTGTGTGGAATATTATTTTAATTCATTAAGTATGTTATAGTTGACTATTTAAATACCTAGGTGTCACAAGTTTTGTTTGAAAGTGATGAAGGTTGTTTTGGGCATCCTTGACTCTTCTTTCCTTCTAGAATGAGAGAAGATAATGATATTAATGTTTATCTAATGTTAAAATTAATTTCCGGATTTAAATTTATTATAATATTGTTTTCGAGCTATGAAATAATCAATTTTTCTATGTATAAACATTTATATTTCAAACAAATTTAATTTCTCATAAATTATGATAATTTAAAAAATAAATTTATGAAAAAAATCACCCCTTAATATTATAATAATAAAATATATAAATACAAACATGTTGTCAATAATAAATAAAATTAAAAAAATAAGAATTATAATACGAACAACCTTTCTCATCAAGTTTGCTTTCTCAATAAATTCCATACCAATGATGACAAGTTTGCTTTCTTAGAATGGGCCACCGATTAAGAAAGCAAATAAAATAAAATAATACATACCTAACATTATTGTCATAGAATGTGAAAACCAAGCTTTTAGTTCAAATGAGATGGTGAGGGTGTTGGATCTTAATCAAGTGTGTCATTAAATAGCATAATATTCAATAATTTTTGAAAAAAAAAAACTATTTACGATGGAATTTAAAGTTGTTGAATGTGACGTTCCACCAAATTTAGGATGCAAAAGAAGGGTCGAATGGGTCCAAACAACTTTGTCTAAAGTGTGTTGGATGGAAGAAGCCCTCCTTTTCAAGGGATATTCTTTAAAGCCTAAGGTGTTTGTCTACAAATGAGCAAGCCCAAGGGTTTAGTGTGGATATATTTGAAATTGATGAGTTTAAAAGAATATAATTATGTTTGTAATCATACTATTTCGAAGGTAAATTAAGAAATTTCAAATTTAAATTATATAAAAAAATTAAATCTGAATATTTTGGAAACATAAAAAAATACACAATTTTAAAATGTGTTTATTTTATTTGAAATTTAAAAATTTGAAAATCTGAAAATAAAGAAATCTTTTTTTTTTTTTTTTAAATATTATAACAGTCAACAAAAGTGAAATACACATTTGTTTAATAAATCATACCATAAACAAAATTTAATTAAAACTTGAAATAATAAATTAGAGTATAATAAGTGGCAAACCTAATCATATCTACATTATGTTTCTCTTGAAGTTTAGTAATTTTACCACTTCAATGATTTCAAAATAATGATTAAATCAAGGAATTGTAACAAACTCACCAATACAAGATGAATCCATAGGCTTAAATGTTAGATAGATGTTGTGAAAACAATCATCAAGGCTCCCAAAAAAAATCAAGGACTAACACTATTCTCTAGACACGTTAAAAAGGGAGAATGATGTTCATCTGATGAAGATAGCTATGATGGTGTCTCTGACTCCAACTTTGAATCTAAAGATGATAATATAGGCGATGAAGTCTTGTTCATGGCCAAGGATGCAATGAGATCTATGAGTGAAAATTCCATATTGTTTGGTGATTCCATACACTATGAGGAAGAAGAGGAAGGATATGACATAGAGACTGAGCTATTATGTGTTCAAACATAGCTAAAACATGTTGAGAAGAATTTCAAGAAGTTGAGAGTACAAGTCAAAGAGAATGAAGGCACAATCCATGACCTTGAGGAGAAATAGTGGTCTGAAATAGGTAAGCTAGATGAAATTACCAAAAGGTTAGAAATGCATATGAGTTCCAGGACAATATCCAACAATGGGTTCCATGGAATGGATAACTGATCCAGATCCTAGGAACAATAATGTCTTGGAATAAGCATGTGTAATCAAATGGAACAGAGCGGTTCGATAGGAACCTATACCTAGAGCTAACATCATATAACCTAATTGAGACATAGTGGAATAAGCCAAGCCTCTTTTAAGATCTTTTTGAGTGAGAGCCATAGTAGCTCCCAATAGAGCTGTTATTCCACCTATCCAAGAGATAAGACTCATTATTAAACGTAAAGCTCTGAAAAGAGGAAACAATTGAGTTACAAGAAAAATTCCTGCTGCTCCCATAGTAGTGGCATGTATAAGAGCTGAAATAGGAGTAGGTCCTTCCATAGCATCAGGTAACCATACATGAAGTGGAAATTGTGCAGATTTGGCTACTGGACCTGAAAATAAGAGAAAAGTACACGAAGTAACAAAGAATGAACCAACCCCATCAACGGCAATCAATTCGTTTAATTTTTCAAACAAATATTTAAATTCAAAACTACCCGTGACCCAATAAAAACCTAAAATTCCTGATAAGAGTCCAAAATCTCCCACACGATTAGTTATAAATGCTTTTTAACAAGCATTAGCTACATTGGGTCGGGGTAAACCAGAAACCTATCAATAAATAGGAACATATTCCCACTAATTCCCAAAATATATATATTTGTAGTAAATTAGGACTAATAACTAGTCCTAGCATAGAAGCATTGAAAAAGTTGAGATAAGCAAAAAACCTAACATACATTTTATCATGAGACATATAGTTATCACTGTAGATCATAACCATGGTTCCAACTGTTGTAACTAAAACTAACATAATGGAAGTAAGTGGATCAATCAAATAGCCCAACTCTAATGAAAACTTATTGTTGATGATCCAGGACCAGAAATATCGATGGATAGGACCACCGGTAATTTGTTGTAAGAATAGATTGAAAGAAATAAACATAGCTACACTTAGCATAAAAATGCTAATAAGAGCCCATGTACGACGAAGGCTCTTAGTTGCCCCAGGAAAAAATAAGGATCCTAATCTGATTGGTACAGAAACTGAAAGCGGCGATATGGATATGGATGTACCAGCCCCTATCTATATAGCTCACCCTTCTATTCTATAGATAGGCTGATCCGCTTGCCCTTATTCCTGTATTATCGAAGAGAAGGGGGCCCTATATATATATATATATATATATATATATATATATATATATATATATATAGGACTTGTATGTCAAGTCTCATTGTCACACTTGTATGTCAAGTTGTCAATAAGAGAATAGAATCTATAGATGGGGTTTGAATCAGAAATCACTTACCCCTATCATATAATAGAGATGGAGATGGATGGACCTATGCCCAATGTAGATAAGATAAATTTCTATATACATTCCGACTGGCCCGTAACTGTGGTGAGAGAGATGGATCCGATCCCATATATAGATAAGGGCACTGCCAACCCCATCTATCTGCGCTTTGCTGGGCCCATGGGGATCCGATCCCATATATAGATAGGGCGCTGGGCCTATCTATAGACTCTATATAGGGGAGAGATGTTGGTCCCATCGGGGATCTGCTGGTCCCATCTATTCTCTCTATAGGGGATCCCATATATAGATAGGGCGCTGCCAACTCCATCTATCTGCGCTCGCTGGGCCCATCAAGGATCCGATCCGCTTTGTTGCCATATAGAGAATCTAGATTGGGGAGAGGGATATTCGCTGGGGGATCCGCTGGTCCCATCTCTGTCTGAACTCTGAATGAAACTCTCTTTATCTCTCTCTATCTCTCTCTATATCTCTATTTGAACTCTAAATGAAACTCTCTATATCTCACTCTTCAGTCTCTTCTCTCTCTATCTCTCTCTCTCTCTATATATCTCTCTCTCTCTATCTTAAGTCTCTTCTCTCTATCTCTCTCTATATCTCTCTCTCTATATATCTCACTCTTCACTCTCTCTCTCTCTTTCTCTTTCTATATCTGAACTCTATATCTCGACTCTATCTGTATCTCTCTCTATATCTATATCTCTTGATCTATCTATATCTCTATGGGCGACCCCGGCGCATACATAAATGTTTTCCATTCCTCTTGTCAATCAGTAGGTTGTTCAATTTGGTTATGATATGACCATCAATCATGCTTGTTCGATCTTGTTCCATGGTCATTCATGCCATATAGAGATAGGGGCGGGTCACCGACATACATAAGGGTCCCTAGATAGATATGGGGCCGTGCTTTCGATCCAATGTTATGACATAGTGTAATCACGTTAGATCGAGATGGCGATTCCACGAATGGGAGAATTTTTCTTTATTTTCGGAAGGTGGGACGATGTGACATAAAATGATGGGCAAGCTTTGACTTGCATCATTGTGATTGGGATGCCGAATCGAGGAAGATACCAAGGTACTTCCCGCCATCCTCGTCGGTTTTAATCAACGGTCACTGGCCCTAGATATAGATAGAGACTACCATTTCCTCTAGGTCGAGGCTGATATAATCACGAGAGATACGATTCCCTCCAGCCAGATATAGATCTAGGGGCGGGGGAGGGGAAATAGAGAGTTCGATCGAACTACCCATAATCCCATTCTCATTTCATCATGTTGTGTGGGAAGTTAACCCATCGATCCAGAACCATGTGTAGTGGCATCCGAGGCATTGGACATTGGATTGGATGCAGCCGCTCAGAAGAGGAATCAGTCAAGGAGTAGGATTGGTCCACTTCTGACATCTGCCCCTACACAACATGAAGGCACAATCCATGACCTTGAGGAGAAATAGTGGTCTGAAATAGGTAAGCTAGATGAAATTGCCAAAAGTTTAGAAATGCATATGAGTTCCATGACCTTGAGATTGTAATCCAAAGAAGAATAACATGTTAATATTGGAGAAGAGATGATCCTTCTAAGGGGAGAGCTATCTGAGGTAGTTAACAGGGCAAGGACATTTCATAAGTTTGAAATGAGCTCCAAAGATCTTGATCAATTATTGGAAAGTAAGAGATCTGCTAAGGGCATAACTAGTTTGGGGTTCAAGGATGGCCTCAAAGGAAAATAAGTGATGCAAGATGACACTATACCAAGCAAGGAGATTGAAGGTTCAAGCACCAAAGAGGAACAAAAGGAGAGAAACTTCAAAGACAATGTACAGAAAAAGTCTGTTAGGCAGCCTAATGCTTCAAGGTATGAAAAATATTTTAATGACTATTGTTATTTTTGTAATGGCTTTAGACATAGAGAAGGAACGTAGGAAGTTTTTCAAATATGATCACCCATGGAGGGATAGTTGAGATGAGAAGACAAAGAATATCATTTGTTATACTTGTCGTGAGAAAGGTCATACTACTAGGTATTGCCTATATGAACCATCAAGTCAAAATTAGGTGAATGAAGGCCCTAGGGGCAAGACTGAAGTTGTGTGATTCAATTGCAATAGTGTTGGGCATGTTGTTAGAGATTGTTTTGGTCCTTCAAGGCAATTCAAGATATTTCAGAACCCTAGAGTGCAGAATAGGAGGCAAGACGGGTTGTGGGAGCCAAGAGTGAACAATTTTATTCCACCTAAGACAATTGTTGAAGAAAAAGAAGAATGTTCTCAGGTTGCAGATCAAAAGAAAGAAGGAAAATGTGTGTCACAAGTGTCTAAGAGGGCATGATACCTCTTTAATATGTTTTTGTAGACTCCTTATGAATAAGGATGTCTCTACTAGGCTTCTTAGAGACATTCACCATCTGTATAAAGCATGATGTTAAGGGGAAGCAAGAATGATTGGAAATTTAATACTGTAACAATGTATTCATGAAGTCAAGTTTTGTTCATTTTGTTCTTGAAGGTATCCAATTTGTTTTGAAGTTGGTTTAGGTGCTGACAGTAAGTAGGGATGTTGGATCCATGAAGAAGAGAGTCATTTTGTATGATGACTTGATCAAACCATTAAAGGGAGGGTGTAATGATGCATCTCGTATATGTTTATGAGTTGATTGAGTCTACATGTTGTGTCTTAACCCTTGATTCATGTTTTGAGGTGTATCAAGTATGGTTATACTTCATGGAGATAATATGAAGAGTGTGAAGCACTGCCAAGTCTGTGTAGACCAAAAGTTAAGGTCTTATGTTGATGAATATGGTTACAAACTATATGAGGATGTTTGGTGTCTGTAGTGATGTCTCAAACATGAGTATAGGTTGTCAAGAGGGTTTTTAGGACTATACAGGCCAAGAGTGAAGATTTGCAACTTGTTGAAGGAATACAGAGGTTGTGCAAAGACATCATAAGATGAGGTATGCCTTTTGAGTTTATCCTTGAACTGATAATAAAGTAATAAGGAGACAAATGTCTTGTTACTGACTATACATAAAGATTCATGGTTTTTCAGTATGATTGCATGAGCTAAGGGATAGTTTGAGTTCTGATTTTCCTCAAGGCGTGTAGCTAAAAGTGTTTATAGTCAAAGATTGGTTCGATAATATATCATAACAATGTACAGTAGGCTTGTGTATGATGAAATGGTAAGTGATTTCATTTAAAATGAATTAAACCTTATTTCAAAGTAACTACTATAACTAAATGATATTCAATTGATAAAACACAATAATATACAAGCAATAGATATTCAAAACTATAAAACCCTAAACACATGAAAGATAGATGGTGACTTAGCTAATATTGAGTGATTACAACTGCCTGAATGTTGGATCTGGTTGGAAATGATCTTACAGTGTTGTTGGTGAAATAATTTGTCATGTGGTAAATTATGTGTTTCCACCAACACTCATGGGGTTATGCCCCTCCTTCTTGTGTATGGGGAGGCTCCCATTATTGAATGGAAAATATCCTAATCATATCTAATTTTGTGGGGTGGAAAAATAGGCTAGGGATCGCACGAGAACACTTTATTGAACATGTGGCAAAGTGCTTGTATGGGGTACACTGGAGGAATTTGCATTGATGAGGGGTGAAGGAGAAAAATTAGGAAAGGGAAGGTTATTGATGTGAGTAGGCACTAGTAGAGTTCACTCTCAATAACAAAAGTAGTTCAAAAATCAATTAGAGGAAAGAAACAATGAAGCATCTAGAGAGACTAAAAAACCCAGACACACAGTTCTTTAGATTCATTCATCAAGGATACAAAGTTCCTTCTTGATCATTATGCTTACAAAGTGAAGAAAAGAGAGATAATAGAGGAACACATGAGAAAGGGAAATTGAATAAATGTATCTTTTATTTCTTGTGTTGGTGATACAAAGCTCAATATCCAAATTACAATCCACAATTGCTACAAAGAACTCAATTTTCAGGATCCTTTGGAATGAAGAAGCTATCCCAATTTATAGCATTGTAAATTGACCTTTCATCTACCCCCCACATCACTCTTCATGATCTCATTCAACTTGTGACTATATCTTCCTAGGAAATGAGAAATAGGTTCCCTTTTTATAAATCAAAGGGACTTTTACAATTCAACTTTAGACACTCACCTAAGTGAATGAGATGAAATATCATGATTGTGCACACTGAAGAATTAAAAGAGTGAGAGAAGAAAGAGGGAGAAAGGGATGAGAAGGAAGAAATTTATATATCTAATGAAGAAGCTCCCTGCGATGAAGAACTTTGTTGATTCATGTTCCCAAGAGAGGATTTTTCAAAATGGGCTCTTGTTCCTTGAATTCCTTGCTGAATTGAGCTACTACAAGTGTCAACTTATCTGGCTTTGGAATGCAAACGCAATACAACACCTTGGTCCATGCCTCAGTAACCTCACTTATCTTCTTGCATTGATCGAGCCATTCTTCATGATCCTTTGCAGTTGCAAAATGTAGCTTCCGATGTTCGCAAGGGACTCTAATTTAACTTCATTAAAGGAAAGAGAGTCACCTGTCTCTTTCTTGAGCAACTCATAAAAGGAAAAAATAATTTCTTCTGATGATGAATTCTTATTGAGTGGAGGGAACTCAAGTTTTTGAACACAATTGTAGACATCATTCAATATCTCGAAATCATGTTGTCCACAAGAGTTCAACTCAAAGATTGTTTTTTTGAGCATTCTATATCTCACATCCATGATGTAAATCCAAACCTAAGACAAGTTCTATGCAACTGGTGTAAACACGTGATTACTCATGAGAGTGTGAGAGTCAAATGATATCATCTTAGAAACTAGTGGGAACACCTCTTCCAAGTGAATTACCTCTTTTACAATCTCTTGTTTTGGTTTCTTCACTTTTGAGAAAGTTGCAAGAATGTACTTGATAAGATAAATGACATCTGGAAAAGATGTCTTGTCTTTCTCAATTCACTTCTCGTTAGCATTCCCCTGCATCATGTAACCTTGTGCTTTCTTGATCACCTTAGGATCAACACTAAGAATAAGAAGAATGTCTTCTACTAGAAGAGAAGGTGTTGAGTTGAGTTCTGAGAAGGGTTAAATGTAAGTGCTAAGAGCTTTTACCTATTCCTCCAATTGAACAATTGTTTGCTTGTATTCTTCATTCTAAGCGAGGAGGAAGGAAGAGGATTCCTTGAACTTGTGGGAATCACACTCATGTGAAGCTTGACCTAATGAGATGCACATCAACTCATAATCTGATGGAATCATTTCCTTAATAGGTTTTTCATTCCTAGGCCTAACAACTTCAACATATTGTTTACCTGATATACCACTGAAGAAGTGAGATATCATCTAAGCCTTTTTTCTTCACTTGGAATTCAATGTTCATGACATTTATTTGATAATTGGCATGATAGAATGATGTGTTGTTCTCGGCTCACTCTCAATCATTCTTGAATCCATAATAATGGCTCTTCAGGAGTTGATACAATGTTTATCACCGAAGCACTTTCAGGAACTTGTTGTGTAATCAAATCTTGATCATCACGGGGAAGCTCTGACATTGGGCATGACATACCCAGATGCATCTGAAAATAAATATGTAGTAATGGATCACCTTTTCTTACCTTCACTTAGCTTAGTTCAACCAACTCGCCCAACTAGCTCTCCCAGCACACTGAGCTCCCTCAACCATCTTATCAACCTCAACTTAACCAAGTCACCAGAGAGTTGTGGACGACTCTAACCTGATTGATGAGTTATGATGTCCTGCTTAGATTGAATTTCAATGGAGCTTTGACACTTTTTAAATCTTCTTTGACTGCACAATGTCCCTAGGTTTTATCTGTTGCACCTTACGATGTTCTGCCTTGCACCTAGACACAAATTTGGCCAGGATGATGCTTCAAAAGCCTTATGAAGAGATAAAATTATTTTTTGAGCTATTCAACCACCATGAAAGCTCTTAAAATTTTCAAAAAGTAGTGAGATGAATGGAAATGGAGCCACTTGTAACTTTCTGCACCCAAAATGGAGACTTTCTATTTTTAAAAGGTGGAATCAGGACATGTTACTTTGGGTATATTTCACCTATTTTTCTCAAATTTGAAGTTCTCAATTGTCTGGAATACTCAATTCAACTCCATTAATGATGCCTTGTTATTTTTAACAAGTTTCTATTTTTGGAAAGTTACCTTTACATTTTAGCTTTTTTTAGCTTTTTTACTTTTTTGGGAAATATTATTTGGTTTATCATTTTCACTATTCTCCGAGTGCATTGATTTGATGGGACTTAGTATTTTTGGTAAGTTTATATTTTAAGTAAGAAAGGGCAATAGATACTTAATATTTTTAGAAACAACACTTATCCAACTTGGATTGAAATGAAAATATTGTCGTTGGATTAGGGTAGCTTTCAGGACCTTGTGCTCCAAATTTCACCTTGATCTGCCCACCGAAAATCTTGGAAACTAAAAAATCATGATTTAGGGAATAAAAATAGGGTTTTTTGCCATTAAAAAATTAGGGGATCATCTTCTCTATTGTTACAACCTTCTTGAAGGTGCCTAGATTGCATAACAACTGAGAAAAATCTCATCTGAATCCGTTATACTAGTTTGCAAGATATGAGTTTTCCTTGTTTTCGGTGCTCATGGCTGCCCTAGATGAATTTTGACAAGATGTTTGATGATTTTAAAAGTATTTAGAGATTCATAATTTCAAAAATGGCAGCTTGGGTTGAGCTAGTGCAAGAATGAGGTAAAACTAGCTTGAATGAGTCTTTAAAGCATCAAAACGAGCTATTTTTAAGTTATGGGCAAGCTTTAAAACTTAGATTTCAAAAGCAAGGGGGATGGGGAGAATTTTATTTTCCCCACTATCCTAGGGACATTTGGGATGGTTGGGATGGTAAAATGTGGCCTATAATCTGAGCATGACAAGTGGTGGAACAAGTTGCAAGGTGATGGGGAGATGAGAAGAACACACTTGAACACCTAGTAGAAAAAATATTTGGTCACATGGTGAACTTAGGAAGGGGATAAGGTTTGGATGAATTTTATCGTCCCCACCATCCCCATTATCCCAGGAATAGTTGGGATAGTTGAGATAGTAAAATGCGCCCATGGGTTAGATGATGCAACTTAGCCATTTCAAATGTAAATCGACTTAGCACCCCGCCGGGATGAGGGAAGGTCATATGAGGGACCAAGAGCAAGAGATGAGGGGAATATTATTGTCCCTACTATCCTAGAGACAAGAGGTATAATTGGGATAGTTGGGATAGTCAGGACACTAAAACTTGTCACCTATCCAACCGAGAAAATGACTAAGTCCTTGAATCTGGAAATCACTTTTCTTGGAGCTCCAGAAGGTCATTTAAGAAAATTTTTATATAATTTTGATTCCAAAGATCATTCCAAGATAAATGGGATGATTTTAAAGGATTTTTTATTCCTTCTCCAAAAAATTCCACTTTTTCATTCGGGACAACAAGGTGAGTTTGCACAAATTGATCTTCCCTGAGAAGAAACCATGTTTTGAAAATAATTTTATGATTCCATCATAAAGAGGGCTCTTCAATATTTCTAAGGGTTAATTTTTTGTCTCCTAAATCCTTATGGAGCTCCCAAAATCATTTGTCGAAGCTCAAGTATCATTTTAAACTATAAGCTCCTTGACCCTCAAAAACCCACTTTCAATGTTCTTGTTCCTAAACCTCTAAAACCTTCCTAATACTTCCTAAACATGTTCTATTTCATTATTAACTCCTTGAAACCACTCTTGGATGCTTTTTGGATTTAACATATGTCCCGTAGGATGCACACATGTCCCAGAAAGGCTAAAAATAGCCTTTCTAGGCTTATAAGAGATTTTACCATTGAAAGCACTTCACTAAAAGAACTAAGAGACCTCATCAAAATGTTTCAAACACTTAGGGAAGATTTTTATGACACATACGAGGACCTGAAAGATTAGGATAGGTATGGCACAATTAGCAGACTGATCTGGATAGGTGTTTAGATGGGTTTTCAAGCAAATTTTTTGACACTAGGGTTAAGTTATCATGTTTCAAGTTTAAAATTTTCCCTTGTAAAAACACATGACATTCGGCTTGTGGAGAGTTTTGGGACTTTGAACTGTGCTCGATAGAAGCACCCATAAGAGGAGAGGAGGATCAGGATCTAGTTTTTTCTCTAGGCACTAGTGATTGTGAATATTCAGGATCTTCTCTTTTTCTAGGTCTAAGGGTATTCACTCCAATATCTACTTTGTCACTCCAACTTCATTGTTAGGGTTTAGATCGTACTTGTAACCTACAATACAAACCCTAGCTATCTATATAAGATCAAAAAAAACATTATTTCTTAATAAAATATGCAATATGTGAAGTTGAACTAACCCCAACAGTCACCCGATGAGTGAACTTAGTACCGAGTGCTGCACTACATTTCAGACTCCATGTAGTTCTTTTTGCTTGTGTGTGAATTAGTTTCCTTAGGTTTTCTCTGCACTAATGACACCAAGATAAAGAGATATAACTATCTTTGATGCAAATGTGTGGTATGGAATTCAATAGTTCCCTTCCGATGCAGTGTATGCAACCCAAAAAATGTAGTCCCTTTAAATAGTAGTGGTAGTATGCAGATATGATAACCCCTCTTGAATTGTCAGCCATAATAATAGTGAGCATGTTGAGTATATATATGAGTTTCTTATTTGAATTTTGACACTAGTAATACAAAATTCTGACTAAGAATAAAAAACAAGGATAAGAAAAAGTAACAAGGCCAACCACAAATGTCAAGATGTGTAAAAAGAATAAACATGATAGAAGCACCCATAATGAACACAAACACCTAGGTGCTAGTTTCCAGAGTGGCTGTTAGTGTCCTAAGACAAATAATGAAAAATGTGAAAAGACAAATAGACAGGGATCCCTGTGACCTGACCAAAAGTGGGTATATAAATGAGAGATGTAGAGAAGAGTCATAATATCAATCAATCAAAGAGCATATATAGACAAGGGACAATGTCACTAGTGAATATTTTTCTTACTTGAGATCCATGCATATAACAACATATTGATGGCATAGTAAAATAATGATATGTGCATAATTTTGTGTCTACACCCCCGCCTCCCCCCCACCCTTTATGCCATTTGAAGGAAATTCAAGTAGTAGAAAGGAAGTAAGGAACATATCTGTATAGGGTCTGCAGAAGCCATATTGCAGGGGGCATGTAGAATATAAAAACTTATAGCATGGTGAACTATGGATCAACATTTTGACCCATGTGGCATAAGAGGAGATAGCAAACTATCGTAAGGAGCAACTTGGAGTAATAGTTGTGATGATATTGGAGATGTTGGATTGTTGTCAAAGGTGATAAAAGAGGTAGGGAGTGATCAATTCCCAACACGATTTATTGATAATTGAAGGATTTGGCCGTCTTTCCACCAGAGGAAGAGTTTTGGGGAGAGAGTTATGTTTTTCCCTCCTTCTATGATGCTTCCCCAAAAGGTCCAACCGTAGCAGACTTATAAGGACCGAATTGTTACCCGTTTGTTTTGATTACAACTTGTTTTTCCCTATTCAAGAACCCACATAGGAGCAGTACAGGAAAGGAAATTATGTCTCATTTCCCCCATTCCTATAGTAACAGGTGTTCTAATTTGAATAGTGTTAGATGGCTTCTAAGTTAGGTCATATGGAAGCGATAGTGATGTAATGTGGCTACCAATTTAGGTCATCTGGAAGTGATAGTAACTATGATCATTTTTTGATTAGTTTTTTTGAGTGATAGGAGTTGATTTGAATAATATGTAATTATAAGATTAATCACGAAGAGGTTTTTGTTTTGCCCTTAAATAAGGTCATTTGGGGGAAATAGAATTGAGATATCAAACATTATTGATTTTCGTATAGAATATATGTAAACGTGTTTGAATTAGAGCAGAGAAAATGTGATAATAACATAGTAGGAGTTTCGATTGATTGTGTTGTATTATGAGAGGGATTATAAGATGATTCCGATTGTATGATCCCTTTTAGCAAAAGGGTGAGGTGTGGAGAAATAAGAACTGATATGAAAGCAAGGCTGTGAAAGGTTGTAATAGTAATTGAGAGATAGTATAGGAGAGGTCATAGTATTCATAAAGTATGCATAGGTATTGATTAGTACATGTGCCGGATTTGAAAATGGAATGGTTAGAATGGAATAGTATGGTGTTAGGAGAGACCGTGATCTAGATGGCATAAACAGAGTAACGAGGCTCAAGATATGAGCCGAAATGTGTTCCTATATTAGTTGTAAGAATGGTAGTGAGTAACACCTATAGTATAGAGGAAAACTTTGAATTTACTATATATAATGTTAGGATTATACCAGTTGTACAGATAAAACAAGCATGTAATGAATAACGTAGAAAAACGTAAAATAGAAAAGAATGCAATAAAGCAGAGACACGAATTTAACGTGGTTCACCCAAAATGGGCTACGTCCACCAGAAACAACTAGTCCTTTTATTCCATCTAGCTAAAACTCTCTCACACAGTGCAACCACTGATACAATGAGCCTCTTACCTTATGACCCTTTAAACATATTAGGGTTTTTATCATTTCGGTAAAACATAGAAAACCACCCATTAGATCTGTGACCTAATAATGAAAGGTCTAGATTTAAAAATGCATAAATACATATATAATGTGGCTTACGGGGGGCACTTCCCTCAAACCCTCATCATTATCATGCTCCAAAACCAACAATCTCCCACTTGGAGACTGATTACCGTAACTCCATCACTACAACTCCTGCTTGGAATTTTCTTCTTGGCTTGTTTCTTCCACTTCAAGATCAATCTTGAAGACCCACAGAAGTTAAATGCAAATCGAACTTCTCATTTGTCATTGGCTTAGTAAACATATCAGTAGGATTATCATATGTATGAATCTTTACTAACTCAAGATACACATCCTCCAACACTTGTCCGTATGAAGTGATATCTTAGCTGAATGTGTTTTATTGTTTGAATGGAAGGCTGAGTTCTTTTCCAGGTGAATTACACTTTGAATATCACTGTGTAACTTACAATCCCCTTGCTCCTTACCCAACTCCTCTATGAACTTGCTCATCCATAACATTTCCTTACTTACCTCAGTCACTGCAACATATTCTGCCTCTGTAGTAGATAGGGAAACTACCTTCTACAACTTTGAGATCCAACTCACTGCCGCACCACCAACTGTAAACACGTATCCAATAGTGCTCCTCCTGCTATCCATATCTCTTGCCATGTCTGAATCTAAAAATCCATGTAAATTATAATCTGACCCTCTGAAGCACAAGTGCCTACTATTGGGTCCCTCTTAAATACCTGAGAATCCACTGGACTTGCCTTCTAGTGTGCTTTACTTGGATTTTCCATATACCTGCTAACAAATCCCACTACAAACCATGACATACATAAGGCTCCCAACTGCTGAAGAATATGGAACCCGTGCCATATAATCTTTTTCCTCTTGTATTGTTGGGCATTGCTCTTTACTTAATCTAAAATTCCCAGCCAATGGTGTACTAACTGGTTTTGCATTCTACATATGAAACCTCTCTAACACCTTTTCTACATAGTCCTCTTGGGACAACACCAATTTCTTATTTTTTCTATCCCTCTTGATTTGCATACCAAGGATTTTCTTTGTTGTACCCAAATCCTTCATTGAAAATGTTTGTGCAAGCTTTTCCTTAAGCTTTGCAATTTCCTGCATATTAGACCCTGCTACAAGCATATCATCTACATATAACAGAAGAATAATATAGCTCCCACTATCTAGCTATTTAAATTATACACAATGATCTGATTGACATCTAGTAAAACCATGCTCATGCATAAAACTATCAAACTTTAGATACCATTGCCGGGGAGCTTGGTTGAGCCCGTATATGCTCTTCTTCAACCTGCAAACCAATTTCTCCTTACCCTTCACCTCATATCCAAGTGGTTGTTGCATATAAATCTCCTCCTCCAAGTCACCATGGAGAAATGTCGTCTTGACATCAAGTTTCTCTAAGTGTAAATATTCAACAACAAATAAACTTAATATAGTACGAATGGAAGACATCTTTACAATAGGGGAGAAAATTTCATTAAAATCGATACCTTTATTTTGTTCATACCCCTTCACTACAAGCCTTGCTTTGTACCTTTTCTGTCCACCTTCTTCTTTCACATGGTAGACCCATTTTTTTTTAGTACTCTCTTCCCAGTCGGTAATTTGACTAAATCCCATGTTTGGTTCTTCTCCAGGGAGTCCATTTCCTCATTCATACCATGCTCCCACTCAATAGTGGACTCCACCTACATTACCTCATCAAAGCTCTCTGGCTCACCATTATCTGTTAGTAACAAATAATACAAAGTAGGGGAAAATATTTCTGGAGGTCTACTAATACGTTGTGACCTTCTTACTGAAGATGACGGTGTCTCGGGATCATTATTTTCTTACTACTCATTTTCTTGAATTTGTGATAGAGGTGCCGATGCTGACATTGGCTGTCATGCTCAGCCTACAAAACTATCAACCTCAGTACCTATAGGTGGATATTTTCCATCCGAGAGTTTAGGAGCTATATCCTTAACCAAATATTCCTTGGGTTTTTTTGTCATCCTGTACCTGATCCCTGTACATTCTATTTTCATTCCAAAAAACATCACAACTCCTAATTATCTTAGATTCATCTAGATCCCAAAACCAAAATCCATAATCACCATTGGAGCCATAGCCTATGAGTGTACAACGTTTGGATTTCGAATCCAATTTTTTTCTGTTTCCTTTATTAACATGCACAAATGCCTCTGAACCAAATACTCTTTAAAATGAAAGGTCTACCTCTTTCCTAGTCTAGGATTCTTATATAATTCCTCCATCTAATGCAATCAAAGGCCCATGGTTGATTAAGTACACAGCAATATCTATGACCTCTGCCCAGAACTAAAGAGGAAACCCCGCATGTAATCTCATTGACCGTAGCACGCTCCATTATTGTTCTATTTATCCTCTCACTAACACCATTTTGTTGTGGATTCCTAGGAACTGTTTTCTCTCTACGAATCCCGTTTAAGGAACAATAATCATTAAATTTCTTACTGCAATACTCACCGCCATTATCAGATCTCAAACATTTAAATTTAAAACCACATTCATTCTTAACAATTGCTTTCCATTTCTTAAATGTATCAAAGACATCAGAATTACGCTTAATGCAATATACCCATACCTTCCTTGTGGCATCATCTATGAATGTGACATACTACAGTTGAACCACCATGAGATGCAACATGGGACAAACCCCACACATATGTATGAACTAGCTCCAACTTTTTCTCTTTCTTGGTATTCCCTACCTTGAGAAATTTGACTCTTTTTTGTTTCCCAAAAATGCAATGCTCACAAAACTTTAAGTTCAAATGCTTAAAATTTGAAAGCTTACCTTTTTCCTGTAGATTTTTCATGCCATTCTCACTCATATGTCCCAATCTACTATGCTACCATACTGGCATCCTCATCTGAAGTAGACAATATGGTAGAAGAATTAGATATACAATTAGACAAATAAAGAGTGCCTACTTTCTTACCCCGTGCCACTACCAGGGCACCCTTAGAAACCTTCCAAGCATCTGAAGTGAATGTGGTTGTGTAACATTCACCACACAACTGTCTTGCAGAGATGAGATTTCCCCTGAGACTAGGTACATGCATCACGTCTCTCAATATCCATGTAGTTCCATTCTGTAATTTCAGGTATACATTGCCCTTCCCGAAAATGTTGCACGACTCATCATCGCCTAAATAAACCTGTCCAAAATTTCCCTGGACATACTCTTTAAAATAGCCCTTATCAGGGGTTGCATGGAAAGAGGCACCTGAATCTATTACCCAAGATTCTACTCTAGTATCAAGAGAAAGTATAAGAGCATCGCTGAACAATATTACCTGTCAGATTTTCCTCTTTAATACCTTCAGGCTGGTTTTCTTTGTTTCCTTTGAACCAAAAATCCTTTTTAGCATGTCCTCTCTTTCCACAGTTCCAACAAGTAATGCCTCTACTCCTAGATTTGGATATGCCCATATTCGATTTAGATCTCCCACGAGCCTTACTTTTTGATTTATCCTTGCTCCTCCCTCTACTCTCCATATTCAACACATTTCTAGAAGAAGAATTTTCCCTTGTACTTTTCTTGCACATTTCCTCATTTAAAATGACACTTACTACATCTTAAAATTTAAGAGAAGTAGATGGTGTATTACTAACTACCATTACTAAGTTGTCCCAACTTTCTAGCAAAGAACATAGGAATAATAATGCTCTAACCTCCTCATCAAATGGGATATTAATTGAATCTAACTAATTTACAATAGTGTGGAAATCATTAAAATGGCTAGATAACAAATCCACCTTCTTGGATTTTTAGATTAAACAATATTTTCATTAAATAAACTTTATTGGATGCACTAGGTGTTTCATATAAATTTGCTAGGGTTTTCATCAACTCTATCGTACTCTTCTCCTGTGAGATATTTGAAGCTACAGATGATTCCAGACTCAATCAAATCACACCGAGAGCCTTCCTATCCAGAACCTTCCACTCCTCATCAGACATGAATGGGGGCTTTGATTCTACACCTCCCTATGGTAGGTATATATCCTTTTTATATAGGTAATCTTCCACCTGCATTTTCCATAGTTGGTAATTTCAGATGTCAAACTTCTCAACTCTAAACTTATTCTCCTTTGTCATTACTGCTTCTCCCACTCAAATAGAAATCCCTCTGTGAGTATACTACTAACAAATAAATCTCAAACATGCTCTGATACCAGTTGTTAGGATTATACCAGTTGTACAGATAAACAAGCATGTAATGAATAATGCAGGAAAACGTAAAACAGAAAAGAATGTAATAAAGCAGAGACACAAATTTAATGTGGTTCACCCAAAATGGGCTACGTCCAGTAGAAACAGCCAATCCTTTTATTCTGTCTAGCTAAAACTCTCTCACACAATGCAACCACTGATACAATGAGCCTATTACCTTACGACCCTTTAAACATATTAGGGTTTTTATCATTTCGAGAAAACATAGAAAACCACCTATTAGATATGTGACTAATAAGGAACTGTCCAAATTTCACAATGCATAAATACATATAAAATGTGGCTTATGGGGGCGTTGCCCCTGAACCTTTGTCGCTATTAGGCTCCACAACCAACATATAACAATATGAAATAGGTGAATAATAACTTCAGTTGATCTAAGAGTGATTGTATTTTGAGCTCTAAGCTATGAGGATGCTACCCATGAGAGAGGTCATTCGCTCAAGATTCGAGAGGGTGATTGCAACTGTGACTACAAAGATGATCGCAGATTTGGTATGTATGACCAAATTGGATTTTTTTTTGTCAAATATGCTTGTTTGTATCAATTTTAGAAAAATTTGAATTTTTGTAGAATTGGGCATTTCTAACTAGGATGGAAGCGTACAGGGTGTTTATGTCCTTCAGAAGACTAGCGCCTAGCTTCTTGGTGCTAGTGACCTACTATGAGGTGTTAGTGTCCAACTTCTGGGTGCTAGTGTCATGGAGTTGAGATTTTGGAATTGTTTTGTGAATTGAGTGCCTGCTGATTAATTTGAGGTTGTTATAATTGATTTTATAGTATGTCTACCTACTGATATTGTGTTTTTGTTGATTGGTTGTGTTGTGTAGAGAGATATACACTCGAGGGAGTTATGTGTGGGCATTCACTTGAAGCACATTTCTAGATTTAGGATTGACTAATGATGAGTGGGATATATTGGACTATGTACCGAATTGTGACACATCACGAGATTGGGGGAGATACCCCATAAATATGCCATTATTGACAGCTTTATGTGAGAGATGGTGTGCAGATACATATATATTTTAGTTGTCCTGACAGGAGAGATGATGGTGACCTTGGAGGATGTATATAGGATATTGTGAGGTATCTAAGTAGTTGGAGATAGAGTACATAGGTTATGGCATTGTATTAGATACCCATAGCTCAAATGAAGGTAGCATGGCACGGTGATTTTGTTAGAGGGTCTCGAGTACCTAGGATGAGACATATATCACTTTGGATGTGATTGTGAGATCCAGGGATTCCGTTATTGTAGAAATTCATTGCAATAATTTTAACTTCATTAGTGGCCATAAAGGGTGGTGGAGTTGGAATTCTATATAGGACGCGTGGAATATTTTTTTGAATTATAAAGGAACATGGTATTAAATATGCATGTGCATGAGTGTGTGTTGGCCCATTTATACAAGGATTTATATTAGTTCACACATGAGGACCATAAAGTTGGATTACGGGCCACTACTTTATTGCATGTATGAGCGTATGAGCATATAGTTATAGTGAAGCCACTCAATGGGCCATAGGCCGAGTACACTTGGCCAAATATATTTGCAGGGAGGTGGGTGGGGACTCTAGAGTAGGAGGATGGACATGACCACATATAGGTCAATGATAGATTAGATCGGCCCTAGGGCCCTTATATGGAGGCCATATAGATATTATGGAGGATAGGTTGGATGATGACGTTGAGTTGTAGTACCTTTGGTGCATACCATGTGGTTAGAGGATCGACTTTTTAAGAGTAGCAGAGTTGTTCCAGGGTGAGCGAGTGTCTCGATATAGTTTGGTATGGCTCATGAATGTTCCCCCAAATCCATATATATGGTGTCATTCTACCAAGGAAAATGAGATGACCAAGGGTCTAGGCCAAGCCCCATTGAAAGGAGCACTACTAGTGCCCCCAGGTCCAGATGAGTCAGATCAGTCCATAGGGCCAATACAGGTGGATGACACAAGGTGCACTTAGGTGTATGGTTAGTGGTGGGTGACACACTGATGGATGTTACTATTTTTAGTGGTTTTCCATGCATAAGGTGGGCCAATAGTTGGATGAGTTCGAGGGTAAGGAGCGCATGTCCCTTGAGTTAGATGATATAGCAGTAGCGCAAAGTGAAGCATAAGTAATCCTATGTTTTGCTTGGTTTATTATGTTAGTTTAGTTAGTGATTACTATCAATGTGTGATGTGCTAATATGAGGTGCTTGTCTATGTGATTGTAGGTGATGCTTATTGGATGTTGATTGTAGATACCTCCATACACACATTGACCTGGAAGGTACCCCCAGGATGTGCTCGTGGGAGGAGGGATGCTAGAGAAGAGTGGATATGATTGTGGGTGAGCACGCCCATTTGTTTGAAGCTTGATGGCAATGGCAGTGGAAACCACATGCACAATTTTATTTGAGCGATCAGCGATGAGGCACTTGTGCATAGACAGAGTGAGCGAGACATGTTGTGGGAGGGGGATGGCCTAGCTCAGGATGCATTTTCACAATATGTGGAGCTATAGGGCCAGGATATGCATAGATCAGACGAAAGGAGATATTTCCATATTACGGAGCCAGCTTGAGAGATACAGAAGTCCAAATCGATGACATAGGGCTAATGGTGAAGCTTTGAGTTTTAGGGCTCCCACGATTGTAGATAGTGATAGTGAGGATAACATATGATGTATTATATAGGCATGTATTGAGGCATGGGGTCTTGCTCTTCAGTAATTGTATTTTGTAACTATGATTTTGGCATGATGATGATGATGATGATGATGATGATGTGTATGTGTGTGTGTGTGTGTATGTGTGTGTGTGTTGATTTCATAGTTATTGATGTTCATTATATATTATGTAATGATTGTGATTTGGTCACTTGGTAATGATTGTATGGTTTGTTGGATTTTATCTACATTGTTTGTACGGTTAGATTAATGACATATATTTTGATCGTTTCAAATTTTTGACGATGTGTAATAAAAATTACTAAGTGAGGAATTGAATAGGAATTGCTTTTGAAAAATAGTGAATAGTATAACATATGGGAAATAGAGATATATATATGTGATGTGATGTGGTAGATAAATATATAAATGGTAATGTGATTTTATGATGTATGAAGAATAAAATAATGATGCCTTGAAAATTTTATAATAATGAGATGTGGAATGACGTATATAATTGAATGTGATGAAGGATGAAGGGGAATAAGAGCAATTCCCCCCCCCCCCCCATGTGAGAGTGAGATTCATTTAAGTAACAATTCCCTCAACACTCATGTATGAACCTTAAAAACATGAGTGCATCAACAGGTAATGAGATGGAGATGGAGGATTATCTACCATAGGTGAAGAGGCCTGTAATGCTCATTAGGAGCACATGGAACATTGGTAGCATGTGTATAAGTACCAAATTGGATATCAGAGGAGATGGTGCCAACAATGGGAGGTGTGATGGTGGGAAGTGTAGAAGTGGGCTGCTTAGGAAGCCAATGAGTTGTAGTAGCAATGTGGGTAGGGTGAGATGATATGGAAAGAGGTGGGCTAACTGGAGGAGGTTGATGAATGATGAACTTAGGAACTAGAGGGATAATGACCTTAAGAGTGGGTGAATGTGACAAGATAATAATTGTTGAGGCTCTCCTAAGTGGAATAAGAGAGAGAGAGCACTCACGAGAGAAGGTGTGGAAGGTAATGACACACGTATCATCTAATTAGTATAGTCTCTCAGGGAGAGGATAACATTCATTGTCACGATGACCATTAATGCGGTGAAAATTAGAAAAAGGGTGGTCACGATGGTGGTGCAACTGGTGCGAGGGATGATGTCGTGTTGGAAGGTAAATGGACAGCCACTTCATCAAGTAACATATGCAAGAAATCATGTGGTTTATCAACATGTGAAAAGTATAATGGTTCATGAGTGGGAGGTGGGGAATGATTTAGGTGAATTCCGATGGGGTGGTGGAGAAGGAAGATGTTTACACAGAGGAGGAGATGGCAACCATGAAGGGGGTCAATAGATGGGAGAGAAGAAGACTAAGTAGGCAGGGGGAGTAGAAGAAGTAGAAGGAGGTGTTATAACATGATTCACAATTAATTTTTTTTTAAATCAATAACCTTATAACAAAGAATAGTAAATGAATCACATGTATCATATAATAAATTTTCTTTTAATGGAGGAATTAAGCCACGACAAAAGATAAATTACATTTCTAGATTGATAGGTTGAAACAATAAATGGTGCATGCAAGAATTAAAGCGTAAAATGTAATATAAAATCATTTTTGTCTTTCCTTGATGCAAATAAGGCAAGCATTCATATGTAGCTTTAGGCCCATTATTAGAAATAAAATGTTTAATAAAATCATCCTCCATATCATAATAAGTACTAATAGATCCATCAGGTAAGTGAGTGTACCATTGGAAAGCGATATCAGCAAGGCTTATGATGAAAGGATTTTAGTAAGAATATATCATTGGAATAGGAAGCCATGGTTAATCGATAAGGATTTTAGATGCAAATAGGGATTTCCCATGCCATCAAAACATGGGAAAGTAGGCATAATGAAACCCTTGGGGAAAAAAAATTGTGAATCCTCTTTGGAATGGGGTTACCGGGAAGGGTATTATGGTCAACATAAGTGTAATAAGTTTTTTTTTATAAGGTAAGGGTGTGGACCTTGTTTTACAAATCACCTACAACATGCATGAGGTACTAGATGTCATGTGAAGAGAATGGTTTGGGAAGTGAGAGGCACATTGAGGGGTTGAATCTTGCCATTATGAGTGATCATAGGAGCTTGCGAAAGAGGATGAGATGAATTTGGAAGCTCTACGGATGTACTAGGTGTAGGATCATTAGACATAGTAAGAGGTGCACTAGGAGTAGCATTGGTGTCAACATAGCCATCATTGGAAAAAAATTCAAAAGTAGAAGAGAGATGAGGTGTAGATTCACATTCAAAAATCTTAATGGAAGAAACATCATAACTAACATGTGCATTATCATTAGCATCAATCAGAGTCACTATCATCCATATTTTGGAAAGCAAGAATTTCATGAGGACTATCATCAACATATAAAGCATCTACATTATCATGTTATAATTGATTATAGTACAAGGGGGAGAGGTTGAATCAATGGTCATGTTAATAGTGAGTGGTGAGGAATATTCGTCAAGGGATTGTATGGGGGAAATGATACAAGAATTGAGGCTTTGGATATCATCAGGAACAAAGGCTTAGAATGCAAGGAGTTGTTGGATGACTTGGGGATCATATACATGATTTTACATGAGGACAAAAAATTCAACTTCTTCACATGAGTTGGAAAAATTGGTTGCATATTCATGAAGGTCATAGGGTGATTTGGGATGGATACCTTTTATTAGCCATGATGGATTTGGATCCTAGGGCAAATGAGTTCGAGTGAGGAGTGGGTTCACCAAATGATTTAATATAAATTGGATTAAATATAATTTCATAGTAACTACTATGCAATAAATGATATTCAATTGATAAAACACAGTAATATATAACCAATAAATATTCAAAGTCTATGAAACCCTAAGCAAATGAAAGAGAGAAAGGTGACTTAGCTGATTTCGAGACATCTAGAAGTGATTGCAATTGTCAAAATGCTAGATCTGGCCAGGAAATGATGTTATAATGGCTTACATAGAGAGTTATGGGACTCTGGAATGTGCTGGACAAGAAGCACCCACAGGAGGATAGGAACGTACCTAAGCATTAATGTCTGTTCTGGCATGCTAGTGACTATGTGAATATTCAGGATCTTCTATTTTTCTGGGTCTGAGGGTCTTCACTCCAATATCTTTTTTGTTCCAATTTTGTTGTTAGGGTTTTGATCGCACCTATAACCTATAAAACAAACCCTAGTTATTTGTGACAAGCTCAAAACACATTAGGTATGAATAAAATATGTAATATGTGAAGTCAGACTGACCCCAACGGTCACTCGATGAGTGAACTTAGTACTGAGCGTTGCACTATATTTCAGACTCCATGTAGTTCTTTGTGCTTGTGTGTGAAATAGTGTCCTTATGTTTTCCCTTGCGCCAATGACACCAATATAGTGGGCTATATACTAGCTTTGATGTAAATGTGTGGTATGGAATGTCAACACTTCCCTTCCTAGGCAGTGTATGCAACACTAAAAATGTATTCCCTTTGAATAGTAGTGGTAGTATGTAGATATGATAGTCCCTTTTGAATTGTCAAGCTAGAATAATAGTGAGCATATTGTGTATATATATGAGTCTCTTGTTTGAATTTTGACACTAGTGACACAAATTTCCGACTATGAATACGAGGATAAGGATAGGAAAAGTAAAAAGGTTGACCATTAACGTCAAAATGTGTAAAAAAGAATAAACAGACACAGAAGCGCCCAGATTGGACAGAAGTATCTGGGCACTAATGTCTAGAGTGGGAGCTAGTGTCTTGAGACAAATAATGACAAATGTGAAAAGATAGACAGACAAGGATCCCTGTGACTTAACCATAAGTAGATATAGAAATAAGAGATGTAGAGAAGAGTCATAATACAAATCAATCAAAGAGTGTAGATGGACAAGGGATAATGTCTCTAGTGAATACTTTTCTTACTTGAGATCCATGTATATAACAACATACTGACGACATAGTAAAATAATTATATGTGCATAATTTTGTTTCTACAGTTAGCTACAGGTATTTGAGGACTTCATAAGTCAAGGAAAAATGGTATTGATCTTAAAATAGGTGCATAAGGTGTCAATAAGGATAGTTTGGCAGAGTGATAGTTGCAAGGGAAGTCATTCATGTGATAAAATATGCTATGTTGATAAGAAAAGAAGGCTAAGAACACTGATGGATTGTCTCAAGACTGTGAAGTTGTGGATGATCCATCTCTAGTCCATATGCTTGAGGTAAGTGGTCATATTTTTGTGTTTACAGTTAGATAGAGATAGTATGATCTTAGGGGAAGCAATAAATATTTGATTCATATTGTATGTGAGCTTCTATGTTTAGCATAAATTGGGCTAATTTGGATTAAAGTGTAGTCTCAAGGATCTCAGCCCTAAAGTTGTTACTAGTCCGTATAGATAAAATCGTGTCTATTTGTGGATTCTCCAAATTGGTTGAGGACTCAAGAAGATTCATGCATGGTGCTATTATACAGATATAGGTATGTAGGCATACGCTCCAGGGTGTGCACTCATTGAGGGGGAGCTACAATACTACGAGTTGAGTTAGATCGATAATGAAGAATTCATGAGAAACATGACTTGTTTGGTTGGTGTCTCTAATCATATAGTGAGCTATAGAAGATGTCTTTACTCAAAATCAAGGTTGTTAGCATGTGTGCTAGCTATGCTATGTCTATGCCCAAGGGGAGCTATAGTAATATGATGAAACCAAAACAAATTCAATAAGAATGACAAGTTTGTGAGCTTGATTGGCTATTTTGGTTGATGTTTCCAACTAAGAGTGGGTCCTCATATGTTGATGAATACGAAGGTTATGTGTTACAGGTATGTGTTTTGTAATTAATGTAAAAAGGGGGAGAAGTACTAGGTTTTTTTCCATCAATGATAAAGGGGGAGGTTGTTGGCATGTGTTTGCTTGTGTTTTCATTGATGTAAAAGGTATAACTATATTGATGAAAAAATATGTGGTGAGGTTCATGAAGATGTGCTTGAGGATGACATGATGCACAAAGGTTGATTAGAAGTGTTATGATTGAGATCACATGGTGAGTAATGGCTTATTGAGTAGCCAGTGGCTTTTAGAGGCAAGGTGGTGATGTGATATGATGTCATGATGATTATCTGGATGCTTAATAAAGTGTGTGAAGATGTGATACAATCAACATGGTGTGCACAAGTGTGCATGAGTGACAATAGTGCAAGTTGTTTGGTCTAGATGGCTTAGATAGGATGCATAGTCAGCAAGATGGATTAATAAGATAGAATGAAGGCATGAAGCAATTGGATGATCATGATGAAGGCATGGATATCATGAGGATATTATGTTAAATCACTCATATAGATTCAGAATTTGATTGCAATGTGTGAGCAGGATTTGTAGGTCTTCATCTAGACCTAATATAGGTGCTTGGTGGCCTAATAGAGAATGATCAATAGGTGCAGACATGTGTGGGTCTATGAGGGCATGTAGAAGTGTGAGACATGTAGTCTCAAGGGTGTTCAGTTTTTTTGAAGAGCTTTGGAGCAAAGGCATGGTGTTTTCCTTCTTTGTCTAGGTCTGAACTAGACCTAATTCTAGGACCTAGCTATGTAAGTCTTAGTGATTGAGAAGATGCAAAACAAACTATGATCATGTGAGCATTGGATAAGCTGAGATAGGTTGTCCTGGTGTTATGGGAAATTTTTTTAGGTTAGTGTGAGTACGATTTTACAAGATATGAAGCTTTTGGCTATATCGAGCTCAAGAAAGTGTGTTTTCCAGCTCAAAGTGAAATGTTTTGCATTGGTTGGCATGTGTAAAGTTTGCATGGGACCTTGAGCCTTTTAGGTATGTTGAGGCATGGAGTTAAGAAGATCTCAGAGTTTAAATGACGTTAAATGAGGGTCTATACTTTATGAATGATTTTTAAGAAGGTATGTTGGTCAAAAACCCTAGTTAAACCTAGTTCATGAGTGATGGAGGAAATATTCTTGGTACGAGCTTAAAATGCATTGGATCATTAGATTTGATGTTTTTATGATGGAAAGGAATCTCCCTAATTTTAGATGGTGGTGGTTTGAGGTCTTGAATGTAGGTGGAGCACACTCAAATATGCTTACTTCTAGGAAATTTTGTTTTTCTCTCATGTTTTCCACTTGACCTATAAACTAAATTTGTATTATGAGTATATGGGTATATTTACTACAAGTTTGAAGTGATTTTAGATCTTGGTGAAGCCATTTGGATTTTTGTAGAAATCAATCTTTAAAGACTACTTTTTGGGCATAACAAGGGTAGTTTTGTAGTCTTAGAGTTAGGTGGTGTTTGGGAACTTGTGCACTTGGTATTGATGGTTGATGACCTTGGGAGTGTTTTAAAAAACCCATATGACATGGCTCAATATTTGGTTGAGATTTGGAAATGATATGATGTGGCATGAATATGGTCACAAGTTGACCTAGTTTGACTGGCTCAGGACAACGGTGCAGTGATCTAAAGACCGGTCTGAAAGAACAATATATTGCATGGGATCATGAAGTATAACTTAATGGTAGTAATCAAGGGTTAATTTTTAACCATATCCATGAATTGGGAGGTAAAGGAAAGGTTAGAAAAGGTGATGGAAGGGGTTTTTGGGAAGCATATGTAGCTTGAAGGAGAAAGTTGTTTTAATGGCTTTGTGGGTTGACTCATGATGTCTTAAATCTTTATATGTGTTAATTTGATATTGTATTTCCAATGAGTGGTTTCATTCCATAGTTGAGGTTTTTTTGGATGCCAGGTCTTCATCTTTGAAGATTGGTCTGTTGGAGGTGCCCAAATTGAGTAGGAAACAATTCTACTTGGAGGTGTGATGAAGAAAATGAGTGATGCATAGGTCCTTTAGCTTGTGGAAGGTGGTGATAGGATGTCATTGACATGTTTGGAGCCTTTATTGGAATGATGAAGCTTATTTGTGTGATTTGAGTCCATGGTGTTCTCGGTGATGGTGGATTTAGTATTCTTGGTCTAGTTGTGCATGGTAGAGTGTATTGGTCCATTTCCAACCTATATGGGTCTTTGTTATGATTTTATATGATGTTGTATATGTGATTTGATTTTTGTATGGCTGACCTAGTAATGTTTAAGAGGCGAATCATATATTTAAATGAGTGTTTTTGGTCATTTATGACTAGTTGTGCAAGAGAGAGAAGTGTGAGCCTAGAGAGTGTGTGAAAGAGGTATGAGGGAATTAGGGTAGAGGTGAATGAAGATGTAATTGATTGATAAGAGTTGAAAATCTAGTGTGCAAGGTCAATATAACTAATTAGCCTATGAAGGATAAAAATTGATCGAAGTAGGAGAGAGTGTGTTTGAAGAGGGTTTTGAGAGAGTGGATCTGAAATTGTGATCATTATCAGTTATAGTAGAAAAAATACATCATTGGTCTTCATTTTCAGGTGTTTGAGTTGGTAATTGATCACCTTAGGTGGTTATAGAATCCTTTCAGGGTTGGTGCTCATTGTGGGGTTGGTGCCTCAATAAAGAAATCTTGTGTGATGTGTCATATTCATACAAGTCTTTTCGTTTGAGTAATACAATTAAAAGTTTTAGTGGGTTTTCTTCCCCTTGAGGGTTTCCCACTTTACATCTTGTGTTCTTGTGTACTCTCTCTTGGTTATGCTCATATGAATGATTTTTTTTTTTAAATTACAAGCATTGAGAGGGGAGAGGTGAATTGGTGCTCATTTAAAATTTTAAGACAATTTTGAATGATAGTAAACTATTCAATCTTAATATACTTGTACCATGAAGAAGCAGAGACATTCAAGCATAGTAATCATCAAGAAAACACATATGAAGACAATAGTTAATGTGGGAAACCCTTGTAGGGATAAAAAACCATTGAAATCAATGCACTATGGAGGACATTTTTCCTATAACATATTACAAAGATCTCAATATGTTGGGCATATACTCAACTTGAAGCACTAACTCCAATTTTGAGTCAAGCACGTACTTGAAAAGTTTTACAAGCTCCTACTTGCATGTAATAAACAAATCCCAATGTTGCTAGACAACTACTTAGTCTTCACAAGTTTCTAATCACCTTCATTCTTCTAGGTTCTTATGATAACAAATTAGTGATCTCTTATTTGCTCATATTTGCTCATGCTCCCTCTTTATGCACCTAGATTCTCCTATTTTCTCAATCACACACAATTTTGAGCTCTAATATAAAAAAAATATTATTCAAGCACATTCATACATTTTAATATGTAAGGATGAAATACATTTACACTTCATCTTCTGACCCTTTCACATTCTATTTTAAACAGCTCGTACAATATGGATGAATGACATCATCTCAACCTATCAAAATGCAATTATTACATCTGATTTAAGTGTCATATGAAGGTACAAAGCTTACATAATATGTCAAGATACCTCTTACACCTATGATGAGAAATAAAACATTCCTCAACTCCATGACCTTCTGTTTTATCTACCCATATTCCATTCCGACCTCTGCACATTTTGATTTGTAATGGTTCTACCAATTTTTTCCTCTTCTTCAACATATATTCTTTGCTTCTAGCCAACTTACACAATGAGATAGATGTTATAAATAATTTTGTATGTTACAAGGTCCTTCCTCTTTCTCTTCAAACACTTTACAAGCTTTAAAAATTCCCATTTCAACTTCAAACTTTCATTTTAGCTCTCATGCACAACTAATTCTAAGACCTTCAACATAGTTTGCAAAAACAAAGTTAAAGCTACACTTTTAGCTCATATCATGCACTATAATTAGGAAGGGGATCACTTAAAAATTTCTTTGTCATCATCATAAACTTAGTGCCCTAAAAATCAAGGAACAATATGTCATTTTCATTCTTCATCACAACTTGGGTATCACATTCATGGAGGATGAAACATCATAGTCACAAGAATGCTTCAACAATCTCAATGCATGAGCCTTTAATTTTTAACCTTCTCTATGCATGTAAATAGTAGTATGTGATCTCTATATCAATTTCAAATAGATGAAGTAGCTTTTCTAATCTATTTGACACAAAACACTCATTTTTGGGCAAGGTCCTAATGGGCCTATATACCCAGAAAAATAGTTTTCACTAAAAGAGTTGATTCACTTGACAAAACACCTGATCAAGGATTCTAAGTCACATTTATAGAAAGAAAAATTCCTTGTGCAATAAATCATGCCCATATTTTTCATTATATAGAGGTATCTATATTGGATACCATTGCATTTTTGAGATATTTCACACAAGGTTTCTAATCCTAAAAACTAGTCATGGTCAAAAAGACTTCCACTGTACCAAAAAACACTTTCATGCCAAATAATTGCAAAGAAACTAAAACAAGAACTTATAATCCAATATCAAACCCTCTTCAACATGTATTATGTGGAGAAAAAAATGTTTATAGTCTCATTTCTCAGTCCTTCTTCATTGTCCTAATGAGGAATTTTCGGACCATTAGGACTAATACTCAAAATCACTTCAACATACAAAGTCATGGGCTCAAACAAGTTGTGTTGGACCTCTAATAACTGTTCATGCTCATATTGCACTTGAATAGCATGCCATTTCATCAAGACCTCTTCAAACTTACATGTCAGGTTTTGCATGTTTACTCCTTTAGTAGCGGGCCATCTATATTAACATGGTTCATCAAAAATTTACACATAACTTACCTATATATTCTCATGAGAAGTTAGTAAACTTCCTAATCTTGCTCCCAAAGTAGAATTTCAACCATGATACTTGTTGTACCTAACCATACCACCAATTATTTGTAAAATAGAGGTAAAATTATACCATACATTCACACCTAGATTACTAAAATGCCACCAAATTAAAATCTGGAAACAGAACAACAACATAACACAAGAATACCATCGACTATGATAAAACGGAATGATGACAAATCAGAAATATCAAAGGAAATAATAATATTAACATGAAATTGTTACAATCTCACCCATGAGGTACTTCAACAAGACTATGGGAGAAACTTTACAATTACGCCTCTTGATGGCTTCTTCAACACACATTTAACTGATGGCTTCCTTCGCACACTTCCTACAATATTTCTCACTACTTCTTTCTATGCTAAATGAGGGGGGTGGCCTCTCTATTTATAGAACTTCCAGGCTTATCCATCCTTATCTCTAAGATAGGATAAGAAATCCACTCTGACGAATCATATTCCATACCTTAACTCTTATCTGTACATGTAAGCTTATCTTCTTAAGATAAGATAAACCTTATCATTTTACATGGGTTCCACATTTTTAGACTTTTTACAAACAAAATACACAAAATATTTATGACCTCACTCCTTGTCCTTATTACCAATATAATATTTCTAATTCCTAATCACGTAGACCCTACTTCTCTAATTACCCAAACTTTAACATTTTAACATTACCGGACCACTTACGACAAATATTTACTTTTTACAACATTCCTATTGTACTTTGACTGTTACCGTACTCCACATTATTGGCGGTAACCGTACTGCGGCGCCGTTATCTTCTATCAGACGCTACTACTAATTATACTTAACAACATCATACATTAATGAAATAGAAATTACGGAGGAAAATTTTAGTGTCGACATCTTCCCCCTTCCTAGCTTCTACTCCGTCCTCGGAGTAGACTGTTCTGGTGCTTGGAAAATCTTCAACTTGTCATGGTTGACCCATTTCGTAATGGGAGTGCCATCCAATTCCTCCAGTCGGTACGTACCATTTTCATGCACAGCTGCTATTTTGTAGGGCCCCATCCATTTTGGAAGAAATTTTCTCTGTCTTCTTTTTTTGTATCTGGAATCATATACTAGAACCAAGTCATTCACATGAAATGGAGACCACCGGATCTTTTGATCAAAGTATTCCTTCTGCTTCATTTTCTTCTTATGGCTTGTATCCTTTGCTATTTCTCTCATTTCCTCCAGCAAATGAAGATGTACCAACCTTTCTTTTACTGAATCACTTTCATCCATCCTTTCATTTTTCATAACTCTCACAGTGGGAATATCAAACTCAATAGGAAGAACTGGATCAATGCCATAGGCCAACTGAAATGGGGAGTATCCTGTTGCTGACTTTGATGTTGCCCTATATGCCCACAATGCTGCATGAATCCTTTTATCCCATTTATGTACCTGCAAGGCTGCATCTTTTGCTAGAATTTGACACAACACAAAATTTGTTCGTTCCACCTGTCCATTTGTGCTTGGCTTGTATGTTGTTGCCTTCCTGTGCTTAATAGAAAACTTATTGACTAGGGCTTCTACCACCTCATTAATGAAGTGGCTTCCTTGATCTGTTACAATTTCTAATGGGCAACCAAATCTAGTGACAATGCGTTCATACATGAACCTTGCCACTTCATCCATGGAAGCTGTTTTCAATGGCCTAGCTTCAACCCACTTGGTTAAATAATCTGTGGCAACTACAATATACTTATTTTGGCGTGATGTAGTTGGAAGTGGACCTACAATGTCTATTCCCCACTTTTCAAAGGGACCAAGGGGAAGAATAGGACATAATGGAGCTGATGAAGTCTTACGGTTACCATGTGTTTGACAAATATCACATGTCTTACAATAATTATAACAATGTTTAAAAAGAGTGGGCCAGTGATAACCTGCATCCAAGATCCTTCTTGCTGTAAGTTGTCCAGAGAAGTGCCCTCCACATGTACCATTGTGGAATTTTTCTAGCATTTCCTTCCCTTGATCACGTCCAACTTCCCTCTTGTACTGTCCATCAGGTCCTATTCGAAATAATACTCCATGCAGAATAGAATATGGACGACTGGCTTGAGTAATCTTTCTCTTAGTCTTTGCATTGGCACCATCAGGAAACTTGAATTCATTCAGATAATTCCAAATATCTATGTATTCACTAGGGATTGTGTCAAGGGATAACAAGGCTGCATCGGGGAAATCATCATCATCACAAGATGATCCTAAACCATCATAGGCTCGAGAGAGTGCATCTGCATTGACATGCTTCTTTCCTGGCCTATCTATAATATAAAATTCAAATTCTTGTAGCAAAATTATCCATCTTGCTATCCTCCCTGATGGGTTAGGCTTATTTACAATATATTTTAGAGCCTGATGATCTGTTACAACTAGAAATTTTTGCCCTAGCAAGTAATTTCTAAACTTCTTTACAGCAAAAATAATAGCCAGAGCCTCTTTTTCAGTTACAGTATAATTTACCTCAGCACTGCTCATTTGTCTGCTCCTAAAGTAAATTGGATGTTCATTCCCATTTTCATCCTTTTGGCTCAAAGTACTTCCTAGTGCTGTATCTGAGGCATCAGTGTATATAATGAATGGCTTACTCCAATCTGGATTCTTCAAAATAGGTGAAGACACCAGGGCTTCCTTCAGTTGTCCAAAAGCTTCATGCGCCTTATTTCCTGGTTCATAAGTAACATCCTTCTTCAAGAACTGGGTTAGTGGCTGTGCAATCTTTGAGAAATTCTTGATGAACCTTCTATAGTAACCCACATGGCCTAAAAATGATCTCAACTTACTTCTATTAAGAGGAAATGGTAAATCTTTGATTTTTGAAACTTTATCAGGATCAGTACCAATACCATCTCTGGATACAACATGCCCTAACAAAACGCCTTTAGAACATCCAAAGACACACTTTGTAGGGTTTAGTGAGGCTTGTGCTTCATCTAACCTTTGAAATGCTGTCTCCATTTGGTGCAGGTGGTCCAACTTGCTCCCATAGATGCAAAAATCATCCAGAAATACTCTGATGAAGGTCCCAATGTAGGGTTCGAACACCCTATTCATCAAACGCTGGAATGTTGCTGGAGCATTACACAACCCAAAAGGCATAACTCTATAAGCAAACGTTCCCCAAGGAGTGGTGAACGTGGTCTTCAGCTGATCTTTCTCTGCTATACGAACTTGGTTGTAGCCGCTATATCCATCAGCAAAACTATAGCACTCCTGGCCAGCTACTTCGTCCAAGATCTGATCTGAAAATGGAAGAGGGTAATGATCCTTCTTTGTTGCCTTATTGAGCTTCCTGTAATCAACACAAATGCGTAGCTTCCCATTCTTTTTTATTGAGATCACAATGGGAGAAACCCATTCTGAATTCTCCACAGCAAATATGAATCCTGCATCAAGCAACTTATCTATTTCTTCTTTTACAGTCTTGGAAAAATTAGGATTCATTCTATATGGCATTTGCTTTATGGGCTTAGCACCATCTACCAGCTCAATAGAATGTTCTACCCAACTTACTTGACGGAGTTCCTTGTAATCGAAAGTGAATAGGTGTATGTACCTTCGAAAGAGCTGGAGGTAGGATTCCTTCTCACTCTCCATCACAGCATCACCAATCTTTATTTGTTGGAGACGATCATCAACTTCTTCTTCAGATAATTTTATGGGGTCATGAGTTGGTGTGACTGGAAGGATATCCATGACTGAAACATCAACCTCACTTTCTTCATCTTCAGTGTCCACTTCACTGGTACTAGAGTAATCAGAGGATGTCCAATCATCAGTTTCATCACTTGAATCCACAGGTTCTACCTTATGATGTCGAGGGATCACATTTATCTTCACCCTCTCTCTACCACGTCCAAGTGTCATGAAACCTTCATTCCAGTAGTTTCTTGCATGAACTCTCCTTAGCCATGGTCTTCCCAGCAGCATTGGGTACGCAACAGTACCATTTTTCATCACCTGAAAGTCTACCACACATACCACACCCATAACAGATATTGCCACATTTGAAACTACACCTTCTGGTTTAGTTTTTCCTTTATTTAATGACCTTAACATAAGTGTTGAAGGGTGATCAATTTTTAAACCCAACATATTCATTACAGACTCGGTCATTACATTAACTGCAGCACTTCCATCAACTAAGACATCATGAATTGAAATACCATTACATAATACCTCAGCTTGTGGAGCATAGGGATCTGCCTCTGCCTCCAAAACAGGGACCTCAACCTCCTTCCTTCTTCGAGCATTGAGTCCACCTCGCAACTCCCGCCTCTTCTCAGAAGACATAGCCAAGAGTTGACCATATGTAATATTTGCAGGCCTTTTGGACAGATCTTCCAAGATGGAGTATGGTCCTTGCCCCTGTGAAATCAGAAAATCCTGCACACCCAACTTTCTTCTCCTATGTTTCTTACTAGTTTCTTCTTTCATCTTCTTAGGATCATTTCCATCTTGATTATCTTTTTCTTTCTTTCTTTTTGTTACAAACACATCTACTTCATTATTTCTGCTCTTATCTACTACATCAAAAGAATTCACAGGTGCTTTTCCTTTATCATTATCTCCTTTACCAGATGTAGAAGCTCTATCTGGACAATTATACTTATAATGACCCTTTTTATGACAACCATAACAAACAACTTCAGAAATATTTCTTTTTGGACCTCTATCTCCTCCCTGAGAACTAAATTCCTTTCCTTGAAGAAGATTAATAGTTAACTGACCCATCTTTTTGAGCAGATCTTCATACTCAGTAGATGTACTAGGAGAAATATTTGTGCTCACCGGGAGTGGTTGTGGATTCTGGACCAAAGGTGCTGGTGTAGGCTCTACTTTAGCAACAATTTCTTTGGGCTCCTCTTCCATGCTTTCTTCTTGCCTTCTTGCAATCTCCTTTGCTTGTTCAATGGTAGCTGGGCGGTCATACTTCACTCGTTGTCTGATCTCTGGCTTCATCCCAAGAATGAAGTGCTTACAGAGGAGATTATCCACGCCATTCATCAACCCATCCGCTAGTCCTTCCTTCCGGATCTGGGCATCGAGCTTCCTCCTTAGCTCTAGAACACGAGCATGATAATCCCTTATCTTCTCCTTCTCTCCTTGGGATAGCTTTGTGATCTCGATCATGAGATCTGCATATTTCTGTTGTTCACCAAATTCTTCAAGAAAACTTTCAGTTAATAAATCCCATGAATTTTTCACATTATCACCTAGTGTTTCAAACCACCTAAGTGCTGAACCATCCAAAAAGGTAGGAAAAAATTCAGTCCATTGTTCCCTTCTTATAAGGCCATTACAAATACAAGATCGCTTAAACTCTTGAATGAAAGAAGAAGCATCTTCATTAGATTGAGCTGAAAAAACAGGAATCTTTCCCATTTTCAAAAGTAACCACCGTGAAATACCAACTCACAAGTACAATCAACAAGACTTATGTGGACAAATAATTGGAATCACTATACTAGAAAGTGACTTTACACCTTTCTACAGTAAAATAGAAATGACCACGGTAAACTATGGTAAAACTTGACTTACTGCGGTAAAAACTGAATTTACTGTGGTAAACACTATTCACGGTAAAAAGTGAAGTTACTGCGGTAAATACTATTCACGGTAAAAAGTGACTTTACTGCGGTAAATACTATTCCAGCAAAAGTGACTTTACTGCGGTAATTACTATTCCAGCAAAAATGACTTTACCATGGTAACTACTATTCATGGCAAAAATGACTTTACCATGGTAACTACTATGCACAGTAAAAACAAGGTTACCCTCTAATTGATTTTTGACTAAGTGGGAATATCTCTCCAGAAAATCCACCAACGAGGAATGGTCCCGGCAACGGAACCAAAATGTCATCACCAATCCGGCACTATGATAATTCTTCACCGGGAACTCCTCGTGCTATGATTATTTACTAATGCACAGCCTTTAGTTTGGTGGATGTAATCTGGAAACAGAACAACAACATAACACAAGAATACCATCGACTATGATAAGACGGAATGATGACAAATCAGAAATATCAAAGGAAATAATAATATTAACATGAAATTGTTACAATCTCACCCATGAGGTACTTCAACAAGACTATGGGAGAAACTTTACAATTACGCCTCTTGATGGCTTCTTCAACACACCTTTAACTGATGGCTTCCTTCGCACACTTCCTACAATATTTCTCACTACTTCTTTCTATGCTAAATGAGGGGGTTAGCCTCTCTATTTATAGAACTTCCAGGCTTATCCATCTTATCTCTAAGATAGGATAAGAAATCCACTCTGACGAATCATATTCCATACCTTAACTCTTATCTGTACATGTAAGCTTATCTTCTAAGATAAGATAAACCTTATCATTTTACATGGGTTCCACATTTTTAGACTTTTTACAAATAAAATACACAAAATATTTATGACCTCACTCCTTGTCCTTATTACCAATATAATATTTCTAATTCCTAATCACGTAGACCCTACTTCTCTAATTACCCAACTTTGACATTTTAACATTACCGGACCACTTACGACAAATATTTACTTTTTACAACATTCCTATTGTACTTTGACTGTTACCGTACTCCACATTATTGGCGGCACCGTACTACGGCGCCGTTATCTTCTATCAGACACTACTACTAATTATACTTAACAACATCATACATTAATGAAAAATGACATAACTTGAAAAAACTTCTTCATATTGACATGAATTTTGGTCCATTGCACTAAGGCACCATCCTTTACATGTCCCAAGGTCCATTTTCTCATAAAAATATATGTAGCTTATTGAACAACATTGTTTGTCCATGCTTATATGGTTTTTCCTCAAGAATAGTCATGAAGAAGATCTCAAACATATCTTTGACAAGTAAGAGATGACTTGTAACATCTTCCATATCCTCTCTAGAAATTCCCTACACTCTCCTCTTGCTTGGATTGGTTTTCCATATATTTTTTTGCTTCATATACCCATATGTAGACACTAAATGACACACTTTAGGTACATTTCTAGGTCCTAGTCACATACTCTTATTCATATGATTCATAAGCAAGAAAAGTACTAATTGACCACTATTTTTGGCCTCTTTACTTTCTTTCTGGTTTTCCTCTTGGCCTCACACACCCTATTTCCCAGTTTTACTTTTGATACTTCAACTTTTATGAGTCTAGACACCAGTGCCTAGGTGTCCCCATCCTTCAGGGTGCCTGTACGATGGAAAAGTGACAAGCGAGCTTGGGAATCTACAAGTAACTCTTCCTCGCACCCGACCTCCCGAGGTCATACTGAGAAAGCCGGTGGGGATGGCATATGCGTGGGATACAAACAAACTAGTTAGGAAATCTAATGTCTTTGACACGCACTAGTGGAAATTTTGAATCTAAGGAAAAGAAGGCCCTCCTAACTTGAACTAGTGTGATAGATCGATCAGCAAGGATGACTGCTCAAAGGATCCAATCAATATCGAGCTCTAGTGTGATTCGGTCTATAGGTTGTGGAATACGTGAAAAATTACCTGGGATAGTTTCGTGTATGTCTCCAGATAAGGTCATAGGGTGGATGGTAAATATAATTGACTCTATGGGCGATTCTCTGGCCTATTCCAGAACTCCTTAGCTTCATTAGCTGCTATGTCTAACCAGGATAACTGTTCGATTATGATAGGTGGAAGTGGAGTAGATCTAAATACTAGTGTACGTAGGCCAGCATCTATGTCTGTTTCACCTATGGATTCGTTGGGCTGTGAAATTTGTGGGTCATAACTATAGATTCGTGGTTGTTGCGGGCCTGCTATGGTCATGTATGGAATCAGTCCCTAATCCCTAGTATCCAGTAATCGTATGCTTTCTCAGCTTCTATATTCAGAATCAATATTTGTGTGATATTCTCAGAATATCTTACAGGTGTTTGTGCAACCTGAATTCTTAAGCTGGTATCTATATCTGTGAGAGTGTCTCCTGCATCTGGCTGTGAAACCAAAGGATCACAATCAAATGTACGCTCTCTTTCAAACCCTTCTACAGTCATGTAGATATGAATCTAAGGTAATCTGTAGTTTGGTTGATTCGACCAAAATGTGTGTGCTCGGTCATCTTCTATGTTTAACCTGTGCAGTTGGAAACTAATTTGTTGCAAGTTTACCGTTGTTCGGAAGACTTGGATCCTGAGATTTTGATCTATATCAGTTATTGCTGTGATGAGATTGGGTTGGGGCATGATTGGCTCGAATACGTATTCTCTGGGCTCCCTAGGTCCCGTGATTTTCATACAAAAGCAACAATGTAAATTAACTGTAGCAAAGTGAAATTTAACTACTTTAAGTATATCTATAGCATATATGATTTCTCTATTTTTGTATTTTCTGATGAACTATTCGAACGAATTTAAAATAGTAACTGTTTAACATATCCAGAATTGACAGCTAAAATAACAAATTAAAACAAACAAGATAACCGAGTATAGCTATTTGTCTGTGCAACTATGAATCTATTCTAAATAATGGAATACTTGATCTAGTCTTTTTGCAAGACTCTTGATCCTACCTCAGAAGTGAGGAATGAATCATAGTCTCTCAGAAACTATCAATCCCCACAGCTTCCCTAGCAATATCGAAAGTGAAATTGACTGAAATAAAGTGATTAACTACTCTATTTGATACGTTTCTAATTTAGAACTTTGAAAGCTAGAACCTGGATTCTGCAGAACAGTGGCGAATCCAATGGTGTGTGTGATCATGTCCCCTCAGTGTGATCTCCTCGTTTCTTCGTGTTCACGTAGGTCTAGAAAAGCATGTAATGCTAGCATCAGCAGAAGTAGATATTAGGAAAAAGGTAGCTTAGGATACAGACTGAATACAATGCGAGTAGGAGAGAGATAGCGCAAGAGTACAGAGCTTGGCTTATGCAATTCCTAGTGGGATTTATTGCGAGTCATGCAACATAAAACGTCCAGAACCTTAAACTATCCTATTTGAAGAACAAAACCTGCAACTTTAATGGCTTCCTATTGAAAACAGACTATTTTACTCCAATGGATTGGATAAAATGTCAACAACACTTGCACAAGATGGATATGTGGCTTCCTAACATCAAGACAATACTAACTAAGCATGCAATGAAAGAAACTAAGGACTCTAAACAAAATGAAAGACTAATTTATTGCAAAGAGAAATTCAAAGGCAAATTTGAGGGGCCATTTGCTTGAGCACAAGCCAACTATTTATAGCATTTGCATTTACTCAAGGTAAAAACCAAATAGAACTCTTAAACTATAAACAATGGCAAAACACTATTCCAGGGAATCAGAATCATTAATGCAAGCTTATGGCGGTGAAAAAAATATGGTGAATCATTGAAATTTACGTGAGTCGTGTTAAAAGAGCTTTCTGGAAAATGCGTAAAGGAACGCCCTGAGCAGGGTAGCGGTTACAGGACCGCCGCCCTGGTCAGGGCGGCGGTCACGAGACCGCCGCCCAGGCATGGCGGCGGTTTCGTCACTGAAGAGCAAAAGGCCAAGAAAAGAGGGGGAAAGGGAAAAAAAAGCCACGCGGGGGCTAAGCGGGGCATGCGGGATGTTAACGCACACTTGGAGAGATTTTCCGGATCCCAAACACCTTGCGAGGAGACCTGTATCATCATTAGGGAACCTGTTACATTGTTTCGGCAGTACAGTACCTTACAATTTTGGGTACGTACTCTTCCTCAATAAGCCTTGATTCTACTCTTCCTCTTAGTCACCATTGTGATAACAATATGCTTTCTTATGATACATTTCAAACTTCATCGCCATCGTAATGTATTTCTTACATCATCACCTAGCTCTCCATCATTGACACACTTGGGGGCATCATAGCTTCTCCCCCTTGCATTGTTATCACATGTCCATATCATTTCATGTAATTGACACTCCACGCTTAATGCTTAAATATATCATAAGCATTAATGAAAACTACTTGAAATTTTTTTATCGTCATTACCTTATGACACACTCTTGTACTTTGGTTCAAATTTGACTATAGAGGGAATAGTACATTCATGAACCTCACACACTACACATTTCACAATTTATGCATTCACGACACATCTCTCTCTCACATTCAATTCTCACAACATCACACCACCCAATGACACATTCTTGTTCCACGATTCATGCTCAACTGCTGAGGGTCTAAATTTGAAATGAACCACACATCATCTCACTCATAAATTACACTCTATGCTTTATCGGTCACATCTTTCTAGTGCACACATTCAAACCATTTCTTGATGATGCACTCTTGTTCTATGGATCATTCTTGAGTGTCAAGGGGTATTTTATAAATGAACATGATCTCATGCATACTTATCCACTCGAGGGGCACGCTGCTCCTATCACATTCACTTTACATTCCATTCCATTGTCATTCACAACATATTGCATATCTTCGTTGCACATATTATTTCATTTCTTATACTCATTACATGTACACTTTTTTTCCATGCTAAACAAATATTTCATATGTCATTATCTTTTCTATAGACACATGCTTGTTCAATTGTATTCTAGCTGTGAATGCAAAATTTACATAGATCATTACGCACAACACAAATGCTTGGCACTGTACCTCTTACCAATCCCACACCATCTCCTAGGGGCATCTACTTCCGTACACATCACAGGTGCTATTGTTTCATTTTATACTAATTCCTATTTTTACTAGAACACTACTTTATATCAGACCATACATGTTTTGACATACTTTTTATTTTTCTAACATGCTAACGGGTGCTTCATGTGCAACATTTTAATTACAGGAACTATTTATACCATGGTTTTCTGATACTTTGATTTCTACTGTTTGTTGTTGTTTTCCATTATTTTCCATTGTTTACAGGATTTTCCCTTTATCTTGTGTGCACACTGTATGCTTTTGGCCATTTCTGCCCTAATTGTCTTGCGACATTGTGAGTGATGTCCCATGTTTGAAGGTCACTTTTTGCTGTCTACATTTTCTTCCTACTTGTTATCTTACACCTTGTCTTCTATTTCTGTATTTATCTTGATTGCACTAACACATTTTTTCAACCACTCTTTTTGCATGTGCCTTGGTTTTTACCAAGCACATTCCCCCTGCAGGGCTACCATTTAGGATCAACGTCGTGTCCTCTCCTTTGGGCCGCATTCTCTTCATGCCTCTGATTGTTTATCATGTGAGTGTGTTAAGGAAATTAGTGTGACTAGGTAACATGGAGTTGCTTCAAGTTGTGGGACCTTGCAGTAAAAACAACTCTCTAAAGAAGGTTGGTTCCTCTTCCTAAACTAATGCAACAACTACCTCTAATGAATTAAATCTACTAACTACCTCTAACCTATGAATCTTCTAAGGGACCAGGGAGAGAGAAATAACATGAAAATGAAAGAAATCCTACACTAAAAGAGGTGATGCACCAAGAGAAGGGTGTATGGAGTCTCTCCAATGTGTGAAAATGATAGAAAATGGAGTGACAAAGAGGGTGGAAACAATCACCACAGTCCAATAAACAACACTAAAACTATATCTATCATGAAAACACAACAATTCATAGACCTTGCAAGACAAATAAAATTAGCACAATACATCTGCAACTGAAATGAAGAGGTAAGAGAAAGCAAGAAACACAAACAAGGGAAGAAAATATCCACAAGACTTAAGCTTATTGCTTCATTAGTATACACAATTCATTACAAATACAAGAGAAAGGCCAGGATCATCATGCAAGATGTCCATAATGGAGGCCTGAAACACATTGGTGTTTCCTAGAAAAATTTTGGTAGAGTTTAGTTACAATGAGAATCCCCCCTTCAAATGAAAGGATTTACAATTTATAGAAGTGAGTGGTGAGGAGAGAGAAAATGAAAATATCGAATGCATGCCTCCATCCACCTACCAAATGCAATAATTAATTTAAAACATCATGGGACACCTATGCATAGCCATCCCTCTTGTACTCTTGCTTTTACTGGAGAAGAAATTGGCCTCCATGCTCCATTAATGGTGGTAGTTGGTTGTACAGTGCATTTGAGTGTAGGAGAAGTTTTTCCATTTTTGACCCCTTTCCCTCACCAAAATTAAAATTTAATTTTCTAGTGTGTAGAGGGCTCCAATACCTTTATGAAAAGTCCAATTTTACGTGAAACAGGAGCTCCCAACTGAAAGTTATGGCCATTTGAAGTTTTGTAGTTTTGCAGGAAACCAGGGTGCTCACTACTTATTACTTCTCCTTCATTGAGGAAATACAACCCCCTATTACTTTGCTTGTCCATCAGACTTCTCCAACTTTCTTTACTTTCATGTTTTGAGAAGTCAAGTAGTTCAATTCACCACATTACTTGACTTGTATTTGTCTTCTTTACGGGGGTTTGGGGTGCTTATTACTTGCATTGAGGTAAACAATGCGCCAACTCACCCTCACTTTTTACTTGCCATAGCTTTCTTGGCTTCACTATTCACTCTGTTCCATAGTTTGACTTTTCTTCTGTCACATCACCTTTTCTTGCACTTACACTTAATCTTTCAACTCGGGTTTTTCTTCACCCCTTTATGTGGTCTTTACATTACTTATTCTTATTTTGTGGTTGGGTGCATGACAGCTTACCCCAAAAAATCACCACAACTCCCTTTAGCTTCATCGGCTTCATCAATATTTCGCCATCTCTATTACTTTTCTTGCGAATGCCATTATTTGGCAATACTTGTGCTTACTTGACACCACCCTTGTTTTTGGTATCCACAACGACCATTTTGTGCCTCTTTAAGTGCAGAACAACCTTACTTTACTTGTGTCAAACTTGTTTGAATTACTTTTGAAGTAATTGTATTCCTAATTCACTGCACTGACTCCACATTGCTCAACTTGGTACTTTGAACCACTCCTCTTACTCCTCCTTATGTTAATCTTGACCTCACTACTTCAAAGTTTTCATTTCTTGTATCAGGCCGATTACTATTCAAAGTACTCACCTCTCAATTTACAGTATTTAGACTCGCTCTCGCTTCACATACACACATCATTTTGGGGGTGTATGACTTGAAGTAATTCACCCCACAACATTCTCCCTGTTACTCAAGGTGACTTAATTCCCACTACCTGAACTCACCATGTTGACCCTGCACCTTTTACTTTGACCTCGGGGGGAATTTTCTAAGTTTCATCGGCCCAAGAGCTCATCTTTGAATGCTCTCTCCCACCCTAGCCTTTCCTCAACTCCTAACCCAACCTGAAATCGTTTCACTAGACTCTTGCAGCCAAGCTACCCTCCTTAGCCCTGATCTCTAGCTCCTTGCATGACGAGATCGACCTCCCACTCGGTGATGACCACTAGCTCAGCCATTGGCTAACTCCCCGTTCAACTCACCAATCAGCTCTGTTGAGGAATTCATCCTCCATCCCCCAACTCTTCCCTATGGGCTCAACGTAGCTCTTATGATCTCTTTAACTCGCTCGCCAAGCTTCCAACCTCCAACCCCTTGAGCTCACCCTTCGCGAGCCCCACATACTACATCAACACGTTACCCAACTCATGAGTACCAACTTGCCAAGTAGCTCGATGAGCTCACCTCCTTTGTACTCCACTTAGCTTGACTGAGCTATCTTTTAGCTCACCCACCAGCTCAATTAAGCTGGTTGGGATCCTGGCCAAATTTTAACCACTCCATCATAGCCCTTTTGCAATTTTTTGATTTTTTTTTGAATCCTTTCGAAGACTCAGAAGGATGAGGGGGTGTAATGGAATACCCTAAAGCCATTTTTTCACCTTTTTCCACTTCTTCCCCATTTTTAGTCAAATGTGGGCCCAGGGCCTGCTTTTCTTCTTTTTCAAGTTGATCTTAGGCTTTGAAACCAAAAGAGGAAAAAATCCTCTTATGACCCCAAGACTCCCAAAACACTGAATATGCTCCCAAAACTTAGGAAACTACCCTCAAACCTGAATTTCACCCCAGGGGCATGGTGTGCTTAATCTACCCCCTAGTTGTCCATTTCACCTGGGGGTGAAAATAAAAATCACTCGGGGCCATCTGATTACTAGATG